>OY728137.1:980604704-982049329 GCA_963277665.1 Viscum album
GTAGTTTCCTAAGATTAGAATATTAATGACCAAAGTAAGAAATATATTATAGTATTAAGGTAAGTATTTTCCAATCTAGAAGTCTTGAAATTTTTATTTAAGTGAGAAGATGAAGTTCCAATTTATAAGTTAGAGAATTCACACTTTTGGAATTATTGAAGGTATTATATTAAAATATCTTATTTTTGATGTTTATGGTTCATGAAATTGATATATATTAAATATAAAATTGAAATAAGTAAAAATAATCTCATATAATGAAATTTATTAAATTTTAAGTGATGTTTTAATCATTATCTCTTAGTATTAATCCCAGCTTAATCCTTTTGACAATTACTATAATACCTATATGTTTTAAATTTTAAGGAACATGAAAGTTACTTTAAATTGGGGGAGAAACCAAATGTATAAAATACTTTATACAAAAAAACACTATCATATTAACATTTAAAATGATAATTTATTTTATGAATTTTAAATCATTTAATAAATTATTATTTTTCATAAGATACCATTAATTTCATTTTCAGGACAATTCACATAGTTTGACTTTAAAGACGACATGGTAGAAATGGAATTTGAATAAAAACTTTTATAATATATAAAATAAGTTTTTTTTATTTAATAAATACCATATACTACAATAATTATTGCAAGTTATATTAGTTTCAATATTTTTAAATTCATTTGTTTATATTTCTATTACATGAACAAGTATTGTTTCAACATTGTGTAAGATTTAAAGGTAAATATTTCATCACTAAAAATTTAAATTAAATTACCATTGCAAAAAATCATTCATATTTATAATAAACCTTATAAATGTTACATAACCCCTTTTTATCCTTGTTATATAATATTATAGATATTTAATCAAAGAGAGTGATATTTTATATTTATTCTTTACTTAAAATAATCTTAACATCATTATCAAGGGAAAGTGGTGATTAATTTCCAAACCATCAAAAAGAATATTATTAGTTTCAAAATAAGCCTATAAAATAAAATAATGTAAAGTGTTTTCTATATTTCTGGGCATTATAAAATAGTTTCAATAATGTTTTAAATATTTTACACTTACATAGGTGATGAACATATACCACGGTTATTTTTCAAAATGACCAAAAATAAAGGGGTATTATTTACTAAATTTTAACATCCTAATTCAAAATATAGATTCCATTTTTTCATAAAATGTATATAATTGGGGGGAATCCATTTCAAAATAATCATGGAAAATTATATGAAAATCATATTTAGAAAATAGTTCTTTTAGCATAGAACTGGATTCATTCTTATCTCATTCATAGTAAAAACAATATGATGAATTTTAAGAAATTTGATTGATTATATAAAAAGTAAATTTCCTTAAAAACATTAAGTAATTATTATTAATATTTTGAGATGGAAATTCGTTGAGAGAATAAAAATATTTTTCATAAAAATAATTCTTTTTTACTTTTAAACTCTTTCATAAATTAATTACCAATGAATTCATTATAAAATGTGTAAAAAACTAATCTTTCATAATTTACTTACACCAATTCATGAAAAAAATTCTAATGGTAATGAAATAAATATTACAATAAATTATAAAAATTCAATAGTGTATTTTTTTTAATTTAAATATAGTGTTACTTGTAAAGTATGCTATCAAAGAAATTAAAATTATTAAAATAGAAATATATTATAAAATGTTGAATTGTTGCATTATACCCCTGTAAAATTAATTTTACATTAAAATTTCATCAATATAATAAAAACTAACAAGGGTATTTAATAATCATCATATCCTTGGGTACCCACATAACTTCCTAAAATTTATTATTTCACCAAAAAACTTTGACTGGGTGAGTGGTCTTGTTTCACCGAACATTCTCTATTTGATATAGAATATCCACAGGTTGTTCTTTATAAGAGAGATTATGATATAGTGGTATAACCTCAATATTCTATACGTCAAAAATATTAAGTATATACTTCCATATGATATATATATGGACCACATCATAAACTTGGGAGAGATTCAGTGGAAGAATTTTTTGATAACATGTCACGCTGATACTATCAATAATTTTTAAGTGACCGGTTTAAAAAGGGATCAAGTTAACCTTCTATCCAAATTAAAATACCTCATTCGAAGAAGTAATTCATAATAATAACTTATCACTAACATAGAGCTCTAATTTTATTAGATTATTATAAATATATATTTTTTAGAATTTGACTTGACATGATATGTTTTTTGAATGAATCTAACCTTTCCTGGTATTTCCTCAGCTAGATCATGTCCTGATATATTTATTTTTTCAACTTCATCCCTTCATGTTAGATTTATAAACTTACTCACATAAGGGGATTCAGATGGATCCATATGAATTCTTGAATGAAATATATTATAGTAAAAAGTTACACTAAATAAAGGATTTGATCCCAACCGCCATTTAAATCTATAGATAAAGATAACAAAAAATTTTATAAAGTTTGAAGGGTCCTCTCAAAATGACCATATGAATGATGGTGATATGCATTACTAAAACTCAGCCTTATATATAGATACTTTTAAATACATCTCCAAAACATCAAGTTAAACAATGAATCATGATTAAATAAAATTGAGCATTGTATTCCAAGAAATCAAACCATTTTTGTAATATATAACAGACTAATTTGATTACAATAAAAATATTATATAAAAAACCAAAATTGTCTTATTTTATATGTTTTTAAACTATAATAAAAATAGCATTATTCCCTTTAAATGTTTTACGGAGTCTGATAAAGAAATAAAAAGTAATTTATTTCCATTTCATTTCTTATCTAGGTAATGGTGGTAAAATTCCTAAATCCTTATATATCTGGATATTAACATTTTGAAAAACTAGTCATGAGGAAACATACTCTAGAATATACTTTTTTCTTATTTTATATCTGGAAATATTCTTTTAGATCTCTATATATCTTAATTATTAACAGATTAATAGAGAATAATGAACATTAATAATCATCTAATAGTACCATAATTAATTTTTTTTATTTATGAGACACATACTAAATTAAAAACCCTTCTTATTACATTAAAAACATATCCAAACTCAAGAAAATTCTTCACATTCCTCTACAATTCATCATCATTCTTTTGTGCATCATTAGTCCACACATGGATGGATGGTTGAAAATTCACCGATGAAATATATGACTTGTTCTATTTCCTTAGAATTCCAATATCTAAAAATCCATAAGTATTGATAATATTTTAATACTAATCATGGACAAACATTCATGGTTCTTTTGAAATAAACAATCATTCACCTTTTTCACCTTCTTAAGGCTGTAATATAATGAGAAATCATAAACTTCAAAAAACATTACCCATCTTATCTCCTACAAATTTAATTATTTTTTGTGAATATATATTTCAAGATCAAAATAATGAAGGATTTGAATGTATGATTATATTTAATGACCTAGTTTAATCATATTTTTTCTAATATTTAAAATTAGGTGTTATTATTCAAACATCCAATAAATTATTATATGGTTTTGAATCTATGATTATTATTGATCACACTATGATTTTTTTTCAATAGATGGAAACATAAGGATTTGTGAAATAATTAAATAAAATAGAAAGTGTGGAGATTATGAGAAACAAAATGGGATGTTAAATGGAGTGAAAGATATCATGATTATTTCTAATAAATTATAAAAATATATGATGAAAAATATATACCTTTACCTACTCTCTAACAGATTAAGGAAGAGAAGTATGGTGTATATTAAGACCTTGAGTGTGGGAGACCATGGAGCCAAAAAGGGATCGATTTCATTCATGTTAGAAATATATAAAACATTCCTAGGAAAATTTCTAATTGGAATCAGAGAATGTTTTATATATGGAAAATAAGGAAAGAGAGTGATTAATTTATGATGAAAATTTAGATTTTATTAAAGATAAATAAATATCATCATAGGAATCCATTTATAGATCGTTGGCTTGAGTGTGGGGATCATAGAAATTATCTATGTCTATATTCTCTTTTAAAAGTTATCCACTGGACCAATGAATTAACTATGTTCATGTAAAATGGTAAATGTATTTTTATATAGAGATTTGATAATAAAATTAATGAAATATTTTTATCAATGGTGTTTTTATTATAATAATCCTAAAATATAGAAGGATTGTGTTAATCCTTGGAAGAATATGTGTGTGTGTGCTAGTGTGCATATGTGTGTGTTTTAACTCTAAAATTATGGATACCATCATGTATTTTTTAGTTTAATATTGATCATAATTTGAATATCATAAACAAATATTTTTTTAGGTTTTATATAAGGGGTTTTTATCAAGAATAAGGATATTGTTAGAGAAATTTAATTTAATATAACCCATCCGTTTACTATATGAAAAAGATATTTAAGGAACAATACAATTGCATTTAGTGGAAATAATATTAAAGGTATTGATAAACTTTAAGGTTTATCTATCTTTAATATTGTAGAAAATATGGGTTATCACAATTTGGGAATGTTATAGAAATTATTTTTATTTAGTATTAGAAAAAGGAGAACCTTCATACCATTTGATAACCCGTTGATAACAGCAATGTCAGGGGTAATCAGCACATAACCCGAGGGAGATAAAGGATTAACACCAATCGATGTCCTACATGATGATATATTTAATATATCATTTATTTTTCATAAATGATATGATGGCTAAAAATTAATATTGAACTTATGGTGTTCCAATTTTTGTTTATAGACTATTTTTTTATATTGCATAACTTTTTATAACCTTATTTTTTTTGGAGAATATTTAGATATAGGAAAAAATAATTTCCACTATTTTCTTGATTTTATGATTCGTAAAAATTAAATATTAGTACATTAAGGGATAAAATTAATTTTTAATTTCTTCAAGTAAGAAATGATGTGGAAATTGATTAAAGGAAAACCAAAGGATATTATATTCCTCATTAAATAGAACTATATCGAGTATATGTATTTACTTATGTTTATAAATAGTATAATAATTATTAAACTTTAGGAAAGGATTTTGAAAAATAAAATTTATCTTATTACCATTATATCTGTTAAATTAAATGGTCTTTTAAATCATAAAAATTTATGGTTTTTTCTCATTTACTTTCTCTTAATAATTTTCTTTCTTTTAATAAATGATCTGTGTAAAATTATATAATTTTCTTATTATTTTATTCTCTGACCATATTTTAATTTAATTTCAATTTTCTCATACTTGGAAACATAGTTATGCATTATTATAGATTACTTTCAACTTCATTTTATCTCTAATAAAAATAAATTTTTGTAAACCTTTTTTATAATGTGATATTATTAAAAGGTATTTTTAAATATTAAACCCTTTATTTTTTAGCATATGATCAAATTATGAGGATTGAATATATTTTAGGTGTGGAGAATTTAACACCCTGAGATGTTAAATTATATTTCTTTTAAATAAATTAAATGCCTTTGAATAAAGCATAATTTAATCAAGGCAAATATTTATGAATTTCAACTTAACCTCTTCCATTATCATACCACTCCTTAAATCCAAATAAAAATATTTTAAAAATGTGGGATGAGCACAAAAAATATCAATATGGGACTTAAAAATAAAATAAAATATTCTAAAAACATAAAATCATATGTAACGTTCATCATTATCTTCAATATTATTTGGTTATTGGAAATCAATAAATTTCACTTGAAAAACACAAAAAATTATTTCTAAAATTAAATTATTAAAACCCATAACATTCATGTAAAATAAATTCTTTAAAAATGAGGTAATCACATTAATAAACTCTTTTAAAACTGTTTCAGAAATAACTAGAACCTATTTAAATCCATATGATAACCACTTAGTTAACTCCTTCATTATTTTTTATTAATACGAGGAACATTATCCAATGAGTTAGAGAATTATCTGGGAAAACCCATTGTTTAATCTATGATGGGATCGCCTAGCACTATTTGGGTTACCCCGTCATATAATTTGTAACAAACTCACTCAGTGCTATCTAGATCACCCCATCAAATAATATGTAACAAGCTCACCTGACGTAATTCAAACACACCCATTTCTCAAATATAATTCTCAAGTACCATCTCATGAATAAATTTTTTTATGACTTCACTTTTCCATCATAAAATAATTGAAAAAATGTTTAAGCATATGTAAAAAAACTACAGGATTTAAAAATACCATTTTTTTTTAAAAAACCAATTTTCAATATAATAATACCATTCACTTTTGAAAAACAATTTTCAATATGAAAATAAAAAAATAAATGGAAAGGGTTTGTTATTTAAAGAAAAATAGAATCGTAAAATGGAATCAAAAAATAAAATAATGGATACAATGGTGTAAAAGTCATTGTCATTGTGTACGTTAAGAATATGACATTCCTGTTGACATTTTCAACATATTTTTTATAAAATATGTACAAATATACCATTTAAAAACCGTTGAAAATAAATTAAAAGGTGAAATAAAATGTACCTTATAAATATTTTGTGTCCATATAAAAAATTTCAAAAAAAAATTAAAAAAACATGGTCACGAGAGACAAATAGGGTTTTATGGAAAAAATTAAAAGATGACTTTTTAAAGGAAAAACACCTCAACTCTTGGAAATAATTGAATAATTTTACCCACAAAATAATAAAATTAAAAAAACATTAATTGATACAATAATATGGGAAGTGAGTATTTCACATGTCAAATAGTTTTTATATAAACCTAAAAAAAATATGTTTATAACATAAAAATATGCCACAATGAAAGGAAATTGAGACGAATTACCTTACATTGAGTCCAAATTGTCATGTATGTATTTTTATTCATGATTAATAAACATATATTGGTTATTTACATTATTTAGAAACTTTTTAAATGTCATGATTACTTTTATTTTGCATTTTACTAATTTATTTAAAATTACATAATCAATTAAGTTTACATCGGATGTTTGGACTATATACAGCTTATCTACCAAAAATGGATTTTATGCGTTGAATATGGTCAAAGTGATCATTATTTAAACATATAGAGAATAATAATCCTGAAAATTTTATAATAGTTATAATCAAATTAATATTTTGAAAAATCATTAAATATAGTTATGAGAAATGAACTAACGTTATGGTTTTGGTGATGGTAGGTCATATGTATGCATTAGTAATGTTTCCCTTTTTCAATGATCATTAGGGAAAGAAGGTAAGTAATATTTAATCTTTAAAAAATTATAGTTATATAATAAAATCTATAATATTTGATTAAATATACTTATATATATCATTCTTGTGATGTGGTGATAAAAAATTAATCACAATACATTGAGGAGGCAGCAGTCTACATATTCACGAACGATATTATCACTTTTTCAGTGAGTAAAAAAGTAATAAATAAAATGATATATTATACTTTAAGAATGATAATTATGTTATTGATATCATAAAATTTTCAATTCAATCAAATATAATCATTATCATTACCCTTATTACCTTCTATGTAACGCATTCTTGAAAATGAATCACATCGCTTCGCAAGGTGGTTGTATGTTGTACACAGGAGAAATGTTATTATACCCCTATGGAATGGAATGAAAAACTTTATATATGATATAATAACTCCATACATATAATTATGTTATATATATATAATATAAACTATATATCCATCATTAGACACAATTTTAGATGTGGTAATGTAAAAAATAATGACATCATTTCGTGATGAGGTAGTTCGTTATACACATGAACAATGATTTAATAACCCATTGGATGGAAGTGTGAGTGGTTTCAGGTCCTAAACATAACATAAAAATAAATATTTTTATTCAATATATTGATTTAATTATATAATAATTTTATAATAATAATATAAACAGTGTAGAAAGATGTAAAATAAAAACGCTCATTGGAGAATGTTACCTCTTCTTCAGGTAGCTCCTTTTGGTTTTCTCAAAAGGTCTTCCATAGTTCAATTTATGCCTAATATATAGCTTATATGATTAGAGGAGGGATTTGGATAATTTATTTCGATAGTTATTGGCTTAAACGATTATTTTTCATGGTGTGTAAGGAAGAGGAGAGGGGTGTCCTTTTTATTGGTGAGGAGAGTGGCACACTTGACATTGATTTAAGAGAGTGAATTCCACTCATGTTTGTTACATTTGAGTAGGCCCCAATAATGGTCCATTATCTATAAAATTAGGGATAAGTTATACAGATGTCAATAACATGGGTTTCTTATAAATTATTGTTCATTTTAACACCTTATATTCTAATTTTAACAACTTAGTAAACTTATTTTTACCTTAATCGTGATAATTAATTTTAACTGTTTTTAAGAATCATTAGGGTAAAATTTTAATTTAGCCTTATTGGAAATATTAAATTATATTGATTAAAAATATATAATTAATTTTTCCAAATTTTATTCACATAATTGGAAAATTTTAATTTAATTTTAATCCCATAGATGCAGTGAGAAAACAGGTATTTAAGAGGAGTTATTTTTTATGAAAAGATGATTTTATATTAACTTTATTTCTATTAATAATAATTTGATGAAAATAAATTAATAAATAATTATATAATAAATATAAATTAAGTTTAAAATAATACTCATTAAATATTATTTTAGTTAATTAAAACTGATAAACATTATGAATTTTAAAATAGTTCATAGAACCACTTTTATAAACCAGAAAAAAAACTTTTTCTAAAAACAAAAATAAATATAATTCAAAATTAATTAAGTGAATTAGATATAAATAAATAATAATTAGTTTAAATGACAAAATATTTAAAATATATTAATAATTATTAATAATTTAATTTATTAAAAATAAATGACTTTTAACAAATATCGATATTTTTCAATATTCACTAAAATATCAATATTTTTTGCAAATACAAAAATTTCAACCAAAGAAAATTTTTATATTATGATAATAAAAATGATATAAATTTTATAAAATTCCAATTGTAAAATTTAAAAATTAATCTTTTAAATAAAAATTTAAATTAATAAATTTTAGTAAAGTATTTCTTTTTTTATTTAAAAATTACATAAAATTTTTATAAATAATATAACTTTCTAGTTCAAATTAATAAATATGAGAATGATTTATTATATCATGACCTAGGTTCTCAAATCCTTCCCCCTTTTAAAATTGATTCCTTTCAATTTTATTAATTTATTAAACCAGTAGCGATATATTTTTATCATAAAAATTTTCAAATTCCCATATTTCCTCTTCAACCATACGGTCTTTCCAAAAAAACATTAATCTAGTAAATACCTTTATTCCAGAACACTTATTCTATATGGTCAATAATGATAACATGATTTTCATCATAATAAATATCTTCTTCCCACTTAATTACTTGAAGGCTCAAAAAAAGATATGAATCTACCACATATTTCTTTAACATTGAAACATGAAAATATATTGTGTACCTGAGATAAACTAAGGTGGAAATACACTTGGTAAGAAATTTATCCAACATTATTTTAGATTTCATATAGATTAGTGAACCTCACACTTGTATTTACCTTTTTACCAAAAAATAGAACACTTTTATATAATGAATCATTGATAAAAACATGATCAACTACCTAGAAAGAAATATATTTTCTTTATTTATCTGTACAAATTTTATTACTACTTTAATACATCATCATATATTCCTGAATGAACTACACCATCTCAGCCATTTACTCTTCCAAATCTAGTCCCATAAACATCTTTTCTCCAACCTCAATCAGAAACACTAGTGGCTAGCACCGCTTTCAATATAATGACTCAAATGGTTCCATACATACACTGGAATACCTATTTTTATGATAAAAAAACCAAAGAAATATGTTAAACCCAAATTCCATATTAATCTATAAAACAATAAAGAATAACATATTACATTGTCAAAAAAATCCAGTCATACTATCCATTGAATTGATGACGGAGTGTTGTACTAAAATTTAATTGAGTACCCAATGACTTATGTTGTCTTATAAAAATTTAATGTGAACCTTGGATCATGTTATGATATAATAGATTGAGGCACACCATGTAACCTAAAATATCTAATAGATATAGTTGAGAAATATTATCTAAAATTATTGCATCTTGAATGGGAATAAAATGTGTAGATTTTGTTTATCTTTTAATAATAACCCAAATCACATTATAACCTCATGATATCCTTAAAAATCTGAATATGAAATCCATAGATATATTTTCTTAGTTTCACTCTAGTAATGGAAAATTTTGAGGAATTCCATTTAATAATTTTTGTTCTTATTTAACTAGTTCATAATTAAAACACATCATTATAAAGTTATAAATGTTACTTTTCATTAAATCTCACAAGTAATACTCCAGATGGTCTGTGTACATCTTAGTGAAACCTCAATTAATGGAAAATACAGAAATATGATCTTTACTCAACAACTCTTTCCCCAACTGGGAAAATGCACACATGATTTATCCCCAAATAGTAAAATTCCATATTTATCAATATTAAAATCAGGAAGCTTTTCTTTATTAATGGATTATACCTTTCCATTCAAATATTTATTCTTTTTATGAGATTTCATAACTCTTTATAACAATATTGAATATATTGAAACCTAAAAAAATAAAAAGGATATCCCCAAATACAAAACTTCATGGCCAAAATTTAACAAATCTTTAACTAAAGACTCATATAGAAAGTGTCACTTGGTTAATGTAGAATTTTTTTTTCAACTCAATGAATCAGTCTTTTTTTAATTTTTCATGATTATATTTAATCATGTAATCTTAATACTTGATCACTTTAATCCATCTTATTTTTCTCATGTTCAATTATTTTTTATTGAATATATACTTCAATATTTTTTGGTCAGTATAAATTTCACATTTTATACCATAAAAAATTTTGCCTCTAATATTATAAATAAAAACCACAATAACTAATTACAAATCATGTATAAGGTAATTTAAATCATGAGGTTTCAACTAAAGTAAATTATAAGTAATTTTCTAATAACTATACATTAGGAAAAAACCAATTCCTCTCAATGAAGTATTATTATAGATGAAAAATTAATTATTTATGAAAGTTATGGAAAAAACTAGAGCATTCACCAATATTCTTTTTAGTTACTAAAAACAACCACTGCATTATTTTATAAAGATGAATATAACTCCTTCTCGAGTTAGCATAGTTAGTGGGCTAGACAGCTGAGAAAAGTTTTCAAAAAACTTTTAATAGTAACCCACTCATCCAAGAAAAATATGAATCTCGGTGATTTTTTTTGGCCTTGGTTATTTTTTAACAACTTTTTTTTATTAATGACAAAATTTATTCCATTATTAAAAAAATATTTCCAAGAAAACAAATTTATTTAAAACAAGCAAACTTACTAAATTTCTAATTATGTTTTTTTCCCTTGAAGGCTTGAAAACAATCCATATGTCTATTTAATTTTCATCTTGACTTTCAGAATATATGAAAATATAATCCATAAACACAACCACAAACTTATCTAAGAACTCTTGAAAAACTATATTCATAAGGTCCATAATTTCAGTAAATTCATTAGTTAACCCAAGAGCCATAACTACAAACTAATAGTGCCCATATCTATTTAGAAGCAAAGTGTTTGTAATGTTTACATACTTTAATTTCAACTGATGGTACCTTAAACTTAGTGTAACCTTCGAAAAATTTTGATCTCACTAGATTTGATCAAATAAATCATTGATATGAGGAAAAGGATACATTTTCTTCACAATGATGTAATTCAAGTCTTAATAATCACTGAGAATTCTTACTAAACCATATTTTTTTAACAAAAAAACAATAAACCCCATGGAAAATTTATAGGTTGAATGTGTCACACCCAAATATTTTTTTAAATGGATTCTTAATTACTTTGATTTCTTTAATAACTTATATTGCTTGCAAAAAATAATCTAGGCAGGCTATGAAATAATATTAAAATATTTTATAATTTATAAAATAAATATAAATTTTCAACTCTATATGAATTTCTTGGTTCTTTCTTAAAAAACTAATCACACAATTTTTATTAAGTCAATTTATTCTTCAAAAATATGTTTCCTTCAAAAATGAGTTTTTTCTTATTTTTATTATTAAATATTATTTTCTATAAGTTTTAGAAAAATTATTTGAAAAAATTAATTTCATTTTTTTATTCATAATGAAAAAATTATCTTAATCTATTTTCATAATTTTCATAAGATGTTGGTTTTTTCAAGGAATATTGAAAATACTAATTTTTATCGAAAACTGTATTTTCTTATAAAAACTGTTCAATTTAAAATTATGTTTTTATTGGTTTTAAAATTTAATTAATTAAAATTTATTTAAAATAATCCATTTATAGTTTTTGAAAAATATTTTCTTCCTAAATTTATTATAAAAACATTTTATGTTTGCAAAGGGAATTTTTTCAAAAACACAATTTCAGGCCATTTTTTCTATAATATTTTATATTATGTCCAACATATTCTCTATTTTAATTTTCATAAAATGGATTCCATATTTGGATTAAAAATTTCTAAATTTATTAAATAGTACCCCTTTTACTTTTTCCAATATGAATAGTTACTTTCTTAAATTTCGTTACCTCGCTAATGGGTAAATTCCGTAATTTAGAATAAAAATAAAATGATAAGAATTATAAAAAGATCGTAACACTTTACCAATTTTTTTTGGATGACCTTAATACCACCCTTAACACCTAAGGATCAAAATTTTATTTTTTAATGGTCAATTTTCCATTAATATGACTTATATATAATTTAAATCAAAGAAAGTCACAAAATGTCACTTTCTTTATCATAAATATCTTATATGTGTCCACTTGGGGAAAAAGGTATGTTATGAATGAATATAACTATTTAGTATTAACTTTAAAAATTTCTTTTTCATATTAATTTATTTATGACTTTTTCATCCACTTAAATGAGATTATAATATTTATAATATTTTATTTACTGAAAAGTCATTGATGCAATATTAATGTTTTTAATAAAAATGTCATTTTTAATATATTCTTATTGAGAATATATATTTGACTATAATAATTATTTTTAGATTTAAAATATTTATCTACATCATGTTATTTTATTTTTAATTTTTAGTGAATAAATATTTTACTTAAATAATTACACAATAATGATGCAGTAATTATTCATTTAATTAAACAATCAAATAAATGATATTAAAAACACTAAAATGAAATATAATTTGAATAAATTAAGGTGTTACAATAATTTTATATATTATTATGACATATTAGGGGTATATTAAATGATTTGGTTCGATGTTATTTATTTTTCTTTAATTTCATAAATTCAAAGAAATTAATAGTTTTATAATTGACACTAATGATATTTTAGGAAAATAATATTTTATTAAATTATTCAAATATGAAAAAATATTAAATAAAGAAAAATGATATTATATTTGGTATAAAATATCATAAATTGTCCATTTCTGTTCCAATTTACACTTTATTAGTAAAAATTTCATTCTTTTAATATTAAAAAACACTACTGGAATATAGAGGTATATCAATGCATGTATACCTATGGTTTAAAAAACTGTTGGTATAAGATCTTTTTACCAACGGTTTCAGGAAACCGTTGGGGAAGAGTGGCATATAGATGCTTTTCACCAACGGTTCAAGTAAACCATTGGGGAAGGTGGTTTATTGAATCATATTAGAAACTGTTTAAGTAAACAGTTGGGGGAGGGTTCTATACATAATTCTATACCTACGGTTTTAATAAACCATTAGTACTGCTAAGCCAAGATATAGGGCTAGAGAAATTTGGGTTTCTCTCTATGGATAAGCATGTTCATTGATTCTCTTATTATCTCACTTCCCCTTATGGTCCACCTCTACATCTCCTGTCTTCCATACTTATCTTATAAACACACATCCTGGCGTCATTCACCAGCATACTTCCTCTATTCCTCGCATCTTTGATTCTCTTTTCACCCCCCTTTCTCTAGGTTAAACCCACTTCTCCACATCGCTCAGCTCCCCATTTCCCTAAATCATCAATTTTTTTCTCGTCTCCTCGCTTCTATGTTTATCCCGCTTTACCAAATCATTGCCTCGTGCTTCCCAGCTTTACCACATCATATTCTGTGTTCACCTCAGCTTCTCTAATTCTCTGATTCTGGGTTTTTTTGAATTCATGATAGGTTTTTAATTTGTGTAATTAAATTTTTTTATTAGGTTTACATTTATATTCTCTATAAAATATTTTTTTAATTTTATATCTTCAAAGATCATGCCTCACTATACAGGCATCTATTTGAGATAAAAGACAACAATCAACCTTCATCAACCTTTAATAAGTCCATGGTTTAGAAGCCGATTCAAAATCAATTGAGGATTTAATGGTTTAAGGATAAGGGTAATATATTTTATCCTTAATTGGTAAAATATTTTTATTCCAATATATAGTTTGAATCTGGTGATACAAGGAAAACCAATCCAACAGTATTAAGTGGATAAAATTAGGTATTATATTAAATAATATAGGTTAAAATATTTAATGTGTCCCAAGTCAAAAAAATATAAATATTACCAATATTTATATCTTTTTAACAACTAGTCTGATTTTTTAATGTCTTTGAGAAATTGACTAGGAATAAGACTCCCATAATACCAATTACCCAAGAGTTATATGTATATTTCTAATTTTTAGTGAATTTTATATATTATCTAATTATACCCATGAAATGGTACTTCTAAAATTTGAGGAATCTAGATTTTTTTCATTTATTATATGATTAAAATTAGAGTTCAAATAAGCTTATTATGTTATATCATGAGTAGTATAAAAAAAATGATGACCCTCACCCATGTTTAATTATCTACCATACCATAAATATTTCTAATTCATATTTGATATTAAAGGTTATGTTCTTGTGGGGGGAATTAATTTTTTTTTCTTGAATCATAAAATTTATAGGCATATGAAAGTTAATTGGAACCAATTTAAAATTGATTAGGTAACTAATAATCAATGGTTTATGAGATTTATAATCCTAATAATAATAATGTTATACCAATAGAAAAAATATATCCTAATATGAAAAATAACAATATAGTTGGATATTTTTTAGATGAAAAAGTTGTTTCTGTAGATGTTCTAGAATAAGTCATAGACATGGATGACATTATTGTAGAAGCTAGGGGAACCCTTGATCAATTTTGATATCCTTTTTTCTTTTAGATCTCAAAATTATCCAACACATCTACCCTCCCAATAAAATAAAAATTAATGATGAAGACCTTAAGTATAATGAGGTAACAATATATTATTTCTTTTTATAAAATAGTTTAGTGAGATAGTGACTCAGGAGAGTACAAAATGAGTGAGAGATTTTTTGAAAATTATTCTTCTTTAAGACCTATATATATATAAAGATTTATAGACTAATTTCAAGAGAAGATACTCCTACATTGCTTCCAATCCTACATCTTCCTCAGTTTCACCTCTTATTCCTATGAGAGGTGTTATTAATTAAGACTAAATAAAATGTATTTTGGGATATTATTTGAATGTAAATTTTCAGGAGTTTTAAATGACTATGGTAGTAGAGTATAAAGTATTTTAAATACAAGAGTCAAAGACTATTGAACTAGATAGATAGGATTAAAATCAAGATGTAAATGATAGATATATAATTTGAAGGGATATTTATTTTTATCTAAGTAATGTATCCACTATTTTTTATATCAATATTATGTTCAGATCATTGGCTAGTGATCACATAGTTCATCTTCTCACTAAGGCATTCAAAACTCATGTCGAGAAGTTAAAGGTTTCCATTCCTTTCTTAGAAGCATTTTTATAAAACATTTAGGTATGTTTTCAAGCCATGGAGAATGGTTCTAGAGCTATAAAAGTCACTACTAGACTACTCAATCAATATGTTTATACTATAGTGTAAACATATAATTGGCTAGAATGTGATTATAATACTTGCATTGTTGTGCGTTTTTGTGAACTCGGAATTTCTCCTTTTTTTTATATTTAGTTATTTCAATTTTCTTTATGGTTTGGTTATGATGGATTATGGTATACTATGTGATTTTTCATTGTCTAGGGTTAATTTTAAATGGAAATTCTTTAATGGGAATATTTAAAAATACATTGATTATAATATAAATCTTGTCAGTACTTTTATAATGATATTTTTATTTGGAAAAGTGTCTGAAATGTTTAGGATTTAAAATTATAAGATATTATTTTTAAATATTTTAAATTATATTTGAAAAAGGGATAGTGTTAATTATTTTCATGGTTTTAAATTGATATTAATAAAGCATAACTATAATCTTTAAAGTATTGAAGCCTAATGTAATTTTAAAATAGATGCTTTTGAAGTATTTGAATGTTAGGAATGTTTTACCAAAATCAATAATTTTGTTTCAATATTTTCATAAACAATTAATGTTTCTCTTTATTAGATGAGTTTTTCAAAACATCATGGGTAAAAATTATGTTTTAATGAATGAATGTTCTTTTTAAAAATAAGTTTTGATAAAACCATTTTTGGTTAAATAGTCTAATTTGGATCACTTATTCAATGAAATAAATGTCAATATTGTTGTTTTTCTAACAATTTAAAAAATATTGGATTTTTGTTTTCATTAAAAGATTCCTTCAGATCACTTATTGATTTATTTTATGTCTCATAGGGCTAGATTATTGTAATCCATTTTGATGGTGTTTGTGTTTCTTATTTTAGATTATACCCCCATTTGTATTTAATGGATTCTTTGGTTGATCAAGATCTTCTTGGGATGGTTGTTTTGTTTGCATCAGTCTTAGATCTTGTTATTCTTCCTCATTTTTTTCTAATGTGATAATTATTTATGAGAGTTAAAAACATGAATCCTCCCCATTTTTCTAGGTAACAAGATTCTTATGATGAATTTGTTTTGGTACTGAAGGTTGAGGATATTTTTGTCCAACATTAGATTTATGAGTCACATTAAGTTTTGTTTGTAACCATCCTACTAAAGGATCCAAGTTATAAGTGGTGGAAGAATATTATTCAGACTAATCCAGAAAAGGATTATTCTTGGAAAAGTATTAAGGTATGGTTTAGTTAGAATTCGTTCATAATGAAGTAAAATTACTGATGGCTATAGAATTTTTTAGCCTCTAGTAAAGATATGAAATAGTGTTCATGTACACAAATCCTTTTATCTAGTTGGTTCTATACATTCCTAATGTACACTTGGACGATTTCATATTGGCTTGGTGGTTTGATTAAAGCCTTTGATAAGACTTTTCACAAGTTGTTTCTTAATTTGGGCTCCCCTTATATATAGTGGTTATGAGACAATCTATCAATATTGACCCAAGATTAGTAGGATCACCAGAGGTATTTCATGTTTCTTCTATTCCTGGGTGTGGTGGAGGAATCCCCAATAAGGGAAAACAGAAGTGTGCTATGTTATACCTTATAAGTAGTGGTTTAAAAATTATATTTTTTTCTCATCAGTTTCTTCTAGGATAAAATACATGGTTTTATATCATTTCCAAAATGTGGGACATAGGAATCTTTCTTGTTAGGAATTTAATAAATCTTTCATACTTGTGTTCATTTGGTCCATCTGTAAAGATTCTATTGAGGTATTTCTTGTAATAATGAAAGAGATAAATGTATCACATCTGAAGAACCATTGAATGAACCTATTAAAACTGATAAATATGTTACTATTTTCTGAGTTTCCATCTGATGAAATATGTTTCCTCTAGTTAATCTTTCATTTTTGGAGGTTATGTTTTGGTTTATTTATTATTTTTAGTGATAAATTTTTTAAATTTCTCAGTATAGATCATGGATTCTTTCTTGTTGAAATAAGGATCTTGTTTATATGGATTCACAAACAATATATTCTTATTTTTTTGTGATTCTAGAATTTATCTAAATGATTCTAAACAATGTGAATATATTGGGTTAGATGAATCAATTTAGACTACAAGATGGAGTCTTTGGGATACAAAATCAATTGAGGTGATTCATATTTGTTTTGTTATATTTTTTAATATATTAACTATCAAGTATGAGATATTGGTTGTACTAGTACATCTTTTACATTTGTGATTGATTGTGATTCTCTTCATTTATTGTGATTATAACTTTATTTACACTGTACTGGTAAGGATATTTTACCTTATCACTGGAAAGTCTCTTATTCCCACTTTCTTTTCATGTGAATGATATTAGAACATATATATATTCTTCTAAATTTTTTTTACCTCATATAGTAATAACTCTATAAATATGTATACATAATGATTTTCATTCCGATATTGATATTTTAATATTAAACACATGTGCGAATGAAGCTCCAAAATCATCTAAAAATGTATGATTTTGTTGAAACTTTTCTTTTAGATTCCATTATTCTAGATATGCTATAGATCTTTCCTTTATTTTAAATTTTCAGATTTGGAGCCTGTAATATCAATGTTGGCAATGTATTGTCTAGGATATTGGTAATAACTTTTAGTGTCATGGTATATAGGAGGCATGACTTTCTTGAAATAAAATATTGGTTATGAGGGTGTTAATTTTTATCATGAAACATTAATATCATTAACATATAAAGTGTTATTGTTAAAATTTTTATCCAAGGAGTTTTTTTATCATATTGTAAAAATTTTCAATGGATTTATATGATATTGGAGTTCCCATGTTGAGTTTTGAATAATATTGTTTTCTTCCTTGATTCTCTTAAAATATATTTATTTTTTATATGTTAATGTTGTATTGTACGATCCACCCAAGAAGACTTCCTAAAATATTAATTGAATCTTCTATTGATGAACAATAGCGAGCGAACCCTCTGATCATCCTAAAACATGTTGGTCGTACGTGATGTAACATAGAGGGATTCCAACAAATATATGACGTAGATCCAACAATAGTGAGAGGTAAAATTAATATTAATTCATCGTTATATAGTGTTTTATTTAAAAACAATTCCACTAATTATATTATTTAGACCTATATTGTGTGCATGATAAATAATTTTATTGATGTCATGAATTTTGTGATTTAAATTTCAATGACTCTATGTAAAAGAAGATAGAAAGGTTTCAGATGCCCCTCTTATGATTTCATTATATGATATCATTCATTTCTATGTATTATTTACTCTAGATATAAAACCAATGGATATAATTATTAACATAGATTGACTGATTATTATTAATTCCAAGTCTGACTTTTGTTTTTAAAAAATACACATTACTTTCCATGATGGGGGGTCTCATGTTTTTGTAGGAGAATAAAACATAAGTTATAGCCATACCGATCATCTATTCTATTGTTGGGTATGATGATATCCATTTATTATTTTGAATTGGAGTGTCCCTTCTCTTATGGTGAAAATCGTTCTATAAAATATGAATTTTTTATAATTTTTATCATAATTAACTTGTTTTCCACAAGATAAAGATATAAATTACTCTGTTAATTTAGTTCCAAGTATGATACATGTATCTATTACCTATTACAGGATTACACTATCAAGAAATATGTAGTTAATGTATATGTTGTATGAATCAATTTCTTGACACTCCATTCAACCAAGTGTGTTTCCTTTTACATCAATAATTTTTTTCTAATAAACCTAAAGGGAAACTTACTTTGTGTGTTGATTATATAATAAAAAATTAGGTTAAAATCATGAAACATTATATAATATACCAATTTATAAATTATTGTACTAGGTTTTAAGATTCATGAACCCAACTGACATGAACAAAACTAAACTAAACCAAAATGATATGAAGAAAATGTAATCAAACTGATTCGACTAGAACCCAAATGAATGAAATTTTCCAAGATATTATAAACAAAACCAAGACAAACCAAATATAATAGAAATTTCCCAAAAAAATTGTATTAAAAAACAAACTAAGCTAAAACTCGAGCAAAACTAATTATATACCATTAATAGTAAAAGTAATTTTTAATTAATAGGAATTTACTGTTTGATATTATCATTTTGAAACATAGATCGGTTTCCCCCTTGCATTCAGAAACACGATTTGATCCATGGGGTGTTGTAGTTCTTATATGTTGGGTGGTGATGTGTAAATTCATAGGAGATAGGTATGTTTTAGTTTATTTTTTATTTTATTTTCTTTATCAGATTGGCCACTTAGATCTTTTGGTACTTTCTGTGGATAGAGGGTAGTTATATTCTACAAAGGGGTCTATAAGGGGTTGATATTGTTTCAGTCCACCAGCTTTGATCTAATGTAAGATTCTATGGTTACTACTTGTCTCACACCTTGTGTATTTTGGGATTTTAGTGTTTTTAACTCCATATTATGTTTTCGGTAGGGTTTTGGATTGTTTTGTGTTGGTTAAGGTGGATTTAGTTCTCCGATGCCAACTGAGGTTAGTCTTTAATGCCATTGGTTGGTTTCTCACTAGTTATGTAGGTTCCTTTATGTTTTTTAAGGTTCCTAGTATCCTTTGTGTTGTGCATTGATCCCAACTTTTTGCTTTCAAGTCGTTAAGTCAAGGGTAAATCACATGCGTGTGGATAGTTAAGTAAGTATATGTATGTGAGTTTCCCCATTACGTGGGTAGTAAACTATGGTTGTGATTATGCACGTATGGGTCTAGGTGTTCCCATGTATATATATATATATGTATATATATATATATATATTCATCCGAAGGTGAGTGGAGACCAGTATATGCATATAAGCATATGTGCAAGGCTCCCCTTGCACATGATCATAGCCATGAGGGTGTGTGCATAGGTTATAGGCGTCCTTGCATATGTGTGAAGGTGTGTATACCTAGTGGGGGGACATAAGCTTTTAGTTAGAAAGCTCCAAGATCTAAAGTGGACAGCTTGGTTCCACCTTGAGGTATGGTCCCTCTCTTAGCCTCTTTAATTCAAGAATGGTTTAAATTAAATTCAACATCTTTCTTTATTCTTATTAATTATATTGAATTGTATATCTTGAATAAGTTTTCTTTAATATGATTTTTTTATAAATAACATCATGGTTTTAAAATAAAAACTCTCCCATAGTGGTGCACTGTCTGCGAAAAATCACAGTGATAGTTATGTTGATCTAGTTAATTAACTTATTGAATTTTATTTTTGTTGAATGAGTTTTAGAATAAATGTACAATATAATAAAATGAAATTTTTGATAAATAAATTCCATGATTTTATAATAAAACCCCTCTAACATAGGTATGTTTTCTTCTAAACTAAAGAGTAGTGATAGTTATTTGTATCATGTTTCTATTTGGTTTGAGTTTCCCATATGCTTCTTGTTGGTGTTTTTTTTTGTTTCTAGTTAGTTGTTATTCTATTTGAATAATATAAATTTACTTATCATACTCCTTTAGCTCAAATGAAATTTCTAGATTAGGCATATACCTTGACCATGACACTTTCATTTTCACCCATTGAATTTTATAAATGTAATTGGCATGTTTAGGAAAATGGAATGAATTTTTAAATGGTTTGGGTAGGGTGTATAATTTGTTTCTGTTATTTCCTTTCCCTTTAGATGTTGTTTCAGTGTTCCACTCACTACAACTTTTGGTGATCCCTTTCTATTGCATATTAAATATTTTATTTCTTCTATCATGGTTTTTGTGGCATTATCTTATATAGGATTTGGGGTGTTTGCCTTGCCTCTTGGCCAAACCTTTGGGTGTGTTGTCCTAAATGAACCTAAATTCCCATGACTTAATTGAAATTTCACCATATATGCAATTATTTTTATTAAACTCATGTGAATGCCTTATAAAATTTCTTAATTAATTTGGTTGTATATCTTTGCTTCTTGCCACCAAATTTTGTTCCTTTCCACCAAATGTTGTTGATTCCCTCCATGGAATTTCTCTCAAAGAAAACAAGGATGAGTTACAATAAGAACAATTTAAGTCCAATCATGTGACTATGTCATGTACAATATCCATGGTTATACTCCTTCCAGTAACCATTTCATCTAAAGAATATTCCACTGAGCTTTTACATATTTCAATACCTCGTACATCAAACTCTAACCATAATAATAAAACTAACTTCCATTCAAACCTTTTACAACTAGAATGTCAGATATCATTGGAAATATACTCCCATTGAAATCCTTCTTCAACATCAGTAAGATATGCATGACCCTTTTCTACCACTAAATCTAGTTTTAGTACCAGTCCATTTAGGACCCAATAACTTTTTGAAGGTCCTTCCATTTCTCTGATGATCTTTTGATAGTTCATTCATAGATTTGGAATTCATAAAATACTTCCTCACTAACCTTTTCAAGATAACAGAAAACCTAGAGATGGTTTTTCTATCTTCCATCTTTATCATGGATTTGGTTGACTTCATTGAAGACATTACTAATGAGAGAATAATAAATTTCCATTTTATGGACTATAGAGTATCATTGGAAGTTTATTCCAAGAATATAATGAAATATCCTTGAAACATGTATAATTTTAACATATAAACATCATAATATTCCATTTATATAATGTGCTACATGAAAACATCATTGTGTTATGTTTCAATAAAATTGATTCCTTATAGATACTATAAATGATTCCAACCAAATGGATATGTGTTGTACGATATTATTCCGGTGTTCCAGTCTTATCTCATCAAACTAGTGGAAATCTCACATAGAATATATTTTAAAACACCCATTAATTCACAACCTCTCATATACTAGACCATCATACAATCCACATCATCCTTCATGGATAATCTTGACAAAAGGTTTTGATGCTTCTTAGATTTTTTGTTTCAGGGACAACACCTATACTGGTGTGCCACATTTTTTAAAGAAAATGTAATTAGTTGTACAATGGATCTTATGAGATCACCTAAAATGTACATGTTTTGATTCTCCCTTTAATCTTACATATCCACATGATAACCATTCCACTACATCCATCTGTAGTTAATATGATTTTACAACATCTCACTTCCCTTATAAATCCTTCTTCCAGATATGGAAACCCTTTTCACATTAAACCATAATTATGAATCCCATAACTTGAGTCTCATGATTTATGACCCATCTTCCATTATTTAACCAATCCTCAAAGCAATATTTAGATTCTTTAGATAAACCAAGATCATGGAACACTTCTACTTCTGTTCTTTGACCGGAAAGAACCACCACTCCTACAACCTTTAGTTTTCTATATCATATATTTTCTCCCATTCTAGACATTGGGTCACTAGATCCCAATATTCAGTATTACATAAATTTATATAGGTTATAAAACACTTGGTTGCATTGATATTTACCCCCTCTCATCTATGTAATTTATGAATCCTCTAAAAAATGTACCTTCTAGGAAAAGACCATCTATTCCTAGAAGATTATCCTTGACCTGACTTTACATGGATTCAAATTTACTGAAAATATATTTTTTTAGTAACATTTCTCATGTATTTTGACTCCAAATATCCAAAATTATCTTTTGGTAAGTTTTCACAACATTTAAGTATATAAAATACCTTGCTTCTGGATAACTCACCATCCAAAAGAATGTATAAACCCTACATGTATAGTAACACTAGTGTCCTATAAGATATGTATTTTCTACCATCGAACCATAAAAATAGGCCTAATACTTTCATGTATTAACTTCATAATCCTAATCTTGGATATAATTTGGATGACTCAAACAAGTGGAATAAAAAGAATTGATTTTCTAGGGGAAGGGTTACCATCAAACAACACATTATGATATTTCATGAAAGATTATACTATAATCGCAGACCATCTAAATAAAAACCTACAAATTGTGATAATGATAAAAAATATAAAAAATTTAAAAAATTTAAAACTTAGAATAATGAGATACCATGGGGGAATTTATACCTTTCCTGTCATTGATTGTAGGGAATAAGATCTATTGTAGAAGTAAAGGATTTCTAGAAATATTGAACATTTAGAAATGTCACATGGGGGATATTTCACTTCAAGTAAGTGTGGATTGAATGAAATATGGAACACTGTGGAATGGTAGCTCAGAAGGAATAAGGCTCAATTAGAATGGGAAGAGCATTATGAATATTTACATTTAAGGATTATTTTATGGGTATTTTTTCACGTGATTATGAATTAAGAATTACATTAGGGATATCCAGCTTGCACATGAAAATAAAAATTCCTATGGAGGATCAAAATAATTATTTTGTAGATGATCCTTCTAAGGAATAGGAAAAAAGAAGGTGTTAATGGTGATTTTTTTTCTAAGATGGATGGGTGTGAAAAGACTACTCCATAAACTACTCCAACCCATCCTTGTGATGAAGTTAGGTCCGTGAACTCTTTTGACCTGCAAGAAAAAAATAAGCCTAATATATCTTGGACTGAATTGGTAAAGGAGTCACAACTTTCTAATATTTTATATTTTAGAGATTCTTTTCACAATGAATTAGAGGACGAGTATGTTGATGAAGAAACTAATGATAGTTTGGTGACTAATGATATCTCTATAAAAGATAATATTTATTTTAGTATGTGAAATAAATTGAAATTGAAGGCCACCAAGGGTTACGGAGGAAAATACATACTTGAGGTATTCACTTTATTGAAATCCAAAATCAAAAGGGCCCCAACATCACTTGAATGGGGGAAATTAGAAAGTGTATTTCTTCTCTAGAAAATGGTAAGGATAAAGAAGGTCAGTCTAATGACACTCAATCTTTTGAAATTTCTATTGGATCTTTATATAGAATATTGGATTACAAAAATTCAAGGGTTACTCTTAAATGATATGGTATAGCCTTTGGACAGTGGTAAACATAAGGTCGGGAAAGCCCCAATTGATTTAGTCATGGTAGAGATTTTCATATTGTTACTACAACACTATTGCTATCAAAATTGTAAAAATCTAATTTTAATTTGAAGAATTTTATTTTCTATAACTTTTCCATAAGTTTAGTTCATGCATTTTCTGGAAACAATTCTTTTGTTTCTAATTTATATAAATTGAATACCCCTATTGTATCAATTTTTTAGTAGGGAATTCATTTGGCCTCAAAATCTACTTAGAGAAAGGAGACCTATATTGTTTCTACTATACCTCCCTTGGTGAATTAGGGATAAAAAAATTCAACTACACTTAGTGGGAAGATATCATGCATCTCTTAGTGAGAAAGGGGGTATACATTGTTTCTATTTTCTATATTGTTTTTTCTACTCATTTCTGCTACAATGTTTCTACTTTCTTCATTGTTTCTGCTACCCATTTTTTCTACATTCTTTCTAATTTCTACATTTTTTATGCTACCCATTTGTAATGATTTTAATTTCATAAAAATAATTCTGCAAATGATTTTAGGTTCCAGAAGACTAGAATAGGTGGACCTGGATTTTTATGGAGAAGAGTATATACCAATGGTTTATAGAACTATTGGAATATAGCTAATTGGTGGACAACCACAGTTCCTTAACCATTGGTTTCCATATATTCTAATAGTTTCAAGAACTATTAGTACACTAGCCTCTTGGATAGTCGGTGAAATGGTTCTTGAACTGTTAGTATATTTATATACAAGTAGTTTCAAGAACTATTGATATAGAAGTTTGATGGACAATAGGTGCTACAGTTTCAAGAACTGTTGGTATAAAAGGTGGTTGGAAAGTAGGTTCTACGGTGTTTGAACCCTTTATATATATATATATATCAATGGTTGTTGAAATATTGGTATATATATATACCAACGGTTTAAGTGAAACTAGTGGAATAGATTAATTTCAGATAGCCTACCCCAACGGTTTCATAAAACTGTTGGTATAGGGATACTACAATGAAAAATAGACCAATAGTTTCCTAAACTCTTGGGATATCCTATCCTAATGGTTTAAGGTTCTATCCCAATGGTTTTTAATCATTGGGATAAGTTATATTTTAAATAGTTAAAGTTGTTATAGTAGTTAAAATTAAAATAGGTTATCTAAGAGTTAACCAAAACGATAATTTTTCAAATAATACCAAAAATCATCTAAAGTATATTTTTTATGATATAATGAACTCATAATGTCTTATATTAAAATAAATGGCCTTTTAGAGGTATTTTTATTGAAATTAAATTCATTATAAACCAATATTTTCATAAATTCTAAAAGCTCCCCTCACCTTAATTGTAAAAGGGAACCTCCTCTATCGCTTATTTATAGAACTATTAACCTCCTAAAAAGACCAAAATATTCCAATTTATCTTCTGAATTTCCCTAGAAACATTATATATGTTATGTTATTCCAAAAAAACCAACTTTATTTCCCTTTAGAGGACATCTAAAGGAGACGTTTTGATGAAGATGTAACTGCTTCGAATGATCACTTTATTTTCCTACTCTTTCTTACCTCATATAAATATTTTTTTTATCATAAAATAATAAATTAAGTAAACTAAACATCTTAAAATGTTGATATTATAATTAAAACACCATTATACATCCTCTTACCCATCAAAAAAAATTGAAAAGTAGTGTTCTTCTGTACGTATGACTTATCATCTGCACGAAGCGATGCAATCCAATTTCATCACCATATTATATGGAAGGTTATTATTTTGGGATTAATGATTGTATATTATATTTATAAAATAATTATATTTATTTAATTATAATATTTTTCATACCGTATCATTATAAAATCTTTTGATAAATTATAATATCACTCGTGCGTATGAATAGACTATCATATCAATGATGCGATGTGATTTTTTCACTTACATTTCACATGGGGGTAATAAGGATGCTTTTTATGAACATATATGATATATATAACATAAAATGATTTCTATAATGATTTATTATTATTTACCTTTTTCAATCCATTGGATGAAAAATAGAAACGACATTCATGCGTATGTAAAACCCACCGTCTCCATTAACGGTATAATTTATTTTTCTATCTCAAATATTTATGTATGATTATAAATATGTATATAATAAATATATATTATATTTAAATCAGGATTAACATTATGGAAATTTTCATACCATGATCAAATTTCATGGACCAGGGCTACCAAACTGAAACCTTCTTGGAAAATGAAGCAATTATCAACCAGAACAATGATTTTAATAAACAATTATTAGTAAATGGGTGATAAGATGTTATAAGAAAATTATACAATATATTATAGATATATGATTATGGAAAAAATTTATAATAAATTCATATTTTATATAATTTATTTTTTAATGTTAATGAATAAGTTTAAGACTTAATATATGCATTTTTCATCTCACTTTAACTTTTGTGAGATATATGCCTTATTCAACACTTATTTCTTGTTTGTAGTGTATATAATTCCAATTGATATATAATATCATGAGTATCATTGTATTCATGGTATTAAATTTTTCATTTGATAATTACTTCCTTTATGGGTCATATGATTCGACTTATTACAATGTGGTATAGAAATTCTTAACCTAATTTCCATTCGTTGGTTTAAATTTATACTTCTTAGATTAGGTTGTAGTAATATTATTAGTTAAATTACCATTGAATATTTCATGTTTTATTTCCACTTGTTTTATATAGGTTTTTCAATCATTTGATTAATTCTCACTTTAATTATATAGAAATTACAAGGGACTTTATTTTAAAATTTATATTTTTAAAATTTCCCTTAAAACTCTTTCTTCATCCATGTCCATGTTTCCAAAAATTGTTTACAATTTTTTATTTTACTAGTCTCTTATGATTTTCTCAATTCATTTTTGATAATGTTTTAATTTTTACAAAATGGTATGAAAGGGTTTTTTTACTAAATGAGGTTCTTTGTGACTTTTCTATAAAAAATACGGACGAAATATTTTTGTATCTTATACAGGATAATAATATTTTTCCACCATCATTACACCTTAATACCTAAATGCTTATTTATGATATTACAATTTTATTTTCTAATAAAATGTTTTATTTTATAATTGTGTATAAATTATTAAAAAATGTTTCAAAATCAAAGGTGTATTTTCCTCAAGAATTATTTCAAGTGATATTTCAAAATTACATTCCTTATAGTATAACCTTATTTGATGTTACTTATGATTTACATGGAACATTATTCAAGGATAATATACTAATTATTTTTACGGTTGCTTTATATTTATGATGGATTGTTTTTAGGAATCATGTTTATTTTCCATGTGGTATGTTATGATGAAATAGTTAAGAAACTCAATTCTTTACATGTGTTATGATATGATGAATTATTTATGTTATTTTGAAACATATATGTTTTTTTATTATGTAATGAGTAAAACATATATATCTCTATAATGCATTGGGTAAATTTGGGTAACTCATGAGGTAAATATGTTATGCATGAACCTAATTTCATGCTCATAATCCTATATATGGACCAAGTTTTCATATACATTGGTTTATGAATCAACCTCATCTTCATGTATATAAGTTTATTAACGGACCTGGATTTCATATCCATAATATTATTCATGGACCTATTTTCATTTACATAATTTTATATAAGGTCCTGATTTTTTTCCTTTTCTTCACGACTGAACTTGTTTCTATTTATATATATTTAAAAAGGTATAAGTTTATGTTAATTCCACATTCCACGTGGTATGCCAATTTTATTATCTCATGGATCATGGTCTCCTATGATTCATTTCTTAGGAAATTATATAATATATTCCTTGAATCATGTTTTTGATCTTTTGTATACTGGGTATGGTTTTCAAATGTTATTCTTATGTTCTTATACCCATATTTCCATGTTATGATTATGTATCTCTTATATTTACCCTTACTGGGAATTTTATCTCACCCTTTATTATTTTTCCTTTCCCCACATTATGAATAACGGTTTTAAGTAGGGTTACTAAAGTGTAATATATTTCTAGGAATTATTTAATAACTTTCACCATGCCAGAATTTTGTGTTTGAAGTTTAAAAATGCACTAAAATATTATGGTCCTTTGGAATTTTATTATGTAATGTAATGAATATTAATCTAACGATATGTAATATACATGTATGAAAATCATGGGTTTTATAGTTTACATCAGAGGAAAGGTTTAGTCATCCTTTGGAAACTAGGATGAGAAAACCATATTAAGATCTCTAAGGATAAGTCTATGTATAGGTTACAATGCTATAATTTTTTTAATTATCATGAATTATCTAGGATTAAAACTAATATTATATATATTGAAAGTAATTTACTGTTATTCTGAATATTTCCCACTATGATTAGTGTTGATCATAGTATACTTTTTGTTTTATTCGATGGATGAAAACTGAAGGAACCAAATTAGTGCATAATGAAACAGAAAATGAAATGATTGTGATTTTAATTAACAATATTTTATGGGGATATAAATGAAAAAAAATTCTATGCTCATACAACTTTATAAAGATATTAATCATGTCATACTTCCTAATGAGCTAAGGATAGAACAATATTTTATTGAGTCCTTCATGAGGTAGTTTCTACCATCTTTTGGTGGGTCTTCTAATCAACTAGTGTATGTTAAATGGATATTAGCACTAAAAATATATTTTTGGTTCTCAAATGTTCATTACATGAGAATTTCATTTTGGATATTTATCATTTAGGAGTTGAATTAGACCAATATTTGAATCTTAACACTAATACAACCAATGGGATGAAATTTAATCCATAAAATGGGTTAAGTTCATGAACTTATTTTTCAAGTACATTCCTTGTATTCTTTATAAAAAATGGCAATGGAATTCTATGAATTAGTGGAAAAGGTTGATGAATTTGTTGGAACCTATGAAGTAACATTTTCAAGACTTGTGAGTTATGCTTCTTGAATTATCATCAAACATGAACTTAAGGTTGACCTATTCTTTATTGGATTAAAATAAAGTCCCTAAAGGGTGTTATCTATAAGATACTTTAGTATATATTACTAAATCATCTGATGTACCACCAAGGTGGAAATGGAGTATGGAGTTATGTATCAATATCATGGTTTTGATAAGAAAAAATAATATGGAGTTTAATGGAAAATATTAAAAACATGTAGAGAAGAATATGAGTTTTCCTTTATGTTCAAAGTGTGGGAAGAGGCATGAAGGAAATTTTATTAAGGGTACTAGTAAATGTTCTAGGTTTTTGGAGGAAGGAAATATAGAAAATTAATGTTGAAGTAATGGTAAGAAGTTTTCTAATGATGTGAATAGAGATAAGCTACACAAAATGTACCCCCCTGCACATAAATGATTAATGTGTAATGAAAATGGTAATTATGCTCATCAGTTCCCAAATACAAGGGTTAATGATGATTATTGATGTTAGAAACCTATTAAATCCAAAGAAAACGGGAAATATCATGTGATCACTATTGTGGATGTGGAGTATGAAAATGATGTGGTGGAATGATTGAGAGTTTATTTATTAGAATTCAACAATTATATAGAAGAATTACATTTATGGTATTACGGAATAATGAAACATCCAAGGATAGGTCCACTATAGTTTTTCCTTAAGTATTTGAAATTATATATTTAATAGTACTGGTAAGAATGAAGAGTTATTAAGGTATTCAGGTGATATTTTGTAAAACACATGATCAAGGGAATGACAACCCCTAATATGTGATTTTTGAGCAAAGTGATGTTGGATTATCATAAAATAAATCAGATAGTATTTATGACCTTATAAAATGATTAGTTATATGATTACAAGGAGGATTATTATATCACATATTGTGTTTATATAATTTTTCCATTTATGGTATGATGGAAAAGTTAATTTTTAAAAGCATGCCTGCTTTCACTGAGGTTTTGTGGTAATTCTGGTTATTAACATATTTAAAGAGAATACTTTATAATGATCATCACATTTTTGGTATGTGAAAATTAATATCTACATAAATTTTATGGGGGATTAATGATATGGTGATTTAGTAACTTTCATTCAAATGTTTTGGAATTTAATATTTTTGAAGGTTCGTATGGGTAACCATTTATGAAATTATTTATGTGAAATTTTTTACAAGGTTTTTGTGATTAACAAATTAATTCATCACATGAATTGGATACCCTATTCTAACCAGTTTTATGGTTATAAATTGAGATATAAGTAATGAATTTTAATCCCATTTTCAATGTTATGATTCACTAGTCCTTTAAGAATTACAATTTAAACAATATTTCTTAGAGAAATAGATGAAGTAGAAATTGATCATGGCATAAAAGAAGAGTTATATTATACTTATGAAATGAAATAAATTATTTATATCTTCTCAATGAATTTTTTAAATTAAATTTTATCCAATTATCATCATTTTTTATGATATCAATGACCTTTTCCAAACCAAATTTTTCTATGGTTTTTTGGTAATAAATATTCTATTGACCATGTTCTCTATCACTATATATTAGTACCTTGGGATTATTTTTCCCTTCCAAACACTTCATTTAATTTTTTTCTTATTTTAAAACCTAGTTATTTTTTACTTCAAGTAACCTTTATGTTTTCAACTTCCCTTTTTAAGGGAGGTTTTTTTATTCATTTTTACGATGCTAGTTTCTATGAATGAATTATCAAATGTTAAGCCTTTTATGATTGAGACCAATTTTGAGGTAATAATTCATTTTAAGGTGGGTATAATGTAACATCTTGATATTTTAAGAAAAATTATTTTTAATTAATTTAATTTCATTGATAGCTTTTGTGGCACATAAGAGAAAGATTAAACGAATTGTTAAATATTATAAAAATATTATAATTCTATTATAACCTAGTCATTAAATTAGTGAGAATGAATATGAATAACTGATTTATGAAAGAAATAAAAATTTAAAACTCTATAATAATATACTGGAATATTCATATAAAAATGATCATGTAATTTTTAGAAAATTTTCATTATTCATCAAAAATGCATTTTATTCAAAAAAAATCTTATTTTTATGAGAGAATATTAATTTCATAAAGTTATAAAAACTTATTTGAAATATTAATTTCATTTTTTAATTTATAATTTCATTATTATCTTCAAATGGTTTTTTCATAATTTTCTGGAAACATTTTGTTTTCATTTAATTGTAAAAAATACATATTTTTATTGAAAAATATATTATTTATAGTCTTTATAGGTAGAATTTTGTTTTCGATCAGTTTTAAATTTTCATTATTTCATTATTATGTTAAATAATAAAATTATTATTTTTGAAAATAATTTAATATATGAAATTATTATAAAAACATTTTATGTTTAAAAAGGCTGTTTTTCTGGGAAAAAACTATTTTTCTTGACATTTTGCAAGTTTTATTTTAATGTAAATTTTAAAATTTCGTTGTTTTTAATTATTAAAAAATTATTCCATATTTTTATTCATAGGTTCCAAATTTAGTAAATGTTTCCCCTTTATTTTTTCCAATATGAATATTATCTTTGGTAAATTTTCTTACTAAGGTAAAGAGTAAATTGGGTAATTTTGGTTAAAAATAAAATTATAAGGACCATAACATGACCTTAAAAATGAAAAAAAATATTGGATGATGTTAATTTGACCCTTAAAACCTAATTATTTTAATTTATTTGTTTAATAGGGAACTTTTCCATAAAATGTACATAAATATTATTTAAATTAAAGGAAGTCACAAAATATATATTTCTTTGTTCTAAATATCTCTTATGTGTACATATGGGTAGAATGGTAGATTGTGAATGAATATAAGTGCAAATTTTTATCCTAATAAACTTATTTTCATGATATAAATATATTTATAACATTTTGGGACATATGGATGAGATTAGGATGTTTATAATATTTTATTTAATCAAAAGTCAATGTTGTCCCATTCATGGTATTAATAACTATATCATTTTTAACATTGTGTAACAAAAGAATATATCATAGACTATAAGTATTATTTTGAGAGATCCAATATTTATCTTTATATTAGTTTTTTAAAAAAAAATAGAGAAGAAATATGTATCTTAAATAATGAAACAATGATGATGCAGTACTTATTCAATTAATGAAATAATCAAATAAATTATATTAAAAATATTGCAATAAATATAATTCAAATTAAATAAGGTTTAATAAAAATTTAATATATTATTCTGAAATATTAGGTGTATATGAAATGATTCGGTTCAAATTTATCTGGTTTTCATGGTTTTAGTAAAGTCAAAGTACTGAATAATGTCAAAATTGACACTAATGATATATTATGAAAATAATATTTTCATAAATTATTTAAAAATCATAAAAATATTAAATATGGAAATATTGTATTAGATATGGTATGTAATATCATTAATTTTCTATTTGTGGTCTAATTGATACATTATAAGAAAAAATTACACTCTTTTAATATTGAAAAATTTGTTTCCGTAGTTAAAATTAAAACAGGTTAACTAAGGGTTAATCAAAATGATAAGGTTTAATATAATAATAAAACATGTATAAAATATATCATTTGATGATATTAAAGTATTATCTTAAATTATCTTCCAATAAATGGTCTTTTTAGAGTATTTTTATTGAGATTGATTTTATTATAAACTAATATTTTGAGAACATTGAAAACTGCCCCTCACCTTAATTATAAAAGAGAACCTCGTCCATCACTTATATATATCACTTTTAACCCTATATATCAACCATAAGTTTCCAATTTATCTTCTAAATTCCCATATATACATTATATAGTTCCTGTAATTCTCAAAATGCCAACTATATATCTCTTTATAGGAGATCCAAAGGAGAAATTTCCGAGAAGAGGTAATCGCTCTAACAGATCATTTCTTTTTCTAGTCTTCCTTACCTCCCCAAAATCTATCATTTTTATCATAAAACAATAACATATATGTCATTAATATTTTTAAATTTTCTTTTTTTCTGAAAATATATATTATATACCCTCTTTACCATCAAACAAGAAGTGAAATATATCGCTCATTTGTACGTACGGCTTATCGTCTCCATCAAGTGATACAATTCATATTTCATCCAAATATTATATTGATAGATATTATGTTGGGATAATTGATTATATATGATATTTATAACATAATTATACCTCTATAATTATATTATTATGCCTACCATATCATCATATAATCTTTTGAGAAGCGATAATGTCACTCATGAAAAGGTATGAACTACTATAACCACGATACGATGGGATTTGTTTTCACTTATATTTAACATGGATGGTAATAGGTAGGATTTTTATGAAAATATTTTATTTGTATAACATAATAAATATTTTTTAAATTTTTATTATTATTTAACTTTCTATCATTTTATTATATAAAAAATGGAAACGACGTTCAGATGTACATACGATCTACTATCTCCATTAATAGTGTAATTAATTTTTCAATATCAAATTTTTATGAATGATTATAAATATTAATATAATGAATACATATAATTTTTAAACCATGGTTAATTTTCTTGAAGTTTTTACTCCGTGATTAATGTATATACACCAGACTACCAGACCAAGATATGATTAGAAAAAAAAGCAGTATCAACCAGAACTTTTATTTTAATATCAAATTATTAATAAACTGGTAATAATGTGCTATAAAAATTAATAAATGATATAATAGAAATATTTTTATGTAATAAAAGTATAATAAACTCATATTTATTATAATATAGGTTTCAAAATGAAATATTGAGTTCAAGACTTAAGGTATGTTTTTCTCATCTCACTTTTACTTCTGTGATATATATGCTTTATTCACCACTTATTTATTTTATGTGGTGTATACATATCCCATTGATATATCATATCATGAAAATAATTATATTAATGGTATTAAATGTTTCAAATTATTATTATTACCTTTATAGGGAATATTATTTGACTGATTACAAAGTGGTACGTGAATTATTAACCCAATTTCTCTTCTTTGGGATAAACTTATACTTCCTTAATTATATCGTACTAAGATTATTTGTGAAATTAATTTTGAATATTTTATGTTTTATTTAAATTATTTTATGTTTATTTAAATCAAAAACATATATCCAATTCATTTCATTAATTCTCATATTTGTTATACTATAATTAAGAGTCACTTTCTTTTTAAAATTATCTTTTAAAATTTTCCCTTAAAACTCTGTTTTTCTTCCATGTAAATGTTTAGTAAGAAAAATTAATTTTTATATATATTTTATTATGACTGATTATATTAATTTTTAATCATTTTTTACTTTGTACAAAATTCTTTTAAAGGTTTCATTTTTTTCTAAGTGAGGTTCTTTTTGACTTTTCAGACAAAAAAAATAATATTTTTTTAACTTATATAGAATGATAGAATTTTTACACTACCATGATGCCTTAATTACTTGAAGATTAATTTACAATATTAAAATATTATTTTCAAAGTAATTTTTTTCTTTTATAATTTAGTTTCATTTTAAAAAAATGTTTTCAAAAGATAAAGGATATTTTCCTCAAGAATTATTTTAAGTTATCCTTCAAAATTACTTTCTATATAAGATAAGAAAAATTGATATTTTATAATTTAATTGGGATATTATTAAATTAATATTATCATCATTAGTTATATGTTTAGAATATTTTTATGATTTTACAATTTTTATGAATCCGGTTTCTTTTGCATGATTTATGTTGTGGTGAAATGTTTATGAAACTCATTTCTTTACACGAGTTCTGATGTGATGAATGATTTATGTTCATGTGGAACACATATTTTTTATTTTAATTCATTGATATGTGGGAACTATATATACCTATAATTCGATGGGTAATTATGAGTAACTTTGGATAAAAATATATTATGTGTGAACCCGATTTCATAATCACAATTCTATGTATGGGCTTGGTTTTTGTGTTTATAATTTTATATATAGACCTAGTATTCATGACCATAATTTTATGAGTAGAAATTGATTTCATGAAAATAACATCATTAATATACCTGATATCATTCCCATAATTTTATGCAGGGTAATGATTTCATGTAATTAAATTAATGAGTGAACCTGTTTCTGTTTATATATTTTTCCAAATTTATAAGTATATTTGTACACCACATTCCATGTCATATGAAATGTTTTTCTTTCATGGATCATTTTCTCTTATGATTAATTTCTAATGAAATTCCATAATTTATTCTGTGACACAATATTTTGATCTTTGATATGTACAGTATGGTTTTCAAAAGTTATTCTCATGTTCTTATACTCCTATGTTCAGTTATTCTTTTGTATCTCTTATCATTACCCTTATGGAGCATTTGAGCTCACCATTTATTATGTTTACTTTCATTTGGTTATGAAGAATGGTTTTAAGTAGGGGTACTAATAAGTGATTTCTTTTTGGGAAATTTCGAATATATTTTAATAAACAAGAATTTATGTTCTATGTTTCCAAAGGCACTTAACTATTACGGTCCTCAGGCATGTTATTTAGTAATGTAATGAATATTAATCTAAAAATATGTAATATACATGTATGAAAATCCTTTTTCATTATAAAATTAAACCATTATATAATAACTCATGAAATTACTGTAAGGACCCAGCCTTAAACCTTGCATAATATTGAATTAAATGAATAATTCACATTGAGGATCTTTTCAGGTTTAGAGTTTTAGAGAAATAGGACATAACTGTTACATCTCAAAAGATTAAAAAGTAGACACTTGTACATAGTTTCAATTTTTTTTACCAAACATGAACTCTAGAAAAAAATAGTCATGTCTAGTTATATGTTTAAGACAACATGAATTTTCGTTGATCCCATCCTTGACCCGATTCCATATTATGTCCTGTGAAAAACATTCCAAAAACTTGGGATGAGCATAAAAAGCTCAGTAAGGAATACACAAAGAAGGAAAACTTTTAGTTTTTCAAAATAACAAGTAAACCATGAATACTTTAACATAAGTAATACTTTTCAACTTTATGAATTATTAAATACTCTTCACTGAATAAAATATCAATACTTTCCCTTTTGTAACCAAAAGATTACCGATATAAATAACACATAAAGGTAACTTGGGACATAAACATACATAAATGGAATAACCATATGGTTGACTTCCACACATATAACTAAATATAATAGTCATACAGATTACTTATATTCCCAATTTATTGTAGGTTATAACGTAACCACCCTTCCTGGTATTCACGGCACCACTCGTCATTTGGTTTATCACGTAACCACCCGTCAGATGTCCAAGTACCATTATAAAATCATAATACATAAAATGAATATAAAGGAAAGAAAACATTTCCATATTTAAATCACAATATATCTCTTAAATATATTGACATAACAAATTCATTATAAAAACCATTTTCAATATAGAAATACATAAAAGAGTATATGGTATTTATTTTCTTATAAAAACATTATGGCTTGTTGAGGAAGCCAAAGATCAAATAATACTCATGGTGGTGGAAAGGTCGTTGTCACCGCTTACGTTAAAAGAAACATTCATTTTTTTCGTTTAGTAAAATGCTTCTTAGAAAAAGATTCCCATTGAATGTAATGAAAAGTCAAAGGTTTTTATACTGTGTATAAAAGAAAGTCTTGTATTAAAATAAAATATGCCTCAATGAAAGAAGATTGAGATGAAGTCCCTTACCTCATGTCCGACTTGACTCGATCATTATTTAATCTCATGAATAATAAACTAAAGTTAATTTATACTAACTTAAGAACCTTTTCCAAGTTTATTATTCCTTTTATATCACTTATTACCATGTTATAAACATTTTGTAATCATTTAAGTTAATAACGTTCATTTTTTCGATATTTGGTACTTGAGTAAAAAATGAACTTCTTATAATTACATGTTGTTCATGTGGTCATAAGTACATTATATCCAGAATTATATTCATGATTTTGGTATCATATATATCATATATATACATCATATACATGTATTTATAATAGTACATAACATTTAGAGGTAAGAAATGAAACGCACCATTCATGGAGATGGTAAGTCGTACGTACGCCTGAACGCTACTTTCATTTCTATTTCATATTTAATTGAATTAAAACATAATGATACATAGTAGTATTATAATTACAGTATTTTATAACATATAATATAATTAAATCTATCATTTATACGTACCACATATGTTATGAACAAGTCATATCACTTTGAGGGGGCGGTAGTCCGCACTTCCTCTAATGAGATTATCGCGTTTACCCATATCGAAACCCGTAAAGGCATTCTATAAATAGATATTAAAAATGAATAAAGAAAAAATAAACATAATAAATATCATATATAAATACAGTTCCACCATAATGTCCACCACGAGAGGCGGTAAGAGGTAATTGAACAATCATCGTTTCGTGAGGAGTTAGTTTTCCATCCACAGAAACATTATGTTCTTCACCCATTAGATGGATGTGTGTGTAACTGTAGTTATAATAATTCTGATAAAAACATCTTAGTATATTTAGGACACTGGTGTTGTTATAAAATAAAGGAATAAAAAGAGTTTATGGGTTGGAGAAATTAAATAAAAGAAACGAATTTAAGAGAAATCTTTACCTTTAATTTCGGTAACTCCTTTTGGTTTGAACAAAAGGACTTATTGGAGTTCCTTATACCTAAGTTAAGGCTTCTAGGTAGAGGATAGGAATGTAGGGAGATTAATTGGGCAGATTTTGGATGATCCAAATGTCTTTAGAGGTGTGTGTAATTGGTTATAAGTGGTCTCCTTTTATAAGGGAGAGGAGGGGCTCTTTAGGAAAGTGTGAAAATATTATTTTATTATATAATGATATTCGGTTTCAAAAGGTCCAAAAATAATTAAGTTATAAGATAAGGTGACTCATGGTCTAAAAAAAATCACCCAATGGGAATTGGATAGGTTTTGGATAATTTTTTAATCATTATAATCTTATTTATTTAAATGATTTATTAATGAGGTAAACACTGCACCATTATTGTGTCATAAATAATTTAAATTATTTGATGTCTAAAAATTATATAAAAAATACCATGATGTAGGAAATATTTTTATATTTCCAATGAATATTTATAGTCGAAAATATAATTTATACAACCCCTTCTAAAAATTAATTTACTAAAAGATATTTGCTTTTGTCATTTTTGTCTTTACTTTAAGTTAATTAATCTAAATTATCATTATCACTCCCAAGTGGATAGAAGGGGTCCCAAAATCCACATAAAGATGATCATGGTTGTAAATGACTCCAAAAATAAGGTTTGTACAAGCGTTAAGGTAATTTTGAATTATTATAATATTCTTTTTACCTTGAATTGCCTTATTTACCTTTAACCTCGGTAAATAAAAGTCAAAAGTTACTATTCACCAAAAATTATTTTCATTTTATTGAACCGAATTTTACTTACTAATAACAACCATGTATGTTGGATTTTGGAAATTCAATTCATAGAAGTGGTAAAATTTCATTTAAATGAAAAAGTCGGTTTTTTTAGCAACTACTAAGTGGTTTCACTATTCATAAAAAATTGAAGTTTTCCCAAAAAACACCAAAAATTCAGCCTAAGCTATAATTGATATTAAGAATTCAAAATTGTTGTCTATTATACCAAATTCTAAAAATAGAAGTTTCATTAATAAATTTTAAAATTAATTCCCAATGTTAAAACTAATAGCGTGTTTTTAAGAAACAATAACTTTCAAAAGATTAACACTTGTTTATGTCCAATTTCAAAGTAAAATTAATTCCAATGACCAACATTAGATTAAATGGTAAAAATATATTCTAATTACACTTTGAAATCATTTAAAACGATTATTTAACCATATAGATAAATTAGATTAAAACACAGTTTTGAATTAAAATACAATGTTTTTCACTCTTCATTAAAAAATGAACTTTATCAGAAAAATTCCAAAAAATTACAAAAAGTAAATTTTAATGTCGCCATTCTAAATAAGGATTTTATTTGGTCAAATAGAATTTATTAAAGTGACCAAAACTATATTTAAAAAGGGTTCACCATTGAAAGGCGGTAAATCGACCTTTCAATGTACATTATGCTTAAATTAGATTCATTCACATTTTGAGTCTCTAAATTTTTATTAGATAAATGTAGAAACATTTAAAAAAACTTGTATATTCATATTTTAGTTAGTTTTGTTCATTCCCACTAATAAAATGGAAAGGATTTAACTACCATTTAAAATAATAATATTATATTATTAGTGCGCAACGTAAGATTTCAAAGAAACTCATTGTTGCATGTCGGGTATACTATCGAACATAGAAACCCTTTCAAAGTAAATTTGATATTTAATTCACAACTATTAATAAATATGAAAATCTCTTATTATTCATTTAGCTGGGATGTTAAATCCTTCCCCCATTTTGGAAATTGTGTCCTCGCAATTTTTATTCACTTATCAAAATAAGTGGGGGTATTTATCCCTCATAGAATTTTCAGATTCCCACGTTGCCTCTTCAACCATATGGTTTTTCAACAAAACCTTTAACAAGTGAATTACCTTATTCTGCAACACTTCCTCTCTATGGTCAATAATCTGGACTGGTTGTTCCTCATAAGAGAGATTCTCTTCCAACTGAACTATATATGGGCTCAAAACATGATATGGATATGGCATATACTTTCTCAACATCGAAACACGAAAAACATTGTGTACCTGGGATAAGCTTGGAGGTAAATCCACTCTGTATGCAACTGATCCGACTTTCTCTATAATTTTATAAGGTCTAATGAACCTCGGACTCAACTTTCCCTTCTTACCAAAATGCATCACACTTTTACCTGGAGAAACTTTGAGAAAGACATGATCAACAACCTCAAAAGAAAGATCCTTCCTCCAGTTATCCGCATAACTTTTCTGTCTGCTCTGAGCTGTTCTCATGTGCTTTTGAATCAACTAAACTTTCTCTGCTATCTCTTCTAAAAATTCTGGTCCCATCAGCTTCCTTTCACCTAATTCATCCCAAAAATCTAGAGTTCGACAACGCTTTCCATATAATGCCTCAATTCGAGCCATCTGTATACTGGAATGAAAACTGTTATTATAAGAAAATTCAACCAAAAAAAGAAGTTGGTACCAACTTCCCTAATAATCCAGTGAAAAAGCATGTTACATATCCTCCAAGGTCTGAATTTTTCGTTCTGACTGCCCATCTGATTGAGGATGAAAAGCTATACTAAAATTTAATTCACTACCCAACGAATTTTGAAGGCCTTTCCAAAAGTTAGAAGTAAACCTGGGATCACGATCAGATACAATGAAGAGGGGAACTCCATGAAACATGACTGTCTCTTTGATATACAACTGAGTAAGTTGATCTAGAGAAAAAGTGTCTTGAATAGGAAGGAAATGAGCAGATTTAGTCAATCGATCAACAATAACCCAGATTGCATTATTACCTCGAGATGTCTTTGGTAATCCCACAAAAAATTCCATTGATATATTTTCCCATTTCCACTCTAGAACTGGTAAAGGCTGAAGCATTACTTTTGGTAAATGTTGTTATTCTTTAACCTGCTGACAATTCAAACACTTCACATTACAATTATCAATATCTCTTTTCATTCCATCCCACCAGTAATACTCTCGAAGATCTCTGTACATCTTAGTACTTCCAGGATGAACTGAAAACGGTGAACTATGATCTTCACATAACAAATCATTCTTCAACTATGAATCACAAGGCACACATAATCTCTTTATAAAACTCAAAAAATAATCATTATCAATGCTAAAATAAGGCAAATTACCCTTCTGAACCAATTCTAACTTTTTCTTAAACTCACTATCTTCTTTCTATGTTTTCTTTATTTTGTTTGATATAGATTATTTCACTAACACCTGAAACAAAACAGAAGAATTTCCTGCACCAACAACTTCTATGCCAAAGTTCATCAAATCAAAACCTAAAGGATCTCGTTACAAACGTAGCATAGTTAATGAAGTATTACTTCTTCTAATCAAAGAATCAGCCACATTATTTGATTTTCCCGAAAGGTAATGGATCGTGAAATAATAATACTTGATTAATTACAGACATCTCCTCTGTCTCATGTTCAATTATTTATGAGTGAATATGTACTTAAAACTTTTTTGATTAGTATATATATCACATTTTACTCCATACAAATGATGCCTCCAAATTTTTAAAGCAAAAACAATAGCAGCTAATTCCAAATCATGTGTAGGGTAATTTACCTCATGTGGGTTCAACTAACGTAAAACATAAACAATTACCTGATCATTCTGCATTAGGAGACAACCCAGTCCTTTCAACGAAGCATCACTGTAGATAACAAACTCACCATTTCTGGAAGGCAGTGCCAAAACTGGAGCATTCACCAAACTTATTTTCAATGCCTGAAAACAATCATCACATTCATTTTTCCAAATGAACTTAAAACCTTTTCGAGTTAAGTTATTCATTGGACTAGACAACCATGCAAAATATTAAACAAACCTTCAGTAATAACTTTCCAAACCAAGAAAACTATGAATCTCGGTTATATTTGTGGGTCTTGGCCATTCTTAAACAACTTTTTTTTAGTAGGATCAAAAGTTATTCAATTTTCTGAAACAATGTGACCATGGAAAGAAATTTGTTGTAACCAAAACTCACACTGGCTTAATTTCCCATAAATATTCTTTTATATTAAGGTTTGAAAGATGACCCTTAAGTGACTTCCATGCTCCTATTTACTGTTAGAATAAACCAAAATATCAACAATGAACACAACCACAAACTTATCCAAGAATTAACGGAAAATTCTATTCATAAGATCCATGAATATAGCCGGTACATTGGTTAAACCAAAAGGCATAACTACAAATTCATAATTTCCATATCTAGTATGAAACGCGGTCTTCGGAATGTCTGCTTCCTTTACTTTCAACTAATGGTACCCCGACCTCAAATCAATCTTCAAAAAATACTAAGCTCCCTGGAGCTGATCAAACAAATCATCGATATGAGGCAAACGATACGTGTTCTTAACAGTAATTTTATTCAATGCTCTATAATCAATGTAAAGTCTCATTGAACCATATTTCTTTTTAACAAAAAATTCAAGAGCACCCCATAGTGATGTGCTAGGTTGAATGAAACCTTTATCTAATAACTCATGAAATTTCTTCTTTAACTCTAAAAGTAAAATTTGAGCCATTCGATAAGGGGGTTTTGAAATTTGGCTTAGAATCAGGAACTAAGTCAACAGTAAATTCAACTTCCCGATTAGGTATAAGACCAGGAAACTCATCAGAAAAAACATCAAGGTACTCAGTTAACACTGGTACATCATTAATTTGAATAGTTCCTTTATTTTCAACAATATGTGTAAGGTAACATTCATTTCCATCTTTTGCCAGTTTTTCAACTTCCTGATATGTTATCAAAAGCAATGGTTATTTCTTGTACACAAACTATAAATCTTTCTAAAATGAAACCTCTTTATCTCTGTAGTCAATCTTAGCATGATAAACAGAAATTCAATCCATTCCCAAAATAACATCAAACTCTACTAGTGGAAAAGAAAAAAGGTTTGCAGGTGGATTCTTTCTACACAAAAGCACATGAATGTTCTCATGTTCTCTTTTTGCCTCAACATTTCCCCTAGGTGTTTTTATCGTAAGTTGTGTATTCATATCTTGATATAGAATTCCTAATTTACTAGAAAACTTCTCAGAAATGAATGATTGTGTAGACCCTGAATCAAACAACACATTGGCATAATCTGAACAAACAAACAGTCTACCTGATACAACGTTGTTTGATGGACCAACATCGGCTGAAGTAGTTGCAAAGGATTTCACCACCCCTTTCTGCTTGTATTCTGGTTGATTTCCCTCAGTTGAGTTCTTTGTTGGACACTCATTTGCATAATAACCCATTTCATTACACTTAAAATATCTTACCAATGGACTTTCATTTCCTTCTTGATCATCTTCCTTACAGTTACAAGAAATATGACCAGACTTACCACACCGGAAGAACATTCCAAACTTCGATAAACATTCTCCAGGATGCTTTTTACCACACTTCTCACAAGTTGGATATTTAATTTTCTTACCTCCAGGCTTCTTTGATGAATTCTTCCCCTTTGCCTCCCAACTGGACCTCTTATTCTTTTGTTTGTTAAACAACACCAGATCATCGGAAAACTCTATTTCCGCCTTCTCCGCACATAGTACAAGTTTTTCATAACTTTTGAACTCACGAGAGGAGAATTCTCTTCAATATTGTGGCTTTAGTCCTGAGTAAAATTGATTTATTTTACTATCAAGATCTTGGATGAAATTTGGTGCATACCTTTCCAGTCAAGTGAAATTTGATTCATAAACAGCCACTGATTCATCCTCCTACCTCAATTCTAGGAATTGTTTTTCCATCCTAAGACGAACCACATTAGGAATATATTTCTCAAGAAACATACCTTTGAATTCATCCCAAATAATAGAATCAATCTCCTCACTATCCTTGATATTTTTCACCATCGACCACCACTGATCTGCTTCACCTTAAAAACGGTAAACAGAAAGACTAACCTTTTGATGTTTCGAACACCCCATAACATCAAAAATCTTTTCCAGTGCATTAATCCACCCTTCATCTAGAACAGGGTCAGAAGATCCTTTGAATTATGGAGGATGTTTCCTCATTAAATGTTCCACTACTAACATATTCCTTTGTAGTTGATCTGGCTGATCTCATGCATGGATATCACCACCATTTATAGCTTGAGTCAATTGTGCCATCATTGAAACAAACAATTCAGTTACGATTTCGACCATCCCAGGTTGCTGGTTTGGAAGGTTGTCTTCTTCCTGATGTCATCCCAACACAGATGCCCTATTTCCTCTGTGGAAAACCATTCTGAACACAGAAATATCTTAGGCGAAGCAAAATGGTAATCTGTAAATGCTATATCATTTCAATATTACCATAAATTAATTATTAATTTAACAAGACCCTAATATTCTTAAAGTTACCTAAACTGACCTCTTATAGCAACTATAAAAACCCGGCCGTAAACCTTACATAATATTGAATTAAATGAATAATTCACATTGAGGATCTTTTCAGGTTTAGATTTTGAGAGAATAACGACATAACTGTTATATCTAAAAAGATTACAAAGTAGACACTTCTACATAGTTTTCATTTTTTTTACAAAACATGAACTATTGAAAAAATGAGTCAGGTCTAGTTCTATGTTTAAGACAGCATGACTTTTCCTTGATCTCATCATTAACCCTATTCCACACGATGTCCTGTGAAAAACATTCCAAAAACTTGGGATGAGCATAAAAAGCTCAGTAAGGGATACACAAAGAAGGAAAACTGTTAGTTTTTTAAAACAACAAGTAAACCATGAATACTTCAACATAAGTAATACTTTTCACCTTTATGAAGTAGTAAATACTCTTCACTGAATAAAATATCTATACTTACGCTTTTGTAACCAAAAGATTACCTATATAAAGAACACATAACAGATAAAGGTAACTTGGGACATAAACATACATAAATGGAATAACCATACGATCGACTTCCACACATATCACTAAATGGAATAGCCATACGGCCAACTTCTATTCCCAATGCATTGGAGGTCATAACGTAACAACCCATCCTGGTATTCACGGCACCACCTGTCATTTGGTTTATCATGTAACCACCCATCAAATGTCTAAGTACCTTTATAAAATCATAATACATAAAACAAATATAAAGGAAAGAAAACATTTCTACATTTCAATCACAATATATCACATAAATATATTGATATAAAAAATCCATTGTTAAAACCATTCTCAATACCAAAATACATAAAAGAGTATATGTTATATATTTTCTTTTAAAAACATTATGGCTTGTTGAGTAATCCAAAGATCAAATAATACAAGCGGTGGCGGAAAGGTCGTTGTCACCGCTTACGTTAAAAGAGACATTCATTTTTTTCATTTTGTAAAATTATTCGTAGAAAGTGATTCCCTTGGAATTAAATAAAAATTCAAAGGTTTTTATACATCTTATAAAAGAAAGTCTTGTATTAAAACAAAATATTCCTCAATAAAAGGAGATTGAGACGAATTCCCTTACCTTGTGTCCGACTTGACTTGATCATTCTTTAATCTCCTGAATAATAAATTAAAGTTAATTTCTAATATCATAAGAACCTTTTTCAAGTTTATTATTCCTTTTATATCACTTATTACCATGTTAGAAACATTTTGTAATCATTTAAGTTAGTGACATTCATTTTGTCGATATTTGGTACTTGAGTCAAAAATGAACTTCTTATAATTACATGTTGTTCATGTGGTCAAAGGTTCATTAAATTCAGAATGATATTCATGATTTGGGTATCATATATATCATATATATCCATAATATACATATATTTATAATAGTACAAAACATTTAGAGGTAATAAATGAAATGCACCGTTTATGGAGACGGTAAGCCGTACGTACGCATGAACACTAATTTCATTTCTATTTCATATTTAATGGAATTAAAACATAATTATACATAGTAGTATTATAATTCCAGTATTTTATAACATATAATATAATTAAATCCATCCTTTATACATACCACATATGGTATGAACGAGTCATATCACTTTGAGGGGGCGATAGTCCGCACTTCCTCTAATGAGTTTATCGCGTTTACCTATAATGGAAACCATAAAGGGATGCTATAAATTGAAATTACAGAAGAATAAATAAAACATAAACAGAATATATATCATATATAAATATAGTTCCATCATAATTTCCACCATGAGAGGTGGTAAGAGTTAATTGAACAATCATTGTTTCGTGAGGCATTAGTTTGCCATCCACAGAAACATTTTGTTCTTCACCCATTAGATGGAGGTTTGTAAAAGTGTAGTAAGAATCCTTCTCATAAAAACATCCTAGTATATTGAGGATACTGGTGTTTTTATAAAATAAAGGAATAAAAAGAGTCTAGGGGTTGGAGAAGTCAAATAAAAGAAAACAATTTAAGAGAAATCGTTACCTTTAATTTGGGTAACTCCCATTGGTTTGAACCAAAGGACTTATTTAAGTTCCTTCTACCTAAGGTAAGGATTCTAAGAGGAGTAGAGGTATGTAGGGAGCATAATTGGGTGGATTTTGGATGTGCCAAATTGATTGAGAGGTGTGTGTAATTGGTTAGAAGTGGTCTCCTTTTATAAGGGAGAGGAGGGGCTCTTTAGGAAAGTGTGAAAATATTATTTTATTATATAATGATATTTGGTTTCAAAAGTTCCCAAAATAATTAAGGTTGAATATGAGGTGACTAATAGTCGAAATAAAACCATATAATAGGAATTTGATAGGTTCTGGATAATATTTTAATCATTATAATCTTATTTATTTAAATGATTTATTAATGAGGTAAACATTGAATTATTATTGTGTCATAAATAAGTTAAATTATTTGATGTCTAAAAATTATAGAAAAAATACCATGATGTAGGAAATATCTTTATCTTTACAATTAATATTTATAGTCTAAAATATCATTTATATAACCTCCTATAAAAATTAACTTACTAAAAGTTTTTTTCTTTTTTCATTTTTGCCTTTACTTTAAGTTAATTAATCTAAATTGTCATTATCACTCCCAAGTGGATGAAAGGGGTCTTAAAATAGACCCAAAGATGATCATGGTCGTAAATGACTCAACCAATAAGGTTTTGACAAGTTTTAAGGTAATTTTTAATTATTATAATATTCTTGTTACCTTGAATTACCTTATTTACGTTTAACCTCGGTAAGTAAAAGTCAAAAGTTACTATTCACGAAAAATTATTTTCATATTATTAAACCACATTTTACTTACTAATAACAACCATGTATGTAGGATTTTTGAAATTCAATTCGCAGAAGTGGTAAAAATTTCATTTAAATGAAAAGTCATTTTTTTAACTACTACTAAGTGGTTTCACTATTTATCAAAAATTTATGTTTTTCAGAAAAACACCAAAAATTAAGCCTAAGATATAATTGATATTATGAATTCAAAAATGGTGTCTATTCTACCAAATTCTAAGCATATAGGTGTCATTAATAAATTTTAAAATTAATTCTCGATGTTAAAACAAATAGCGTGTTTTTGAGAAACAATAACTGTCAAAAGATTGACACTTGTTTATGTCCAATTTCAATGTGAAATTAATTCCAATGACAAACATTGTATTAAATGGTAAAAATATATTCTAATTAAAATTTTAAGCCAATTAAAATGATAATATAACCATATAGATAAATTATATTAAAACACAGTTTTGAATTAAAATACAATGTTTTTCACTCTTCATTAAAAAATGTACTTAATCAGAAAAATTCCAAAAATTTACACAAAGTAAATTTTAAAGTCACCATTCTAAAAAAGGATTTTATTTGGTCAAATATAATGTATTAAAGTGACCAAAACAATATTTAAAGAGGGTTCTCCATTAAAAGGTGGTAAATCGACCTTTCAAATTACATTATGCTTAAATTAGATTCATTCACATTTTAAGCCTCTATATTTTTATTGGATAAATGTAAATACATTTAAAACAACATGTATAATAATATTATAGTTAGTTTTTTTCATTCCCCCAAATACAAAGACTAAGAGTTAACTACCATTTAAAATAATAATATTATATTATCAGTGTGCAACGTAAAATTTCAAAGAAACTCGTTGTTGTGTATCAGGTATGCTATCGAACATATCAACACTTTTAAAGTAAAATTAATATTTAATTCAAAAATATTAATAAATATCAAAATCTCTTATTCTTCATTTACCTGGGATGTTACAATTACCTTTTCAATTCTAAAAGTTCCAATTCAGAAATTCGATAAAGGGGTTTATAAATAGGCTTATCATCATGTATTAAGTCAATGATGAAATCAACCATTAGATCAAGAATACAATCATAAAATCCTTAGGAAATTCATCCATGTATTCATTCACTAATTGAACATCACTAATCTGAACTGATTATTTATTTTAAAAATATTAACTACGTAGCTTTTACTTCCATCATTGACAAATTTCTTAGCTACATGGTAAGTTATCAAAGGCTTGAAACCATTGATCACAAATTTTCTAGATCTTAAATGTATTTAGCATGACAAAATAAAATTAAATCCATATAAATAATTTCATCAAACTCTACTATGTCTAAATCAACAAGATTTTCAAGAAATACCATACCACTTATAACAATAGAAATATTGCCATAAATTTTGGTTTCTTAAATACTTTCACCTAAATTTTTTACCAAAATTTATATCCTACTTTAATGAGGTGATATTACCAATTTAATTATAAATTTATCATAAATGAAATAATTTGAGGATACATAGTCAAATAAGGTGTTGTAATAGTTCTAATACATGGGTAACATGCCTTCCAAAACATTATTTGATATCCCAACATCAAATTTAGGAGTAGTAAATATTTATGATATATGTTTCTATTTCTAATCATGATGATTTCCATCCTATGAAACTAACCTTGGAAATTCATTAGCAAAATGTCCCATCTATTTTAAACAAAAACACCTCACCATTTGATGGTTATTAGTTACCCTATTCATTGGTTCTTTAGGAGTCTTTTATTTATAGTCATGAGTCATATAAACCAACAGACCACACCAAAAATGTTACCCAGATCCCATCAAAAATTCCTTGAAATTTTGTTTCTGACATATTGATAATTTTGGGGGATTACCTCTATACTTCTTAGTTTATTTAATATCTTTTTTCTACAACCTTGACATTGTATTACTATTTTCATCTCGTGTAACATATGTGTTAGAAAAATATATTTCATATTTTTCAGCACAGTGAACCAAATTCTTGTCACTTTTAAATTCATGTGTGTAAAATTTTCTTTATAAAATTTGTTCAAATCCTGAGAAAATTCTATTAATTTTAGAATTAATATCTCAAAAATAATTTGGCATATACCTGGAAGATCATGTGAATTTTTCTTTATATACACCTATAAAACATTTATCTTTCTACCTCAATTTCAACAAAAAAAGTTCTCATCTATAGTAAAAAACATATGGAAATATATATCAAAAAAATATCCTTGAATATTTTTTATCACACCTAATCAATATCATATTTTTATTATATATTCTCAAAAATATAACATCATCTGTCAACTTCACCTTCAAAATAACGAATGGAAATATTTACCTTTTGGTGATTCAAATGCCCCATCACTTCAAATATCATTTCCAGATAATTGAATCATCTTTTAGATACCACATGTTAATATGATCTACAAAATTATGGGGTATATTTCCTCAAGAAATGATCCAAAAAATACATGTTCCATGACATTAGAGAATTTTTATATCTATCATGTATAACACCACCATTTATAGATTATGTCAACTGATCCAACACTGGAATAAACTATTCTGTTCATATTTAAACAATCATTGGATGGTGATTTGGATAGATGTTTTCTTCTCAGTTCCTTCCCAATTCAGCTCCCCTATTTCCTAATTAGAAAATCATTCTGAGGAAAAGTATTTTAGGAAAATCAACATGGTAAACATGTAGTGATATTTCATATTAATATAACCATATAGTAAAATCCTTTAGGGTTATTTTATTATACTAACCTTTGATATTTCTTAAACTAACCAATGATACTAACTATAAGGACCCATCCTTAAATATTACTTAATATTGAGCTTTAATCAATAATTAATTCTCATAAATTTGAGGATCTTTTTAGGTTTACATTTCTTTTTTTTGAATTAGGTCATAAAACATAAAATAAAAACCATATAATAAAAGTGTACACTATTTATTGGTATCCATTTTTTTAAAAATGTAAATATTTAAAAATAATGCATGATTTCTTTTCATGGAAAATTTTCATGACTTTTATGTTAGCTTTTTACTTTAAATTTACCATCCTTAAATCTTGAGTAAAACATTTTAAAGATATTGGAAGAGAACAAAAAAGGTCAGTAATGGATATAAAATGAATGAAAACCATTATTCCTATAAAAAATTGAAATCTCATATAACGTTTAACATTATCTTAAATGTTCCTTGACAATATGAAATGAAACTTTTTCACTTGAAAAACACAAATGAGTTTTGATCATATAAAATCACTAAAACCCATAGAAATTAGTTAAAATCACTTCTTTTTAACTTATATAATCATATTCATAACCTTTTTTAAACCCATGTCAGATTTAACTAAAACCTATTTATATCCATAAGTGAACCTTATAAGAACTCCCTCCTGCTAACTGTTTAAGACAAGAAACATTATCCAATTCATTAAATCACTATCTAGGAACACGCAACGATTTATATATAATGATATCACCTAGTTATATATGGGTATCCCTATTTTATAATCTATAATGAGATCACCCAATGTTATTTGGGATACCACATCATATTAGACGTAATGGGCTCACCCAACACTATCTGGGAACACCCATTTATCATGAATAATACTCAAGTATGAAAAAATGAATAAAAGTTTTTATTCGTGCACTTTTTTATTATAAAACATTTGAAAACGCATTTATACATTTAATGAAATCACTCTTGGACATCAAAATACCATTTTATTTTAAAAATGAATTTTCAATATAATAATTCCATCACATTTAAAAAGAAATTTTCAATACCCAAATAACCATGTACAAGGAAAAAAGGTTTTTCATTGAAGGAAATATGAAATCGTGAAAAGGAATCCATAAATAATTTATTTTCCATGGCATTGGAAAATTAATTTTCATCATGTACATTAATAATAGGAAATTTCTTATTTTCACTTGTCAAAACTTTCTACATAAAACAAATAAAAATATTCCCTTTAAAATAATTTGAGCACAAAGTAAAAAAGTTCTATAAAATGTAAATTTTAAAAAAAAATCTCCATATAAAAAATTTCATAATTTTTTTAAATAAACATGTTCATGGAATAGAAATAGATTTTAAAGGAAAAACATTAAAAGATGATATTTTTAAGGAAAACTCCCTTATCACTTAGAAATATTTGAATAGATATAACCATGATAGAATAAAATTTAACAAAACATTAAATACCATTATAATAGATTAATTCATGATATATCTCGTCAAAGATGATTTATATACACCTCTTAAAAGAACATTGGTGCATAATGTCAAAATATACCACAAAAATGAAATCGAGAAGAAGTATCTTAACTTGAGTCTGAATTCTCAATTTTACTTGTATCTTACTAAATTGTAAAATTATATTAATTATTTAATTTATTTAGAACCATTTTCAAGTTAATTATTACTTTTATTTCAATTATTTCCATGTTATATTAAATTACTAAATCAATTAAGTTTAAATCTGATTATTGGACCATTTTCAATTTATTTTTCTAAAATGACTTTGGTAAGTTGACTATGTTCAAAGAGCTCATTATTTAAACATATAAATAATAATAATAATGAGATAATTATTATTTTTATAAATAATTATACATTTAAAACCAATAATGAAATATGGTTTTGAAAAATGAAATAATGTTACGGTCATGGATATAGAAGGGCGTACGTACGCATGAGTAAAGTTTCCATTTTTCAATGGTCGTTATTGGAAGAAGATAAGTAATATTTTATCTTTAAATAATAAAAAATTATATTATAAATACCTAAATATTTACTTATATTTCCTTATATATATAATTATTTTTATTTGGTGATCTAAAAAAAATCACATCCCTTCAAGGAGGTGGTGGTCCACTCATCAACGAACGATATTATCACTTTTTCAGTAATTGAAAAGGTAATAAATAAAATGATATCTTATAAATAAATACTAATAATTAATTAATTAATATTATAAATATATCATTTATATCACATATATAAATTATCATTATCCTTATTAACTTTTATGTAACGTGTTTCTGAAAACGAATCACATCACTTTGCGAGGTAGTATTCTACCACACACAGGAGTGATGTTATCGTATACCCTACGGTATGGAATGTAAATAAGATATATATTATTTAATGAATCCATATGTATTAAAATTTTATTAATATCATATATAAAATTTATATTCTTTATAATATCCAACCATGCTATGAGGTAATGGAAAAATGAATGAAATTGTTTCGTGAGGTGGTTGTCTGTCGTACACATGAATGATGATTTTGTAACCTATTTTATATAAGTGTCTGTGGTTTTAATTCATAACCCTAACATAAAAAAAATCTCATTATATGGAATATATATGGGTTATTATATCATCATGGTATAAGAATAATTCATTGGGGTGGTGAAAGAAATAAAACAAAAATGCTCATTGGGGAACGTTAGCTCTTCTTCAGGTAACTCCTTTTGGTTTTCATCAAAGGACATCCTTGGTTGAATTTATGTAACAACTATGAATTATAGGATTATATGAGGGTATTTTAGAATTCATTTGTTCAGGTATTGGATGAACCAATTGGTTTTTAAGGTGTAGAGGATGAGAGCGGGTGGCCTTCTATAAGTGAAGTGAGTGTCACATTTGTAATCATTTTGAAAGAGTGAATTCAACCTTTAGGTCACCAGGAAACAATAATGGTCCATTATTGATCCTTTTAAGTTTTAAGGTCTAAAAATTTCCATAAAATTGGATTTTTACTTCTTTTTCATCATTTTTACACCATATATTCAATGTTCTCCAACAAAGTAAACTTGTGTTTACCTTAATCATTGTAATTAATTTTAACTATTTTTATTATTCATTTAGTCAGAACTTATGTTGGTATTTTTAGAAATTATAAATAATTATTATTCAAAATGTGGAATAAAAATTTTCAAAATCAATTCACATAAGTGGATAACATTAATGTAATATTAATCCCGCACAGGCGGTGAGACAGCAGGTTTTAAAACTGAGTATTTTTTAGAAAAAATGATTCGATATTAACACTATGAATAATAATAATCACTATATAAAAATATATTAATATTTAATTTAATAAATTATATAATTCATTAGAGAAATTCCTCATTAGAAACAATTTTAATTAATTTGAAAGGATAAAGTCTATGTTTTTTAAAACGTTTTTTAGAAAAAAACTATTTTCAAACCAAAAAAATAAGCATATACTACAAACGTTAAGAAATTATACTCAAAATTAATTAAGTGTATTAAATATTACTATATAATACTTAGTTTAATTGAAATATAGTAAAAATTAATACTTTTAAATGACTTCATTTTAAAAAACTAAATTACATTTTGCAAAAAAAATTAAAATTTCACTATTCACTAAAAAATCAATATTTTTTTGAAAAATACAAAAAAAAAATTCCAATTTATATTTTTATACGTATATTTCAAGAATTATATTAATTTTTCAAATTAAAATTCAAAAATATTAAAATTAATCTTTTAAACAAAACCTTATAAGAAAATATTTAGTTAAACTATTTTCTTTTTTATTTAAAAATTACTTAACATTTTTATAAAAGATATAAGTATAAAACTAATGTTAATAAATATAAAAATTATTTATTCTATCATTACCTCAATATTTACATTTGTTATAAAATACCTTTAGATTCTAATATAATAATATTGTGTTTGATATCTTATGTGATACACAACATCAGGCCTAAATAACATGTGACATACTATTTAAATATGATTGTTGTAACCTAGTTGTTGAATTGGAGGGTATGAATTAGACAACTAAATTTTTAAATATATATATATAAGTCCTAATATATACGATTTCATTGACAAATTATTATTAAATAATCACTAATTTTTTTAATAAATTCATTTTTTTCTTCAAAATACATATTCATCCTAAAGTGGTTTTTTTATTTTATGTTTGAAATTATAATCAATTTGTAAAAATTGTAGAAATTTTATTTTATAAAAATGAATATAATTTTGGAAATAATCATATAAAAAGTATCATAGTGTGAAATTTTTGTATTTCTCTAAAAAGGTTGATTATCTAGTAAATCATAAACAAATACTGAAATTTTAAATACTTTTATGTATTTTAATTAAATTTTCTAAAAAATTAAAGTCATATTATAAATTTGATTTAATATATAAAAAAAATATTATATAATTAATTTTAGAATAATCAATTAAATTTTAATCAGAATTATACCAAATATTTATATATGTTTATTTTTAGGCTAAAAACATGATTTTCTCTAAATTATTTTCAAATTTATAATGTTATTCCATTTTAATTAATTAAAATAATATTTAATGATAAATGATAAAAACGAAATGTATATATTATATATAAAAATTTATGAATTTAAATTCCTATCATGATTATTACAAGTCATATATTTAGTATAATACCATCTTGTGCCAGAACAAAATGCATTTTTTGAAAACCGGTTTTTTGACACGACTTTGGGTTTTATTTTAATTTAAATTCCTTCACATATTTGAATTAAATTTTGAAAAATGGATTAAATATTTAGAATAATAATTATTTTTATTAAATAATGAATTCATCTTAATTGTTTTTTATAACAAATACTAAAAGCAAGAAAAATATTTTACCATGGTTAAGGTGAAAATATATTTTCTGAGAGGTTAAACTAAGAGGATATGCATTAAAATAAACAAAAAAAATTGTTTAAATAATATTTTATGAATATATTTTGAACTTATCACATGTATTGTTATATAATTAACTATTTTTGGATCCTTTTTTCAATTTCAAAATGTGGGTATGATTTATTCATTTAAAAAAATCCATGTCTTTCTTCTTCTTCAATTATAAAAAGGCAATGCATCTCCTCACTTATTCAAAGCTCTCAAGCTATTTTATTTGAGAAAAACCTAAAAAATAAATATCCCAAAAATATTAATCAACATTATAGAGGTGTTGGTCTTCCCAAATTACCATCCCTTTGGTTCTTAATAAGATATCTAAAGGATGTTCTTCTATGTAGGGATAATATTTTTCACTAAGATATTCTGTTTAGTTCTCTTATTTCAACAAAAGATTATATCATAACACTTCCAATATAATAACAAAATTTTATCCCATATAATGATATATTATTATATTTATTTAATAATATTTAAATATTACCTCCTCCAGAACATGGGAAATAGATTAATCACCTATTTTGTCTACGGACTACCACCTCGAGAACAGATGTAATTTGTTATCTTAACACAACTACAAATCATGATTTTGACATTGCTAAAAGTTATCTATGTCAGTGCTAAAAATCATTGAAAATATAAGATATTTTAAAATCTCACCACCTTTATCATCACATTTTGGAAGTGTTCATAAAGGGTAGCTTCCCTTTTTGGAAGCACTGATAAAGTGTATATTTATCAGCACTAGATCAAGTACTGATAAGAGGTCCATTCAACACTGCTGGAAGATGTTCTGATAAAGCGACCCTTTATCATATCTATTTAAGATATGATATATATACCCTTTATTAATTCTATATGAAGTGATCGTAAGAAGACCCTTTATCAGCACAAGATGAAAAGCTGATAATGGTCCCCTTTAAGAGAACATCATCTAACATTGATAAAGGTCATTTCACCTGTTATACAGCTACATATCTACAACATCTTGGCAGAAAACCTATAAAATAAATCCCAATTAGAATACATGAAAATTAATAGAAATATATATTAAGTCCAAGTGGAATAAAAATTACACATTGCACTATCAATTCAATTGAAAATTCATATACAAAATATTAATAATAATGTCATGTTTACAATTAACCACAATAATTACAAACCATGTACAAAATAAAAACAATAATACTCTTTTCAATGATCAACAACTATATAAAAGTTTATCCCTACAATAAAACCAATTCTTGTTTTAATAAAATTAAATAAAAAATAAAAGAAAATAATTTTAATTTTATATAATCCAAAAATGACAAATTATACTATTAAATATTGTATATATTAATGATATAATAAGTTAGTCATGTTTTGAGCTGATGTTTAGTTTATTCCTATTCATTAAAAATATATTATGGATATTTTTTCAAATGTTTGAAATTAATCTAATCTTGTTTTCTCATTAATGAATATGTGATGCACCTTTTAATGTAAAATTACACTTATATTTAAAACAAACACATCAATTCATACCAAACACATCATGTGTTGGATTAATGTGTGGTCAATTCCTACATGTCACAAATAAATTAGGGATCATTATCCAAACTTTTGAAGATAATCTAATCTCATTTTATAGGTTTTGGATATTTGATATTCATTTTTAATTAAAATGACACTTTTATATTGAAAACACACACTTTGAGTCATACTAATAGAATCATCTATCATATTTATGTATGGTTGATTCATACATGTCACAAATTAATTATGGGTTATTTTCATAAATTTTAAAAATAATCAGATCTCAATTTTTCTATTTTTTACTATGTGAGGTGCCCTTTAAACTAAAATGACACTTATATTGAAAACATTCATGTTGATCCATACCAACCACTTGTGTGTCAGATTGAGAAATGGTAAATTTATGCATGTTTGAAATATATTATTGATGTTTTTCGAAATTTCTAAAAACAATATGATATCATTTTATTCATTTTGTCTATGTGGTATACGTTTTAGGCTAAAATGAAAATTATATATTAAAAACATAGATTTCGAGTCACACTAACCATATATTGTATCGGATTGATGATCCATAGATCCCCACACATCATAAATATATTATCGATAATTTTACTAAAATTAAAAAACAATATGATCTCATTTTATCATTTTTGGTTATGTGATACACATTTTAAACTAAAATGAGGCATTTATATTCAAAACATGCACTATGAGTCATACCAACCATGTCGTGTATTGGATTGATGTGTAGTCAATTCCTACATGTAATAAATATATTTTCGATCATCTTCCTAGTGTTTGAAAATAATAAATGTTTGTTTTACTAATTTTTCTATATGATACACGTTTTATACTAAAATGATTCATTTATATTAAAAACACATTTTACATCATACAGACCACATCATCTGTCAGACTGAAAAGCGGTCTTTTCTTACATCACATAAAAATATTATGTATCATTTTAGTAAAATTTAAAAACAATAAATTCTCATTTTCTCATTTTTTGATAGTTAGATACACATTTTAAACTAAAATGAAACTTCTATATTGAAAACATAAATTTTGAGCCATACCAACCACATCTTGTGTCGAATTGGCATCCAATTGATACCTACACATCATAAATAGAATATGGATATCTTTACAAAAAAATCAAAATAATTGGAACTCATTTTCTCAGTTCTAGTTATTTTATATGTTTTTTTAACTAAAATAGAATTTTTGTATTGAAAAAATGAACTTTGGGTTATATCATCTACATCGTGTGTCAGATTAATGTGAGTTTAATTTCTATATTTTAAAAATGAATTGTTGATATTTTTCCCAAATTGGGAAAACAATATGATCTCATTTTCTTAGTTTTGACTTTTTGATGTCTGTTTTAAACTAAAATGTAACTTTTTTATTAAAAACAAAAAAAAATTCATATTGATCACATCATGTGTTGGATTCATGTACGATCAATTACTACACATGAAAATAAAATTAAGGATCATTTTACTATTTTTTTTAAAAAAATCCGAGTTCTTTTTATTTTTTTCCTATTTGATATGTGTTTTAAACTCAAATAGAACTTTTTTATTGATAACATATACTTTGGGTCCAATTGACCACATCATGTTTTAGATTGATAAGAGATCAATTCTGAAACATGAAAAATCAATTATGGATCTTTGCCATTAATTTTTTTTTTTAAATAATAATCTCGTTTGCTCAGTTTTGGATATTTTACACATTTTTAAAACTAAAATTTCCCTTCTAAGTATACCTGTTATAATAACCCAGCATATATAAACTACTTTCAAGTTTCAAGAAGTACTTTGGGGAACAAGATGGAAATTACTAGTTGTGTTGGAGTTGTTGTTGAGTCTGTGTTGAAGACTTGTCCTTTGATATTTACTTTGGATAATTTTAACTATATCAGTTTTATTTTTTTATTCATGGATTGTGGGAAGGTTTTAGGTTTACCTTTACATAGTCTGTTGGAGTTTTCTGGTGTTTTTTTATGCAATATCTATATCTTGTTCATTTTTAGAGGGTATTTCCTCACATATTGCAAGATTTTTAAACCCTATGTGCTATTTTCTAACACAGGGCCTACTGAAGGTGGGACTCAGGGGGGTGATTTTCCCCCTCCCTTTATTGTGGCATATTTGGTGGGAGGAGGTTTTGAGAGAGTACTATCAAATGTTATGGTTGATAGATAGGATAGATTATGGATATATACACAGTGAGTATTTCATGGTTTTCTATGTTAGTAGTTACTATTGACCATGGTGTGTGGAGCGGGATAGATAGACCTACTAGGAAATGATATTTTAGGGCCCCCATGATTCAGTTCAAAGACTCTAATATTATTTAATGACTAAGTGAGGGGGAACTATTTGTAGGGTAGATACTGAAGAGAGGTATATGCATCATGATGACTTTTGTTCATGTTTTAGTTAGGTGTTTTTAAAAAATAAAATGAATAAAACTTAAATAATCTTTGTAAAATTAGATGTTACCATGATTATGATTTTCTCCATGTTTTTAGAAATAGATCATGATCATATTCCATGAGTTTCTCAAGATGTTTAGGTTAAACAAGATAATCCAGTTGACCATTGGAGGATTAAATCTATAGAAGAGTATGATGCATAACAGCAATCATTGCGTTCCTTTCAACAGCAGAGTATTTCCACGTATGAGGGGAGTGTCTCATATTTGAAGACATAATGCTAGATAAAGGAGCTCGATATCACTTTTATCCAGATTTAATAACAATCTGATTTTTATGTTTTGTTGGTTGCTACTCATATATGGGAAGCTATGTATCAGTGGTGGTAACTCTTTATTATTGACTTTTAGGAGAAATATGTGTTGTTTCCGGACATTTAGAGAAATTTTGGGGAAGAGTAACTATTGTCTATGATGAGAGTAGAAAAGAGATAGGATCTATCTCACTTAACCAGAGAAGTCTGAGCATGTGAAAACTTTGCATCTAGTTCAAGGATCGTATACACTTTTCTTTAGAAGTTTTTCTATAATGGTATTGCATGTCATGGAATCTTGAGGGCGCTTTGTGTCTAGTGATCATGTATATAATAACATTGTTTACACTCCTGGTGTATCTATAAGTGTATAAAAAGGATGAGGTTAAAAAGTGGATAATTTCATTTAGAGATTATCACTAGTATAGTGGTTATTAGGGATTTTTTAGGAGTAGTGATTCTAAAGTAGGTTATGGGTGTTTAGGAAATATGTGTTCTATTTAGTGGGGAACCGAACATGGAAGTTTCTTTCCCGTCCATTAGATACATTTTTGTTTCAAGTTCATTTTTTGGGGTTTACTTTTTAATTCCATGTTTTTGAGAGATATGTGAACCACGGGGGTCAGTGACTAACCAATTAGGGAGGCCAATTTAATATGGGTGGCTAGGGCCCTTTTCAATGACAACAGTTTCTTACAAGACAGTTCTGGCAGTAGGGACTGTAGGTTGTTGTTCATCAGAAGAGGTAGGACTAAGTTGGTAGAGGGAAAACACGTGATGGTCCCCCTCCACTAAGACCTAGGATATAGTGTGGTCATGGAGGATAAAAGTAGAGAAGTATAGGTGTTGCGCATGGTCAGATGCACCCATTATATGTAGAAACAGTAGTAGATCTGGGGGTTGTTCAAGTTATAGTCTATTTTTTAGTACCCCTATGTATTATTTGTTTGATCCATGATCCTCACACTCCTTTTATTATTCTTATTTGCTTGATATGTGTATAATATATTTGGATAGGATTATAGTATCCTTGGTGTTATCTACACTAGTATGAGTTTTTTCTTCCTTGTTTGATGTGTGATAGGAAAATAGATAGGTGATGGGGAAGCACCAATCAATAGGGGAATTTTTCTTCTTAAAGATATATCCATATGATATTATCCTTGTTATGTATTGGTTGTATTCCATGAAAACATTCATCAATATATTCCAAAGTACAATCATATATTCATATGTGGAGGTCCATCGAGTGGTATTGATTAGTGATAAAGGTTATTAGTTGGGTGGTATGGAAGTCAATAATATTTTTCTACAGTTGGTAGTGATGTCTATAGAATATTAGGTTGGGATTGTTTCCAAGGTTCTGTATGATCTTATGAATGTTTTTCAAGAATATTTTATGGAACTTCCTCCTCAATAAGATGTTGAGTTTAGAATATATTTGTAGTCAGGTGCTTCTTTGATTTTGACTGTAGCTTATGAGTTGGCACCCAAAGAGTTGTGTGAGTCGATGTTATAGGTGGAAGACCTAATTCATATGGGTTTCATTAGACCTAATGTGTTGATATGGTGTGCCCTAGTGTTTCTCATAAAGAAGGTGGATAGTATTCTGAGGCTGTTTATAGAGTACCAGAGGTTGAATCTAGTAATTGTAAGGAATTAGTATACTTTTTAAAGAATAAATGATTTTTTTTCAACCAGTTGAGACTAACTAGTTGGTTCTAAAATATTTATTTATGGTCTTAATATCACATGTTGAGGTTGAAATATTAGTAAATTTATAATAATTATTTTATATGTAGGTATAAGAACTTTTTTTTTTCATTCCATTAAGTGTTATGAATTCACTAGTTGTGTTAATGAGACATGTGAAATATGTTTCCCTTGAATTCATAGACTAATTCGTCATTGTATTCATCAAGGATATCTTTTTATACTCAAACTCAAAAGAGGATCATTTCAAGAATATCTGAGGTGTTTTTCAAGTCCTTCTACCCCACCATCTTTATGATAAATTTTCCATGTGTGAGTTATAGATGTGAGAGGTGTGTTTCAATGGAAATATAGTTTCTTGATAAGTTGTGGTATTGGACCTATAAAAGTTCAAAGTAGTTTTTTCTTGGTTAGTAATCAAAAATGTGGCACAGGTTTTCAGTTTCCATGGTCACAATAGTTATTATTAGAGGTTTGTGACCTATTTCTCTCAATTTTTAGCCCCATTGATAGAATTGACCAGGAAGTACTAGGATTTTGTGAGGGCATACCATTTCTAGATAATTTTTATTTAGATGAAGTATAATTTTATTAGTGCTCTAATGCTTCAGGTACCTTAGTAGGGTGTGTTGTTTGAGGTATTCTTTAATGAAACATGTTCTGACTTATGATGTGTGTTACCACATCATAATATGGTAATATATTATGGGTCTAGGAAGTTGTGTCCCCAAAACATTTCTATTCCAATTATGACTTTCAGTTGGAGGTAGTCATGTTTTCACTAAAGTTGTGGTGGCATTACCTCATTTGGGATCACTTTTTAGTTTTCACTGACCATAAAACCATGTAACATGTTTTCTCCCAATAGGATCTGAATCTATTCCATCATAGGTGGATATATTTTCTTTATGATTATTATTATTAGATCTCTTACACCCCATGGAAGGGTATGTAGTTTCTTATGCATTGATTTGAATGTTTCGAGAGGATGTGGCTTAGGAGTCTTTGAATATCTGGAAGGAATGGAGGAGCATGTAGTGATGAATCTTGAAGTTGGAGAGATCAGTAGTCAGGGTTTTATTTTTCAAATGATCATAGATTCTTCTTGGATGTGGTATGTGGGGGATTATAAGTGGTTTTACTTAGAGACAGAGGTTATGTGTGATTGTGTTTTCCTGGGTGATGTTGTTGATGGATGGTCAGAGGATGATCAGAACTAAATGTTGTTCTAGGGGTGGTTGTTTATTCGTCAAGAGATGTGTGAGGGTGTTCACTATGAGTTTTATATCCCACCTTTATAGTTATGTCCTAGTTTAAAAATATATATATCATTGATTGATGAGATAGCTTTGGTGGCTAGGGATTAAAGGGTTAGTAGCGGAGTTTATGGAGGATGTTTTATTTTTCAATAGTTGAAAGAGGGACAACATGTTCAATAAAAAAAATTTGAAGCCCTTTGATGTTACTGAGTGTAAATGGGAGGAAATATTGATGGATTTATTCATAGGTTCACACCGATCCTAGGGAGGCAATGATGCAGCTAAGGAGACAATTGTCCAGCTAATGAAATCGAATCACTTTCTAGAGATATGTGGGTCGAGTTTTGTGGATGTTTTGTTAAGGTGGTATGTGGATGATATAGGTTGGCTTCATGGGATATTGGGGTCCATTATCTATGATCAGTATCCTAATTTTACCATGCATTTATGAAGGGGATTACAATATTTTTTTTGATTTCTATTTCCCATTATCACTTTTTTCCACCCTCAGATGGATGGGTAGACAAATAAAACCATACAAACACTAGAGGATATGTTGCGGGCATGCGTATTGGACTTGTTGGATCATGGTTACAACACCTTCCTTTGGTTGAGTTTTCATACAATAATATTTATTACTCATCCATTGTTATGGATCCATTTGAGGTGTTGTAAAGGTGGTCATGTCATTATCCATTGTGTTGTATGTTGGTTGGAGAGTCGATAGTTCATGGTACCGGTATATCAAAGAGCATGACTGGTAAGATCCATTTGGTTCAATAGTAGATGAGGGTAGTTCATTCCTATGATGATTATAGGTTGAGTCCCCTAGAGTTAAAGATTAGGGACCATTTTTTCTTTAGAGTCTCCCCTAAAAATGGGAAATGGAGGTTTGGTAGTGGGAGTAATTTTTCCCCCATGTATTTAGGCCCTTTGAGTTGTTGGTACATGTTTGTGAGGTGGATTATAGTTTGGAATTTCCACCGCAGCTAGACCATATCCACGACGTCTTTTTTGTGTCTCATATTTATCGGTATCTTTATGATGTCTCCCATGTTATTTAATGTGGAGAATTGTATATTGGGTTGACACAATGTTCTTGGAGTATCCAATAGAGATCCATGATTATCAAAAAATGTGTTGTTTGGATGGGGAATCCCCTCAATTTGAGTGTTAAGGAGGAATGGTGTCCTAGAGAGGAGTACATGTGAGAAAGATATGTAGATGCAAGTCCATTACCTTGATTTTTTTTGAGTTTTTTATTTTCTTTATGAGTTGTGATATTTGAATCTTAATAAGTTATAAGATGTACCACTTTTCTTTATGTTTTGATTAATGAAAAAGTCCTGACATATTAATAGGGTATGATCTAAATCCTAATCAAGGTTCATTAACTATGATGTGATTAACCCCATGTGAGTGAGTCAGTGCCACCCATTGCTGATAGTATCTTGACATGGAGAATGATATTCCAGGATTCGTATGTTTGGGGTAGTATGGATTGTTGGTTTGGGATTTTTGTGGTAATATATTGGTTTATTGGTTGTGTGGAAATTTGCTGGTTATGGTTGGTACCAGATGATGTAGTGTTGTGCCTGGTGAGAGGTGGTGGTTTGGCTATGTAATTTTCAGTGGCCATTTTTTGGCAAGTTTAGCTGGTGGTTTCATTTGAGGTATGACGATATTCTTGAGAGGAGTCTCATGGGGTGGTTTTTCATACCCCTTCACTTCTGGGATTGGTTTTAGATTCTTTAAGGTGGGAATTATTTGAGAGGAATCTAAAATGATGGAATTTTCATTCCTAGTCCATTACTCTTCTAGTTTTGGGTGTGGGATTTTCTTAGAGGAGGCGTAGAAAGGACTATGATGTGTTGGCAGTTAAAAGGTGGTAAATATAAGGAATACACACTTTCTAAAATCTCTAAAATGTGTAAAAGTGTTTCATGGCTTATATAAATATGGTTCTTGATGTTTAGATTTGTGTGGTTAAATAATAAAATGGTTACGCATTTTTCAATGATATGTGACCTTGACATTTACACAATGTGTAAATAGTTTATGTAACATCCCAGGTAAGTGAAGAATATGTAATTTTAATATTTATTAATATTTTTGAATTAAATATTAAATTTACTTAAAATGGGATGTTATGTTCGATGGAATACCTGACATGCAACAATGAGTTTCTCTGAAATTTCATGTTACACACAAGCCTGTGTTGTACAAAAAATAATAATACAATATTATTTTAAATGGTAGTTAACGCCTAGATTTTGTATTGAAGGGAATGAATAGAACTAACTATAATATTATTATACAAGTTTTTTAAATGTTTTTACATTTATCCAATAAAATTTAGGGGCTTAAAATGAGAATGAATCCAATTTTAAGCATAAATACTCTAATATTTTTAAAAGGTCATTTTACAGCCTTTTGATGGATAACCCCTTTTAAATCTAGTTTTTGTTTATTTTATTTGTTCAATTTGAAAAACTAAACTTCTTATTTATAATAGGGACATCAAAATTTAATTTGGGAAAGTTTTTGGTATTATTCTGATAAAGTTCGTTTTTTATGAATAGTAAAAATACTACATTTTAATTCAAAACTGCCTTTTAATCTAATTTATTTATATTGTAAAATTGTTCTTTTTATTGGTTTCAAAGTGTAATTGGATTATAGTTTTACCATTTAATCCAATTTTGGTCATTGGAAGTAATTTTACATTGAAATTCAACATAAACAAGTGTTAATCTTTTGATAGTTATTATTTCTTAAAAACACGCTTTTTTGTTTTGACAATGGGAATTAATATTAAATTAATTTCTGAAACATTTTTGTTTTGAATTTGGAAAAATGGATTCCATATTTTAAAAAATAAAGTCTGAATTGTGTAAATAGGTAACTTTTATTTTTATACATTTTTAATATTTACTTCAGTAAATATTGTATTTACCAGGTTAAAGGGTAAATCTTGTAAATAAGGGTGAAAATTAATATTATAATAATTGTAAATTACCCTTACACTTATATTAACCCTTTTTTATGATACATTTCTGACCATGTTCATCCGTGGATCGATTTTGGGACCCCATAATGCCACTTGGGAGTGATAATGACACTTTATAATAATTAATTTAAAGTGAAGACAAAAAGTAACATAAACATATATTTTTTAGTAAAACAAATTATATGGGGTTATATAAGTGATCTCTTAAAATATAAATATTCATTTGAAATATAAAAATATTTCCTACATTATGGTATTTTATTTATAATATTTATACCTTAAATAAATAAATTTAATTATGAAACAATAATGATGCAGTATTTTCATCATTAATAAAATATTCAAATTAATGAAATTATAAATATTAAAATAAATTTATTTTGACACTTTTTATGTAATACACGAATTTTAGGGACAATAATATTTTGTTATATTTAAATTAATGAAGATTTTTCTAACTAATATGTTTTTTTGGATTTTTTAAAAAGTCATGATTTGAATGGTATTAAAATTAACATAAAAAAGTTTTTAAATCAATCAATATTTTATTAAATGATAAAATAGACCTAAAAATATGAAATTCGGAAAAATGACATATATGATGTTAAAAATTTCATTAATGAATCATGTTGGGTCTATTTTCATTTTATTGTAAATATAATAACCATAGAGTATGAATATATAAGAGGATACAGTAAAAGTTAAATAAGTTAACAAAGGGTTAAGTAAAAACTATAAGGATTTAAAAATATCCAAAACCTATGCAATTATTATTGGATGATTTTATTTATACTTGTAGGAACCTTATATTCTAATTAAATGGGTTTTGGACCTTTTGAAACTGAAAATCATTTTATAATAAAATAATACATTCAAACATTCCTAAAGAGCCCCTCCTCCCTCTTATAAAAGGCCACCACCTCTAACACATTACTCACACCTCTCAAGCCCCTTGTCTCATCCAAAATCTGGTCCAAAAATCTCCCAAAATCCTTTTATTACTCTTATAATCGTTACCTTAGGTAGAAGAAAATTCAAAAATCCTTTTGGCTCAAACCAAAGGGAGTTACTCGATTTAAAGGTAATGTCTTCTCTCAAGTTCTATTATTTTATTTTCCTTCTCCAGCAACATAAAATAGATTTATTCTGTTATTTTATAACAACACCAATATCATCAATATACTAGGATTTTTTTTATGAGATGTATTCAAAATACACTTCCACACACCTCCATCTAATGGATATGAACATACAGTTTCTGTAGACGGTGAACTATTGCCTCACGAAATGATGATTGTTTGATTATCTTCTACTGCCTCTCATAGTGGCCATTATGATGGAACTATATTTATATGTTATATATAATATATTTATATTATCTCTATTCTTCTTTATTTTTTATTTATATCATTCTTTTATGGTTTCTATAATGGTTCAATATGATAATTTCATTTGAGGAACTGCGGACTGTCACCCCCTCAAAGTGATATGACTCGTTCATGCCATACTTGAAACGTATAAAGGAAGGAGTTAATGAAATTATATATGATATCATACTAGAATTATAATATACCCATGTATAATTATGTTTTCATTACATTAAATACTAAATATAAATGAAAGTAATGTTCATGCGTACGTACGGCTTATCGTCTCCATGAACGGTGCATTTCATTTCTTATCTTCAAATGTTATATACTATTATAAATACATACATTTACTGGATATATATGATATATATTATATCTAAATAATTAATATTATTCTTTAGATAATTTATTTCTGACCACATAAACAACTTTTAATTATAGGAAATTCATTTTTGACTCAAGTACTAAATATCTACAAAACGACTATTATTAACTTAAATGATTTAGTAATGTTTATAACATGGAAATAAGTGATATAAAAGGAATAATAAACTCTAAAAGGGTAATCAAGATGGTAAAAATTAACTTTAGTTTATTATTAAGAAGATTAAAGGATGAACAAGTCAATTCAGACACACGGTAAGGGACATCATCTCAATCTTTTTTCATTGGGGCATACTTTGATTAATACACGAATTTCCATTATACATTGTATAAACCCCTTTGACTTTTAATTTAATTCAAAGGAAATATTTTTTATATGTAGAATTTTACTAAACAACAAATGAAATGTTTATTTTTTAACGTACATGGTGAAAATGACCTTTCTGCCGTCACGAGAATTTTGATATATTTCTTTCATAACAAGTTGTAATTTTTTTAAAAGAAAAACAAAAACCATATACTCTTTTTACATATTTTGGTATTGAAAATGATTTTGATAATGGATTGATTATTTCAATATATTGAAATTTTATATTGTTATTTTAATGTGGAAATGTTATCGTTCCTTTATGCTTAGTCATGTGTTATGATTATGTTATGGTTGTTGGGCACTGTTTACGCATACGGGTGGCTCTATGAGAAACCTCGGGTGGTGATCCCATGATAGCTCTTCAATGCATTGGGTAACATGATGGAGGTAAATGTTAATGTTTCTCCTAATATATTTATAGAATATACTGTAATGGGTATTCCAAATGTAACTCCCTACATATCTGTTAAAGATATAACGTAAGTATGTTATGGATACCATAGGTTACCTTTATAATTTAGGATTTCCATGTGTTATTCATAAATCTTATGATTTTGTGTGGTATGTTAAATATTGAAAAGTTTGATTTCATTGATTTGTATATATTTATGGACTAATTTTTTATTTCCTTGTTTTATAACCCTTACTGATATTTTTATTCTCATCCCAAGTTTTGAAATGTTTTTCACAGGGTATAAGGAAGGGTATGAGAAAGAATGAATTCCAGAATATTCATATCCAGAAAAGAACACTTGTTTTATTTAAGGAGTATTATTTTTGTGAAAATTTTTTATAGAGTATAAGTGTCTACTTTGTCATTTTGGAGATGTAATGTAATAGTTATGGCCTAATTCTCTAAAACTCTAAACCTAAAAAGATCCCCAATGTGAATTATTAACTTATTTCAAGATTATGTAATGTTTGGGTTTGGGGCCTTACAGTTGGTATCAACGGTTGGTTTAGAAAACTTTAGGGATTATGAGTTTTTGTTAGACACATAGTTAGTATCTATGTATACTATTTAAGTTAAATCCATATTTTGTAACTTTTTCAGATTAAGGAATGTCTATTACAAATGGAAGGAAGAGGATCTCAAACGACATTCTTATCTCTTCATGATGACTTTATTTAAATAATCTTTGATAATTCATGTCTAGATGACTTTGAAATATTTTATAACATAAAAATCACTTTCAAGAAATTTTTTGAGATATAAAACACCTCTGTTATACCTCGATACCATCATGGATCATGCGTTGTATTTAATAAAATTCAATTTTCTCAATTATATCATATTTTCAAGAAAGGTAAATAATATCAAGGAATTTTAAAATATTTTATCTTATCACAAGATTTTGAAGAATATTATTATTTTGAAAAAGTTGTTGAAGAAGGAGACCCTTGTGCCACCTATTTATATTTGATTTTAATTTATAGTCTTTCTATACATACTTATGGTATTTTAAAAGGACCATTGATTGAATTTTTTAACTCAATCTCGGTCTGAATGTTTTATAGAAAGCAATTTTTATCAGATGTTTTGAAATTATATGTCATACATGATTATTTTATAAAACTATTTTTCTGTTAACACCCATATGACCCAAGTTTTATGAGGTTTATTTGGATAAAGAAAGCAGATTATTTTGAAGGATCTCTAAATCATTGTTGCAATGCATGGACCTTCTACCTACGTGAAAAAGATGACGATGAAACCATGTAGACACCATGATTGATGTATGATGTTCTTTCTTTTGGGAAGACTTTTATTTTATAATATGGATATTAAAAAAATGACAATATATATAAGATTTCATGAATTAAGATGTTGAGGTCCTAATGAGTTGGTATTAAAATGATAGATATAAGAAAACCATTGAGAATAAATCATGTTAGGGTTATTTTTGAGTTTTATAAAAAGGGAAAAAATTAAAGATGGGTGAAAACCCATCACATCCGAAAATTCCATAGGAATCGAACCCACAACCATAGTGCGATTGGGATTTATCGCCTACCACTGGACTACGTGAAGCCGCTGGTTAGTATGACTTATTCTTTTTAGTTAAATGATTTTATGGATCAAGTATAACATGATTTTGAGAACTTATTTTTATCAAATAGAAATCCTTAGTATAGGAAAATGATTTGTTCATTAAGTGATAAAGGTTATTTTGGAAGATGTTCTCTCTTTTGGGAACACTGTATGCTTATGGAAAATTGAATACTCTGGGATTTAATTTGTGGGATAATGCTTGAAATTTTATTTTGGAAGAATCTATGTTTTTATTGTGGACTTATAGTGATTTGGTTTATTTATGTAAATGATTAACTTATCATAGAGAATATGTGATTAGTTTAATTAATTTTCAGTATGAGACTTTAAGAGTAATCGATGTTATTTGAAGATAAATATTAAGATTTTTGTGGAAGAATATGTGATCAAATATTTCTGAGTTTTGGTTTTCAATCATAGTTTGGATTACTTTGAGGAAGTTTAAGGACAATTTTGTATTGAATGGTCTTTACTGAACATTGGGTATTGTTTGTTCAATTTTGTAGATTAAGAGTAGTTTTTAATTTTATAAAATATTATCCTTTTTGGAGATTACCTGATCAAATACTTACCTTTTTTGGGTTAATGTCTAAAGATAGGGGAAATATATAGTTCATATTTTTTGGATTATCTGATTCTCTAGAAGTTGATTCTAGCACTTCCAGTGTGACCAAGTCATCTTGAATACTCCTTGTTTGAAGAAAATATATGTTTTGGGTAGAAACTTACTAAAGGATGAAACTCTACTTGAAAAGAAAGTATATTTCATTATTTTCTTAGTCAATCTCATAAATAAATTCTCCAACTTTACGAAAGGGTACTTAAAAGAAAAAAAGGTTGATCATTTAATTTTCATATTGGGGAATCAAAGACCATTTAACCTATCAGAAGTTTGTGGTTTTCATGTTGTTAAATTTCTCCTACTCATGTTTTCTATCACTCTCCATCAGAACATGACACTTAGTTTCTCCTCCAAATCCATGTTTTCATACATGGAATCATATTATGTGTTATCTCGGGTGACCTTTGTACTTATCTTTATTTCTTTTAAAGTTATATTTTTATTGACTCTTTTTCTAATGTGGGACATTTAATGATGTTTCTAATCCCACTTTTAAAATTGCGAGGATGTAATTCCCAAAAGGGGGTAAGGATGTAACATCACAAGTAAATAAAGAATATAACATTTTCATATTTATTAATATTTGTAAATTAAATATTAATTTTACTTTAAATGGGATTCTATGTTTGATGGCGTACCCGACACTCAACAATGGGTTTCTCTAAAATATCATGTATCACACAAGGCTAAGTCATGCTGAAAAATAATAATATAATATTATATTAAATGGTAGTTAACACCTAGCTGTTGTATTGGCAAAAATTAAAATAAATAACTGAAATATTATTATACATGTTTTTTAAACATTTTTATATTTATCCAATAAAATTTAGAGTCTTTAAATGAGAATGAATCCAATTTTAAGCATAAATTCTCTAATATTTTTTAAAGGTAGTTTTACCACTTTTTGATGGAAAACCACTTTAAATATAGTTTTTGTTACTTTTATATAATTCATTTGACAAAATAAACTTCTTATTTATAAGCGGTATATCAAAATTTACTTTGGGTAATTTTTTGGTATTTTTCTAACAAACTTCATTTTTTTATGAATAGTGAAAATACTACATTTAAATTAAAAAATGTCTTTTAATCTAATTTATTTATATAGTTAGATTGATCTTTTTATTGGTTTTAAAGTGAAATTGGATTATATTTTTACCATTTGATCCAATTATTATCATTGGATGTAATTTCATTTTGAAATTAAAATAAAAAAGTATCAATCTTTTGATAGTTATTATTTCTTAAAAACACACTTTTTTATTTTGACAACGGGAATTAATTTTAAATTAATTTCTGAAAATTATGGGTTTCGAATTTGGAAAAATGGATTCCATATTTTTAATCATAAGTTTTAAATTTTTTAAATAGGTAAATTTTATTTTTATACATTATGAATATTTACTTGAGTAAATATTTTATTTACAATGGTTAAAGGGTAAATCTGGTAAATAAGGATGAAAAAAATATTATAATAATCTTAAATTACCCTTAAACATTTTCTAATGCTATTAGATTACAAATTTATGACCATGGTCATCCTTGGGTCGATTTGGGGACTCCATGAGGCCACTAGAGAGTGATAATGACACTTTATACTAGTTAATTTAAAGTAAAGACAAAAGTAACATAAACATATATCTTTTATTAAAAAAAATATATAGGGTAATATAAGTGATCTCTTTGACTATAAATATAAATTTTAAATATAGAAATATTTCCTACAACCGGGTATTTTATTTATAATTTTTAAACATTAAATAAATAAATTTAATTATGACACAATGGTGATGTAGTAACAGCTTCATTAATAAAAGATTCGAATAAATGATATTCTAAATATTAAAATAAATTTATTTCGAAATTTTTTATGCCATACATAAATTATAGGGATAATAATTACTTATTATATTTTATTTAATTAAGTATTTTCAAAATAATCATGTTGGTTTGGAATTTTTAAAAATTCATGATATTAATAGTACTAAAATTGAAATAAAAGAGTTTTTTAATCAATCAATATTTTATTAAATGATAAAATAATCCTAAAAATATAAAATTCAGAAAAATGAAATATATGATGTTAAAAATTTCATTAATTATCCATTTAGGGTCGGTTGTAATTTTATAGTAAATATATTAACCACATAGTATGGACATATAAGAGGACAATGTAAAAGTTAAATTAGTTAACAAAGGGTTAAATAAAAAATTTAAGGATTAAAAAAATATACAAAACCAGTCTAATTATTATTGGATTATTTTATTTAGACTTATATAAACTTTATATTTTAATTAAATATGTTTTGGACCTTTTTAAACCAAAAATAATTTTATAATTAAATAATACTTTCAAACATTCTTAAAGAGCCCCTCCTCCCTCTTATAAAAGATCACCACCTCTAACCCATTACTCACACCTCTCAAGCCCCTTGGCTCACCCAAACTCTTATACAAGAAGCTCTAGAAATTTCTCTCGTCCTTCTATAAGTCTTACCCTGGGAAAAATAAAAAATTTAATAAATCCTTTTGGTTCAATCCAAAGAGAGTTACCTGATTTAAAGGTAACATCTTCTCTCAAGTTTTTTTATTTTATTTTCCTTATCCAACCCCCTAAACTCTCTTTATTACATTATTTTATTACAAAAACTATATCCTAAATATACTAGGATGTTTATATGAGAAATATTCTAACTACACTTCCACACACCTCCATCTAATAGATACTAACATACTATTTATGTGGACAGAGAACTAATACCTCATGAAATGATGATTGTTCAATTATCTCCTACCACCTCTCATGGTGGACATTATGATGGAACTGTATTTATATGTGATATATAATATATTTACATTTTATATATGCTTCTGTATTTTTCATTTTTATAATTCCTTTATGGTTACCATAATGGGTCAATACGATAATTTAATTTGAGGAAGTGTGGACTACTGCCCCCTCAAAGTGATATGACTCGTTCATGCCATATTTGGAACATATAAAGGATGGAGTTAATGAAATTATATATTAAATTATACTGGAATTATAATATTTCTATGTATCATTAAGTTTTTATTTTATTAAATACTAAATATAAATGAAAGTAGCGTTCATGCGTACGTACGGCTTACCGTATCCATGAACGGTGCATTTTATTTCTTATCTCTAAATGTTATGTACTATTATAAATATATATATATATATATATATATATTGGATATATATGACATCTTATTCATTGATATCATTCTTTAGATAATGTACTTCTAACCACATTGATAACATGTAATTATAGGAAATTCATTTTTGACTCAAGAACCAAATATTGAAAAAATGATTGTTATTAACTGAAAGGATTTTGTAATGTTTATAACATGGTAATAAGTGATATATAAGGAATAATAAACTTGAAAAGGGTTCTTAAGAAGGTGGAAATTTAATTTAGTTTACTATTCAGGAGATTAAATAACGAACAAGTCAAGTCGAACATGAGGTAAGGGATTTCATCTTAATCTCTCTTCATTGAGGAATACATTGATTAATACACAAATTTCATTTATACAGTGTATAAACCTGTTCGACTTTTAACTTCATTCAAAGGGAATCTTTTCTCTATGTAGCATTTTACAAAATTACAAAGGGAATGTTTATTTCTTAATGTATACAATGAGGATGACCTTTCCGCCACCGCGAGCATTTTGATTTTTGGCTTTCTTAACAAGTCGTAATGTTTTAAAAGGAAGATAAATACCATATACTCTTTTTATATATCTTGGTACTGAAAATGGTTTTAAGAACGGATTGATTATGTAAATATATAGAAATGTTATATTGTGATTTAAATGTGGAAATTTTATCTTTCTTTTATGCTTGTTCATGTGTTATGATTATGTTATGGTTCTTGGAAATTGTTTATTCATATGGGTGGTTCCTTGGTAAACATAGGGCGGGTGAACCTGAGATAGCTCTCCAGTGCATTGGGTAACGGGACAGAGGTAAACGTTAATGTTTCTGATAAAATATTTAGGTAATATACTATAATGGGTATTCCAAATTTAACTACCTATGTAGTTATAAATTCTACAGTGTAAGTATGTTATGGATGCCACAAGTTACTTTTATGATTGATGATTTCCATGTGTTATTCAAAAATAATATGATTTTGTGTAGTATTTTAAAGATTGAAAAGCATGATTCATTGATTTGTATGTATTGATGGGCTAATGTTTTCTTTCCTTGTTTTATAACCCTTGTTGAGCTTTTTATTCTCATTCAGGTTCTTAAAATATTTTTTACAGGGTATAAGGAATGGTAATAGAAAGGATGAATTCAATAGAATTTAAAAGCATTAAATGAGAATGAATCCAATTTTAACCATAAATACTCTAATATTTTTAAAAGGTTGTTTTATCACCTTTTGATGGAGAACCCATTTTAAATTTAGTTTTTGTTAATTTTATATGTTCCATTTGACAAAATAAACATCCTATTTATAATAGGGACATCAAAATTTACTTTGGGTAATTTTTTGGTATTTTTCTCATAAAGTTCATTTTTTATTAATAGTGAAAAATACTGCATTTTAATTCAAAACTGCCTTTTAATATAATTTATTTATATAGTTATATTGTTATTTATATTGATTTTAAAGTTTAATTATATTATATATTTACTATTTAATCCAATTTTGGTCATTTTAAGTAATTTTACTTTTAAAATGAACATAAACAAGTGTCAATCTTTTGATAGTTATTATTTCATAAAAACACCCATTTTTGTTTTGACAATGGGAATTAATTTCAAATTAGTTTCTGCAACTTCTTTATTTTGAATTGATAAAATTTATTACATATTTATAATAATAAGTTTCAAATTGTGTAAATACGTAACTTTTATTTTTAGATATTTTGAAAATTTAATTCATTAAATATTTTATTTACCATGGTTAAAGCGTAAATCTAGTAAATATGGGTGAAAATAATATTATAATAATATTAAATTATCTTTACACATTTTATAACCCTCTTGGATGATACATGTCAAACCATGGCCATCCTTGGGTTGATTTTGGGACCCCATGGAGCCGCATGGGATTGATGATGACACTTTATACTAATTAATTTAAAGTAAAGACAAAAGTAACATACACAAATATCTTTTAGTAAAAACATTATATTGGGTTTTATAAGTGATCTCTTTGACTATAAATATTCATTTTAAAGATAAAATTATTTACTACATCATGGTATATTATTAATAATTTTAATACATTAAATAAATAAGTTTAATTATGACACAATGGTGATGAAGTAATTGCTTCATTAATAAAAGATTGAAATAAATGATATTATAAATATTAAAATAAATTTATTTTGAAACTTTTTATTCCAAAAAAAAATTTGGATAATAGTGACTTGTTATCTTTGAATTAATAATGTTTTTTTCTAAAGAATCAAGTTTTTTTTAAAAAAAGTCAAGATATGAATAGTACTAAAATTGATATAAAAGAGTTTTTAAATCAATCCAAATTTTAATAAATGATAAAATAGTCCAAAAAAATTAAAATTCATCCAAAACCCATATATAATGTAAATAATGTCATTAATGATCCATTTTGGGTCACTTATTATTTTATAATAAATATATTAACCATATAGTATGAATATATAAGAGGACATGGTAAAAGTTAAATAAGTTAACGAAGGGTTAAATAAAAAAGATAAGGATTAACAAATATCCAAAACCTATAAAATTATTATTAGATGGCCTTATTTTGACTTATATGCACCTTATATTTGAATTAAATAAGTTTGGGTCCTTTTAAAACTGAAAATCATTTTATAATAAAATAATACTTTCAAACATTTCTAAAGAGCCCCTCCTCCCTCTAATAAAAGGCCACCACCTATAACCCATTACTCACGCCTATCAAGACCCTTTTATTATCCAAAATATTTTCTAAGAATATCCCAACATCCCTATATTTCTCCTAGAATACTTCCCTTAGGCATAAGGAAATTCAAGAAAGCCTTTTAGTTCTATACAGAGGGAGTTACCCGAGTTAAAGGTAACGTCTTCTCTCAATTTATTTTCCTTTATTTTCCTTCTCCAACCCCATAAACTATATTTATTCCATTATTTTATGACAAAACCAATATAATCAATGTAATAGGAGTTTTTTATGAAAATTATTCAAACTACACTTCCACACACCTCCATCTAATGGATTCGAACATACTGTTTCTGTGGACGGTGGACTGCTACCTCACGAAATGATGATTGTTCAATTATCTCCTACAGCTGCTAATAGTGGCCATTATAATGGAACTATATTTATATATGATATATAATATATTTATATTATCTCTATTATTTTCTATTTTTCATTTATAGCATTATTTTATGGTTTTCATAATGGGTCAATACGATAATTTCATTTGAGGAAGTGTGGACTATCGCCCACTAAAAGTGATATGACTCGTTCATTCCATATGTGGAATGTATAGATAATGTTGTTAATGAAATTATATATGATATTATATTGTAATTATAATATACATATTTTTAATTATGTTTTCATTCCATTAAACATGAAATACAAATGAAAGTAGTGTTCATGCGTACGTATGGCATACCGTCTCCCTGAACGGTGCATTTCATTTCTTATCCCCAAATGTTATGTACTGTTATAAATAAATACATATACTAGATATATATGATATGTATGATATCTAAATAATTAATATCATTCTTTATATAATTTAATTCTGACCGCATAGACAACTTTTAATTATAGAAATTCATTTTTCACTCAAGTACCAAATATCAACATAACAACCATTATTAACTTAAATGATTTTCTATTGTTTATAACATGATAATAAGTGATAAAAAATGAATAATAAACATGAAAAGTGATCTTATGTAGGTATAAATTAACTTTAGTTTATTATTCAAGAGATTAAATAATGAACGAGTCAAGTCAGACACGCGGTGGAGACTTCATCTCAATCTCTTTTCATTGAGGCATACTTTGATTAATAAACAAATTTCCTTTATACGGTGTATAAACACCTTTGAATTTTAATTTCATTCAAAGGGAATCTTTTTTCTACGTAGTGTTTTACTAAATTACAAAGGAAATGTTTATTTTTTAATGTACGTGGTGACAATGACCTTTCCACCACCGTGAGCATTTTGATATTTGGATTTCCAAATAATCCATAATGTTTTTAAAAGAAAAATAAATATCATGTACTCTTTTTATGTATTTTTTTAGTGAAAATGGTTTTGAAAATGGATTTATTATTTCAATATATTGAAATTTTATATTGTGATTGCAATGTGGAAATTATATCTTTCTGTTATGCTTATTTATGTGTTATGATTTAGTTATGGTTATTGGGAATTGTTTATGCATACGGGTGGTTATGTAATAAACCTAGGGTGGGTGAGCCCAAGATAGATCTTCAATGCATTGGGTAACATAGTAGAGTTAAATGTTAATGTTTACCCTAATAGATTTAGATAATATATTCTGATGGGTATTCCAGAAGTAACTCCCTACATAGTTGTGAAAGCTACAACATAATTATGTTATGGATGCCACAATTTACTTTTATGATTTATGATTTCCTTGTGTTATTCATAAATCTTATGATTTGTGTGTGGTATGTTAAAGAGTGAAAAGTATGATTTCATTGATTTGAATGTATTGATGGACTAATGTTTTCTTTATTTATTTTATAACCCTTACTGAGATTTTTATGCTCATCCCAAGTTTTTGAAATGTTTTTCATAGGGTATAAGGAAGGGTAAGAGAAAGTAAGAATTCAAGAATATTTATATCAAGAAAATAACTCTTATTTTATTAAAGGAGTAGTTTTTTGTGAAAAAATTGGATATATTAGAAGTGCCTACTTTTTCATTTTTGAGATGTAATGTTATAGTCATAGCTTAATTCTCTAAAACTATAAACCTAAAAATTTCCTCAATGTGAATTATTACCTTATTTCAAGATTATATAATGTTTTAGGTTGGGGCCTTATAGATTACATGCACTGTAATTCCCCTATGAAGTGTTCCATTAAAGGTCAAAGCACCTTAGGCTTTTCCTAAAACCATACACTCCCTCTATTGTTACAAGCAGATGAATGCTCTCTCTAGAGGCGTATTATGATTCATTCAATGGGGTTGATCTATGTATTATATTCCTAGATCATTGGATTCCCATATTTGATTTATAGTGATTTCTCCTATGGTTCCCATCCATTTACTTCGATTATACATTGGAGTTTTGATGTGGTTGTGTGGTTTGGTTTGGGATGTGTTCTTGGGCTATGTTTTGATGATCTTTCAATTCATTGTATGTTAATCCATATTTTATCTTGGTGTAGTTGTGGTTTTTGGGAATTTATTTTGCTCTCAATGGTGTGCAATAAGATCAGAAAACTTCTTTGAGGTAGTGGATCCTTATTATCACTCTTTCACATTCTATATGTTGTATATTCATAGTTTTTCTTACATTTGGGTGGATAATAAGGGTTATTATAATCATATATTTAATAAAAATGTGTAAAATTGATGGTTATAGAGACCTATCACATTTTTTGTTTGTTTTTTATATACTTTTATGTTTGGTAGGCCTATCACCAATTCTGAAAATAGTTGTTTTTGAGAACCTTTCCTTTATTGTAGTTGATTTGTGAGATGACCCTTGATGTTTTGTTTTGTGATCCCACCTAAACAAATAGTTAAAGAATGAATATTTGTAACATTATTGGTCTTTTCTTGATATTTGGTTTGTGTAATAATACTGATGATAATTTAAATAAGTAATTTGATATTTCTCTTGAATGAATGAAATTTGAAATGTGTGTTGTGATGTGTTCTTGTGCTTACTATGTTTCCATGTGTGGTTTGGAACATCATGCGGTGACGAATGTGACCGGATGGGCTTTGTGGTGCATGGTACTGTGATGTGGTGGTTGGTTGGCTTGGATGTGTGTGGGAATTTGTGTGGTGAGGAATGATGAGGTTATGGTTCAGTGGTTGTGATGAAGTGGTTGTGGAGCAGTGGTTCTGGAATAATGGTTGTGCTACCTAATGGTTGTGTTTGTGCAATGTATGAGATATTTGTTTTTTGTTTTTTTAAGATGGTTTGGGAGATGTGATGTGACGATGATGGTGGATGTGTGGTGTTGTGTCGATAGTTTTGTGGTGTGGTTGTGTTGGTTTCCCATGTAGAAGTGGAATAAATTACAATGGTGACTTAAATAAATAAATTAATGAGTTGGGAATTGAATATAATATGTTGGAAATTGACATTTGATTAATGGATTAAATATAATTGAATTTTTTTGTCATTTTAAATGAAAATTCTAGTGAATAAAAGTGTATGAACATGTAAACTGAAGTAAAAAATGTTATGTTCCTTGTGTGGAAGTTGTGTGGTGTCTTTCGTATAGTATCGAAATCAGTTGTAATGGATGAAATATGGTATGTGGTGGTGATTTGGTGTCTGCTAGAGTTGTTGATGTGAATCCTTAGGCTCGGTATTGTGTGATATCTCTATATCATGTCTGTTTATCTTATTTTATATATACCCCACCTGAATTGGATAACAACACAAATCTTAATGGTTATGGGTTTCAAGTGTTTTTCCTAACATCCAAGATGGTAGTAATATTAATTTCTAGGAACCCCTCCCCCCTCTCTTCCTTTACATGTGATTTGTGGCCCAACTATCTTTGGGTGTGATGTAGTTTTTGGCTCAGGTGTCTTTAGATGAGATGTGACATGTGGCCCAGGTGTATTTGGGTGTTATGGGATGTGTGTCCCATTTTTATTCAGGAGAGATGTACTGTGTGGTCCCAAGTGTCTTCAAGATGAGCTGTGATGTATGGTCCCATGTGTTTTTAGTGTGAGTTGTGATGTGCGGTCCTAGGGGTCTTCGAGATGACATGTGTTATGTGGTCCTAGGTGCCTTCGAGATTTAATGTGGGGTGATGTGCTTACCAAGTGTGTATGGGCGGGATGTGATGTGATATGTGTGGAAGGGATGGGGCATATGTAACATCCCGCCCCTACCTCATTGGATTGGGAATGAGGATATATGCCACCTGGCCTTAGGCGATGTTCCCAAGATTCTAAAGGTCGAAAATAAATGTCAAGGTCTTCAAGAATAATTTGGGAATGATTTTCCCTTAAAAATCAAGAAAACAACAAAACCTTCCAATACCCCCAAGAAAACTATATAATGCATATTAACAATGTTTCACAATTTAAAAATTCGGAATACCATCACAACCAAACACACTAGATAAAAATCAGACTACTAAGTAGAAAACTAAACAACAACCCCAAGAAACTATGACATGACTGTGTTTCTTCGTGCTTCAAGCACCATAAGACTTCCAAGCATCATGATGAACTACTAGAAAAATGAGATTCTTTACCCTTACATGTTTCCAAAAAAACAACATATTCAAAATCACCAAACTACCAAATTAGTGGGTGAGTAGAAATACTCAGTTGGTTTTCCCCAAATTACTACCCTTCACACACCACTAGGATAAAACCTTAAGCACATTTATATAAAATAGTGAAACATTTACCAATAAGGGAAGCACACCTTTACCAAAACATTTTTCACCCAAAATAATACAACACAAGGTAAATCCAATGAACAAGACATAATCCATTTTACCATCGCATAATAGCACAATAATTTTCACCTTGCATAAAAACACAAAAACAAAGAATAACTATAGAGTTTCACATATCCAAACTGGTAAGAAACCACAGTGGAACTTCCTGTAAAAGATTGTTTACAGCTTTTCAATCTAATTGTACTTCCCACCCACCTATCTTTGATAGTGGATCATCCATCCACCATACATCCCCTTTTTATAGTGGTACTCCCCACCCAATTCTCATCATTTCAACACAAGAATAAAATGATCAAACCAATAAACAAGCATATAGAACACCAAGGCCACAACATTATACAAAAAACTATTTCATAGCTGAAAAATACCTTAGTGCATCATCCATGCCACATTACCTTTCAATAAAAACCCATTTTTTAACCCCTTTTTACAAACCATTTCTATAAATCAACCCAAGCTCCCAATTTTAAAATAAATTTTAAAATCCCACATCAAAGAACATTTCAGTACAATAACCCATTTCACCCAAAATCTACAATTCATCAAAAAATGTATTACTAACAAGAATTTCACATCATAATCACAACCAAATCCAATACTAACTAACTAATTCAAAAAATATTCTTGTTTTAAAAAAGTGGATTCGAGAGAGAAGCCAGATACCTTAGGGTTTTGGTGAAATCAACCCACCGCAAAACCGTACAATGAATCCGTGTAAAACTTTCACAAAATCTCCTTATATCTTTTCACCTAGAATAAAAAAGCATAGTGTTTAGTATTTTAGGAAAAAAACCCTACATTAAATAGGTGTATATCTAGAAGACCAAGATATAGGAAGAACTATATCTCAGGAAAACCAAGAAATAATCAAGAGTGGAGACATACTGGAGGAGAATCACCTACAACGCACCTTGAGAACCCTTTGAATCACATCCTGAATTATTGGGAGATCCCCTCTAACCCTAGAGAAAAATAAATCCCAAGTAGGGTTTTCATGGGGTAAGAGAGGAGTAGTTTTTCACAAATCCCGAGTGGTATCATAATTAAAAACCATTTTTTTCGCACACGGTCTATTCGCACAGTTAGGTAAATTGTGCGCTAACCATGTGCATGACACTTCCTCTAAGGGAACTTTACATGACCTCCTTTCATAGTTATACAAACTTTTTTCAAACCATTTGAAGGCCCACTGTCTTATATTGCATAGTTACCTGGGTTTGTTGCATACTTTTCCCAAACTTTGCTCAAATTGGGCTCCTCTAAAAAGCCCCCAAAAGCTTCCCAAACTCTCCCAAAACATACACAAATTATTTATATACATAAAATGGAAAAAACAAGAGTTACATACCAAAAAATGTGGGTACTAAATTCTCCCCACCATTAGAATTTACATCCTCAAAAATAAGAGATTCATCGCTTTTCTAAAACAGCCCGGGCCATTGCTCGGCAATCTCTTTCTCCCACTCCCAAGTCTCCTCCTAAATCGGACCATGCTGCAACAAAACCTGAACTAGGATGATGGTTTTAACACACAATACATTCTATTGCCTATCTATGATCATCACGGGAACATTCATCAAAGATACAACCAACTCTAGCTCAATATGATCTCATCAAATCACATAGTCAGGATCGGGCAGGTACTTCTTCAACTAAAAAACATGGAAAATATTGTGCACTCAACTAAACCATGGTGGAAAATCCAACTGATATTCCACCTCTCCAACCCGCTCAAGTATCTAAAAAGTCTTAATATACCTCGAAGATAACTTACCATGCTTCCCAAACTGATGATTTCCCAACCTCAGAGAGATTTTTCAAGAACACATGATTACCCACCTTGAATGAAAACGGTCCTCGATGATGGTCCGCATTCAATTTTTGACAACTTTATACCATATCCATCCTCTTCCTAATAAACATAATCTTCTTTATTGTCTCTTGGACAAGGCTTTCTCTAACCATAGACGTCTCACCAATTTCCACCCAACAAAGTGGAGAACAATAGGGATGCCCATACAATGCTTCAAATGGAGCCATGTGTATCGAGGCATGATAACTATTATTATACGATAACTCCACCAATGGAATGTACTCCTCCCAAGATAAACTAAAATCCATTACACAAGCCCGTAACATATCTTCTGACATTTGTATCATTCTCTCAGATTTCCCATCTGTCTGAGGATGATATATTGTGATCATTTTCAACTATGTCCCAAGGGTTTGTTGTAATGATTTCTAGAAACAAGATGTGAATCTCAGGTCTCTATTTGATACAATTGAAACTGAAACACCATGCCCCTATACAACCTCACAGATGTAGATTTTGGAAAAGTCCTCCACCATATGAGATTCACAAATTGGAATGAAATGAGCTGACTTTGTGAGCTGATCCACTATCATCCATATGTTATCATCCTTTCTGATCGTTCTTGGGATACCTATTGAAAAATACATTGATATATGATCCCACTTCCAAATAGGGATAGGTAATGATTTCAACATGCCTTCCAATCATTGACTCTCTGCCTTGACTTGTTGGTGAGGCAAACATCTTGATACAAACTCATCCACCTTCCTTTTCATATCGGCCCACCAAAACAATTCTTTCAACGCCTTAAGAATTTTCTACATCTATGGATGTAAATCACATCTATAATGATAGTAATCCCTGATAATTTCTTCTTGATAATCCACTGATACAACCATCTGATTCTAAAAAATAAAAAATTGAATACCCATTGAGATCCTGGACCCCAATGGTCTCCCCACCATTGAATTTCGACCTCATCACCATACACTCGTAATGAGACACTTCTGCCTCCTTAACAAAACCAACCAAGTCAATAACCAATGAAACTGGAATGAAAACCACTCTATCTCCCTAGTCATCATATTCCAACTATATTTTGGCTATGACTAACATCAAATGCCACTGATCTGATGCATGTTTCTTGACATAAGCATATAATTTCCAACTTAATGCATCTAAATCCAAATTTCATTTACCCAGTGTGTATATAATGTAAAATTCAAACATTTGAAGATACTTCATCCATCTCTTTTTCCTCAAGATCAAATCTCTTTGTGAGAAAATATTATTTAAACTCTTATGATTGATAAAAACTATGAATTTCTCACTGAATCACTAGTAGAAAAATGATTTTTAACATCACCAGTTTGATTTCGGTTTCTTATAAACCGACCTAAATAATTATTGCGGTGAATTTTGTGCGTCAGTTTTTATAAAAATCGAGGCCAAAAGGAAAATAATTGTTTTGTCTTCGGTTCTTCAAAAAACCGATGCAAAAAACTAAAAAATATATATTTTGGCATCTTTTTTTATGAAAACTGATGCCATAAAATTAAAATGTTTTAGATAATTCACTAAGCTTCTATTTTACTAGTTGTGGAGTAAAAAACGGAGTTACTGATTAAAAGTTATGGATGTCAGAAGTTGATATTCTCTAAGAGAAGTCTTAAAGAAGTCCAAATTTCAAAGGCCATAACTTTTAATCCGTAACTCTGTTTTAGCTCCATGACCATAAAAATCAAATATTAAGAAACTATCTAGAACATTGTTATTTTTTAGAAAAAAATTTGGCATCGGTTTTTTTTAAAACTGATGCCAAACAAAATCATTTTTTGTTTTTGGAGTTGTTTTTTAAAAAAACTGACGTGAAAAGTTTTTTTTAGTTAAATTTTTACTGTCGGTTTGTTAAAAAGCAGATGAAAAAAATATTTTTTTTTAACTTTTAGGCATCGGTTTTTAAAAAAACAGACGTGAAAAATGTATATTTTTTACTTTTTAGCATCGTTTTATTTAAAAACCGACGCCAAAAAGGATATCAATTGAATTTTTGGCATCAGTTTTCTAAAAAACTGATGCCAGAAGACTAATGTAAATCCTCTTTTGCGTCGGTTTTAAAAAAACTGACACAAAAGAGTAACGTGGGATCATAATTTCAATTTTTTCACAACGTGCATTTAACTTTTTAAAATCCCACTTACATTTTCATACAACACAATCAAAATTATTTTCATTTACTATATATATATCTAGTTTTTTTTTCAGTCATCATTTTCAACATCTTCGTTTCAATCATGTTTTCAATGTGGCTTCAATTGTTAATTTGAACATGGTACATATTCTGTTCATTTGTTTTCATTATTATTATTATCCTTCATTTCTAAACAACTCGATTAGCTTTCTTATAATGATGATTAATTCTCATTTCTAAATATAAGTTATATGATGATAAAAAACATATCATTTTGATGGAATCCCCTAAAACCATTGAAATATGTTTGAAGTATTATTCTTATTTTATTTCATTTGATGTATATGATTTTAATTTATGTTTATCATGTTTTCTTTGAAACGAGTTGTATCAATCGAAGCTTTGATATGTTCAACTTATGACGGCCATAACTTTGGATTCGTAACTCTTTTTTAGGTCCACAACCAGTCAAAACAAAGCTTAAGAAATGATCTAAAACATAGAAGAAAAAAATTACTTTTTGTCTTCGGTTGTTTTAAAAACCGATGCCAAAAAACAAATTTAATTTATTTTTGGCATCGATTTACAAAAACCGACGTGAAAAGTCATATTTTTTTACATCGGCGACTTCAACGTCGGTTAAAAACCGACGTCAAAATAAAAAAATAGACATTAAAGACCATTTTTCTACTAGTGAATAGATAATGATGCCAAATTTTCAAATCATGAATGACCGCCACCAACTCGAAATCATGTGTTGGGTAATTCTTCTCATGTGACCTAAAATATTGTGATACATAGGAAACCACATGATCCCCTTTCATGAGAACACACCATAGCCCTAATCTCGATGCACAAAAATACACCACATGCCTTTTTACTAGTTCTGGAAAAACCATGATTGGTGTTGATTTAAGGCGATCCTTAAGCTCTTCAAACGATTTTTGACACTGCTCATTCCTTTGAAATGGAGCATTCTTCCTAGTAAAATATTTCATTTGTAGGGACAATCATAAAAAATCACAAAGAAATGTTGATAACAGCTAGCTAGGCCAAGGAAGCTATGTATCTCAAAAACATTATTTGGCGGTTTCCACAAAATAATAGCCCTTATCTTTTCCGATCAACTGAAATAACATTATCGAAAATCACATGGCCATAAAAATGAACATAATGTATACATAAATCACACATCGACAATTTTCAATACAATTTATGATCTCTCAAGATCCCCAAAACTATCGTCAAGTGACGCTCATTCTCTTACCTTGTCCTAGAATACACCAATATATCATCAACAAATACCACTAAAAAATAATCTAGATATTTATGAAATATTTGATTCATCAATTCCATAAAAATTTATGGTGAATTCACCAGACCAAAGGGCATAACAACATACTTATAATGGTCATACCTACGTTTGAAAGTTGTTTTGGGAATATCCTCCTTCTGTACTCGCAAATGATGACATCCTGATCACAAGTCAATCTTGGAGATCCATTGAGATCCCCTCAACTAAAAGAATAAATCATCAATGGGTGGAAGTGGATATCTATTCTTTATCATAACTTGATTAAACCTACGATAATCAACACATAACTGCAAGGTTCCATCCACCTTTTTAACAAGTATAACTAGTATTGCCCATGAATATGTGCTAGGCTCGATGAACCATTTTTTTCTAACTCCCCCATCTACATTTTAAATTCCCTAAATTTTTTTTGTTTCATCAAATAAGATGGAATTTATATAGTATTAGTCCCTAGAATGAGATCAATTGTAAACTCTACTTCTATCATGGGTGGAAACCCTGAGAATTCTTCATAAAAGACATCCAAAAACTAATCAACAACTGTTGGAAAGATGCAATGTTGAACACCTTCGATTGATTCTAATGACAATATCTCTAATTGATATGATATCATTCCAACTACTGGTGCCAACAATCTTATTGCACCCATCTTTTCATTATTCTCACCTCTAAAGAGATGTTTAACATCGTCATTCATCATGAAACTAATTGTTCACGTATAACAGTCGATGTGGGCCTTAAATATTGTCAACCAATCCATTCCCATTATTATATCATAAGCATCCATATCAATCACTAAGAAATCCCACATCAACTCAACCCCATACAAAACTATACAACATGATCTACATAGGAAGGCTTAACACACTAATTAACTCAAAAGAGTTTGATATTTAAAAATTGAAGGCATCATTTCCATTGTTAAACCCAACTAACATACTATAAGAGAAGAAATAAAAAAATCTGTATCACCCATATCAAGAAACACTTTCATCAAGTTAGAATTTAAAATAATTGTACCGCCCACCAATGGATGGTCCTAACTGATCATCCATCATAATATGCTCAACTACAAGCAACTGCTTGCTTTCCACACTCTTCTAATTATTGCCCTACTGAGGGGTCATGGTGTTCCCTGAATCACCATGAATAACTTTTCTCTTCTGAAAAGGGGTATATTGTTTCCACATCCCATCAACAAATATGACTCATCCGACCCCTGAGGAGTGTCACAAACACTCGAACTTGGATCATTATGAAAATAACGATGAAGATTACCCATCTAATAATAGTTATGAAATGACCAAGTTTGTGTTGTGAAATCTCATTTTATGTGGACTATAGAACCGTACTTAAAATATCATGTCTTAATCTAAGGATTTGGAGGAAGATTAAATGGTCCTGCCATCCGATAATGAACCATACTCCCACCCTATAAATATGTTCTCCTCTTCCGGTTGAACATATATTTGGAGTTCCCGGCATTTCTCATGGGTACCAACATACTTCCCCCACCAGTAGCTCTCAAAATATCTCGTTCAACCATTGTTTCTCTATTCACAATTTCTATGTAATCACTTATACATATTACCTCTATTTTAGAATGAATTTCCTAATTTAATCTATATTTAAATATACAGGCCTTCAATGATGTACTACCCACCACCTCGGGTGAAAACCTCACTAAGTTAATAAGCATAGTTTCATATTCTGTTACCAAGAGGTTCTCTTACTTCAAACTAAATAAAAAAAATTCATTGAATTGTGAATGTATGAGGGTATAATTTTTTATTGAACAATTCCTTAAAACCCTCCCATGTCATACCTTGGTCTGTTCAGGATTGGACCACTAAATCCTACCACTTAAGGGAATGATCTTCCAACATGTTTGTTTTTAGATTCACTTTTAACTTGACTGGTGTTCAAAGAATTCAATTATCCTATTCATTATGTTCAACCACACTTCTATCCTTTCCAGATCTGAATCACCCCTAAAGGTGGGTAGATTATACTTTTGAAACTGAACTGCATGATCCATATGATTTCTCTCATCCACTTTATTCCTGCTTTCTACATCTTCTAAATATTTCACTATACTCTGCACTAGATTTTGGTTCACATCAGGCTCAGGTGTAACCACATTTTCAGCAACCTCCTCCAATTGGTCTCTATGAATCCTACCTGGTTCCATTTCTATCAACACAACAACAATTATACGTCTAAATCATTTAGAAATTAAAGGCAAACAATTTTAAATTCAATTAAATTTCAACTATAACAACTTGGATTTCCACAAGATCACATTTCCCATGTTACACCACATTTGGAAAATCTACCATGTTTTGAAAATTGACCCATTTTCAAAATACCACAACTATCCATATTTCAAATCCTCACATTTGAAAATAATTTCCAGATTATTCACAAATCCATATATCTATATAACATCATAAATCATAATGCCAATGAAATATGCATCGTAGTGGGAAGTCATTTCTAACATGAATTCCATGCTCATCGCATTGGCTACACCCACGACAATGATATTTCCAATGCCTATAAGTGTCTCCAAAACACTCATATACCCAACTCCCTGGTAACTTGAAGTTCAACATAAAAAGTTCAGTTAAGTACTTTTATACTATACATTTCAAGTTCTAACAATCCTACTCCTTGATACCGTCCCAACTTGAGGAATAGTCCAAGAATGAATGTCAATGCCCAGACCAATAACTGATGTCAAAGGACCAAACAGCACCACATTAAATTCAAGGACCAAACAAACTGATACCACTTGTAATGTCATGCCTCTTCCTCATTGGCATGGGAAGTAGGAGAGATACTACTAGGCCTTAGGAGATGTTCCCAAGATGCCAAAGGCTGGAAATAAATTTCGAGGACTTCAATAATAACTGGGGAATGATTTTCCCTCTAAAGTTAATCAAACAATCAAACATACCAATACCCCAAGATAACTATATAATTCATGTTAATAATGTTTCACAGTTAACAAAACTACAATACAAACACTACTAACACATTAGACAAAAATAATAGTACAGAGCAGAAGACTAAACAAAAACCTAAAGAAACCATGATATGACTTCATAGCTCCACACCAAGCTCCATGCTCCAAGAACAAGAAGAACACTATGAATCATGATGAACCACTATAAAATTGAGATACTTTACCCTTACTTATGTCCTAGGAAACAACATTTGCAAAAGCAAAAAAGTGCCAAAGTAGGGGGTGAGTGTAAATACTAAGTAATTTTTCCCCAAATTACTTCCCAACACACACAAATAGGATAGAACTATTATAACATTTATATAAAATAGTATATATAAAACATAAAATAGTCAAACATTTACCAACAATCCAAACACACCCTTACTAAGCCATTTTTCACCCGAAACCATTCAACACAAGGGAAAGTTGATGAAAAAGCCCTAATATATTTTTCTATTTCATAATAAAACAATAATTTCCACCTTTAATAAAAATAAACAAAAAAAGTATAACTATATAGTTTCATATACCCAAACTGGTAAACAACCACGGTGGAATTTCCCATCCAAACCCATTTTCTACTTTTTTAATCTAATGGTAATTCCTGACCATTTATCTTTGATGTTTTCTCTTCCATCCACTATTCATCCCCTTTTTATAGTGGTACTCCCCTCCCACTTCTCATCATTCCAATGCAAGCATAAAATTATAAAACCTATAAACAATCACATAGCACGCCAAGAAATAATAAAGAGTGGAGACTTAGAAAAGAATAATCACCTTCAATACACCTTGAAAACCCATTGAATCACTTCTGGAATGAGTGGGATATCCCCTATAACCATTTTTCATAAGAAATCATGAGTAGGATTCTAATGGGAGAAGAGAGGAGGGGTTTTGGGAAAATCTTGATTGGTCCCATAATAAAAAAGCCAGTGTTTTGTTGCACATGGTTAGATCACATAGTTAGACAAATCAATCACTAACCATGTGTATACTACTTCCTCGAAGGTCACATAACATGGCCTCACCACACTTTTAGACAAACCATGTGCAAACCGTATGAAGGCCCACTATCTTATGTTGCATAGTTATCTACGATTATTGCATGGTTTCCCCTAACTCAACTCAAACCATGCTCCCCAAAAAATCCTCTAAAACCATCTCAAACTCTTCTAAACCTTACCAAACCCATTTATATGCATAAAAAAGAATAAAAATATTTACATAACCCAAACTGTGGCTATTATACCATAAGACGTTCGATGTTGGGAAATGAGAGCAGAAAATCAATGGGGAAGAGGTAGTGGTGCTCCTTGATTTGTTATGATATCAGTATTATATTATTATATTTGATGCATAATTTGGTGAGTGAGCCATGGTGAGGTTGGGTTTGGTAAGATGAATTATTTAGGGGTTTTCTTGTTCTACTATTTGTTCAGTGTCCTATAAGAATTCTTTTTTCACATGGTCACTTAAGGCCCTAGATATGTCCCAACTGAGTATACCTATTATGCTGACCCTATGTATATAAACAATTTTTCAGATTTCTAGGAGGAATTGGGGACTAATCATAATATTACTAGCTGGATTTATTTTTTGATTCGCTTTTATAGATTTGTTATTTAGTATTTAATTTGAAGTCCTTTCAATGTATCATTTTTATTTTTAAATTCATGCTTTGTGGGATGGTTTTTGGTTTACCTTTATCTAATTTGTTGGATTTATTTGGTAGTTTTTTATCTTATCTCCAAATACTATTCATTTTTAGAGTGTAATGCCTCTCATATTTTGATATTTTTATTCCCTCAATGTCAGTCACCAACTAGGGGCCTACTGAATGTGGGACTTCGGTGGTCATTTATGTCTACCTTCATTTCCACATATTTAGTGGGAGGGGTTCTTGATAGATGGGATGCACATTTTAAACTAAAATGTCACTTTTATATTGAATACACATACTTTGGGTCATACAGACCACGTCATGTGTCATATTGGCATGAGGTCATGTATTACACATGAAAAAAGAATCGTGGGTCATTTTACTAAATTTTGATAACAATCTGGGATCATTTTAATGGTTTTGAACTAATGTGTAAATTTAAAAAAAAATATAACATAAAAATAAAATGTAAATTAACTAAAAAATATAAAAAATAATTAAAAGCATAAGTAAATAAGTAGTAAAAAGTTGCATGTTCATGATTTATGTATACATTCTGACACCATGTATTCTTCCAATTTGTTTCTAAAAAATTTATTTCCTACATTATAATTCTCCTTTAAAAAAATTCAAAAATATATATATATAAGCATTGAAATACTATTTATTCACACCCAAAATATATTAATAATGTTATAGTCCATTCTAGATAAAAAAAATAGTAAGTAATCCCTTAAATTTGATGTTAGAAAAAATTATGACACTATATACATTATGTATTCATCTCTAAACAAATTTACTTCTTCTATTAAGTATGTTGATTGTCAGTAATCTTTGTAGTTCTAATAAAATATAGAAAAAGTGATGATTAAGAAATATTTTTAATAAAACAATAATTACCTTTAAAAGTTTCTTATTTTTTTATTCTATTATTTTCAAGGATTATTATTTCTTTCATAAATTTGAAAACATAATATCATAATATTTATGGTTATCTTTTTTTAGATACTACAAAAAAATTTATCAAAATATATAATTTTTTTAAATATGTTTTTATAGTTAAATCATTATTTATATAACATTAAACTTTTCTATTTGAATTAATCTATGGGGTTATTATATTAAGTCACAGAATTTATACCATGATCTAGACTATATTTAGAGATCACCCAGTCATAACAAATTTCTTGATAAAACAAATAATGAAACATATCATTCAAATTTAATCTATAAAATTTTTATTATAGTGTATTAAAAATTCAGAATAAACATCATGTGTGTTTGGTTTGGGGGATATCTATACATTGGATCCAAAAAATAAATATTTAGGGTATCTAGATTAATTGTGATTATTATCTAGTTCTACCTTGAAAACAAGTATGTTATGAAAAAAATAAATATATATTTTAAATGATTAGATTGTAAAGTTTTTCCTCTATATTATAGGCATAAAAACAATTCTATCATATTTTATTTTATACTCAAAATCTACCTTTACGTCATCATTTTTCTTGTCAAATTATTTTGACTCCAATTTAATTTCATATACAGAAAATATGAATAGTTTTTAACTTCAAAGGAAATATTAAATTGTTTTTTGGATAGAAAAATTATGAAAAAATACCTTATGTATGTATTCGAAACTAAGACTCTCATAAATTTAAAATTTAGAATTCCATTTATAGTCTTGAGACCAATAATATCTGTAATGAAAGTTCCAAATATTTATTCTTCATATGGAATGTATGGAAAATATTTGTCCTTGAATGTGATTTCTTCATGAATTTATAATGACAATAAATGTTGATGCGGAATTGGGGAGGAGAAGGTACTCTCCTATGATATTTTTTTCATGGTAGATTCACTTGATTATCTTGATCTATAATTATATTCCCCCATCATTTTATCCTTCTGTAATATCATACCTCCCTTTATACATTTTTTCATAAACTGTTATAGGGTTTTCATTAGAAAATTTTTTTCAAGGACACACAAAATGTATTTTTATAATATTAGACGTCCACGCTATAAAAGAACAAATAGAATCAATGACCATTATAATTTCTAGATCATCAAGTGGAATAGAAAACCCATCACTCGGTTCTTGATCTACCTCAAACCCCACACTCAGATGATCTTTTGGGTGTTTTTGTTGTGTATCATTTTTCCCATGATGTTATACACCATACCCAATGAAACAAAATGGTGCATGGGTGTTTGTGTATATATATATATATCACATAAAACATAACCCAATAAAACTTTAATAATATAAATCTATTAAAAGTTGTTTGATTCACATTTAGGATAAGGAGTAATGAAAATTTTGATAAATAGAGGTAAAGTATGAGGTTGAGGGGAATGAATAGCCTCAAACCTATCGGGGTTATATGGTTGTTCATATACACTAAAATTATTTATTTCATTTATAGATAATTTAATACAAAAATCTTCTTATATTATTTCCAAATTAAAGATACTCATAATCAATTATCTTCTACTGAGGTTATTCTGCTGGGTGACGTAATTTTTTATTTTAATTCTTATATTTTCATTCCATGTTAATTTTCTTGTAGCTTCCTAACATTTATATATTTCTCTAAACTATAAAATGATAGGAAGTACCATACATCCAAAAAGGACTTGATTAATCTTTCTTGTATCAATTTTCACCACACTTTGGGCATTTTATGTGGGATCCATGATCTTGGTGAAAAAATATGCAGCCATTTGGACAAGCATGTATTTTTTTAGAAATCAAACCCATTAAACATACCAATATTTTATCATCATATGTTCAACAAGTAATATCATTTTATTCTAGTATCATGTCATGATAAAGACCATTTATTTTGGTAAAGATGGTATCTCTCTATCTACTACCATATTTTAAATTATATGAGTTAAGTAAAGTTGTAAACATTCTGTTTTTAGTATAACCAATATAAAATGGTCTTTTAAAAGGTATATTTAACATCTAAAAAAAAATTGGATGATCATGAAGGTCATATTGAATTACAATTTTTATTTATTTCAGATGATATCTATCGTTATTTACACTGGTTTTCATATAGAATGATCAATAGACTACAATTTATCCTAATTAGTGTGAAGGTTTGGTTTTTTTCTATGTTTAGTCCAATATTTATAGCTCTAATCTATTCTGTGACTAATAAAATGTTCTTCCAACTCTTTCGGACTAATTTTTCTTGAATACCAAAAACGTAAACATGGAAAAATGATTTGTGAAGGTTCATATTCATGATCTATTGTAATCTTGATAAACACTTTTAATATATATCCACACACATTTTTCATATGATAATAGTGCATCCATTTTAGATTCATATTCTTCCTATTAGGTATAAAAAATATTTTTTAAAAAAATGAAATAAATATACATAATATAATCATAATAAAAGGATACATTAATAAATAATTGTAATGAGGGGAACTTATAATTTGAATTTAATTAGTTATGATTCTTGACGAGTTATCATTTTATACAATGGTGACATGAAAAAAACAACTTGGGGTAAACATGTGGTTGTTTTTCCAGGTTCTCAATTTGTTGTTGTAAGGGAAAAAGGTGGTATTAAAAATATTATCAAATAAAAACAATTTATTTTTGGATGGATGACTTACCTTGTATATTCTTGTCCTTTGTTATCATTTAATTATGATATGTACTTATAAATATTTGTAAAAATATCTTTCCACGAAACATACAAGGTCATGTAATCATTCCATTTTGATAGAGGAAAAGGATCTCAGAATTTCATGAAATGAATGGATGAAAGTGTTATTGATGATAGATGTGAAGTTGTATTCCATGTTACTCACATTTATTATAGATTATTATTGACCATGTATTATAGGAATTCCAAAAAATAAATTTATACTATAACCCACTAATGAACACCTATTTCTAAAATATTGGAGTTCTTAAGCGTTGGTATATTTCACATATCCTAAAATATCCAAAACCATTATTCAATTTCCTTAAAAACTCTATAAATAATAAATAACATATTAATATAAAATTAAAGTATCATGAATTAAAAATATTTAATTCCAAAAAAGATGATAACAAATATCATATTTATATATAATTTTTTATAGAATATTGATATTGATATTAAAATTTTAATAAAATAAATAAGAATACCCACTTTATTAATGAATCTAGGAATATAAATTTCCCTAATATAATAAATTTATTTTGTAATGAAACCATATGTCATTATATTTTGGATTCATAAAAAGAAAAAAAATTGATACATACTACTCTAATGGTCACAAAAAATAAAATACACTAGGTAATGACATGTTTTAAAAAGACTTTGTGGTTTTAATCCATGGGAGTGGGAGGGAGAAATAAAAGAAAATAGGGAGAATTGATTGATTTTAATCCATGCGAGCAAGAGGGACACATGACACTTAGGTTCGATCGCCAAATGTGAACTGCTAAAACACTACCGACTTATCATTTACAAACACACTGTACAGGATAAGTGGGAAGTGCTTTTGAAATGAACAACTATGAGTTTTATGAAATCCGAGTGAGAAAGAATGACGAATGAGTGAGAAATGGATGAAAAGATGAGGTGGAGGGTGAACTTACAATGGATCGATAAAATAAAGACTGGGTGGAACATATAAATGGGAGGGAAACTTGGAACATGGTGTTGATTACTAGATGTTCACTAAAAAACTTTGTCTACTTATCATTTATAGTCACCACCTTACATGACAATTGGCATGGTTTTTACATTATATAACTTTGAGAATCAAGCAATCAAAGTGAGAAAATGATGAATGGGCCAAAATGAATATGAAGAAGAGAGAGATAGTGAACCAACAATGGCTCGATGTGAGATAGATTGGGTGTAGAATTAGTATGGTAGACCGAGGATGAGTATTATTTCTTGCACATGTGTTATTCAAACCATTTGGGAAAATTAATAACTAAGATGTTTGAGGGGATAAATGAATCAAAAGTGATCTAAAACCTTGAATTTTATATCATTATAATTTCAAAAAAAAACAAGATTAGTTAAACTTTAAACTAGGAAAAATCTATGTAAACTCATTTATTTCCAACAAAACCTTTGAAACCAATGAAACAAATAAACTTCCAGTATTAAAATCCTTAAATAATTTTTATTCCAAATAAAACATCCCAAATAAGAAATACATCCATAAATTTAATTTATAAACAATTAACAACTCATTCAAATATCCCATTAGATAAAAATTTATTTATATATGAAAAATATTAATTATTTTAATATACACAAACGTGTCTTTATTCAATAATAATTACTTTGCCACAATCTAAAAAACATCTGACAAAGAGGGGTGTTATCATTTATAAAATGATAAGCATTGCTAAACTACCTCTTTATCGGCGTTAAACAAGCACTGATAAAAGAATTCAATATCAGTGAAAAAGTTTTAGTGCTCACAATGTTGGATTTTATCAGCACTTGTTAAGCGCTGAAAATTATTTTTAATTATAATTATAAATAAATATATTGGTAAATATTTTTATAAATATTTATATGTAATTATAAAAATATTAATATCATTATATATAATTTTATAATTATATATATTTTTAATAAAAATATATAAATATATTAAATATATTAGTTAGTTAAATAAATTTGTTATAGTTTTAAATTATTTAATATTTTATTATGTATTTATAATTAGGTATATACTATTAAAAAATAATATTTATTTATTTATAATTATAAATAAATAACTTTAAAAATGTATTATATATACATTTATAAATAATTTTATAAATAAATATATTTGTAAAAGCACTCATTAAGAGGGGTTCTATTAGTGCTAAAATGATAAGTGTGTATAAAAGGCCACTTTATCGGTGTTAAACAAGCCCTGATAAAAGCAATCACTATCTGCGAAAAAGTTTTAGGGCTAAGAAAGATTTCTTTTATCAGTTCTTGTTTAGTGCTGATAAAGATTTATAATTATAATTATAAATATATATATTCATAAATATGTTCATAAATATTTTTGTACAATTATAAAATATTTATATCATTATATATACTTTAATAGTTATATTTTTTTATAAATATAAATATAAATATATTTTTTATATTTTTTATTTAAATACATTTATTATAATCTAAAATTATATAATATTTAATTATGTATTTATAATTATGTAAATACTTTTGAAAAAAAATCTATATATTTATTTATAATTATAAATATATAATTTAAAAATATAGTATATGTATATTTATAAATAATTTTATAAATAAATATATTTGAAAATATATTTATAATTATATATATATATATATATTATCATTATATATATATAATAAATTGACATAAATATAAATATAGTAAATATATTCATCATTAAAATTAATTTTTTATAATTTTATAATAATAAATATAGTTATAACATTATATGTATTTATATAAATATAAATATATTTATTAAAGATATATAAATATATATATATATATATAGTAAATTGAATAATTAAAGATGATTAGACATAAAGATATTAAAAAATGGATGTGTTTTATTAGTTATAAGAATTAGTAAAAAAATAAAATATGGATATATATTGAAATGAAGATGAATACATATTGAAAATATTAAAACATGGTAAATAAATATTTATAAATAAATACTATAAAGTCATTAAATTAGAAAAAAAATATTAAATGTAAATGAATTATTCAAACTGTAATAATATTAAAATTAAATGGATAAAATTTACCAAATAAAAATATAATATAATAAATTTATTATGTTAGTAAATGAAATCCTAAAAATAAATATCAAAACTTGAATAAATTACATAAATATTTGGTGGATGTATTTCTTTATAATATTTCATTAATTATATAAATATTTTTTTCTGTGAAATTAATGTGTACATGTATATATATATACAGGTTTGATATATGCTCAATTGAGAAATGACTTTATATAATATGTAGTGTTTATTATTAAAATAAATAATAATAAGAGTGAATAAATTTAACAAATGAATAACTATTATTAATTATATAGATATTTTTTAAAAAGTAAAAAATGAATATTTATATATGTTAACAAATAAATCTTAATTATATAAAATACAACCATATTAAAAACATTAATTTTTAATGAATAAACATGTATAATTATATATTGAAAATTGATAAAATTACAAACATATTGAACAATAAAAAAATAAAAATAGAATAAATTTAAAAAAATATATTAAAAACAATTCATATTGTTAAAGAATAAATAAAATTAAAATTGAATAAATTTGAAAATAAATATATTAAAAATAAATAAATAGTATATATTGAATAAAAATATAAAAAATGATAAAATTTACTAATTATATACATAATATATATTAAATATAATTGTCTAATAAATATAATTCTAAAATTAATATTACAAATTGAATAAATAATAAAAATTTTATTTTTCTGTGTTTTATATAAAAATGCATTAATAATGTATACGTAGGTCATAAATCAATATGACAGACATTTGATATATGTTAAATTAAAAAATCAAATGAAATTAAATTAATATTCCATTACTCGATACAATCACTCAATATTTTTAATTAATATTATTTTTAAATTGTAAATTATTTCCCACTAAATATATGAATTTTTTAATGTAATTATAAATATATTGTATTATATAAATAAAATTTGAGGGAATATTATATATATTGAAGTATAAATATATATATATATATATATATGTATTAAAATATATGTATATGAAGATATTTTTATATTAAAAATATAAAATATATTAATGAATAATTATAAATAAAAACCACTAAAATGAATAATGTATTAATATGATTTTAATTGTTACATTTTATTCATTTTCTCTATTTATATTAAATTTATATTTTATATTGGAATTTATATTTAATATTAATATATCTATATATTAAATTTATTTATTTTTATTAATAATTGTTTCATTAATAAATTTTTTAATAATTTTTTAATTTATTCATTTTTTATTTTTTATTTAACTATTAAAATTTATTAATTATATATATATATTTAATTATTTAATATATAGTAATTATTTATAATTATAATGTATATATATGTATATTAAATTTAATCTGTTTTATTAATAATCATTAAATTGATAATTTTTTTAATTATTTTAAATTCCCTCAATTTTAATTTTTTGTTGTTTAATTATTTCAATCTATTGATTATATATATATTTATATATATTTAATATAAAATATTTATTAATATTTATAAGTAATATATATATATATATTAAATATATTAATACTTATTTTATTAATATTTATAAGTAATATATATATATATTAAATATAATAATAATTATTTTATTAATGAAATTTTCAAATATATTTTCAATTTATTCATTTTTTATTTTTATTTTTTTAATTATTTTGTTTTTATTAATATTTTTATTACTTGTATATTTTTTTTGGTATATTTAAAAAATTGGGATCATGGAAAGGTGGGTCTGGCCATGAATAGTCCAGAATGGTGAGTCAGGTGGGCCAGGTCATGTAGGACCCAACCCTGTATATATGGGGGGGCTAAACCAATAGGAAGCAAAAGGTGGTACAAGGCACGCGCAGGCATGTGGTCATATATGAGTGTGTGTGGAGTGTGTTTGTGGTATCTCATCCCTACAGAACACTTCTGATGTTGGAATGCAACAAAACCATTTATAAATAAGCGGTCGAACATCCACTATTTTGATGTGGGGAATCTGTAGTGATCGATACTATTATCAACACAAGAAAATTTCCTAATAAAGGTCACCATTTATCAATGATAAAAATAAATCACTTATTAAGGTACCATGTATCAGTTCTAAAAAAATCACTGATAAAAGAATCCTTTTATAAATTCTTTTTTATCTTTGATAAACAGTTCCCTTAATCAATACTTTTTTGCACTCATAAAGGAGTACTTTATGAGTGATTTTTTCTACCACTAATAAAGGAAAATGCTATATATTTCTAATTTTTTAGTAGAGATCACCGACTCACATGAATAGTCATAATGTTGTAAATAATGAATATATAAAAGAATATTCCATTATATTAATTCTTGAAATTTTATATACCATCAACTTCTTTACCCTTTAACCCATTAAAAAATGATATCGTCGCTCATACGTACATACGGACTAATGTCACCATGATGAAATGTGACTCATTTTCCATAAACATCATACAAAAATGGTTTTAAAAATACAAAAAATAAGTAAATATAATAATTATAATGTAAACATAATTCTTTTGATTATGGATCCATATCCTATACACAATAACCATAACTTTCATGAAAAAACACGCATGAGAAAATATTACAATTAATACCCAAAACAATAATAATAATAATAAAATATTATTAATGAATGGGTGGTATTATGTTATAAGAGAATCATATATGATATTATAAAGGAAAATTGTTTTCTTTTAAGAATTAATAATATGCTTAAAACTTATAAAGTATGTTAAAGAATGTTAAACCAAATGGAAATGGGAGGTAAGAGATTTTTTTCACAATTTCCATTCATTAAGGAACATTATCATGTTATAAACCTAATTTATTTATATGGTTTATATACTATAAATTTTAAAAGTAATATCATGAATACTTTATAATTCATGGTATTTTAAGTTTTAATTTGAATTATTTCATCCAAGGAGATTTTATTTGAATGTTACCAGATGGTAAATAATTTCATAACTCAATTTCTTTTCATTGATATATATTACTTCTTCATTTTCCTTGATTATCTAACATTATGTATGTAATTAATTTTGATTATATTATAATGTATTTCCACTTTTTATGTGTATTAAATATTATATGAATAATTTATTCATTGATTAATTCTCACTTCAACATTATGATCATTACATGGGTTGCTCCTATCAAATTGTCTTCTTTAGGACATATGTCATGTTATACATCTATCAGCTTTTATGACCTGTATCTACTTCACATAGATATTTTATATCATGAATATAATTATATTCATTGTATTTAATGATTCATATGATGTTATTCTACTGACTAGGATTACTATTCAAAAGTTACCAATGTGGTAAGAGATTTATGTTTCAATATCATTTTATTCAAAAAAATTTATAAATAAATATCCATTGAAAGAAATTATTTGATCATTTACTGATAAACCACTTTAATTTTATAATCCTTTATTAATTGATTATTTTTTCATGTAATAGTATAAATTTCATCTCTTTGTTACTTAATACAATTTAGAAAATTTATTTAATAAAATACAACATTATTTCTCACTTCAGTTGAAAATACTTTTTCTTTCAAATTTATATTTTCAAAAAATGTTTTCAATTTTTTTCCTTTTATTGTTTATATTCATTTCATCCAAAAATTATGTTTAAAAAAATGGATTCTTCCTACTATTTTTTAATCATGGTATATTAGAAATTTCATTCACTAAATTTGAAGAGAATATTTGTTTTAACATACCCAGAATGAATGGAATTTTCCCACCATCTTTAACACTAATCGTATTAGAGGTTCCATTACAAGTTTAAAATTTTATAATTAAATAAAATGGTTTTCCTAATATTTATAAAACCTTAGTTTTGAAAGGGGTTTTAATAGTAAAAAGGGTATTTTACTCAAGATTGTTTTTAAAGATAATTTTATGTTATTTCTATTCATCAATGACAAAAAAAACTTTATTTTACATATACTCAAATGAGGATATATTTTAATGATACAATTTATATTCTTTCTATAGATGGATTATAATTATTTTGACCCAGGAGAGTATTTATATTCACATTCATGAATAATTTTTGTAATCATGAAATTTCCCTTGAAATATTCACATAATTATGATCATTTGACATACATTTACCCTAAATATCCAAATTATTTATCATGGATATATCTATTGGTTAAACTGTATATCATTTCTATATATGGTTTTTCAATTTCAAAGTTATTTTATTTAATGGGGAAATATTTATAATTATAATTATTTATTAAATATAGATATTTATTGATAAGGAATATTTTTTATTAATTAAATCGTTCATTCAATATATGATTATTTTTATGGACATTTAGTGATGGGTGGGGCCTATAATTATTTATCTTGTCAATTTATTGATAGTCACATTATTCGAATTAGTAAGCTAGCATTAAATAGGTTTTTACCCATACTTTAAAACCAAATTTTAAAGGGTATTTATGGTACATATATTATTATGTTAAACATCATGAAATCCAATATTAGAATATTCCTTCATTATAAATTCAGTTATTATTATCCATGATATTGATGCATTGATATTAACCATGGATTCATTTTTTTCTTAAATTATTGATTAAATGCATTGTGTGTTTAGATATTTTTCTTCCCTTATTTATTATGCCTAATATAATCTTGATAATCATATTATTGATTAAATGGAATGTGTGTTTAGATATTTTCCATACCAAATTTATTATTTCTTATCTAATCATAATATTCAATTATTTATTAAATGGAAAGTGTGTTATAATATTTACATTTTCGTATTGATTATTCCTTATTGGTTATGCTTAATTTATTCATAATAGAATTTTATTTATGTAACTCATACCAAGAATTTGATCTCACCTTTATTTTGTTTCCTTTCCCTTGGATATGAAGAAGGGATCTTTGAATGAGTTCAAGGATGTAAAATTTATAATTTCACTATGTTTTACTTCATGTTTTCAAATATAATGAATGAATCAAGTATTTATCTAGTTTACCAAAACTATTAAACTATACTATATGTGAGGATGTGATTTATTTTATCCAACACCAATGAAATATGGTAGCCACCAATTTTGGGCTACTATTGTTGGGGTATTTATAATTTTTATTAGAACTAAGTTTAGTAGAAACATTGGGAAGTATATTTAGGAAAACATAAATTAGGGAACATAACCCTATTATAAACATTTTGAATAAGTATATAGGGTCATCCTAATGTTTTGGTAAGGAAGATATTATATGGTCTTCCCTAAAAATACATACATTTATAGATACTACCAGATGACATAGTTATGGAATAGTTTTACCTAGGGGTAAAAACTTCTGAAAGGGTGAATTGGTATTTGACTCAATCATCACATGGGTCATGGTAGTGGGCCTCACTTTACTCTTATTTTGACACTCTCAAGGGATATTCTTAAGAAAATTAACATTTTATTACAAAACATCATTAAGGATTTTTATATATGATGAAAATTAATGACCTTGGTTAATAATAAGTTTAATTATATTTAAAATAATGTGTCCTTATTTAGACATCCTATAAATAATTATACGGTTTTCCCTCTATGATTATTATTACTCAAACTATTATTTTTTGATTTAGTGAATAGATCAAACCTAAATGAATCATGTCATAATTGAATAGGATGGAAAATGTGGTGATTATGAAAAACCAAATTGGTTGATTACTGGAGTGAGAGAAATCATGATTATTCCAAATCAGTTATCACATTATATGATTAACAATCTATATCTAGTCCAACTTTTCCCTCATGAGAACCTTTAGAACAACCTTTATACTACATCAGAATGTGTCAACATCATGAGGAAAATGGTAAAGGATGGTAATATGGCATTAAAAATTGATATCTCCATGGTTTTTTACATAATAAAGAAAAATCTTATTTTATTTTTCTATTATTATAATTCATGGGTGTTCTTCCAACTTCATCAACTTAGTAAGTTGTATCCTCAAGATTTTCAGACTCTCAATTATTATTAATGAGTCCCTGAGGGGTTTCTTTCAGTTTTCTAGAGGGGTATGGTAAGGAGATCTGTTATCTAGGATCCTCTTTGATATTTCTAAGTATTATTTATGTTTTTTCCTTAATGAATTTTCTCATGCTAGTATTTATAAGAAAATAGATGTTAGAAGAAGATTATTTTCACCCTCACATCATGTATACACTGATGATATTATTCTGTTTGGGAAAGCAGTTAAAACTACCTTCTCATATGTCAAATTAATTTTGGGCACTGTGAAGAATGTTTTAGTTAGTTTATCAACTAGAATAAGTTGTATGTGGTGTTTGGAGAAGGATTCCCAATTTCTATGAAAAATAGAGTGGCAAGGGATCTTAGTATTCAGAGAGGGTCATTCCCCTTTATCTATCTTGGGGTACCACTTTTATGGTGTAATGTATAAAGGTTCTATATAGAGGGTATATACTGTAAAATTATCAATCAAATGGAAACATGGAAAGTGATGACTATGTCAAAAGTAGGTAAAATTTTTTTGGTCAACTTTATGATAATCTATGTGTTTGTCTATTGATTCTCATTATATAGATGGATTATAACTCTCATTAAGGAGTTATAGATCGTGATTTTTTATTTTATTTATACTGGATTAATTCATGAAGTAATCTAGTAACGGTTTCATGGAAATAATGTGTATGGCCTATGGATATAGTAGGAATGGGAATCAAATATCTTGGACTCTTCAATGGGAAATTACAAACAAAAAAATTGAGCATTCTTTCCTCTACTGAAATTTCAATTGAGTTCCACGACGCCAAATTTATCATAAAATTAAAAAAATCTATTTATATTCCTTCCTGTATTTTTTTAGTTATTAAGTAGGCTTATCATGATATAATGCTTTTATCATGGTGTATGGTTTATAAGCAATATTCTTTAAATTACTAGAGTGCTATATGGATTTCAAGTTCAATAAATGAGAAGGGTTATGTCCCAAATTACATTAAATATACATCAATTTATAATATAAATTATTTTATCAATGTGTGTGATATGTTTCCAACTCATCTCATTATAGAGCATAGAAGAGATGAGTACACTAATCGGGATACTATTGTTTCGACACCGAATTTGAATGGAGTTTTCAAAACAAGGTACTATTAATAGTACTCTTATGATAGATCTATCATTTTTCCTTCGTGGATGATGGGATTTAGTAATCCCTTAATTTAACCAGTATATTCCTCTACATCGACTCATTCAATGTGCAGGGATAAATCTCACCTCTCTTTATTATCTTTTTCTGTAAGATGAGGAGACTATGGATAATTTGTTTTTCTATTTCATGTTTACATGAAGATTTTGGATGTATGTGTAGTATATTTTTTACTACACTATTGACTATGGGATTTTTATATGTGCTGATTAATTCCATCTACAATGCTGCATAAAATGAGAAGGTACATGTACTATTGTTTTCAGTTATAGATGTTATCATTTCTTATGTATAGAGGGTAAGGAATGGGTTGGTCATTGATGATCATTTCTATTTATTCATGTTGGATTTAGTAAAATTTATATTAAAATTATATCTACCTCAAAAATCCATTTTGAATCAATGAATAAATAATTTTCTAATTTAGTTATCTTGATATCTATTAGTGTCAGTAGAGGGGTAAATAAACCATTGGTGGCCAAATCTATTAGATGGATTTCGATCATCTATGGGTGGATAAAAGTTAATGTTTATGGGAAATATTTAGGTTTATCGGGGCCCTTGAGTTGTGGTGGTGTCTTCCATACTCATTGAGGTCTCATTAAGAGTTTTTTTATCATTTATTGGTCATTTTAATTCAATTGAATCTGAATTGTGGGCCATTATTTAGGTGGCTAGTTATGTTTTCCATCATTTTTGGAGGTCTCTATCGTTGGAATCTGACTCATGTTTGGTAGTGGAAATTATTAAATCATATTCTAGGAATGTACCTTAGAGAATTTCGTCATCCTTGATTAATTGCCTTTATATTTTGGATTATATATTTCATGGTTTTAAACATGTTTATGGGGAAGAAAATCAGGTTTCTAAAGCTCTCTCCAAGAGGAAAATTATAGAGACCAGTTCCAGATGGTCATTTGTTATTCCCAATTTTTTCAAATTTGGTTAAAATAGATGCACATGGTGATTTTCATACCCACTATTATAAATACCACTAGTAATTTATCTCTTGCAATCTATATTATTCAAATAAAATTTTTAGTATAAGGCTTGAATTCCTCTTGATCCTTCTAATTATATATACTAAAACTCTTGAACTCACTTTTGAATATAAGGATAGAGTCTACTAATAGCTCATGTGGTGGTGGCTATGGAGTAAAAATGGATTTATTTTCTTTATTCCATAAATATAGAAGGATACACCCATGATAATTTCTTAAAGTAATAGTAAAAGGGTTTAAGTGTGGAAAAAAAGAACATATAGTGATGAATTTCCATGTAAATACGAGGAGTTCAATAGAGAGAAATAAATTTAATCCTAGTAATCTATTTACCGTTCGTTGTATTAAATGTGGGGAACTTGCAAATTACCTAAGTCAACACCCTCTTTAAAGGTTAAATCTGATACAATAGAAGAACTTATTTTTAAGTAAAAGTGTTGAATTATTTATGTATTGGGATTCAATAATTAAATTGTAGAATTATTTTTTTCAATGGTATTTTGGTTATAATAATGATGAAATATATAAGGATTTGTTAATTTTTGGAACCATATATATATCTTCATAAAGGATTAACTCTAAAATTTTGGATACCATCATGGGTTTTTGAGTTTAATTGTGATCTTATGTTCAATGTATTAAATGCCCCATTTTTAGGATTTATGTGATGAGAGTATATCATGGAAAAGGATATTTTCAGAGACATTTATAGGTCTACCATCCATCGGTTTATTATATGAAATAGTTATTTATATTAATAATGCCTTTATATTTTGTGAAAATAAGATTAAAGGTATTGTTAACCTTTAAGGTTTATCATATATTTAACATTGTAGTAATTATGGCTCATCAGGGTTTGAAATAATTATAATAATTATATTTATATACTTTTAGAAAAAAATAAGAACACTCATGTATGTAGAAAATGGAATTTGTGTTCAGATATTTTCCTTATTTAATCATGATAGTCAAGTCAGTGATTAAATGGAATGTGTGTTTAGATATTTTTTATACCATATTTATTACTCCTTATCTAATTATCAATGTAAACTTATTGATTAAATGGAATATGTGTTCATGTAGTTTTCTTTAAATACTGATCATGCCTTATTAATTATGATTTATTTATTTATAATAACTTCCGATTTTTGTAACCCTTACTGATCATTTGAGCTCACCATTATTTTATTTCCATTCACAAAAATATGAAGAAGTAATATTTTATAGAGTTAAAGGATGAATTTTTTTTTACTTTATATATGTTTTATTTCATGATTTCAAATGCAATGAAAGAAATAGGTATGTATCTAGATTATAAATACTAATAAATTATTTATTTCATTGAGATGTGGTCACTTTTATCTAGAACCAATGTAATAAAGTAACCGTCGACTTTGGTCTATCGAGGTTTGGTCTTTACAACATAACCCAAGTAAAATAAACAGGTATCATAAAAAATTATCATCACATAACTATAAGCCATATATAGAAAAAATGGATGGTATTATTATATCTTATCCCCAAAGAAGTTTAAGAAGCATTAAAGTATGTTAATATAAACTTAAAATACAATTAAAATATAATTCCCAGATTTATTTGAAAACATGAGAAAATATCATTTTTTATTGATACCATTTTAACTAAAAATTTATAGAATTTTATTGAAAATAAATTTCCATGAATGTAACCCTAGAAACATGTAAAGTAAACTATAATGAATTGAAAATTCCTAATTATAGGAATTTTTTTGTTCTATAAATTAAAAGAATTCAATCCTTTCAACCATTTGTAAAAAAACCTATAAATTTATTATTTAAAAATATTCAAGAAGGATTCTTTTATAGAAAATTGTATATAGATTCAAAATTTATTGAAAATTAAATATCTAAGAAATTTCACGTACAGGTGAGAATTTCAATATTTTTTTGAAGAGAATGGACATATAGAAAAAATTATGATAATTAAAGAGGAAATGGGGTTTGCTTTTTCATTAAAAACATTTTCTCACTAATTATATGTACCAAAGAGATAAAAAAGTACTTATAATTGAAATTTCAATGAATAAATAAATAATAATAAAATAAATTTTACTTAAAGGATAATATCCTCAAAATTTTCCCTAATGAAAATTTAGCATAGACTTTACTGAAGAGAAATGAGGTTGAAATATATATATAAACCCTTATTGCTTTGGTAATTTATGAATCATAACCCCATTGAAAGAAATAAATTAAAATCAAACCTTAAATAATGTGAATTTAAATATATTTAAGACATTGCATTTCAAATATGTGTTATATGGTCCTCAAAAAAATATAGGCGTATAAAAAAGATATGTACCAAAAAAAATTAAGACGATAATCCCTAACATTAAGTCTTATATCACTTTATGAGTTTTAAACTCCTATATAATAAATATAAATTTATTAGCCATATATTATAGTAACATAATCATATATAAAATATCATATATTATTTACTTATAATAACATATCACCCATTTATTAATAATTCTTTATTTAAATCACTATTCTATGTGACAACTTATTTTCTTTCCATGTATGTTTTGGTTTGGATTTTCTGATCCTTGTACTTTGATCATGGATTAATAATATCTATAATGTTAATAATTTCCTTATTATCATAATTAATCATTATATAGATTTTATATCTATTTAAATAATTGGTGATGAAAAATAAAATATATAACATCAGAGATATACGGTAGTTTGTATGTATATATGAGTGATATTCCACATTTAGATGCATGTAAAAAAATAATTCACATTTTTATAAATATAAAATTAACAAAAATATCATATATATTCAATAAATCTAGTATAATAATAGTTGATTTGAACCAATGATGAAAAATGAAAAGCGTCACCTCATGGGGGTGGTAATCCCCACATATTCACGAGTGATGTTTTCATTTCACATGGAAAGGAGGCAGATAATAATTTTTACATAATCATAATAAAAATTATATAAGTTTAAGATTATGTATTAATTATTTCATAATGGGTAAGATATATTTATAGGAGGTATAATAATATATAAAATTAAAGGTACTCACTTAAGAGTTATACCACTTGGTTGACAAAAAAAATTTGGAATACACCATAAAACATGAGGGTATGGTATTTATGGAAATATCATGAGCTATATGAAATGGGTATGGAATATAGAATACTATTAGGGTAGTAATTTTACAATCTACATGACTCAATATCAGTAAATAAATTAGAAGATGATGATTCTTTATTTAAGTGAAGGGATGGGAACTCATGGAATTACAAGAAGTTTTAAATTAATATAAATTAAATTTGGTCATAAAGTTTCACTAAATTTATATATTTAACAAATATTTTGATAAGAAGTCTAACTAATCTCAAAAATTAAAATTTAGAAAAGTTTAGGTCATGCTTTAACACTTATATCTTAGTTTTAACCCCTTGTTAACCCTTTCCATGATTATCGTGATATTAGAATTATATACTCCTTAGGGTTTTAAAGATACTAAATAAAAGAAAAGTGACCCCTATATGGATAATGGATGGTTTTATTGAATATATACCATTAAAATGAGAAAATATTTCTGTTTTACTAATTTTAAATCATTTAATAAAATATAATATAAAATAAAAACCATCAAATTCAATTTCATGTCTATTCGTATAGTTTGACTTTAAACTCAAAAAAATTGAAATAGAATTTAAATAAAAACTTATAACACATAAATAAAAATTTATATTTTTTTTAAAATTTAATAAAAAATAATAATTTATACATATTGTATTACTTTTAATATTTTTGAAACAATTTATTTTATTTTTCTATTTCACTAACAAGAATTATATCGACATTGTATAAGCATTTAAGGCAACTATATAAATTATAAATATTAAAAAAATAAAATAATAAAATAATTTCATTAATATATCAAATAAACATTTAGAACTAAAAATAACTACTTTTTATTCCTAGGTAAAGATATTAGGGATATTAATACAATGATAGTGACATTCTATACTTATTGGTTACTTAAAATAATACTATGGTCATAGTAAAAAGAAAGATGAAATAAATTTTCAAAAAATGAAGGGTTGTTGATTAATCTTGAAAGGTACCTATTAAAATAAATAAGGGAACTATTTTTGTTGATTTGTATGTTTTATCTCTTAGTTTATCCCTATTTTACCCTTACCGAGGTGAGAAGCATTTACCATGGTTACTATTCATATTGAACAAAAATAAAAGGGTAATATTTACAAAATTTTAACCTCCTCATTCCAAATACAGAATCAGTTTTTCAGGATTAAATTTATAAAATATTTAGAAACCTATTTTAATATAAGTGTAAAAAGTACAAGAAATTCATTTTTAGATAATTATTTGTTTATTCATAAAACTTTATAATTCATATCACATGCCTAGTAAAAAGAATTAGACTAATGATAAAAATTATATTGAATATATAATTTATAAATTTTATTAAAATTATTCATAAATATTTATTACTTTAATTTATTAAGATAAAAACATATTGTGCACAAAAAAACAATTTTTCATAAAAACATCCCAATTTTATTTTCAAATTATTTTAGCACCAATGAATTAATTATATACATTTATAAAAAAATACATATGAATAAGTTATTTATTCCTATTCCTACACTCCAAACTAGTGAATGGGAAATAATAATCATCTTAAATATTAATAATTCAATAGTATATCACGGTTCATTTAAACCCAGTGTTTCATTTAAATAACACTACCAATGAAATTAAATTCAATTAAATGTAAATATATCATAAAATATTTGGGTGTTACACTAGTAATAAACCTGAAGAAAGTTGGACCTATAAAGTACTCATGGTTGTGATATTTTTAGAAATAGTTTGATAGTGACCTTCAGGAAGAATGTTACAACAGTGAAATAACTACCAACTAGTTAGTTCTCCTCCACCATAAAACTAATGGAATTCATGTACACCTAAAATTCCATCCATATAGAACTGTTTTTCCATTAATGTACTCTAGTTAGTTGGTGTAGTATACAACACTTCATATTTAATTAATGCCTCCCAATCTTCTATCCATTACATTCATTTGATCTTTTGACTTTATTCCATGGTTTTATCACATTATAAAAAAATCTCAAGGATTTTAACAATATAATCAATATGTATTTTAATGGTCTTTGATATCCTCATTATATCCATCAATGTTATAAATAATGGATAAATTGAATATACTAAAATTAAATCAAATGAAATTTTTTGAAAAAAAAAATTGAGTGTTTTTTATCATGAAAACATCATGAGAGATATATATTTATATATAAAAATATCCCATTTTTTGTTATAACAAATAATTATCCTAAAAATATTTCCTGAAGAATAACTAAAGAGTGAATCATTTTTTCAAATTTATTAAAGATATTTCAAACAAGATATTCTCTATACTTAATAGATAAATATAATACAACTTAAACAAAAAATTATCTCCACTAGATACAAAACCAAAAACTTCCCAATAACCAAAAAGTATCACTCTATACAACCTAAAATCTTATACCCCTTTTTGAATATCAAAATGATATAAAATGAAGAAAAATATAAAGAAATTTATTTAAAGAAAAAAATTAAACATAAGGTAAATCAATAAGGCCATGTAAAACTTTATCCCACATAATTATTATCATATCATTAAAAAATAATATAATAGAGTAAGACATGTAAAACATAGAAAATTAATAAGATAAAAATAAGTTATGTAAAAGATATTGGTTGAAGATAGAAACAACCATCATCTCAAATTCCATAAAACATTTTAAAAGGTATTTCAAATTTAAATGATAAGAAATTTTATAGATATTTGAAAAAGCTAAGGTTTTTGGAAAAGGAAATTGAAAAATATAATAAAAGGGAAATATTCAAATGATAAAAAATTATTTTCAAATAAAATTATGAAGAAAAAAACAAAAAACAAGATTGTATTAAAAAGGATATTAAGAAATATTTTTAAAGGGAAACATTTAACCCTAAAAAATATATGGAACATTGATGAGATAGAGATAGGAGAGACATAGAAAATAATATTAAAATAGGATTTAAAATTAAGATATTGAAAAACATATTCCCACAAATATCATCTCATAACATTACTAGATAAATATCTATATCAATTATTGATTTTAAAAAGAGATCATTAGGTAATATTAGATATAGCACTTCCTGAATTTAATAGTACATTTTTATTGAGAATCCATTGTATGATATGATAATGAATAACATTATCATAAAGATATAAGATATTAAAAAAAATACTTTTGGTACCTAGATTTTGTGTCCTAAAGTATTACCAAATAATTGTTTTCAAAAAAATCTTAGGTCTACTAAAATTAGAAAATAAAGAATTAGGAACCCAAATGTGTTGAGTTTGATATTTTATATTAGAGATATCATATATAATATCCATACATTTAGGTATTACACATGAAGAAATATTTTGACCTCATTAATAAATTAAATTCAGGTTTTTAGAAAAATAATTACAAAACATGCTTTGTGAAATATATTTTAAAATTTTGTTGTTTTGGAAGAAAATTAACTATTTGAAAAACATAAAAATGATTTTTTATTGTTCATTGAGAACCTAAAATTGTATTCAATTTTTCTTTACCTTGTGTGAAATGGGAAGGGGTATATCAATGATGTTTAATTTGGTATTCTAAAAAGTCAACTTTAAGTTTATTATATTTTACTAGGAAAATTTTATTTTTTATTTTGAATGAAGATATTTTTCCTAAATAATTATATCTTTTTATTTAATAACATGTTTTTTTATTTATGTGATCATTATATTTTTAAATGAGTTTTTTACATATATTCTCATATTTTTTTATTATAAGACTATTAATATAGGGATGAATTAGAGGAGGAGGAGGAGGAACAAAAAATAGGATAACTTACCTAATTTACTTCCTTGAGATATTATATGAGCCATTTAAGACATAAAATTATTTATGAGGTTATGGAGGTTTAGTCCATGGAGTCCTTGTGAAAACAACAAGTAAATAGATTAAGGTGTTTATTTTTTTATAATCTTCCCTTTTATCTTCTTTTTATAAATGGGGACACTCTAATAGATGTGGCCTTATTTTTTATTTAAATAATATCAATTAAAAAAAAATGAATTTTGTTTTTCTTTTGTTATATAGATTTGATTACATATTTTTCAAGGCGTTTTAAACTTATTTTACATATGTTTAAATACTAACTCAATTTTTTATGGGACATCATTATCGACGGAATTAAATAAATAGTTCTTTTATCTTCTTTGGAATCCTTTTTTTTATTTTTCTTCTTTAACATATTATCTCTTAATATTTATCCCATATATAATTGGATGTCCAATTAATACTTTGAGAATAATATTTATGATAAAATTCTCTTCCTTTATAATCATCCCCTTTATTTCCCAAGAGCTTTGTATAACCTAGAAAATTTTATTTGTTAAAGTTTCTGTAGAAAAATCATACCCAAGAGACTTATGACCATTGAAAATGTAAGTAAAATGGGTAAATATCATAGTAATATATTGTTACTTATCTATTTAAAAACATTAAATTTCTATTTTAAACATATCAAATCTAGTATCTTTAATATTATTCATTCCTACATGTGTGACTTATAAAATTCTACAGATTTCAAGGTTTTTTGTTTTAATAAGAAAATTGATTAAATTTATTTTTGTAAATCCCACAATATATAGAGTTTATTTATTTTCCATTATGATCAAAGGTTTTAAAATATTGTGGTTCCCATTTATCATCTAATTCATTTTTAGGAAATTATTTAGGGTAACCATTTAATAAACATGATAATGTATAGTACTAAGAATGAAGGAAATAATTTTTTTAAATAATTGAAATTTTTACCATTAAAAATAGAACACATATCAAGAATATTTCTTCAAGAGAACCTTGGAAATAAGAATTATATTCCATATAAAAGCTAAAACGTTGAAATCAGTTAAGACTTTGAAAATTAAAACTACTTTTGAAAAATAATTAGAAAAATATAAAAACCATGTTTTTGAAGAAAAAAGAAAAATAACCTCTAATACCAATATTTTTCTAGAGTAAAATAGTAGGTGGGGTATAATTTCAATTTAGAAATTAAAAAAATAAAAGTGTATTAAAAATCCAAAATTAAAATAAATAATAATATCATAAACATAAAATAAAATAATGATAAAATGATTATATAATTTTATTAAATAATACACTAAATACTTATATTGATATAGATAATAGTGAGATCATGTTTATCAATTAATTAAATTTGAATGAAAAAAAGTATTATAATAATTTCGATATAATTTATAAAAAAAATTTCCAATGTTAATTAAATGTGTAAAATTAAATTATTTAATGTGTACAAAACTTATGTAATTTGGTAAATCTATATAATATGAAACAAAAAATAATTTAAAAGTGTGAGAAAACATGATTTTCTAATAGAATTGAATAATATATTGGTGTAATCCACTATATCTCCTCCACTTGGGTTGATAGGTTTGACTTACTACTCCCTTGATTTTAATGGAGATCAAGTAAAAAAGTATTCCCTTTCTTTTTGATATAAGTATAAATAAACCAATATCCCTCAATTTATGGTTGTGAGTTTTTGTCCCTCACATTTTGGTTGCAAGCATAATTTGTAGAAGAGTTGATAATGAGATAAATATTTTTTTGGTAAAAATTCATTATAGAGCAAGTCATATATCTCTCTAAATATATTTTTTGTATTTTTTAAAAGATGCTTTATGGATATGTGGGAATCTCACAAGTAGATTCAAACCAAAACTCCTCCCAAATTATAGAATTCAAAAAAAATGGAAACAAAAAAATATCACCAAACCCACCTATCTAAAGTCATCATATAGAAAACCCACCTATCCTAGTTTTAAATTCAAAATAAAATTATCCACATATCCCATTCTCAAGGCACATTATCTTGAGCTATGAGTTGTTTAGAGTTATACCCCCTAATGTCACAACATCACTGGTGAGTACCCAATCAGGGATCAATCCCAACACAGTTTCCATCACAGAAAAACTCATGCCATTTTTGTTTTACCCTCATCACCCATCGACGTTGATGCGCATCACCACACCAAAAAAATCATGAAATAGAGAAACATAAAATAAATTCATCACAAAATGAGAATAAAATGAATCCATCGCTTGAATAGAAATATACCAAACCATAAATGATTCATTTGAGGACGAAACAACATGTATATATCACAAACTAGTTATTATATTCACAAGAAGAACCCGATTCAAGACTCGGTTGGCATACTGAAGACCACTAAACCACACATCCCAAAACCATATAGTTACAATCATACCTGGTCCGATAGGGAGAGGAACGGGTAAATGTGTAGTCAGAGTGGGGTTTTGAGTGGCTATGGGATCCAAAATAAGATAGTGACTAATGATCATTGAAATAGAATATGGATAGAACTCAGTATATTGATAATTTGAAGATTTATCTTATAAGAGGAATTATAGATTGATGGGAAACATTTGTTAGAATGTCACTTTATTTGATCATTCAATCCACTTTCATTGAATATTGTGATTTAAATTGATCCAATCCACTAAGGTCCTATATTTATATCTTCCAAAATATAAAGAAACATTCTATAATTCATCCAGAATCATTGAAGTAAAAGAAGACTGAAATTAATTATTTTATACAAAAAAAAATTACCAATGGAAGAGAAAACTTGACCCCACTGGTTGGCCAGTGGTACGCTTAAAGCAACCTAGATCTAGAAAATCTTTAATAGGGAGAAAATACTATCATGTTTCATGTTGGTGGCCTTCTATAATAATGTTCTAACATTTTAATGGGAATTGTTAAGTCATTTCTCCTTTTTTGGCTAGCCTGTGGACCTCCCATATACCTGAACATCTATATATATAGAGATAGACATATGATTCCCTACACTAATGAGGGGTGAAACCAGAAACATGTCACATTAAACTGAAAACTCACAATATTCCTTCCATTCCCTTGTTTTTTTATTCTAACATCATTCCATGGATTCATAACACGCTAAAATATAGGACTAATTCCTTAACAAGATCATCTATATGGATTTGAATAGTCTTGGATATCTTCATGTAGTCTATAGATGACATGACAAATTGAAAATGTGAAAATATTAAAATTCACTCAAATGAAATAATTAGAAATAAAATTTATAATTTTTTATCTTGAAAATATTATGAGATAGATAGAGGTACAATAATTTTTTAGATTGCATCAACTCATTCTATGAATATGGGATATATTTGGAAAATTTTGAAGTTTGAGATGTGATGAGGTGATGTTACACCTCAATCTAGTTAGGGAGACATGAAGAATGATGGGGGGAACTATTTATCTATAAAGGAAGTTTAATGAATATAATGAGTTTTTTGGAAGATAATAATCAACTTAGTGGGGAACCTAGGAAAACAATTCTCAAGTGGATTATTGTTATGTTTTAGTCATTTGTGAAAACCATTTTCAAATTATACAATATAGACTAATGGAAGAATAAATTTTAGAAGACTAATTTATTGAACATTTATGTCAATGGTGGAGTAAAAACTATCACTTATGGAAGGAAAAAAAATTTATAGGATAGATTACATATCCAAAATATGGTGATGTAATGTCACCAATGTAAAAGCTTTATAAATGTTGTGTAAAAAAAGGACTAACATAAATTTTAATTTTAAAGAGTATGTGTGGTTTTTCTTTTGGTGGATTTTAGAGTAGTGAATATGTAAATTTCATTAGGAAGAAAATGTAAGGATTTACTCATGTAAGTATAATAGTATCCTCAGTATACATGTTAACAAAGTTGAGGTGGTGGTAGACATCAGCCGAGTAGATAAATATCTAAAATTTTATGAGTTTTTTGGATTCACTCACCATAGAGATCAGAAGTTATAGTGATCAGTTACACTGGATAGAATATTAATTATTTGGTATTATGGTTCAATTAACCAATAATGTAAATTTAGTCATATTTAGACTCCTTAATCTAGTAAACTTAGTGTTTCCCCCAATACATCTGTATATTTCTTGAACCACATAAAGGTTTTTTATTCTTTTTCTTGTAATTACATCTAATCATTGCTATATGGAAATATTTTTTATGTTTTATTACATGTTACTATTCTGTTTTAGTGACTTATGTTTGGTGTGCCTTCTATATGATTGATATTTTAGGTTGAGGATCATTCAGTTAAACTATTTTTTCTAGTAAGCTTCATTGGATAACTTTCATTGATTCACAAGAAGATATCCATAAGCACAACACCATCTCAGTGGTATATTCATGAAAACCAAATTCCAATCTCAATACATATATGATAGTCTAGATATTTAAAATAACGAATGTTGAAAAAGGTAACACATAAAATTCACCCATACACCTCCCCACGCACAACAAAATATTATTTTAACTAGAATAAGAAAACTAACCTACCCCTATATAGGGATAGGTACCACACACACCATAAACACAAAGGATCTACACACTTAATAACACTATGAATCACATATCCACATAATTATCATAAAATTATACTAATAAATTATATAAAAAAAATATAATATATCATATTGTTGACAAGTTAAACTAGAAATCACATTCCATTACAGAACCATAATGGTAATCTCATAAAAGAGAATTCTTTCCATGTGAGTCCTATTTACTTAACATGATGCATGTGTATAGCTACTTGCCTCTTGGTCCAAGAGTCTAAAAAAATAAATAACATCAATGATCCAAACAAAATTACTCAATATTAACTATGAAAACCAAAACAAAAAAACTGAGTTTCCATGGTAACATCATATTCAATCTATAATTTTTGTGTCTATGAACACAATGCAACATTCATATTTTTTTACAACAGTTCCCAAAATCTTCATCAACTATAGAAGAAATAATAGCAAAAACTCACATATTTTCTTCTTATACCGACCATATTTGATACCACTTTGTGGTTTCCTTATCTTGAATCAACTGAATAGAAACTGAAATGGAAAACCACTAAAATAATGTCCTCCTCCCTATATTATATATGTTACAAACTAGATTTAAGGGACAAATTAATGACAGTGGGGAGACTATACCCTATAAAAAACCAAAACAGGAAAAATAATAGTGAAAAAATTGATAAACAAATGTGATATGAAACCATAGCACAAATATCATCACACTATAGGAGATTCATATGAAATATATATAATTTAATACTAGTTATTAAATAAATAACAAGATTTATCATTGGACGATCATAGATAGAATGTCTAAAATAATAAAATACAACCCTAAATTTGGTACCAAGGGTCAACCTAGTATAACTACAAATCAAGACATCTACCCAATATTAGAAATTCAACTTGAATGAAAAATATAGTAATGATGATCCTTTAACATTTCATGTTCCATGACATATAATGTAATCACGTGTCCTAGAGGGATCATGTATGTGTGATTATGAACTTATTAGAGCATTTCCAATGGTGTCCTAAAATAATATCCATATATTCAAAGTTATGTGAAAAGTAAAATTTGAATAACCAAAATAAACTAAAAAAACACACACCAATCATACTCATCAAGACAAAATAAGTTCCTTGACCTATATTTTATTATGATAGAGTGGTAGTATGATCCCAAAATCTATCATAATAAATTTTCTTTATCCCTTTAACCAATTCCAAACAACATTGCATCACAATCCAACCAAATACAATTCTAACCCCTAGAACAAGATCCAAATAAAACCCAATTCATGATGAACACTCATCCTTTAACATGTTCAACACATCATCACTAACATATCAAACATATGTGATAAGTATCATGCTCGTAATCATTTCTCTCAATCACTTAAAATCTCATGTGACCACCTAAGATGTATCCATAATCCAAAATTATTATTAACATCATAAACCCTAGGGATATAAATATAATGGTTATACTGAAAATAACTTGTGTTCAAAACAAACTCATGGGACATGTTTTATGTAAAAATATCCCAATGTTCTTTAACCACATGGTGAGTGGAAATCACCAACAGCCTTTGGAAACAATATGGTGAACCGCCATCGCCACCCACAACAATATTCAAAACCATATGTTTATCATTAGTTAACCACAACACTAATACCCAGTGATCAACATCACATATATCAATCATAATTAACCAAATATAATTATTTATTTTATTCACGGCTTACATGAAAAATATTTTTTCTAGTGATCCCTATACCACAGGTTGTTGGTGTAACCCATCCTGAAGCCACACATAACTATCCTAAAATATTATAGGAAACCCCTTGGTCACCTTGGAGACCCCATAAATTTATAGTCACTAAAACAACCCTAACTTTTCCCTAAAATTACACAATTCATAAAATATATATATATATATATATATATATAATGAAATATTTAAGCCCCACATACCTGGTACTAGTATGGCTTTTCTCGGTAAAGAACAATACCTTATTCAGTTATAACCAGAAAAAAAAATTTCCTTTAAACTAATTTAATATAGGACACAATCAGATGGAAATAAGTAAATGATGATAGAATAAAAAATACACTCAATGAAATATAACATTACCAACAAAGAATCATAGCCTTATGAATGACTAAAGAATATATGATGAAAATCTGGATTGCACCAAAGGATATGAGAGAATAAAGGGAGATCTAGGGTGAACTCTCGATATTATAATCTAAAATGGAAATAAAAAATTTCCTCTCCTTGTTTTAAATAGTTGATTAAATTTTGATAATAAACTTAATATGATATTCATCATAGCATGGACCTTTGGATCATTATGTTGGGACATTACTGAAACCACCCAAATAGTATGTACCTTTGGTTATAGTTTCGTATATATCCATTGAATCCAAAAAAATCAACTACTCTTACATGGTTACAATATGGAATGACCCTTTCCCTTCTCTATGAAACATCACTATTCATCATGGGATTTAGAGTGAAACAACTTTCCTATGACCACCATTCATGGTGTAACACCTACAATATGTTATACCTAAACCTTACATAACACCCTTAGATATAGAAACCTAAAGTAAAATCATCTAAAATAATATATTAATTTTATGGTTTATATAATAAATCTCACAATGGTCATATGTCCCAAAGACTGAAAGGCTTAGTTTCTTTGAAATTAGCAACATAAACATCATATTTTACTACACCTGTAAAAAAATTTCTATAATCATGATCCTATAGAAATTTTCTTGATAAATCACAATATGAAATCGTCTTCATAACCTGGGGATTAGAATCATATTAAAATGGTGATCTCAAAAGCACGGTAAGTTTAAAACATAATATTTCTTGAAGAAAAACACAAGGAAGAAATAAATACCATAATAAAAGATCCAAATAAGTTATATGATATTTATAAAACATGTTAATGTAATATAATATCATAAAAATATAAGAATAAAATATATCAATTGGATCAAAAACACATCTTAATTGTAATAAAACATAAGTAGGTGACAAAGAAGTGTGATATACTTTAAAAATAATGCATAATCCTGATAACATGTCATTTAATAGAGGTTAAATCCATCATTAAAATTGGTTATAAGTTGAAAATAATTATGTAAATGTGGCACAAACAAAATCATAGTAATACTTATGTGATTATACAAATTATTCTTATGCTTATGTGAACAAACTCATTATATACACACCTGAAAATTTGAGCAAACCAATCATGCACACGCCTTTGAAAACAAAATAGTCATTTCCCCTCCTACTAATATCATGAAATATAAACATAAACCAATTAATTTTTTGGTGATTTAGGATCCCACTAATCATCATCAACACATATTTGCACCACATATATTCTTTCATAAATATATCATATTGAACCCATTGAAAAAATTATGGGCTTTTACATAACATGATCTTAAGAGACTATAATAAATAAAAATTTAATTTTCAAAAATTATTCATGTCATAATAACTTATAGAGTTTGAAAAAAACATCACCTTATAATAGATAACCCTTATAGTAATAATGGATCTGAATATGGAAAATAATTTACAAAACCTTTTAAACATTTCTATAAAAGATGAAGTGAAAATTACATTAAAATATATTTCTTAAGGGAAAGAGAATACATTTGAAAAAATTATTGCAATGAGTTCCTAATAAAGTTTCCTTTAAAAGAAATAAATTTATGAAAAGGGTAAGTGAAGAAACATTTGAAATATTTACTTTTAAAAGAATCATTAATAATGAAGTATTGAAAAATAAAGAAAGTATACAAAAAAGGAAGTGAAATTAAATTTAAAAGAGTTAAATTTAAATAAAATAATTAATAATGTAACCTTAATAAATACATAAAATTTTCAAAAATAAAATTTGGAGTTTATGATAAAACATTTATGTTAAAAATATTGAATTTTTTTGGATCATTTTGAAATAACCTTGTTAAAAATCCACATCATTAAAAGAATGATGATATCTTTTTTATAAAATAAAAAAAAATGGAAAATGATGATTCCCCAGAAAATTAGGTGGAAATAAGTCCTAAAATAATCATATGATAAAATATTTCAATCATGAAAGATAATAAACATTGATGAGTGTTTATGACCCAAGTAATATAATTAAGTCCCAAAAACCCCTTAAAAAATTGGAAATTTTGGAATAAAAAATAATTGTATGATTTATGTAAATAACTTGAATTAAATTATATATTATTCCAATAATATATATTTTAAGATTATATACACCATATATGTATGATATTGGTACATAAAATTAAAACTTGTCTCATTGATGAGCATTTGGGATGAAATAACCCATACAGTGTTTCCCTACTTAGTGGATGATACTCTAACATCCCATAAAAAATATAACTAACTTAACAAATTATTAAAAAAATTATCATAAATATTACCCTTTTACATATATTATCATAATTTTTTATCACAGGTATATTAATTAGGTATAGCATATTATGACCATCAGGTGTTAATAACTTTTGCTATTTTGCACATGTTTAATTTTGTTGATATCATTACCGATAATTTGATACAAATTCCATTATTAATATATAAGTAATGATTTTATAATAAAATATATTTTTTAAAATGTTTTTATTTCTTTACACATGTATTTTGGTGATGTTATTTTAAACTCAAATTGGCAATGGTTTATTTTGGAAATTTTAGTGATAGATGATGATTTATTAATAATTAATTATATAAATTATATATTTTTTATATAAAAAATAATAATAATTTGAATATTAGTAATTAATAATATAATTATTAACTTTTACATATTCACCCTGGTCAAATTTTAAAGCATTACTCTATTGGTGGTCAAATCGACACATTTTTGAACATGCTTTAACATGATTGGTGAGTATGGTAAGGGATGTATTAATTTTCACATAATTTCGTTATAAAAAAGAATATATATGTTTTTTAAATTTTTTTAATATGGTGAACCATATTTTATTATGTTTTGGAAATAAAATGAAATTTAATAAGAAACATAGAAAAAAAAATTTCTTCATACAGACAGCAGTCCGCACACATGCGCGATTGAAGTTCCTTAGTTTTTTAAATTTGATAGAAATGAATATCCAATGGTTGTTCCATAAATATATAAATATGTAGATATAATAATGATACTTAATTATTCACATTATTTTGGTGATAATATATTTAGATGATTAAGATCAAAAATAAAAACTTAATAAGGATGTTATACTTACTTTGGAGGCTTGATTTTTCCTTGCGAGTCTCCTTTAAATTGGATAGATTAGGATACCCATGAGTGAATAGGGTATTATTTTCATGGAACTAGGTTTTTTATAGAGTAAAATAGAATATGTTTTTGGATTAATTCATAGGATACGTGAATTTTGAGGTTTTGTAAGCTTTACTTTTCTATGAGTAAAGAGAAGGTTAGTTTTTTAAATACCCATTGAATTTATAATGTTTAATTTCACTATTAAAATACTAATGGCTTAAAAATGGTACAAATTAGAATATGGGGTAAGTTTTTATCAATCCACACCTAAAAAATCCAATTAAAACATTTTTTTTACAATTTTTTCTTTTCCCCCTCAACTAAAAGACATAAAAAAATTATTTTTATCGGAGTAACTAATTTATAACCATAGTAATTAATTTTAATAAATAAATTAAATTCAACATATTAATTAATTTAAACCCTCTAATTTCAAATTTAAAAATTATTTTATCTAATAAAATTTATATAGGTATGAAAAATTAATTTTAAAATAAAAAAACTTAAACACAAAAAAAATTATTTTAATAATATTTTTAATTTATATGTGATAAATTTATCATGGTTAGTGATATTGATATATAAATTTATTTATTATTAATAAAATAAATGATATGTTGATTCTATTTCAATCCACGTCTAAACCCCACTATGAAAATAATTCTTTTAAAGAGAAGGCCAAAAACAGTTTTTATTCTTTATATTAAAGTAATACTTTTCTTTAGTTTAAATTTTTTTGAATAACTATTATTTACAAATATATTATTTTAAAATTCATAATTATATTGCTTAATTTCATATTTGATATCTTTAATGGTTTTAAAATCTTTCTGGTTATGCTTTGATAATGACAAAATCATAGATATTATAATTTTCTTTAAAAACATAATATTATTTCTAAAATCATCCTTATCAAAAAAATAATATTATTCTATTAAACATATGATAAATCCAAAAAATATTTTTATTTTTTAAAACTCACATCCTAAAATTTATAAATTATATTATTAAATGATGACATAAAATATTGATGAAACATTTTAAATTTAAAAATTAATTTTAGTATATTAACTATATTTTTATAAATATTAATTAATCTAGAGTTTATATATGTTATTATTATTAAATCAAATGAAAAATAGTTTCTTGAAATAAAATTCAATTTTCTAAAAATCATTGTTTAGGCATAAAGTGAACTTAGAAAAAATGACTATAAAAAATTATAGAAATTCATGATATATCTATAAATATACATTTTTTATTACATTATAATCCTAATTTCTATTTACATAACCCCATATAATCTTATAATAGGACAAAAAAATTAAATAATCACTTGTTGTAGTTTCAGGTGGTAGTCCCGAAAGCATGGTTCTTATGGATATCTCCATGAGCTCGAACTCCTATCATATATAGTCTTTCTGAAATTGTAATTGATATTTTTTTCTTGGTATTAGTAATTGGAAAAACTTTTGTAATATACCTCCCTACCAAGTTCATACAAATTAACTTTTTATGAAATACTTCTTCTTTTAAATTGCATTTTATCTTACAATCTTTATTAGTTTTGTGATATGGTTACTTTAATTTACACCAGCTACTTTAATAACTAATTTTTAATAGTAATATCAAATATTCAAAATATATTAATGTTTTTTAACATTATTTTAGTTTTTTGTGTGAAACATACTATTAAAAATACATATTTAAGTATAATATATATTGAAATCTTGCTTGTTACTTTATCTATGAATCCATATAGATTGTGGTGTAACTGTAAGGACCTAGCCTTAAACAATACATATTCTAGTCAGTTTAAAAATTGAAATCATATTATTTTCGCAAAGATATTTTAGGTTAAGAGTATTAGAGAATTGAGACAAACTCTTACATAGTAAACCAAGACATTACAAGTGGACACTTATACTCAGTATTCAATTTCTCTACCAAATAAAACCATTTTAAAATAAAACATGATTTATTTTCAATACACATATTAAATACTTTTATAATGTCATATTATTCGTCCTTAACAGTCTTATGACCTGTGAAAAAAATTTAAAACATGGGATGAGTATAAAAAACTTAGTAAGGGACATTAAAAAGAAAGAAAGAAATTGTTAGTCTATGAATACTTATAAACCCATGAAAAAAATTTCACCATGTTATATATTTTACCAATAAAACATAATCTATTTATCTTACCTTATGAAATTATATGTTTACTATAAATATCCATAGAAATCATAAATCAAAAAGGTAACTTAAAGAATAAATTCTATATCACTCTTTCATTTACTATAGCTATCATGGCTGCATAGGTAGTAACATTCATAGTTACATTTAGAATACCCAATGCAATATATTCCCTTAATCTATTAGGAGAAACCCTACAAATTCACTCAATCTCATTTCCCAATTAATTTGAGATCTATAACGGGGTTACCCACCCTTATTTTTTCAATGAACCACCCTCAATCATAAACAATTTCCCAATACTATAACATAAGCACAACACATAAATTATGAATAAAAGAAATATGAATTTTCCACATTAAAATAACATTTCATTTTTAGAAAGTCGGGTACTTAAAAAATAGAAGGAATTTATTTTAAAATAAGAGTTTAAAATTGTAAAGGAAACAAAAAAAAATTAAGGTTCCATGAAATCATGAAAATGTGTTCTTGTCTTATAAGTTAAAAAACATTCCTTTAGGTTTTTGGGAAAATAGTAGTAATTGTAACTTTAAAAGAGGTTTTAGTCCCTTACGATGATCATGTTGTTAATTAAATAAATTAATTATGTGCATCTAATGTAAATACACATGAAACAACTGAAAATACAATATAATATAATCTAAATTAATTTCACAGATAACCTTATCATACCATAATCAAATAAAAATAAGTTTAACCAAATTATTCAAAATTGAGTTAAGAAATCCATTGCAAAAAACCATTTCAAAAATAAAATATCCAAAAAATGCATGAAAGGGGTGTTTTTGTTAAAAACCTTTAATTATTTTATAAAAATTAATATATAAAATAATTATCACATGGTAGAGAAATTTTTATCATTGTATAGGTTAAAAAATAACATTCTTTTTGTCATTTGTAAAAAATTCAAACGTTTTGTGTAGAAAACATAAAAATATTATTTTTGAAACCCATTGAATGAAATTAAAAATAGACATAAAATATCCTTTATATTCTTTTTATATCCACATATATGAACATATAAACTGATATTAAAATATTAACATGGCGGAAAAAAAATTAAAATTAAATCTTTAAACATTTAAAAAGAGATTTTTAAATCATAGTGTCTCATACCACATTTAAATATTTCAATCCAAAGATCAAATAAGGATTAACATCTAACAAAACTTTAAATAAAATTATATAAAAAAATTCATGATATTATATGTTAAAATTTCTATATTTACACCTTATAAAATAATGTGGGTATATAACATCAAAATACGCCTCAATGAAATGAGGTTGAGATGAAGTCGCTTACCTTTAGTCCGACTCATCACGTAATATCATTATATTACTGAATAATAAATATAGGTTAGTTATTTACTTAATTTAACACCTTATTAAATTTTATTATTCCTTTTATATCACTTATTTTTATGTTATAATAATTACTTAATTATTTATGTACAAGTTGGACATTTTGAGGATATTCGGTACTTAAGTCCAAAATGAATTTGGTATGATGTCACCAGTCAAAGTGGTTATTAATTCCATAATATCTCTAATAATATTCATGATATAATAATAAATTTTAAATATTAGTAACACTTTTAAATATATTCATTAAATATGGATATGAATAATGATCTATGTTAGAATCATGAACATGTTATGTCGTAAGTACGCATGAGTAACGTTTTCATTTTTCAATTATCAATATAGAAACAAGGTAAGTATTATTTTATCTTTATAGAATGATCATAATATAATTGGGATCATATTAATCATATAATTATATATATCATCCATAATTTTGGTGTTCAAAAAGGAATCACATCGCTTTGTAGAGGTGATAGTTTACATGTACGCACGAACGATGTTATCTTTTTTATGTGCATGGAAAGGTAATAATATAAACCATATATTATTATTTAATAATGAAATATATCTCATTAATATCATATATATATATATACCCAAATTAATTCCACTATTATAACAAGTATTGAGAGATGGTTACAGAAAAAAAATTAAATCGGTTCATGATGTGGTAGTTCATCGTACACACCAATGATAAATTTCTTCCCATTTGAGGGATGTGGAGATGGATTTTGGTGATTATATTAACATAATAACATCTTAGTATATTTATTATACTATAATTATTATTTAATCATTGTTAAAGAATATTGGAAGGAATTTGAATAAGAAACAAAACAAAAATACTTGATTAAAATTGATACCTCTTCCTTGGACCACCTCCTTTTCTCAACACATTGCTACCACTAGAGGTGGTGTTCCTACTAAAACATGTTCTCTATAATATGGGAAGGGATTCTGGGAAGATATTTGGGTAGTTCTTTTCCAATCCAAATAGGTTTTTATGTGTGAATAAAAAATAATAATGGTTCCTTTTTATAAGATAGGGGAGGGGAACTCTTAGATTTATTCAAATTAATAAATAAACATAAATTTATTTTATATTCAAAATGGATCCAAACTAAATTTTTTAAAAGGTAGGATGTCTTGAACCAAGTCATGATTCCATCACACATAACACCTAGTCCAATCCGAGATAAGGCCTAAAGGGAGTTTTCGATCCCCATGAGATGGAAACTAGTGCCACGACATCAACACAGTAAGCAAGGGAATGATTTCTCTAAATAAAATAAACTGAAATAGTGAAAGTAAATTGAGACAAGAAGTATATATATTAGTAAAAAACTGAATATAATTTATACATAAATTTAAAATACAACAATTTAATTACAAAATTCTATAGAAAATCCAAACTGAACCTGTATAAAAACCTTACGTTTCTTACATAACTTATTACATCATTTTAATGAAAAACAAAATAAAATAATTGCACAACCAGGATACAATGGTTTAGTGTATTTGGAAAAGTATTACCATATATAAAATTTAAAAAATAAAACATAAAAATTTATTTAATTCCTTCTTCTCTAGATTCTTATTTTCCCTCATGTTCTCCTTAGTACAAGTAGTCACCTTAAGATATACATCAAAGAAAGGGATGAGCTAAAAGACTTATAAGAGGATAGATAATAACATGAATCAAAATAAAATGTGGTGATTATATTCATCATCATAAAATCATCATCTAAATCATGAGATGAATTATTATATAAAGGCGTACAATGTGGCAATGCATAAAAATGAAACATCTTGTCTTCGTGGTCAACTACTACACATAGTGGTGAACAAAGATAACATTATGTTCATTCATATTTAACTTTATCTCATGAGATTATATATATTAACTAATTCATTGGAGTGATATATAATTCTAGGAACAGTTATCATATCATAACATTTACATTGAACTATATAATTCTGGGTTCACTCGTCACATCATAACATTTACATTATTATCCAGCCCACATAGAACGCATATTAATCTTAGAAACAAAATGACCCAAGAAAAGGAAATTTTTAACATAAATCATACCATAATGGATAAAAATTGGGTTTCCAAAAATAAAAATTTAATAACATACTTAGTATAATATTAAATTATCTTCACTGAAGAAGAATAAAAATCTAGAGAAGTAAAATATGTGGTTTTAAAAGGAAGAGTTATTTTGGAGAAATATTTTCTTTTGTCATAAAATCAGTATGGAAATATGTATATCCAGAAAAGAAAATGAAAGGATAAAAAATTATATTTAGGGAACATTAATAGATCATTCAGACTAAAAATGGAGTGAAAGAGGGAAACCCAAAGAAAGAGAGTTGGGTTCGATAATCCCCTTACCTTGTGTTTGAACACTCTCTTCTCTTTAATATCCTAGATTATAAAATTAAATTCATTAATTAAAAAATCCAAAACCTTTTATAAATGCATTTTATTCATTATTCTTTTATTGAGCTCATTTATGGAATTTTTGATAAGTTATATAGTTTAATTTCATCATTAGGGGGTGTTCGTTTTCTTCGTTCTTAGGATCGGTTTACCTGAATACGAGTATTAAAGTTAATGTATAATGTGTATAATTATATAGAATTGAAAATATATTTTATTAATGAAAATACATAGTTTTAAATGGTTATATATATCATTTTGATATATGGGATAATGATGAATCATTAGATAAATAGTTAATGATAAGTTTTTGGGTTAATTTTAGCAGTTTTTTATCACAACCAACTCAATATATTTTTCATTTCGTTTCATCTAAATATTTTAGTTTAAAAACATAAAAAACGTTATAAAATATATTTTACAGTATGTACCAACAATTATATTGGTTTTATGAACATAATTGAAGGTGTAAAAGGAATAGGAAAACACATAGTCTACAATGACTGTAAATTGACACATCACAAGTGATGATTTTATTTTTAGAATAAAAATAGAGAGAAAGGTGTTTGATGATAAATCTTCAATTAACATGATATTATTATAGAATATAAAAAAATATTGGAGTTATCATGAACATTTGAATAGGATAAGTGAGGATAGAATATGAAAAGAAAAAAGAAATTAAAAGAATAAGGAATATGATTTTACCTCTTAAATCTCTCATCCTTAAGAACCTCTATCAGGCAATGGTTTTGGTATTTTTATGAGACCAAGTGATCATGGACGTGGGGGAGGGAATTTTTAAGATAATTTATCTAAATTTTTACAAGTAACAAATGTTTAGAGGGGTGATTAAAAGAGGTGGTTAGGGTGGTCTTTATATTGGAGGAGAGGGGCGTTTTCTCATTCTTTTATTCATTAGTTTATTATTTTTCCACAAGGAAATAAATAGTGATGATTTCATGAATAAATAAATTAAATAGAAAATAATAATTATATATTATGGTTCTTACATCATCCATTACTCAAGGAATAGTGTATTTAACTTATAATATATATATACTGTAAATTATCATATTTTATTATTCACTAAAAATTCAAGTATTTCAGAAAAATCCCAAAATCTAACCCTGTCCATTTTTTGACATATAGAATTCAAAAAATAACTCTATTTTCTAAAAATAATATTCTAAATATGATAAATTTAATTTCAAATTAAAATTGTAATTTACTCTAAAAATAAAGATTTTAAAATTAGAACTAATTTTCTAACACTTTGAAAAATTAATTAAGGTCTCATAAAATTATCCAATAATCATAAGATAACAAAATATTAATTTATGAATAAATTTTATAAAAATATATTTTCATTTAAATTATTAAATTAATTATAAAATTTTAATTAAATATTTATGAATTACATAACTACTAACACTTAATTTATAATTTTTAAAACATTTATTTACTAATTCCATGAAATAAATATATCATATATTCATTATTAAAATACATAAAATATATTTTTAATTTCAAATGATAAGTTACTATTATATTTTATGGATTTCTATCCCTATGTTTCATGTTACTATTCTAAGGTCAAGTTTTTATTCCATTGGTATAGGTTCCTTAATTTCTAGAAATACCTCTTATTTTATTCATTAATAGTTTATAATGTTTTTATTGTGTTATATATGTGATTTTATGTGATTTATACTATATGAAATTATTATAATAATGGTGAAATTACATTGATAAAGGTTTGGGTCATTATAGTTTCCCTCCTTTTGAACTTTTTAACTCACAATTTTGTTTTACATAAATATGTGAGGGTATTTATCCTTCATCGCCTCCTTTAGTTCCCAAGTCTCTTATTTATACTTATGGTGGATCTAAAACACTTTCAAAAGGTGTCATGTCTTTTTGCATAGAACCTTATCTCTCTGGTCCAAAATCTTTATGGACTACTCCTCAAAAGAGAGATCGTCTTCTAGCTGTACCGCCTTTGAGTGTAGTACCTATAAGGGATCTGGTTTATACTTTCTTAGGTGAGATACAAGGAATACTTCATGAATTTTATCCATACATGGTAAAAGTACAAGACGATAGGTCATTTATTTTATGTGATCAAGGATATCAAAGAGGATAATGTACCTTAGGCTAAGCTTCCCTTTATATATGTCCCCAACCTTAAACATTACATAATCTTGAGTTAAGTCAACAATTCACATTGAGGATATTTTCAGGTTTAGAGTTTTATAGAATTTGGTTATAACAATTACATTACATCTTAAAAATTACGAAGTAGACACCTCTACTCTATCCAAATTTTTCACAATAATAAAACTACTTAAATAAAACAAGAGATCTTTTCTTGATATAAATCTTCATGAATACATTTTTTCTCTTGCCCTTCTTTATACCTTGTGAAAAATATTTCAAAAAATTTGGATGAGCCTAAAAATCTCAATAAGGGTTATAATATAATGAAATAAAACATTAGTCCATCAATACATACAAATCAATGAAATCATACTTCTCAATCATAAAATATAAGCTATTTGAAATACCTCATGAAATCATACGATTTATGAATAACACATAGAAATCATAAATCATAAAGGTAACTAGTGGCATCTATAACATACTTACACTGTACTTATCACATCTACATAGGTAGTTATGTTTGGAATACCAATAATAGTATATTCCATAAATATATTATGAGAAACATTAATGTTTACCTTCGTTGTGTTTCCCAATGCATTGAAGAGCTATCTCGTGCTCACTTACCCCATGTTTATCATAGAACCACCCATATTTGGTTTATCACATAACCACCCATAAAATTCCCAATTACCATTACATAATCATAACACATAAAATATTTATATTATCAACATTTCACTTATCAATCACAATAAATCAATTCAATAAATTGAAATATTTATTCCATTTCCAAAACCATTTAAAACATTAAAAAAGAATATTTTTGAATTAAAGTGTCCCATGCCACTTTGAAACTCTTAATGGAATATCATTTTAAAAAAATTAATGTCCATATAAATAAATCCATAAAACCATTTTAAAAACATGTACATTAATAAGAACAATTTATAAAAATTAATCTTTAAAACTTTTAAAATGATGTTTTAGTGAAAGAGTCTCGTAACACTAGAGAAACATTTGAATAAAAATAGTTACATAATAACATCAAAAAGCAATAAATATAATTATAAAATTAAAATTCATGATATAAAATGTCAAAAAGGTTGTATATACACCTTTAAATATGCATAATATCAAGATATGCCTCAATGAAAGGAGATTAAGACGTAGTTCGTTACATAGATTGTATCAATAATGTAAGAATTTATTAATGGGGTGGTTATGCTTAGTAATAGTATATCCACACAAAAGGTAGGGTAAATTATAACATAAATAAAAAATAGGGATTCTAAACATAATCTTTTAATAATATTATCAATTGAGTATGCGTAAAACCTAATGATATGAAATTGAGTTTAGGAATTTCCTTATAGAAATTCAGCAGCCTAACGGTGTCACGTAAAAATTCAGAAAATGAGTTGATGAAAGAAAAAGTGGTCCCTCATCACATTTACATCAATAAGGATATATAATAAAATATTCCAACATAAGAAAATTTAAATTAAAAGACATAACATAAAATAATTCTTTGGCTAAAAGATGAGGGTGAAGGGTTCCCTTAACTTGAGTTTGACTCGTCATGTATGTTCTTTGTTCTTCATGAATAATAAACTTAAGTTAATTTATACTTGATTAATAACATTTTTCAAGTTTATTATTCATTTTATATCACTTATTAATTTTCTATAACAATAATATAATTATTTATGTTCATATTTGTCATTTTGTCAATGTTCTGTACTTGAGTCAAAAATGAACTTGTTATAATTACAAATTGTCTATGTGGTCAAAAGTCCATTATCTCAAGAATTTTATTCATGATTTAAATATCATATATATCCATTATATATGTATTTAGATATATTATATATTTATTTATAATATTCAATAAAATTTGGATTTAAGAAATGAAATGCATTGTTCATGGAGACAGTAAGTCGTACATACGCATGAACGCTACTTTCATTTCTTTTTCATATCTAAAGGAATGAAAACTAAATGATAAAAAGGTATATTATAATTACAATATAATATATATGATATATATTTTATATAAGTTCATTAATTCCATCCTTTATATGTTTCATGTATAGCATGAACGAGTCATATCACTTTGAGAGGGCAGTAGTCTACACTTCCTCAAATTAAATTATCATATTTATGCGTTATAAAAAAAGGTATGAGGTAAATTAAAAATAAATAAGAATAGAGAAAATATAAATATAATATATATCATATATAAATATAGTTCCATCATAATGTCCACCATGATAGGTGGTAGGAGAATATTAAACAATCATCATTTTGTGAGGCATTAGTTTGTTGTCCACAGAAACAGTATGTTCTAAATCTATTAGATGGTGTTGTGTGTGATTTTAGGTCTAATAATTCTCATAAAAACATACTATTATATTTAATATAATTTTTTTGTTATAAAGTAATGTAATAAAGAAAGTTTATGGGGTTGGAGAAGGAAAATAAATTGAAGAAGCTTGAGAGAAGACATTACCTCAAATCGGGTAACTCCTTTTGATTTAAGCTAAAATGCCCTCTTGAATTGCCATTTTCCCATGTTAAGACATCTAGGAGGAATATAGGGATGTTGGGAGATTATTTGGTAATATTTAGGACGATCCAAGGGGGATTGAGAGTTGTGAGTAAGGGTTATAGGTGGTGGCCTTTTATAAGAGGGAGGAGGGGTACTTTAAGAAAGTTTGAAAGATTATATTATTATAAACTGAATTTAGATTTTCAATAGGTCCACAACTCATTTAATTTAAATATAAGATTATTATTATTTTAAATACTATCAACCAATATTTTTAGACAAGTTTGGATTCAAATTCAACCATATCATTTAGCTTTAACCCTTAGTTAACATATTTAACTCACACCATGTCTTCTTGTATATTCATACTATATGGTTAATATAGTTACCCTAAAATTACAATAGAACCAAAAGAGGTTAATTAAAGACATTTTAAACATTATATAATTCATTTTTCCAAATCATATATTTTTAGGACTATTATATAATTTAATAAAATATTTTTTATTTTAAAAACTCATTTATTTCGATTTTCATACTATCCATATCGTGACTTTTTTAAAAATCCATTAAAACTTTATTATTTCAAATAAACTTCATTAATTCAAAGATAACAAGTAATAATCAACTCCAATATTATTTTATGGCAAAACAAGTTTCAAAATAAATTTATTTTAATATTTATAATCTCATTTATTTAAATCATTCATTAATAAGGCAATCACTACATCATCATTGTGTTATAAATAAATTTATTTGTTTATGTCTAAAAAATATAAATAAAATAAAATGATTTAAGAAATATATTTATATTTCAAATTAATATTTATAGTTAAAAATATCACTTATATAACCCCATATAAAAAATTACTAAAAGATACATGTTTATGTTACATTTTTCTTTAATTTAAATTAATTTTTATAAAATGTCATTTTCACATCCAAGTGGCTCCATGGGGTCCTAAAATCAACTCAAAGATGAAATTGGTCTTAAATTCATCATCCAATAGGAGTATGACACATTTTAGGGTAGTTTTATATTATTATAATATTATTTTTTTACCCTTATTTATAATATTTTCCCTTTAACCATGGTAAACAAAATAATTACTGAAGTTATTGTTCATAATGTCTAAAAATAAAAGGTACCTATTTAGAAAATTTGGAAATATTGATTCCAAATATAGAATACATTTTTCCAAATTCAAAACACATAAGCTATATTAATTAATTTAAAATTATTTCTTGTTGTCAAAACCAAAAAGCAGGTCTTTAAGAAGTAATAACTATCAAAATATTGACATGTGTTTATGTCCAATTAAAATATGGAATTACTTAAAATGACAATAATTGGATAAAATTATAAATATATAATCTAATTATACATTAAAACCAATTAAAATTATAATCTAACTATATAAATAAATTAAATTGAAAGGTAGTTTTGAATTAAAATGCAGTATTTTTCACTATTCATTAAAATGAACTTTATCAAAAAAAATACCAAATTTTCATCCAAAGTAAATTTTTATGACCTGTTTCTAAAGAAGAATTTTATTTTTTAAAATAGAACATATGAAAATGACAAAAACTATATTTAAAAAGGGTTCTCTTTCAAAAGGTGGTAAAACGACCTTTTAAAAAAATAGTGTTTTTCACGCTTAAAATCAGATTCATTCTTATTTTAAGCGTGTAAAGTTTATTTGAAAAATGTAAAAACATTTAACAAACATGTGTAATAATATTTTTGATAGTTATGTTCATTACCATCAACAAAATGGTTATGATTTAACTACCATTTAAAATAATATTATTATTATTTTATTTTTTAGTATAACTCAAAGTTGTTTTCAACATACGATTTCAAGGAAACTTATTATTGTGTGTTGAGTGTGCTATCATAAAAAGTGTATTATTTAATATAAAATTAATATATTATTCATAAATATTAATATAAATGAAAAAAGTATTATTATATAAATACCTAGGTCGTTACACTTTATTTCCAAACCACATGACTCTCTTACATGGTGATATTAAAAGGAAGAATTTATCTCTAATGTAAAACTTCAAGTTCCTTCGATAGTTGTCAACATATATCTTTTTTAGACTCTAAATAGCTCTGATAAATTTTTATATATCTTGACCCTTCTCTTCCATCTCTTGCGCAAGATCAATTCCAAGTAGCTTTCATTCACCTACTTCATCCCAACAGGTTATAGTTCTACATCGCTTTCCATATTGAGCTTCATATGGAGCCATTTGAATAATTGAGTGAAATTTGTTGTTATATGAAAAAAAAATTGATGGGATATTCTGATCCCATATACATTTAAGTTCCATTGATCATGTTCTCATCATGTCCTTGACTGTTTAAATAATCATTTTAGATTGGACATCAGTTTGGGGCTGATAATCCGTGATAAAATTCCATTCAATACTCAAATATTTTTGAAGACTCCACCAGAATATGGATGTGAACCTTGGATAACAATCAGAGATAATCAACAGTGGAACCCCATGAATTATCAACACTTCCTTCACATATATCTTAATCATTATTTCAAGTAAGATATCTTCCTGAATAGCGATAAAGTGGGAAGTCTTGGTGAGTTGGTACAGAACACCATGTATTTCATTGTTTCCTTTGGATGTCTTCAAGAGACTAGTAACAAAGTCTATAATTACATTTTCCTAATTCCAGATGGGTATTGGTAATGGTTTCATTATCCATTTGGACTTTTTTTCCTTTTCTTTATCTTCCTGACATATCAATTACCTTGAGATATATCCTGTAATCTTCTTATTCATGTTGTCCCTCGATACATCTTGGTGCTACTAGGATGGATATACAAATTTGATCTATGTGCATTATCCAATAGATCCTTCTTTATATTAGGTGATAAAGGCACAAAAAAACTTTTCCCAAACTGAATTACACCATCATCATCAATATGGAACTCTTGTAGTTTCCCTTCCTCTACTACATTCACCTTATTTTCAAGATCCATATCATCCCTTTATGAGTCCTTGATCTTATCATGGATAGATGGTTAGGAAATAATTTGGTAATGGTAGGATGTATTCTATACCGTTATTATTTACAAATCCATCCTTTTAATATCCAAGAAGATAGGGTCTTTCTAAATCTGCATCATGGAGAGAGTAGTATATTCTTTCCTGCTAAGAACTTCAGCTGACTTCTTTTCCTTCCTATGGTGATAGTGAATATATAAATCATAGTCTTTGATTAACTATAGCCATCTCCATTTATTAATTCTCATATCCCTTTATGTTAATATATAATTTAGGCTCTTGTGATCGGTATATATGTCATATTTCTCACCATAGAGATCATTCTTCAATATTTTCAATGCAAACATTATAGCCTCTAACTCTACATAATACATCAGTTAGTTTTTATAATAGATCATCAATTTTTGTGTGTCATAGGCTATCACTTTATCATTTTTCATGAGTACACAACCTAATCCGTTCTTCGAAGCATCGCTGTATATCACAAAAATTTCTCTACTTTTCAATAATGTGACTACAGGTGCACTGATCAGTCTTTTATTTATCTCCTTAAATATTTTCTCATATTCTTCCATCCAGGCATACTTTACCCCTTTCCTTGTTAACTTAGTTAGTGGTCTTGAAAATCGTGAGAAATTTATAACAAAACGCAGATAATACCCTGGTAAGACAATAAAATTATGGATTTCTATGACACAAGAGGGTATTGGCCAATCCTCAATTTCCTTTGTTTTTAATGGGTCTACAAAAACTCATTCACTTGTGATCACATGTCCCAAAAATGTGACTAGATGCATCCAAAATTCACACTTGTTAAATTTGACATAAAAATTATCCTTCTTTAGTATCGCCAACACAAGCCTTATATGTTATTCATGTTCCTACTTTATCTTTGAGTATATTGTAATATCATCAATAAACACTAATAAAAATTTGTTGAGGTAATGTATGAAGACTATATTCATAAAATCCATAACAATTTTAGGGGAATTAGTAATTCCAAAGGGAATAACTAGAAACTCATAGTGTCCATACCCTATAAAAAGGTATTCTTATGAATATATTTCTTCTTCACCATTATCCAATGATATCTAGAATGTAGTTCTATATTTGAGATGTATTGATCTCCTAGTAGATCATCAAACAAAACATCAATATTTGGAAACAGATACTTACTCTTTATGGTGATCTTGTTGAGCTCCCATTAGTCGATACATAGTAGCAGTGATCCATCATTTTTTATAAATATTACTATAACACTCCAAGTCTAAGAACTAGAGAGTATGAACCATTTTTTCAAATACTCTTGCAAGTGCTTCTTTAACTCCTCTAGTTTAATTGGGGCCATCCTGTAGGGGTATTTGGAGATAGGAGTAGCTCTGATTATGATTTCTATTGAGAACTATAACTCAGGATATGGGGGAATTTTGGGTAACTCTTTAGTAAATACATCGTTTTATTCCATTACAATAAAGAATTCTCCTAGGTTGATACATTCCTTTGACCAAACCATTTGAGTGAGGTATGCCTCTTCAGAGGGAATCAACACCCACACAATTTGAGGATTTTATAAATGGAATTAATGAGCATCATTTCATTTTTTTAGGAGAATGGAATGGTTTGGAATATGAAAACATATTTCCTTTTTAATAGAATTGATATATTCTCTATATAACAAGATACAATCCATACCCATTATAGTGACAAATTACACTACAAAATATATCATGAGATTTTCTGGGAGAATATTCCCACATATGACAATAAGAGAAGACTCCACTTGGGTTTCAATGATCACACCACTATGTGTTTTACATATATCTCTACATTATGGTTTCAGGGATTTGATTCAATAGTTCTAGAAAAATTGAAAGATATAAAGGAATGTGTAGAACCAGAATCAAATAAGACTTGTTCTATTATTAAGTGAATAGTAATTATACCTTATATGGATTCATTTTCTTGCTCCATTATAGCATTATTGATGTCATAAGTGTTCCCATGTTCCATTGGATTTGGTGGTTGATGACGCTGATTAACCTCGAGGACTCAAGGTTTAGTGCACTAGCTTGCATAGTTCCCTTTCTCCCTACAGTTGTAGCATTGAACCATGGGTGGTTATCTCCTTTACCCCATTGTATCAGCCATCTTTTTTATGTCTCTTCAACATTCATGGTCTTGGTGGCTTTATCTCCCACACTTATATCTTTTTTCCATCCATTTGAGACAGTTCCTATGATGATTTTTCCCACAATATTGACATGTGAGTGGTCGATATTTCTTCTCACCATTGTCATGGGATCCTCCATCTTGAAACTCCATCTTTCATTTCTTATTACCACAGCCTAGGGACCATTCTCCAAACTGAATCTCCACATTGATAGTGCATCTAAAAAAATCTTCACCAATCCCAAATTCATAAATTTATAGAGCCATTAAAAAGTTTGATTTTAAACAACTAAAGAATCTATCAATTTTTCTATCATTGTTGATAACAAAACCCAAAGCATAAATTAGAATCCTTGTGAAATTTTATTTGTAGGTTTTGAAATATTAACCTTGATTTTACTTTAGCTCTATAAATTCTCTCTCCATCTATGTACAAAGAGTTTGAGGGAAATACTTATTAAAAAACCTTTTTTGAAAATCTTCCCACTCTATCTCTTCAATTTCATCCTTTGACTTGGTGTTATTAATCAACTCCCACCATTGGTTGGCCTCTCCATCAATATAATAAATGGAAAGATTCACATTCTACTCTCAGAACAATGAAGAACAAAAAAGATCTTCTCCATTGAGATGACCCACCATTCCGCCACTTGTGGATCATAAGATTCACTAAATGTTGGTAGTAGTTACCACACAAAGGGATATATAGCTAGTTTATCCCTCTTTGGTGAAGGAGGTTGTTCTAAATTTTTTAGGTTATTGTTCATATCTAGAGATAGTTGTGTAATAATATCTATGAAACTTTGAGCTTCTACTCCAAAAGGCATTGGGTATATCATTTGGGAAATTAATGCATTCTCCCTCACATGGGTTGTTGGCCTGGTTTCTCTTGGTTCCCACCTTTTTCTAAAATATAAAATGTTAGCAAAAAAATAAGTCAACAAGTCATGAATAATTTCTTTATTTTTAAAATTAACTCTAAAGGCATATCTTGTGGGTCTCTATATTTAACATTTTCCTAAAAAGAATCTTATTTGGATCATTCATTTGCTTAGTCTCATACTAAAGGTTGTCACTAAGTTTCTCTAATCCTAATTCCCAAATTAACTAAATTTTTCTCTGATACCAACTATACCAACCCTACTTTTCTGACATGACTTATTATGTCATTTTAAAGATAATCAACATAAATTCATTACACCACCAGGATCAAAGGTTTAGTGTCTTCGAAAAATTAAGACCATACATAACATTGACAAAATAAAAAATAATCATTTATTTAATTCTTTCTTCTCTATCTTCTTATTGACCCTCATTCTCTCTTTAGTAAAAGTTATCACCTGAGGATATACATCAAAGAAATGGGTGAGATAAAATAAAATTAATAGGACAGATAAGAACATGAATCAATATATCATGGGGTACCATAATAATCATCATAACAGTATCATAATAATCATGACATGAAGTATTAGACATGTCAAGGAATTTGATAATGTATAAAAATAGAACATCATGTCTTAGTGGTCAACTACAAAACATAGTTGTGAATAGGAATGTATCATGTTCACACATATTTCAAATTATTTGATGAGATTATTAAAATTACCCATTGAATTTTAGTGCTATATAATTCTAGGAACACCCATTACATCATAAAATTTACATTACTCTATATATTTCCAGGCCCACCCGTCACATCACAAAATTTACATTATAGTGATTCCATATAGAACATATATAAATATTGTTTACAAAATAACCCAGGGAAATGTAATGGGTTTCATAGAGAATACATTCATGGAAAAAAATTGGGGTTCCAAAAATAAAAATGTAGTAACATGCTTGGTATAATAATCATCCCTCTCAAGTGAAGAATAAAAAAACAAGATAAGTCAAACAAGTGTTTTTAAAAGGAAGAGTTATTTTGAAAAAATATTTTCTTTTGTAAAAAATAAGATTAGAATCATGTATATCTATAAAATAAAATGAAAGGATAAAAAATATATTTAGGTAACATTAATGTAATATCCATACTAAAAATCTAGTGAAAGATGGAAAACCCAAAGGAAGAGAGTTGGGTTCGAGAATCCCCTTACCTTCTGTCTGAATGCAATATTCTATTTAATATCTTAGATAATCAAATTAAATTAATTAATAAATAAATAAAGAACCTTTAATAAAATAATTTGATTAATTATAGTTTTATTAAGTTCATTTCTGGTATTTTTGATGAGTTATATAGTTTAATTTCATCATTCGGGAGTGTTTGTTTTTGTGGTTTTCAGGATCAGTTTACGTGAATATGAGTATGGAAGATTATGTAGAATGGTTATAATTATTTAGAATTAAAAATATATGTCATTAATGAAAATAAATAGGTCTAAATGGTAATATATATCATTTGGTTAAATGTAAATAGGATGAATAATTAGATAAATATTTAATGATAATTGTTTGGTTTAATTTTGGTGGTTTTCGATCACAACAACCTCGACATATTTTATCATTGAGTGTTATATAAATATATTACATCCAGAACATAAAAAAGGTTATAAAATATGATTTAAATTATTTAATAACAATTATAGTGGTTTTATAAAAATAATTGAAGGTGTTAAAGGAAAATGAAAATGAATCGGGCCTGATGTCGGTAAATTGACACATCACGGGCGATAATTTCAATTTTAGAATAAAAGAGAGAGAGAAAGGTGTTTGATTATGGACGTCACATTAATATGAAATAATTAAAATATATAAAAGATATTGTAGTTATCATGAAAATATTTCTAGATGAGGTGAAAAGATAATAAGAAAATAAAAAATAAATTAAAAGGAATTAAAAGGAAAAGGAAGAGGACTTTACCTCTTAAATCTCTCCTCCTTGAGAACCTCCATAGGGAAATTTTTTTGTTCTTTTTATGAGACCAAGGGATCTTGGGTGTGGGGGAGGGTCTTGTTAAAAAATAATAGCATAATTTTTATAGGGCTCAAATCTTGATAGATATGAGGAAAAGAGGTGTTGAGGGTGGTATTTATAGTGGAGGAGAGGGGTGTTTTCTCATTATTTTATTCCGTAGTTTATTATTTTTCCACAAGAAAATAAATAGTGATGATTACATTACTAAATATAATAAATAAAGAATTATACTTATATATAATGGTGCTTACATCATCCAAGACTCAAGGAATAGTGTATTTAACTTATAATGTATATATACCATAAATTATTTTTTTACTATTCATCAAAAATTTAAGTATTTAGGAAAATCCCAAAAATTACACCTAAACATTTTTCAACATGTAGAATTAAAAAATTTACTCCATTTTATTATCATAATTTTATAAATATGGTAAATTCAATTTTTAATTAAAATAATCATTTACTAAAAATATACAGATTTTAAAATTTAAACTGATTTTCTAACAAATTGAAAAATTAATTAAGGACTCATAAAATTATCTAACAATCATAAGATAAAAAAATATTAATTTATGAATAAATTTTATGAAAATTTATTTTTATTTTAAATTATTAAATTGTAATTACATATTTATGACTTACAAAAATACCAACACTTAATTTATCATTTTTAAAATATTTATTTTCTTATGTTGGGACATACATATATCATATTTTCATTCTTAAGATACCTAAATTTTTATTTTTAGTTTCAAAGGATAAGTTACTATTTTTTTAGATGGATTAATATTCATAGGGGTCATGTTGCTATTCAAAATGTCAATTTATTATTCCATCAGTATAGGTTCCTTAATTTTAAGAAATGCCTCGTATTTCATTCATTCTCCATTTATAATGTTTCTATTGTTTTCTATATTTGATTTTATGTGACTTATATTATATGACATTATTATAATAAGGTTAAAATTCCATTGATAAAATTTTTGGTCATTACAACCTAACAACCACAACATCTCCATGTGACCCTGAGGATCACTCTCTAATCCATAAGCAACCATCACCTATCGTGATCAAACCCAATCAAGAATCTATTAAAGAATCTAAAAAAATAAATAACTATATGTGTGAGTTTTAAATCTCACTAGGAGTTCCTAAACAAATCTATTCCCAGCGAACTTCCTTTAAATAAAAAACATCAACTTTAGGTTTGAAATACAATATAAAAAACTGGGTTTTTACACACATTTTTCACATTAAAACCAATCATATTCCATTTACCTTTTTCTATTTAAAACAAAATATATTCCAAGAAGGAACCATTTTCACTTTAGAAAATAATTATAATGTTTTCACTAAAAATGAGGGAAAATTAATGTAAAACATATTTTTTAAAACATTTTCTATTAAATATTTGACAAACCAATCCATGACAATTCCAAAGAATAAAACTACAAAAAAGAGAAACAACTATAATCACATAATAATGGAAATTTAAATAGGTACACAAGATTAACCAAAAAACAAACATCTTAATCACTTACTGCAAAAAACTATGAGTTGGGAGACATGGGAGAACCTAGGAGATCATGAATAATCAGGAACATAATATACATGTTACTCATCCAGAAGGTATGACCTACCTGATAAAATCATAACACTCAAATGCTCGATCACACCATAACTTTCCTAAATGAGGGTAATAATCTCAAAGTAGATAGTCCATACTAAGGGACACTAGCTAGTGGGTAATAGAAACTAGTACATAAATCATTCATTAAAAATTCACTTGTTATTCTAGGTTCCCATGTTTTGAAAAAAAAGGGTGATCCATCTAATTCCAATAGATAATCTAATAACAAGCATATTTATATCACACATAAGAACCTCACACAACAAGTCACCCCTGAGTCACCCCAAGGAACAACATATTTCCTTTCAACCATTTGAGTATAAGGGAACCTATTAGCGCATGCCTCACAAAACATTAAATCATAACCATGCAAAGAGAATTATCCAAGGAGAGTTTTTACAACAATAATTTTCTAAAAAGTCCCAACCATGAATCAAACTCCCTTTGAGAAATCACCCTTTTCCAAAAAGAAACCAATGCATTTTCATCACATGCCAAACCATTTTCAAAGAACCAAACTCACACCACATTGATGTACAAAACCATTTATAAATCCATTTAAGAAATACTAACCACCATTTTAGATGTCATAAATACATTTACAAAACCAAACCATGCTTTTAAAAATCACAAACCACTTGAAAAATAAAACTGGGAAATTTATCAAACACTTGGTGTGCACAACTCAAAAATAAACATCATATATTCAAAATAATTAAGTAAACCACCTCATTTTAAATCAAAAAAAATATTATAAAACTTTTAAATCACTATTTAACATCTAAGGGACGTTTGAAAAGTAAGAAACCATAAAATATAAAAATTTAAAGTACAAGTGTAATGGAAACCTACCCCAAATCACATTCTCTTCAACTATGACAACCTGAAATAGCCCCATGAAGGTCCTGAGAAGCAAAAACATCCATCAGGAACCCTAAGAAAGATAAATACTCAACTTCGCACCACCCTAGGTATTAAAATAATCTAAAATGGCCACTAGAGTTTAAGAAGAAAGGGAAAATGTAAGAAAAGAAAAGGAGAAAGAGAGGGGATCCTAACCTTTCGATCCGGGTGAAGAATCGCTAAGAAACCACCTTTAATCCCACTTGTAGGGGAGTAGAGAAAACAAAAATCACCATGGGATGTGTCCTGGTCATAGGGTTTAGATGGGGGAGTACAAGGGATCAAACCCCCACTTAAAAGGAAGAATAAAATCCAAATATACCCTTTCTCGAGTGGGTTTCACGATCATCTCACACAGTTTGACAACCCATGCATAAAATGTGGGATTTCCCAGTTTCTATTGTTACACACGTTGTACACTTATACTACATTGATAGTTTTGTCGTGATACCAAAATTTCCAACCCCTTCACACATAGGATTCATGGTTAAACTAACCATGCACCTTATCCATGTGACTTGGAGAAAATCTCCCAAACATCACCCTTTTCACCCCAAAACTCTTCTAACTCAAAGGGATAAATCATCCATCAAACACACGCCATATAAAAGTGAAACTTGGTGTTTCACAAAATCTACACCAAGCCATTTCCTCCTCATATCTTAACACTAATAATGAACAAGGCCAAATACCATCAAAAACTGTCACAACTCATGATTTAAATCAAGAACACCAGAAACACCATATTTAAATCCAGAACACATAGAACTTGAAGGGAAACATTAAGCACCAAAAGATAATCTGAAACAAAGATGAAAATTGAAAAAATTAGGTGTGATGATTCTATTCACCATTATTATTTATTCACCCATAAATCCACAGTATTTATAATTGATCAATCAAAGACAAAGTTTCATGCCATTTAAATACCCTATTTCCAAAAAAAAGATATTTAACTATCACCAAGAAGAAACCTGAACTTCTTACTAAAAAAATCAAAAAACCAGAACCACTTCTCAAGAAATTATGGAATTCTTGAACCAGGAATTATATAACCTCTTTCAAACAAGATTGTTGTGATTACTCCAAAATCCCAATGTTAACTCAGAAGAAAGTACTCAGAACCAACAAACCCCAAAAATATCCATTGATAATCTACCCGAAAGTATAAACCATATTACCAATATGGGAGTCCGTAAAGGAATCTCCACCATTATAAACCAACTAGTACAAATCAAATCTAAAATATTTCTCAATGAGACATGTGGTGGGTCTCCCCACTATTAAGAACCAACTATCTCAAATGGACTATATATTCTGACATAGAAAACCCAAAAAAATCAACACAAGAACCCTCCCACATAGACCAACCACCCCCACCGAAAGGGGGACCCTCTAAAAGCAACTCAATCAAAATGGAAACCCAACCATGATAAGGAAAAATCAAAATAAGAAAATTTAGACTACTGACTCCCAAAACAAAAGATACAAGAATAGAGACAAGGATTTTCCACACCCATAGAGGTTTTATTATTGTGTTAAAATCTCTACTCCAAGACCTATGTATTGAGCCTTGATGGTTAAAGGATCTACTATGTCGTGGCTAAGATATATTGATCCCCAACTGGAACCATTTCTTTTATTGCTATAAGAAACCCCATGTAACTCCAGGTAGAACCAATAGGACATGACACACTACCATTTAAAGAATAAATGATTCAAAATTTTCCAAATAAAGAACACACATTCATTAAAATATGAGTTATTAGGAGATCTATAACATCCCCTCACATCTCAAACTAAAGATAACACCACCAGGAACAACCACCACAATAAAAATAACCAATACAATAGAAAGGGAATTTAAACCAATTCCAAACATCACTTTAATCTTGCGAACTAACTCCAGGTCACTTCCTAGAAACACCTTGATAGAACCATTGCAAGTGGGCCAGGTGCCCAAATGAATGAAAAGTCTTTGGTGCAGTCAATAATGATGGCTTCTTATGACCATTATTACCACACTAATTATACATCAAAACACTGCACTTAGAGTAGTTTGATGAACGTTCTAAAGGCCTCTTAATTCTGTGATAAACACCACCATTTTCATGTCGCTTTCCAATCTTATTACTGTAATTTCCTTCATTGATTCTAGAGACTATAGGAAGGTCTCCCATATCAAATAATTCTTCTAGAACAACTTCAAAATGAATATATTGTTTCCCCACATCGGTATAATTGGTTAATTAGAACTCTAACACCTTAGAATATAGATCAGGGTGAATCCCATACTCAAAATGCTAATCCTTCAAGGAGTCGTCTTCAACATACCTTAGATCATATAGAACTGTATATACAAATCAATGATATAACTCCAACACTGACCCATAACCCATTCTATAGACATCACATATCCATACCCTTATTTACCTTCACCATCTCAGAAAAGTACTATGAGATGAACAAATCCTTGAAGAACTCCTAGGTAAGTTATTCCTGAGGATATTTTCAAGATACTAACTTCCACCATTTCCAGGTTGGACCTTTGAGCATAAAGGTATAAAAATTTACCTTTAATGACTTAGGTAACTCAATGAGGTTGAAGTTTTTTCGATATTCCACATACACTCTTCCATTTCATGATGATCCTCTTGACCATAAAAGAGAGGAGGATTAAAAGTTCCAAATTTAAAAAGGTAGTCTATGGGTCGATCAACTGGAAAGTCTGCTAATGGTGCACCACCCATAGTCAGACATCAAATATCCATTAAACAATTGTTGGGGTAGACACTAAGAAGTAAGAAAACCAAGAACTCAATTAAATTCAATCCATCAACAGGAATTATCAATCACAAAACGCTACATAAGAAACATTATTCCCAAAACCAAAAAAATATACCACCACTAATCACCAAAACCACACAATTTCTTGTTTTTCTCTTTAAAAGACATTTCTAAAAGAAAGAAAATTTTGAAATGTTTTATAATTTCTAATTTTATTCTTTAGATCCTCACACATGTACATTCTCATGCCAATCTAGGAAATAATCCACTCAGGCCATCAATCATCCACCAATTCACACACATCCTCACATGTGGGTGCTCACAATAATACCAAATGACAACCACAACATCTTTTACACTTTCAAAATAGAAAATTCAACCAATGTTTTCACATTTTTAAGACACCTGGGAACTGTGCACAGTTAGGCCGTACGGTTTACCAAACCATGTTTCAACTATGTTCCCCTTACAGGACATCATGGGCACTCGCACGATTGGAATTGGTTGGATCACCCCTATTATTTAATTTGTAACATGGGATTAAAAAACATTATTTCTATCTAATTTAAATGAATTTCACAAAAGTAAAAAATTAAAATCAATATTTATTAAAAGGAAATATATATAGGTATATTGATTATATGAATTTATGTCTATCACGTAATCTTTTCTAATGAATAGAAGTTCTAAAAACGGTAAATATTTTAGAAAATGAAATAGAATATTAATATATTCATACTTGGTGAATTAAATAATTTTATAGGATTAAAGAATAATAATAAACTACAATTAATTTTTTTTTAAATGGGATAGGGAGTTGTTGAAAAAAATTGGAATAAATGAATTAAGAGAGGTTTAAACTACACTTTTATATGGAATCAAACTATGTAAACATGATAATGTTAGAAAGGTTGATAAAAAGAAGTTTAAAATAGACACTAGGTTATTATTATGTTAGTCATCTTCAAGTCCAGACACAACCTATACATCAACACATTATTAAATATTTTAGATTAACCCAATAGTGTAGTGTATACTTATAGTAAATAGAGTTATGGGAAATGTGAATGGAAGAGTGAATTTTTGGTTTATATTTATATTTTTTAATGATTTGAACATTCTTGGTTTCACTGATATAGATTGGTTAGGTGACTACATAGATATAGGATCAAATTCTAGTGGGACATTATTTATATGTCTGGGTTGTGTGATATAGTTATGTAATAAATAGAGTTTATTGTTACTAAGCATAGCTGAGGTAAATTGTGTGGAAGTAACTAATTAATGCACAAAATATTTATAAAGGATAGTGTAGTTATTGTATTTTCATGCTAAGACTAAGTGGTCATTGAGGATACTTTCTGATAATTAGAGATCAATAAATATCTAGAAAACCCAATGCATCATTCTATATCCTAAAAACTGAAATTATGAATCATTTTTTTAAGGATAAGTGGCCAATAGACATATAAAATAGGAGAATATTTATACTAATAATAAGATTGTAGATAACATCAAAAATATGATACCAAGAGATATGTTCTCAAAATTGAGTCATAAATTCCATGTTCAGTAATATTCTCTCACTTAAAGATGTATAATAAGTACCACATATTATTCTTGAAATTTGGATGAAAAAGGGGAATGACTAGTGATATAGATATTTATTATAGGAGGGTAGAATCCTTATAAAAGGGGAGTGTGAAATGTTATTTAATATAAAGTAGTGAATAATTTTTAATGTAGTGATAAATTAATGTCAGTGATGGATATACATTTTGAGGGGGGATTCATTTAAGTAACCTACCTACAACTGCTTAACACTAAAGGATTGAATTCTTAAAAATACATTAATTTATCTGGTAGTGTGATGAAAGACACTTCTCATATTATATAAGATGTGATTTAGTGATTATCATTGACTTGTGATATATTATGAATATATTTTTGTATATTTGAAAGAATTAAGTTATGTAATCACTAATTCAAAAGTTGTATATTGAAGTACTCTTATATTTGTTAATGAAGTGGTTTTTGTATTGTAATTATTTTCAATACTCTAGAGGATCATGAATGTTTCATTTGATGCTACTAAGATATTTTTGGATTTGGTTGAGTATCTTTCGAGAAATTTAAATATTGGTGTACTGCTCTTCATATGACTCTATTCTTTTCCTAAAACTCTTCAATATTTTATAATACTCTAAGAACCTATGTAAGTCTTTATCATGAAATTTCATCATCAAACTTCATTGTAATACATGAGTTTATGACTTCAATGTATTACTTTGAGATGATATCACCTATGAATTCATGTGACCAAAAGAAATCTAAATTAATATGATGTAGACACTATGGAAATATGTGTAGCTTATTTTTTTATATGAATTTCAACATCAAATGACATATCTAAAAAAAATTATGTATATAGAATTCAAATATTCTAATTAAATAAATTCATATAATGCATGAATCGATCCTCAATGTTTATAATATCACTATTAAAATATGTTTTGAGGTATTTCATGATTATCTATATTTATAAATATATTAATATTTAATATATTTTATAGGAAATGTTTTTTTAATTTCAATAAAATATTGTTAAAGGAGGAATACTAGAAAATCATTCTGGTCTTTATATGGGGTGAAACATTATTAGTTTTTAATTAAAATAGTCACTTAAATATGATTTTATAATTATTAATTCTGTTTTTTGAATGGTTAAATGTTTAAGAATCATTGTTTTCATTAATTTCAATCATTTTTTATTGTATTCATAAGGAAAATCGGTTTAGGCTATTTAGTAAAATGAAGAATATGGTTTTCCCAACAATATAAAAAATCATTTGTTTTTGAATTATTTAATATATTTTAGTTTTCGAGTTTACATGATGAATTATTTATTTATAGTTAATTGATAAGGGGGAAAGAAAGGATATTATTTTAATTATATACGATAAAATTTATTAAATTAAGGTGAAAGTATTTTGAAAACCAAAATATAAGATTTAGATCATGATTTAATGGGGAAATAGGGAAGGATCATGGTTTATGATTCTGTTGAATCGGGGTTAGAGAATAGTGATATGGAAATTGGGTTTCTGGAATTATTTTTAATTTTAATAGTTTTGAAAATGTAAAAAATGATGATTTATTGAAGTGTGATATAAAAAAATAACTGATTATTCATTGATAAATATATAGAAAATAATTATATAGATGTTATATCATGATTTTTAGAATTTCTTATAAATATGTATTTGAGATCAATCATCTAATTGAATTAAATATGACTCCTAAAATCTATTATTTGATCGACATTTGATAATGCATGAAGTGATAAATAAGTTTTTTAATATTCTAGAGGCTCATTGTGAAAGTAATTTATCAATTGTTGTTGTAGAAACAAAATCTTCAATGTGATATTTTTTATTCTAGTTATATTATATCATATAAATATCATGAACCTTTAAAGTCTAACATTACTATGGAAAGGGATAGTATGATGATATGAATTTATGTGAAAAATTAATTCACTTGTGATTATAGTGAATCATACATGTCTATGTACACTAAATAACCATGGTAAGGAGTAATCCTTATGGGAAAGAGATAAACACTGTACAAATCCTTATGTTCATTTCTCTTATTTCCCTCCATTTATGAGGGGGAGATAACTTCATTAATGAGTGAACCCTACATTAATGTTTCACATTGATTGATATAATACTATAATAAATTATAAAAAGATATGTCCATTTATTTATTCCCCTTTCTCAAAGAAGAAACACAATACTAGGTACTTCACTCAATATATCGAAACAAGTCATAAAACTTGTAAAAAAAGATGATATTTGTCAAACTAGTTCTTCAAACACATCCCACCACCTATAAAATTAATATATGAACCAAACTTATGAAACATCCACATTTTTATTTTAATAATATTTTTTGTAATTATGTTTTTTAAATTTAACTAGTGTATCTTGAATTAAAAAATAGTATATGGTTTGATAATATCTACCGCATGAGTAGTTGTAATTGTGTAGGTTATTCTTACATAGTGAATGTTTAGTTTCAATGGTTTGTATATGGTTACCACAAGGTTAGGTAAACCATGAAAAATAACCATATGTGGGATGTTCTATTTTACTGTATAGAACGTGTTTCTTTAATAGTTGGAACTAATATTAGTATTAATCATGTGGTCTCATATTATTTAGGAGTAATACTAAATGATTGGGACACTGTTCGAATAAAAAACACAAATCAAAATTATATATAATTCCTTATCACAAGTAACCATATGGTTTTTTCATAGTTACTATAACCCTATGGGATAACTATATGGGGTAATTCAACTCCTTCTCAAATATTTTAGTATTGTTAGTGAACTTTTTAGTAAACCAGGTAAATCATGTGAGAAAGAAAGGAATTTAATTTTTTTCATTTTACCCTTTTCTTATTTAAATCCTCTTTAGATATTATTTCCTTCACTTATAATTTTCTTTTTTCAATGAAAATCATTGCAACTGATGATTGATTGTAGGGGTTTTTCTTTTTTATAACCATTCACATCAAGTTAACTAATTTTAAATGGTCTCTAATGGGGTTTTTTGATAGATTCGGAAACACCCAACAATTTAATATCCATGATAACTCATGAACCTACATTCCAAAGGCAGGAACTCATTTGGACACTGGACTGATTATACTTATGAACTCACAATGGTCGAGAGGATGAGAGGTAAATATAATCAAACCTTTTTTAGGGTAATTATTTTCTACTCCGGGATTCTCTTATATATTTAAGATATGTTCATGAATCCTTCATTAAATCCCAAGTATGACCTGGGTCACTCTTGGATTAACAATAAATTATTAGCATGCATTGAATTTATAATCATCTATATGTATATGAGGTTCTTCAGTAGTGGAGATATCTATATGTATCCAAGGTTCTCCATCAATGGTATCCTCTTATGAACTTATTATTTACTCTTTTGTTGTTTATTATTACGATATTAGTTTTGAGCCACATAATGGGGTTCTCTAGATTGATTCATCATCCAGGGAGATGGAGGTTTTTTTTATGTTAGTATCGGGCCCATGAATGGGAATCCTACGTATCCCTATGAAATTAATCAGAACCCATGTAGTTTGGTTTCATTTAACAAGACACATCATACCTTTTATGGTCTTGTGATAAGTACCAAACCATGTAGTTTAATCATCCGAAGGTGAGTACATTCAAACAAAAGGTTTCTATCTAAGGATGGTGTGAGACTTCTGTCGAAGCATCCCAAGGAACTTGGTATATAGTCTCCCAGGTTGGATATGACTCTAATAGGAATGTGGCCCATAGATAATTCAGGTTGGTTTGGGATGTTGGGTTAGTACCTCATGGAGGCTTCATACATATCCCATTTAGATGGGAATTAAATTTTACATAGTTCGGTTTTGAGGGTCTGTGCAGGCGGAGGCCCTCTAAAGTTTTGTATCACAGGGTAGTATAGCCCATTAGAAGGATTTAGTTATGCTTATTTTAGAATCGTATTCCCATTTTGGTTAAGGCTTAAACAAGTAATGATGCCCATTGACAATGGTATGGTGACATGGTTGGGTTTTATACCGAATAGGAGGACCATGGTTCAGTTTAGAGATTGTGTGTATATCATGATCACCACTAACCTCTAATCCCATATGATTAATTTTTTGTATAGAAAACAATATGAATTAGAAGATCTAAAAAACCACAATTTCTGCTTTTCCATAAGTACACATACATTTCCTTGAGGACCCATTCCTATGGAGGCCCTCTAAATAAAGGTAGGAGGAATATCATATAAAATATTCGCTACCAAAACATGCATAAGACTATGCGGATGTAGTACCCCCAGTTACTAGTATGTAACCATTACTTGATTTGTTTCATGGTTTTAAATTTAAGGGCGTTGAATGAGAGAGTCGGGAGAACTTGGAATGATGTTTTGAGGCAAAGGGGAAGTCGCACGGGAGGCGCACGGTTTTTCTAAACCGTGCGGCCAAACCGTGTGTGGATGACTAAGGAGGCAGTGGCTTCCACACGTTTGGCACATGGTTTGTCTAACCATGTGGCCAAACCGTGCGAGAAGGGTGGCCAAGGCAGTATCTAACACACGGTTAGCGCATGGTTTGTAAAACCGTGTAGACTAACTGTGCGGTCACTTAAAATTAGATCCTTAAATTGTGGATCTAACTTGTTTTTCCTCTAGTTGCATCATTAATGCTCCTAAGTGGCCCTAACTCAAGATTTTGGTTCTCCTAAGGTAAAAGAGGGTTCCCCCATCATTCCAGAGGTGATCTGAAGGCTTCTCCGGGCGAATCGAAGCTGGATTCTCAAGGTATGTGATCATTCTCCTTCATTCTTGATCGTTTTCTTGGATCTACTTAGGTCTACTTCTTATCTACTCTCAGTTTCTTAGATCTATGCCCGTTATGGGTAGATCTAAGTGTGTGGATTCCAAATATGATGAGTTTTGGTCGTGGTTGTGTTAGGATAAGAGATCTAAGGTGGGTTTTTTGAGATTTGACCCAGTGTTCTTGAGTGTTCTTCGTCTGTTGATTGGTTTTCCTTTTTGTTGAGGTAGGTGGCTTTACTCTTTACTCCTCTTGTTATAATTGATTGTCTTAGTTTCAAATTGGCTTGTTTGAATTAAATTGATTGCGCAAAGCATGGAATAAATCTTCTTAAGTGATGATTTATAGTTTTGATGAAATTATGAAATCATTGTGAATTGTTGTGCAAAGTGATTTGGATTCTTGAATTTAAAATGTTGATTTTAAATTATGGATTTGTTGGAATGGTAAATGGTTTGATGAAATATGGGTTTCCAATAAAAATGTGTGTTTTATTGAAATTGTTTGGTATTGAAATGTCTTGATGATATTGGTTCATTCTTTGGTTTTCAATAAAAATGTGGTTTTATTGAAATGGTTGAACACACTTGGTTTTGATGGAAATGGTTTTCAATAAAAGGTGTTTTATTGAAAGGATGGTTTTGGCATGATTTATGTGAATATGTGGTGTGTTTTCATGTTGCATACATGAGGCATGGTTGAAATAGGACCTTGTTCTTGGTGCCAAACGTTTAATGTCACAGGGGACTTTTAAGTATGAGGCTTGGTTGAAATATGACCTTGTGCTCGGTGCCAAAGGTTTAATGGCACATGGTAAATAATTACCTTGTGACAACTTGGTAGATCGATGAGAATCTGGTCATGAGTATGGAACTTCCATAATGATGCATGCATGGTTGATTTCACGGGTTTGTGAAATGGTTGGGAATGCTAAAATAGGATGTTGGTGAAATGGTTTGGAAATTTGTTTGGTTATTTTTCTGGAAAAATAACGTGTTGAAAAAGCTGGTTCAAATTTCACTTTGATGCTTTTAAGCATGGATGGTTTTTGAAAACATGTTTATATTTAGTTATAAACTGATTTGGTGAAAATATTTTATATAAACTGTTTTTGTTTAAATGTTGCTAACTCTTCTATCCTAGTTGTGTGAGTAAGGAATTCATTGGGGAAAACCTACTGAGTTTTATACTCACCCCTACTTTGGCACTTTGGGGATTTTTCAGATGCTGTATTCCGAGACACGGGTAAAGGTAAAGCATCTCATTACTAACGGCTCGTGGTGATGCTTGGGAGATGTTGTGGAGCTTGGAGCTTGTGGACCATGGAGACGTGGGGTCTTTTGAGAGTCTCATGTTGTTCTTCCACCGTGTACCTTGATGTTTGGTTTGGTCTTTCGTTGTTGTGTACTATGATGTGGTTTAATATAAATGAATTTGTGATTGTTCTTTCATTGTTTCATGCATCATATAGTGAATGGTTAATGGATGAGTTTATTTTCTTAAAGGGTAAATCATCCCCCAATTGTATTTGAAACCCTTCGGCATTTATTTCTAGCCTTTGGCGTCTTGGGTATGTCGTTTAAGGCCTAGTGATGACTCATTGCACTCTCAATCCAATGAGAATTTCCAGGTTATTAAAAGTGGTATCAGCTTGTTCGGTCCTTGCCAAGCAAGTAGTCATCGATGTTCTTGGTCTTGGAGTTGAAATTCCTTCTTGTCTATTCCTTGGGTTAAAATCTTAGACAGGAGTAGGATTGTCAGAACTTGAAAGGTATATCATAAAAGGATGTAGCTAACCCATTTATGCTGAACTTCAAGTTACCAGGGTGTTGGGTACATAATTGTTTTGGATACACTTCTAGAATGTTGGAAATATCATTGCCATGGGTTTAGCCAATGAGAGGAGAATGACATGAATTGTAGAGTAATGACTTCCCACTAGGATTTCATATCTCATTGTGATGAATGAGTAAGAATTTTATGAAAGGTGTCAATTTTTAAAAAATACAGAAATTGTTTTCAATCGAAAGACTTTGAAAACAGGGTATTTGGTGTATTTTGAATATGGGTTGATTTTTAAAAAGTATGTTGACTGTTTTATAAAAATGGTTGAACATGGAAAGAGTTTGTTTGAGAACAATGTTGTGACAGTTGATGTGATATAATTTGAAATTCTGAGCCAACAGTTGCAAGAGATTGAGATTGACGGAGTTTTTTGTTGGTTTAGAAAATGGAACTTGGTAGGTTTCGTCGAAACTAACCCGAAGAAGCTACAGAGAATGTGGTTGCACCTGAACCATGTGTGAACCAAGAGCTAGTTCAGAGTATTTTCCAAGCCTTTCAAGCTGTGGATACGGGGAACCAGAGTAATGAGCCATGACATGTGGATCATACCATCAAGTTCAAGAAGCAGAATCCACCAAACTTTAAGGGTGATGCTGAACCCGAGAAGGTGGAGGTGTGGCTAAGCAGGATGAATCATATATTCAATTTCATCAGAACACCAGTGGAGATGAAATTAAAGCTGACAACATATATGCTCGAGGACCTTGCACGTCAGTGGTGGGATTTAGCGGCATAGGCTAAATTGGATGAAGGCCTTACATGGGAGGATTTCGAATAATTGTTTAACAAACTATTCTATCCTCGCACGTTCAATATCCAGAAAACCAAGGACTTCTTCATCTTGAAACGGGAGAGCCTCTCTGTCACAGTGTATGTTGATAAGTTCATGAATTTAGTCCATTTTGCACCAGAGGTTGCGGCAAGGGATTCTTTAAAGGCACACATCTTCGAATTGGGGCTAAGGTAGGAGATTTGATCGAAGATTGTGGTGCTTTGTATTACGGATTATAGAGAGATGGTGAACAGATCAACGGTTACCGAATGTGATATCTCGGGATTGATAGGATGAGGCATGATGATACCCATAAGAATGACTGGGAACTCTAATGCAGGGAACAAGCGGAAGAGGGACACCTACTTCCAAGGTGGGAGTGTGAATCAGAACCAGACGGCGGTATCAGTCAACCTTCATCCATGATCCCAAAGAAAAGTAGGTTGCTTTCAATGTGGTTCGACTGATCACTTGAAACTAGAATGTACAGCACCACCGAGAGCATTCCACAATTGCAACAAGATGGGGCATCTTCAGCGATATTATCGCAGTGCTCCACGGTCAGGTGTTCGGGACACATCCTAGGTGTCACAAGCATCGTATGCTTCAATAGGGCGTGGACAGCAGAATCAGTTTCGTCAATATAATAGAGATAGACATGGTGATTCTCAAAATACCATGACTCCTCAACCAGGGAAATCTCAACAAGGCAACAAGGAGAAAAGTGTAGCGATGAAGAAATTGTATGGAGATGAGAAGATGATGGTCGATGATTAGGTTGGACCATCTATGGTGAGAGGTACAATTCCTTTTGAATTCTTCCCTCATGCAAGTGTTGTTCGATACTGGTGCATCTCATTCCTTTCTTTCTTCTCATATTTTTTATTTTCTATGTTTAAAACTAGAAATGATTCCTTCTGTCTTGAAACTACAAACTCTTATTGGTGAAAGAGAATGTAGAGCCTTCGTGTGTAGAGCATGTTCTATAACTATTGATGGAGTTGAGCTGAAATGGTATTTATCTCTGCTAGAGATGGATGCCTATGATATAATCCTAGGTATGGATTGGTTGACAGAGTTCAGGGATCACATCGACTGTTATAGCAGAACAGTCAGTTTCACGACTGAGGATGGCATCGATCATATCTTTAGAGAATAAAGAGTGGAGAAGGCAGGTGCAACGGGCTTGTTGGCACCAGTGGTGGAAAATATCTCTTACCAGTTGCCTGTGTTAAACTTGGAATCAGGGGACAAGATCACGAATAATAGTTTTCCAGTAGTCGTGGATCAATTCGCTGATGTTTTTTCTAAAAACTTCTCAGGGTTACCACCTGTAAGAGAAGTGGAGTTTACGATTGATCTCCTTCTGGGGACCAGTCCTATCTCACTTCCATCATATAGGATGGCACCAATGAATTTAAAGGAATTGAAAGTGTAGTTGGAAGAACTCGAAAGAAAGGGTTCCATTCTGCCAAGTGTGTCTCCCTAGGAAGCACCAATTTTGATTATAAAGAAAGCAGATGGAACTCTTCGTCTATGTGTGAATAATCTTAAACTTAACCAAGTTACAATAAAGAATAGATATCCACTTCCACGCATTGATGATCTATTTGATCAATTAAGGGGAGCTCAGTGGTTCTCTAAGATTGAATTGCAATCATAATATCACCAATTGCGAGTTCAAAAAGAGGATTTTCCAAAGACAACTTTCTGAAGCAGATATGGCCACTATGAATATGTACTCATGCCTTTTAGTCTTATGAATGCACAAGCGGTCTTCATGGATTTGATTAATCGAATATTTCAGCAATATCTGGATTCTTTTGTTGTGGTGTTTTTGAATGATATAGTGGTTTATTCAAGAACAAGGGCTGAGCATGAGCAACACTTGGCTATAGTGTTAGAAATCTTGAGAGAAAATCAGTTGTATGAAAAATTATGAAAGTTTGATTTTTGGATACAAGAGGTACACAATCAGGGCCATGTTGTTTCTGAGAAAGGTGTTTCAGTGGATCCAGAAAATATAGAAGTTGTTCTTTCTTGGCAACCGCTAAAGAATGTCTTTAAAATACAATGTTTTCTTGGTCTAGCTGGTTATTACTGACACTTTTTCCGTGACTTCTCACGACTATATTCTCCTATGACAGCATTGACAAAGAAGAACAGTGCATTTCAATGGACTGAGGAATGTCATAGATCATTTCAAGGGTTGAAAGTTTGCCTTATATCATCACCTATCTTAATATTGCCAGAATCAGGGCATGGATACGTGGTGTATTGCGATGCTTCGAGAATAGGGTTCAGTTTTGTTCTCATGCAAGGAGACCATGTGGTTTCTTATGGCTCAAGGTAATTGAGGATGCATGAGAAAAATTTCCCAACACAAGATTTGGGGTTGGCTGCAGTCTTCCATGCCTTGAAAATATGGAGAAATTATCTCTTTGGTGAGAAATTTACTGTGTTTACGGATCACAAAAGGTTGAAACACATTTTCTCACAGTGATATTTTAATCTGGGGCATAGGAGATGGATGGAGTATCTTCAAATGTTCAACTTTGACTTAATGTATACACCGGGTAAGGGCAATTCGGTGGCTGACGCATTAAGTAGGAAGTCATATGCTCAGTTGGAAAAGGAATCTACAGACGAATGGCAATTGATGTCGGTCTTAGTATACATGCATGTGGAATGTGAAAACTGAGGTGATGTTGTGCTTTTCTTTTGAGATACTCTTGTTCCTGATCTGGTAAAAGTGGTCAAAGAGGCACAAACATCTGATGCGGAATGTCTGGTAATGAATTCAAAACTCAATGGTGGGGAGACCATTGATGGCTGGAAACTAGAAGCAGGTTCAGTTTTGTGTTTCAGAGATCGGATGGTTGTACCTATATTCTATCAGGAACCACTCCTTAATGCTTACCACCATTCAAGATGGGATGTACATCCGGGTACACAGAAGATGTATAAGGCGCTAAAGGCGCAGTTTTGGTGAAGTAGCATGAAAAGGAAGGTGGTCGAGTTTTTCTCGCGATGCTTAACTTTTCAGCAGGTTAAAGCAGAGCATCAGAGACCAGCTGGTATGTTATAGTCTTTACCTATCCTAGTGTGGAAATGAGAGTAGGTAGCAATGGATTTTGTTACAGGTCTTCCAAGAATGGTCCGAAAACATGATGCCATTTGGGTGATAGTGGATCGCCTAACCAAGTCGGCCCATTTCATCCCTATTCGTGAAACCCATACGGTGGAAGATCTTTCAAAAATCTATATTTGGGAAGTGGTAAAGAGACATGGTGTACCAATTTCTATAGTCTTAGATAGAGATCTAAGGTTCAAATCTCATTTCTGTAAATCCTTACAACAATCCCTTAGGACTCAGTTGCCTATGAGTATGGCGTATCATCCCCAGAAGGATGGTCAATCCAAAAGGATGATACAAATGTTGGAATACATGTTTCGGGCTTGTGTAATGGATTTTAGTGGCTCATGGGAGATTCATATACCCTTAGTGAAGTTCTCATACAATAATAGTTATCAGGCCTCGATACGCATGGCTCCGTTTGAAGCATTGTATGGGAATCCTTGTAATTCTCTACTATGCTGGGTGGAAGCTGGTGAAACTTTAGTAGTTGGGAAGAGCCTTTTCCAAGAAACAACGGAGAAGATTTAGTTGATTTGAAAGATGATGGAGACGGCTCAGATTCTTCAGAAATCTTATGCAGATCACCATCGAATACCATTGTCATTTGAAGTGGGTGATCATGTCTTTTTGAGAATCTCTCCAAGGCTTAGACATCGTTATTTTGGGAAGCAGGGAAAATTATCTTCTCAATATATAGGCCCTTTTGAGATACTGGAATGGGTTGGAGAGGTGGCATATCGGTTTTCATTACCACCACGGTTCAGTTCGGTGCACAATGTGTTCTATGTATCTCAGTTGAAGAAGTATTAACCTGATACTGACCATGTGATCAGATGGGATCACGTTGACCTAGAGCCAGATGCTTCGCTGGTACATATCTCGATGTAGATTCTGGATAGGAAGGATAAAGTATTGCATGGAAATAGCATCGGTCTAGTGTGGGTTTTGTGGAAACATGTTCAGATTTAGGAAGATACTTGGGAACGTGAGAAATAAATGAAAGAGCAGTGGCCGGAACTCTTTCAGGCAAGCGATGGTTTTCTACTTTACGGGGATGGAAAGACCAATTTTGGGGAGAATTTAGTACCCCTAATTTCTGGTATGTAACCATTACTTGATGCTTTTCATGGTTTTAAAGTTAAGGGTGTTGAATGGGAGAGTCGGGAGAACTTGGAATGATGTTTTGAGGCAAAGGGGAAGTTGCACAGGAGGCGCACTGTTTTTCTAAACCGTGCGGCCAAACCGTGTGTGGCTGACTGAGGAGTAAGTGGCTTCTGCACGGTCGGCACACGGTTTGTCTAATAGTGTGGCTAAACCGTGTGATAAGGGTGTTCGAGGCAGTAGCTAATGCACGGTTAGCGCACGGTTTGTAAAACCGTGCGGACTAACTGTGCGGTCACTTAAAATTAGATCCTTAAATTGTAGATCTAACTCATTTTGACTCTAATTGCCTCATTAAATCTCCTAAGCATCCCTAACTCGGGATTTGGGTTCTCCTAAGGTCAAAGAGGGTTCTCCCATTGTTCCGGAGGCTATCTGAATGCTTCTCTTGGCGAATCGAAATCGGATTCTCAAGGTATGTGATCATTCTCCTTCGTTCTTGATCATTTTCTTAGATCTACTCAGATCTACTTCTCGTCTTCTCTCGGTTTCTTAGATCTATTCCTGTTATGGGTAGATCTAAGTGTGTGTATGCCAAATATGATGAGTTTTGGTCTTGATTGTGTTAGGAGAAGAGATCTAAGGTGGGTTTTTAGAGATTTGACCCAGTGTTCTTGAGTGTTCTTCATCCGTTGCTTGGTTCGCCTTTTTGTTGAGGTAGGTGGCTTCACTCTTTACTCCTCTTGTTAGAATTTATTGTATTAGTTTTAAATTGTCTTGTTTGAATGAAATTTCTTGTGCAATGCATGGAATAAATCTTCTTAAGTGATGATTTATGGTTTTGATGAAATTGTGAAATCATTTTGAATTGTTGTGCAAAGTGATTTGGCTTCTTGAATTCAAAATGTTGATTTTAAATTATGGATTTGCTGGATTGGTAAATGGTTTGATGAAAGATGGGTTTTCAATAAAAATGTGTGTTTTATTGAAATGGTTTTGTATTGAAATGGCTTGATGAAATTGGTTCATTATTTGGTTTTCAATAAAAGTATGGTTTTATTAAAATGGTTGAACACACTTGGTTTTGATGGAAATGGTTTTCAATAAAAGGTGTTTTATTCAAAGGATGGTTTTGGCATGATTGTTGTGAATATGTGGTATGTGTTCATGTTGCATATATGAGGCATGGTTGAAATAGGACCTTGTGCTCGGTGCCAAACGTTTAATGGCACAGGGGACTTTTAAGTGTAAGGCTTGGTTGAGATATGACCTTGTGCTCGGTGCCAAAGGTGTAATGGCACATGAGAAATAATTACCTTGTGATGACTTGGTAGATCGACAAGAAACCTCTCATGATTATGGAACTATCATAACAATTCATGCATGGTTGATTTCACAGGTTTGTGAAATGGTTGGGAATGCCAAAATGGGATGTTTGTGAAATGGTTTGGAAATTTATTTGGTTATTTTTCTAGAAAATAACATGTTGGAAAATCTGGTTTAAATTTCACTTTTATGCTTTTGAGCATGGATGGTTTTGGAAAACTTGTTTATATTTAGTTATAAACTGATTTGGTAAAAATGTTTTATATAAACTGTTTTTGTTTAAATATTTCTAACTCTTCTATCCTAGTGGCGTGAGTAGGGAAGTAATTGGGGAAAACCTACTGAGTTTTATACACACCCATGCTCTGGTACTTTGGTGCTTTTATAGATGTTGTATTCTGAGACACGGGGAAAGGTAAAGCATCTCATTACTAATGGCTCGTGGTGATGTTTGGGAGATGTTGTGGATCTTGGAGCTTTTGGGCCACAGAGACGTGGTGTCTTTTGAGAGTCTCATGTTTTTCTTCCGTTGTGTACCTTGATTTTTGGTTTGGTCTTCTGTTGTTGTGTACTCTGATGTGGTTTAATATAAATGAAGTTGTGATTGGTCTTTCATTGTTTCATGCATCATATATTGAATGGTTAATGTATGAGTTTATTTTATTAAAGGGTAAATCGTCCCCCAATTGTATGTGAAACCCTTCGGCATTTATTACCAGCCTTTGGTGTCTTGGGGATGTCGCTTACGGCCTAATAATGACTCGTTGCACTCTCAAGACAATGAGAATTGGTGGGTCATTACAGCGGAATTCATGATCATATACACCCTCTAAGACAAAAATTTGTGCCAAAAAATTCCCCCTCAAGATTAGATCCGATCGAATGAAGAGGTTTGATTATTGAGGTAAAGCAGGGAAAAGATTATGAAGGTGGAATGGGTCTTCCTTTTAGGGCACCCACATGGGTTGACGACGTAGTTTTGGTGAAAAAATATGAAGCAAAGGTCTATGGAATAGGTCTGGTGTGAAGGATCCACATGCATGACTACAATGTCTATAAACACTACTGATCCCTTTTCCTATTTCTTTCATTATGTACTCGAACCTCTTTCTCTAATTACATAGCTCGTTCGCCCATCCCTACCGCACTCATTATTTGTGAAAATCTTCTAAATAATCTTGGTCATTCCAATAGTTAGTATAGCCACTTCAGAAACTATTCTATGTGGATCCACCTTGTTGAGAAGACTATGTAAGGCATCTTGTCGAGTGGGATGTTTGAGGAACCTAATCAAAAGGAATTCCTAGTAATTTTCCTTTACCAAATTTTTTAATTCTTCTAAGTCGAGATTTTAACCTAATAAATAAATCTTGATGTCTTCTTGTAGGTTTTAAATAGATTACCTGATGAATTATATTGAACATTTTGTTGCACATTCCTTTGAGGTGAACAAATCTATTAGGCTATATTAATATGACATGGTTTAAGCTACTCTTACAAGTCTTGAAAATTACTTGATACTATATCAATGTGAGTATCCATGAAGTGATTACCTTCCCTTGTATAATAACAGACTCTTGAGGGATGCCTTCAAACCTGTGGCACATATTTACTTCCAAAAATCATGGTTTATGAATCACACCAACTTATCTTTCAACAACATTTCCTCCAATGGTGTTTATATCAAGAAATTAATGGTTCCCATAGGCTATTTCATACATCACAGTTGTTGCACTCTATATCTATATCCACATTTCTAAGAATTAAATCCTTGCTATTATTACTCAACTTTCCTTGCTTCATTAACATATCAAAAGAAAAGTTAGAAAGAGGATTGGGATTTCTATTCTAGAGGGAGAGTCAAGAGTAATTAGATGAGGGAATTCTAGGTGTTCCAGACTTGTGTTGATTTTAATAAGGAGATGCAAGATGTTAGGGGAAGGTAAAACTTATGTTTGTAAAAACCATGAAATCATCCCAAAGTTGTTGAGTTGATAGATTCCTAATTCAAAATATTTCTATCTACTACATGGTGAAGTAAGTATTAGCCTATGGGATGTCGAAATATTTCTATATCCCCTATTCTTGGGGACATGTATGATGAGTTTATCCCACTAAAGACAATGTGAAAGGATACTTAAAGAACACCACCCCTGTCCAATGAGATCATTAAGGTGGAAAATAAATTTTATAACAAATATCCTCTCCCCAAGGGTTACAATCATCCTAGAACATGGATGAAGGCTTTTTTCAAGATAGAAGGAGAATGTGACACCTATAAGCTTTATATAGTATGCCCTACTTTAGAAAATTAGGGTGCTCCTCACTCATTTTAGCGTATATTGGAGAAGGGAAAATATACTCGTTGGGGTTACATGGTATATCCTAAAGTTTCTATGAAGTCCCATATAGTTTGATTCCTTGAAATTTGGATAAGTATCTACACAATTATGGTCTATGAATACAATGGTGTTGTGATTCCAAGGACAATTATTATAATATTCACATTAATGTAAGGTAAGAATATGTGTAATGTCCCGGTTCTAGAAGCCGCCCAAAGGTTCCCTGTACCCAATTGGTCACATGGCCTCAATCGTATTTCCCCGAATGCTAGAGGATGCTGACTAGCGGTGAGGGCCTTGGGTGTGATAGTAGGGAAACTTTTCCCTCATTGGAAGAGTAACATAGTGGAAGTAAAACAGATAGCAATATTGGAAGCAGTAAAACATGCAATAGGTAAACAGTGGAAGTAATAAACAACTGGTGTACACACACATATATATATGATGCAGAATAGATATGTCTAGAAAAGCATCCAAACAAATCACAATGCTAGAATACAATAATAAACCAATGTACAATAAATAATATATAAAAATGCTCCATAGCATTGCAAGCCTCAGCTTAGTCCCATGCTCCCCAGCTCCGTAGTAATCAAGTACCTGGAGTAGAAGGGAATTTTCCCTTATCTATACCTGCATCAATATAATCTATTTAGGCTCAAAATCATGGCCCAAATTGGGTGTGAGACTAAATCCCATTAGGAAACCACCAAAAGATCTATGCCTAACAGTCAGTGAATATATATGGTAGGCTATAATGAAAATGAAGCAATAAACAAGGAAGTACTCAAAAGTAAACTATCCTGCAGTTTCAAATGAATTCAATGATCAGATATAAAGTAAGCAGCTAATCATAAGTAGGGAACCCTCTGGGAATTACTCACATCCTAACCCCTCTGGTCCAACCAAAACAAACACAAGCAACCCTCTGAGAAGTACACATAGTCTAACCCCTCTAGTTTAGATTTTGCACAGTCTCTCTGAGGAAGCACTCACCATCAATTCCCCTTATAGTCCCATATCGGTAACTAAAAGGCACTCTAATGAATAACTCAACATTCAATTTCATATGTGGCCTGTATAGAGGAAATACAGACACTCTAAGGAAGAACTTACATTCATTCCCCATATGGTCTCGCATCATAACAGTAAATAGACACTCTGGAGAAGCCTTCAACGTCCATTCTCCCTATGGTCTACTACACCAGATTCTCATGGCCTTGTGTAAGTCAATTGAGCATAGATATATATATAACGGCTCAAGTATACCTCAAGAACTACTTGGATAAACAGTCTATAGCATAACAGCATGTCAGATAAAATAATATCACTACATCCTACCAGTACTAAGAATGGAAAGCAAGAAGCCTAACAGGCTAAGCAAGACCAAACAGTCATAAAAAATACAAGCATGGAAAACTCATCCATATCATAGAAATTAACCCTATTCACATTCAATTGACCTCTACTCATGCTTATAAATCATAGCAGGAAATAACATGGTTAAAACTGTAAACATGAAATACCATGTTCTAGGGTATTGGGAACCGTTGCGCATAAAATTCAAAGACTATCTAAGGAAAGGCACAAACCACCTACCTTGATGTTTTATGATCGATATACCCTAGATTTGGCCCTTGGATCGACCAAAGATGTGGTAGATCTATAAAAATTTCAATAAATTTCAACCGATGCTAACTCATGGGAGAAGACAAATCAGGAAATGAGGTTCAAGATGAAGAGAGAACTCATTAATGTGATTCCAACACAACTGACGGAGTTCGATTTGGAGAATGGATTCTCGATTGGGGGCTTGGGGAAGGATCAGCATCACAAAGATGTTCTCGGTTGAATAAGGCAAAGAAGAAGACACTTCTGCAAATTAGACATGACCCCATTCTATTTAATGAAAAAAAAAGTCCACGGTGTGTACTTTCCCTTACCAACCCCCGTATTAGGCGGTCACCAGGTCACAACAAATGGTTGTGTTCTCGGCTGTTACACGGCCAGCACACAGATATGTGTGGAAAAAGAGTACATGGAGTGTACATATAAGTACACTGCTTGTACTTTAAAAAGTTCCAAAAACTCTTATTTTTTTACAAAAACACCAGAAAAGAAAAAAACATACCTAAAAAAGAAGATCTGGGTTCTTAAAAACATCCCCCCTTAAATAAATTTGTCCCCGAATTTCCCTAGCTAGGTGGCGTAGAATAATAATCCTTGAAAAGCTTCAGCCACTACGATTGTACATCGGCCTCCCTCTCCCTGGTCTCATCCTGTACTCGCACGTGCTGTCATAGCACTCATACTAGAGGAACAGACCGGCCATAGAGAACTTTCGTACTTCGATCAAAAATCCGGATAGGATGCTCCTCAAAGGAGGCATCCACCTCTAAATCAACCTCCTTGGGTTTAAAAACATGAGATGGGTCTGAGAAGTAATGTAAAAGTTGAGAAACGTGGAAGACTTCATGTGTATCCTAGTAACTCTGAGGTAACTACAACTGATAGAAAATTGGTACAACTCTCTCTAACACCTCAAATGGCCCGACGTACCTCAGTGAAATCTTACCCTATCTCTTAATCTTATTGTGTCCCAACCATGGTGTGACTCGTAGGAAAACTTGATCCCCAACCTTGAACTCCTGAGGTCATCTTCATCGATTAGAATAAGACTTTTGTTGAGACTGTATAGTAGAAATCAACTTCCAAGTCAACTTTATCTACTATACGGTCTCCTAGACAAGTCGAGGTCCCAGCATAGCTCACTCTCCTACCTCCAGCCAGTATAATGGTGATCAGCATGGCCTGCTATACAAAGCCTCATAAGGTTTCATCTGAATAGTTTCTTGAAAACAATTATTGTAGGAAAACCTCACAAGAGGTAAGTGTTTCTCCCAAGAACCTCTAAAATTCAGGATACATGGTTGAAACATGTCCTCACGCACCTGAATCAAACGCTCGGACTGGCCATCTATCTAGGGATGTTAAGCTATACTCAGAAGTACCTGTGTACCCAGAGCCTTATATAATCCCTGCCAGAGCCGAGAAGTAAAATGTGTGTCTCTGTCTGACACAATGAAGTGTGGAACCCCATGTAAACGAACAATCTCTCTGATGTACAACCATACCAACTCATCAATACTGAAGGTCTCCTTAATTGTCAAGAAGTGAGAAACCTTCATGAGTCTGTCAATGACAACCCAAACTGCATCATTCCCTCGAGGTGACCTCAGTAAACCCGTCACAAAGTCCATTGTGACATCGTTCCATTTCTACTCGGGAATGGTTAACTGCTGCAAAAGCCCTACCGGTCGCTGATGCTCCACCTTAACCTTCTGACAGGTGGAACACCTCATGAAAAAACCATTAACATATCTCTTCATACCTGGCCACCAATACTGATGGTGTAGATCAGGATACATCTTCGTGACACCAGGATGAACTCCCCAAACTAAGGAATGAAAGTCTCACATCAGTTCCTCGCGTATGTATTCTAGCACCCATACGTACTCATAAAAATGCAAGATCTCATCCTCACCTAATGTTCATCTAGGAATAGGGTCCTCTCCTATAGACTCTTCCATAGAACTAGGCCTTCATAAACTGATAGCTTCTTCATTTTCACTCGATCAAGCAGAGTAGAGGTAACAACTACAGAAGATAGAAATGTCTACCCCTGTCTATCATTCACCTCCAAATGCATCTCTGAGAATAGAGACATAAGTTTTCACTCACTACTGGCCTCCTGAACTGCTTGTACCTGATTCATCATGCTCAATGCATCAGCCACTGCATTTCCCTTCCTAGGCGTGTAGGCAAGCTCAAAGTCAAAAGACTGATGGTACTCAACCCACATTCGCTCTCTCAAATTCAGGTCATGCTGAGTGAAGATATACTTGAGACTTTTTTTGTCAGCGAAACCCACAAAATGCTCTCCCAATAGGTAGTATCTTCAACAGCATAAAGCATGAACAACTACATCTAGATTAAGATCGTGTGTTAGGTAGTCCCTCTCATGTGGCCTCAACTGCCGAGCCTCATATGCAACAACCCCTTCTCCCTGCATAAGCACTACTCCTAACCAAAAACCTGATGCATCACAATACACAGTATAGCTCTTTACTAGATCGAGAAATACTAGTTTCGATGCTGAAGTCAACCTCCCTTTAAGCTCTTGAAAGGATGACTAGTTAGATTCTGAACACAAGTACTTCGCACCCTTCTTAGTTAGGTCTTTCAGTGGTGTTACTAAGTGTGAAAAGTCCTATATGAAATGTCTATAGTAACCAGATATCCCTAGACAACTTCATACCTCAAAGAGGTTCTTCAGATTCTCATAGGAAACTTATGATCTCACTTTCTCTAGGTCTACTAATACTCCTGCCTCTGAGATAACATGACCCAAAAAGTGAATCTGGTCCATCCAAAAGTGGAATTTTGAGAGCTTAGCATATAACTGATGCTCTCTTGGTGTAATCCAAATGATCTCAAAATGTGCGACATGGTCGTGTCGAGTGTGAGAGTACACCAAGATATCTTCCACAAAGACCACCACAAAAGAATCCAAATATGGATGGAACACTCAATTCATCAGTTCCATGAAGATCACAGGCGCATTTGTGATACCAAACAGCATAACCACATACTCGTATAGACCATACCTTCTCTGAAATGCTATAATTGGTATATAAGATGGTATATCATGTAACCGATGGTAACTAGATCTCAATTCAATCTTCAAGAACACCCAAGATCCTCAAATCTGATCAATGATATCATCAATCCTCATCAAGGTATATCGGTTCTTGACTGTCAACTAGTTAAACTTCTGATAATCCACACAAAGTCTGAGGGTACTGTCTGCCTTCTTCGCAAACAGGATGGGTGAACCCCAAGGAGAAGTACTGGGTCGAATTAAACTCTTTACCTATAACTCCTCTAATTGCTTCTTGAGCTCCTGTAACTCTGGTGTATCCATCCTATATGTATGAATGGACACCAGTGTCCCTCCTTGCACGAGCTCAATAGAAAAGTCCACCTCTCTCTCTAGAGAAAAACCTGAAAATTCCTCTGGAAAGACATCGATAAAATGATCCACCACTGGAGGAAATTCTATCTGTGAAGTCCCCTGGTCATCCAAATATAGACTAGCAATCTGGGTTGTAACTCCTCTCAACCCATGATGCTCGGGTCCCTCTCTGCTCACCTTGACATCCCACTCACCCTTATGAAGAGAGGATCCTCCCTTTGGTGATATTAAATGCACACTACAGCGATAGCAATCGATAACTACCTGGAAAGGAACTAACCAGTCTATTCTAAGAATGACATCATAGCCTGTAATCTCTAGGACATAACAGTCCCATAGATAGTGACACCCACCAACCCTGAGAGGGCACTCCTTGCACTAATGTATACTAGTCGTTACTTTCCCCAACAGTGTGTCTAACATCAATATATCAGTAGAAGAAAAGATATAAATCGCAAGTCCCTCCACAACAACAATAGATATAAAGCTATGGAAAGCCCATTTAGCAAAAATGGAAGAAGCTAAAAATGAGGCAACTAGGATCGTACCTCGAACTGTAGAGGGTTCGGGATCCTGCTTCTACTGGGTATGCTCCACTGTAAAATTATAACTTGCACTATGGCTCTGTGACCCTACCTGACCACTCTGAGCTGATCCAACCTATATTCACTAAAATCCTGGCGACTGGCTACCAAGGACACGACCTCCACCTCGTCCTGAATGGCCTAAATAACTCCAGTTCCTAGACTGGTGAGAAACTGGTGGTGCTGCTTCTGAATGAGGAGTCATAGAAGAACCTCTGTCACCATCTACTGGTGATAAGAACTGATAAAAGCACTTAATATTTCCCATCTTGATGCATGATCGACACTCCACTGTGTCTCTTTGGAAATATGGTCTCATATGCCCACTCTTCCTGCACTGTTAGAACACCACCTGGCTACCGGAAGATGTCTCTTGTCTCCCCAAATCTCTATGCGTAGACTCCCTATGGCACTTCCTGCTATTAGTAGGGGATACCAACTCCAGATGTCGAATCTCCCTAGATCACCACTCCATAATCCCTCAGACTGTGCTTCGTTATCAGCACATGGTTGATTGTAGAAGTGATGGAAGTCAACCTGAAGATGTTCACCTAAGATCGGATGTCATTCTTGAGACCATCCTAAAACTTCCTTTCTAGAAATAACTCATCACCTCTTGGGATAGTCATGAAGCACTGCAGCTCAGTAGAATACTCCATAACTGAAAGAGTACCTTGTTCCAGACTCATGAACTCTCAGGCTTGATCAATCCTCAAATTATCTAGGTAAAAGTAGTCATATAAGGAATGTTGTAACTCATCCCATGTTATAAATTGCTGGTTTCCTGCCTGTGAGATCACATCCCACCATCTCTTGGCGGAGTCCCAAAGAATATAAGTAGTAAGCTTTACCATCCTCTCAAGAGGCGTCTCCAAATGCTCGAAGATAGAAAGCATGGATTATAATCATGACTCTACAGCCTGAGGTCCTCCTTTCCCTGTGAAGGTGGGAGGATGTTGCTGCTGGGAAACCCGCGTCAATTCTTCCATAGAAGGGGAAGTATGTGGTACTCCCCGAAAGGTCTGCATAAACCTCAAAAATAACTCTCGGAATTGCGTGTCAGCACCTGTGTCTGGAATGACATCTTGTTCCAAGAACAACACAAATGGAGGATCTTTTGGTAGTCCATGATCAGCCATATCTGGTGTCTAATCACTGGCATGTAACTGGCGGACAACTGGAGGACATCTCGGTTGAATGACTCTACAAGGTCAAGCGCACACCTTATATCAACATTAACAAGGGATAAAACTTAGAAGTGTGATAAGAGAACAATAGAAAGAAAGTATTCAAGTTATTCAAAACATGGATACATGGCATGCATAATGACTACATAGCATGTTCCCTTAGGCCTTCATATGGGCATGTGCTTTTTTCAACCCAGGTCGTGAAACACCCCATACACACGGCATGATGTCCTAACACACGGCGTGTAATTGAATGCTCTTTCTCGGCCCGAGTTATTCTACAAACTTAAGCCATATGGTTCTCCTAGAATAGGACTTTATGGTGTGTTAGTACTAGACACAGTGTGTACTAGATGAACCTCATCATCCCATGTTGTTAGCTACACAGTCGGATACTAAGGTTACACTACACAGCATGTTCAAGCTTGACACGGTGTGTAAAACTTAATTTTTCATCTATCCATTTCATTAGTCACACAGGTGGACACATGATCTATGCAACATGGTGTGTACATACAGTACACAGCATGTCACACCAAAGATTTTCAACCCCATGTCTCTGCCCACACAGTTAGTGACACGGTTAGAGACTACATGGTGTGTACATACAGTACACAGCATGTACTTAATAAAAATAGTTCCTTCCTGAACAAAATGACACATGGAATGTATTCATCATTACACACCGTGTATTTTGGGTTTTCCAGACAATAATCCTTAGAAACTACTCCGGAATCCCAGAAAACATTGAAACGAACATTAAAGTGCCAAATTCCTATCTGTAAGGGCCCATTCGCCCTACTAATCAAATCTTTTTATCTTATACAAGTCATATTCAAGGAAAAAAAACAATGATCCACCAAATTCCAATCCATGAGGGCCCATAACACCTCAAGAACCAAGTTTTGGCATCAATTCAAACAAGTCTTTACACAATTAAATACCCTGTCAAATAGTCGATATTCTATCAAGGCATCTATCACAACATCATGCATATCTAACACAACATCTATCACAACAACATTAAAATCACTAATGCACCCTAAATGGCATGGTAGGAATGCATGGAATGTGATTTCTAACAAGTGTCTATATAATACATGAGATGGCATACCCTCATCTCATCGGGTTTCAATAGAAATATAACCTTAATAATATCAATGATAACAGCACAAAACTTGTGAATCACCCAACGATGAAATAAAATCAACTGAAAAATTTCAAAACAAGAAAAATTGCAATAACGAGGTAGATTGGTTTTTCCCTGTACATGGGTTAGCTACTCCCAGGCATAGATTATTACCAAGTACCAATTCCTTCCTATCCCTAGCTATAGGCTCTAAACAGTAATTCAAGAAGAAAGAATTCCTCTGATACCACTTTGTAACATCCCGATTCCGGAAGCCGCCCAAAGGTGCCTCGTACCCAGTTGGTCACATGGCCTCAAGATCATTTCCCCAAATGCTTGAGGTCGCTAACTAGAAACGAGGGCCTTGGGTGTGATAGTGGGGAAACTATTCCCACATTGTAAGAGTAACACAGTGGAAGTAAAATATATTGCAATAGAGGAAGCAGTAAAACATGCAATAGGTAAACAGTGGAAGTAATAAACAACAAGCACACACACACACACGCATATAAATATATATATATATATGATGCATGATACATATGTCTAGGAAACCATCCAATCAAGTCACAATTGTGGAATACAATACTAAACCAAAGTACAATAGAAAATAGATAAAAACGCTCTACAACATTGCAAGCCTTAGCTTGGTCCCATGCTCCCCAACTCCACAACAATCAAGTGCCTTAATTAGAAGGTTGTTAGACCTTATCTATACCTGCAGCAATATAATCTGTTTGGGCCCAAAAGCATGACTCAAATAGGGTGTGAGACTAAATCCTAGTAGGAAACTACCCAAAGATCTGTGCCTAATAGTCAGTGAATATATATGGAAGGCTATAATAAAAATGAAGCCGTAAATAAGGAAGTATTCAAAATTAAACTATCCTACCGTTTCAAATGCATTCAATGATCAGATATCAATTAAGAAAATAATCATAAGTAGGGAACCTTATGGTAAGTACTCATAGCCTAACCCCTATGGTCCAACCAAAATATACACAAGAAACCCTATGGAGATTACACGCAGTCTAACCCCTCTGGTTCAGCTTTTGCGCAGAGTCACTGAGGAAGCACTCACCATCAATTTCCAATATAGTCTCGTATCGATAAATAAAAGGTGCTCTGGGGAATCAATCAACATACAATTCCCCATTTGTATCACATTGAGGAACTAAAGACACTCTGAGGAAGCACTTATGCCCATTACCCCTATGGTATCGCATCGTAACAGTAAAAAGACACTCTAAAGAAGCCCTCAACATCCATTCTCCCTATGGTATACTACACCGGGTTCTCACAACCCTGTGTGAGTCAATAGAGAACAGTGATATATATAACGGCCCGAGTATACCTTAATAACTACTTGGATAAACAGTCTATAGCATAACAGCATATCAGATAAAATAATATCACTCCATCCTATCAGCACTAGTAATGGAAAGCAAGTAGCCTAACAGGCTAAGCAATACCAAACGGTCATAAGAAATACAAGCATGGGAAACTCATCCATAGCATATCAGTTAACCATATTCACATTAAATTGACCTCTAATCAAGCATATAAATCATAGAAGTCAATAATAGGGTTAAAACAATAAACACACAATACCCCATTCTAGGGTATTGGGCACTTTTGCACATAAAATTCAAATATTATCTAAGGAAAGGGACAAACCACCGACCTCGACATTGTATGATCGATATAACCCAGTGTCATCCCTTGGATCGACCTAGAACATGGTATGTCTACAAAAACATCTAAAACATTTAACCGAGGATAACTCATGGGAAAAGAGAAATCAGGAAACAAGGTTTAAGAAGAAGAGAGAACTCACTGATGCGATTCCAACGCAACCGACGGAGTTTGATTCAGAGAACAGATGCTCGATTGGGGTCTTAGGGAAGGATTGACATCGTATGGATGATCTCGGTCGAAGAAAGAAAAGAAGAAGACACTTCTACCAATTAGACGTGACCCCTGTCCATTTAATGAAAAAAAGTACATGGCATGTACTTTAGAATTACACGGTGTGTACTTTCCCTTATCAGCCCCCGCATTAGGTGGTCTCCAGGTCCCCAAAAAATGTTTGTGTGATTGGCCGTTACACTACCATCACATGGATACATGTGAAAAAAGAGTACACGGGGTATACATATAAGTACACAGTGTGTAAATCAAAAATTTCTAGAAACTCCACTTTTACTCAAAAACACCAAAAAATAGAAAAACATACCTGAAAAGAAGATTTGGGCTTTTACATATGGGTCTGGTACCCCTATCCTGGTGAGGATTTATATGTGTTTACTTAATGTTTACAATAGTAAGGTCCCTTTTATAATTTTAGGGTTGTTTCATGTGCTTTGGGGGTGGATTAATGCATAATTCAGATCTTATGCTATGACGAGATCAGCTAAAGTCCCTAACAATCGGTGTCACCCTTTTATCATGGTTGTTTCAAGAACTCATCCTCTAAGATTTATATATAATTAATTGATCTGGATTTTAATTGTATCCCAGGAATTCAACTTCTTCTAGTATGGTGATCCTCCGATTGGGATGTTTACCAATGACAATAAGGAGAAATATAACTAACTGTGGGCATATATGATGGCATTTAGAGATATTGTACTGGAAGCTAGAATTTATAGTGAGATCATCAATAAGGCCTATTATCTATATTTATTTTATAAACTATTGAAATTTCTACAATAGTAACTCTCCTTTACTCATATTCATGTTAGTATTAAGAAACATTCAATGGTATCTTCACAGTTCTAGATCATGATGGCCATAGAGGTGTCCAAAATATCAACAACGTTTCCTCCATCAGATGTACCAATAAGGATAGAGGGTCAGTATTCTAGTGTGTGGATCTCTTCATAACATCAAGGGGTATTAATGAAATTCATTTACTATATCATGGAAATGAAAACCATTAATTTTGGAATCTTCATTTGAATGGATCAAACCAATGGTTATGATACTGAATCCCCAAGGTCTTTGAGGTGATCTTGGTAAAAGACCACCAAGTAAGCCAAGGTTGAGAAAACCACACCTTCTGAACCAAGGTGTTCCATTCATCATCATCAGGGGGAGAGTCAAGTTTTAATCACTGGTTCTTATGTGAGAGAAAAGAGGCCTAAAAATAATTCCATGTCAAATTATGTATACCCCTTAGTGATATGATCTTTGAAGAGAATATATTTTGAAATCAGGAATTATTGGATATTTCCCCAAGATGGATTACGCATCCCAGAGTTGGAAGATATCTAATAAAACTATACTCTTCACCCTAATAGTGATCTTTCAAATGTTGATAACTATATACAAGATCTAAATATGTTGATCCATGCAACTGATGATCAGATCCCTACCAAAGCATGTGCATCTAATATGTTTTATTGAGGAAGACTTGAGGGGGTATCTAGTCACACCAAATAGGAATGGGATGATTACCTTGACCCTAATTTCAAATCTATATCTTCTACCATCCCTTTATTTATCTTTAACATGGTATCATTAATTTTGAGTGGATTTATTTTATAGTTTAGTGGATAATAATAAGAAGAAGAAGAATGATCTTGAAAATGAACGAGAATTTTTGAAATATGGGCCCATGGACCACCCCATTAGGGTAGTGGATGAGGCCCTTGGGTCCCTATAACTATTCTTGGGTCAGATGACCATAGTAAAGGAGATTATAGTGGGAATTCCTTGACCATCACCTAAATTGTCTATTTCCAAGAGGATATATATGGGCCATTCTCCATCCTGAGAGAGGAATCAAATGAGTGAAATAAAATTGGCCTAACGTGTATGTTGTAGAAAGTTTCTATTCTATAATTTGATCTCATGAATTTCTTGACATACTCTTTTGACCATGATTTCTTCTTATAGAATCTTCATCACATTACTACCTTAAGGGATATGGTACTAGTCCTTCAAGGATCATGGAGGATACCATGGGTAGGAAAAGACTCAAGCTGATGAGTCCATCATCTAAATAGATTAAGCATCAAGAGATGCATCCACACCTTCCCCCATTCATACAAAGAGGATAGAGGGTCACAGTAATGTCTGATGCACACCATAAGGTGTCATGTGTTGTTCCTAACTTTCATCTCCTCAAAATATTTAAAATTTGTTTTCTATATCAAAAGACCTTATAGAAGTCAATTTTAGTCACATTATCACTCTATAAGGGGTTCAAAAGGACCATGTATAGTTTAATGAATGTGATGATGCTGACCCTTACTCTTTAGGGATTGATTATTTTATTCCTACTAATAATTCAGAAAATGGAATCGTCGGTGGTGCCAATTTCCATCTTAAGAAACACATCTCAGATACCCCTACTGGTTAGGATACTATGAGATGTGAGGGATTATCTAATGAAATAAGGGGTGAATTAACAGACCTTTAGGATAGCTTAAACATCATTAATATCCCTTCCTATAAGTAGAAATTTGATGAATTTAATAGGTTATTGTATGGACATGAGTTCCCTCTATCTTTCATTCTTTTTATTAAATACAATTATTATTTCTTCATTCAAAGTCTAACATAAAAGCTCAATCTATATAGATTTTTCTGCAGAGAACTTGGCCAAGGAACATCTTGGAAAAGGCATTCAATCCCATCTAGCTTCCATTGTTGGGTAAGATATATCTTAAAATTCTAAAGTGGGAGATCTATAAAATCCTATGATTCTAGTTGCTGAGAAAAATCAATAGTATGGTCCTCATCAGGATTTCCTCACACTGAGAGTTGAGGATAGGAATGTTGGGGAGGTATCAATCACAATAATAGACCCAACCATGGGTGAGTGTTATTAACTATTTTAGTAACTTCACTACGTTTTTTTTTTAATTTCTTTATATGGATGATAAGTGTCACTTTATATTAAGTACCATCAACTTCAATTACCGAACCTGAGAGGGGGGGGGGGCTTTTGTTCCAACTCCACCAATATTTTCAAGTGAAACTAAGACTGTTTCATAGGGAGTGTAACATGGAATCTCTTTGAGTGCACTAATCCCAAAATAAATATCTCCCTCTAACAGTGACATTGAATTTGACTTGGAGATGCAGGAGGTACTTTTCACCATGCACCACAATGTCTGGAGAGACATCTAGAAGATATTTGGGGAGATGTACCTCAAATAAAATCACCACATGACTTCATAATATTCCATTCAATTTTTGTATGTTAGGATATGGTTAATTTTATTAATGATAGATCCCTCATATGGTGAAGTCGTTTGTCCATAAAAGGGAAGTCAAGTGAAGAGCATAGTGGGCCAAGGCACAGTTATTGGGCCAATTTGAAAATATCAGGACCGTTGTGTCCCAAGATGAGTTCATCTTTACCAAGAAGTTTGAAGAGTATATAGAATTCCTTGATCAGAAATTTATTCAAATATTCAACCTTTAATAAGAATTAAATTTTTTGTAGGAATAGGTTTTCCAACACCACGGATCCTTGGAAGGGGATTTGGAAAACAAATAAGAGACTTTGTAGATGTAGATTAAGAGAATCTCTATATTGCTAATGGGGATGCTTCTACATAATAGGATGAGATTCAGAAAGCTATAAAGAATGCTCGATCTACAATTCAACTTACCAAATATTATTTTGAGGAAAAACAGTAATATTTTTTAGAGAATAACTAGTATGTAGAAGTTTCCTAGAACTTTGGAACATAAATGAAAATTATTTTTGTTTAAAAAAATTATTCCTAAATTTTATACCTTATTTTAATCCTAATAAATCACTCAAAAGGAATTATTTGATTGAATTTCATCGCATTATAATTAAAATAACAAGGGTGAGGGAGTTTTCAAATTTTTTAATTAATACATGGGGCTTAATGAGCATTTTTCAATAGTTTCTAAGGTCATATGGAAATCCACACAAACTTTTTGTCTTTATGTTTCATTTCCCTAACTTTTTCCTAAGCTTGATATGGATAAGACTTAATGGGTAAGACTTCGATTTTTATAAGGCTGGCCTTTATGGGTTTTCTTCCTAACAAGTTTTATTTCCTTTATATTTTAATTGGATGATTTTTTTTCTACACTTCATGGAGTGCAAGTCCAGCGAGCTGAGACTCAACTTTTACCCAGATTTCCCTTTTGGGAATTCAACTTGGCATGTATTGTGTATATTTTTATGGGAAGTTTAAATCTCTGAAGGATGGACTAATGTTACAGGTCTTTTAGGCCGAACATATTTGACCATGATTCTTAAAATGTTGAATCATAAAGGCTTATGGGGCAAAAACATTCTGACATTCATCAAATACCCTGTGGGGAGTTTTGAGCCTCAAATTTTTAATTTCTGAATATAAAATATGATATGATATAGGTATGTGAGAAATGGACGCAAACTGAATTCAAAAAAAAGTTTTGGGAAAAATATTTTCATGGATAATGGGAATATATGAGGAATATCTTGAGGATGGAATTACCATTGGTTAAGAAACCCATTTTGGGGGTATCTCTATCAAAATAAAATTGGGGCGTCTTACTGAATAGCCAAATAGAGGCATCCTATAGCTAATAAAACCTTTCTGTGGGTGACTTATGAAAATCCAACTAGGAATTTTTACAGAATATTCATTCAAATGAGTTCTCAATAATTCTGATATTATTTTGTTGGTGGATAAATAAAGTTTAGGGAGATTCAGATTTCTCAAAACCATGATGGGTTGTTTTACCATGGAAGATGTTTGAGAATGAATGGATAATTTGTATTGGTATTGGCTATGAATGAGAGATATCTTCTACATGAATTTGGATTGTCTAAATGAGGGTATGTTTTTTAAAATGATTGATGTTAGGGGGAAGACCCATCTCTGACAAGGGTTGAATAATCATTCAGTTTAATGTCGTGTGACCCAGACATTGATTGTTTTGTATAACATATTATGGTGGAGATGTTCTTGTATAGTTTAACATCATATTACTAGGATTTTATACTATGCAGTTTAATGACGCATAGAAAGGACCTTGGGGGATATAATTTAAGGCCATTATATTTGACTAAAAGGTTAATAATTCTCCCTTTTCACAATAATTTTTCTGGTAATGCGCCATCACATTCAAGTATGAGGAGGGGGATGTTGTAAGTTGTAAACTTTGGATCTCTAAATTCGAAGAGTGGTATGGGGAAAAGGTATTATGGTGATAGAGGGGGTATCTCTTGAGGACAAAGTTACTGCTAGCTAAAAAACCCATTTTGTGGGTGACTTTATACAAATAAAACTCATTCATGTTACTATATAGTCAAATAGTGGCATCCTTGGGATGAAAGGACCTAAAACATTGTTGGTGACTTAAGAAAATCCAACTAAGGAATGTTAAAATATAGTCAGACAATGGAGTTCTCAATAATTCTGACATTATATTGTTGATGGAAAAAATATTTTTATGGAGATTCAGATTTCACCTAACATAGATTTTGATTTGTGGAAGGAAAGTACCTGAATATCAGGGGGACATTTTAAGTCAAAATTACCTGAGAATGGGGGTGGATATTTTCTATGCAGGTCTGACCACAAATGTAGGAAGTAATGGTGCTTGTAGTTTTAGGTCATACCACCAGGACTATCTATTATGAAAATGATAGGTCATATATATGGCCTATTGGACCAAGGTTATTATGGAATACGTCATACATGAGGAAGTAAATTTTATACCATGACCTTGGAATTTCCCACATTAAGAGAAATGATATGTGAAAAGTATGTGGGGGTGACTGTGGACTAAATTTTAATAGAGGGCTCCAATATAATGTCATCAAAATATTATGGAGACATAAGAGTCTTCTCTTAAGGATAAATTTACCACTGGTTTACAAACCCATTTTGTGGGTGACATTATGAAAATCCAACTCAGGTGTGTTACTTAATTATCAAAAAGTGGAATCCATAGGATGAAAGGACCTACTGGGTGGAATATACAAATCCAAATAGGGTTTATTATAGCGTAGTCAGGCTAAGGAGTCCTCAAGTATGAGATATTATATTTTTTGGTAGCTGGAGAATGATTTTGAAGAAGTGAAAGTGTCCAATATTATGAGTATAACATGTGGAAGGGATATGTACAGGAATAAATTAAGAGTTTGGACCAATTTTTTCATAATTAAAGAGTCTATTGAATAAATATAACTCATATGTAGGAGTGGAAATCTCTATTTCCTTTGTAGTCCCTTGAATGAGAATACCCAAATTATGTGCTTCTTCATAGATATTTGTTTATATACAGGGGAGGGGGTCCTTTTTCTTTACATCGTGGATGATACTGGGATATAAGGTTTAGAAATCACTATGAATCTCATTAAAATGAGAATCAAGCCACTCGTAGTTCTTAATGAACCATGTAGTTTAAATTCATATGTTGAGGACATCATCCATGTAGTTTAACATCATGCAGTGGGGATGGAGGTGACATGATTTGAAAAAGAAATATCATAGCTAGACCAGGAAATAGGACCCGAGCATCACTACTTATCATCTTGTAATAAGAATCAATCCACATGTAGTTCTAAAAAATATCACCCACACCTATTGATTTCATGTGTGGAGGGAAAATGTTTTTTTAAATATAGGGCCATGCATGGGGCGAGACACCATATTGAATCCTCTTATATAGATTTGACTTGTATATAGAAGAATGGGGAATGTCCCACATTTTTTTGTGGTTGGGCCCAAAATTGAAGATTTGGACGTCACTATATGTCTCACTATAATGAATATTAGGTTAAAATTAGTTCCTAAAGATTCCATTCAGTTTAAAGTCATACAAAAAAGTCATATAGTGTGCATTTTAATGACTTTTATCCAGGACCATGATAACCTCCATGTAAATCAAAATTCCTTACTTATGTAGGGAATTTCGTTACCAAAAATCTTAATCCCACGTGAGCTATGATCTATGTGATAAACAAGGAGTGAAATAGTTTTCTTTCATGAAACAAAAAAAATAAAAAATTAAGGATAGGGGGCCTTAGATTTTGTAGTTTCTAGACCTGGACATTAGATCTAGTTTTCTCAACGTATCTCATTAAAATGAGAAACAAGACTGATGTAGTTTCTAAAATCCCATATAGTTTAACACCATGTGATACTGATAAAAATGAGCCAAATTTAAAGTGGGTAAATTTTCTGGTTGGGTACAATAATATAAAGTTTAGCATCAATACATATAATGTAATTGCAGTAATCAAGACACACGTAATTCTTGAAAGGTTCCCTGTGTAGATCATACCCTTACATAGGGAGTGGGGTATTTATTTCATATTGTTTATGGAATTTGGATTGTAAATTAAGGTGTAACTACACATATATTTTATATAAGAATCAATACAAATGTAGTTCTCGTAAAGATCGTAAAATTTATCATCATGAAATGAGGATGTTAGTCATGTAGTTTAGTGTATTGTAGTAATGACAAATGTCACTCGGTGTGGAAAGTAATATTGTGGCTGGATTAGGGGATAGGACCCGGGCATCACTATGTATATTGTTGGATAAAGAATCAAGACACACATAGTTCTTTAAAATAGTACCCCACATCAATAATGTTTTAACACAGGTAAAAAGGGGGTCTTTGGTTTTTTCAGAATGATGGTTGGGAATAGAAGAAAAGGTTGTGGTGTCACTATATGTTTTATTGGGATGATAATCAAGCTACATGTAGTTCTTTAAAAAATGCATGGTGAGGTACCAAGACTGAATATTATGATCCACTCAAACCCAGATCAAAAGTTACATAGTTTTACATCATGAAGCAAGGACATGAACCATGTACGTTAATGTGATGTGGTCAGGACAATATTCTACATAGATTATATTCATACAGGTTGGACTATATCTAGTTCCATTCATTTTGAGAACCTACAGCCATGACATAGTCCATTCCTTTTAAGGTCGTGTGACAAAGACCGAATTTGTAGTTTAACATCTTGTAGCTAATATTGTCATGATGTGACTAAACAATATATTTATTCAGAATCCTTATATTGTTTTTGGTCATAATGAGATCTACATTAATTTAAATTAAGTAATAAACTATGTTAGAGTGATATTTATGAATGGAATAAGTCCCACCCATTTCAGCTCAATATTTAGAGGCATATTTCTTTGTATCATTGGAATCTAATGGACCAATACCAATATCCTAAGAGGAACAAATGGAGGTGTACCTTTTTGTTAAAATATCATGTTATCCTATTTTCATGTACCTCCATGTAATGCATGGTATGAAATATTTTATCATCTATTCGCTCTAATTCATCTAGTCGTTTCTAAGATTTCTTGTTTGTGAATATCCAATCACAGATAGAAATACAAAGTGATGTAAATTGGACAACAGTTGACAAGGATCCTTCTACCCCGTATACTAGTGAATACAGGGTTTCCCATGTGGAATTATAGATTGTAGTCCAAAAATACCATAATTCATGCAAGGGATTTTATGCCAATAATTTTTATCTTTATCCACCATCTTCTGGATTAAGTTCAATAGGGTCTTGTTAATAGACTATGTTTGTCTATTAGCCGATTCATTATTGAGAGACGAATGGTTGAATTTTATATTGTACTCCTAATATAGATTTTCCACCTAATCAGAATATAAATTAGTGTTTTTGTCTATTAGTACAGTATGAGGGAAAAAAATTTGTTAATGATGTTGTATTGCATAAAGTTGAAAAAAATTTTGGCCTTGACTTCTTTGAGGGGTATTACCTCATCCCATTTAGAGAAAAATTCAGTAGTATTTAGGATGTATTTGAATTTCTTATTCATACATAGAAGGTATTAACCCCCAACATCCATTCCCCCATATAAAAAATGGCTAGGAGTATTTTTTTTTATGTATAAACTCTAGGTTTTAATGGATGAATTTTTCATTAACTTGTAAGGAATGAAACTTCTTGGTGAATTTGGTACAATCCTACATCATCGAAGGTCAGAAGTATCCAAGACTTCATATTTGGTTGGAGATAATGTAACCTAATTGGTGGGCACCACAGGATCTCATGTGTACTTATTTCACGAAAAAATATTCACTTCTCCATCAATACATATAAGAAGGACTCCATCAAAGCCTTATTTATAGAGGACTTTCTGGTGATTTGGGACATCATAAAGAGTGATGTTGGTTGTTCACCATAAAATTTTATCTTTCCCAAATCTTTCTAGTGGGAGTGCTCCATTCGAATGGTAGTCCATGATTGGAATCATCCACCTAGTGGTAGTACAATATGGTTCATGGATATGACTAAATTAATTAATCTCTTCTATTTTGACTTAAACAAAAGGTGAGATTATTCAATGATGTGCAATGTTGACGACAGTTTCATTCCAATATGGATCTTCCAAAGTCATAGATGTATTTTTAAATGAATATTCTAGGTAATTCTGCAATCATGGGATGTGAGTCAATATTGGATATTAGGGGAACCATTCCGTTAATCCTCAAACATAATCAAGAACGGAGATTAACTCTTCTTTTTTGATAGATTAATCTCTACTGATCTACTTGATTACCAACTGTGAATTAAATTTTACCTTCTAGTAGTCCATTGGTATCTAGAGTTATAGTTTCATGCCATAAAAGGTGTCATAGTATTTTACCTCATTATTTTTCTAGACCTCTAATAGTAAGATAGTGTAAGGTAAAACTTTCTTTACTATGGAAATGTGCATGATCCCTAATCCATATTTGTTGAGATTAGGTTCTTCCATTACCTCCATGTTGGGTTCCTAGATACACCTTAAAAATACATCTCCCACATTTGTGAGACATTTTTAATTGAAAATATCACTTCAACTGAAAATTTAGTATTTATTTACATTGTTTCTACAGACAGTTGTTTTGAAGAAAATCTTCAAAATATTTTATTTTAACAACATTTTTAGGAAAACATTGTATATAAAACTACTGCATGATAACCTCCCACCATGCCAAATGCCTTTCCACCATATTAAGTTTGAGGATATATTTGAGTAGATTATTGTGATAGATCAAATGGACCTCATGGTGATATAAGTAGTGCCTCAATTTTTTAACCTTAATGATTAACACAATGCAGCTATTCTTAATATTTTAATAATGAGTCTCAGTGTCCATCATGGTTTGACTGAGATAATAAAGGCTATTTTCAATCTTGGTATCATTCTTTTGTGTGAGGAATGTGATTCGTGATAGATCTGGGTCTTTCACATATTGAATGAGTGGATTTCACTAAATGAGTGGGATTAATATTGGTGGGATCAAGAGATATTTTGTTGAGAATGTCGAATGATTCCAAAAAGTCATCAGTCCACTGATATGTGACCCCATTATTCATCAATTTAGTGAAGGGTAAACAATTACCTATGAGGTTGGATGTAATGTGTTGGATGTAATACAAGTGTCCTATATGTCCTCTAAAATCTTCAAGAATTATAGGAGGTTACATGCTAAGAATATCATTCATCATTTTAGGGCCAACTTCAATGTCATGATGGCATACGATGAAGCCAAGAAACTTTCCTGATGTTACCCTAAAAGCACATTTTAATGGGTTAATTTCTAGGATATGATATCATTGAATTTGGAAGATGTTATCAAGATTACCTAGGTGGTTAGAACATTTTTGGCACTTAACCAATATATCATCATCATAGTAATCTACAAACTTCCCTGATAAGGGTTTTAATATGTGGTTCATGGCATGACGGTATATGGCACTAGCATTCTTTAATCCAAAGGGAATTACCCGAGAGAAGAATACTCCCTAGGGGGACCTGAGGGAGGTGGATTATTTTTCTTCTAGGGACATCCAAAATTGGATATACCCTGAATATCTATTCATTAAGAAGAGGACCTGAGAACCTTTTTTCACATCAACTAGTAGTTATGTGATTGAAAATAGGAAGTAATCTTTTAGATATTGAAGTTTGAGATATTTTATGTCAATGAAGACCCTTATTGGCCTTTTTTCTATAAATGGACTATATTAGATATAAATTTAGGATACCAAACTTCTCAGATGAATTTGGACTTTATTCATTTTTCCACTTCCACCTAAATTTTTGAGACATGAGTCAGGTGTGCCCTTTTAGATTCATGTTTTCATCCTAGATGATATTTAGGAAAACCCAAGTGATGGGTGGCCACCTCAGGATTGAGACATGAAATATCTATATAATTCCAAGAAATGACATCCCAATTTTTCTTTAGTAAGGATTTATATACATTTATTTATTCTTCTATTACTATATTTATTTCCTTGAGCTCATCAAAAGTGGTGGAGACACCTTCCTCAAATACTGGAGGGGAATCACTAAGGTCTTACTCCTATTCCTATACCTCATGATTTACCTCTTATGCCTCTACTTGGGAAGTAAGTGATGAAGAAAGTTTCTCCTAGATAGGGGATGATTCTACATTTGAATATATAGAAAACAAATCAATTACTTCCATCTTGATTGATGGTTCAAGGCCTTTTGGAGCTCCAAATCGGAGAAGAAGGACCTAGATCAAGCATCTTTTTTTTCTCCCACTATCATGAAAACTTATTGCAGCATAGATGATAGAATGAGGTTTTGTTGAAGCTTGGGGGTTTAAATGAAGGAATTTTCATCCTAGATTTCTTTACTGATTAGAGAGTTGACAACATCTCTAGTTCTATCAGGATTAGTTGTCATGATTGAAATCATGGAAGTCACTAAACATGTGATCAAATTTAGAACCACCATTTCAATTTTATTAATGGGAAGCATATACTCTATGCTAATACACTTTAATGAATTATTTTGAATCATCTCTAGACTATTTAGGTCATTTATTCTAGTGACATCCTGAGTCATGGATTATTTCCCTTTCCTTTATTATAATATTACATCAATTTACTATGATTTATAGGATTTAAATGGGACTTTTTCACCATTAAGTGTCCCAATTTGACCTTTGATACCATATTTGAGGCATTGTGAGTATGACATGAGGATATCTACATACCGATGTAGCTAGGGCCTTCCTATCAGAATGTTAAAGGTCGTATCTTGCTGAAAAATCATGAATTTTGAGTCAGACAAAAGATCCATGAACATAGTCTTAAGTTTGATTTCTCCAAGAGTATTTTTCTCATTCTTTTCATTACCCTATAACATTAAAGTGGATGGTAGAATTGGTATTAGTCAAAACCTAGTGTATGACATGTTCATATCAGAATAATTATGACTCCTAAAATTTTTGTTAATGAAGTCTCATCTTATGTCAATGTAATATATCTTTCCATATATATACAACGGTCTAGAATGTCCCTATATAATGGAATCCACATCCTGGTATATGATATAGACTATTATTTAGAATTCCATAGGATCATTCTATTCATGATATACTTTGGAATTAGTGACCTCGAATTCGAATTCTTTAGGGTTTGATAAGGCCTCTAGGATTTCTTCTCAGGGGTCTTTTGATAGGCTCAAGGAATCAATGATTAACAACTTGTCTAGTACCAGGGTTAATTGCTTAAAAATTCCATAATTTTGGTATAAATATATTCACTTCCTATAATGGTTTTGTACTTTTTATAGTTCTTTAGAAACTAATGTACTTGGTGTGGATGGAGCAGTCCTCAAAATATGAGCCAAAGGTGCTTTTTCTCTTGGTGGATTATGTCGACTAGGTTTATCTACAAACTGAGGTGGATTAGGTGACGTTGTATACTCTAGAAAATATTCCAGGATGTTATGTTAGGTCATAGACTAGAATGTGTGGGGGAACATCCTTGCTTCTTCTAAGCTCATTAGTGAGCTTTCCCACAAGTTCCGGTCGTGCAGACGGTCTAAGTTAGGATGCGGTTAGAGTAGTGACTCCTAGTACGACTGCATCTTCTCCTATACCCTCAACTTTTATGGACTATACCCCCATTTTTTCAATAAAGTGTAGTTAATTTGGGTTTATAATCTCAACAATCACTTTATAATGGATCCATTAAAAGAATAAAATTAATGGAACTGATGATCAACTACTCTTCTGATGTTGATTTTGTATGGAAGTTTGACTCTTATTGTACAATTTGGTAGGGTGTTTCCCATGATTCTGGGACTATAGGAATGAATTACATTAAATTAAATTAAAACTTTTTCCATTTAACAATCTCATATTCCTGTATTTTCTTCTTTTTCATTCATCTATGTTGTTTTTTGGAATACTTTCTTTCAAAGTAATAGGTTGCTGATAGATTCATTCATGTGGTGGCAGAAGCAGTTGGGGAATAATCATAAATTAAAACTATAAATAGAAGATATAATGATTATTGTTTTATTATATTTATGATCATCTAGTCTCTAAACTTATGTATACCCCTACTGTTAACTTCACTCCATTCCTTCTCCAAATCGGTAGAATAATCACATGCCACTTGTGCAGGTGGCTTGTCCAGCTTCACTTCACTATAGTCCACCATCTTATGTAGGATATCTATGAAAACTATACATTACTGTATTATGTGACCCAATTATCAATGTAATAGGAAATATTTTTGGAGATCTTCTTCACTATACCAACTATGATTTTTGGGATTTTGAAACTTGATCAAGTTGTTCTTCAATGTCAAGATTAACTAGCCAGAAACTTGGTCACTTCAAAAAGAATTGACCTTGATTTTTATATCCTAAAACTATTTTTTCTTCTACTCCATTTGATAATACTGATGAGGTTGGTGTTTTTATGACATTGGGGAGGTGGAGTCACATGATATGGTGTAATATTTAGAGTAGGAGAGGGTGTGGGGACCTGTTTAAGTTTAACAATGGTAGCCTCTGCTTTCTCCATTGTCTATTGTTGAGCTAATAGAATTACTCCAGACTTTTCCTTAGTCTATGTGATAGATTTTTCCACTCTTTAATAAATATTTTTGGTTTCCCAAAACAATCCTTTGTATTTCATAGGGATGATTGGTTTTCACAACTCGTCATGAAGATTCTCTATATAGATAGAAAATAGGTATTCTTGAGAAAGTTATAGTTTTAAATAGTGTGTCAACCATTTCCACCAATTTAAGAAATATGATACCCTCACATTATCTAGTTTTTTTCAGTTTTATAGGTCGAAGACTATTGTCTTCAGTAATGTTGAGCTAAATTGGTAGATATACTTCTAATGGAGATCTTCCCACCCTATAATTGACTGTGTTGATAAGCTGGTGTACCGTACAAAGGTTGTTCCCTGCAGTGATTGAACGAAGAAACTAAGTTTCATTGCTTCTTTTTGATTAGTTGAACCCATCATGGAATCATAGTTGGACACAAAATTTTTCAAGTGGTTCTCCAGATCGAAAAAACCATTGAAAATTAGAAATGTGGGATTCCTAAAGTTCAGTGGTGGAAGAGTCAGATCAACCCATTTGGGTTAAGTCTTATTCTCTGGTCTTAATGGGTCATATAGGTCCTCCACATCTTCCAATCAAGTTGTTAGTGACTCAATAGTATTCATAATATCGTGAAAATTTCTATCTAGGAAGGAGATTGAACTGTAGCAGCAGCCGGTAGGGAAATATGTGGTGACATCGTAGGTATTTTCCATGGGTACCAATAGGGGTTGGATGTTAATGGTGCACTTGGACCCGTTATAGTTGTATACCCAATGGAAGGAACTCTCGGTTCACTTTAATGGGTCCAAGTATATTGTTTTTTTGTATCCCGTATTGAGAGGATGTTCCAAATCTATTTTAGTTGCTATGAAAAACTATTTTGTTGAGGTTTTCTAGCTGGGAGTGCGATTTGAGGATCTACTTATAGAACATATCCAATGGTAAGGATGTATCGGAGTAGTTCTACATTGATTCTCCTCAATTATTTCATCTCTTCATATTTATGAGAAAGTATTTCCTCAAATGTGAGGCATCCAACCATTTTTGGGAGAATGTGATGCGCAAACATACCTTTTCCCTTTCCTTTTTTAGGTTTTCTCTAAGGAGGTAGTGGTAGAGTGATTGAGGGAAAACCTAGATCCAGGGTGAGTATCTAGTTATAGGTATGCACACCTCTTTCAATCATATCAATGTATACTATATTCTAAACTTAAACTACCTCCTCTAGAACCTCTTTTGAATGGCCTTGTACTCTATAGGTTCTGTGAGGGTAGTGTTAATGACATTCATTGAAGCAAAATGATTTATAGGCATTTATTAGTGTCTTTATGAGACTACATTTTTCTACACCCTCTATGAGGACTTTTCGTCTACTTGACTGATTATATAGGATCCATTTGGTGGATGGTAATACGAATGTAATCACTAGATAGTTCATTTATATAGTTCCCAACAAGGATACCAAATCATGGGATAGGAAAAACATAGATGATTCATTCTATGGAATTTCCCCTAATCAGAAGAAGACTGATTCCTGCTAAGGAAGAGGATAATGAGGTGAAAACTCTATTCGTGCATGCTCAGTCTGTTCTTGTTCAACATTAATAACTCTTTGGGACAATTTTACTGACCTTGAATATTTTGTTAAACAATCCCCCAATCCTGTGGGATGGGGTTGCCTCTAGTTTTCATGGTTGTTACTACCATGAATCCCCATCTCATTTTATGGATTTTTGTTTGAGCATGGGTTGGATGCATCATTTGGTATGCACTAGAATCACCCTATTCTAAATATCACTATGTCATTTCTAAGATCGGCACTATCTGTTTATTTACTTCCCTTAAATGGGAGTCTTACTCGATATTTTCATATTTCTGACGGAAAGTTCATTCAATAACTTTTCCTCGTCTGGTATGAGGACAATAAAAGTCGGTCGTGTACTATTTTTGTTGAGCATATCATCGGTCATGAATAGAATATATTTATTGAAGTCATCCGGAAGTTCTGTCATTTCATGATACCTTTTTCAATAGGATTTTCTGGTTGGGGGAGAATGGTGAAATGAAACACTCCATGTTCATCCCATTATTATATATGTAAAATAGTTGGGGAATCTTCTATTAGCTATCACAATATTTTTAATGTACTAAGGAATGAATTTTTAAGGGCTCATTTTTATTTCTTGAACATTTAATTTCATGTAAATAGGAGATCATCAAAATCAATTTGGTATTTCATAACTTCTATTAGCTTAACGTGACTTTGATACTCTTTAAAGGGTAATACATATGCTCTTAATTGAAGAAGGGTGTGCCATATATTGATGTGTATTTTGTGCACACAATATTAAAACGCCTCTATAAATATGTATTGATGGGTTACTAAAGTCCAGAACATGACTGGTATGTCCTTTTTAGCTAGATGCTTCCTCATGTTTAGAATTTCTTCTTCATCTTTTTTCAAAGGTTCATCAACCTATCATGACCAAAGTGTAATCCTTCCTACTTCTTTATCCTAATTAGTGATATTGGTTGGGACTTCCACTATTATTTTGGAAGACATGCGATCCAATGGTGGTTCATAAACTGACCATCACCTTGGGCTATCATCCAGCTGAGAAAGAATTTCACTTTTCAATGATATGGAATCATACATGACTGACCCTATTTTCCCAACTTCTTCACAATGGGAGGGATTTATCATCACTACATCACCATGGTGAGGACCCACTTCATGAAGTAAAACACTACTACAAAAATAACTTTCATAGAGAATTCAATCATGGGGAAGAATACCAAAGTGGGTAACATCAAGGGGAAGACCCTTTTTCTATTTTATCTTCTAAAAACACTAGGGGATACGAGGACTCTCATCAACGGATGATATCTTGAGATTGATCATATTATGGACATGAATCAATCCATCATGGAAAAGTGTCCTAGGAGGACCTTCAGACTTATTGATATTGATCCTTTAATTTAGTAACAGGAGTGTAGGATCTCGATCTACCACATATAAACATTTTCGGGCTTCAATAACTCCAACATTAAGTGGATCATAATCATTAATCAACTGTTCATTTTCCATTTTTCTCTACTGGAGATTTTTTTTATTCCTTATTTTGAGTGTCTGGGTCACTTACTAGGGAAAATGGTTTTTTTTAGGGAATATTACTTTACAATCTTCCATGTTGTTATCGGAATTTTTTGATAGGATTCCGAGGATTTTTTAGGGGTTTGTGAAAAACTTAGAGTGACCATTAAAATACAATGATTACCTTATATTGTAATGGGTGTATGTTTTAGATACAGTTTTCTATATATCACAAAGATTTTCTACCGGACCCTCTTAGATGGGAGCATATGTATGAATCTACTCTAGGGTGACATGCTGATGATCCACCCCACAAGTGTGGATAAAGATGTGTATATGTCCCTTTATCACTAATGTGGACACTATTATGATGTCATTAAAGGTCTTTAAGATGTTGGTTGAGATTTTCATCTTTCCTTTCACCATTTTTAGGATATTTTGGTGACATTATCAATTGGAATAGGTGTATATTTCAATTCAACATCTGGATTACGGGTATGTACCTTCTCTTGACCTCCATTTCCTACAAGAGGATACTAACAGTACTCGGGAGGGTAGAGAGTTGGGTCTACCCCTTATTCATCGTAGATACATTCCAAATAACTTCTCCAGGTTCTTCTATATTATACTTCTATAAGACTTGATAAATGAGGTTAGGTGTGTGCACCTTCTCATGGTTTCCTTCCATATTTGAATGGAGGGATTCCTTGGATGATTCTAAGAGAGTTTGTTAGCTAGCTGAATTAGGGTGGGCGGGCGTATGTTCGCACTTGTATTTTTCAAGAACATTTGATTGGCATGATTATTTAGAGGTGATAATGGTGTAGAACTACTCCCTATTGAATAGTTACTTCCCCTAGAAGTTAATCATGTATTCTTGTGTCTAGATGACCTGGGACGAACTATAGAGGATTAAACCCTCATCGTGAAGATGGTTCGGTGTTTTGTGGTGTTTTTAGTAGTTACTGCTTGAAATAACCCTTTTGAAGGACCTCTATGTCTTCTTGACAAGGCCATCAGGGGCCTCTTGATCCACATCCTAAGATAAGGTAGGAACTCGTTATTTCATTCTATGGATAATATCTCAAAATGGTTGAAGATGGGGGGGGGGTCATTGTTGTCTTATTCTGGACAACTAATCATCTATGATTGGATGATCAATAGGGATTTGCAAGATGGAGGGCCTATTAGGTGGCCTCTAAGTTCAAGATGGTATTGTTATGATGATACTCTTGAAGCAGTGTGTTTGAGAGTTGTGGTTGAAGATGTTGGGTTGGTGATGGTTTCCACTACTTGGATGAGGACCCAGCATGAACATTTGTTGGGGCATGCATCTGTGAGAGATGGTGCATCACTATTTTCATTGAAGGAAGTCCCTATCAGAAGTTCCTAGAAGGTAAACGAAAAACAAAAACAAGAAAATATCATCCAATAATCATTTAATTAAATTAAAAATTGCATGATTTATTATCTTTCTTGGACCTATTTTATTTTGAGAGTGAAATGGGTCTAAAATTTGAACGACACAGTCATTATTATTAATGATTCACATTGGTTTCACCATTTTGTATCCGAAGAAAATTTGTGTGCCTAACACTTGATTATAAGGTGTTAAGTTTTTTCAAATAATTCCCATCGGGTTCTCTACTTCCAAAATCACTCCAATGGTGTTTGTTTATGGAGCCCGAAACACCCAACAGTTCTTTATCCATGATAACTCATAGACCTTCATTCTAAAGGCATACACTCATTTGGAAAAGGGACCAATGATTCGTAATAACTCACATTAGTCGATACGATGGGAGGTCGAGATCATTACACCTTTTTTAGGGGAAATATTTCCTACATTGGGACACTCTTATAGATTTAAGATATGTTCATGAATCCTTCATTAAATCCCAAGTATGACCTGGTCACCTTGGATTAATAATCAATTATTAGCATGTATCAAATTTATAATAATTTGTATGTATATGAGGTTCATCATAAATGGATATATTTTTATGTATCGAAGGTTCTCCATAAATGGTACCCTTTTAGGTATTGATCAAATATTATTTTATCATTTATTATTATGATTATGGTTTTTGAGCCACATAGTGGGGTGCTCTAGAGTAAGTCATCATCAGGGTAGATGGAAGTTGTTTTAAGGATGGGATCATACCCATGAATGGGATTTATATATATAATTCCGAAAGGAATCATAACCCAAAAAGTTTGGTGACACCTGACAGGATAAATAATACATTTTAATTTCATGTGATAAGGACCAAACCATGCAGTTTAATCATCATGCGGTGAGGAAATCCATAAAAAAGGTGTATGACCTAGGATGGTGTGGGGAATATACTGAAGCGGCCCAAGAAACTTGGGATACATTCTTCTAGGTTGGATAATACTCTATTGAGAATGTGACCTATATAGAATTAGGGTTTTTTTGGAATGTTGTATTAGGAACATGGGTTAGTTTTCTATGTATTCCATTTAGATGGAAATCAAAGACCGTGTAGTTCAGTTATGAGGACCCACACCTATGGATTCCCTCTAAAGGTTTCTCTCATAAGGGAGTATGTCCCATTGAGAGGATTAATTTAGGGACTATTCCTAAAGAATATTCCCTTGTTTGGTTAGGGATTACACTTAGAATGATTCTCATTGGAGGTGGTATAGTGACATGGTTGTTGCTTGTACCGAATAAAAGGCCCATAGTTTGGTTTGGGGATCATTTGAATGTCATGATCACCACCAACCTCTAAAGCATTAATTCCACTTGCTGGAACCCTAAAATAATGAACTAACTTAATGGAACAACAAAAAACACATTAAATAAATGGACCCAATATATACATAACCTAGATTATAAAATAATTTCATGATTTAGATAATACATCTCACAAATAGTATTGTAACCTGAGGACCAAAAGGTTTAATGCTTGGGAGATTATCTTCATAAAAAAATTATTTTAAAAAACTTAAAAACTATACATCATGATCTCACTCTTCTATATCCCATTATGAATCTCACATGATATAATAATATATATAACATGGGGGATGGAAACTTAAGAAAGTGATGTTCTCATATGATCAGTAATGGAAAAATATAAAAATCATAAACCTAATGGAGAACATGAGAAATATAAAAATATCTTAACAAAATACCAAGACCTTATATGATACTCAGAAAACATGTTAGAGTAACATAAGACCACAAACAAATTATTAAGTTGACAAAAAATATATGAAGTGGATCAAAATACAAGTAAAAAATCTTTAAACTTGGGAGAATGACATAAAAGTGTGGAATAATTTAAAAATATGGTTTAATACAGAAAATATGGCGTTTCATTGAAATGAAATGAACAAAAAATATATACTATGAAAAGATATTTCTTTTGTAAATATTTTAGTGTGACATCAATAATAAATTCCTCTTTTATTCCACTAATTTTCATATAATAAATTTATAATTCTTTCTTTACATTCATATATGTTTTTATAAAATATTGAGAATAATTCATACAACCATTTAATTTTTTACATGTTCAATAGAGTTAATTCAATGGTTGAAATTAATCATCTAATTTTACTTATGAAGATTTTTCTCACTTAAAAACTATTTCTGTAAGATTGTTTCATCTCCCCCTTTAATATAAAACCTTCATATCTTCCTTAATTACTATTAAAATGGTTTATAGATGCATTTTTATATATTCTAGTTGATGGGTTGAGAGTTTATTATTTTTTATTGTCATATTTTTCTTTCTTATTACTCCTTAATTTCCAATATTATATTTTCATTTGTTAAGGGGATTTAAGAAATACTTGATGGGTCATTTTAAAAGATGTAGGGCTAGTCTTAGTTATTTTATTGAAAGTATTACATGTGTTATTTTTCATATAAATATGGAATTCATAGAGGCCCAAAGGATTCATATAACATAACATGTCCCAACTAGGACCCCTTAAATCAAATACAAGAATGTGTATGCATCCCAAATATCACCATCAATATTCCATGAGTTAATAATGAGTGATAATGGTGTAATTCTCATAAATGGGATGTAGTACCCCTTTTAGAGAATATAGTAGAGTACAACTATAATTCTCACCGACTTCTTCTTCTTCTGAATAGTTATTATTACAATTTATTACTTTAGAATCATCCCTCATCTCTTTTATATTTCTTGTATAATTCTGATATGTATTCATCCCATGGATGAATAATGCTTAGATTATTTCATGAAACATGGCTTCATGTCTACAAGGGATGGAGGATTAATGTCAAACAGCAAAATGCAATGATTACTGTTCAAGAGATGAGATAGTGAGGATGACAGTTGTCTATAACTTTAACATTTGGATGAATTCAAAGTATAACACCTACCATAGTTGAACAATTATTTTCTTAAATTTAATTACCCATTTTCATAAAAGAATACTAAAATTATTTGAAATAATAAAATGTTGGGTTTCTTTTCTTAGAACTATCTATAACTTTCACCTTTGATAATGAATACCTTATGTAAATTTATTTATTTATTTTAGAAAATCAATATTTTATGAATCCAATAAGATGGATATGAATAAAAATTGGATTCACGCTAATTTTTTGACAAAAGATTATGAATATGGAGTTAAATATTTCATAAATTTTTCAATATATCATGGATACAACCCTTTTTAAATCCTTTTTCCATGTTTATGTTGTTGTTATTCAAGAAAAATTAGTCTATAAGAGTTGGAATAACATTTGATTTGTCATGTAATAGATCAAAGCTATAAATTTTGGACTAAACATGAAGAAAATTTGAATGTGTACACCTATTGGGATGATACTACAGATTATGGACCATTTTATTTGAATACCAGTCTAAATGATGATGGATATCACATGCAAGAAATGATAATGGAAATTTAATATGAACTTCGTTATTTTCCAAAGTTGTTTGAGAAGTAAAATATAAGTGCTAAGAGGTTATTTTATACTGGTTTTACTAAATACAAAACATTTTCCACAGTATTTAAGTTATATAATTTGAAATATGGTAGCGGATGAAGTGACACTAGCTTTATAGAACTACTTGGTCTCCTAAATGATATGATACTAGAAACAAAAGCACTACCATATTGAACATATGATTCTAAATGAATACTAAGTTCAATAGACATGATCTCAAAAAAAACTCATCCATGCCAAAATTATTTCATATTGATTTTTAAGGATCACGAATCGCTTATAAAATTCACTAAGTGTGGGGTGGATTGATACAAGGAAAATGATTCAAGTCCTTAAAAATATGTATGGTACTTTCCTACCATTCCATGATTTAGAGTACTATATGAATTTTAGGAAACTGTGATACATTATACATGGTATACGGACATAATAATTAAAAATGGAAATATATATTATCTTGAATATTCTCCCCCATAGAATAAAATTAATTATTAGTATCCTGAATTTGGAAAAGATCTAAGAAAATTTATTCTTTCATTATCTACATATGTAATAAATCCTTTTGGTTTACAGAGTAGTACTCACAGTACATGGCCCATCATGATGGTAAATTATAACTTACCACCATTGTTATACATGAATAGAAAATAAATTATGATGTCTCCTCTTATATCTGGACGAAAGAAACATGTTAATGAAATTGATGTTTGTTTGTCTCCATTGATTTAAGATCTAAAATCTATGTGAGCCATAGGTGTTACAATATATTATTCTCATAGAAGTGAATAATTTAAATTGAGGTCCATCGTTGTATGAGATGATAAATTACGTCCCCATTTATGAAAATTTATTAGTCTATATCATTATAATGATGTTGGGGTGTCCCATTTGTGAAAAATGCACACACTTAGTTTGGTTGAAAATTTATTTGAATATTTTGTTTTTAAGAAATTATAAATGTTTAACTTGATGACTTAAATAATGATCTTAGATGGTAGATTCATTGGGAATATCAAACAAGGCATGACACTATGTCTAGTAACAGGTGATAAACTATTTGATAAAGAAAAATATATTGACACTAATTTTGAAAAACCATTTTTTGAAAAACTTCAAAAATATGGTTGGAAGTAGATATTAGTTTTATTTGAATTATCATGTTAGAATTGTCTGTATGTCAGTCATTTTCTTGATTTCATGCATATAGAAAAAAAAATATTTGATAGTTTTATTGGCATGTTATTAAATGTTCCAGGAAAAATGAAATATGGAATCAAGGTTAGGTTGGACATGATTTATATGGGGATAAGGGAAGAGTTGGTGTCGGTGAAGGTTAAAGGGTGGACTTTTATTCCTCCAACAGTTCACACTCAATTAAAATAAGAAAACATGAAATTTTGACTTATCCTTAATAGTGTAAAAGTTCGATATGGGTATTCAAAAAAATCAAGAATGTCACGTTAATGATTAATTTGAAGTTATAGGAACTAAAATCAGAAGGATATCATGTTTTTTTTCAAGATTGGATTCATATTTATTTTTATTGCATCCATTCTCAAGATGTATAAAACACATTAACTGGACTCTACTTCTTTTCAAATCCATATGCAGTAAATTTATAGACATGGAGAAGTTTCCAATCATGAATAAGAAGGTTGTATACATATTATGTGAATTATAAATGTTCATCCATCCATATTTCTTTAATATAAGGGTACACTTAATGGTCCACCAGGTTAGAAAGGTTTAACTATGTGGCCATCTCTATTACAGATGGTTGTACCCCATTTAAAGGTACATGAATATTTTGAAAGGGTATGTCAAGAATCGAAGTCATCCATAAGGTTGTATTGAAGAAAATTATATTATTAAAGAATTTTTTGAATTATGTATTTATTAACTATCAGATTACGACAGCATTAGTATCCCAATGTCACATTATAGAGGATGAATTATGGGTAAAGTGATTTCAAGAATATATCTTGTTACAATTACCTTGAAAAAGCATAAGAAATCACATCTGTACATTTTACATAAAACTGAAGGTGTTGATCTATACATTGAATCCCACACATAAATTCTTATAGATTTGAATCCATCATGGATTCAAGGATGGATATCAAATACACATAGTAAATAGTTTATAGGATGGTTCTCATATCATATTTATTAGGAGTTATATTAAAATATGAATTCAATTGTTGAATTACTTTGATGGATTTCTATGTGACCAAATGTAAATGTTATATCTTGAACTATTTTTATAATCAATGGTTATATGTTCAATAAAAAATAATATGATTACTACAAAATGATTTAAAATAGTGGTGTTACCCTTATGGTGAAAGTGATTCACATATCTGATTCTAATTATAGAAATCTAATTTTTGAAAATATGTCATATTTTTGAATTATTGAAATGATATATAAGTTACATTATAAAACATTTAAAGTGCCAATTTTTTTTTGCAAATAGGTTGATAATATGAGTGGAGTGAAAGTTGATGAAATGGGATTCGTGAAGGTGAATTTCAGTGTGGATGGGGGAAAATATGATTTTTTCATTATTTCATCATAAACAGTGAAAGTATTTTATGTCTCAGATCTGGAAAATAATAATTGGTTGATTGTCCTACTGGAGACTAAAAAAATGTTAGGTCAGTTGAATATTCAATCAAGAATGACCCTTTCATTAGGAGTTCATAATTAATTCATGTTGATCCCAATGTAGACAAATTTTTTATGCTATAGGGGACCAAAAAGAGCATATTTTGATTCTTGATAGCAAAAAAAAATCCCTAAAACCTATAAAAAATATAAAGAGATCTCAATGGGAAGGTAAAAGTGTTTTTTAATATACTGTGTTTTTCCTCATAATATTATTTGTTATCTATTGCATTAACATAATCTAAATTAAATGTTTGAATAATCATGTAGAAAATTCCTTCTACACATGATGATGTTACCAATCCCATAGAAGAACAAACTATAACAAATGAAACACTTTGTTAAGATGTAAAAGGTAATGTTATGGTATACTTTCTCTATTTTACTGAAAAAATATATAATGAAACGTTGATTTTATATTTCTTATTTCTTTGTAGATTTCATTTATATTAGAATATTTATATCGATTTTCATTCCTTTATGCACCAAAACATCCATAAACTTTATCTCCTTCAAAAACTTTTCACCCCTGTTGTGTTTTCATTTATCACATTCCTTCAAGTTCCCCCAACCACTCAATCACAGAGGTAATCTTGATACTTTCACAGTAAAACCATTTTCCATAGAATTAATGTATTATTTCATATTTATGTTTAATTTATATATTTTTATTCTTACATACATAAGAATTTATTTTTTATACATGGGGATTCTTTTGTTCTATTTGGGGTGGTCTGTTCGAATCTGCTCATACTCATGCGAGATTGGACATTGAGGCTATAACTAAGATAATAAAAACAAGGAAATGGTTGAATATTGTAAACAATCATCATGAAAAGGTGAATTAATACTAATTATTTAATTACATTTTCATTTTTCTATATACTATTTTTAAGTTAGTTTCCTTATCATTTTTATCTAATACTTATTTTTGTTTTTTCACAGATATTTTGGTAAGTCATATTTTTATAGTTCCAATATTTTATAAGATGTTTTACCATATTTTATTCATTTCAACATGAAAACATCTAGATATTTTTTCACCCTCAAAACCTTTTCACCACTATAGTTTTGGAATTTATCACTTTCTATCATGTCCCCTCTACTACTTAATCATAGAGATAATCTTAATGTTTTCACTGTAAAATAATTTTTCATAAGATTATTTAATTTTTTTATATTTATATTTAATTTTTTTAGTATTACTTAAATAATAATTGATTTCTTATACAAAAGGATTCTTTTGTTTTAGTTGGAGTGGTTTTTTCAAAGCTTCTCATGCTTGGGAGAGATTAGACTTTGAGCTTGCAACTGAGATAATAACAACAAGAAAATGCATCAAGAATTCATACAACCATCATGAAAAGGTGAATTCATACTACTTATTTAATTAATTTTTTTATTATTTTATTTATTATTTGTAAGTTAATTTTCGAATCATTTTTATCTAATACTAATTTAGATTTTTGCACAAATATTTTAAAAAATCATATTTTTTGTTCAACTACCTGCAACAAGCCAAAAAACAGATAACATTTTCCTTTTTTCAATGTTTTTATGTTTTCCATTACCTTTATTTTTTGAATGGAAAAACTTCATATTGACTCGATTTTATTATATGAAAAACATTTTTAGGCTTCTAACACATTGTTAATATGATTTTTTGGAGGCCAGATAAATAAATCCAATGGAAATCCTGGTAACATAGGAATTAAGGAATTTTTTTGAAACTTTGGGACATGTAAGAATCAATCGCACCTAAATTTGACACACAGTGTGACCAGTATAACTCAAATTTATTCCTTTTATTTAAAATTTAAATTAATTTTAGTAAAAAATAAAACTGATAAGCTCAAAATTGAGAAATAAAAATCATATTTTTTATACATTAAGAAAATGATCCATAAGTCATTTTTGATTTGTAGAAATTAGCCACACTCCAATCTGATACATAATGTTCCCGGTATAACTCAAAGTTTCTGTTATATGTTTAAAATTTTTATTTTAGTTTAGAAAGTGTCACTTGTTGAAAAATGAGAAAACATGCTCGGATTATCTTGATAATTTAGGAAAATGATTCATAAATCACTTTTTATGTGTAAGAATCAGTCTCACATCAAAATGACACATGATGTAACTGATTTGATTAAAATTACATGTTTCTAATTTAAAATGAAATTTTAGTAAAAAAGACATGCAATGTACTAAAAATTGAGAACATTCATTCATATTGTTTTTACACTTTAGGAAAATGGTCCATAAGTCATTTGATATGTGTATGAATCATCTACACCTCAATCTGATGCATGGTGTGATTAGTATGACTCCATGTGCATATTTTTATTTAAAATTTCCTTTAATTTTAGTAAAAAGGATAGTTGACCTACTCAAAATGATAAAACATATTCCAATTTTATTGATACTTTTGAAAAAATTTATCCATAACTCATTTTTGGAATGTAGGAATCAATTGCACCTCAATATGATATGTGATGTGTCTGGTATGACTCGTAGTATCTACTATCAATTTATAATTGACATTTTAGTTCAAAAAGTTTCACTCACTAAAAACCAAGAAAACACTCTAGGATTGTCTTGATAATTTATTAAAATGATTCATAAATCCTTTTTGATGTTTAAGAATCAGTATCATATCAAATTGACACATGATGTGACCAGTACGAGTCAAAGTGTGTTTTTTCAGTTTAAAATAAAATTTTTGTAAATAAGACAAGTGAAATACTAAAAACCAATCAAACACATTAATATTTTTTGATACTTTAGTAAAATTATCCATATCTCAATTTCGACATGTAGGAATCATACTCACCTGAATCTGACGAATGGTATGACCGGTATGACTCGAAGTGAATCTTTCTATTTATAATTAACTTCAATTTTAGTAAAAATATTAAATAACCTACCCAAAATTAATAAAATGAATTCATATTGTTTTTATAATTTATAAAAAATATCTATAACTACATTTTAATGTTTATGAATCATACACACCTCAATCTGATACATGATGTTCCAAGTATGACTCAAAGTGTTTGTAATCATTTTAAAAATGACATTTTAGTTCAAAAAGTTTTTATCACTAAAAACTAAAAAAACACAATTGTATTATCTTTATATTTTTTTAAAAATATTCATAAATCATTTTTGTCATGTGGAAATCTATCTCACATCAAACCGATATGTTATGTGACCTATATGATTTAAAGTTTGTGTTCTTACTTTAAAATGACATTTTAGTAAAAAAGGAAACTAACATACTCAAAACCAAAAAAAAATTAATTTAAATAGTTTTGATAATTTAATAAAATGATTAATAATACATTATAGACATGTAGTAATTAGACGATCCTCAATAAGATGCATGGTGTGACCTATATGACTCCAAATGCATCTTTTTAATTAAATTTGACTTCAATTTTAGTAAAAAGGAAAAATGACATACTCAAAATTGAGAAAACTCATTATAATTTTTTTGATACTTAAAAAAATGATCCATAAGTAATTTTTGATGTGTAAGAATTATCTTCACTTCAATATGATACACAATGTTCCAGGTATGACTCAAAGTGTTCGTTATCAGTTTCAAACCAACATTTTAGTTCAAAAAGTTTCACTCACTGAAAAATGAGAAAATGTGATCAGATATCCATTATAGTTTTGGAAAAATATTCATAAATAATTTTATATGGTTAGGAATCAGTCTCACATCAAATGGATACATGAAGTTAATGGTATGAGTCAAAGTGTGCGTTTTCGGTTTAAAATGATATTTTAGTAAAAAAGAAAAGTGATGTACTCAAAACTAATAAAATAAATTCAGATTATTTTGATACTTTATTAAAACAATCCATGTGTCATTTTAGATGTGTAAGAATCATCCTCACCTAAATCTGACACACATGGTGGTCGGTGTGGCTCCTAATGCATCTTATTAGATAAAATTGACATCAATATTAGTAAAAAGGAAAACTAACCTACTCAAAACCAATAAAACACATTCATATTGTTTTGATACATTATTAAAATTAACCATAAGTTATTTTTGACATGAATGAATCAGTATCACCTCAATATGATACACGATGTTCATGATTTGTCTCAAAGTGTTCGTTATCAGATTAAAATCAACATTTTTGTTCAAAAAGTGACACTCACTGAAAACCAAGAAAACGGGATAGGATTCTCTTGATAATTTAGTGAAATGATTTGTAAATAATTTTTGATGTTTATTAATTGGTCTCATTTCAAACTGATATATTATGCAATCAGTACAACTCAAACTATGTGTTTTGGGTTTAAAATGAAATTTTAGTAAAAAAAGACAAGTGGAATTCTCAAAACTGATCAAAAACATTTGGTTTGTTTTGATACTTTAGTAAAATGATTAATGAGTCATTTTAGACATATAGGGATCATCCAAACCTCAATCTAATGCATAGTGTGACTGGTATGGCTCCAAATGTGTCTTTTTATTTAAAAATGACATTATTTTTTTGTAAAAAGTACAATTGGCCTACTAAAAATAGGGGAAACACATTCATATTGTTTTTATACATTATGAAAATGATATATAGGTAATTTAAGAATCAGGTTCACCAAAATAAAATACACAATGTTCTTAGTATGACTCATAGTGTTAGATATCAGTTTAAAATTGACATTTTCATTTAAAAAGTGTCAGTCATTGAAAACTGAAAAAACACACTTCTATTTTATTGATAATTTAAGAAAATGATTCATAAATAATTTGTAACATGTATGAATTGGTATCACTTCAATCCACCAAAAGATGTGACAGATATTATTAAAAGTGTGTGTTTTCAGTTTAAAATAAAATTATAGTATGAAACACAACAGAAAGACCCAATATCAAGAAAACAAATTCAGATTGTTTTGATAGTTTGGAAAAAATATCCATAAGTCCTCTGGCATTGTAAGAATTAGATGCACCTTAATCTGATACATTGTGCGATTGGTATGACTCCATGTGAATCTTTTCAATATATTAGGGTAATTTTAGTAAAAAATGTACATCACATAGCCAAAACCAAGAAAACGAGTCTATATTGTTTTTCCCTCATTCTATCTACTGTTACATAATTTATTTCCTTATAAATTTTACCATATAATTATTCAATTAATTTTCATAGATATAATTCATGAATATGAGAAAGAAGTGGTGTGATGTGAAAAAATCAAATGCAACTCAATATGATGCACAATGTTCCTAGTATGACACAAAGTTTAGTTTAAAATTAACACTTTTTTGTTAATTTATTTTTTAAATTATTAATAAAATAATAATTGTTTTCTTATGCAGGTGTGTTATTTTGCTCGAGTAGGGTTGGTTTTTTCAAAAATAGCATTAGTTGGGTTTAGGATCAAAAGACAAAGAAATATTGATGTTTTTTAATGTATGTAATAATTTGTACTTATGTAATTGTATAAGACAATATTTGCAATGTCTATAATATAGTGTCTTTTCTTGTATTGGTGTTGTAAATTTCATTTAATTTAAATTCTATATTGGTACTTGATTTTTTTGATATATTTCAAAGTTTTTTTATTGTGTTTGGTTGTTATAGAACACTATAAATTTGTGGCAAGTGACTACAAAATGTCCCTTTTTTGTGCTTTTACAAGAGCTGATAAATGACCCATTTATCAACACTTTTAAAATTGCTGATAAATTTCATCCTTTATTAGAAATTATAAAATATATGACAAAGGAACCATTTATCAGCACTTTTTTAGTGAAAATAAAGGATTCCTTTATCAGATATTTTTTATCACTAATAACAGCCAAGTGCTTTTAATCTCACTGTGGTATTCAACTCGTCTCTTGCAATGATAAAGGCCATTTTTATCACCGTTAGAGGCCTATTTTGTAGAAGTGTATTTTTAGGAAAATTGGAGACCCTAGTTAAAGGAGTTTCCCTACATAATTCCATGGCACAGGTAACCCATATAGGGGGTCATTATTTTAGTGCTGTATAAGGGGCTGTGTGAGCCTTCATATGTGTAGGGGTGTACACACAGTCCAACTTGAGAAAATATCATTAATTATTCTTGGGATCTCCAACTCTCTACCCTACTTGAGGTGATCTTTATAATATTTTTATCCCACTTCAAAAAACAGTGTTTCAAAAATGTCTCATCTAGGGGAATCTCTATCCTGGCCTCTCCTATATTTATTCATAAATTTTGGGTTCTATCTCCCTAGTTTCTTGAGGGTAGTATTCTAGTACATATTTTTTAACTCTCAGTAATTCTTCTCCTTTATTTTTCATCTTCTTTCATGTGTCTTATAAGTCATGGTAGTCAAACCTATTAAAAATGTTTTTAAAATCTATATATTTCTTATCCATAGTGATGGTGAGGCCCCCTTCTTGCCTAATCTAGTTCCCATTATCAAATTTAGATTTATTTTATCCTTTTTTGGGATGGTGTTTCTATATAATTTCTTTTATTTGATATAATTTTGATGCTTTATCAATAGGAACTTTATTTATATCTCATATAATAAATCAATTGTTATTTTATTATGGATTCTAAAATGTATTCATATGGTTGTTACCAAATCCTTATTATTAAAAAATTGTCTTCCCAAAATATTTACATATCAATTCATATAACATGGTTTTCTGCATAAAATATGACTTAAAAAATTATCATTGAAATAACCTACACTTCAAATGGAATTCTAATAAGGTTTTGAATAATATTTAATTTTACTAAAGAGGATTTCCATTTACTATCAGTTGTTATACACTAACATGAAAAAAATTTCATATTGGTTCTTTGGTAAAATTTAATTGAAACTTTTTTTGGTTATATTGATTTTATGAATGGTATTGAGATATATTTTAATACTATAATAGTTATTTATCATGGATTTTAGATTATGTTATTATTTTTAGAGGAACATTTTATATTTTTAATAGTTTCAAGTTATTGATAAATATTTCTTTGATCATTCCCCTTGAATTTTTTATATATGTTTTATGTTGTAATTTTTTAACTATGTTACGGAATTTATAAAAGGAATGGTGATTTGATACATGGTTACATACACCTCAGGGCCATGGATTGATATATGGGAATTTATAATTAATAAATAACTATTATTTATAACTATAATGGAAACCGCTCACTAGTGGAGTTCATGCACTATTTAGGTAATTGTCACCTGGAAAGCCTATGATGGTAAACTTAGGTTGATATTTTATCAGGTTCACCATTGGATAGTCATATTCAGGTGTTTCTTTAGTGAGTTCTTAAATATTCACATTGTATTAAGGGTTGTTATCCAATGTTCTGGGTTTTTTCAAGACTTGTCTACTATAACACCGTGATATTTTTTATATAATTCTATTTCAATAAATATCATGTGATCAATATCTTGAAATAAATAAAACCATTAATTAAAAAACCGTGAAATATTTTATTATAAGAAAGTATTAAAATGTATTATAAAACATTACTACATTATGATAATGCAAGGTAAAACATTGTTGAGAAGATTAAAACCTCTTGTATATAAAAGGATAATAATTAATTAAAATTATTTAATCTAAAAAATGGATTTCAATTCATTGAAATTTATTATTTTTGATCTTATAGAATTATTTGGAAACAATTAATTTTTAAAATTGAATATTTATAATATAACTAATTAATTTTAAATGGATGTCATTAATATGATTTAATTTTAAAATGGGATATTTTTCAATGGATTATTTATTTAAGTGTTGTGTTTTTTAATAATAATATATAAAACTAATAATTTCAAAAATTATTTTTCTTATAAAATGTTCTAATGAATAAATAAATATATTAACACATATTTAATTAGTAATTGACATGAAATGGTATTAATAACACTTAATTTTTAAAAAGTTATTATCTATTAAATTGTTTTCTCTATATATATTATGTTTTGATTTTAATATCAAATTTTCCATTTTCAGAAGCTGAATTGGAATAAACAAAGTAAAAAAAAATTAATCTAGTAATTAAAAATAGGTAAAAATGATAATCTCATTTTTATAAATAAAAATAAGTTATCTAGATAAAAATTTTGTTACCACAGTAATATTAAAATGACGAAAACAAGTTAAAATAAGTTGTAAAGACATAAAATAACATAAAACAAAATATATATTATTCATTTGTATGAGGGTATTTATGATCTATATACATTATTTTTTACTTCACGTCCATTATTTTTTAAAATTCATATACATTAAAGAATTATTATTTTTAGAAATGCCACTTAGAACTCACTTATGAAAGGACCCTTCCTTTATCTCTCAAAAACCACTCTTACTTTGCCCAATTTTTTTCCTGTATGATAATTTTAAGCATGTCTGATAATTCACTTTGTATAAATTTTTTATCTCAACCTGTAATACATAATATGCCCACATAAAATATTTTTCAACTAAAAGGTAAAAAATTAAGATATTATATTATATTTTAAAATCCCATGGGATATTTTTTACCTATTTGTTTTTGGTTTTGAGTCTCATGTATGATATTTTACTTTGTAAATTTTCAAGAGATTTCCACACAACGTAAGGGTATATAGAGACCGGTATTTTTTGTTGCATTATGTTTGGTCCAAGTGGATTCATTTGTGAATGGAGATAAATGGGTGATTCTTGCGAGATGATTAATAGAAGAAATATATTTTTTCTGCACATTAGTATATATTAATCATCCATGTGAAGAGAATTCAACTTCTACATCCACCTAGAGAATCTTTGTGATAACGGTTACATATTCATTGAGGTTCTCGAGGAATGATTTGAATGATTTAAAGACTTTGAAAAAAATTCCTCCATTTCATTGATATATAAAATTTGGGGAAATCAAAAAGATTATATGTGTGTGATGCCTCTGAGGTATTTAATATTCTGATCAAAATTTGTTGTTGTGGGCTGTAGATTTTAGAGAAGGGAGTGAGGAAAAATATGGGATCATATTTAGAAAAGGTTAGATATACTCCCAAGTGGTTATGGGAATTGTAGATATAAGTATATATTATTTAGAGACCTTTTTATTTCATTGTAAAATTTTATAATTCTCATAAAATATATTTTCTTGAGTGAAGAATAAATATTTCTCTTTTGAAACTTTTTTATTCCTATTTGTATTAAATAGTTATTAAAATATAAAAAAATTATAGTAGATGTTCTCGCTATTTAAACTTCTTAATTTAGAACATAACATTTTTTATAGTTACTTCATCCACATTTTATCACTAAGAGTCATTTAATTGATCAAATCTAATTACTGGGTGAATCAAAAATTATATCAAGCTCTTGATATAATATTCATGAATATTTATGTGTACACTTTTAGGACTTGATGTGTTAGTTAAGTAATTCATTTTGATAATATATTTTGTTATGGAATAATTTTCTATATTAAGGATCAAAACTATTCTAAATTTTTTTAATTTTAAACATTGGTTTTCACAATACTTTCCAATCAATATATCTTTTTAAAAAAATTCTTCTATTAATATTTATTTAATTTCATTGCACTTTGTTATTTTAAATATTTTTCAAATTATTTTAAATACCCAATTTATATTTTTTTTGAAAACACAAAAAAAAGTGACCGTTTTGAGCTTAACCTACAACATCCTCAAGAGATAACCTAGGGGACACTATATTTTATCATTTAGGGGTTAAATTTTTAAAGGGGAAACACGAATAAATCTCATCATTTAATTAGCTTCTTTTTTTGGATGTTCTTAATGTCGAATAAATATATTTTTATATGTACATGGGTTCCTACACAAACCTATTTATATTATAAGACAAAAATAAATAGGGATTTTCATTAATGTTCTATTATTTTTATAATTTCTACATCTTATAGCTGTGAATCCCCCAAAAACACACCAATAAGAAATAATTTTTGAAACTAAAACAAGCATGGCTGAGGAAAAATCAATCTAATAATTGGATTTTTCTAATGGAGTCAATCAATAAAGTTATATTGAATTAATAGATACACATGTTGTCTATTAAATCAATTCTAGTTATATTCACAAACTTCCAAATTTTAATGTTTTTCTATGTAAATATACACATAATAACATTCTAGAATTTAGTTACCATTGCATTAACAAGAAACAATAAGGATTCAACATAGAACAAATGAAACTATTATATTCTCTCTATTCCTCTATATAGATATTCTAGATAATGATTTTTTATTCAAATTAAACTTTAATTAGATAGTGTAATTAATTAAAAATGTTTTTTATAAAAAAATCATTCTTCCAAAATAACTACAACTACAAAATATATTTTTGGGGCTAGGAAAAATCATGGTGAAATGTTGCTTGAATATTTGGAGATATTGAAGATATTTTGTTTTATTTTTCTCCACCATAGAATAAATAAAAAAATGATTCAATATTTTAATGTGGTATTGTGTCTTACCTATTTGAGCAAGATATATGTTTCTACAAGAGGATCATTAGTTCGAAAACACCAACTAGGGATCGAACATTAATTATAAACATGGCCTATAATAATCAAATATTTAGAATAATAGGGCTTCTTTATAGAAATTATACTCAAGTTTGCCTCACATATACTTATTAGATAACATTATTATGAGTCCACTAATTGATAATACCACTTTGTTTAGGTAAATTATGTTTTTGGATGCTTTATAGCCTCATATAGAACCTCAAACCTTTTTTGAAATGCAAATTCATTGTAGAATATTTAATTTCAATGATCATTTTAGTTTTTAATGTACTACAATATAATAATACTATGAAAAATATAGTTTTGTTTTTTAAGGAATTCACTTTTAATCAACCCAACATAAACCTCTTTAAACATACCAAAATTTCATCTACGGATAGAATGACCAATACACTAATATATTATCCTATAATGAACAAAAAAAGTGATTTTATTAAGGTGATTTAAGTAATTCCCAATATTTATACATTAATGAGCAATCCAATTCTATTTATAAAACAAATTTCAAAAATTCATAACCTTTAAAAAAATATGAAAAAGGTTTTGAGGTAACCATGTGGAAAAAACCAAAATATCTGATGAAAAAATAGATCTTGATTAATTCTTTAATGACTCAAATAGAATAATATTACACTAATATGGTTATAATGAGGTTAAAAATTAGTTGAGTTTTTTTTCACAACCTCAAGTGAATCCCAAAGTCAAAGGAAAGAAAGATGTGACTTCTATTGGAATTTGTTCCCTAGAACCAAATTTTTTAGTACTTGATTACTTGTTTTCGTAATAGTGGATTTTATTATCACATAAGTATTTTTATTCTTCATTATATTTGTATGTGATAATGTACCAAAAATACATGTCATGCTAAAAAGTCAGATAAATCCCCCACTATGATGAGAACCTAGAGGTTTCACGAAATTATTATTGAACCTCACTCTATGGATAGATGATATTGTCTTATATAACATAGACAATACATGAAATCACATTTTTGAGTCTCATAATACACTGAGGAACTTTCTCCCAGTGTTCTCCCATGGTGATCTCTTAGATAGGAGGTTATGATAAAATACTTGTTAATATGAAATCCTCATTTCCATGTGTCATTGGATTTTCTGATATATGGTTGTGTATATTGATCCTTATACTATAATATTATCATTAATGGATATCTTGAATCATCTACACTGATGTATTGATTAAAACTGTGATGAAATGTGTTCGCAGTGAAGTAGGATGTGTTGTATGTTTCATGAGTGATATTGTATTAATCTATAATGTGAGAAAGGGTTTATTACTTCTTTACCTAGATGAAACTTGATATCCCAAGACCTTTGAATGGAATAAAACATCCAACACAAATCTATAGAAATAGTGTTTTATGGGAGATTTCATTTATAAAAATTCAAAGAAAGAGGCATCAACCAAATAGGTTGATGGAACTATAATGACACCCGGTTAATTTTAGATATTGGGATAAAAGGATTATATTTCATGGTAAACATTCATCAGAGTTTGGGCATCCTTGAGATGTTAACTTCTTTCTTATATGAATTTCTTTACATGTTGCTAGATTCTAACCCTATACTTTAGGTGGTTTTTCCTAATTCCACTATGAAAGAGTCCTAGAGGGTCACAAACTAAGTGTATATGTAATATCAATTAAATTCTTTTATTGAAATTAGTAAGATATAATAAATAATATTTATTCTGGATTGGATAATCATCATAATTTAATCAATGGTTATTTGAGAGAATAAGTGAGTCAAATAATAATAATAATAAATTCTGTGTAAGATTCTTTAATATAATATTTATTATATTTATCGATGATTAACGTAGTTATATTTATTTATTAAATAAATTTTCATTATTCCAAGATCAAGTAAATGTAGATGAGGTAAAGTTGACTGAGATTAATGGTCCAGTTTAAAATAGTATAAATTATAATTTCTTTATATTATTTATGCATTTAAAATTTCTTGTGTTTAATTATAATAATAATATTATTATTATTGGACATCGGGTAAACTAAAAATTATCGAATTGGGAAATGTCTTCTGTGCGCTTTTTTAACCCTAATCCTAAAAAAATAAATATCTAACTATATATCTTTATAAAAACAAAATTGTTGTGCATAAATGCTATAGTGACACTCTCTCAGTCCCTAGAGAGTGTTCAAGAATTCTAGAGTTCTCTCTTCCCAACCTCTCTCAACACAATAAGAGATCATCAAGAGTTATTAATCTCTCAAGAATAATTATGATGTGATCAACAACGAACAATGCATGAGATTGTGGTCAGTCGTTCTAGCACCCAAAGGCTCTATAGAAATTTTTTAGATATTGTGTGTATGTATTGATCACTGCTAGAGGGAATATTCACTTGAATACTACATCATAATAGTGGAACAACATGATCATGTTAACTGGATAATCGATGAAAAATAAATTATATGCTATATCATCTCATAAATTAATAGTAAATTACATGTGAAGATCATTCACCTTTATTTCCTTCATTTTAATATATTCAAGTGATCTACTATTCTCATTAGACATGAAAATGTTATAATTTAAATAAACATTTACATTTTATTTGAGACTGAAAGTTGAGTTTTTTGTTCCATAAAAGGATGTTTCTGCTACACCTAGATCCAACATGTGTTATCAGAGTGGTCACATGTTTAATTTATAATTATTTATTATTTGTTTATTATATGCATGAGTCTGTGTTTTCTTTTACTTAAATAATTTTCTTTAATATCAAACATCATCACCTCTTCTCTATCTTAATTATAAATAAAAAACAACTAATAGTTTAATGATTAAAAATTAAAAAAACATTCGATTCACACCATTTAGAGGTGAAAACGGCTCTACCTAAAAAAATGATAGTAAAAAAAGAGATTACCTACAATATACATGTTAGGTATTATGTTTTCTCACTTTTATCTCTTTTTCTTAGGTCAGATCGGATAAAATTGAATCTAAGATCTAAATATATTAGAATGGCATGTAGATATGAACATATTAACACATATAATTAAGTACTACACAATTTTTAATCACTATATATGAAATTTATTCCATGTTATCTCGTGGATAAGTATGCATGGTTCCCTAATATTTCTATGTATCTGATACATGACACAGGCACTGATATGTGGTCCAATCTAAGGTTACATGCCATATATTCATTGTACACAATGTTTTCCTTGAACACACCCATGATAGGTAACATGGCCAAACCCAATTCATTTGTTTTGGACATGGGTAGAAGAAAATTACACATTGTACAGTTTTTTTCTGAGTACCATCTAAAATTTTCACCAAAAAAGCATTAAATTTATAATTAAACCAATTGATTATATGTTCTATGTGTCATTTATTTGATAGTACACATCATTTCATAGGATTAAAAATTATATATTTAATTAATGTCTATGTTAAAATTTTGATAAACATGAAAGTTTTACTTCACATACACTTATTTACTAAATTATTTATAAATCAGTATAATTTTTTCAAAAATTATATATGATAGTGAGTTAAGGATGGTTGGATGGAATTAATAAAAAATTAATTAATTGGATTAATTTATGGAACAATATCTTAATTAAAGAACTAATAAGAATAATTGATAACTAGATTATGAATGTACACATTTTTTATGATTTATGGATGATCGTGAGAATAGACCAGCCCTATATATGTCATTTTTGTCTTTTAATTTATTTTTAAAAAAAAATTATTGATGCCCTACATCTCATACCCTCATTTTTTTTATGTAATGGTATGTGTTCTCAGGGGTTCTTTTATGTAGACCCCCTTTATCAAATCAGTTGGATCCCCATGCATATGTATGAGGAAAATCTTTTGTAAGGATATAGATACCAAGAAATATTACATAGTCTGAGTCAAGGATCCAAGGAAAACCCAATAGAGGTGATACAATATAGATAAGGTGTAATACTAAACCAAAGACCAAGCTATGGTTAAAGGTGTTTTTCCCTAGGGTTTAGGGTTAGTTTATCATCCTCTCAATAAACTAACCATTAGAGAATCACGTGATCATTCCACTTATATTTAATTTCTAATTTTTATGTGGTTAAGTATTTATGTTTGTGAATGTTGCAAGATTTTGTACTAAATGGATTAACAAGCAAAGAATATGGAATAAAATATAATAATATAATCTTTAAATGGTTTATTAAAAAAATTTAATCACTTAAGTATAATGAAATTGACATTAATAAGTCATTTAAAAGAGTAAATTGGGATTTAAACATTAGTATGAAAATACATAGATTTAAATATTAAGTCATCTTAGTCTTCCAGTACTTGAGTTATAATCGACCTCATAGTTAAAAGTAAGTGACCAACTCGTGTTGGGTACTTTAAATTAGCATGTTAATTTTAGCTTGGGGTTTAATTTGAATTGATTATGTTTAACTCAAGGGTTGACTACCCAAGAAGGATATGGGGTAATTAAGTGGAAAAGGATGAATAAATATTTTAACAAAAACTTTCAATATTTGGGTTTCCACTCAAGAGATAAAGGAATTATGAGTTAATGTAATTAGAAAGTTACTCTAACCTAAAACACATAAAATGGATTTCTAGACCCATTTTTGGACAATGAAAATGGGAATATATACCATTTTTAGTAGAATATCTAAGGGAAAAGATAATCTATATTAGATGGGGATGGATATTGGGTCCTCAAAAATAATGGGATTATAATAAAAATTTAATTAAATTTAAATTTATTAATATGTTTTTTATAATAAAAACAAGTACTAATGATCTGATATTAATTTTTCTAAATTCTAAATCAAATTAATTCTAAAATATCACATTGATCCATACTCAACTACTCATTAATTTGAATTTTCCGGAATGGTATAGGCACATGAGCTTTATATTATTCTATGAATGGAAATGAAACATGTAGAAATACCCAATTACAGAGTTCATTTCTAAAGTGAATAATTAATAAGAAGTATCAATCTAGGAAAAACATGTGGAAGACATTTTAAATGTCCAATTTATCACTATATATTCCATGTCCAATGATATTATAAAAAAATATGAGTATATAAATGCATATTGAATCATTTCCCTCCTTAGGGAACTATATCAAGAGAAGGTGAGATCAAAGATAGATAAAATCTTTAATAGAACATTCACATGAAAGCTTAGAGATTCAGTGAAAGTTAGGGTAGATATAGTCAAGATAATTATCTACATTGATCACCTAGACATCATGGGATTTAAGATCACTGATGAGCTATGAATATATCTCATTTATTCCTCATTACCTACAAACTAATCTAGTTTAATTGTGAATTATAATGTAACACCCCAAGCTTCCATGGTACGCTCCTCTTTGAATAAAAGAGCAGCATGTGTTGTATGCAACCTCAAGTTCTAACACACCACGACCAATAAAAGTAGCAGTTATGAATAGTAATACCCACTTTTTAAAATTATATAAATTTTATATTTCAAAATGGACTTCATTTTTGTATTCGTAATATCGAAATTATCCTAAGTTTAATTTTTTGTAATTTTCTGAGAACTTCCAATTTTTTATGAATGGTGAAAAATACATACAACAAATTTTTTAATAAAAATAATTTATAGTGATAAATTATACTATTTAGTGGTTTTAAAGTATAATTAGAATATATTTTTACCATTTATCCAATGGTAGTCATTATAATTAATTTAACATTAAAATTGGACATAAACAATTGTCAATCTTTTGATATATATTGTTTCTTAAAAACACGCTACTTGTTGTGACAGCGGGAATTAATAATAAAATTAATTAATGAAACTTATATGTTTTTAATTTTTTAAAATATACATCATTTTTCAATTTGGAATATCAATTATATCTTAGGGTGAAATTTTGGCATTGTTCTGAAAAACTTCAATTTTGGATGAATAGTGAAACCACTAAGTGGTAGTAAAAAAACTGATTTTTCGTTTAAATGAAAATTTACCGCTTCTATGAATTGAATTTAAAAAATACGACATAAATGGTTGTCATTAGGATGTAAAATTTGGTTCAATGGGATTAAAATAATTTTTTGGTGAATAGTAACTTTTAAGTTTAATTAATTGTGATTAAAGGTAATTAGTGAAATTTAAGGTAAAGATAATTTTTAATAATACGAAATGACCTTCACACATGTCCTACCCCTATTGGATGAGTCATGGGTGACCAAGACAATACATGGGTCAACTTGGGGACCCCATGGAGCCACTTTGGTTGGAAAATGACATTAAAAACGTTTTATTTAATGTTAAAATAAAAATGTCACAAACATGAGATGTTTTACTAAAACAATTTTTAAATGTGGTTATACAAGTCATATTTTTTACTATAAATATTAATTAGAAATATACAAAGACTTCATACATCATGATATTTTGTTTATAATTTTTATACATTAAATAAATTAAATTATTTATGACACCATGATGATGCAACGATTACCTCATTATTTAATGATTTAAATAAAATGAAAAGATAATGTAAAATATAAAACCTAAACATGTCAAAAACCTATTGGATGGGTGTATTTCGAACTCTTATCACCTTATTCTCGAAATATATAATTTTGGGACCTTTTAAATCTGAAAATCGCTTTATAATAAAGTAACCTTTTATAACTTTCCAAGAGTGCCCCTCCTCTCCTCTTATAAAAGGCCCCCACCTCTACCACCTTACCCACACCTCTCAAACCTTTGGCTCGGACAAACCATGAACATTTTGTCTCTCCACATCCCACTCTTACTCCTAGAAGCCTCACTTTGGGCAGAATTCTTTCCAAGGAAGCCTTTGAGCTCAAATCAAAAAGAGTTACCTGTTTTAAAGGTAGTGTTTTCTCTTGTGTTCTTATGTTTTATTTTGCTTCTCCAACCCCCTAAACTCTTTTTATTCATTTCTTTTGTAACAACACCAGTATCCTCAATATACTATGATGTTGTTATAAAAAGGATTCTAGCTACACTTACACACACCTATATCTAATGGTTAAAAAAATACTGTTTTTGTGGATGGTGAATTCTTGCCTCACGAAACGATGATTGTTCAACACTCATATAACACCTTCAAAGGTGGACATTAATATGTCACTATATTTATATATGATATATAATATGTTTATGTTTTACTTAAGCTTATGTATTTTTCATTTATGTCATACCTTTATGGTTTCCATTATGGGTAAACGCGATATTTTCATTTTAGGAAGTGCGAACTACTGCCCCCTCAAAGTGATTTGAATCGTTAATGCCATATGTGGGATGTATAAAGGATTGAGTAAATAGTTTTATAAATTATATTATACTGTAATTATACTATACCTATATATAATTATAATTTCATTCCATTAAATATGAAATAGAAATGAAAGTAGCCTTCTTGTGTATGTACGGCTTACCGTCTCCATGAACGGTGCATTTCATTTCTTACCTCTAAATGTTATGTAATATTATAAATGCATGTATATACTGGATATATATGATATATATGATATCTAAATAATGAATATAATTCTGGATATAATGGATATTTAACCACATGAACAACTTGTAATTATTAGAAGTTTATTTTTGACTCAAGTACCAACGATCGACAAAATTACCATTATTAACTTAAATAATAAAATAATGTTCATAACATAGTAAAAAGTAATATAAAACAAATAATGAACATGGAAAAGGTTCTTAATCAAATATAAATTAACTCTAGTTTATTATTCAGGAGGTTAAAGAACGATCGAGTCAAGTCGGACACGAGGTAAGGGAACTTCTTAACCCAATTTCCATTCTTTGGGTTAATCTCCTACTTTCAAATTATGTCATGATATTATTATGTTCTATATTGTATTTGTACTTTATTTATGTGTAATTATAGTGAATACACATAATAGATTTATTTTATTTAAAAAAATGATCTTTGTAAGGGACTTCATCTCAATCTCCTTTCATTGAGGCATATTTGGTTTTATACACAACTTTCCTTTATACGGTGTATAAACCCCTTTGACTTTTACTTTTACTCAAAAGGAATATTTTTATACAAAGCATTTTTACTAAACGAAAAAAGGAATGTTTTTGTCTTATGTATGCAGCGACAACGACTTCTCCCCCGTCGTGACCATTATTGTGTTTCGGCTTCCTCTACAAGCCATAACTTTTTTTCTAATTGAAAAATAAATACAAATTTTTAATTTTCTTTTATTTTGGTATTGAAAGTGGTTTTGAAAGTGTTTTTATTATATCAATGTGTTTTATTGATATCTTGTGATTGAAATGTAAAAATGTTATGTTTCCTTTATGCATGTTTTATGTGATACGATTATGTTATGGTTTATGATATGTTTAAACCTATTCATATGAGGAATGAATTGGAATTAATAAGTGACGGGTGGAGTGCGCTATAGCTCATCGATGCATTGGCAGGTCTCATGAGACATACTAGTGTCTTAGCATGAGCCCTTTATAAAATCTTATTTGTAGTCTTGGCATGAGGCCTTGGATACGTGGTTATGATAGTCTGGCATTATGCATTCCATCATTATGAAAGTGGTTATTGATATGGCATGTGATTATTCAACCAATAGAATATCCATGTGAATAAGTAAATGGCATTATCTCATTTTACTTTTGCCTTATTATGTTGAAGTTTAAGTTTAAAAGGATTTTGTTTTAGTAATACATTGCCTTAAATGTTTATGTTTACTTATGAAAGCTTCCGCTGTATTATTATCCTTACTGAGCATTTGAGCTCACCCCTTTCAATGTTTTAATTTTTCAAGGATGTGAAGAAGTATTTTAGGAATGACCTACAGGGATAGTCTGAAGGTGTTATGAGTGTGTAAAATGGAGCCTATGTTATTGTAGTTTTCCACTTTATGATGCAATGTAACATTTATGAATGTATCTAGTGTTTCCAAGGCTACTAAACTAATCGGTCTTTAGAGACTTGATCTTTTGTGATCATTCCAATGTTACGCAATAATGCACCGACTCTGGGTAACTGGGGTTGGGGCGTTACAGTAGGTATCAGAGGCAGTTTAGTACTAACCTTGGAAGCTAGATTTAGATAAACTCTGATTAGAGCACATAGCCCTAAATAGACTTTGAGGATTAGTATAGAATAACTTCCTAAAATTTTGATATTATAGAGATTTTGTGAGTTTTCCGAGCAATACATCACTATCTGGATACGAGCAGGAAGAGGCGGATCTGGCACAGATGTACCTAGGGGTAAAACCCAAAAACACCTCTTTAAGCTAGACTCGAACGGGAACTGGCGCACGACAATGGGCCTTGCTGCACTCTTGGTTACGACACTCCTGGGGGATATGCTTTGGATAATTATCATTTTCTTTACAAACCACTATAAAGGGTTATGAGTATATACTTCCTCAAAGAAAACATTTTTATGATTATGGATTATATCCATAAATAGTTCAATTTATGCTAATTGTTTTTCAAGTTTGTTATTATGTATTTGGATTCATAAACTAATCTAGTTTATGACATTGTTTAGAAATGGCGCCTAGTGGAAGGAATGGAAACTGTATCAATGCATGTACTCCATTTAGGTATTTCCCTCCTACTCAAGATAAGTATAATGGAGTTGGTGATACAACTGGTGCTGATCAGCTAATCACCATACTGGGACAAATCACTCAGGTTATGAATAATAACCTTACTCGTATGGAGCACCCTGATCCACAACGTGGAGGATCAATGTTAGACCGCTTCATGAGGCAAAAACCGCAAACATTTAATGGGGGTAAAAATCCATTAGTATCTAAGCAATGGATAAACTCCTTAGAGAAATTATTCCAGGCCTTGGGGAGTAGCGAAAGGAAGAAATTTGTCATTGCAGTTTACCACCTCACTGGAGATGTCGATCAATGGTGGTCGCTGATTCAAAACACAAAGGAAGATGAAGAAGAATCAAGTATGGAATGGAGGGAGTTTAAGGAAATTTTCTTAGAAAAATACTTTCCACATGACCATCGAGCAGATATGGAAAGGAAATTTCTGAGTCTGAGGCAGAAGGAGGATGAGAATGTCGTAAAGTATGAGGCTAAATTTACAAGGTTAGTGAGGCATGATGCAAATTATATACGTAACCCAAGAAGTAAGATTGATCGTTTCTTTGATGGGTTAAAACTGTTTCTTTGTCGAGCATTAGTATCACAATCTTTCTCAGCATACGAAGATATAGTCTCGTGTACTATCAAGATAGAAAAGGAATTCTCAAAATCTTATGACAATAAAGTAAAGAGAAGAAGAGAACGGTGGAATAAGAGACAGATAAAGGGAAAAAGGGAAAGAAAGATTTTCCATTATACGATAATTGTGGGAAGAATCACCCCTGTACTTTCCTAAAAGGAATGGAAGTTTGTTATAAATGTGGAGAAAAAGGTCACCAGGCGCGTGATTTCAAGGGAAAGAAAGAGGCTATCAATGTTGAATGCTACAATTGTATGGAAATGGGGCATTATGAAAATAAATGTCCTAATCATTAGGGAAACTTACCTTAGAAAAGTCCAAGGGATCAAGGACAATCTTATGTTGTTACTACAGTTGAAGTGGAATAATTAATGTATTGGTGCTTTTGGACTCAAGGATTATATTCTAGTTATAAGAATAATGTGATATATATATAAGGATTGTACTGCAGTACTTTTTGATTTCATTAAGGTTTTAATATGATTAAGGTAATCATATTTTTAGCATGTGACAATAAGAGAAACTTTACTTTGTTTTGGGAATCTGATGTTACAATTTATTTTGGAATTTAGAGACCTTTTAGAGAAAGTCTGGGTAGAGGTATTTTGGATAACATTAAAGGTTGGAATGGATTAAGTTGAACATTGGATGGTATTGTTTAAGGTTAAAACATTTCTGAAGATTACTTTTGTAATATTATAATACTATATTTTTAGGAAAAGGACAACCTGCAGGTCGGGGGATAACCCATCACGTCGGACAAAGATGCAGGAATCGAACCCACAACTATAGTGTGACATGCCTTTATTACCTACCACTAGCCTACAGGAAGTCCCTTGTTATTACAAAATAGTTTTCCTAATCTAAATGGAATGTGTTAATATTTGTAACCTTATAAAATTATGATAAATAGAATATTTTGAGTTCCATTACCTTTTGGAGTGAATGATGGGTTTGAGGTAAAAATATATTAAAGAATGAAAGTCTACATGACAAGTAAGTATATTTCCTTACGTTCTTAGTAAATATCCTAAATAAATCCCTCAACTTTATGAAAGGTAACTTAAAACAAAAACGTTTTCAGTTAACTTTTCCAACTGGGGATTCAATGACCGTTTAACCAATCACAAGTTTGTGATTTTCTTGTGGTTAACTTTCTCCTAATCCTGTTTTCTACAACTCTCCATCAGACCTTGATGGTTTTTTTTCTTCTATATCCATATTTTCATAGAATCATAGTATGGGCTATCTCGGGTGACCTTTGTACTTCTATTTATTTCTTTTAAAGTTATATTTTTATTAACCTTATTTCCAATGTGGGTTTTCCACAAAGGTATTTTCTATTTTCAACCTTTTATTTTCAAAGAAAAATTATAAATTGTGAGGACGCAATTTATTGAAGGAGGGGAGAATGTAACACCCCAAGTTTCCATGGTACGCTCCTCTTTGAATAATAGAGCAGCATGTGTTGTACGCAACCTCGAGTTCTAACACACCGCAACCAATAAAAGTTGCAGTTATGAATAGTAATACCCACTTTTTGAAATTATATAAATTTTATATTTCAAAATGGACATCATTTTTGTATTTTTAATATCAAAATTATCCTAAGTTGAATTTTTTGTAATTTTCTGAGAACTTCCAATTTTTATGAATGGTGAAAAATACTTAAAACAAATTTTTTAATCTAAATAATTCATAGTGATAAATTATACTATTTAGTGTTTTTAAAGTATAATTAGAATATATTTTTACCATTTTATCCAATGGTGGTCATTAGAATTAATTTAACATTGAAATTGGACAGAAACAATTGTCAATCTTTTGATATATATTGTTTCTTAAAAACACGTTATTTGTTGTGACGGTGAGAATTAATTATAAAATTAATTAATGAAACTTATATGTTTGGAATTTTGTTAAATAGATATCATTTTTGAATTCGGAATATCAATTATATCTTAGGGTGAAATTTTGGCATTGTTTTGAAAAACTTCAATTTTTGATGAATAGTGAAACCACTAAGTGGTAGTTAAAAAACTGATCTTTCGTTTAAATGAAACTTTACCACGTCTATGAATTGAATTTCAAAAATCTGACATACATGGTTGTCATTAGGATATAAAATTTGGTTCAATGGGATTAAAATAATTTTTTGCTGAATAGTAACTTTTATGTTTAATTAATCGCGATTAAAGGTAATTAGTGAAATTTAAGGTAAAGATAATGTTTAATAATATGAAATGACCTTGACACATGTCCTACCCCTATTTTAAGAGTCATGGCCGACCAAGAAAATCCATGGGTCAACTTGGGGACCCCATGGAGCCACTTTGGTAGGAAAATGAAATTAAAAACTTTTTATTTAATGTTAAAATAAAAATGTCACAAACATGGGTTGTTTTACTAAAAAAAATTTAAATGGGGTTATACAAGTCATATTTTTTACTATAAATATTCATTATAAATCTAAAAAGATTTCCTACATCATGATATTTTGTTTAAAATTTCTAGAGATAAAATAAATTAAATTATTTATGACACCATGATGATGCAGCGATTACCTCATTATTTAACGATTTAAATAAAATGAAAAGATAATGTAAAATAAAAGACCTAAACATGTAAAAAAACTATTGGATGGGTGGATTTCGAACTATTATCACCTTATCCTCGAAATATATAATTTTGGGACCTTTTAAATCCGAAAATCACTTTATAATAAAGTCACCTTTTATAACTTTCCAAGAGTGCCCCTCCTCTCCTCTTATAAAAGGCCCCCACCTCTACCACCTTACCCACAACTCTCAATCCTTTGTCTCAGCCAAACCCTAGCCATTATATCTCTCCAAATCCCACTCTTACTCTTAGAAACCTCACTTTGGGCAGAAGTCTTCCCAAGGAAGCCTTTGAGCTCAAATCGAAAAGAGTTACCCGTTTTAAAGGTAGTGTTTTCTCTTGTGTTCTTATGTTTTATTTTGCTTCTCCAACCCCCTAAAATCTTTTTATTCATTTATTTTGTAACAACACCAGTATCCTAAATATACTAGGATGTTGTTATAATAATTATTTGATCTACACTTACACACACCTACATCTATTGGTTAAAGAACATACTGTTTCTGTGGATGGTGAATTTCTGCCTCACGAAACGATGATTGTTCAACACTCATATAACACCTTCAAAGGTGGCCATTAAGATGTCACTATATTTATATATGATATATAATATGTTTATGTTTTACTTAAGCTTATTTATTTTTCATTTATGGCATAAATTTATGGTTTCCATTATGGGTAAACGCGATATTTTCATTTTAGGAAGTGCGGACTACCTCCCCCTCAAAGTGATTTGAATTGTTAATTCCATATGTGGGATGTATAAAGGATTGAGTAAATGGTTTTATACATTATATTATACTGGAATTATAGTATACCTATATATAATTATAATTTCATTCCATTAAATATGAAATAGAAATTAAAGTAGCGTTCATGCGTACGTACGGCTTACTGTCTCCATGAACGGTACATTTCATTTCTTACCTCTAAATGTTATGTAATATTATAAATGCATTTATATACTGGATATATATGATATATATGATATCTACATCATGAATATAATTCTGGATATAATGTATTTTTCACCACATGAACAACTTGTAATTATTAGAAGTTTATTTTTGACTCAAGTACCAACGATCGACAAAATGACCGTTATTAACTTAAATAATTACATAATGTTCATAACATGGTAATAAGTGATATAAAAGGAATAATGAACATGGAAAAGGTTCTTAAGAAAATATAAATTAACTCTAGTTTGTTATTCAGGAGGTTAAAGAACGATCGAGTCAAGTCGGACACGAGGTAAGGGAACTTCTTAACCCAATTTCCATTCTTTGGGTTAATCTCCTACTTTAAAATTATGTCATGAAATTATTATGTACTATCTTGTATTTGTACTTTATTTATGTGTACTTATAGTGAATACACATAATAGATTTATTTTATTTAAAAAAATGATCTTTGTAAGGGACTTCGTCTCAATCTCCTTTCATTGAGGCATATTTGGTTTTATACACAACTTTCCTTTATACGGTGTATAAACCCCTTTGACTTTTACTTTTACTCAAAAGGAATCTTTTTATACGAAGCATTTTTACTAAATGAAAAAAGGAATGTTTTTGTCTTACGTATGCGGTGACAATGACTTCTCCGCCTCCGTGACCATTATTGTGTTCCGGCTTCCTATACAAGCCATAACTTTTTTTTAAATGAAAAATAAATACAAAGTTTTAATTTTCTTTTATTTTGGTATTGAAAATGGTTTTGAAAGTGTTTTTATTATATCAATGTGTTGTATTGATATCTTGTGATTGAAATGTGGAAATGTTATGTTTCCTTTATGCATGTTTTATGTGATACGATTATGTTATGGTTTATGATATGTTTAAACCTATTCATATGAGGAATGCATTGGACTTAATAAGTGACAGGTGGAGACCGCTATAGCTCCTTGATGCATTGGCAGGTCTCATGAGACAAACTAGTGTCTTGGCACGAGGCCTTGACAAAATCTTATTTTTAGTCTTGGCACGAGACCTTGGCTACGTGGTTATGATAGTCTGGCATTATGCATTCCATCATTATGAAAGTGGTTATTGATATTGCATGTGATTATTCGACCAGTATAATATCCATGTGAATAAGTAAATGGAATTATCTCATTTTACTTTTGCCATATTATGTTTAAGTTCAAGTTTAAAAGGATTTTGTTTTATTCATACATTGCCTTAAATGTTTATGTTTACTTATGAAATCTTCCTCTGTATTATTATCATTACTGAGCATATGAGCTCACCCCTTTCAATGTTTTAATTTTTCTAGGATGTGAAGAAGTATTTTAGGAATGACCTGCAGGGATATTCTGAAGGGGTTATGAGTGTGGAAAATGGATACTATGTTATTGTAGTTTTTCACTTTATGATTTAATGTAACATTTATGAATGTATCTAGTGTTTCCAAGGCTATTAAACTAATCGGTCTTTTGAGACTTGATCTTTTGTGATCATGCCAATGTTACGCAATAATGCACCCACTCTGGGTAACTGGGGTCAGGGCGTTACATATAATATGAGAAATAATTATAATACACTTATGGAACATCTTACACATATTATCCAAGTTGATAAAGAAGTGGGACATAAAAACCCTATTATCCTTATAATGAAAATAATATAAAGAACAAGTAAAAGGTCCGAAGACTCATTCCAACAATATGGCTCCAAAGCATCACCCATCTGTGAAAAAAAATATGAAAATAAAATGAAAGGAACAAGATGTAGTATGTTTCTCATGTTCCATGTTAGACCACTATAATAGTAATTGCACTAAAAAAATAAGCATGGGTAATCCTCATGTTAAATCATCGTTGTGTGTAATCTTTACATATCTGTGTTTTTAAAATTATATATTGTTTTTGGTAATCACATTTTTATTAAAATAAAATACATACATATATTTATGATTATTACTAGAGATGAGGAGTATCTAAGGGCTATTAATGGAATGAGGATGGATATGTTATCCATTGAAAACTACTATATCACATTTCCAAAATAATTGATTTGTGTTTAAAAGAACTATTTTTATGTTCCTAGTGTAACCAATAACATAATTTTTGTTTCATATTTATATATTGATGGATTTATCATTGAATTTATAAATAATGGTTGATAATTTTAAAAGTTATCATATGTTATTGTATGGAACAATTGAATAAAGTTCTTTATTTATTAAATTACTAAAACTAAATAATAGAAATTAATGAAAAAAATATGTGTGACTCAAATAACACCTAGTTATGGAATCACCATATTGGTGATGTAAATGAGAATTTATTTAGAAATCTTTATCATGAAGGTTAAATAAACACTTTTGTGATTAAAACACTTCAAAAATTTAATGTTTTTTAAAAGGAAATATGAACAAACCACCATTCAGTGGTCGATTTGAAAGGTCCAAATATATTCTAGAATTTATACACACTGATGTGTGTGGACCTTTTCATGTAGAATATATAAGTGGATTATCATAAATTATTACTTTAATTGATTACTTGAGAAGGTATGATTAAATCTAATTAATGAGGTATAATTCTAAATCCTTTGATAAGTTCAAAGAGTTAAAGAATGAGGTGTTGAATCATTTAGGTAAGAATATAAACAAAAAATGATAAAATAAATGTGGAAAATATATTAACTAATACTTTATTGGCATTCTAAAAAAGTAAGGAATTTTATCTCAACTCACTCCACCTTATACACCACAGTGGAATAGTTCTAGTGAAAGTAGGAACCATACCTTTTTGGATTTGTTAAGGTCAATGATGAGTCATGAAAGACTTTTATTATCCTTTTAAGGATATACATTACGGAGAATATTATACTTAATAAATTTAGTACCATCTAAAGAACCAGATGGAATTCCCTTTGAGTTATGGAATAGATAGAAACCCCTTTTTCATGTGTTTTATCATTAGGTTTTTTTGGAATTACTTATAACATACCTTATTTTTCTTACATTACTATTATATCATTCTAAAGATAAAAAATATAAAATCTTTACACAACCAGGATCTAGAGGTTTAGTGTCTTGGGAAAATTAGTAGCATACATAAAATTTAAAAAATAAATAATTTATTTAATTCCTTCTTATATAGCTTCATATTGGCCCTTGAGTTCTTCTTATTAAAAGTAGTCACCTTAGGATATACATCAAAGAAAGGGGTGAGAAAAAATATCAGTGAGGGGATTGATAAGAACATGAATCAATATAACATGGTGTAATAATAATCCTCATCACAACATCATCATCATAATCCTGAGAGGAAGTATTAGATAAAGTCATGGAATGTGGAAATACATAAAAAATTAAACATTGTGTCTTAGTGGTCAAATACCACACATAGTTGTGAACAAAGATAGCATCTTGTTCACACATATTTCACATTTTCTCATGAGATGCATAACATTAAAAAATACATAGGAACACTATATAATTATTGGTGAACCCATCACATCATAACATTATCATAGAATAAATAATTCCTGGTGAACCCATCACATCATAACATTTCATGGGATATATAATTCTGTGTGCACCCCTCACATCATAACATTTACATTATCATGGATGCCACATAGAACACATATCAATCATGAACATAAAATAACCCATGTAAATGAATGATTTTCATTCCATAAATACTACATTCATAAACAAACTTTGGGAAATCTAATTTAAATAACATTCTTGGTGTATTAATCATCAATCTTGAGTGAAGAAGAAATAATATCAAGAGAAGTAAATTATGTGTTTCCTGAAAGAATAATTATTTTGGAAAAAATTGTTTTTGTCATAAACTTAAGTCAAAAACATGTATATCTAAGAAAAGATAAGATAATTATAAACAAATAATATTCAAGGAACAATAAATTAGTATCCATATTGAAAATAATGTGACATAGGGAAAACACCAAGAAATAGAGTAAGGTTTAAGAATTCCTCCTACCTTATGTTTGAATGATTTCTTCACATTAATATTCTATATAAATACATTAAGTTCATTAATTAGCAAATAAATAACCTTTTATACATGAATTTTATTAATTATGGATTTATTAAGTTTATTTACAATATTTTATATGATTTATAGTGTCTAATTTCATCATTTGAGAGTGTTTGTTTTCTTAGTTTTCATGATTTGTTCACTTGTGTACATGAATTGAAGTTCGTGTAAAATGGGGATAAATATACAGAATTGTGATTATATGTTATTATTGATATTATTTAAGTTTAAATGGTCTTATAACTAATTTTTTATATGTTATTATGGTGAATAATTAGATAGAAGTTAATGATGATCATTTTATGTTAAATTTGGAAGTTTTTTATCCCAACAAACTCATTTTGTTTTATCATTTAATATTATATATATATATATGTTAGTTAAAAACATAAATAGGCTTATAAAATAAATTTTAAAATATATTTCAACCATTATAGTAGATTTATTAACATCCTTGAATGTGTGAAAGGAAAATAAAAGTGTATCGCCCACGATGTCGGTAAATTGACACATCATGGATGACGATTTCATTTTTAGAACAAAAGCGAGAGGGAGAGAGGATTTAAATGGGGGATATTACATTAACATTATAGAATTATAATATATTTAAGGAAAATTTTTTATCATTATATTTTTATTAGGGGAGGTGAGGAGAAAATAAAAACAAAAATGAACTTTAAAATAAACTTAAAGAAAGGAAAGAGGAATTTACCTCTTGAATTTCTCCTCCTTGAGAACCTCCTTAGGGAAAAAAATTTCATTAGATGAGATCAAGAGCTCATAGATGTGGTGTAGGGGCTATGGAAGAGTATTGGGAATAATTTTTTCAAGGATCAAAGCTTGGAAGGTGTGAGGGAAATAGGTGGTGATGGGTGGTATTTATAGTGGAGGAGAGGGGTGTTTTCTCATTATTATATATATTAGTTTATTATATTAGATCAAGATAGTGAATAGTTTGATAATTATTACTAAATATATTAAAATAATTAATTTTAGTTCTAGATTATTTTTATGACATCATATATGACTCAAGTAATAGTGTACTTAACTTATAATGTATATATACTTTGAATTACTATATTTTACTATTCATCAAAAATTCAAGTATTTCAGAAAAATCCCAAAAATTCACCCGAAAATTTTTTTGATGTATAAAATTAAAAAAATAAATCTAGTTTAATAAATTAATTTTATAAATATGATTAATTTAATTTTTAATTAAAATCATCATTTACTTTGAAAATACATATTTTAAAATTATAAATCATTTTATAACTCTTTGAAAATTTACTTAAAGTATCCTAAAAATATATTAAAACTATAAGACATATAAATATTAATTTATGAATAAAATTTATATAAAAAAATAATTTAAAATATTAAATTAATCATAAAATTATAATTAAATATTTAAAACCTACAAAAATACCAACACTTAATTAATAATTTTTAAAACATTTATTGACTTAGAATATGATATAATTATATCATAATTTAATTCAGAAGATTCCTTAATTGATTTTATAATTTCATGTGTGATGTTACTTTTTATTTATCTGACTAACTATTTATAAGGGTTATATTAATATTCATAAGGTCAAGTTACTATTTCATTAGTATAGGTTCCATAAAATCTAGAAATACTTCTTATAATTTCATGTGTGATGTTACTTTTAGTTAAAGAGTTTTTAACAAAATGAGAGACACTTGAATACAAATAATTGAGTAATAATATTTAATAAAACATTATAATACCATGAGAATAAAGTTATTCATGATATAATGTGCCAAAGTACAGTATATACACCATATAAGAGTTAATTGGTGCATAAAAATAATGAAGTCTCAATGGAAATGTAAAATGAGATAAAATCCCTTATAAAGAAGGTATCCTTAAATTAAGGATAAATAAATCTCATAATTATGTGTGAAAAATATAAATACACCCAATATAAGTGGATATTAAGTGTAAAAAAATAATAGGTCATCCATATATATTCATAGGATGAATATTCAATAACTACAAGTTGAACCCAAAGAAATCGAAATTGGGTTAAGAAGTTCCCTTGTAAAAATTCGACAGCCTAACGGCGTCACTTTAAAATTCAGAAAACGAGTTCATGAGACAAAAAGGGTATCTCATCACTTGGAAATAAATTTTACATTAATAAGGATATAGAAGAAAATATCCCAACATAATAAGATGTTAATTAAAAGAGCTAACAAAAATAAGTCTTTTAAAAAGAGGAGGGCGAAAGGTTCCCTTACCGACTTGGGTAACTTTCGAAACGTACACCCCATAAAAGAAGGGCTATAAAAAATTGATGTAAATACTTATAAACTAAATTATATTACAAAAAGAGTATAATAATGGTCATTACATACACCACTCAAAGAAAATGGGGGAAAATGTAGCATAAATCTCACGGGAATAAAAGTGAGATGGAAACCCCCTTACGAAAACTCGGCAGCCTATCAGCGCCACATAAAACTTCCAAAAATGGATTTATGAGATCAAATAGGGTCTCTCATAATAAAAACATAAAAATTAAAGTATTATTAATATAAAACAACATCCCCAAACATAAGAAAGATGAGCTTAAAAGAAATGACATAAAAGAGAGTACTTAAAAAGAAAGAGAGAGGTAGGATCCCTTACCTCAAGTCCAACTTGTCTTGTTAGTTTATTTATATTCCTGAATAATAAACTTTGGTAAATTAATAATTTCTTAATGAAATACTTTAAAGTTTATTATTCAATTAATATCACATATTATAATGTTATAATAATTAGTTAATAATGTGAGTTCATATCAGACATTTTTGTCGATGTTCGGTACATGAGTCAAAAATGAACTTGTTTGAAAAGAATTCCCCATGTAGTTATAATTACCCAATCTACAGAATATTATTAATGATTATCATATATATCCATTATATATTCATTTTATACTATTCCATAACATTCAGAGATAAGAAAATGAAATGCACCGTTCATGGAGACGGTAGGCCATACGTACGCATGAACGCTACTTTCATTTTTTTGTCACATTAATGGAATTAAAACTAAATGAGATATATGTATATTATAATTACAGTATAATATATCTGTTATATAGGTCACATAAGTTAATTACTTTCATTATTTATACATTCCATGTATTTCATGAACGAGTCACATCACTTGAGGCGGCGGTAGTCCACACTTCCTCAAATGAAATTATCGCATTTGCACAACATGCAAAGCATTAAGGTATGTTTTAAATTTAAAATATAGAAGAATAGATAGGAAATAAATATAATATATATCATATATAAATATAGTTCCATAATAATAGCCACCATGAGAGGTGGTAGGAGAAGATAGAACAATCATCGTTTCGTGAGGCAGTAATTCACCATCCACAGAAACAGTATGTTCTTTAACCATTAGACGGAGGTGTGTGTAAGTGTAGCTCAAATACTTCTCATAAAAACATCCTAGTATACTGAATATACTGGTTTTGTTACAAAAAAAGGAATAAAAAGAGCTTAGGGGGTTGGAGAATCAAAAAAATACAAAAGAACATAAGAGAGGACAATACCTTTAAATCGGGTAACTCTCTTTGGTTTGAACCAAAAGGGTTTCTTGAAGAGATTTATGCCTAAGGTAAGGCTTATAAGACTAATAGAGGGATGTGTAGAAATACAATGAGTATATTTTGGTCGAGCCAAAGTCTTGAGAGGTGTGGGTAAGGTGGTAGAGGTGGGGGCCTTTTATAAGAGGGAGGAGGGGCACTCTTGGAAAGTCTTGAAAAGTTACTTTATTATAAAATTATTTTCGGATATTAAAGGTCCAAAAATTATATATTTTGAGGATAAGGTGATAAGGTTTTTAAATCCACCCATACAATACGTTTTTTACAAGTGTAAGACTTAGATTTTACCTTATCTTCTAATTTTATTTAAATCGTTCATTTTTGAGGTAATCGTTGCATCATAATGGTGTCATAAATTAATTTATTTATTTAATGTCTAAAAATTATAAAAAACTATCATGATGTAGGAAATATTGTTATCTTTCCAATGAATATTTATAGTCTAAGAGATCATTTACACAGACAATAATAAAATTGTTTTACTTGGGTGATATATACTTTGGTTATACTTTCCTTTTAAAAACATAAAATTATAAAGTGTCACTATCACCCAAAATAATTCCATGGGGTCCCAAAGTTTGGCATAAGGCATCCCATGGTCGTACATGACACAACCAGTAGCATTAGGACACATTTTGGCGTCATTTTTAATTATTATGATATTATTTTTTTACCCTTAACTACCTGATTACTAATGAATCACGATAATTAAAGATAATTATCACAGTTACTATTCATAATGTCCAAAAACAAGAGTCTTAATTACATAATTTGGACCTTATGATTCCAAATATGGAATCCATTTTATCAAATTCCAAACATAGAAATTACAGTAAATAATTTAAAATAATTCTCGTTCTCAAAACCAAAGACGGGTTTTTAAGAAGTAAAATCTATCAAAAGATTGATTTGTTTTTACATCCAATTTAAAAGTGAAATTAAATTCAATGAGAAAAATTGTATTAAATGATAAAAAAAATTAAAGTATACCTTTAAAACAATTAAAATGACAATCTAACTATATAAATAAATTGGATGAAAAGGCAGTTTTGAATTAAAATGTAGTATTTTTCACTATTCATTGAAAATGAACATTTGTCAGAAAAATAACAAAAATTCACCCTAAGCTATATTTGATATTACAAATTAAAAAATGATATCAATTTTACCAAATTCAAAACATTTATTTTTCATTAATTAATTGTATACTCAATTCCCGTTGTCAAAACAAATTGCGTGTTTTTAAGAAACAATATCTATTAAAAGATTGACACTTGTTTATGTCCAATTTCAAAGTGAAATTAATTCAAATGACCACCATTGGATTGAATGGTAAAAATATATTTTAATTATACTTTAAAACCAATTAAGAATATAATTTGACCATATAAATAAATTAGATTAAAAGGAAGTTTTGAATTAAAATACAGCATTTTCACTATTCATTAAAAATGAACTTTATCGGAAAAATAACAAAAATTTACACAAAGTAAATTTTGATGTATTGATTCTAAAGAAGGATTTTATTTTTTCAAATATAAAATATAAAATTTTCAAAAAGTGGATTTAATAAGGGTTCTCCATCAAAAGGCGGTTAATCGACATTTTAAAGAATATTAGAAGATTTATGCTTAAAATTGGATTCATTTGCATTTTAAGCCTCTAAAATTTATTTGGATAAATGAAAAAATATTTGACAAACATATATAATCATTTGGTAGTTAGTTATATTCATTCCTGCCATTACAATGGCTAGGCGTTGACTACCATTTAAAATAATATTATTATATTATTAGTGTTCAACGTATGATTTCAAAGAAACTCATTGTTGCGTATTGGGTACTCCATTGAACATAGCATTCCATTTAAATTAATATTAATATTTTATTCACAAATATTAATAAATATGAAAATGTCATATTCTTTATTTACCTGGGATGTTACATCCTTCCCCCCTTTGGAGAATTGCGTCCTCGCAATTTTAAAATTGGGCTTAGAAACTTTATTTACAGCCCCACATCAGAAAAAGAAGTCAGCAATACTATCACTTTAAAAGAAAGAAAGAGAATTACAGAGGTCACCCGAGTTAACCCATACTAGGATTCCATGTAGGAAAACATGGATATGGAAGAAAAAAATGGGTTAAGTTCTGAGGGGGAGTGATAAAAAACATGATTAGGAGAAGGTTAGCCACCAGAAAATCACAAACATGTGATGGGTTAAACGGTATTTGATTCCCCAGTAAGAAAAGATAACATAAAACATTTTTGTTTTAAGTTACTTTTAATTGAGGAATTTATTTATGAGCTTAACTAAATCATAAGGAAACATACTTACTTGTCGTGTAGACTTTCATTTTTTACTATATTTCTAACAGAAACTCATACTTTCTCCAAATGATGAGTATTTAGGATGACTTGTTCACATTAAAAGAGCTATAATCAATATCTAGAGAATCACCTAATCCAAAAAAGAGAACTATATATTTACCATGTCTTTAGACAAAACCAAAACCAAAATTGTTAGTACGAGATCACATAATACCTAAAATGGATAAACCTTTTTAAAAAGAAAATCTATTCTTAATCTCCAAAAAATTTCCAACAAAACCCAAAGTTCAACAAAGACCATTCGATAAAAAATTGTCCATAAAATTATTCAAAGTAAACTAAACTAAGATTGAAACCCAATTATTTGAAGGATTTAATCACATAGTCTTCCAAGGTAAATATTAACATTTATCTCCAAATAACAATAGTTTCTCTTAAAGTCTCATATTGAAAAGTAATTAACCTAATCATATATCATCCATGATAGGTCAATAATTTCCTAGATAACCCAAAATCAACTTATTATTGATTCATAAAATCATCTAACTATAAATAATTTGTCATACTAACCAAGGACTTCACGTAGTACAGTGGTAGGCGATAAATACCAGTCGCACTTTGGTTGTGGGTTTGATTCCCACAGCTTTTTCTGATGCGACGGGTTGTCGCACGGTCTACGTGTTGTCCTTTTTCCAAAACTATATAATTATTAAAACATTCCCCAAAAAGAGATAAAATCATCAAAAATAACCATAACATAATTTAACCTCAATTTTATCTCAAGCCTTTCATTTTCCATCATAACATATAGTAACCCATGATTACCTCAAAAGTAAGGATCATATAAACCCTAATGGTTACCTTTATAATTATTACATGAACTTCCACATCGAGTTGGTTATCTCGTACATGATTCATTAGAGAACTCACCAAGGTTCAAGTGGTTAATTATGACTCCTGATATTTGGTTGAGAAAAATCACAAGAGTTCTCAATGCAGCTCCCATATCATTCAGTTGTTCTTTCCAAAAATCGTCACAGTTTTCTTCACATCCACTATCACTTTGGTGCCTACTAGATCCAGCCATTTACTAAAACCAAAATGGTTAGTGTGAGTATATAATTATAATCTTCATATAATACTATGATATAATTATTCATTTTATCATAAACTCATTCACTTTATCTAAAACTATGACTCTTTCTAAAATCTTAACCATTATGGTAATGTCACTTGTGCTTAAAGAATACCCTAACCTCTAAAGTCATCTAAACTTTCCTCTGATACCAACTGTAAGGACCCGGCATTAAAACATTACATAATCTTGAATTAAATGAATAATTCACATTGAGGATCTTTTCAGGTTTAGAGTTTTAGAGAATTGGGACATAACTATTACATCTCAAATATTACACAGTAGACACATCTACTCAGTTTCCATTTTTTTTAAGTAAACTCTTGAATAAAAGAGCCATGTCTAGTTCCTTGTTCTAGACATCATGACATCTCCTTGATCCCATCCTTGACCATATTCCACTTTAAGTCCTATGGAAAACATTTCAAAAACTTGGGATGAGCATAAAAAGATCAGTAAAGGATATAAAAATACGGAAAGGAAACATTAGTCGACGTATACATAAAATCAATTAAAATACACTTTACTCATAAAACATAAGCACTTTAACATACCTCATTAAATCATAAGATTTATGAATAACTCTTAGAAATCATAAGACATAAAGGTAACTTTAGGCATTCATAACATTCTTACGTAGGTAGTAACCCTCATGGTTACGTTTGGAATACCCATCATAGTATATTCCCTAAATCTCTTCAGAGAAACCTTAGCGTTAACTCCTTCGCGTTACCCAATGCATTGGAGATCTATATCGGGCTCACCCTCCCTTAGTTTATCACAGAACCACCCATCTTCATAAAAAATGCCCAAGACCATTACTTATTCATAGAACATAAAACAAGAATAAAGGAAAGATAAAATTTCCACCTTACAATCACAATATATCATTTCAAGATATTTACAAAATCAATTCTTTATCAAACCATTTTCAAAAACCAATTAAAAATGGATTTTTGAATCAAAGTGTCCCATACCACTTTGAAGATTTTAAAGGAATTAAAATTTTAAAACATTAATGTCCGTATATATAAATCCTAAACCCATTTTTAAAACATGGACATTAATGATAATGATTTATAAAAATAAATTTTTAAAACATTTAAAATGATATTTTAGTTAAAGCATTTTTAACAAAATGAGTGACACTTGAATACAAATAATTGAGGAATAACATTTAATAAAACATTATAATGTCATGATAATAAAGTTATTCATGATATAATGTGCCAAAGGACAGTATATACACCATATAAGATTGAATTGGTGCATAAAAATAATGAAGTCTCAATAGAAATGTAAAATGAGATGAAATCCATTATAAAAAAGGTATCCTTAAATTAAGGATAAATCGATCTCATAATTATGTGTGAAAAATATAAATACACCCAATATTAGTGGATATTAATTGTAAAACAATCATATGTAATTCACAATTATTCATAGGATTACATATTCAATAACTACAAGTTGAACCCAAAGAAATCGAAATTGGGTTAAGAAGTTAATTCACAGCCTAACGACGTCACTTTAAAATTCAGAAAACGAGTTGATGAGACAAAAAGGGTATCTCATCACTTGGAAATAAATTTTACATCAATAAGTATATAGAGTAAAATATCCCAACATAATAATATGTAAATTAAAAGACCTAACAAAAAGAAGTCTTTTAAAAAGAGGATGGTGAAAGGTTCCCTTACCGACTTGGGTAAATTTCGAAACGTACACCCCATGAAAGAAGGAATATACAACATTGAAGTAAATACTTATAAACTAAATTATATTACACAAAGAGTAGAATAATGGGCATTACATACACCAATCAAAGAAAATTGTGGAAAATGTAGCATATATCTCACGGGAATAAAATTGAGATGAAAAATCCCTTACAAAAACTCAGCAGTCTAACGGCGCCACTTAAAACTTCCAAAAATGTATTTATGAGATCAAATAGGGTCTCTCATAATACGAACATAAAAATTACAGTATGATTAATATAAAAGAACATCCACAAACATAAGAAATATGAGCTTAAAAGAAATGACATAAAAGAGTGTACTTAAAAAAAAGAGAGAGGTAGGATCCCTTACCTCAAGTCCGACTTGTCTTGTTCGTTTATTTATATTCCTGAATAATAAACTTTTTTCAATTAATAATTGCTTAATTACCTCCTTTAAAGTTTATTATTCAATTCATATCACATATTATAATGTTATAATAATTAGTTAATAATGTGAGTTCATATCAGATGTTTTTGTCGATGTTCGGTACATGAGTCAAAAATGAACTTGTTTGAAAATAATTTATCATGTAGTTATAATTACCCCATATCCAGAATAGTATTAATTATTATCATATATATTCATTATATGTTCATTTTAAACTATTCCATAACATTCAGAGATAAGAAAATGAAATGCACCGTTTCTGGAGACGGTAAGCCGTACGTACGCATGAACGCTACTTTCATTTCTTTGTCACATTAATGGAATTAAAACTAAATGAAATATATGTATATTATAATTACAGTATAATATATATGTTATATAGGTCACATAAGTTCATTACTTTCTTTCTTTATACATTCCATGTATTGCATGAATGAGTCACATCACTTGAGGCGGCGGTAGTCCACACTTCCTCAAATGAAATTATCGCATTTGCACAACATGAAAAGCATAAAGGTATGTTTTAAATGTAAAATAAAGAAGAATAGAGAAGAAATAAATATAATATATGTCATAGATAAATATATTTCCATCATAATGGCCACCACGACAGGTGGTAGGAGAAGATAGAATAATCATCGTTTCGTGAGGCAGTAATTCACCATCCACGGAAACAGTATGTTTTTAACCATTAGACGGAGGTGCGTGTAAGTTTAGCTCAAATAATTCTCATAAAAACATCCTAGTATACATAATATAATTTTTTTGTTACAAAAAAGGGAATAAAAAGTTCTTAGGGAGTTGGAGAATCAAAATAAAACAAAAGAACATAACAGATGACATTACCTTTAAATCGGGTAACTCTCTTTGGTTTGAACCAAAAGGGTTTCTTGAAGAGATTTATGCCTAAGTTAAGGATTCTAGGTTGAAGAGAGGTATGTGGAGAGATAAAATGAGTATATTTTGGTCAAAGCAAATGCTTGATAGGTGTGGGTAAGGGGGTAGAGGTGGGGGCCTTTTATAAGAGGGAGGAGGGGAACTCTTGGAAAGTCTTGAAAAGTTACTTTATTATAAAATGATTTTCGGATATTAAAGGTCCCAAAATTATATATTTCGAGTATAAGGTGATAAGGTTTTGAAATCCTCCCATCCAATACGTTTTTGACAAGTGTAAGACTTATATTTTACCTTATCTTCTCGTTTTATTTAAATCATTCATTTATGAGGTAATCATTGCATCATCATGGTGTCATAAATAAATTAATTTATTTAATGGATAAAAATTATAAAAAAATATCATGATGTAGAAAATCTTTGTATCTTTACAATGACTATTTATAGTCTAAGATATCATTTATACAGACAATAATAAAAAAATTTACTTGGGTGATACATACTTTGGTTATACTTTCCTTTTAAAAACATAAAATTATAAAGTGTCACTATTACCCAAAAGTGATTCCATGGGGTCCCAAAGTTTGGAACAAGGAATCCCATGGTCGGCCATGACACAACCAGTAGCATTATAACACATTTTGGGGTCATTTGTTATTATTATGATATTATTTTGTTACCCTTAACTACCCGATTACTAATTAATCATGATAATTAAAGATAATTATCGTCATTACTATTCATAATGTCCAAAAACAAAAGAGTCTTAATTAAATAATTTGGAAATTATGATTCCAAATATGGAATAAATTTTATCAAATTCCAAATAGAGAAATTGCAGTAATTAATTTAAAATAATTCCCATTGTCAAAACCAAAGACGGGTTTTTAAGAAGTAAAATCTATCAAAAGATTGATTTGTTTTTACATCCAATTTAGAAGTGAAATTACATTCAATGACAAAAATTATATTAAATGATAAAAAAATAATTAAATTACACCTTTAAAATATTTAAAATGACGATCTAACTATATAAATAAATTGGATGAAAATGCCGTTTTGAATTAAAATGCAGTATTTTTCACTATTCATTGAAAATGAACATTTGTCAGAAAAATACCAAAAAATCACCCTAAGCTATATTTGATATTCCAAATTCAAAAATGATATCAATTTTATAAAATTAAAAACATAGAAGTTGCATTAATTAATTTTATAATCAATTCTCGCTGTCAAAACAAATTGCGTGTTTTTAAGAAACAATATCTATTAAAAGATTGACACTTGTTTACGTCCAATTTAAAAGTGAAATTAATTCAAATGACAACCATTGGATTAAGTGGTAAAAATATATTTTAATTGTAATTTAAAACCAATTAGGAAGATAATTTGACCATATAAATAAATTATATTAAAAGGAGGTTTTGAATTAAAATATAGCATTTTCACTATTCATTAAAAAATGAACTTTATCAGAAAAATAACAAAAATTTACAAAAAGTAAATTTTGATGTCTTGATTCTAAAGAAGGATTTTATTTTGTCAAATATAACATATAAAATTTTCAAAAGGTGGATTTAATAAGGGTTCTCCATCAAAAGGCGGTTAATCGACCTTTTAAAGAATATTAGAAGATTTATGCTTAAAATTGGATTCATTTGCATTTTAAGCCTCTAACATTTATTTGGATAAATGAAAAAATATTGGACAAGAATATATAATCACTTGGTAGTTATTTATATTCATTTTTTTCATTATAATGGCTAGGCATTGACTACCATTTAAGATAATATTATTATATTATTAGTGTGCAACGCAAGATTTCAAAGAAACTCATTGTTGCGTATTGGGTACTCCATTGAACATAGCATTCCATTTAAAGTAATATAAATATTTTATTCACAAATATTAATAAATATGAAAATGTCATATTCTTTATTTACCTGGGATGTTACACAAGGAATAAATTTAGATTTTAGACTTTTTTATATAGCTTTATGGTGTACCTAAATATAAATATAATATCATAGTCTACTATGATAACACTACAGTGGTGTCTCTCACTAAAGATCTAAGGTAACGCAAAAGAAAAAAGTTTATAATTTTTGATTTTCATATCTTGAGGTTTTTTTCTCAACAAGGTGAAGCTTTAGTGGTTAGAGTATCCAAAGAGGAAAACATAGTGAACCCCTTTACAAATGATTTATCTCAACAGAAGAATGAGTATCATGTGATAGCAAGTGTACTGAAAGTTGTTGTCTGTTGTCTTTAGTATAAGTGGTGGTCTGTTGGAGTAAGTTCCCAAGAACCAACATGTTTATTACTTGATTTCATTTATTATTGTTAAATAAATTTTCATATCACATCATGGTTATTATTTTTTATAATATTTGTATGTGATCCTTTCCATAAAATATGTGTTGTGCTGAATGGTCATAGTAGTTCCCCACTATAATGGGAACTTTGAGGTTCCATTATATTATTCTTGAACCTTGTTCTATAGATATATTTCATTGTCTTGTATAACACAAAAAATATATAATATCATGTGTATGTGGGTCATATGAAATTAATGCATCATCTCACAGTTTTCACCAATGGTAATCTCTAATATAGAAGGTTATGATAACATGATCGTTAATAAGAAACTCACATTTCCATGTGTCATTGATTGTTCGTGTATATTTATGTGTGTATTGATCTATATAAATTAATATTATCATTAAAGGATATCATGACTCATGTACATTTATGTATTGATGAGAAATGTGTGGAAATTTGTTCTTGGTGACGTATGATGCATTGGGTGCATCACGAGTGGTATTACATTAATAGATAATTTGAGAATGAATTTAACCCTTTTATCCCAAGATGGAAGTTAAAATATCTTTCCCTTAGATGGTAATGGAACTACCTGCATAAATTTATGTCCATATTTTTCAGTGGGTGAGTTCATTTCTAGAAAGAAAAATAAAGATAGGTCAATTATATAGGTTGATGGAACCAATATGAAACTTTATTGATTTGAGTTACTAAGATAAAAAGATTATATTACATGTAAAACATTCATGGGAGGTTGGATTTCATAACGGTGTTAAATTCTTTTTCTATGGATGTCTTCAAATGTTTCTAGATAATAAAATTGGACTTTAGGTGGTTATTACTAAGTCCACTGAGAAATAGGCCTATAGGATTACACACTATGTGTATCCACAATCTCAGAAAACTTTTATAATTTAATTTAACAAGATTTAATACATAATATTTATTCTGGTTTGGTTGATCTCAATAAATTAATCACAAGTTTTTCAAATGAATAAGTTAGTTAAATAATAATAATTGATATTTTTTCATGTTTGTAAAATATAATATTTATTATACTTATAAATTAATAATATAGAGATATAAATTTATTAAATAAAAAGTCATTATTCTTGGATCATTAAATGTATAAAAGGGAAAGCGGAACGAGTTTAAATGTTTGAATGGAAATGGTATAAATGATATTTATTTATTTAATTTATACATTTCAAATTTCAAGAGTTTAATTATTATATTTATATTATTTGTATTGAGAAAGGGATCAATTAAGAATAATGTAATTTCAAAAGTGCTTGTGTTCCATTTTCCAAACCTAAACCTGAAAAAATAAGTATATAATTATATATATATCCAAAAAAAATTGTATGCACAATGTATAGAGTGAGACACTCCCAATACCTATAGATAGATCAAGAGACCTAGAGTTCTCCCCTTTCCTCTTATATCAATCCAATGAGTGACCATCGAGAGTTCTTCTTCTCTAGAGAATAATTATGTTACGATCAACCACATACAACACAAGGGATATGGATTAACCATTCTAGCACTGAATCATTCTATAGAATTATTCAAGGATTTTAGTGAATATGTGGATCACCACTAAAAATATTCTGAACTTGGATTCAATAGTGAAATGATAGTATGACAATATATTTTTAGCCTGATCATCAATGAAAGTGGAATTATAAGTTTAGGTAATTATATATTTGCTCATAAATGAAATATAACTTACATATAAAGATCCATCACCTTTGGTTGAGGAATTTTAATCTATTAAAGTAATCTATGTTTTTCATTGGATATGACGTTTTTATCATGTAAATCAATGAATATATGAGATTCATAACAAAAATAAAAGTTATTCATATTATCCTACAAGTTACTTTTTATTATTATTCAGAAAAGAACTACAAAACAAGCAGTCTCCCTTCAAGGAGGTCGAAAGTGATGGAGTCCAAGGGAATCTCCCTGCACGATAGTAAGGCACTCATTGGGGAGGGAGTTCAAACTTCCAAAAATGACAAGAGGCTCTTCCTGTCTGCCCAAGCGAGCTAGAGCATCTGCTGCAAAGTTGGATTCCCTCCAACTGTGGTGAATGGACCTTCCATGGTCCGTCTCCTCCTTGCATCTACGAATGAGATAAGTCAAATCCCACGGAATGCAATGACCTCCCTGTAACATCTTCACAAGAGACTCAGAATCAGATTCCACCTCTACCACATGCATTCCTCTCCGCCTACACACCGCCAACCCAGATGCAAGCGCCCGGACCTCTGCACCCAGCGAGTTCCCTGGACCGTAAAAGGCACTAAAAGCCAGAAGGACCGATCCCCAACAATCTCTGAGCACCCCATCGCCCCTCATGACCCCCTCTATGCAGGATCCATCGATATTCAGCTTCAGACCCTGGTTCGGTGGTAGCCACCTCACCCATCTTCCTCTTCCTCTATGTTGAATGAGGGGTTGGTTTAACAGGTTGCACACTGTCTCTGAGGTTAGCCCTCCTTTGACAAGAGATGCAAGCTCAACAATGAGTGACTTCAACTGGACCTGGATAGACACCAAAGACCTGCTATTCCCCAGCCGAACCTGGTTCCTCGCCTCCCAAATAACCCAGTAGATAGCCACCAAGATGAGCGTTATGATGGTCCGCTCCATTGCCCTGTTTCGCTACCTGGGAGCCATACGTACATGTAGTCCTGGATACAGAAGGATTCACCAACCGGAAAGGGCGGATGGCTGAAGAGAGACCAGATGTAAGAGGCCCATTGCCCTTGAAAAAACAGATAGGCCATCATCTCTGATTTCGGATGTTCACAACAGTAGCATCGCGAAACCATGCAGACCCCTTTACTCTGTATATTATCCTCCGTCGGGACTGCTCTGTTTAACACCCGCCACACCAAGAAGCTCATTCTTACAGGTAGCTCCTTGCACCAAATAGCTGGCCACCGCTCTCCCATATAGATTTCTCCCTGTAGGATTTCCCTGTAGCCCCCTACAGTGTACCTTCCACTGCTTGTCTTCGTAAAACAGCACCGGTCTGGCTCCTCACTCGTCACGATGCCACCAAATAGTTCAAGCTGGCTGGGAGTAAGAGTTGCATGTATTAGATCATACCTATCACTTGCCTCGCTAAAAGAGATCCCCGGCGAAGGGCAACCCGCATAGGACAGTTTTTTGCCAGCCCAGTTATCCTCCCAAAAGCTGATCTCCCCCCGTCCAACGACCCACCTAACATAGCCAGAAAGCCTATCAATGTGAGCAAACATGCTCTTCGCTAAGGCAGTCGCGCCTTGGATGCGAAACTCCCCCTGCCATCCATATCTCGCTCTAAAAAACCTTCCCCAGAAATTCTCCCCCACAATAACTTCCCATGCTAACCGTACCTGCAATCCCAGAATAATGTCCTCAACATCGCGAAGGCCAACTCCACCTTCATCCACAGGACGAGCCAGCCGCTTCCAAGATGCCCAATGGCATCTTCCTTCCCCTTTAGCATCCCAGAGGAATGAGGAGCAGACACTCTTCACCTTCACCACCGTGCCTTTTGGTGGGTTGACAACAGAGAACACGTTCATGGGAATGGACAAGAGAACACTATTTATGAGCATCACCCGACCTCCGAATGACAGCAGTCTGTTCTTCCAACTGAAAATCCTGCTCCAAATCCGATCAAGGGTCTCATTGAAATGTTCCTTTTTGATGCGCCCACTGGACAGTGGAACCCCAAGGTAGAGCATGGGAAGCTGTTTTTGTTTGCACCCCAAAATCCCCTGGATCCCCTTGCGTCTCCTTCCGAAACACCTGTCCGAGATAAAGATGTGGCTCTTCAAAGGATTAATATGCTTCCCACTATACCGTCCATACCTGACCAATGTGTTGTCAAGGTGTTTCAAGGATCTACTACAACCGTTCATGAAAATCAAAATATCGTCCGCAAACATCAAATGAGAGACGAAGCTCGCATTCCTTCTCCCATAGAAGGGCTTCAAGGATCTACTACAACCGTTTATGAGTGTGACTATTCTATAGAACACCCAAAATGAAAATTCTAAACATAATTCAAAACATAAACCTATTCAAGAAAGTTTCACACAGTTTTTACCTATTTTAGGACATGCTAAATAAAATCCCGCTATTTTTAGTCCTGGTAAAAATTTAGAATCTATATTAAGAAAAAAAATTAGCATAACAAGAGAAATAATTGTGTGAAATAATTATGAAAGACATGAAAAGGATGATATAACCTTCTGTTTCACCAAAAATTTCTTAAAACAACAAGGAAACGCCAAAAATTCCATTGACCTATGTTATAAGTAACCCACTAGTGAAGTCAAGTACTGAAAAATATTTACAAAATGAATTTTTAAAAACACTTAGAAAAGTCTAAGTCAACAAAAATTTTATTGATAATATGATAAAATCTACTCATAATGAATAATTTTTGGAATAATTTTTTTCTCACATTATGAAATTAAAGGGAAGAGGGAAAGTTAAATTTTTAGGAATGTTTCCTCTATGATTTTATATTCCTTTTCTATTAAATATAATATCTGTAATCTTTTACTATTCTCTACACCATGGGTGACTTTGACTTCAAGGATATCATGTTAGTTTTAGGAGATTCAACAAATATCATACCCATACTATTTATTAATATTTACAGGTTTTAGTGGTTAAAACTTCTAGAATATTTATCCAAATTTTCAATTAAATTACAACAACAAAAATTAGAGTTATCAAAGATTTTTTGGTTCAGGTAAGAAATATGATTTACACAACTTATTTATACGTATTTGACATATAAAATAATAGTTTTAGTAGTAGTTAACCTCTAATTATTGGAAGAAACTTCATGAAAACTTAAAGGGAATATTATATATTCACAAAGAAACCTTTTCACATGAATTTGGATGAAAATTAGTTCATTATAGCATTTTTTAGTCAAATAAACACTAATTGGAAGATCACTCATCCTCTCAAGTTAACATGATTGACTGGGTTTATACAAAAGTTTTTCTTTATTTAATTTAATGAACCACCAATTATTTCTTTTAAAAATAAACATTTTATTTATATTGAAACTGATATTCATTAATTTAAAATTGATACACAAGAATACAATTTGAAAGTTGAAATTGGTGTATATAACCCCAATATTTTCCCAAGTTTTGAATATAATTTTAATAATACAATTGTTATTTTGGTTATAGATGGGTCTAGATACTATTATATGGATAAAAATAGAGATTTATCATGTCAAACCACTATTTAATTCTTTGAAAATGGTAAAATTTATACTAGAAAACGTATTTTCCATGTTGTTAAAATCTATAAATTTTCTCAAAATTTTACCCTATAAATAGAAAGGTATATAGAACCTAACATTGATATTAAATTCTCTCATTTTGGTATGGAATTGTGGGCTAACATAGATTTTATATAGTCACATAAACCTTATTTTTTCAATGAAAATTTTCTCTATGATTTATAACTAAAATCACTACCATAAAATATAAAGTTTAATTTTTTAGTTGAGAATAATGAATTCCTATTTATAATTTCAATGTATTGATCAAAAGAATAAGGGAATAAACTTTTTTGATTCCATAAAACATGAAAATAAATCCTTATAATAGACTTTATCAAATCATTCATGAATAAATCCATTAGTTTTCTTTTATAGTATTCAATAAGTATAAAAACCCAAAATAGATTGGTAATTTTAAATAATATTAAATCCAACGTAGTCTGAGTTCATTAAAAATTAATTCAATAGTTTTCTGGTTATTTGGATTATTTTTCATATTTATTATTTAGTCTCATTAAATTTTTTCCTAAAAATAATTTCTTCTCAATCTCAATGAATTAATTTAGTGATCTTATTCCTCTTGAGGTTCAAAAAAAATATAGGATACTCATTTATAATAGAAAACTATATTTTTTAAATAATAAAGACCATTTTTATCTTCCATTTCTAGATCAATTTCATGATATATTATCTATAGATACCAAAAAATATTTTATTGATGGATTTCATGGTTACTTTTAAATTCACATTACACCTGCTGATCAAGGGAAAACCACTTTCACATGTCATTTTAGTAATTTTTCTTACATAAGAATTACATATGGTTTGTGTATTTATCCATTAATATTTAAAAGGTTCATTATAATAATTATTTAATAATTTATAATAATATTTAGTGATGTTTTAATAGTTTAATTCAATTTCTATAGATCATCATTTCAATGTTTTTAAAAAAAATTATATGTTGTTCTTGAAACATGCACTGAGAAAAATATTTTTATCAATAGTTAAAATGTAATTTAATGGTAGAAATGGGAATTATTATTTTTCATGATGGTTTTGAAGAAATAATTTATGTTTAATAATAAATTTTTTAGGTCATTCATTGTCTTCCTAACCCAAAAATAGATATATATGTTAGATATATTCTTTCACATGATGAATTTTATAAGAGATTCATAAATAAATTAACATAATAACTCTTCCATTTTTTGGGTTTATTTAGAAAGAGTAATAATTTTTCATTTATGAGAGTTATTATAGGTCATTTAAAGATATTGTACTAATATTGGTATCCTGACACATCATTCAATCACCAAAATGGATTTTTCATTTTGAATCAATGATTGATGCCTCTAATTTTTATCTAGGGGATGTTTTGAGTCAAAATTTTAATATTAAATCTCATATTACTTCTTATGGATCTATAAATATAGATCAAGATCATGATAAATATCAAACAATAGACAAAGAACATTTTATTGTTTTTTTTTACGTTGGAAAGGTTTAGATGTTATTTTTTTGGCTCCAAAGTGATTGTTTTCACAGACCATTGTCTAATCATATTTTTTATAAAGAAACATGATGATAAACTAAAAATTTTGAGGTTGATAATATTTTAACAAGACATTTACGTTTAGATATGGATAATAAAATAATTAAAAATATTTTGGTTGGTCATTTCATATGATTACCAATTATTAAAGATGAAAAATAATTAGATATTTCCACCCATTGAATATAATTTTCTTCATGAGGAATTTTAAACTTCAAAAACATCAAGAATATGTTTTGATTATTATTTCCAATACTTTCACCAAGTCCCCACCCATGAATTGACACTGAATGCACTGTGTTGACTGTACTATAACCTACATTCCCACTTTTTAAAGGTTGACAGCTTCCACCACTTTCCTTGGTAATTTCTGCTCCTAGATTGAAATCATTTGATGGGATGTCGGTTTCTCCTTCCATGTATTCCTCCTAGGAGATCTCCTAATAGAATGGTTATCACTTATAGATTAATTTTTGTTCATGGAAATCATTAACGGTGACATATCTTTGGGAACACCAGTTAATTACACTTCTTTTGTTTAGACACTACTTCAGTCTGGACAAGGTAAAAACCTTCAGTTAGAAGAGTAGGTGGGTTGGGCATCACTGAGCATATATGTGTGTTAGGTGAATTAGTCACCTATGAATCATCCTTATGGGATGTCATGTAATTTTATGCATATTAATTCATGGAACCTATGGAATCCTCTGTCGATCATGAGTTAATTAACGCTAGGTGCATAAGTCTTCTAAGGATTTTTACCTCAGGCATCCCATGCTTTTTCATAGGGTGGCTATTATGGGTCATGTCACAAGTTCTACACCCTATGGATATGGATCTATTTGTTTGGTTGAGATGGATCTGGTTATGATTTTTACATCTTATGGAGACTAATTGTTTGATTGGAATACCCTATAGAGTCAAAATAGGGAGGTTCACCCCTAATAGGGAATATTCACACTTGGGTAGTTTATCAATAGATCAGAATGACCTATGGAGGAGGATCTAGGAGGTAATTCCCTATGAGGGAAGATATAAAACCTGTATAGTTTACCAATGTTTGGATTGAACCACCAATAGGCATCCTACATACCCTATTTTGAAGATTGGGATCAAAACTCAGGTATTTCAATGTTTCCATTTAAGGTGATGTGATAGGACCAATCCATTAATATTAATTTTATGTGGAAAGGATGCTTATTCCATAAAATAAGTATCGACTAGGGATGGTGTGGGGATTACATGTATAATATTCCCTTCTCAAGAGTATTTATCTTGGTTAAAATGGTGTGGTGCACATGCATTAAGCAACCCATTGTCGGTGTTTCATCCTATGGAGGGGGGAGACAGTGTGGGGATTATGCGTGGAAGCTTCCATGGTATTGGGTTTATGTTCCTTAGTGTGGGGTTACAACCCATGGGGTAGGATAAGTTAGCATCCCATGATGATTCGACATGGGTCATCCCTTTTTCATTGCATGGGGTAATACTATAGTTTTACGTCATGTGCTGAGGATGTTGTCGTGTCTTTTAACATCATAAAAATAGGAAATGGAACTATAAAGTTTTATATTATTCATTTTTAACATGGTAGGACTCTCTCCCTCACTCTTAGGGATTATGTGACCACTGCTCATGAGTCTTTAGGATGGTCATGGCATTGGCACTGCCATGGAGAAGTGGTCAATCATGAGGACCACATTAGAGTCCCTATACATATAAGAAATAGGGTTTAGAGTATCTGTGATCATAAGATATAGGTATGGATTCCCTATAGGCATAGGGAACATCTAGTAGGTGCTAATAAATCTTTTCATGCAAATGGGATGGGCTTTCAGAAGATTTTCATGAGCTGGGTGCTCTATTATAAGGGTAGGACATGGAGGGTGAATGGTTAGGTGCGTGGAAGATTTGAAGTTTGTGTGTAAACCAAGATTTCACACAAGAATATTCTTTTGAAAAAATAAAAACTATATTTAAAAGATCTATGTGAGGATCACTAAACTATGGTCCAAGACAGGTTTATTCCCATGTAAGTTCTATCATAAAATATTCACTACCTTGGGTGTTCCATGATATGCATTGTCACGGAATAAGAGGGTTTGTGTACACTAGATTATTGTTTCATCTTCTGTAGATCCTCTCGAGAGAGGGTGCATGCTTCTATTTATATCTAAAATCCTCAACTTTTGGTGTGAAACTCCTTGGGAATGCATGTTTAGTTGTGTGTTGTCCCATCCTTTTACATTAGATGTTGGATGAGAGACATCATCTGATTATCATGTCATTTGGTGTGCAAGGGGATGTGTGTGTGAAAGGATATTACACAATTGTTCTTTATTATGTGTGCTAAGGATCTTTTGTTCATATAGTCCTTAAGAAGATTATCGTCCTTTGTAGTTCCCATGGAAGTATCCATCACTTTTGTAATACATGTACATTTCATGATAAATATAAACCTTGTGTGCATTCATTGAAAATTGTGTGCACCCTCTTCATCACCCCTCAAATGGTCCTTCGGGGTGGGTTACACACTCAATTAATCTAAAAATTGTCATTTGAGGCCCTAAATGACATTTTGGCACCAAAAATTATCTCTCTTAGAATCTAAACTTACTGGGGATTAGAAGATTGGGTTCTGAGTAAAACATGAAAGAGATTGATTCATTCCCGCTGGTGCATGAAAATGTGGTGGTTGGTCAAGAAAAATAGTTCCAGGATTTCTCAATCCACTGGTCATTCCTATAAATAATTTGAGGGTGGCTTGTATTATACATTTATTTCTCGTGCAATAAGACCATTCTCTCATGCATGTAAGTCTACCTTTGACATGAAAACCTAAGATTTGGACATGTATTTCATGTATCTTTCCTTCTTGTGGTTTTTAATTGCGGTAGAGTAAACATTTTGCGTGCACATCTTAAAAGTTCCACACAAATGAACCTTCCATGATCAGTTCTACTTTTTTCATGTACTTCCCTTTTCATTCCTAGAGATCATTTAAAATGGCCCAGCAACTAAACCATGTTGAGATCAAAGCTACAGCTTCCTTCTAGAGAGATGAAATGGAAAGAAACTATAAGATTCCTTGAGCTAGGATGGTTGTTTCAAAAACCCATGAACTCATGGGAATGCTAACCAAGGTGTAGAGAAACTATCCATTGGGAAAACATCTTTATCTGAGGAATTTAAAACAACTGGATGAGTTGAATATCTCAATCCTTAAAGTCAATTCATTGCGATCATGGTTCATGCGCAAGGACAAGCTCATTCACTGGAACATCACCACTCAAGGTTACCCTACTAGGGAGAATCATTCCATGGTCATATATATGCTGAATAGAAGGATGAGGAGTATTATTGGAGAGGAACCAAAGACTGACAAATTTTCATCACACTACTAAGTTTCATATAAGAATAGCATGCAAGACAACATGTCGGGATTGAATAAATACTAGGATCTGGGGTCTTGAGTAAATCTCACCATAAAATGGTCTTATGAATACTAGGTATACTATACATTCTTGGATTATGGGAATGTTCCTTTAAAAATCAGTATATACGAGGTAGTGAAGACATTGTAGTTCCATTAATGCCGTCAAAAGGAGATGGTGTTAGAGATCCTCATTTGATAGTCCAGGGACACCAATACTTTACACCTCCACCATGGGGAGGTGAGGATTATCTTGTGGGATGTACACTACATTCATGGTATCACACTGTATGGGTTTTAATACAATTAGTTTCTTCAATCACAGAATACCTAGGGTGACCGGTAGTGAACCCCTCTCCCATCACAGAACCTTTTGGAGTCATTGAAGATAAAGATAGACCATGCTAACTTCTTTCATAAGGAAATCACATTTAATGCATATATTTACATGTTCTTAAATAAGGATCCATCCATGTGGTTCTTAGGTAAGAGAAAACAATATCTGAAAACACCACAAAAATAGATACTAAGATCATATTGGTTGATCCTAGAGGAGGGGAATTTTTTTTATGGGAAACAACATGGTGGAAGGATGGGATCCAATTGTTTATTACACTGCTTTTATCTCCATGTTCCTGAGAAGTTGGATTCTTCTGGTAAGATGCACATCTATGGGTCTATGTCTGGGGACACTGGTAATGGTAATGATCTTGGATACTAGTAATATGGTTAACCTGAGAGTTCCAGTGTTGGATTTTGTTTACAGTCTATTGGGTCATGTGGAAAGTGTAGGCACTCCAAGAAGGATTTTTGGACCGTTAAAATTCCGTCATTGGTGGATTGATAAAAATATCTAGGGTCAAAAATTCCTAAATTCCATCATCCCCTCGAATGCCACCCTGCAACCCCATTTTCTCAACATGGCTAGGGTCTGACTAGTGACACTTAGTAAAACATGGGTGATGATTAGGTTTTAAAATTATTCTCACTTCAACATTAATCCCTTATGAACCTTAGCCAATTCAATGGTAGATAACATGTAAGATACATTGGATTTAAGGGAATAACTGAAGAGCTTCTGGTATGGAGTTATAGTGTCTAGGATTGATGTCCACATCTACTACAAACCATATATTCTAGCTCAGTTCACTCAGTAGTTTGGATGCCTTTAGTTTCTAATAATGATTGTCCACACGGGGGGTTCATGAGGAACAACATCCCTTTATCATTCGTCAGCTATAGTGGATGTTGATAGGCATGAGATAAGGGGAGATGATCATGTTTTCTCCAACCAACATCTATGAGGGAATATTGAAGGATTATACTAAAAACATTATATAATCATACCCTAATGTGATCATGTAGAAGTGAATTCAAAGGATTGAGCTAGTGAGATAGGTTTTAAGGAAATAAGGTGGAAGGAAGGTTTCCCTCTGAGGATCAGACCAGAACTCTCTAGAGGATCAAGTTGGACCAGTGGTGGGGGCAGTGCAATCCATTGTTGCACACCCACCCCTTAGAGGATATGTGCTCAAAAATGATCTTGGGAGAAAGTAGGGGGTCTCAATCTAGTATGAGATGAGCCAAGGAAATTCCCAGGAAGAAACTGATTTATCTATTAGAGATAGTTGTTGATTTTTCTGCCCAACAATTATATGGCTTGGAGGACACTAAGAGCAAACATGTCAATAGAGGACCTGTGGGAGAATCAGATTCGGGATGGGGTCTAGGTGCCATAGTTTGGGCTTGCTCAGATCATGGCCAAGGTGATATTCCAAGAAATTCACATATACCTGATAGTCATGGATGCCTTTTCATGCCAAGGAATGAATTTGAAGATTCATTCCACTATAGTGTGGGTTATGTTTGATGTAAATCCAATACAGTATGAGACACCACCTCTTGAAGACTCGTATGAGGAGGAATCAAAAGATAAGGACATATAGATCTCCAACTATGAAGAATACTAAGGGTCATATTACAATCAGGAAATACCCTGTGAGAGCATAAAATTTATGTCCTCTAATGATGACTTAGTTTTAATTCTCTAGGTAATCCTAAAAACATACCTTACTCACTTGATTCTTCCCCTTTGTTTTTTGGAAGCTATGACTAAATCATATCTGGTACAGGAGAAACTCAGAAATGGGAATGTTTCCACTACTCGAGGGGGTGAAGTTCCACCAACAGGTGCTAAGGCGCATTCCACAAGGCATGTTCTCAAGGCTGAAGTAGCTGGTGGTCCAATCAATGAGTTCGTAGTGACAAACTCAAAGACTTAGGTCCTTCATGTCATCTATGGGGGACTATTCTCTGATATTCCAATGGTGGCTTCCACTACTGGGGAAGTGGTGTGCTTGTGGAAAATCATCATAAAAATTCATCTTCCTCATGGTAAGGTTAAATTTCAATTCAATTGGCCACTAAAAAACTTTCATGGATCTTTTTCATCAATTTGTTTTTTTATTCCTCATGAAGACCCTCCTGAAACACCTTTTAGATCAATGTTGGGAGGCCAGGTACTAGTTTTTGAGGTACTGACTATAGTCAAGGGATCCCTTATTGTGGAAGTCCCTTCCAAGACTTGGGGATCAAATCTAAAAATTCTTATACTTTTTAAGTTTTTGTTCTTTACACAATCTCAACTGGTATTTTCCAATCGAATTGATTGAAATGTTCTTATTTCACGAAATGGTCAAATAATAGTGTGTCTGGAAAGCATCTATGACTTAAAAAAGTTTCATCCTCCCTAATGACTATATAAGTCCTTGAAGAGCCATTTTTTCAAGCTGATTCAGCCTTTTTCCTATAAGGGTAGTCTGTTAGGGTCAGTGGGGATTCCACTGATGAGGCAGAGCTTGAGGCTGGTGGAGATAATGTTTCCAAGGAATGGTTAGGTTAAGACTATTGACATCTTGATCTAGAGTCAAACCTGACTGAGATGATCCCAAAAAAGAACCATACTAATTCTATTCTTGTGACCGTCCCTGAGTATGATGATATGCTAATTGAGGAACTAGAAGACTCTGGATCTAATATTGATGAAGATAATCACATAGTCAGGCACAGGTCAAGGAGGATTATACATCGCTTCATCACCTAGAATCCAAAACCACTATAGGTGAGCCAGACAGGGTCCCTCTACTATTTTCTATGAAACCTAAGAACTGAATGGGTGGACACTCACAATATCTATGCTCTGGTATGCAAATTTCTTGCTGAGTGAGTGAATAAGGAATGTCAAAATATAGACATTTTCTAGAATCTTCATAAGTATGACAGCACCCAAAAGCATCAAGAGGTTAACCAAGAAATTTAACACCTAGAGGAGCAAACTAATGAGTGTATTTCATCCCACAATGCTCAATCAGAGGTTATCATCCAACTAAGGGTTCTATTGGATAATGTTGAGAATCAAGTGAATCCGGTGATATCTCATATAATCAGGCTCTATGCTAAGTGGGACCGGGTGGATATCAGGGATGATTAGATTCATCTAATATCTAATGAGGAGGAATTAGTGCTCAGAATGTGACAATAAGTCCTTACAGCTACATATAGGAGGCAAGTGGAACTGGACCGCTTAGTTGTTGGGGAATACCTATAGGGGAAATTATGAAAAGGATAAGCTCTAATGTGTGGATCGCCCTTTGAATATATTTTTATTTTGTGTTGTTTTTCATATTTAAACATTTTATTTCTCTTCACAGTTGCACTTTGATCATATTTTTGATATAACTAACATGAAATCCCTAAGATCACGTGAGTCATGCTTAGTGAGAGAAACAAGGTATGAACATTTTACTTCCCATTCATATGAGAGTGTTAAAAAATGTTGAGTATTCAGGATCTATCTTATATAATTGACCACCAAGAGTTATTAGACCAAGAGGGTCCATAGTTGGAGAACAGGACTCTATGAATAACATAAGTTCATTTCCAATGTGTGCTACTACACAAATGGGGTAACATTGGGTGAGTTTGATTATACCTAAACAAAAGGTAATGAACATCATTAATCACGATGCCCAAAATCTGGAATGTAATGGGAGTGACATGCCCATATATAATTATTGCTAACTTGGTTTGAAACACAACATTTGTACCATTTTTCTTGTAATGGTGATAGAAAAATGAGGTTCAACCGCTAACCATGTTTGAAAAATGGTCATGACTCAGAATGTATTTCAAAGTCCTTTGGGACATTGGACGAGGATGGTAGGTGATCCATTTTGGATAGAGACCTTACTATTAGGGGGTCCCTTCAGACGTAGAGGAGGGTGAGGACCCAAATAATGGTAACCCATGGAGTTATGGAATGTTCGAATGGATTAAAACACTCTTAGAATCATTACACCATGGTTTAGTGAACATTGGTGTTGGTATCTCAGTATAAATAGAGAAAAACATGTCTTCTAGGGGATTGTTATCTTGGATTCCAAATGACGGTTAAAGAACATGAATGATGTGGTATGTGACTGGAATAGGATGAAAGTTATTCTTGGGTGAGGTCCAAAGAAGCCTTATAGTTTTACATCATGTAATGAGGATGATAAATATGTATTTTAACATCATTTGATTAGGAATTTGGGCGCGTAGTTTAATGTCTTACATTAAGGATGATACAATGTATATTTTAGTGTCATATGGCCAGGACACATTCAAAAGTATAATTTAATTTGGATAGGATATAGAGTTTTTGGTACTTATGTGTCGATTTTCCCAACATTTCTTCCTCAGGTCAGATTAGGAGGGCATCTTGTGTTCTTTACATGGGGTAGAGTTGTAGATTAGCATCATGAAAAAGGGGACATAATAAACCTTCATGTATGATACCCATCTAAATGTGGGATTTTTGTGAAATATAGGGTAGCATGATGGGAGACCTTGAACCAAGAAATATAATATGGAGATGATTTTATAATGTTTAATGTCATGTCACATTCACCATGGATTTAAGTTTAAGGTCATAATGTTTAGAACTTCTAAATAGTTTAATGTCATGTTTCATGGACCATGGGAAGGTTGCCTCAAATGAATGTGTACAACATCGATTGAAGTTTACTGGACTTGAAAGTAGAGTCCTAGGAGGCTATATAATGCCTTATAAAACACCCTTGAGACAATTTACACATATTTTAAAGTCTTGATATTTAGAATTGGGTTCTACTCCTATATTATGGTTATAGAGTTTGAACCATGGGGATCCCTAAAGTGTTTGGTGTGGTAGGATATAGTATTAACCCTTCATGAATGAGGGGCTAATAAGTCATTTGTCCCATGAAAAACATAATGGGATGGTTACAAATAGTTTCTGGTTGTACTGCTTGGACTGTAGATTTTAGTTTAAGGCCATAAAGTTCAGGGAGTGGAACTAGGGAAGGAAAATGACTCATGATCAGTTAATAGAGGGGATGAACCTAAGATAAAATTTATGGGTATCAGTACTTATCCTAGAAGGATGGGAACCGATCCACACATATTGTTGAAGAACGGCATGGTAAGGGACCAATGCATGTAAGGGGATACCCTCTTGAATGAGTGTATCAAATATTATTATACTTAGATAAGATACATCCCAAATTTATATAGGGTAAGACTATTGTTTAACATTGTATTATGAGGATTCTTGTTCATCCTATATTTTTCATATCAGGCATCCTAGTTTGATACAAGATGATATCATATCTTATTCATAGGTATCTTGAACTTCTCTAAGGTGAGACTACAATTTAACATCATGTATTGAGGATGTTTGTGGGATTTCACAAGGATAACCATTATTTCCTTCATCATATTAGGCTATGATGGCATTTATTCCCACTGATGGGTTAGAGTAATCATATGGTTTTTCCATAAATCTATATCTGGGCTAATAGACCGAAATTCAATGAATCACTACATATCCCATGTGGATGGAATCAACCGACATGTAGTTATAAAGGTGAAACACATAGTTTAAGGTCATACAGTTAGGACCACTGGATAAAAGGAGGATTTGGGGATGTTCATGTAGTGCAAGAGTTAAACCCCAATTTGAATTGAGAAAAGGATGTATTTCACCACATTAAGTTATCTTGAAGCCAGTTGCACGCAGTTTAAGTTCATATGGTATGTACCATAGAAAATAGTTTAGAGTCATGTCACTTGGACTATGGGAAATAAATTTAAATTCTTAATTTTTTGACTATTGAAGTGTTTGTTTCAAGGGTAATCATGCAACATGAAAGAGGTAAGACCCAATGTGAATTATCCAAAGAAAGATTGTATACTACACAATAATAAAGAGATAAATAACACATAGTTTAGGGTTATAATAAATGGAACATAAATGGTTCTAGAGGTCAAAATGGTTGATGTATTTGTAATTAGTCCCAAAGGTGAGATGTATGGGCATCAATACATATCCCATAAGGATGAGAATCAAGACACATCTAGTTCAGAAACACAACATGGTATAAAAATTATGCTGGTAGAGGAGATCCTCTCTAGAAAATGAATTTTAGGCATCCCATAGTTATCATGGGGCCTCCCATGTTCTCAGAATGGGGTAAGGTTTTTTTGACCATCACATACTCATTGTAATAAGAATCCTGGTTCAAGAAAGGTTAATCATCATCCATTATTTAGAATTTTAGATGAATCCTAATTCCTAATGTGGTAAGATTTTATTTTCACATCATGGATTGAGGAAATTTGTTCATCCCATATTTATCGTATGGGGTGGTTTGATATAGGGTGAAATCATCTCTTACTAATAGGAATCTTGAACTTGTCTTGGGAGAGACTATAGTTTAACATCTTGAACTGAGGATGTTGGTGGGATTTGTTGTTAAAAGTTATACAACTTGAACTATAGGGGATGGAAATATTTTATGTTCATAATTCTTGGAACTATTTTGAATAGTTTAAAGTTGTATGGACTGGACCAAAGGCACTTAGTTTATGTTCATAGAGTTTGGACTAATGTAAGGAGATTATCAAATGGATATATGTGTAGTGTGGTTGGAACAAATTGATGTGAATGAGGGTCCAAGGAGGCCCAATACCACATAATACATTCCAGATGAAACCAAAATACAGTTTACAATCATGATAGTTGGACTTAGACACCCAGTTTGTTATCATAGAGTTTTTAACTAGAAAATATTTTAACATCGTGTTTCTGGTACATGAAGTGGATATAAGTTTAACGTCTTAAATATTGGACCATGGGATCTTAGTTTAAGTTCATAGAGTTTGGACTATGGGGAGGGGATTCTCGAATAATGATATGCATAGTTAATTAGGAACAACCCGATGTGAATAAGGGTACAAGGATGTCCAGTGCTGCATAACGCATTCCTAAGAGAACCCACATATAGTTTAATTTAATGATTCTTGTACTTATACTCATATTTTATGTTTATAGAGTTTATACCATTGTAACTAATGAGAAGTATTTCTTGAGAAACTTAGAGTTAGTTGGAGGTTTTATGTTCTCTCCATACATGGTGATCAAAGTGTGCGCACCATTAGAATAGACCTTATGAATTATATAAGGAACTTCCCACATTGGTTACAACTTTGGTTACTTCATTCTAGGTACCATTTTCATTCTAAGAGTAATTATTTTGTTACACTATATGCAAGAGTGGAGGTGATCCTTCTTGTTTAATGATCATGTTATCCAGTTTTGGTGCCTCTTGTGATTGTGAAAGGCCTATATCTTGTTCTCTTTAAGGGATTCAAGCTTAATTAGACGGGCTTATTCTATTTTTTATAGAATATTTTGGTCTTAGATATCTTTTTGAATTGATGGAAACTAATACTTAGTGGGTATGACGGCCTCTTTTCCATACACCAGGGAATATGGGGTCACATAGGTGGAATTATAGGTTGTCATCTGATAATTCTAGAGGGGTTTGGGGAGCTATTCCATACATATTTTCTTGTTTTCTCTCACCATCTTCTACAAAATATTAAATAATGTTTTGTTTAACACCTATATCTATCAATTGTTTTATGAATTTTATATGGAGTCATGGTTAGACTGGATATTGTAATTTCCGTATAATATCTTCAATTGATCAACCCAGAAGTTGGTTCTATTTTTGGTGAGAATATATTGAGAAAATCCAAATCGATTAATGGTATGGGGGATCATGAATTAGATCACAGATCAGGATTTGACTTCCTTGGGTTGAATCAATTCTTCCCACTTGGAGAATAAATCCATTGCTGTTAGAATGGAAAAGCCCTAGAAAGTTTTTGGTGGAGGATAAGGATCCACAACATTGAGTCCCCACACTACAAAGATTCAAGAATACATGTTTGTGTGGAGGATCTCCATTGGTCAATGCAAAATATTTTGTATGGATCTGACATGTGTGACACATCTTGGTATACTCAATGTAGTCGTGGACTATAGTGAGCTAGAAGTATCCCAACCTTTGAATCTAGTGGAGAGCAGCAGTCCTGCCTAATTATAACCATAGGAACCGGCATAAAATTCCTTCTTCATAACCTGGGTAATATCATCTCCAGGGATGAAATAGAGGATAATTCTATCAAAACCATATATTTATAGATTATATTCAAGGTTTGGACTGCTCTTAAGGGTGAACTATTCTTTATGTTGATGGATTTTTTCACACTCAACTCGATCCAGTGGGAGGATTCCATGCTGGAGATATTAAAAAAATAATTTTTCCTATCGGGGGTATCCTCTGTTGTGTGGGAACCCAAGGGTCCTGATGTGGAAGCACCAATAGCTACCAAGTTTTCCTTTTTTTCATCATCATCCAGGGTTATGGGAGATATGACCCTCTAATGCACCATATGAATGAACAGGTCAACTTGTTCAGGCTCTACGAGGGATGCTGCTAAAATTTTCAAAGAGTATGTTCGACCATTATTCAACTGTGGTACATGGGTAACTTCTAGAGGAGAAGTAAATTGGGACATTAGCTGATGTGTTCACTCTATTAGGGGCACGGGCTCTGGTTTTCTAATGATTTTTTCACCATTAATCATCTTAATGACTATATCAGAGTCAAAATTCACCTGTAATCAGGGGATTTAAATCTCAAGGTCTAGCTTGAGACTAGTGATGAGATCATGATACATTGCATCATTGTTGTTTCAACCTTAGGATAGATTTAATGGGTATGGAAAGATTCCCTATTAAGGGGTTATAAATATGATCTTCAAGCTCACTCTATTGAGCTTGGGATTGTTATGAATTTTATTAGTTGGGCTTTGGGAGGAACCATCAAAATAAATCTTACAATACTTCATATAATGGACCACTGATTGGATATATTCATTTAGAAAATTTACATCTAGGGGTAGCTCCTTAGGGGATGTATGGGTGGTCAAAAATTCTTTCAATTGTTTATCCTTGATATATTTCTATGTAATGAACCTAATTTTGAACAACTGAAGGATCACTGCCCAATGTTCTATTCATCCTGTCAGCATGGGGCGATTTGGGATATACTTTAGTGGCTCTACTCAAGACACTAGTTTTATCTCATGATGTTGTAGATAATACTGACACTTTTGTGCTATAAAAACCATTATGAGGAAACTCTTCTCAATAGAGCTGTATCTTTTCTACGTGTTAAGGAGCATGTGACTGAGATAGTAAAAAAATTATATACAATCATTTTTCTTCTAGGAGATAAGGGCACTGAGGGATCATTCCAGGGTGGTTATGTAGAGGATCAGAGGCTTCCTAGAGACAAGTGGTGTCAAAACCAAAGGCTATAGAAGATACTTGTCAATTTACTCAAAGTCATTGTGGAACTACTCATCCTACTGGTAGACGGTGCCTTTCTTCATAATCTTAAAAATGGGATTTCACTTTTCAAAAATATTTGAGGTGATCTGATGTATATAGTCTAAGTTGTCTTAAGGGCCTTACTGTCACTGAAGGTTTCTCGAGGGATGAATCCATCTGATGTATTTTATATTTTTTAGGTTTATCTCAATGCCTCTGTATTAGAATAAAAATATTAGAAACTTTCCAAAGGTTACCCTGAATGCACACTTTAAGGGGATCATCTTAAAATTCTATGAGTGAATGAAGCTGTAAACTTTCTTAAGCTCTCAATGATAGTACTAATTCTTGTAGTATTTGACCACCATGTCATTCATATAGAACTTCACCAATGTCCCAAGAATTGGTTTGAAAATAAGATGCATGGACCGATGATGCATGTTTCTTTCATTCTTCAAACTGAATTGAATCACCTAATTGAAAAAGGTCCCTTGTGGAAACCTATTTTAGGTAGACTCTTCATCCACTTTGTCCTTCTAGATCTGGTTATACCCATAATATCCATAAAAAAATTCTTGTAAGCTGATTATAGCATCAATCAATAGCTTTATCTTTGGATAGGTAAATCATTCTTTGGACAATGGAGGTTGAGGTCTCAGAAGTCAATAAAGACTTTGATCTTCCCATTCTTCTTCCTGACTGGGATGATTTTGGCCATCCATTTAGGGTACTTGACCTCCCTAAAAAATTTTCCTTTGATAATATAAGAAAACTCAGCCTCAACCATGGCACTATGAGAGGGATTCATTTTTTATGGGAGCCTCCATGAACCCATGATGAATCCCTGGGAGGCCATGATGATGGAAGGTGGTTATATAGTCCTAGAATTTCTCCATAGCCCATGGAGAATACATCATGGTGCTACATCAAGAAATACACACACTACTACTACTCTTATAGATTCATGGTCGCACGAATTATCATTGGACATAGATCTTCCATAGTGCTCTGGTTCACTTGAATCAACTCATCGATGGTGGTCGAGATGCCCTCTTCAAATATAGGAGAGGCATCTTCTAGATCATTTTCTTCATCTAAGTTAGGGTAATCAATAGGAGTAGGAAACTCTTCCAAGATATTTAACTTAGGTGAATCACTATTGCCTACTTGGGAAAACATAGAACCTTCACTAACGGATTCATGCCCTACTGAAATAGTGGCTATAGAAGCTATCCAACCAATTCCATCCAACCTCACCCACGGGGTCCACTCTTGATGTCAGAGAAATGGTGGTGAGTCAGCATTCAATAATTCCAACATTCCCTACTAGATAGATGTGAATGTCATGAAATAGTGTTCATGGGTTGAACATCTCGGTTCCTCAAAGGAGTGGGTGCTTATAGTTTCACTTTATCTTATAATGTGTATGGGTATAAAGTAATCTTTGAACATTCCTTCCTTTTAGGGATTCCAAAAACCATTTTCATAGAAATAAAGGGCCTTCCAAAGTCTGGCAGTATGGAATCCAAATGAATAAACAGAAGAATGAATGCATTGTCCAAGTCTGTCCATGGATAGGATACAGTGGTTGTGCACTCAACCTCATTGTTCTCCACCTTCTTCCCTTACCTCTTGTAATATCCAGTTTTGAGATAATGGGTTTCATAGGAGTCCAAGGAATATGAATCACCTTAGAGTACCCCTACTAAACCATTGAGGGATTATTTGAGGCACTGGTGATTTGAGGAGGGAACTTCCACATGCCGATCAATCCAATTCCTACCCAGTAATGCATTGTAGTAAGTATCTAGTGAGACTAAAATAAACTCGGTGCTTTCTATCAGGCCACAAAACTTGGTATTTAATCAAATTTTTTCACAGGGTTTCTTCTTATTTCTATCATAACTCTGAGTCTTCCGGTCATAGGGATTCAAGTATTTTTAAGTCATCCATATCTTAAAGATCATTCAAATATATATGAGGTTAATCTTAGATATTGATTCAACTATAAAGTGATGTATTTATATTCCTTTAAACTAGTATGTGACGTAAAGTGGATATGTGTTCCCCTGCATGAGGTTACCCTAATCTTTTGTAGATAACGAGATGATGGATTGGCATTCTTCTTTCTCTTCATCCCCTGTGTACTAGGCTTATACAGTAGCTATGTCAGTTTCAAATAGGATAGGGCTTTTCAATTCGTTTTCAATGGCCTCACACATTTATTTAGATAATATGAGGGAAGAAAGGATCAATACCCTTATAGTAATGATTGATAGGTGCTTTATAACATTGTAATTTTGCACCAAAGGCATGTTTTTGCTTGTGGGGGAGCTCTTTGGAAGGGATAATAGTGGGTACTATTGATTATACCACTGGGTTCTGGATGGTCCTAGAAATATTCTACTGTTGAACAACTAACTAACTCTGATTCTCTATCAACTAGATGTTTATTGGATAAGGCCTAACTCTAGCTGAATGTGACTAATCATAGTGCAGTCTTAGATGATAGCATGGTTAGTTAACATGATCAGCCCTAGTGGTGTATCTGATAGAACGGGTTGGAAGTACTATGACTGATGAGCTCTATGAAAAACCTGCAACCTATTTTTAGTATCATGCATCCCTAAATTTGATTTTTTGGCCTGGGAATTCTAGAGTTTCTCACATCCTTGACCTTTACTTTGATGGTGTCAGTAAGAGGCATCCTAGGGATTTTAGGGGAATTCCTCATCATCAGGTAGTTTGAACCAGACTATCAACTTGATGGTGTTCATAGAGGAATAATCTTTCTCATCATCATAGGGGTATTCCAATGTTGGGTAGACTCTATGATAAATTCATAACTTATGAGGCATGAAATATCCAGGGGTATGAGATAACTTTGACATTAGATGGGGACTCTTACTCCCCTTATACTATTTACACCTACTCCTTAGATATTTAAGAGACTGTGATGTAGATGAAGAAGCAGTGGACGGGTAATGCGTGATGGCCACAAAAAGTTTGGGCAGGGCAATGTGAGAACAGTTGACACCATGGTAATGAGAAACTACTATGTGATCCAAATAATCATCATAATTCTTGGTCCCATGGCTAGAAGCCTACTACTATTCACCATAGCCTTCATGTTAACTTCTGGGGTCAGTAGAGATATGCACCACCTACACAACCTTCTCTCATATAGGCAGTTTCACTTGGAGAGGCATTGATTTCTAGTTCAATATTGGGAGAGGCTACACATAATATGGCTATTTTTGGAGAGGTTGTGCTTAGTAAGTCCAAGATCAAAGAGGTTCCTACAAAGAATGTTAGGAAATATACCTAATCAGGGGGCTCCACTTGTATAGTGGAAACAATCTCTTCTTTGAAATTTCTCTTTGCGGGATCTATAAGAGGTGATGGGAGAGACTTCCTGGCTTGTTGTATTTCTTCTAAAATACATTGTCCCTTATCATAAAACTCTAGAACCCCTCCCAACAATTTCTACTTGATTATATTGGGGAAAAACTTAGTATTTACATTCCCCATTCACATCTTTAACATCTCCTCTTGAGTTATTGGCATGTCGATTGAGTATGTGAGGCCTTTCCAGTTGGAGAAAAAATATTTGACTGGCTTATTAGGCCATTGTTTTTACTTCAAGGGGTCACCAATAAAATTTCTTATCACATAATGAAGATTAACTGGTAGAGGAACGTTTTTTTAAGATCTCCCCAGATGGAGATAGAACATATGGGTAGCTATTTGTACTAGATGAATGAAAATCCCTCTAATGTATAGAAAAAACACTGAAACTTGGCAGCCAATTTCAACTCTAAGGTTCCCAAAAATGGGTCTATACATTGATATGATCTAGGTAAAATGATTTAGTGGGCCACCCATCCCATTGAATAGGGAAAATCTAGGGTTCCCAAACTCTATGGGTGCTCACATGTTGTCCACCCATGCTCGGTACGGCTTTTTTTCAGGTGGGATTCACAGTAGTTGCATTTCCATGTCCTAAAGGTGGGTGGTGAGAGTGGTTATCATGCCTTCCTATAAAGGATCTCTGTCTTGATGAGTATTCCTAACCACCAATGCATTGAAAATATCATAAACTTAGTAAGAAGGCCCGTCAGCTTATGGAGCGGTAGGACCTGGATCCTGAGGGGGATAATTATGCTACTCAGAAAGTCTTGGTGACTCATATATCACTCTCTTTCAATATATTCCCATATATGCTCTGTCTAAGGCATGATATTACCAATATCAACTAGGGGAATCTATCCAAGAAGTAATTTATGCCCTAATGGGGGATAAATGGGATCTCATTGAGAAGTTCCATAATTTGGGTATCGATCAGTGATGAGCTCAGGGATGGGACTTTTCTAATCTTCTACTTACTAAAGAATGAATTATACCATTGGATATAACTCTATTTTTGGTGAAACCTCAGATGGATTGTAGGACCCAACATGAATCTTTCCTTTATCAATGTTTTGATGGGGAAGTAATGTCTCATTAGAGGGATCCCCAAGGCCACGTGTCTGCCTCTTCTGATGAGTAAGGAAACCTATATTAGGGTCTTGCTTGTACTGTACTTCCCCTTGGGATAGGATTTTCCAATCATACTCTACATCACTATCCCTATTCCCTTGATCCTATGTTATATTGGGGATAACCATACTTATCATAATGGTACCCAAAAGGGAACCCTCATTTTCAACAAGTAGGTCAAGTTGTCACAATATAGGACTGAAGTGGAGAGAAATGTATAGTCCCCAAACCCTAGTCTTCACATCAGAATATGTTTATTCCATAATCAAATAGAGAACTATGAGGCTCTTGATGTATCAATTATTGAGGTTCTTGTGGGAATTTAAAAGTATAATGGTACTATGATACTGGGAGTGCATCAAAATCTACCATTTGGCACTATTGATCGATGTAAACGAGGTGCCGCCTGGCTTTCAAGATAATCCAAATGAGGATTACAGAGGTGGTGAAATGTCACCCAGATAATCTAGTGAAAAGATATGGAAATTCCCTCGGTAAGGGACTCTGAGATGTAAAATTTTAGAGTTTAAAGTGTCTAGAATACAACTAATATTTTTTCATTATCTAAAACCTACCGCATTACCTCTTGTTCATTGGAAGGTCCATGTTCGTGGTTGGAAAAATTTTAATTAGTGTTCGCTAAGAGATAGGTGGTGGTACTGATATGGATCAGTTCAATGGAAGGTTGGTTTATAGAGGATCAATTTAATGAGATATCTATTCACTACACATTGGGACGTCTCTTTGGTGTGGTACCAACCAAATCATCATATCCCTGTAGAATACGGTGTTCACCACTACATTTTTGTGATGGTTGCAATTATCGTTGTGGCTCAGAAAGGTGTTCACCATCTGTAGGAGTCATCCCATACCCTAATAGCTCTGCAAATTCTTGGGCATAGGTTATGATGATGGAAACTAGTGGTGATAGGTATGGATGGATTATGAGCACCTAGAAGGGAGTCAAGATATCCTCCACCTACAAGTTCCTGTAAAGGTCTATGGGGATCCTATAGATCTCATATTCTAAAATGGTTTAATTCAACTTTCAGTCTCTTTCTAGGACTCTGATGACTAGAGTGAAGGTTTCATTGTCAATTCATAAATTTCTTCATAATCAGATAGATCGACAAGGTCGACGATGACTTGAAGCTTCCCAAGATTTCTCCTTCGACGGTGAGATTTCAGCCTTCTGCAACAGGATAGTTTTTTAGAGTAGGGTACATCTTTAGTATGGGGAGGACCTCTGTTCTGGTGGGTTGTGGCATGAGGAGGACCTCATATTTGACTATTGAAGTATTTAGTAGGACCTCCACTCTATCTTTTATAAATATAGGGAGGACCTTAGTTTTGGTTTATGGTGTCCCAGGTATGATATCTATGTTGATCATCAAGATAACGGAAAGGGCCTTCATACATATCATAAAGAGAATGAGTAGGGGCTTTGTACTAATTTATAGAATAATGGGGAGGGCTTATGTACTGATTGTTGAAAGATAATGGAGGACCTTCACTCTTATTGTCGATTAATCAAGGATTACCTCTACATGGGTTAGTGTTAGACCAAGGAGGACCTCTTCTCTAGCTGGTTTTAGCATGAGAATGACCTCCTTGTTGATTTTTCAAAAAGCAAGGAGGAACTCCACTTGGATTTATGATGGTGTGGGGAGGACCTCTTCACTAAACCTCATCATTATGGGTTGGATCGTAACATATGTAGGTGGTGTCATAGATTTAAATATTTGGTCCAACCTACCAATGAGGTGGATGGTGTATCGATCCTAATCATGAAAATATGGATCCATTTTCGCCTATTGCAAGGATTTTTCAGGATGCATCGATAGTGGCAGGGACTACTAGATCCATAGAAGATGATTCCCCTTGTTATAAATTCTCCATAGCCTTCCCCTGATGTTGGCATCAGGTGGTTCAGACTAGGGCCGATAAAGGTGGGGTAAAGTCCACTTTTTCTATATTCTGATGGACCAGTTGTTTCTAGAACTAATGAGGCCTGGTGGGATATATACTTGGTGGATCCTGAGAAGTAGTCTCATTTAGGGTGAATTGATAATCACTCACCTCCACGGTGTATTAGGGTGGGACATAGGATCACTCTGTTGAGAGACTCCCAAAGAGGTTTTATTTTGGAATGGGGGGTGGTTTCCCCTGATGCATCCATTGAGGGTGGCAGTGTCAGTGAAGAACTGATGTCTCTAGGTCTATGTGGGACTTTTCCCTTGTGGTAATGACCCCCTCCTTCTCATACCAATGTACAAGGGAATCGAACACTCTCTTCTGGATGATAATATAGGGTGAAAATTGAAATGGTCTCTTGGTAGTTGAAGGTGTGGCGGAAGTCATGGAAGAAGATTTGTGTAGGATCGTCACATCATTACTTCTCCTTACACGATGCCTATGGGAAATGGGTGTATGAATTATTGTAGTTGGGTCCATATAGGTTCAGTGGATTTAGATTCCCGTAATTGTACAAGAAAATCGACTCCCAATACCCCAACACCATCCAATTTTCTGAATATAGAGATGGATTCATGATGACAATGTCTCATACCAAGAATGCTCAATGTTTACTACCCTAATTCTCTGGTGACTTCCATGTTGGGACTATATTTTTTCTTTTTGGAGACTAGAACCAGATTTTTTATTTAGGTGACATGTTAATCTGTTGATGTATTGAACACCACTAGTCCTCATGGTTGAGTAGAAGAATTTCGCATTGGGTTCACAATTTCTATTTCGGACACTTTTTTCAGTGCTCTTCCTAAGTTTCAAAACGAAATGTGTTGTGCTGGTTGGATTATAACCCCACATTCCCACTTTCCAAAGGAAGAATAATTCCATCAAATGCATCAGTAATATCTACTCCATGATCAAAAATGAATGATGTAATGTTTGTTTCTCTTTCAATGTAGCCCCCTTAGAGATCCTCACCTAGTATGGGTCTCCCTCATAGATTATGTCATGTTTGTGGAACTCATTTTAGGTGCCATATCTTTGTGTATTCTAGTTAATTTCACTACTTATATTTGTACACTACTTAATTATAGATAGATCAAAAACCTTTGGTCAGGAGAGTATTCATGTTGGTAATCATCGAGCATGTTTGTACATTGGGCGCATTGGTTACCTATGAATCTTCCTCGAGGGAGGAAAACTCATATGATGAATCTTAAGGTGTGGAACCCAAATCAAACCATGTAAACCATGAGGTAATTAATTCCAGGGGCATAAGTCTTACAAATATATTTACCACAATAATCACATGTTTATGCATAGGGTGGTTGTTATAGGTTAAGTCGCAAGTTATACATCCTATGGAGATGGATCGAGATGTCTAGTTAAATTAGATTAGGGCATGAGTTTAATGACTTATGGAGATGTATTTGTTGTTCGGAACACCCTATAGAGGTGTATCAAGGAGGTTCATCTCTAGGAGGGATGGTTTCAAACCTAGATAGTTTAATTATGGATCAGAATGCCCTATGGAAGAGGATCTAGGAGGTGCGTCCCTAGGAGGAAAGATGTCACACTTGGATAGTTTACCATTGTCTAAATTGATCCTCTGAGAGGCATCCTACGTATCCTATTTAGATGAAAAGGATCAAAAACCATGTAGTTTAATGTTACAATTTAAGGTCATGTGACAAGATCAATCCATAAAGTTTAATTTTAGGATAAAAGGATTCTCATGTCATGAAAGGAGAATAGACAAGGGATTGTTTGGATCTTATGTGTACAATATTCAATTTACAAGAAGATTTTTATTTATTGGAATGTTGTGTGGATTACACACTGAGTTTCTTATTGATAGTGTTGTATCCCTTGGTGAGGAGAGATAGTAAAGATATTATGAATGTAAGCTATACTGGTGTTGAGTTTACATCCAAAGGTGTGCGGTTTCATCCCATGGTGGTGGAGAATGTGTAATCTCATGATGATCATACATGGGACATCCCATGTACATTGCATGGGGTAAGACTATATATTTACATCATGTGATGAGGATGTTTTTGTTCAGTTTAATGACATAGGACTATGATGTGGAACTAGGTAGTTTTATGTCATGTAGCATGGACATGGGAAAACTCACTCCTCACCCTCAGGGTGTAATGACCATCATTGATGAAGCTTTGGAAGGGGAATGGAGTTGGAACTTCCATGGAGTAGTGGTCAATCATGAGGTCCACATTAGAGTCCATATTATTGGAAACAACGGGGTTTAGAGTACTTATGCTTAGAAGAAATAGGTTGGGTTGAAATAGAGGCATAGGGAACATCATGTAGAGGACCATGAAATTTTTGCGTGCAACTGGGTTGGGTTTCATGAAATAGTTGAGAGAGAAGTGTGCTCTATCATAAGGGTAGGACAAGGAGGCTCAAGGTGTAGGTGCACATAAGATATGAATTTTTCTTGTAAACTAGGGTTTCACACAATCATCTTCTTTTGAATTCACCCAAACTAAATTCATAGGAGATATGTGAGGATCACTCAACCATGGTCCATGTTAGATTTTTTCCCACAGTAGGTCTATCACAAAATATTCTCTTCCTTGGTTCTTACATTTTGTGAATTATCACTAAAGATGAGGGTTTTCATACACGAGAGTGGCATTTGGTCTTTCAAAGTGCCTATATAGGGAGGGGTGATCTTTTATTTATATCTAAAATATTTGATTGTTGAAGAAAAACTCCTTGCGTGCACAAGTTGAGTTTTGCGCAGTCCTATCCTATTCTGTTGGATGTTGGACATGAAACATTACTAAATTATCATTCCCTTTAGCGTGCAAGGGGGTGAGTGTGCACAAGGTTTTTGTGTGAGTTTTCATTCTTACATGCACCAATTATCTTTTGCATGAAGAGTCCTTATGCATGTTTTCATCTCTTAGAGCACCTCTATAAGTATCTGTCTCCTTTAGTGCATAAGGTTGTTGCATGCAAAATCAAAACTTTGTGTGAACTCGATGAAACTTGTGCTCACCTTCTTTATCATCCCTAGAATGGTCCTTTGGGGTGGGTTACATGCTTGGTTCATTTGAAAATGGTTGTTTGAGGCCCTAGATGACATTTTGGTTCCAACACTAATATTGTGAATTTATTTTTTGTTATTGAAACTCCCCAATGGTTTTCTAAGAATAAATTTTCTAATATTATGGGTGATTCAAAAAATTAAATTTAGGAAGATTGATAGGACATAATTTTATACATTTTAATTTGTGTTCTTAATCATTTTAATCACACCATCTTCATGTTTAATGGGTAATTAGTATATATTTAGATTAATGGATTATTTTGGAATTTATGATGGAGTAGAATTAATTCACAAGTTTTAATTTTTTATTAATCTTAAAAATTCCTATAATTAAGACCTAAATTTAATTTTTATGTTTTGATAATTATTTCAGGTGGATGAAGTTTATCAAAAATAATTTTATATTAAAATGGAAAATCTTGGTTGGTGGATTTAACTACTTGATTTTTAATAAATGGATTGAATGTATTACTTTACAAATATAGATTTTATAACTTTGATAATTTTCACCATATGGATATGACGGCTAGACCATTAGAATTTGAATATTCCAAGCCTTGAAATATGGTAATAAAAATTATTTAGAATTAATAGTGCCATTTTGTATGACTTGGAATAGTATGAAATTGGATGGTAGAGAGTTTTTATGACTTTTTCCACTTCCATTTCATATATCTCTAATGATTTACATCATATGAATTTTGTTGGAGGAACTTTATATGACTTCTGATGAACTTTATATGAATTTAAATAAATTTTTAATAATTTTCTAAAGAATAGGGGTTAGAATGATCTAATAATCTAGAATATATTATTCCAACCAAAAAATATTCATAATAATTCCTAAAATGGTTAAAAAAAATATAAATCCAAGCCCTGGTTAATTCTATATAAGGGAATAGAGGGATAGAGGAAAGCATGTGATGGGTCAATGTTGGGTAGAAGAACTTGTGTGTACCATCATTAGAGTTTCTCATCTGGTGGCATGTTTCCCAATTTAGTAGGATATAGAAAAGGATAGAAGATCAAACCTTCAATGTCGAATAGAAATATAGTGTCACTATTCAACATTTAACAATCATTATGATCATACATATTGAAACAATGTTGTTCTTAATTTTTGTCTATCTTTATCCTTGAACAATGTTACACTAATCACTACCACACCATATACTTAAATTAATGGTAATGAAGGATATTTAATATAAATATTAGTGTTTATATTCCAACCATAACCAACATTGAGTGAAGAAAAATATCATAAATGGATGGATGATTATCTATGAGGATGAATAAAGCCCTTCATGAAGATGGGATCTTAGGGCCAGATGGGATGATGATTCACTCTAAGTATCAAGATAAAGTAACTACATTCATGATTATTTAAATTCCATGGAAGTGGGTGTTTCATAGAATAATTTCATGGATGAAAAACCTAGAAAATGGCTGAGTAAATGGTTCTATGCTATGGTGAGGTTAGCATGTGTTGCATGAAGCCAAAATCACAATGCAAGGATACAATGAAAGCTATGTTGAGTAATAATCAACGTTATAAAAACTTATTCAAGATAATACCATGAATCAATATGTCTCTTAAAGATAAAAAGAAGCAACATAAAGGTAATAAAGAGTATTTTCATGGGTAGAAGTATAGTGAAAGGGTTTTGATAAAGATATGTTAAGTTCAAGTAATGGAGCATGTGTTAGGGTAAACCAAATAATATAAACAATAATCTAATTACCTTTAGACAAAATGAGGATCTTTATATACAACATATTTATAACCTGGAACCACTATAGATGAATAAATAAGCTTAGAGAAGTATTTTTATACTAATTATTGACAATGGAAAGTCATTTTCAAGGGTATAGGCTGATAGTCCCATATAGAGAAATAATTTTTAAGGATATCATCATGACCCTACAAGAACATACAAGGGTGTAAATTTCCACAAACATGAGTATTGTTTGTAAGAGGAAGAATCAAATTCCAAATTCATTGGGATTTATTTTCTTGTAGGAAAAAATATCACGTGATTACATTCCATGGTGAAGTATGAATATATAATTTTTGAAGATTCAGTTAGAATTTTCTAAAATATTAATATCCCTAATGATATTTCAAAGGAAGGAGGGATAGAAATTCAATCCCATCAAATATGAGTCTAAAGTGTGATGATTTTATAATTTTTAAAGAGAATTATATTTCATTTAAATGGAAGAAATCAGTCACTATTGAGGGAATCAACCTCTACATAAATTAATCTAGACAAAAAAAGATTTTCTAGATTAGTTTTATTCTGTAATTTATTTAATTTAATATGTAATCACAAAATTTATATTAATTTTATCTTTTATTACTTTCATTTGTTTCTCCATTTCTCTCACCTCTCTAATTTTAACTCCTTATTTTCGTCATTTATTGGGATCTTTTTCACTCATGGTTATGAGTGACTTACCAAGGACTTTATAGGGGTAATCTAGTGATGAAACCAAGTATATACACATTAGTTCTTAAATGTTTCATAATTATTTAATTCTAGGTTGAGTGGAATCTCAAGTAGTAAAGGTACTTGTGTGTCTCCAAATTCCATATAAGGTCTAACTTCTTATTTCTACTATACCTTAACTCAATAGATGATGTGGATTTGTAGTGTGGTTGATGGGTTCATTATATATTCACAATGAGGGTGGAAGAGTATGTTCACCTAAAATAATTATGTTCATTATGTAAATATAAAACTAATAATAAGACAGTGAAGGTTTACTGTAGGTGATTAATTCTCTCAGGAGAATTGCCTTTTGTTTTAAAACTTCATTCTTTCTATATTCTTTATATTTTTATTGAATGTTTAATTATACTTTTGAATTATATATATAAAACTCCCATTTTCATTTTATTTTATAAAATAGAAAACAAAAAATATGAAATGTTTTTAAAAAAAGTCAATGAATAACTATGAAAGATTTTTAAGTGAGACAACCATGGTCTAAAATTATACAACATGTTGAAAAATAAAATAATTTCTTATTACACAACCCATGATAGAGGTTTTTTAAAACAGGGATCTATTTTTAGTGATCTAAGTGGTCTTTAATTTACTATTTCTATTCATGTTTTAAATATTTTACATCTTTCATATTACATTGAAAAATATAAAAAATGAATTATTTTCTAACTCACCCTCATCCATGGAATGAATTTTTGATATGTATGATAGGCAGGTTAGGGGATCCTAAAGAATACATTTCTCAAATTAGTAGTTCTACGATATCATCATGTAACTTAAAGAGGCCCTTAAGTACTCAGTATTGAAATCCTTGGCCCACAAATTCAATAATATCTAGAAGTACTTCCCAATGTTTCATCAAGAAATAGTCAATAAAAAGTGTCTCTTTTGATTTCTCTCAATTTTTTTTAAAGAAATTCTTGAGTTTTAATCCTTAAATGAATAAAACCCATAGCACAACCATTTCAATAACTCATTTGTGACTTTCATGAAATGATATAAGAGATTCAAGAAGAAAATATACCCAGTGATAGATATTTGGAGATCAAAACGACAAATATGAATTTTTTAATGATTTTTTATGAATCTATACGGAACGTGATCTTAACATAAAGGAAGAATAGAAATAAAAACCTATATAAATTTCTATGGAAATGGAATAAGAAACCATCCATGTGGTTTAATTTAAAGAAAATTTGGATAATGATAACTACCCACCTCCATTCATGACATCTCATCTCTAAGAGGCCATCAACAATAAATAAAAACTAGAAGGATAACAAACTCTGGGAGTCAATCATTTCACTAATTCAATTCCTCTTCATTTTATTAAAATAAAATTGAGTATTATCTCCCATAGTTTAAATTTTTCAAATTCAAAAAACATATTATTTTTCTTGGAGTATGAAGATTAAAATTAATATACATCGAATAAAGAACACATAAATATATCTGAATTTATTAAAAATATACTAGAGGATGTTCAAGAAAAGATAATAGTGTCTTTCCATGAAGAAACTATTCCCCAAGATATGCACTTATAAGGGGATATTCTCATATAAAATTTTCATGTTTTAATTTCATTCAAATGGAATCTTTAACTAACCTCTCCATTGATAATTTTTTTGATGAATCATACTTTGAGAAATATCTAGAAGTAAAGGAAGAGGTTATATAAGCCTCTTAAAAGGAACAAGGGAACCATTATTTTCTCCTAAGACCACCATGAACATTATTCGTAACTAAAATTGGGATGTTCATCCTCCACCATATCTTTGAATCCCTCAACAAGAAAAAATGAATTAAATTTAAGGAAATAACTATTATAGGTTGAAAACAAATAAACTCTAACCACCATCTAACTATGGATACCCATTAGAAATAAATTTCTAGGGGTATCCAAAACCTAGGTCCTACTTGGGGGGATAAACCAAACCCTATCCTTCTATTAATTTCCCTTTATATATTTTTCTTATTTCTAATTTCAAACAATTTACTTTTGTTTTTTTGTTTTTATTTATAGTTTTTCAGTGAGAAACACTTGAATAAATCTAAAATTATTTTTGGACTAACATTTCATGTTGAATTTATCTTTTATGGTTTAATTTTTTATGACCAAATAAAATTCATCATGAAAATATGTAACCATGTTTGAAAAAAAGGGGTTATTAATGTTCTATGGGTGGTGTATTTTATACAATATTTAATAGATTCATTCTTATCATTTCTATTTTTTATTTTTTATTGTTTTATTGAACATTGATATTCATTGGAAATATAGAAATAATTGAGACTATAATGATGTTTTTTTAAACTACATGATTTTCATTTTCTAAGTTTTTTAAATAATTAATAAATTTTAATTTTTCTTCATGATTTCCAAATTTTATCAAAAAAAATTTCTTTTATAAAATGTGAAACTCAACATGCGCTTGTGATTTCTTTAATAAAAAATCTATTCCCAAACCAAAGAGTTTTCTCAACTTGTTTGAAAAAATCTTTATATTTCTCTTTATCATGGGATACTTGAGTCCTTATATAAAATATAGAACTTATTATTTTCAACTTATTAAAATCTGGTATAATTCATAAATTTTGTAAAATATTATTAATATGTCATTTTGATAACCCTTTTTTTACATTGGAATCTATTTTCAAGCCCACCCATTCATCAAATCATTTTAATAAACCATTAGTTTTCTTGAAAACACTTTTTAGGCCACTAAATTAAAATACATATATCTATAATTACCATGATATAGAAGTAATTGAGTAAATATGATTGAATACAAGTTTAGTGTAGAAAAAAGATGAGTTATAAAATGCTTTGAAGAATCTATTTTTAGGGTGTTTTATATTTTTTTACTACTCTTTGGGAAAGAAATACATGCTGGGAAGACATGGGGATGGCCAAAAATGATATTAAAAGATAGGTTCGGAGTTCACCATAGTTTAATATAAAAATTTACCTAAATACCTAAAAATATGATTATCATGTGAAATCCTAGATATGAAAACTTTTAAAAATTCGACATAAAGGGGGGTTGTTATAAAAAATTTGTTATGGACTCAGAAAATTCAATGGTGTCGATAGTCCAAAAATAACAAGAGGGTTTTGGAGGTTAACTATTAAAAATTGGACTGAGTGAGAATCTATTCTTAAGTTTTAATTGTTTCATAGATTTTACTTTATTCTAGAGCTAAGCATCCTCATTTAGACTAAACAATTTTTACATTCAACTCCTACCAACTCTTTTAGACTCATAACAACCCAAGTAATGTCCTTATGATTAATAGATTTCATGATTATTTCAGTTAGACATTCTATTAAAGTGTCAAACCTATATAAAACATGCATTGTTTTGAGAATAAGAAAATATCTAATTAAAATACTTGAGTGAAGAGATATAAACAAATTTGTAGGTAATCCAAAAATGAAAGTGATAATTAAAAAGAGATTTAATTAATTTTTAAGATATAGCGAGAAAAGATATAATTGGAATCCATTTATGAATAATGATATGACTTTGGTTATTAAAATTTAAAAAAATGATATCTTAAGAAATATAAATTGACCAAGGTAAAATATAACTATGGGGTGTGTAATGTTTAAGTGTGGGGGATTTGAGAATCCAATATTTTTATATATTTAAATTTTGTTTTTGAATGATTTCAATCCCACTATATTTATTTTTATTGGGTAACTATCACATATTTGTATTAACAGAGTTTTCTAGATTTAATTTTGGAAAAGGATTAATTCATGAGTTTTAATTGTTTTATTTATCTTTGGAATTACCAGAATGAAATAATAAACTTAATTTTGGATGTTTTGGTAATTATCTCACATGGAAAATGTTTAAAAAAATGGTTATATGTTAATATAAGAAATATATACCAGTGGATTGAACACCCTGACTTTTGAAAAAACACTTTGTGTGTGAGTTTCCAAATTCAGATCATATGACTTTGGTAATTTTTACTATATGACTTGGATCGTTGGATTATAAAACTTTTAAGATTCCAGGACATTAAATATGACTATGGCACTCTTTAAGAACTCATAGTCCAATTCCATGTGACTTTTTCAATTGGAGATATCATATAGTTTTAGTTTCTTTCAATTCATATGTATTTCAAGACTTACATCATATGAATTTTTCTAGATAAACATAACAAAAATTCTATTCAAGTTCATATGAAATAAAATAAATTTTAATAGTTTTCTAAAAAAGAGAGATCAAACCAGGCCATGTATCCATAGGATATGAGACCAACAACCCAATCATCACCATATTTCCTATAATGGGTGATCAAGAATAATGAAAATTATTGTTCAACACTTGAGTTAGGTATAGAGGACTGAATGAATGTTGTGCACAAGTTAGTGTAGGGAAAGAGAACTTGTGTGGATCATCACAAGTGTTATTCATCCTGAGGCCTTTTTCTAAATCTACTATGATATAGTGGAGTAAAAAAGAGTGAAACATTGATGTTATAAAGAAACACACATTCATTTTCTATAATATAATAATATACGTGCTTAGACAAACTACAATGTCAATGTTCTTCGATGTTGCTCATCATTTTCCTCATGTTACGCTACACAAATAATCTCTATGATAGACACTAACATTGATTCCAATTAAGGATCTTAATTATGAATCCAAATTCCTATGTTCTATCCACAATACTCTATGGTTAAATAGTAAATTTCATATCTAGTTTAATGATCCTCTATAGTGATGAATGATGACCTACATAAAGATAAGAGATCTGTCCTAGCATAAATAATTATTCAATTCAAATTTCAAGAAGGAATGAATACCAACACGATTGGTGAAAATTCATGATATGGTCTATTTAGTAGATGGATTTATAGTATAAAATTCCAAAAAAATTGAGGTAAAGGTACTATGACATAGTGAAGTCATCTAGTGCTACGTGAAGGTGGAATCACTATGTAAGGGTGCTTTGTGTAATGACCCAAACTTTTACTAATGAAAATTTCTCTTGATCTTATTAACTTTATTATTATATGCACTTATTTGGTTTTATGTTTTTTGATTTTAAAATACTGATAGTAATTGTTATCGTTTCTAATATATTCATTTAATAGTGATCACATTACTAATATAAATATAAGGCTTTAACAAGTCCAATTTACTCAAACAAAGGAAGTGATGGACTCATCTTGTAGAATTTCTCCATATGAATCCCATTTTTCAGAGCTCATAAATGAGGTAGAATCACTAGTATTCACTCTTGACCAAGCCCAAGCCACACTTCAACATGTTAATCTTAAATAGATTAGCCTATAGGAGAAGTGGAAGTGAATAGAGATTACCACTAGAGCGATGTTATCTGATCCACCCCAAGATTATTCCACCATCGCACACCTTACACTTAGGTATTATGAGGGTGTTATAAAGGGTTATGTAATAATACCATATAACAATGATTATGTGCATTATTTTTGTATAGAATAAATAATATACATTCATTTTATTATTATTACTTTGTTTTTTTTAATGGTTGGGGTCAAACCCTCATTATTATTAAAGTAAAGTAAAGACCTCTTTAACTAGGTAGAGGGAGACCCATTACATAGCTCGAAGGCCCAATGGGAATTTAGCCTAGTACAAGGCCCGTAGGCCCAGATTTTTTTCCCAAGGCCCATTATGTGAATAGTACTACTATAGTACCCCCGCCTACTATAGTTCCACACAGTGTCTGCCGCTGCTACAGTGCCCTGCCGCTGCTACAGTGACCTGCCACCACTACAGTTCTCGTCGTTGCTATAGTGTCACTAATACTACAGTACGCTACATTAACCTGCACCCAATGGGTTTTTAAGCCCCATTTTTCATGTAGGATTACAGGGTGCTTACCACTAAGCCAAACCCCAACTACTTATTGTTACTTTGTAAATAGTTTTTAAATCAAAAATAGTATTTTTAGTTAACATTAAATTAAGAGATTTATTTTTATGAATTAATGTATTTTTAAATTAAATAATATTTTTATAATATAATAATACTAAATTAATTTTTATTAAATATAAATTATCATATAATTTTTATGAATACAATTGTGATTTTTATTAAAGTTTGAAAGCTGATTTTGTCAAAACCCCTGAATTTTTTATAAATGTAGGTTTTTATTTTAAAAGTAAAAAATTCACATATTTATAAAATTATTTAGATAAAATGAATATTATTTTTAGAATTAGGATGTCGAAATTATCCAATAGTGAACTTTTCATAATTTTTTAAGACAGTCAAATTTTTGGGTAAAAATTAAATACCATTTAAATATATAATGTGCTTTATGAAATAATAATGACCCAATAATGATGTGATGAAATACTATAAATTGGTTTGTCATCCAATATATTTTTTAAATTTAAAATAATGTGATTTTATATTTTCTTGATTAATTTTATGGTTCCTTAGTGGACTCTCCAAGACTTATAAAATACTTTAACTTTTTAAAATGATTTGCTGAGAGTCTGACTCACCTCCACATAAGAAAGCCTAATATTTTAATATGTTATAAAATTTGGATTATAAAATATATTTTTTCATTACACTTTGTAAAAAAACATGGGCAAAAACCATGGGATGTTTGTGTTTTTTATTAGTTTAATGTGTAGTGTCCAAAACCCAAATAATAATGAATTCTCTTTCCTTTCCAATATAAACCTGCTCAATATCCCATTCCTATTTACTAAAAATCTTTGGATCTAGAAACACATATGCCCTATTCTCTCTATAATCCTCCAAATTATCCCCATGCTCCCTATAAGCCTCACTCAAGCCTCTCCCAAACTTTTGGAATCACACTTCCAAGTAAGGTATTTCTTCCTTTCTCATTTTTGTCTAATTTTTTTTGTTGTTATGCCCTTTTATTTTCAATTAAAAATTATGGGGTATGATTTATCACCCCCCTATACTTCCATTATTATTTTTTAATGAAAATTTACCCTTTTATCTCTCATTAATTCCTCTCATGTATGCCTGTTACCATGCCAAAATTATATAAGGTATTTCTTCCTTTCTCATTTTTTTCCAAATTTATTTATGTTGTCATGCCCTTTTATTTTCAATTACAAATGATGGGGTATAAATTATCACCTCCCCTATACTGACCTCCTTATGTTTGAATTATTATATACCCCTTTCTCTCATATTAATGCCTCCCATGTACACCTGTTACCATGCTGAAATTTTGTAAGGGGTTTCTCTCTCCTCATTTACATTCAAGAAATTATTTTATATTATGCATCTAAATTTAATTAAATATGTTGGGAAATGTATCTATATGACCACCTTACTATCCATTTCATGTACATATGATTGGATACCCCTTTCCCTCTCATCGCCCATTTTTAAGAATTCTTATGTCACGTCGTTATGCTGCCAAATTTTCACTGCGATTTTCCAAGCCAAAGTTATTGTGTAGTGAATAACATCCTCATTTATCTATCAAGGGTATTCACCTTTATGCACATTTACTTATAGATTATATAGTTTCATATATTATTACACATTCCTTTATCATGGAATAAATTATGATGTTGAATGATTTCATGTTGTACGATTCATGTGGCACACTTATGCATGAAATGAAATGATTAAGAAGGGTGTACCATGATAGCGCTCCAATACATTGGGTAAATATTAGTATCATGATAAATCAAGTGAAATGAAGGTTTAATCATCCTAATTTAAGTGTAATTAGGTTTTACTCAATATTCATGTGCAATGATCTTGGGATCATGCTAATATCATGTTAAATGTTGTTTCCACATTTCCATGTTATGATAATCATGATATATAATGCATTTATGTTCATGTTTCTCTTGTGATTCATTGATATTACTATTTATTAACATGTTGTATATTATTCATTTTATTCATTTTTTACTCCATTATTGGGCTTTATAGCTCACCCTTTTCTTATGCATGTCCTCAGGTTATCCCATGCAATGCTAAGTATAAAGGAATGTTGTGGTCATTTAAAAGAAGTTTTCAATAAAGATGTTGGGGTTTATGTTCTATGTTGTTATGAAATGTTCCTAATTTTCCAAGATACTAGACCTCTAGATCCTCATATTTGTTTTAAGTTAAAGTTTATGTAATAAATTGTAACACCCCGAGCTTCCATGATACGCTTCTCATTCAATAATGCAGTAGCTTGCATTGTACGCAACTTCGAGTTCTAACACACCACAACTAATCAAAGTAGCTGTTATGAATATAAATACCCACTTTTTGAAATTATATAAATTTTATATTTCAAAATGGACTTCATTTTTGGATTCTGAATATCGAAATTAGCCTATGTTGAATTTTTGTTATTTTTCTGAGAACATCCAATTTTTTATGAATAGTGAAAAATACTTAAAAACAACTTTTTTAATAAAAATAATTTATAGTGATAAATTATAATATTGAGTGGTTTTAAAGTATAATTAGAATATATTTTTACCATTTTATCCAATGGTGTTAATTATAATTAATTTCACTTTGAAATTAGACATAAACTATTGTCAATCTTTTGATATATATTGTTTCTTAAAAACACGCTATTTGTTGTGACAGCGGGAATTAATTATAAAATTAATTAATGAAACTTATATGTTTGGAATTTTGTAAAATAGAAATCATTTTTGAATTCGGAATATCAATTATAGCTTAGGGTGAAATTTTGGCATTGTTCTGAAAAACTTCAATTTTTGATGAATAGTGAAACCACTAAGTGGTGGTTAAATAACTGATTTTTCATTTAAATTAAATATTACCACTTTTGTGATTTGATTTTCAAAAATACGACATAAATGGTTGTCATTAGGAAGTAAAATGTGGTTCAATGGGATTAAAATAATTTTTTGGTGAATAGTAACTTTTAAGTTTAATTAATCGCGATTAAAGGTAATTAGTGAAATTTAAGGTAAAAATGGTATTATAAAAATATGAAATGACCTTTACACTTGTCCTAACCCTATTTTATATGTCATGGCTGACCAAGAAAATCCATGTGTCAACTTGGGTACCCCATGGAGCCACTTTGGTAGGAAAATGACATAAATAACTTTTATTTAAAGTTAAAATAAAAATGTCACAAACATAAGTTGTTTTACTAAAACAATTTTTAAATGGGGTTATACAATTCATATTTTTTACTATAAATATTAATTATAAAGATAAAAAGATTTCATAAATCATGATATTTTTTTATAATTTTTAGACATTAAATAAATTAAATTATTTGTGACACCATGATGATGCAGCGATTACCTCATTAATTAATGATTTAAATAAAATGATAAGATAATGTAAAATACAAGGCATAAACTTGTCAAAAACCTATTGGATGAGAATATTTCAAACCCGTATCACCTTATCCTCGAATTATATAAGTGTGGGACCTTTAGAATCCGAAAAGCATTGTATAATAAAGTAACATTTTATTACATTCCAAGAGTGCCCCTCCTCTCCTCTTATAAAAGGCCCCCACCACTACCACCTTATTCACACCTTCAAGCCATTTGGCTCGGCCAAACTCTGCCCAAATACTCTCTCAAATTCCCTCTCTTACTCCTAGAAGCCTCACTTTGGGCAGAATTCTTCCCAAGAAAGCCTTTGGCTCAAATCAAAAAGAGTTACCCGATTTTAAGGTAATGTCTTCTCTAATGTTGTTTTGTTTTATTTTTCTTCTCCAACCCCTTAAACTCTTTTTATTCCTTTATTTTGTAACAACACCAGTATATAAAATATACTAGGATGTTTTTATGATAAGTATTTGGTTTACACTTACACACACCTTCGTTTAATGGTTAAAGAACGTACTGTTTCTGTGGGTGGCGAAATACTGCCTCACGAAACGATGATTATTCAATATTCATTTAACACCTCTAATGGTGGACATTTTGATGAAACTATTTTCATATATGATATATATATTATGTTTATGTTTTCCTTATGCTTCTTTATTTCTCATTTATGGCACACTTTATGATTTCCATTATGGGTAAACACGATATTTTCATTTTAGGAAGTGCGGACTACCGCCCCCTCAAAGTGATTTGAATTGTTAATGCCATATGTGGGATGTATAAATGATGGAGTAAATGGTATTATACATTATATTATACTGTAATTATAGTATACCTTTATATAATTATAACTTCATTAAATTAAATAATAAATATAAATGAAAGTAGAGTTCATGCGTACGTACGGCTTACTGTCTCCATGAACGGTGCATTTCATTTCTTACCTCTAAATGTTATGTAATATTATAAATGAATGTATATACTGGATATATATGATGTATATGATATATAAATCATGAATATAATTATGGATATAATGGATATTTTACCACATGAACAAATTGTAATTATAAGGAGTTTATTTTTGACTCAAGTACCTAAGATCGACAAAACGACTGTTATAAACTTAAATAATTACATAATGTTCATGACATGGTAATAAGTGATATAAAAGGAATAATGATCTTGAAAAAGGTTATTAATAAGGTAGAGATTAACTCTAGTTTATTATTCAGGAGATCAATGAATGGTCGAGTAAATTCGGACCCGAGGTAAGGGAACTTCTTAACCCAATTTCTATTCTTTGGGTTAATCTACTGCTTTCAAATTATGTCATGATATTATTATGTCCTATATTGTATTTGTACTTTATTTATGTTTACTTATAGTGAATACACATAATAGATCTACTTTATTTAAAAAAATGATATTTGTAAGGGTCTTCGTCTCAATCTCTTTTCATTGAGGCATATTTTATTTTATACACAACTTTCTTTTATACAGTGTATAAACCCCTTTGACTTTGACTTCTATTCAAAAAAGAATATTTTTCTACAAATTATTTTACTAAATGAAAAAAGGAATGTTTTTGTCTTACGTATGCGGCGACAACGACTTCTCCGTCGCCGTGACCATTTTTTGTGTTTCGGCTTCCTCTACAAGCCATAACTTTTTTTTAATGAAAAATAAATACAAAGTTTTAACTTTATTTTGTTTTGGTATTGAAAATGGTTTTTAAAGTGTTTTTATTATATCAATGTGTTGTATTGATATCTTGTGATTTAAATGTGGAAATGTTATGTTTCCTTTATGCATGTTTTATATGATACGATTATGTTATGGTTTATGATATGTTTAAACCTATTCATATGAGGAATGCATTGGACTTAATAAGTGACGGGTGGAGCCCGCTACAGCTCCTCGATGCATCGGTAGGTCTCATGAGACAAACTAGTATCTTGGCATGAGGCCTTGACAAAATCTTATTTGTGGTCTTGGCACGAGGCCTTGGCTACGTGGTTATGATAGTCTGGCAGTATGCATTCCATCATTATGAAAGTGGTTATTGATATTGCATGTGATTATTCGACTAGTAGAATATCCATGTGAGTAAGTAAATGGCATTATTTAATTTTATTTTTTCCATATTATGCTGAAGTTAAAGTTTAAAAAGGCTTTTGTTTTAGTTACACATTGCCTTAAATGCTAGTGTTTATTTATGAAAGCTTCTGCAATATTGTTATCCTTACTGAGCATCTGAGCTCACCCCTTCCAATGTTTTAATTTTTCCAGGATGTGATGAAGTATATTATGAATGACCTGCAGGGATAGTCTGAAGGGGATATGAGTGTGGAAAATGGAGACTATGTTATTCTAGTTTTTCTCTTTATGATGTAATGTAACATTTATGAATGTATCTAGTGTTTCCAAGGCTACTAAACTAAACGGTATTTCGAGACATGATCTTTTGTGATCATGCCAATGTTACGAAGTAATGCACCGACTCTGGGAAACTGGGGTTGGGGCGTTACAGTTGATATCAGAGGGATTTTAGTACTAACCTTAGAAGATAGATTTAGATAAACTCTGATTAGATCACATATCCCAAAGATAGACTTTGAGGATTAGTATAGAAGAACTTCCTAGAATTTTTTTGTTGTAGAGATTTTGTGAGTTTTCCAAGCAATACATCCCTGTCTGGATACGAGTAGGTAGAGGCGGCTCTGGCACAGATGTACCTAGGGGTAAAACCTGAAAACACCGCTTTGAGCTAGACTTGAACGGGAACTGGTGCATGACAACGGGCCTTGCTGCACTCTTGGTTACGACACTCCCAGGGGATATGCTTAGGATAATTCTCATTTTCTTTACCAACCACTATGAAAGGTTATCAGTATATACTTCCTCAACGAAATTTTTTTTATGATTATGGATTATATCCATAAATAGTTCAATTTATGTTAGGTATTTTACAAGTATGGAATTATGTATTTTGAATCATAAACTAATCTAGTTTATGCCGTTGTTTAGAAATGGCGCCTAGTGGAAGGAATGGAAACCGTATTAATGCACGCACTCCGTGTAGGGATTGCCCTCCTGCTCAAGATAATTATTATGGAGCTGGAGATACAACTGGTGCTGATCAACTTATTACCATACTGGGACAACTCACTCGGGTTATGAATAATAACCTTACTCATATGGAGCACCCTGATCCGCAACATGGAGGATCAATGTTAGACAGCTTCATGAGGCAACAACCACCGACATTTAATGGGGGTAAAAATCTATTAGTAGCTAAGCAATGGATAAACTCCTTAGAGAAAATATTCCACGCCTTGGGGAGTGGAAAAAGGGAGAAAGTTGTAATGGCAGTCTACCGCCTCACTGGAGATGCCGATCAATGGTGGTCGCTGATTCAAAACACAAAGGAAGATAAAGAAGTATCAAGTATGGAATGGAGTGAGTTCAAAGAGATTTTCTTAGAAAAATACTTCCCTCATGACCATAATGCAGATATGGAAAGGCAATTTCTGAGTCTGAGGCAGAAGGAGGATGAGAATGTCGCAAAGTATGAGACTAAATTTACAAGGTTAGCAAGGTATGCATCAGATTATATACGTAACCCAAGAAGTAAGATTGATCGTTTCTTTGATGGGTTAAAATCATTTCTCCGTCGAGCCTTAGTCTCACAATCCTTCTCATCATACGAAGATATTGTCTCATGTGCTATCAAGACAGAAAAGGAATTCTCTAAATCTTATGACAATAAAGTAAAGAAAGAGAAGAAGATAATGGTGGAACAAGAGACAGATAAAGGGAAAAAGGGAAAGAAGGATTTTACATTATGCGATAATTGTAGGAAGAATCACCCCGGTACTTGCCTAAAAGGAATGGGAGTTTGTTTTAAATGTAGAGAAAAAGGTCACCAGGCTCGTGATTTCAAGGGAAAGAAAGAGGCTATCAATGTTGAATGCTACAATTGTAGGGAAATGGTGCATTATGCAAATGAATGTCCTAAGTGTCAGGGAAACTTACCTCAGAAAAGGCCAAGGGATGAAGGCCAATATTATGCTATTACTATAGTTGAAGTGGAATAATTTATGTATTGGTGCTTTTGGACTCAAGGATTATATTTTGGTTATAAGAATAATGTGATATATATATAAATATTGTACTGCAGTACTTGTTGTTTTAGTAAGGTTTTAATATGATAAAGGTAATCATATTTTTAGTATGTGACAAAAAGAGAAACTTTAATTTGTTTAGGGAATCTGATGTTACAATTGATTTTGGAATTTAGAGAACTTTTAGAGAAAGTCTGGACAGAGGTATTTTGGATAAATATTAAGGTTGGAATGGATTAAGTTGAACCTTGGATAGTATTGTTTAAGGTTAAAACATTTCTGAAGATTATTTTTGGAATATTATAATACTATAGTTTTAGGAAAAGGACAACCCGCAGGGTGGGGCATAACCCATCGCATCAGACAAAGCTGCAGGAATGGAACCCACAACCATAGTGCGACAGGCCTTTATTAACTACAACCGGCCTACAGGAAGTCCCTGGTTATTACAAAATAGTTTTACTAATCTAAATAGTATGTGTTAATATTTAGAACCTTATACAATTAGGATAAATAGAATATTTTTGAGTTCTATTACCTTTTAGATTGAAAGATGGGTTTGTGGTAAAAAATTATTAAAGAATGAAAGTTTACATGACAAGTATGTATATTCCCTTACGTTCTTAATAAATCTCCAAAATAAATTCCTCAACTTTATAAAAGGTAACTTAAAATAAAAACGTTGCCGGTTAACTTTTCCAACTGGGGATTCAATGACTATTTAACCAATCACAAGTTTGTGATTTTCTTATGGTTAACTTTCTCCTAATCCAGTTTTCTACGACTCTCTATCAGACCTTCATGGTTTGTTTTTATTCCATATCCATATATTCATAGAATCCTAGTATGGGCTATCTCAGGTGACCTTTGTACTTATCTTTCTATCTTTTAAAGTTATATTTTTATTAACCTTATTTCCGATGTGTGTTTTCCACAAAGGTATTTTCTATTTTCAACCTTTTATTTTCAAAGAAAAATTTTAAATTGTGAGGACGCAATTTATCGAAGGAGGGGAGAATGTAACACCCTGAGCTTCCATGATATGCTTCTCATTCAATAATGCAATAGCTTGCATTGTACGCAACTTCGAGTTCTAACACACCGCAACTAATCAAAGTAGCCGTTATGAATAGTAATAACCACTTTTTGAAATTATATAAATTTTATATTTCAAAATGGACTTCATTTTTGGATTCGGAATATCGAAATTATCCTATGTTGAATTTTTGGTATTTTTCTGAGAACTTCCAATTTTTTATGAATAGTGAAAAATACTTAAAAACAACTTTTTTAATCAAAATAATTTATAGTGATAAATTATAATATTGAGTGGTTTTAAAGTATAATTAGAATATATTTTTACCATTTTATCCAATGGTGTTAATTATAATTAATTTCACTTTGAAATTAGACATAAACAATTGTCAATCTTTTGATATATATTGTTTCTTAAAAACACGTTATTTGTTGTGACAGCGGGAATTAATTATTAAATTAATTAATGCAACTTATATGTTTGGAATTTTGTAAAATAGACATCATTTTTGAATTCGGAATATCAATTATAGCTTAGGGTGAAATTTTGGCATTGTTCTGAAAAACTTCAATTTTTGATTAATAGTGAAACCACTAAGTGGTGGTTAAATAACTGATTTTTCATTTAAATGAAATATTACCACTTCTGTGATTTGATTTTCCAAAATCCGACATACATGGTTTTCATTATAAAGTAAAATGTGGTTCAATGGGATTAAAATAATTTTTTGGTGAATAGTAACTTTTAAGTTTAATTAATCGCGATTAAAGGTAATTAGTGAAATTTAAGGTAAAAATGGTATTATAAAAATATGAAATGACTTTTACACTTGTCCTACCCCTATTGGATGTGTCATGGCCGACCAAGACAATCCATGGGTCAACTTGGGGACCCCATGGAGCCACTTTGGTAGGAAAATGACATAAATAACTTTTATTTAAAGTTAAAATAAAAATGTCACAAACATAAATTGTTTTACTAAAACAATTTTTAAATGGGGTTATAAAAGTCATATTTTTTACTATAAATATTAATTAGAAATATAAAAATATTTCCTACATCATGATATTTGTTTTATAATTTTTAGACATTAAATAAATTAAATTATTTATGACACCATGATGATGCAGCGATTACCTCATTAATTAACGATTTAAATAAAATGAAAAGATAATGTAAAATACAAGGCTTACACTTGTCAAAAACCTATTGGATGAGAATATTTTGAACCCTTATCACCTTAGCCTTGAATTATATAAGTTTGGGACCTTTATAATCCGAAAAGCATTGTATAATAAAGTAACATTTTATTACATTCCAAGAGTGCCCCTCCTCTCCTCTTATAAAAGGCCCCCACCACTACCACCTTATTCACACCTTCAATCCATTTGGATAGGCCAACATCTACCCAAATACTCTCTAAACTACCCTATATTACTCCTAGAAGCCTCACTTTGGGCATAATTCTTCTCAATGAAGCCTTTGTCTCAAATCAAAAAGAGTTACCCGATTTTAAGGTATTGTCTTCTCTAATGTTGTTTTGTTTTATTTTGATTATCCAACCCCTTAAACTCTTTTTATTACTTTATTTTGTAAAAACACCAGTATATAAAATATACTAGGATGTTTTTATGATAATTATTTGGTTTACACTTACACACACCTTCGTCTAATGGTTAAAGAACATACTATTTCTGTGGGTGGCGAAATACTGCCTCACGAAACGATGATTGTTCAATATTCATTTAACACCTCTAATGGTGGCCATTTTGATGACACTATTTTCATATATGATATATATATATTATGTTTATGTTTTCCTTATGCTTCTTTATTTCTCATTTATGTCACACTTCATGATTTCCATTATGGGTAAACACGATATTTTCATTTTAGGAAGTGCGGACTACCGCCCCCTCAAAGTGATTTGAATCGTTAATGCCATATATGGGATGTATAAAGGATAGAGTAAATGGTATTATACATTATATTATACTGTAATTATAGTATAACTTTATATAATTATAACTTAATTCCATTAAATAAGAAATATAAATGAAAGTAGCGTTCATGCGTACGTACGGCTTACCGTCTCCATGAACGGTGCATTTCATTTCTTACCTCTAAATGTTATGTAATATTATAAATGAATGTATGTACTGGATATATATGATGTATATGATATATAAATCATGAATATAATTATGGATATAATGTATATTTTACCACATGAACAAATTGTAATTATAAGAAGTCTATTTTTGACTCAAGTACCTAAGATCGACAAAACGACCGTTATAAACTTAAATAATTACATAATGTTCATGACATGGTAATAAGTGGTATAAAAGGAATAATGAACTTGAAAAAGTTTCTTAAGAATCTAGAGATTAACTCTAGTTTATTATTCAGGAGATCAAAGATTGGTCGAGTGAATTCACACACGAGGTAAGGGAACTTCTTAACCCAATTTCTATTCTTCGGGTTAATCTCCTACTTTCAAATTATGTCATGATATTATTATGTCCTATCTTGTATTTGTACTTTATTTATGTGTACTTATAGTGAATACACATAATAGATCTACTTTATTTAAAAAAATGATCTTTGTAAGGGTCTTCGTCTCAATCTCCTTTCATTGAGGCATATTTTGTTTTATACGCAACTTTCTTTTATATAGTGTACAAACCCCTTTGACTTTGACTTTTATTCAAAAAGGAATCTTTTTATACAAAGCATTTTACTAAACAACAAAAGGAATTTTTTTGTCTTACGTATGCGGTGACAATGACTTCTCCTCCGTCGTGACCATTATTTGTGTTTCGACTTCCTCTACAAGCCATAACTTTTTTTTAATGAAAAATAAATACAAAGTTTTAACTTTTTTTTATTTTGGTATTGAAAATGGTTTTGAAAGTGTTTTTATTATATCAATGTGTTGTATTGATATCTTATGATTGAAATGTGGAAATGTTATGTTTCATTTATGCATGTTTTATATGATACGATTATGTTATGGTTTATGATATGTTTAAACCTATTCATATAAGGAATGCATTGAACTTAATAAGTGACGGGTGGAGCCCGCTACAGCTCCTCGATGCATCAGTAGGTCTCATAAGACAAACTAGTGTCTTGGCATGAGGCCTTGACAAAACCTTATTTGTGTTCTTTTCATGAGGCCTTGGCTACGTGGTTATTATAGTCTGGCATTATGCATTCCATCATTATGAAAGTGGTTATTGATATTGCATGTGATTATTCGACTAGTAGAATATCCATGTGAGTAAGTAAATGGCATTATTTAATTTTATTTTTGCCATATTATGCTGAAGTTAATGTTTAAAAAGGCATTTGTTTTAGTTATACATTGACTTAAATGCTAATGTTTATTTATGAAAGCTTCCGCAATATTGTTATCCTTACTGAGCATCTAAGCTCACCCCTTCCAATGTTTTAATTTTTCCATGATGTGATGAAGTATATTATGAATGACCTGCAGGGATAGTCTAAAGGGGATATGAGTGTGGAAAATGGAGACTATGTTATTGTAGTTTTTATCTTTATGATGTAATGTAACATTTATGAATGTATCTAGTGTTTCCAAGGCTACTAAACTAAACAGTCTTTCAAGACTTGATCTTTTGTGATCATGCCAATGTTACAAAGTAATGCACCGACTCTGGGCAACTGGGGTCGGGGTGTTACATAAATAATGTTTAAGTGTGTAATAAATAGAAGGTTTATTATACTTTGAATGTAATGTAAAGTTAGTATAGATGTATTAACCCAGGACCTATTAGCCTAGAGAAGATGTATACTTTATTACACTACAAAAAGATTCAATGAATCACATCCTGAGGGACCAAATAGTTTAGTAGTCTTGGTAAACTATATACATATATAAAATTCTAATTACATTTGAAAACATAAAATATACAAAGTTTTTTATTCTATAATTTCATTATTTCTCATAGGTTATCCCTAAATATAAATTATAAAAAACTCCCTAGTATCCTATGGAAAATAAAACCAAAGAAATTGGGTGAGATCGGATTCTTAGTAAAGGTATGTATACAATGGAATCTATGAATAAATAAGGCATAATCAATATTTCTAGTTAAATCACTAAAACACATTCCATTTTTTAAATAAATTGAGCTTTATATGGAAGGAATAAATTATGATCAAATAATTACATACAAATAATCATGTGATACTAAAAAATTAACCATATAAATTATAAATAATAAAATAACCCTATGGAATATAAATAACTAAATTCATAATTATGGAATACATAATACTAAACATAAAAAACATACCTTTGAGTCATTGTTCCAAGACATCTAAATAAATGGTTAAGGAATCATCCAAGACCTAATGATCCCTACCGATGCATTGAGGGGATATAGTAGGCCCCACCCATCACTTATGAAGTCTAATGAATTCATCATATAAAAGGGGTGAATCATAATCCATATAAAAATTATTATTTAAACTATAATATGAATTTAAAATACACTACATAGTCAATAAACATAATCATAAACCATCTAGAGTAAAATTAATGGTATCAACAAAGTACATCCTTAGTCAAAGTGATTAGAATCCATCCTAAGAAATAGTAAGGATGGTATCATTAGTGTATATCCCCATTAAAGAATAAGTTACAATAAATTTTGTCTTCAAAGATGGAAGATTACTTTTAAAGATCACATGTAAAATTTCTTGAGCAAAATATCATTTCTTTTAAAATCAACCTTTTATTTTAAAACTAGAAAATTCAATAAATATTTTCAAAATCCTTTTATTTTAAAATCACTTTTAAAACCTAATAATATCATTAATATTAGGAAAATAATTTTAATTAAAAATAATCATATAAACATGAAAACTATGATTCAAATAAATGATGGTCATGATGGAAGTTAATTACTTACATTTTATATAAGTTAAAAATAACATTACTTTTTCACTATAAAAAGGTTGTAAAAGTACCTCATTCAGATAACTAAAAGAATATTACTTTTAAACCATTTTTTAAAAAGTAAAACAAGGTTAAAAATGTCCTTAATAAATAATTTTTTTAATGTTAAAACATTTTTCAAAACATCATATGAAAACCTGGTTTTTTATTAAAAATGATTTTCAACTGAAGAGAAAAATAAAATCAGATTTTCTTTAAAACATTTTATTGATCATTTTATGTACCAAAGATAGGAAAAATGATGATATTACATTAACAAGTTCATTAAGAGACATAGGATAATATATATATATATATATATATTAAGATATAAATATCAAATAATTATCCTAATGGATACTAAAATAAAAATAATCATGAATAATGATGAGATTATGAAATAAACAATTACCTTGAGTCTGAATCTCCATGTATGTGTTTTATCTTCCGAAGTAATAAAATAATGATAATTATTTAATTTCTTATGAAACTTTTTCTTAATTACTATTCCATTTATTTAAATTTCTACCATGTTGTATATAATTTATTAATCAATTATGTTTGCATCGGGTGTTTTGATGATATTTTACTTATGTGTCAAAAATGAATTTGGTAGGTTGATTATTGGTTTAAGTGATCATTATTTAAACATATACATAATTATCATATTTATAGATAAATTATACTTTTAAAACCAATCAAGAAATATTTTTTTGAAAAATGAAGTATGTTACGATCGTGGAGATGGTAGGTCGTATGTACGCATGAGTAATGATTCCATTTTTTAAAGAATTATTTTTAAAAGGATATAAGTAATATTTTACCATTAAAAATAAAAAATATATTATAAATACAATATTTGTTATTTAAATATACTTATATATGTCATTCATGTTGTGTGGTGATGAAAAAGGGTCACATCTCTTTATGAAGGCAGTAGTCTACACGTACATGAACAAAATTATCATCTTTCAATGAATGAAAAGGTTAGAAATAAAATGGTATATTATCTTTTATGAATGATAAATATTTCATGAATATAATAGTTATTTCATGTATATTTAATATATTAATTAACTTTATATTTATTATCTACCATGTAAATCATTAGTGAAAAACGAATCGAATCGCTTCACGAGGCGATAGTCTGCTGTATAGATAACTGATGTTATTGTATACCCTATGGAATGGAAAGTAAATAATTGATATAATAAAAAATGAATTAATATTTATAAATATTTTGTAGATATTATATATATAATTTATACCCATCATGTACCCAACCGTGAGAGGTGTTGATAGAAAACATGTCACATTGGTCAGCGAGGCGGTATTCCTCCATACACATGGATGACATTATCATTTACCATTTAAGGGAATGGGATATTAATATAGGTCATAAATTTAATATAATAAAATATATGTATATTGAAGATACTTTTTTTTATTATATAAGCATAAATGAATATTTTTTTAAGGTGGTGGTATGAAAAATAAAACAAAAATGCTTAGTTAGGAATTTTACCTCATCACAGACCACCACTTAAATATTATACCTAAAGTAATACTTGAATAAATTTATGAAAAAACAATGGATTATAGGATGATTTTATGTAATTTGGGAAGTTATTTTTTTAAGTATTTTGTAATCCAAAATTTTTTGAAGGTTTGAAGAAGAGATGAGAGATGGTGTCCTTTTATAAGTGTGGTGAGTGGAACACTTGTAATTTTTTAAAAGAGAAAGGTTTTCCCACATTTTTCACATTATATAAGGGTAAAAATTAATTATTAATGATAATATGACATTTTAAGGTCTAAATATATCCATAAAATGGTATTTTAACTAGTTTTGTTTAATTTTTAACTACTTTCTTCTTATTTTATCCTCTTGTAAATCGGTTTTTATCTTAACTGTGGTAAATAAATTATTGTTTTTACTATTAATTAAGGTAAAAATTAATATTAAATTATTAGATAATATAAATTATTATTATTATATATATCTAATCCATTATTCCAAATTCAATTCATATTATTGGAAAATTTTAATTTAAAATTAATCTCACAAACACAACGAAAAGGCTGGGTTTAAAAGAGATAATTTTCAAAAGTTTAAAAAAAATTATATCAAAATTAATTATTAAACTGATTAAAATGACCTAAATTATATTAGTTTATATATAATTTAATTAATATTACTTTTAAACCAATTTTAAATATAATTTAACTTCCAAAATAATTTTAACAAAAAGGCAGTTTTCAATTAAAATTCAATATTTTTCAATATTTATCAAAAAAGTAAATTTTTCTAAAAATTCTCAAAAAATCACCCAATGATAATGTTTAAAAGTATATTTCAAAAATTAAGTTTATTTTCTCAAATAAATTTTCTCAAATTTTGTAAAATTAATTTTAAATTATATACGCAAAGCATGACTAGAACACCTTTTACAAAAATATTGTTTTTCAGAAAAAATTTCTTTTTATTTCAAATGATTCTTATTTACTTTTAATAATTAAAACCCATTGAATTATATTTATATATGTTTAAACTATATAATTTTCATAATTTAATTATTATTATTCATACCCTCCAAGTTAATGTTTAAGTTATAATGGTAATGCTTAAAGAATAATATTCTAACATAGTATTGTATTTCATTCAAACATGGTGTTACATGAATTGTAAGATATAGAAAATATTGAATTTATTTAAAAATTAACATATCATAAATTATTAGGGTGTTACATTATCTTATAATATTTGTGTTTTTTCAGATATGCTATCAAACATTATGTTCCTCTTTTAAAATATTAGGGTGTTAGATCCCCTTTAAATAAATTATATCCTCTCAATTTATTAATGATCTCAGTAATCAAGGGTTTAAAAATTAAAAACACATTTTTTGAAAACCAACATCATAAAAATATTTAATAAAACATATTCTTAATAATATAACATGGTATGTACTAAGGTCATATGTAATAACACATTACCATGTTTAGGAGTAGGGGAACATTGGTGGGAAGTGAAGATATAGACATGGAAGAAAAGAGTAAATAATTATAGAGGGTGATGGAAGGCATTGATCATAATAAAGTAAATGATCAATGGAAATTTAAGAAACTCAAACTATAAATAAATTATGATTTAAAATACCATTGGTTTAACATAAATGATTTTATTTGGATAATATTTTTATTAAATATAATTTTCCTATAGTTAATTAATTCCATTACCATCTAGACTGAGAATATAAAAAAATATGCATAGATGATATCATTCAATTTTATAGTCATAATTTCATCTTTAAATTTTACTTTAGTCATTTCCCACTTCATTTATTACTATAATAAATGAATATTCATGTTGAATTTTTTATTCCAGAAGCACTAAATTTAACTTTTAATAGATCATAAGATACATAAAAGAGTGATAAGTCTTTCCATCTATTTATAAATATTTTCCAAAACCAATATATTTATAAAAATTTATCTAATATAGTACATTAATATATAATCTTAAATAGTTACAACACTTGTTCATCATTATTATTTATCAATCAAATTATTTAACTAATATCAAGGAAATATTAACTAGGACATCATGTAGGCTAATGGAAGGCACAAAACACTTACCATTCTTCAGTTGTGGGTTCATGACCATATCCCTCTTATATGTTATGGGTTTTCACCCAACATGTGGTTTGTCCTTTTTATAAAACCATATTAATATAATTCATAATAACCCATAATTACCTCAACATCAAAGATTAAATAAAATTTAAATTTTCTAATACCTTCATAAAAACCTATTTATCATTATTATCTCTTCATCAGGCACATATTAAGGGTAATCCTCCCTTAATCATGTGTTTTTCAAGAAGTTAAAATTTATACTAATTCACATTTCATGGTCATAAATACCATTCAAAATATTCTCTCAAATATATAAATAAATAATACTATAGAAAAATCCTTATCTATTTCATAATTCTTATGACCATACTATCATTGAGAAAAATACATATATAACATAATTCTTGATTCAAAAATAAATAACATTAATAGTTATACTATATTTAGTAATATCATAATCTTTACCTTGAAACCTTATCTTTATTTGAGGTATATTCCCTTGAAACCTAGGGAATTAATTTACATAGCACCCCATCTCATTACAGTGGAAGCATTGCACATTTTCAGATTCTTTCTTTCCCTTGCAATCAAAATCATGGTGTAATTTTATTCCACAAATTAAGTAAATTCCTTTTCATTTTAAGAATATACCAAGGTGTTTCCTTACCTAAGTATCACATGTTGGAAAATACTTCTTTCCCTTCTTCCATTTATTCATCTTTTTCTTTATCATCCTCTTCTTCTCTTGCTTCCCTTCAAAGTCATAAGACATGGAGAATTATTTCTATTTCTTGATATCACAATACACTATATCATCATTTGATTAGGGATTCTAGTAGAATATTTATATTAAAATGAATGTATTAATACCATCAAATAAATGGTAAATCTTTCTCTTTTTATTACACGTAGGTTTTAGTATTCCTTATTAACCTTAAAATGTTTTCTACAAACTTAGAAACATTTTCCTCTTATTTTTGTCCTAGGCTCAAGAACTCACTTTCCATATCCTCTCATTTCTCATGATGAAAATATTTTTCCAAGATTATTAACTTTATATCCTTCCACTCCATGCTATAAATTTCTTTATCATCCTTTGTGTTTGGAATTACAATCCATCGTTTATATTCATCTCCTGACAGATGATAAATTTCTATGAAAACTTTATCTCTTTCACTACATCCTAGAGTGAGAAATATCTTCTCTAAAGAACATATCAATTTCTTAAATAAAATGGATTTATAGTTCCATTGACTGATGTAGTTTTATAAGGCATTAAGCAGTTCAATATAAGTACACCATGTGGTGGATCAATAGTGTTCTCTATACAGGAAAGGTTAATACTCATAACCTGAGTTAGATTCCCCAACATAGTTATAATTTGATCAATTCTAGATCCATATCTAGATTCAGCATCATTATCTTTCCTAGGTAAAATACATACATGATGTATGTGTATTGATACGGTTAATATTCATAACCTGAGTCAGATTCCCCAATATGGTTATAGGTTGATCATTTTTAACTCCATATCTAGCTCCATCTTCATTATCTTTCCTAGGGGGAATACCTACAAGTGTCATGTGTATTTATATGGTTATAAATATTTCAATTAGGTTCAATTTATAAACAATGAAATATTATATATTAAATCAAAACATTATTAAATATAATTTATAATCTCAAAAATAGTGAAACACTTGACATAAATTGAAAACATTATGCATATATAATCTCATAATCATAAACATGGTTCCTTTGGGTAAATATTTGTTTTCAACTCCTTTATAATGTAATGTAAATAAAATTTGATTTATTCTAGGATTATCTCCTGGGAGTATCAAACTAGGTTCACAGTAAGACCCATTATTGTAATCCCACACTTCAATATATTTTATCAATGTAAAAATAGGATAATTAATTATAACAAAAAGATAAATATAGGTAACTATGATGTGATGTGTAATGGTTCTTATAAATTAATGTTATGGTTGTGTAATAGAATCTATTTAAGGGTAAACAATAAATGAATGAGGAACCATAGAGATAGATTGATTTTACTTCTTCTTAATAATGGATATTTTGTCTATGAGTTGAGCCTAAAGGTGTCATGAAATTAAGGAAATATCAAGGTAATCATTATGAAACTACATGAAAAAACAAAAAAATAATTTTCACAATGATTTATGTGGTTCATAAGAGGAAGGATCTAGTGCAATGCATGTATTGATTGAAATTTTAAGAGTATAGAATTCTTCACAATCCCAATCCATGGTCAAGAATGAATAACTAATGTTTAAATACATGGATCATGATTTTTTAAAATATAATGTTCCCCTAATATATTTATAAGAATGTGGGGAAATAAATTTTAGCATGTTTACCATAAGTTTAAATCAAGATACTTTTGTTCTTTTGAAAGAGATGAATGCTACCTTTAATTAAAAGAATGCTTAAATAGTTTAGGGAATCAACCAATTCACAAAGGATTAATGATAGATTTATTCTATTTTATATTAGTATTGTTTTGAAAATTACTTTTATAGGTTATAAAATCACATGATTTATAAAAATGCTCTCTCATACATCCTACATTGTTTATTTATTTATTTTTTCTCTCTTATTTTATACTTCCATTGTGTTATTCTATGATAATGGTTATGAGTTAATAAACAAAGGACTCTCCCAGTGGATTAATAAAGTTTTGAACACATGTTATTTCACATTCATGCTTAAACATTTCATAATTATTTAGAGTGAGGTCAAGGGTTATCTTATGTAGAAATGGACCATTTCTTAATCCACTTGAAAACCGAAGTTTATATTATTCTTTATGATATATTTTTCATAAGTTGAGGAGGTATATTTAAACTTTAATCAATGAGTTCTATTAATATTCACAACTATGAAAGAAAAGGATATTTAGATACAATGGGGTTGTTTATTATATAAATATTAAACTAATAATAAGAAAATAAATTTTTAATTTGGTAGATTATCTTAAGAGAAATACATTTATTTCAAACACTTAATTTTGGTTATATTAACTTTTCTTCCAATTTATTTTAAAATCAATTTTTACCTTAAAAAACTATACTCCCATGTTTCATTTCATTCATAAAATTATATACATAAAAAACAGATATAAATTGTTTAGTAATAGTTTTTTTCATTATGAAATATCCTCAATCTAGTCAACACTGATTAGCCACTATATTACACTAGTAAATATAAATAAATTTATTTTTTAACATTATAATATTGGTGTTTTTTAAATACCCTTATCCATGGGATATTCATAGAGACCAAATGAATAGGAGATACATTTCAAATTCTGAAATTCAATCAGTATTGAATTCTTTTCATAATTTATATTATGGAGAAAGGTTTTTATCTCAAGGAGATTATATAAAAGTTATTTATTATTGTCTATATTATACCAATATTTTTAGGGATTATTTTAAATTTTTTAAAACATACACGACATTCCAATTTCATGGTAATATTTCTAAAATAAATGAAATTACTTTGTAAGTTCTTTTGTTTTGTAATGTGTTTGGTGTAAGGGGTATAGATTTAATGGGAACATGTACAAATTAATTTTAATATATTTATTTCTTTATTATTTTTGGCTATGTTTCAAATTTAATAGAATCATTTTCAACTAGTGCAGATGATGCTAAAACTGATTCCAAATTTGTGAAATAAAATTTATTTTCTTGATTTGATTTAGCTATGTTTTAAATCACTAATTAAAGTACCAAATTATATAATTTAGCACTGGATTATCTTTTGTATAATAATGGAGTTCATAATAGGGTTTTTAAATCCCATCATCCTCAATAAAATGTGATTATTTATTTTTAAAATAGATAGATCAAATAGATTTTGAAAAAAATTTGTGTACCCAAATAGAAAATCTTGGAATATATGTTTAGAAGATTAATTATGGTATTATAATAATTCCTTTAAAACCTTAATTTGAATTAATAATTTTATAAATGTGTATATAAAATCTTTTCACCACCCTGTTGAGTTAGAAAAATAATTAGTCTTATAAAAAATTTAACATGGAGCTATTTTATACTTGAAGAGAATGAAAATTATTCTTTCATGAGGTGGAATAAATTTAATACAAAACTTGTAAAACCTTTAGGGTATTAAATGATAAAACACGATATTCTATGATTGAATGATACTCAAAAAATACTTCAAATAGTGATATAAAGTGAATCTATTTGACTTTATAATGAAGTTATTTATAGGTAAATTTAATTCTAAATAATCATATCCATGATTTTTGAATCATTTTTTCCCATTAATTGTTTTGTAGATTAGAAAAAAAGACAATGAAACACCATTCATATTAAATTTAAATTGAATTAATCTATTTGAATATTATTTTTAAGATCCTATGGAGGGGAGGACTGCCTTTATACTACTGAGTATAATTAAATTCCTAGTTGTTTCATTCCTTCCTAATTATTTTTTATTTTATCCATGATTTCTAATTTATATTTATCATATATAAAACAAGAAAAAAAACTGAATATTTTTTCAAATAATTTTATGAGGGAGAATACATTGTTATACTAGAATATTTTTTAGTTTAGTTTTTCATTTTATGTTTTTTAATGTTTTTTTAAATCAGTTTTAAATTCAAATTTTTTGTATTTTATTTCATTTTTTCCTGTTTTCTGAAATCTTTTGAGCTAAAAATTTAATATTTTTGTAATTATGTAAATCCATATCAATTAATTAATTAATTTATGAAACTAAATTTACATTAATGCTGAATTATGCTTGTTTCATGTTTAAAACATCGATAATTTCTTAAAAAGGAATGTGATTTTTGAATCTAAAGTCTTAACTCACTATTTGAATTTTGAAATAAACTTATTGAGATTATTATGAGATATTTTTGACATATTATTCACATTGATCTCACTTCTTGAGATAAATAAATATTTCTTGAATGGCCATAATTTTATTTCTTTATTTCAAAATGTGAGATCTCTAGGGTAGTTGTATTAAAATGATAATTGAATTTTTTTTATTTTTAAACTCAAATTTTTCAATAGAATAATTTTATTAAGATTTTAATTTATATTTTATTATTTTATAATATATAAACTCACAAATATAATATTATATATCCACATTACAATCCAATTTTCCTCATGCATCCTCTTCTAAGAAGTAAAATACATGATATAGTTGAACTCAATAGTGAGGTGATGATGTCTTGTGGTTGAAAACTAATTTATGCTGATTTGGAAACAAAATTGATAGTAATTAATTGTTTAAGATCAATTTTAAATAAATTCTGATGATTTTGTATTTAAGTAGTTTTGAAAAAAAAAATATAACCTCTATTAGGGACTATTTTGTTGATGTTTCTATGAAAAATAAATTTAAAATAATAATTTTTAATGAACTATAAAGATTTATAACCATTCATGAAAAGGTATATAATATCACCCCCACTATTTTAATTTCCAAATAGCCTCTATAAAACCACAAATATCAATTAAATTCTAAAATTAATATCTAAAATGTATAGATAACTTTTTATAAATGATGGTAGAGTGGAAAAATAATGTTTCTAATGATATAATAAATCGTGTGTCCTTTACTTTAATATTTTCTTTAATTTTAGAGATAGTTCATTTACATGAAGAGTATGTAAGAACCATACAGGAGTATAAATTATATCATGAAATTTCACATCAAAAAGATTTAGGATATCCTTATTCTGCCACTGATTTTTTGTCCTCTAAAATGTAATGTCCAAATTTTTAGTAAAATAATCCTCCATAAATAAATACTATGTATGATAGCTTCCTCTATACATAGAATTAAATATATATATATATATATATATATACCATTATAACATATCTATAAAATTGTAATGTATAATTAGTAGTAAAAAAATTATGAAATATATATGAATATATTAAAAAAATAATAAAATAAAATAAAAAAACACTTTAAATAAAGACTTAACCACTAGAGGTAATAAACTAAAAAAATATAATTTTTTTTTTCAAGTATAATATATTTTGGTATGAATAAATTATTAACAATTGTTCAGTTATTAATTTATAGGAAATGAGAAAAAATTAGATAATATGCCAAAATTCGTTTTCTTATAAAAACAGTGTTTCACCATATTTTATGTTTTAATAAAAAATAAAATTTAAATATTTAGGGATGTGGCTTTGAAAAAATTAACTTCATTTCTATATTTATCTTCTCAATATAATATTAAGATGATTTATTTATATTTTTATAAAAAATAGATTTTTGGTGAATAGTTCAATGTACTATTTTTACAAATATTGTACCTTTTACATAATTATTGGTTTATAACAATGATTGGGAACTTTATCTAACCCTTTTATAGAAAAAATATTCATTTTATGAGTTACATTGAAATTTTTAAAAAACTAATTCTTTTTTAAAAATCTATATTTAATTTTTTAGAACATATATAATATTTTTCTCAATAAGTTATTTTTATCAAATTATAGACTTATTATTTTAAAATTAATTTTTATCACTTTTTAAAAATGAATAAAATTAAATTTATTTAAATTTATGAATCAGCCTGTCCAAATTATATAATAAGTATGATATTATTTTTTTTCTTAAATGATAAGTTACTTAGGTAAAACTAGTGATCGTGGTAAAAACTAAAATGGTAAAAGTAAAAATCTAAGAGTAAATAAACACAATCATTAATAAAACATAAGTAGGAATTTTTGGTTAGGAAATTTCTCCACCATATCAATTCTACATCCATTGTTTTTCAATTTTTTGGCTTCTTTCCATGATATTACCTTCTAATTGTTAAAAATTTATAGGTATTTACAAAAATTTCATCCATTTTCACTTATAAAGAGACTCCCCTCTCTTTACTTAAACTCACATAACCCCCCCCCACCCACCCATTTTCAGCCCAAAATATGCACAAAATATCCTAAAATATTATATCTACATAAAATATTTTTTGGCCTTCTGAAAAAACCATCCCTCACAATTTTAATCCCCTTCGCAATGGAGATAATCCAAGTAGTAATGTACAAACTTCTATGTTATCTTTTCCTTTTTATATTTATTTTTGTTCACTTATTCTTAATAAAATTCCATTTCACCATATTAAAATTATAAAATATGTTTCATTATTATATTGATTGTTAATATAAGGATGGTATAAGAATGAACCAGCCTTCAATTTTCTGTTTTAGGAAAAAAACGTGAATCTTGCATGTGTAAGGACTACCACCTTCATAAATATACATTTTTTCCCCTAACCTCCTAAAATGGATATTATAAAAGGGTAATTTAATACATAATTATGAAATTTATGAAATTTTAAATATTCTTACATAAATAACTATATTTCTTCATTCTTTTGTTCCTAAAATGATGAAATCATCACATATACGTACGTGCGGACTACTAACTCTAAGGAATGATGCATTTGGTTTTTTTATACCACGTTCATAAATGATTTTAGTTCATAATTTATCAGTAAATATTATATATATATGAGTATTATATATCATTAATATGACTCTTTATAGAAAACTATCAATTAATTAATGATCATTATAAGGTATGTGTTGATATAGATAAATAAACTGAACATTGATACTCACTAAATTCATTTACAAGAAACAAAACAAAGCACTCATATAGAGAACTATAATATTTTAAGTCATTTTAGAGAATAAATTCATTGACATTTAATCATTTTTTAATGGTGAACATTAGAGAAAGATGAAATTACAACATAACTATAATAAAATTAGCATAAATGATCAACACCGGTTTATAAAAATATAATTCACAATGATAATTATTAAAAATATAAGTATATATATTAATAATTTTCTTAAATATTTAATTAAGATTCTTATCTTTTTTTATAAAGGAGGTTGAAGAAGACCCTTGGGAATAAATATTAAAATTAAGGGACTTTGGTCAATCAAATATCTTTCTTTGAGTTATCCAGATCGACCTTCAATGTTTCTATATATTCAATGATCTCTTTGTAAATATCATTTCCACATTTATCCACCTATGGAAAAAATATATCTTAATATTAATCCCATTATATGAATGATTTTTTATTCTATAAAATTATAATATTTTTTAAATAATTATCATCTTCTTAACTATTGATTTCTATTAAAGGGATATTTTTTCAAGATCATATTTTTAAATACCTCCAATGTTCTCATTTGTTATTTTGAAATAAAAATATGACCAAATCATGTGATCTTTATACTTTATCTTTAAATATATACTTTATTACTATCTTTTATGATTATATTTCCATTTTCCCATACATCAAAAAAGTTGTTTATTTTATATAATTTTGCATTTTATAAATCACCAACTAAATAATTTTATATAGTTCCCCTTTTGAGTGATTTAATTTAAAATGAATCGATCTGGTTTTTGTTGTAATTTATGTAATAAATTTTTAAATATAATTTAAAACTCATTATTATTCTAGGGTTTTGATGACATGATGATTTTATGTTTTCTTGTGGAACACATGTGTGTAATTATTTATTAAGTGACGAGTGGGACCAATATATCCCTCTAATTAATTGGTTAAATCATTACATCTCATGATATAATGGTGATATGTGTAGTGATACTCGATCCAAAAAAGGGAAAGGGTTGTGATTTCTGATCTTCTATGGGAAACAGGTTTTGATGCATGACTACTATGAGAAATAGGTTGTGATGCCTAATATTTTATGGGAAAAGGATTGTAATTCCTAATCCTCTATAGTAAAAAAATTTTGATTCCTCATCCACCATAAGAAACAAGTGGTGTTTCCTAATCCAAAATGTTGTGTTTCTGTACTTTTTTGGGTTCCACACTCAAGTGATATGTGACTATGTTATTATACATGGATCATGATTTAAGTCACATGTTTTCCCATTCATTAGTCTATGTTATATGTCTGATAATATGGGGTTATTTATTCTCCTATCAGGGAATATGGACCACATAATTGTTCCATGTTCTTTTAATCATATATTTCTATTCTACTTGTGTTTTCTCATATTCATTTTATCTCACCCTATATATCATATTGATGTGTTTATTTCCCCCTTACTAGGAATTTTTGCTCACTATTTTCTTATGTATCTATTTCCTAGGTTATGTGGATGATTTTGACCTGGGATATTTTTAAAACAAGTCATAGTATGATGAAATTATAGGGAAATGTTCACAATAATTATAAAATAAGTTTCATATGTATCTAATCTTCGAAGACACTGAACCTATTTATTCTTAAGATATTGATCTTATTAATGCAATTCCATGACTTACACATGGTGTAGAATGATGAACTTTTCAAGCCTATGGTTACCCTTACATGTGTTTGGATGAGAAAATATTAGTTTCAACCCCATAATTTTGTGATGAGATAAAATATCCAAGTGGTATGTTTTTGTGTGCATGGGGGGTAAAATTAAGTGGGAATGGATTAGATAAAATGAATGGAGAATTTGGCTTAAAGGTTATTATAGAAGCATGATATTTTTTATTTCTTGGTGTTTAATTAGTTCACCTAATGGGAGTGTGTTTTTAATTTTCTTTGATATGATTTTGATGCTTATATTTCTTGGATACTAAGTCTTAAGTGTGGGTTAATTGATGGATCATGAATTTTCAATACATTTTATATTAATTTCAATGATTTGACCTCCACCAATTTGACATTTTATACAGATTTAGATAAAATAATAATAATTTAGGATATTATAAGAATAATTGTATAAATGGACTGATTAGTCATTTTTAATTATTTTTAATCATTTTCAAAGTTATTTCATCAATCTATGCTTTTAGTTTTAATTCTTTGAATACTTTAGAAATTTAGTTTTTTTAACTTTAAATAAAAAAATTTACTACTCCTAGAATATAATAAGATAATGTTATAAACCTCATAATATTAATTTTTTAAACCTCATATATTGATTTAGAATGCCAATTTATTCCACAAATGATATTTTAATCTACCAGATAGGTAAATTTATTCTCTGTGGGCTAATTTTACTTATGTAATTTATATTCATTATCCAAATTCTAAACTCATATGATAATTTTGACAACTTAATATTATTCACTTTTTCAAAAATATATTTAAATGAATATGATCTTCTATGTGTTAATGGAATTGATAAAAACATGACGCATGTTAATTCTTATTGAGAATAATAATGAAAATTAATGATAAATGAGAAAATATATTCTCTCAGTTTTTTGGAACTAGTTTGATGCTTGAGATCATGTTTAATTACTTGATATATTTATATAGATGATTTATTAGGTTTTAGTTGTTGTAACCGATAAATAATGAATTGGTTAAATTAATATAGAATAAAAACTAGTTATTTATCAATGAAAAATCTTTATAGCCAAGAGTTCCCATTTTCTTATAGAGGTTTAATGCCTTGTGTTAGGATTTGGGAGAGTTTTTCTGTGTGTTAAGGATATATGAATTATTTTATAGATAAGTTACACTATTTATTATAATTCTTTCCTTGCTTTTTTGTGACGTTCTCTGGATTTGAGCCTAACTACATTGTGTGTTATGATCCTAGGATGGTTGATCTTACGATAAAAGATGTAATATAGGGTAGGGAAGCCTGGATGACATGGTAACTGTTAAAAACTATAATTGAATGATGAATTGGGACATGAATATGGGTATTGGGGATGGTATCAGAGGTGATGGAATGAGTTAAAATTGGGATTACCTATTGATGTGATAAAGTTGGATGCTTTCTTAATGTGAATTTGTTTAATGGTCGATGGTTAGGTCCCAGGTTTTATCTTTATTCCTTTATCCACTGATTGAGGAAGCTGGATGTTCTTGGTTCGGTGCTTTCTTCTTATGGTATATTAGGGTATTTTTCCGAGAGAACTTGTAATTATGGAAAGTTTGATAATCAATAATAAATAAATTAATCTATGGGGTTGGTTTTTTTGAAATTTATATGATATGTTACACCTTAGAAACTATGGATTCACTTTGGATTATTTCTAGAGATAATATAATAGACTCTGATGATTAATTTAATGGAATATTGTATAATTTGAATGGTTAATTAATGACTAATGAATTAATTAATGAAATTATAAATGTTAAAAACGAAAAATTTAATTTAATTTAGCTATTTAAATTCATGTGCGCTTATATGATATCTAGTCCTGGCAATGGAAGCTGAGAATCTGAGTGATGTTAGCTGCAGTTGAGTTTTAGACTAGGTTGTGACTATAGTATATTTTTTATCTATATTATATCCTATATATTATATTATTTCGTATGTTACACAATCCAAGTAGGTTAGGTTGACTGACACCCAGTGGACTCTATGAGTGTATTTTTCATAACATCCTGATGGGAGGATTGATGGATGACTAACCCCTCTAACCTCACTCTCTTCTCTTTGTTTTTATATGTACTAGTATACACAGTGGTTATTTTTACCATAAGTGTGTGTATAGGACTATAATGGATTTTGATTATTTCACACACATGTATCCCTAGATATAGTATCCAAAGGACTATAATTGGAATGATTCATATAGGCTATGATGGATTGACATACCTTACTCAGTGTATGGGTTGTGATGGATTGAGGTATAATTCCCAATGCATGATACACATCATATGGGTTATAGTGAATCCCATAAACTACTTGGTTACTACATAATGATGTGATATGGGATTATGTGATGATTTGATGCATGAGGCGAATGTTATGATACTTAGCCTAGGTGTCTGCGGGCTATCTTATTTTTGAGAGAGATGCCTCGGGACATATGATGTTGTAGAAGTGTGTGGTACAAGTGGGGAAGTAGGATAAGGGTACCCCTGATGGTTTATTACAATATTATATGATCTATTGTATGTGATACTTGGTGGTAGTTATCCATAGTGATGGTGGGAACATAGAATACATATTTAGGTGATTAGATATTTTCAATGTTGTTCATAATGATTTAGCATGATTTATTTATATTTTGTATGATATCCTCTTAAGAGGATACTATTGATTATACTTTTATTCCCATGCCACATATTGTAAAAAATCAAGTCAATAGAAGGATTTTGTAAATCGGGCTGGATATTACTTATATTTTTTAAGGAGATGTTTGGGATTTGTGTTTACTATCGAGTTTACCTTGTTGGTACTTGTAGTTTTCTTTTCAATTATTTTAATATTGCATAACATTTCATTTATGAAAATAGGTTCTTTATATATTTGATCATGTTTTTTTTTGTGTATATATCTTATCACACCATCTTTCATGTTCACATAGATAGTAATTCATGTAATTTGAGAGCATATTATTCCCTCGGTGCTATTTTCTAACCCAGTTCCTGTTGGAGGTAGTAATTAGGCACTCACTATCTCCCTCTTCTCATTTCCATCCCTGAATGAGTAATCTTTGTGGGGGTTATGATAGAGTGGAATCATAAGTCCAGGTTGAGGCATGGGATGGAGTTTTTATTTATCTATAAGTATGATTTCATATGTTGGTAGAGAAACAGAGTCATCTAAATTGAGTAAGAAACATAAACATGGGATATCAGATGAGACATGGGTACTTAGGTCCCCTTATGATCTAATTCATAAAACTTTTGGTTTACTCAGACTTCTAAAAAAAGTGATATTGGTTGTGGGGTAAATTCCTTGGAAAGGATCATGCATAATTCTTCTAGTTCCTGTGTTTGAATTGGATAGACATTGGGATAGGTGAAACCTTAAATGAAATAATATAAATTAAATAATTAATGTTATTCTTTCTATATTCCATCTTTAGGAGATCTAACATTTTTATTTTTTGATTCATGTTTCTAAGTTGATATCCACATCAAGTTTGTGTGTAAGATGTTTAGTAGGATGTGCCAACATATTTCCATAGATTAGTGGTTGATAATGATGAATATTAGAGGGAAAAACTTCCATATTTTAAATCGCAGATTCTGTAGATGAATGAGGGTTCTATTTTAGATTTATTCATAGAAAACTATTTTTAGTAGTTTGATATATCTTTTAGTTCAATTATTTCTTGGAGGGATCACTGGGTTTCATTAGCTCTGATGATGATGTGTGGGGTAGTAAGTAAATTGTGGTTTTTATTCCTTGGGGGTCACAAGGAGTTGAAAGTCTTAAGGGAGTTGTTCTGAGACTAGGTTGGAGCATAGTTTTTTCTTTAACCACAAAGGCGACCAATATCTCAGACCTTCATACCATTAAAAAGGGGATTTATAGTGTTTGAGAGTTTAGGATCCATTTCAAGACTCTACTGTGATATAATTTATATATGTTCCTATATGAGGAGGCCATAGTGATATATTTCAAGGAGAATTTATATCCTAAGATTCAATGTCAGGTCACCACATTCATGTTGTCAACATATCTTGAGGTAATGAAAGAGGAGAGTTTTTTGAGAAGATATTGGATAGAACTGAATTATATTGACAGGGGAGTATTCATGGTTCCCCGTAAAGTAAAAATATGCTCTGTGGTTCCTAGTGTCCTGGAAAGAAGAGTTTCTAATCAAACGGTGGTAGGTCTCAGAACTCATCACCTCATTTATCTAGGTGTGGTAACTCATAGGCCTATACCAAGAGGAAAAATGAATTTTTTTCTTATAGAGGGTAAGGTCATCAGTGGAAAGAGTGCTCGACCTTTCTGAGTAGTTATCATGTTCTAGGTGTTCCACCTCAGGTCCCTCTGTTGATGTAGTTTCATCTAATAAAACATCAACATAGAGTTCCATTTTTGGATTAGCAAAAAGGAGATAGTTTAGGAAGAAGATAGACATAAGATGGTTCTTATCCTCAAAGATCATAGTGCATCCATGGAGAATATTTTGATAAGGTTATAAAGGTTATGGATCATGTCATGGTCAAGTTCATGTTTTAGTGTTGCTAGTGATGGGTGATCTAGAAAATGTTTGAGGTTAACTTTGATTGTTTTCTACATGGGTGCATGCTTGGTTTGATTCAAGAGTGACTCACTCCTTCATATCACCATCCTCGGTCCATGATTTAGGACATTACATAGTGAGGCTTATAGTTTTCTTATCAATTACAACACTGTTTGGTGGTTTACATGAATTGTATAAAGAATATAGAAACTATAAGCTAGTACTAGGGTGACACCACCCTTTGGGATACTTATTATGTTTACGAATACATCCATATGACATCATCTTTATCATGGATTGGTTTTATTATGTATAGGATATCATGGATTTATTTTGGATATTGGATTTATTCTATAATTCTTATGGAGAACTGGAAATATTCATTAGCAAGGAATGCCCTCTAATGGGTCAAAGGTGTGTTATATCCTAGTCTTCCTTGAAGTTTGGACTTATGTTTAACTCATTGGATGGTTAATAGTCGGTGTTTCCCAGTGTTGTGGAAGAATACACTAATTTCTTTCCTTATGAGTTTTTAAAATTACCACCTTGATGGGAGATCAAATTTAGGATTGAGAAACAATTATTCATGAATCGTATATTGATATTTCCATATAGGATAGAGCCTTTTGTGTTGCATGATCTATATGTATAGCTTGATGACTATTACCCTGAGGTTTTTTTTAGACATGTGTGTCACCTTGGGGTGAAGTTTTTTTTTAAAGAATACTAATTGAAATTTGTGTCTTTTATTTATTATCGTTACATAAAAAATGTGATAGTGAATAATTTATATACTCTCATATAGATTGATGATTTATTTGACCAGCTGAGGGGAGAAATATGGATCTTGTGGATCAATTTGAGGTTAGGATATTATCAGATATAGGTGAAGAATGGTGAAATTTCGAACACTTCTCCCTATTATCATCATAGAAATTATGAGTTTATTTTTATTCCATTTAGTGTGATGAATTCTACAACCGTGTTCATGGGTTTGATGATTGTAGTATTTAGGGAGTTACTGGATAAGTTCATGTTTATTTTCATTAGTGAAATCCATGTACACTCCACGTATAAAGAGGTGAATGTAGAGTATCTAAATGTCATTTTAGGAAGTTGTTGAAGTGTGATTTCTAGGCTCATAAATTCCATTTCTTGGGTAATGTAGTATCCCATTAGGGAGTGTTTGTGGACCCATCAATGATAGAGGAAATTTTTTATTAGAAATATCCCAAGATAGTGAAAGAGGTATGGATCTTCATTAGTATTTCAAGATATTAAAGGACATTTGTAGTAGATTTATATCATGTTGAGACTCCTCTGATATCCTTGACCAAAATTGATCAATAGTTCATATGAATGAACTAGTGTCAGTTAGATTTTTGAGTACCTGAAGGAGAATGTCTTTAGTAATCCAATTATTTTTTCTAGCAGAGAGATTTTGGTTTGATTTTTTCTATGATTCTTTTCATATTGATTTGGTTTTTATTCTGATACAAAAGATATCATTTTTTCTTTTGCGTCTTGGATGTTATGACTCTATGAGTGTAAAAATTTTACCCATGATTTCGAGTTGGCAACAATTGTGTTTTCCTTTATGTTTTAGTAACATTACCTCATTTGTGAGCATTTTTTGTTTTTAGAGATCATAAGAGCTTGAGGAATGAATTATCCTTGTGAGAAAATAAATTTTGACGGTGAGGGTGGAAGGAATTAATTTAGGATTAAAACTTTTAGATTTCGTATATTCCATGAAATGGAAATGGTGTAGCTATTAAACTTGGTCAGAATTCATGTAGTGATTTCATGCATGAATATAAAGATTCTAATAGAGTGGTGAAAGAGGTTATTATAATGCATCTGGATATAGGATAGGTTGGAGGAAGAAGTTGTCTTTATAGATTAAATTGTAGTCATATGTGGTGCAGCAGGTGGAGTAGTCCCTATTGGTGGATTCTGTGGTGGATGTCTGGAGAGACCAAGATGTTTTTTGTGATGCCACTAATAGTTGGACAGAGGATGAATGGAACTGGGTGTTGTTCTAGGGGATTCATTTTGTCCCTTTGGCGATATATGAGATAGTTCTCTATGATTTCTTTATCTCACCCTTGGTGTTACATCCTAGCATGAAAATTATGTACCAAGATTTGAGATGACGGTTTTGGTGGCATAGATTTAAGCATGTAGTTTCAATGTTTGTGTCTCAATGATTGGTCTTCTGAAAGGTGAAGGTTGAGAATTGTGTTCCTGGTGGTTTTCTATAGTCATTATATGTTCCTCAGTGTAAGAGATAGGATATGTAGATGGACTTAATTACCATTTTACCTAAATATCATAGATTTTATGATGTTATATGGGTGTTAGATGACCATTTTATGAAATCATCATACTTTATAGTGATCCGTGAGTCGGTATTAGTGTAGGTTTTGTTGAGGAAATATATGGATGGCGTGGTGAGACTCTATACAATCATGAGGACAATAATATTTTATTGAGATCCCCATTTACCTCCAAGGTGTGGAGAGGTATCCATTATGATTTTGGCTCTTAATTATGCCTTAAAAATACTTTACGCCTATAGATTGACGGTCAGAAAGAGTTAACCATCCGGAATATTTCAAGCATGTTGTGTTCTTATGTCCTAGATTTTGGATGTTCATGGATGATTCACCTGTGATTATTTGATTTTTCTTGAAACAATAGTTTCCACTCCCCCATTGGTATGGTTTCATTTTAATATTTGTACGCTCAACCTTTATTTTCTCTTTTACACTAGACTGTGGTCAGAGAGGTAGAAATTCTTAGGATAGAACTAGTACAGAATATGATAGAGATGGTTTGTGTGATATGTGAATGGATAAAATTGTCACAAGATCATTATAAATCCAATGATAATCAAAGGAGGAGACCCATGAAGTTTAATGTTGGAGATAATTTGTTTCTGATGGTGACTCCTCGTCATGGGTAGAAAATTTTTGCTCATGGGAGTAAGATTTATCCCCAGTTTGATAGACCTTTTGAGGTGTTATGTCACATTGGATTTGTAGAATATCATATAGAAATTACCCTATAGATGAGCAAGAAATGTGATTTTTTTTCATGTGTCTTAGATCCATCGTTATCTTCATGAAGACTCTTACATCAACATTTGGGGAGATATCGATATTGACGATGATGCCACCTTCGGATAGTGACATGTATAGATCTAAGACCTCCAAGAGAAGGTTTTTTTTGGGTGTTCTATCCCTTGGTTCATGTATTGTAGAGGAATGGTGGCATAGAGGAGAGTAACAAGGAACATTAGTGGTAGATACGTGCTCATTACCCTAAGATCTTTTATTTCTAGATCTTCTCTGTTAATGTTGTTCATTTTTGTAGATGTTGGACTTTGTGGTCTATGAGATGGTTTCTTCTTATTTATTACTATAGAATTACCCTCATATGAGTGTTATCTTCTCTGAAGAGTTCTTAGGAGAGGTTTTTTGTTGTTTTGTGGTTTTTCATTATTCCTATGATGAGATGGTCAAGCTTTTGTGATGGTAAGATCCTTGAGAGGTATCTCATGGGGTGGTTGTTCAGATGACCCATTTCATTTTCTATCTAGGTTTGGTTTTGGATTTTAAAGTTGATAATATTTTTATATGTATCTAATTTAAGGTCCCATATACTAGTATCTATTTCCTTTTTTTCAATATTGAAGGTTCCTAGAGAAGGTTCCAAGTAGTTTAGAGGAAATTTGGAGGAAAGGAGGGTCCCACTACCAAATATGGTATGGTTATAGTGTGATACCCTAGGTTGCATCATTGAAACTTGAGGAGCCATTATAGAATCTATAATACAAATAGAATGGTATCTATACTATGTTGTAGGGTGGTATCATGTGGATTTCAAAGCTACTACCTTTTTAGGGGTTGTTGCATCATGCCTTGTAGGCTACAGTATTTTCCCATTATTATAATAAGTGGTTCTACGGCATGGTGTTTAAGGCTGCATCATAGACCCCAAATTCTCTTTAAAAGGATCTAGTCATGGATCATAGAACTACCACTCACAAAGGGTGGTTTGGAATGGTAACCTAGGATATACTATAGAATAATCTTGACATCTATTGTTGCATCATTGTCCATGGGGATGCAATGTGGTCTACTATTTTTTAGTGGGTCTATAAATACCTTGAGGCCCAAGAACCCCACTATTTTCCCACTTATTTCACTCAATCCAAATGATACCTAGATGGGTTTTTAACCTATTTAGATATATTTCTATAAGGATTTATCCCCATGTACTAGACATCAATATATAGTGATCTGAGGTATCTTATACCTCCCTTTTCTAGAAATTTATATATGTTTGGTCTTGTTTCCTTACATTTATTATATTCATTATTTTTTACATGATCTTTAAAATCCTTTTGGAGTTTTAATTTTTTTCCTAATGTGTTTGAGGTAGTAAATATTTGGGAGATCATAGTTCCTTTATGGGAGAGGTGACTAGATATTCATGTTGTCATTCCATCTTCATTTCAATAATGAAGAATTTTTTAGGTAGGGGATTCATTGCTTCTACATTATTCATGTGAAATAATAAAGTGATCATAGTGTAGAGATTTTGATTAAAATATAATTAACCTAATAATTATTAAACCTTATTAAAAAAAATGGTTAGAGATCGAATGTCGATGTTTTATATCAGGATAGCAGTTTGCCTCTTGTTTTTATAGATAGTGTGTTGTATACATTATGATTTTTAGAATGTTGCGTTATTCTATGTATTAGTATATTATTATTGATATAAAATGGTAAACTGTGTAAATTAGAAAATTGTTAATTGTTTGGATAATGAATTAAAGAACAGTCATGTTTAATTTAATATGGTGTTCAATATAATTTGAAGAAAATAAAATTAATGCAATGCGCATGTCTAATTAAATATGATCATCCATGTGTTAATAATAATTGTAAAAAAAAATAAATCATGTTAATTATTATTGATAATAATAATGGAAATGAATGATAACTGTCATTATTTCTTCTCGTGGTTCACTAAAACTGATTTGATTCTTGAGAGAATGTTTAATTGATTGATATCTTTTTATAGCAGATGCCTTAGGTTCCCATAGTTGGAAACTAGGAATAATGAATTGGTTAATTCAAGATGGGATAAAAACTGGTTGTTCGTTAAAGATAAATATTTGATTATGATAGTTCATGTATTATTATAGAGTATGAATTCCTTGTATTAGGATCCATGATAACTCTTTTGTGTGAAGTCTAAATGTCTTGTTTTAGGACCATGTTTCGCTATGGATTATTCTTGTTTGCTTTATTCCTTGTGATGTGAGATGGATGTTATCCATATTTTTTGATGTTTTTTAAGCCTAATATGGATAATCCTAGGAAATATTATGTGACATAAGGAAGGGAGGACCATATGATGTGGCAATAGTTGATCTGATGATGGCGAGATACATTAAAATTTGCATGTGGGTGATGGGGATGGAACCAAATATTTAAGAACTGGTTGAAGTTAGGATTACTAGTTTATGTGATAAATATATATTCTTTATTGATATTAATCCATTTAATGGATTATCTATGGATTATTTCTTTTATATTTATTCCTTTCCCCACTTTTTAAGGCAAATAAATGTTATTTTTAGCATGTTTTCCATTTATGGTATCTTATGATGGTTTTTCTAAAGGACCTATATTTATAGAATTTTTGATAGAATTTAATAAATTAATTAAACCATGGGGTTGGTGTTTCTATAATTCAAATGAGATTTTACTCTTGTGAAACTTTAGACTTGGTTTGGATTATTCTTGGAGGGCATGTACTTAACTCTGATGATTAAAGTAATATAATATAGAATAATGTGAATTGTGTTTATTATATAATGAATTAATTAATGAAATGATAAGTTTTAAAAAGGGAAAAAGTAATTTAATTTATCTCTTTAAATTATTGTGTGCTTATATGATATCTAGTCTTAACCGTGGAAGTCGGGAGTCTGAGGGACGTTATCTATAGTTCTGTCTAAGATTGGGCTATTCGTATATTATGGTTTTAACTATATTATATCTTGTATATTTTATGATTTTAAAAACTATACTACCAAATCCATTTTGGGTGAATTAATCCCAGTGTAATTAGGGAGGGTATTTTCCTCAACTTCTTGAAGTGAGTATGTATGGATTACTACCCCCTCTAGCCTCACTCTCTTCTCTTATTAGTTAAATGTGTTTGTATTCACGGTAGTTAGTTTTCCCATATATGTTTAAAGATGGTTGTGGTAGTTTGTGGTTATTTCACACATATGTATCCCAATATATATTATCCAAAGTATTATTATAGGTGTAATGTGTATAGTTTATGATGTATTGAAGTAACTTAATCAATATATGGGTTGTGATGGGTTTAGTTATAGTACTTGATGTTTGATTCACATCATAAATGATGTGTTAACTCCAAAAAAACTACTCATTTACTATATTATGATGTGATATGGAATGATGTGATGATGTGATACAGGAGGTGAATGTTGTGATAATAAGAATATGTCTCTATAAACTGTAATATATTGAAGACAGATGGCTCGGGATGTGTGGTGTTAGGGCGGAGTGGAAAACTAGTGGGGAAGTGGGAGTGGGGTACCCTTGATGTTTCATTACTATATTATATGATCTATTATATGTGATAAAAAAAGAGTTTCATCCATGGTGAGGTAAGGAACATTGTTTACCTATTTAGGTGAAGAGTTATTTTCACTATTGTTCATTATGCTTTAGCATGGTTTTTTTATCTTTTTCAAGATATGATCTGATAAGCATCCTACTGAGTATAATTTTATGCTCAACCAAAATATATATAATTTTTTTGGTTAGTAGGGTCAATTTGGAGATTTGTCTAGATAGTACTAGATCATGGTTTTATAGGAGTTGTTTAAGCTTCATGGTCACATACTATTTTACCTCTTTGGTACTTTCATTTTTCCTTTCAGTTGTTTTAGTACTGTATGAAATTACATGTATGAACTTGTGTTCTTTATATATCTGAGTAGGTTTTAATTGGATTATTTTTCTTAACTCTCTATTATGTATCATATTTTTGAGGGTAATTCCTCCAATTTTTTGTTTTAGTATACCCTCGGTGTTATTCATAAACTTAGACCCTACTGGAGGTGGTACTAGAGAAGTCGCAATCTACCTCCTCACATTTTTATCTTGAAAGGGGTACTATTTGGGGGAAGGGGTCAGGATATCATGGGTAAACCAAATATAGAATTTTTTTTATAGTTACACACAAATAAATAATTCCATACATATTAAAGATGAAGTGTTAAGAATATCCCAACATTGTGATCATGTTAGATATCAAATTTTTTAAAGAATTTGATGAAAAATGAGGGAGAAGTATGACCATATTATATTTTTATTTATTCTTAGTGCAAAGATATTTATAAAACCAATTCTATATGAAAATATATTTTATATGCACTATAGAAAATTAGAGGAAGATAAATAAAAGAATAACTGACTAACAATACTTCTATATAGGCTGAGTAAATGATGGGGCCATCCTAATTCATCTCTATCATATAAAATCCTGAATAAGTTTTAGGTAACCCACATGATCATTATAATAGAGGAATAAGATCAATCAAAATAGACTAGGAGGGACTCAATCCATCAAAATTGATCTAGCTTCAATGGGGTACAACCCCATTCTCTCAAATTAAGGGACATAAATCCCTCACATTCTTTATACCTACTTTTTTAAGGATAATTAATTCAAGTCCCCATATTTTCCTATGATTTAATTGATAATAATAAATAAGTTTGTCATCTGGTAAAATAACCATGATGTACTGGGTATTTAGTTTTCCTTAAGAAGGTGAAAATTATAAATAAACCCCATTTTCACTTATGTTTCATTCTTATTCTATATCTATATATAACCAAATGAGAGATGAATAAAGATAGAATCACTCACTAAATAAGTGAATATGGGATAAATATATAAAAAAATAAAATTAAAATATAAGTATACCAACACTTATTCCACCTCCCCCCCCCCCCCTCCTATCAATTTTGGGCACATATAATGTGATCCAAACAATTGGTATTAGGTAAAATATCACACCTCTGTTAGATTCTCATATTTGATGTTTTTTGAGGAAGTCAAATTATTTATGAAACTATTATATGAATTGTACATTTGATGAAGGCTATGTGTATCTTAGAAAATAAACCATGGAAGATATATCTTTCAAGACTATGAATAATAGGAAGAAATGTTAAAGAAAAAAAATTAAGAATTGTCTCATCTATGAAAGAATAAAACAATACATATCTACTAATAGAAGGTAATCAAAGTATATTTCATTATAATAATTATTTTGATACTTTTTCCATTGAGGAATATAGTGACGGGAATTCAACCATATCATGTAAGTATTATAAAGAAAATTTATTCATGTTATGATTATTAAGAAGATAAATTGAAAAACAAAATAAATCTAGTATTTCAATATACTACTAAAGTTTTTAGGAACTATTTTACCTCATAGGTTTCAAAACATTTTGATGACCATGAGGTATATCAAAATTCCTATTATTTTTTCCCCAATAAGATCCAAGAACTAGAGGGAGTGATCATTCATCCATGTAATTACAAGATGAATTAGTTTCTTTACTAAATATTTTCCCTATCATGTCCTAAAATATTGTCTCATATATTTGGATAATTTATAGAAATATACAAGAGTAGATCACTCACTGGGAAGATTAAAATAAAAGGATAATGATGGTTTTAAAAGAGAGTATACAAACCTACTTTAATCTCTCTAAATAGGTATGGTTCATAAATATTTTAAATGATGATATTGAGAAAATATTCTCTAGTTTTTTAAAAAAATGGCTCACTATAATTCATGAGAGATAAAATGCCACGATAGGGTTTGAAGAAGAAAACTAATGCTTTGGAATAAGTTTCTATAGTCAAGAAAAATCAGTTTTCAATCAAAAAAAATAAAATTAAAGAGTTTTAAATTTTCTTGAATGCAAAGAGAAAAATTCATGAAGATTAAGTTATAAATATGAGAAATTAATTTTTAAAAAAATTAATACAATAGTGAATGAGAAATAAAATATCAGTATTATAATTTTAGATCTCAAAGTAAAATTGAAAAGTATAAAAACACAAGAAATGTTCTTGTAACAATATATAAAAAAAGCTGTAATAAAAAATCTAATAGGTACAATTATGATATTTAAATAAATCATCCAATGGAAAAAAAATATAAATCATCTAATGATCATTCAAACGTAGTTAAAAAATAAAAAGGAATCATTTATCGAAAAATTAAATGTTTAGGAAAAATATATTATAAATAAAACATATTTTAATGTTAATTTTTTCCAAAATAAATTCTATGGTTAATATATTTCTTCTCGTGAAACATTTAACCTAAAAAACTATTATAATTTAAAATATTTTTTTAAAATTTGACTGTTTTAATAAATTCATTAAATTAGCATGCATAAATAGAAGTTTCCATATTATAAAATTTATTAATGGAAGTAACGGCATCAGTTAGTGGAAGTAACACTTATGAAGCTCATTTGTTTGAGCCTATAAAGGAATTAGATTCACTAGGGCTTTCCGTAGACAAATCCCAATATGAACTCTAATAATTATGGTATGAGGAAAATTGTATGCCTGAGAAGTTAAAACTTCTAGAAATCACCAAGAGATCCATAATGGTGGAATCACCACCATTTACTTTCACCAAATAATACTATATACTTAGATGTTATGAAAATATATTAAGGGTGTATGTAACAAGAAACTTAGAGGATACAGAAATATAAAAATTAAATTATTAGGTTATTTTTCACAGTAATTTCACACATTTTTTATTTTAACTTTTAAAGAAAAAGAAAGTTTATTTATGAATACATTAATAAAATTAACGAGATGATTTTATTCTTAAAATTTATTTTTAAAAAATTTATATTTAGGTAATTTATTTAATGAAACTAAATTTTTTCAAGTGTATTTTTTATATGGATAATGTAACACCAATCTAATTATTAATTAATAGGAAATAAGAGTAATAACAGTTTAAATTTTAAAATATTAGTTTCCTATGAAAATATTGTTCACAATATTTGTATGTTTTTATGTAAAATTTAATTCTAAAAATTTAGAAGTCAAATTTTACCATATTAAAATAATATTTTAATTTTAATAACAATATTATTTTAGGATTAAATTTTTAGTTTTTTTTAATATATTTTCCAGAGAATAGAGAAAAAATACTAATTTTGAATCATCACTTCTATAAAATTTTCATAATATAAGAATTACATAACAGTTTTCAAAACTTTTTTATGTATATATATATATATATATATATATAATTTTTTAAAAAATACATTTTTGAATATATAAAACCCATGATTAGAATTTTAGAAACTTAAGTGATTTTACTCTAAAAACTATTTTTATTCACTTATATTAAAAATTAGTTTATCATAAATTATAGAAATTAAACATAAAAAAAAATTATTTCATATTTTTGATCAAAATATTTATATTTTTTAAAATTTTCAATTTCATTTTTATGAATAAATTAAAATTAAATTTAATTAACATTATAATAGTAGAAACATTATTACCAAATAATTATTAATTTTGTATAATTCTTATGTAATAAAATTAAAATGATATTTTTTATATAAATACTCTTATATGATGTTAATGTATATATATTTATATATTAACAAACATTTAGTTTTTCACTAATTTTATACAAGATTTAGAATACTTAATGGTTAAAAAAGTGTTCTTCTATAAAAATAATTTTCCTTTATATAAATTTTTTTAAATTTAATAGTTAATACTATCATTTTTAGAAATAGAATTAAATTATATAGGGTTTAGTATTATTCTTGTAACACAAAATTTTATATGTGGGGTTATCTTATATTTTTAGTAAAACATAAATCACTGAGTAAAAAACTATTTATCATGGTAAAAACCAAAATGGTAGTGTAAAAATATAATGGAAAAATGACTCAAAACATGTTTAGAACATGTGTAAAATTTTCAAGTTGATCCTCGATCAACCAAAAACCATATCTAATCAATTATATAACACTTTGGAAAGATTTCTCCCAGAATAAATCTATGGAATCATTAATATATTTTGGGTATATACAAAAAATCCATTTTCTTCCACTTATAAAATGGGACGACTTCTAGAAAATTTCTATAGCCATTACAAGGATTTTACTATACCAAAACTCTACCTTATTATCTCTTAAACACTATACTCACATCATATAAACCTTTTTCTTTCCAAAAAACCAATTTACTGATCCTTCTGGTGTTACCAAATGGGGACATCCAAAGGTAGAGGAGGTAAGAGAAAGTTTGGTTAAGATGGATTTGAGGAAAGGATTTTTTTTTCTTGACTCAACTTATTTTATTAATTAATACTGATTAAGTTTTTACCCTATTTATTACAATATGGTTTTCCTCTATTATATGAGGAAACTATAATGCCTTTTATCTCAGGTCAAAGTGATATTTGTAATTTAGCTCTTCACCTTTATCAAATTATTTGTCAAAAGTGTATCATTGTTGAGAATAAATATCATTCACTCTAATGATAGTTTCCCCTAGTTTTCTATATTTTTATTTCACATTGACGTTATTATTTTTATCAAAAAACCCAATTAGGTTTTATCTCTTATGACCTTAATATTTCCCTTATCCTATTTTAAAAATAACACTTTTTACTCTTTTCAAATATGGGTTTCCAAAAATAGTATTTCAAAATAATAAAAAAATCCATATTTTAATAATCAATGGTTTTATCTTTATTCCCCTTTTTTCATTTAGATTACCTTTATACCATTTCAAGTATAAATTTTTTAATTTTATTTTTAAAGTAATTTTTTCCAAATTTTCAATTCACTTTATACAAAATGATGTTTGAATGTGACTTGTATCATCTTATTTTCCAAAAATATTAAAAACATTGTCAAAAAATTCTTAAAACATCAAAACCATTTTCCTTTATTTCACTAAAAAAATTTAGAGAAATTATCTTTCATGAATCAACTTCTAAATATTATTAGGAAATAAATTATTTTAAATTGAGTTTTGGGTATCAATCATTTACTTTATTTTGGTCAATTTTAGTGATACCGTCTAGAAATATTGGAAATCCCATTCTTCCATCCATGGGTTATTTATTATATGATGCATGAAACCCATTTTCTTTCCATGTATTTTCATGATATTATAAAATGATTAATATATCATGGAACCCATATTTATGGGTGATGATGGGTGGGGTATTATATCATCGTCCAATTCATTAGTTAATGTTTTATATCCCACAAGATAATATAGCTTGTAACTTATTAGATATTCTCACAAATCAACAATCCAGGCTTATTATATAACACTCCCAACATAAAGGTTTTTCAATCATGGATTTGATCACAAATTTAAGGGTGATCCTTCATAAAATATTCACACAACATAAATAGTGGTACTTCCTGTATATTCTATCAATATGAAGATACCATATGATTTTTCCTATTCTAAAATTAAGTTTTATTATTTGTATTATGGGCGTGCTATATTTCCATGTCATATGCCTATGATTATTATCCATGGATCATGTTTATTAAATCATCATTATAAACTCTTTTCCATGGTTTAAATTTTTTCATTTGAAATTTCATGTATTTATATCATTATTTTTGGAAAGAAAAACTTATTATTATTTATTATTATTAATAATTTATTTCTCTCCTTCTAATTTTTTATATTATGTTTATGATCTAACCCTATATAAAATTTTGATTAGTTTTTTATTACTAATCATGTGACATCACCCATTTATTATATTTTCATTACCTAGTTTATAAACATATTTATAGCTTATGATAAGTATCAAAGAATTTATTGGGTGGATCAATTATGGTGGTGTGTTCACAAGTGTTGTGATTTACATTTCATATATAGTTAGTCCTTAACCACACTAAACTTTACTTTCCTAGGATTGTGAGATGATTTATGAATATTCAATTTTATTCTATGGAAATTTTTAGGACTCAGTATTAAACATTAAATATTCTAGTGACTTTAGACTATAATTTACTTCCTTTATTTCCCAATGATATTTTAGGTTTAGAGTTTTAGATAATTAGGTCATAACTCTTACATAGAAAACCAATAAATTACAAGGTGTACACTTCTACTCTATATCCAGTTTCCCATAATATAGATATTTAAAAATGTGACATGATTTATTTTCATTACTAATATTCATGACTTTAAAATTAAATTCTTATTTCTTCTTACCAATACATAAACCCTATGAAAAAAATTAAAACATGGTATGAGCACAAAAATCAAAGTAAGGGACATAAAGAAAGGAAAAAAGAAAATTTGTTAGTTCATGAATAATTATAAATTTTTTTATTTTAAAAAATAATCTTTGAGATGAAAAAAATCATTTTCATACTCAATAAATCAATATTAATACCCATAGATTATAATAAAATGTTTCATAATAAATCTTTAAAGAAAAAAATAAAAACGTTTATTTGATGTCATGAAAATAAAATGAAATTTTTTTCACAAATTTAAAATTTCCACACTTAATAACTATAATATACTTTACTTTAAACATAATATCATTAGATTACCTTGTAAAATAAAATAATTTTTATAAAAATCCATAGAAAGTATAGATAAATCATGTAGGTAACTTGGGACATAATTTTCCATATCACTGGTACAAATGGACTAACTAATATGATCAACTTCTATACCCAATATATTTAAGGGATATCATGGACCAAATAATTCATGGTTTATAATAAAACCACAAATCCAAGGATTATAATGGAACCAACCATCACCGTAAAAATTTCCAAGCACCATAATAGAACCAAAACACATAAAATCTTAAAATTTAAACCTAATAAAAATACTATTTTCATCCATAAGAAAAAAAATTAGATATTAAAATATTCATTCCATTTTAAAACCCTTTTTTAAAATAACCAAAACATAGGTAAGGAGGTTTTTCCTTTGAATAAAACATGGATGCAAATAAATGAAGTCAAAAACCAAAAAATAATAGGTTGGCTATGGTCAAAGTGGATATTATTCCATCATCTACTAAATAATATACTTGTGTTAATTATTTAAATACTTAAGAATATTTTATAAGTTTATTATTCCTTTTATTTTATTTATTACCATTTTATATTTAATCACTTAATCTATTAAGTTCACGTTCAATGTTTTGATGATATCTATCCCATATTCTAAAAATGAATTCATAAAGTTAACTATGGTCAAAGTGGTTATTATTTCATTATATAAGGAATAATAATCTTGAAAAAATTATAATTTATATACATAAATTATAATTTTTAAACAAAAATGATATATGGATATGAAAATTGATCTATGTTACAATCATATAGATGGTAGGTCGTATGTACGCATGAGAAATGTTTCCATTTTTCAATGATCATTGTGGAAAAATGGTAAGAATTATTTTAAAATTATATAATTATAATTGTACCATAAATAACATAATATTTCCTTAAATATAATTATATATATCATCCAAGTAATGTGGTGATGAAAAACGAATCGCATCACTTCGTAGAGGTGATAGTCCACACATACGCACGAACGATGTTATCTTTTTTCAATGAAAGTAAAGGTAATAAATTAAATGATATTTTATATTTTCATAATGATAAATTTTTCATGAATATAATATATATATATACATTAAATCCATTATTTCAACAAGACATGGGAGGAGGTGATGAAAAATGAATAACATCGGTTTGTGAGGAGGTAGTTTATCGTAAAAACAAATGACGGTTTCGTTTCCCATTTCTTGAAAGAGAAAATATATATAGTTTATTACATTAACATAATAATATCTCAATATATAAAATATAATTTTTTATTATTTCACCATGTTTGAATAATTTTTCAAGTAGTTATAAAAATAAGTAAAATGAGAATTCTTTGTTATGAATTATACCTATTCTTCAGACAATCTCTTAAGGTTCACACCAAAGGCTTTCCTGGTTTGATTTCCTGATAAAAGAACTGCCTATATAACATGTGGAGGGATTTAAGGAATATATTTGGGTAGTTATTGATTGAAAAAAAATACTTTGATGTTTGAATAAAAGAGGAGAGTAGGTTCTCTTATATGAGTCATATAAGGGGCACTCTTAGAATTTTTCTTAAAATATTAAATAAAAATAAATTAATTTTCAATTTCAAATGGATATAAATATAATATATTAAAAGATAATATTATTTTTGAGTCTAAATACTCTAATAAAATAAAATAAAATTACAATTTTAAGTGATGTTTTCACCCTTATCTTTTTGTTTAACCCATTTTTGATAATTATCATGATATTAAAGATTTTCTTATTTATGATTTAATAAGGTTATTATAAAAGTAAAATTGGAAAATAAATGGGTTATAGTTGATATTTAAACCCATATAACAATGAAGTGTCTTAACATAGGATTTTATTTATTTTTAAATCATTTATTAAAATATTATTTATTATTAGATAACATTAATATAAATTTTAGAACTATTCATTTAATTTAACTTTTAAAAAAATAAGAAAACAATTGAGCTAAAATATACTGAATTCAAACCTCTCAAATATTTCATTTTTATATAAAAAATATTTTAACACAAAAAATCATTCAAATCATATTAATTTTATCATTTTTAAGTCATTTATATTATTTTTCTATTAATTGAATAAATATTATATCGGTATTACGTAGGAATTTAAGGTAATAATTTTATCACTAAAAATATAAATAAATTAACATGATAATGAAAAATTATTTATCTTTTAAATTAATATTTATAATCGAACATACCTAATTTTTACCCCAATTTCAAAAATTAAAATATAATAAAACATATAGAATTATATTTTTGACTTTTCTTTACATAAAATATTCTAAAGGTAAAAATAATGGTTATATGGAAAAAAAGGTCACATATTAAAATATTGGGTGATTATGGACAAAATATACACATCCAACAAAACTAACATAAGTGATCGGGTTACTTTTTAGTTTTTATCACATTATTATTTATCTTAATTAACTCATTTTACCTTTACCATGGAAACAGAATTTACTATGATTACTATTCATGATGACAAAAAATAAAAGGGAAATATTTACAAAATTTGGACCTCATGACTAAAAAAATTTGAATCTATTTTTCAAGAATCAAAATAAATAAGTGGAATAAATTATATCAAAACCTAAAGAAAAATAGTTTTTTAGAAAAATAAAATTTTAAGTACAAAAAATGTTTTGATACTGACTGAATAAATAGTTCGAACTCCTTCATTTTTTTATTATTTTTAATAATCCACATTTCAAGGGGTGAGGTGGAACCCTTATAAGGCCTAAAGCCTTAGACATAATTACATGACCCGTAGGTATTAGAGGAAATCACCCAAACAAGACAACTTGGAACTGATCCTCCCCAACACATGTCATGATATCAGCACTCAACCTTCGCAAGGTTATTCAGCTAGCTATCCTATGAAAATCTTCACAAGCCCAATATCGATGGAAATTTCATACCCTCTTATCCTTCCAATTATGGTTATCTCTCCCCTAGTGAATGTGTCTGCTATGAATCCTCATTTAGAGGCCTATCCCTTATAGTCTGACTGGTACATATGCATATTCATGTGACCATAAGGCCTTGGGGTGTCTAAAAGGCCTTGGAGTGTCCCGAAGGGCTTGGGGTACCTCGAAGGCCTTCAGAGACAAATGGCTGAAAGGCCTTGAGTGGCTCAAAAGACTTGCAGGACCCGAGGACCAAACTAGTGGCCCAAAGGCCCAAATCGATGAATAGTTCTAGATGTTATAGTAACGAATAGTGGCTGCTACGGTGTTACTACATTAAACCAAAAATATGTTTCCACCTGAATTTGAACTCGAGTCTCTTGAATTCACTTACTGAGTCCTCACCAATCGAGCTGAGGCTCATGTGAAAAAAAGTTTTGATATGAAATTCAAGTATAAAATTCAGTACAAAGACTATAATTGGGAGATTTTTAATAAAAATGAACTAATTAAATTTTAAAAATAATATAAAATATAATTTATACTTACAAATAATTTAAATTAAAATCCAATCTTCAAAAAAATCAATAATTTCATTATTCATTGAAATGTAATTTTTTTATTAAAATATTAGAAATTCATATTAGGATAATTTTGAACTGATTAATTAAAAAATGAAATTTATTTTTTCAAATTAAAATTCAATAATTTAAATATTAATCTTATAAACTAAACCTTCTAATAAAAGTCTTTAATAAAAATATTTTATTTTTGATTGAAAATTACTTAATATTTTTATAATGAATATAACTATTTATATCATAGATGATATTAAATATAAAATTGATTTATTCTATCATTACCTAGGTTTTTTAATTCTTCTCAACTTCTATAATTTGCTTCCTCACAATTTGATTCATCACTAAAACAATTGAGTCTATTTTTTCCTCATAGAATTTTCATATTCACTTGTTTCTTCTTCTAAAAAATGGATTTTACCCAAAACATTAACTTGATGAATTATCTTATTTCTTAAAAAAATTATATCTATGGTCAAGAATTTTAACTGATTATTCCTCAAAAGTAATCTTATCTTCCAACTGATCTACTATAGGGCTCAAAACATGAGATAAATTCAGCATGTATTTTCTTGACATCAAAATATAAAATATGTTATGTACATAGGATAAACTCAATGGAAAGGCCACATAATAGGTAACTAATCCAAAATTATCTAGGATTTTATATATTCTAATTAAACATGGACTCTTATTCCCTTTTTTACCAAAATATATAACACTTTTCCATTCAGATACTTTAAGAAAAATGTGATTGCCTACTTCAAAAGAAAGAGCATTCCTATGGTTATCTACATTACAAATCGTCCTACACTAAGACACCCCCATATATTATTGACTCATCTTTCTAATCTCAACCATCTACTCCACCAAATATGGTCCCATAAACTTCCTTTATTCTATTTATCACAAAATTTGTGAGTTCTACACCACTTTCCAAACAATTCCACTATATGAGCCATTTGTATACTGGAATTAAAAAAATATTATTATAAGAAATCTAAACTAATGAAATATATTGATCCAATATTCCTTGGTAATACATTGAAATAGCACAAAGAATTTCTTCCAAGTTATGAATTTTTTTCTCATACTTTCCATTAGATTTAGGGTGAAAAGATTTACTAAAAACTAATTCAATACCCAACAACTTCTGTAGTTATTTCTTAAATTTGGAGTGAAACTGAGGTCATGGTAAGATAAAATAGAGGGAATAAATTCATGTAACCTAACAATATCATTGAGTAAGAGTCGAGAAAGTGGATCTAAATACATGGTATCTCAAATGGGAAAGAAATGAGATGATTTAGTTAATCTATTAATAATAACCCCAATCACATTATTACCTTGATATGTCTTTGGAAATCTCGGCATAAAATTCATAGATATATTTTTTCATTTCTACTATGTAAATAGAAAAGGATGAACCATCATCTTTGGTAATTTTCATTCATCTTTAACCTTTTAAAAATTCAAATATTTAAAGGTAATGTCAGCAATACCTCTTTTCATTCCATCCCATCAGTAATACTTATGAAGGTCTTTGTACATATTAGTACTACCAGGATGAAATGAAAATTAGGAACTATAAGCTTCACTTAAAAATTATCTTTTCAAATGATAATCACAAGGAACACATAATCATTTTTCAAATATGATAAAACCTTCTTCATTAACATTAAACATTATAAAATTACTGTTCATAATTTTTTTTTCCTTTTCCAATAAAACGTGATATTTTTTCCAAGAATTCTTATTTATTTCTGATATAGATTATTATACTGACACCTGAATCAAAACAGAGAAATTTCCTACATGAAAATTTTATAATCCAAAATTCATTAAATCATTAACCAAAGGGTCATGTTCTAGATCATGTGTTGGATAATTTAAACCATGAGGTATCAGTTTATATGAAGTATAAGAAATTACTTGATCATTATACATTATCAAACAATAAATACTCTTCAAATAAAAATCGCAATATATGAAAAATTTCATATTTGTAGAGGAATGTTACCAAACTATAGTATTAATTAATCTTTTTTTAAGAAAAAATCATTATATTATTTTTTCTATATGAATTCAACTCTATTTTGAGTTAACATAGTCATGGGCTAGAAAACTGAGAAATTTTTTCAACAACCTACTTGTAGTAACCCACTAATCCAAGAAAATATAATTATTTATGAAATTTATAGGTTTTGGACACTCTTAAAAAACTTTAGTTTTAGAAGGTTCAATAGTTATTTTTTTGTTAGAAACAATATACCCTTGAAAATAATTTTACTGCCACAAAAATTCACACATTCTAAATTTTATATATAGTTTCTTTTTTTTAGGTTTGTAAAAAAATACATAGTATTCCATTATGATCCCCATGAATTTTAGAATATAATAATATATCATCAAAAATTACAACCAAAAACTTATCTAAATATTCATAGAAAACTATATTCATAAGATTCATAAACAAAATTGGTTCATTAGACAACCCAAAGGGTATAATCACAAATTAATAATTCCCATAACTAGTATGAAACACAATATTTAGGATATATTTATCATTCACCTTTAACTGATGGCATCCTAGCCAAAGTTCAATCTTCAAAAAATACTACGCTCCCTGGAGCTGGTCAAAAAATAATAATAATCAATATGGCGAAAAAGATACTTGTTCTTAATGGTTATGTTATTCAAAACTATAAAATCAATGAAAAGCCTCATGGAACCATATTTATTTTTAATAAATAAAATAGGAGCACCCCATGGTGATTTTTTTATGATGAATGAAACCTTTATTAAGAAATTCTTGTATCTTATGCTTTAATTCTACAAATTCTACAAGATACATTTGATAAATTAATTTTGATATAAGATTAGCATCAAGAACTAAGTCAAAAGTAAACTCAACCTCTCGATAAAAAATAACACTAGGTAAAACATTATTAAATATGTCTACATATTCATTCACTACTAAAACATCACTAATTTGAATAGTTTATTTCTTATCAATTACATGATCTATGTATTACTCACTTCCATCTCTAATTAATTTCTCTACTTATTGATATGTTTTCAAGGTTATAAAAATATTTAATATAACTTTATTGGATTTAAATCTATATGTGAATGATAAAATGAAATCCAATCCATGCAAATAATAACTTCAAACTCCACTATGGTCCATTCAACTAGATTTATAGGGAATACCATCCCACTAATAACAATATAAAGATTCATATAAATCATGGTTTCCTTAATATTCCCACCCTAAGTTTCCAAAAAAAAGTTATATCTTTTTTTTATATGATATTTCCATTATAATTCCAAATTTTTAAGAAATTAAGGACTGAGAATATCTAAATCCAAAGAGGTAATTTTAATATTTAGAATAAACAAGTATCATACTTATCGCCACTTTTTTAGATGGTCCAACAGTAGTTGTAGTAGTAGAAAATTATTTTTACACCCCTATTTTCTTTTGATCTTGTTAATTTCAATCCCGAGTAACTAACTTTGGACACACATTTTCATAATTCCAAAACTCACAACATTTAAAACAACTCATTGTTGGCTCTATATCTGTTACCCCATTTTTAGATTGTTCATTATTCTTTTCTTTGTATTAATGGGCTATATGACCAAACTTACCACATTAGAAATAGTTATCATATTTCATAAGGAATTACATATGGTTCTTTTAACCACACTAATCACAAACTAAAAACATTATTTTCTTACCTTTAAATTTATTTGATGGATTCTTACCTATTTCCTTCCACCTAGAAATCGTTTTCTTATTATTTTCATAGAATATCTAATCAGCAGTAAACTCCATTTCTTCCTTTTTAGAATATCAAAAAAATCTTCTAAATTTTGAATTAATGGGAAGAAAATGTCCTTTGATTTATTTTATTCAAGATTTAGTAAAACCAATTAGTTTTAATGTTAAGATATTCGATAAAATATGGGTTATACTTTTTTAATATAGTGAAGTTTTCATTCTAAGTGGCCATAGAATATTTCTATTTTTGTCTCAATTAAAAGAATTGTTTTTTCATACATAGTTGAACATCTTTAGTAAAATATTTATTAAAGAAAATATTATTAAATTCATTACATTCCATGGTATAAATATCTTCTTTTTATCTAATATTATTAATCATTGGACACCACTAGTGATCCTTACCTTCAAAATGATAAGTGGAAAGGGTTACCTTTTAATTCTCTAAAAACCATGAATTTAAATTATTCTTTAAGGATTTAATTAATCCTTCAGCTATCATAATGTCTGATGATCCACTAAATTCTAGAGGGTATTTTTTAATGAAATGATCGATTGTAGATAAGTTCCTATATAGTGAACAAGGTAACCCTCTCGCATGGATATCACCACAATTTAAAGCTTATTTCAACTAATCCATCGGTAAAAGAAATTGTTTTATTCCAATTATAATAAATCCAGGTTTCTAATTCGAAAGCATATTTTCTCCTTGGTGCCTTCCTAATTTGACTTCCTTATTTCATCTTTCAAAAACCATTATGAATAGGTATAGTTTAAATGAAGTAACATGGTAATATTATAATTATATATCATGAAAACCATAAATTATAATCTACTAAAAATATTTACATTCATTTCCTTAACATATAAAATTATATAAATGTTTCCTTGAATCCAACTATAAGGAAAAGGCCTTAAATTTTATAAATTCTTATGAATTTAGACTAAAATTGAATATATTTCAATATAAAATATCTTTTAGTTTTATAGTTTTATAGAATTAGAATATAATTATTACATTAAAACCCCATAAATTATAATGTGGATACTTCTACTAAGTATCCATTTTTTCAACAATATAAAACTTTTAAAATGAAATATTTTTTCTTTTAATGACTAATATTTATGAATTCAAATATAACTACTAATTTTTTCTTAGCCATCCTTAAACCCTTTGAAAATAATTTTAAAATACTATATGAGCAAAAAAAACTTAGTAAGAAATATAAAGTAAATTAGAAATAAACATGTTATTTCATGAATACTTATAAATTTTGTATTTTTTAAAATAATATTTGGGCTTAAAATAAAAATTTCCTACTCAATATATTAAATTTCCAGCTAAAATAATTTTATAAAACATTTCATAAGAAATTTGTAATGAAAAATAAAAAAAATCATGTTTCTTTTAAGTCATGACAAACATATGAAAACTTTTTCTCCAATTCATACTTTATACCTTTAAGAAGTGAAATATACTTTCCTTTAAACATAATATTATTAGATTGACTTGAAAATTTATAATATTTATATAAAAAATCAATATAATGAAAAGATAAATCACGTATATAACTTGGTATATCATTTTCTACATCACTCTTACAAATGGAATAACTACTACGGTTGACTTCCATACCCAATACCTTAGAGGGCTATCACAGACCCACCCATACATGGTTTATAATAGAACAACCAATCCTTATTTTATAATAAAACCACACATCCTTGACTTATAATAGATCCACACATCATTATTAAAATTATTAATAACCATAACATAATAATAACACATAAAATCTTCCAATTTCCAAAATTACACTCATAAAAATATTTTTTCACCCATAAAAAACCATTTCCAGATATCGTAATATTCACTCAATTTTAAAACCATTTTTTAAAATAACTAGAACACATAGAATGAGGGTTTTTATTTTAATAAAACATGTAGCATTTAAATTAATCCAAATATAAAATAATAGTTATGATGGTAGAAAAATTATTTGTCATTGTATATAATAAAATAGTACATTTATTTGTTTTTTATAAAGAAAGTCAAAACATTCAGTATAAAATAGGTAAAAAGACACCTTTTGAAAATATTTTAAAAATAGACATAAAATATTATTTATAATTCATTTATTTTTTCATAAATATTTCCAAAAAAAATTAATTAATGTATACATGGAAGAAAATGAGTTAGAAGGAAAAATTTAAAAATAGATATTTTTAAAGAAAGTTCTTTACCTTGAGTCCAACTTGTCATGTATGTTCTTTATCATCCATAATAATGAAAGTATGTTAATTATAAACTTAATTAATAATTTTTTTAAAATTTTAATATTCCATTTATTTTATTTATTATAATTTTATATTGCATAATCAATTTAGTTCATGTTGAATGTGTTTATAATATTCAGCCCGTATGTCCAAAATGTCTTCAGTAGGTTGACTATGGTAAAAGTAGTTATTATAAAAACATATATATAATAAAAATAATGAAATTATTATAATTATTATACAAAAATTATACTTTTAAAACCAATATATAGTTATTTTATGAAAAAATAACTATGTTACAACCATGGAGACGGAAGGTCACATGTAGGTAAGAGTAATGTATCCATTTATTCAAAAATCATTATGGAAAGAAGGTAAGTTTTAATTTATCTTTATAGAATGATAATTATATAATAAACACCTAATTAATTTTCTAAATATACATATTTATTTCATCCAAGTGATTTGGTGTTGAAAAATGAATAACATCACTTCTTGGAGGTGGTAGTATATATGTACGCACGAACAACGTTGTCATTTTTCAGTGAATGGATAGGTAAGAAAATAAATGAATATTAACTTTAAAAAATTATTAATATTTTGAGAATATTATATATATATATATATATTAATTATATAATTTAAACCATGATTAAGAGGATGTTATGGAAAACGAATAACATCGATTTGTGAGGCGGTAGTCTATCACACAAGATTTATGGGTTCGTTTCTCATTTCATGGAAGAGAATATACATATAGGTTATTCCATTAAAATAATTATATATCATTATATTAAATATATTTTTGTTACTATTCCATCATGATTTAATAATATTTTAATGATTTATAAAAATAAATAAAACAAAAAATGATTGGTTACGAACTATAACTCTTCTTTAGAAAACCTCTTGTGGTTTTCACAAAAAACAAATTCTAGGTGGTTTTTATAATGAAACCAAGACCTCTAGGAAATAGGGAGGGATGTAATGAATGTTTTTTGGTAAGTTTTAATCTATAAAAAAGTCTTTTTAATTTTCAATAAAAGAGTATAGGATTTTCCCTTTTATAAGAGAGGGGAGGGATACTCTTAGAATTTATTAAAATATTAAATAAATATAAACTAACATTCACATTGAGACGGATAAATATTGATACTATTAAAGTATAAGATAATTTTTAGTCTAAATAATCTTTTGTAATAAATATTGGACAATTTTAGGTGATGATTTCACCCATTTATTTTTTTTAACTAATTTTAACCATTTTTAGCAATTTTCATGGTATTAGAGATTTTACTATTTAGGGGTCAAGAATGATAATATAAAATGAAAATTTGACCATAAATAGAACGTGTTTGATATTTTAATCCATATAAAAATCAATTGGATTAACATATTATTTTTTATATTTTTTAATCATTTATTAAAATATTATTTATTATAAAATAATATTAATGTTAGTTTTGGAACTATTCCTTTAATTTGACTTTTAAAACTACAATAAAAATGGAATTAAAATATTATACATTAAATCCTATCTAATATTTAATTTTTATCTAATAAAATCTTATAAAAAAAATTCAATCAAATAATATCACTTGTAACATATCTAAAATAATTTATCTTATTTTTCTATTAATTGAATAAAATTGTATCGGTGTTGCATAGAAATTTAAGGTTATTATTTTATCCCTAAAAAATATAAGTAAAAAACCAAGATAGATAAAAATAATTTTTCTATAAAATGAATATTTTTGACCTAACGTATACTCTTTTTATTTCTATTTCAAATATTTAATGATAACAAAATAAAGAGAATGACACCCTTGACTTTTCTTTACATAAAATATTATAATAGTCAAAATCATGGATATATGAAAAAAAAGGTCATATATTAGAATATTAGAAGATTATAAATGAACTGTACTCATAAAACAAAATTTATTTAATTGTTATGGTTACTTTATAGTCCTTATCACATTATTTTTACCCTTAACTGACTCATTTTACATTTACTGTGTTAATAAAATTTGTTATGATTACTATTCTTAATGACTAAAAATAAAAGCATAATATTATCCAAATGTGGACTTCCTAAATCCAAATAAGAAATTAAATTTTCATGATTAAAACACATAAAGAGTATAATTTTATTTAAAATGTGATGAAACATAGTTTTTCAAAAAAATACCTTTTAAGTATAAAAAATATTTTTAAACTGAATTCAAGTATAAAATTCATTACAAAGACAGTAATTGGGTTATGTTTAATCAAGATTAAATAATTAAATTTTAAACCAAATCCAAAATAGAATTTAAAATTATGAATATATTAAAATAAAATAAAAATATTTAAAAAATAATATATTTCATTATTCATTGAAAACTCAAATTTTTTAGAAAATTATTAGAAATTTACCATAGTTATTTTTTAAATTTTAAATTAAAAATTAAAACTAATTTTTTCAAATTTAAATTCTATAATTTGAAAATTTAAATTTTATATAAACACTTATATTAAAAAAGATTAATAAAATAATTTCCTTTTTTATTTAAAAATTACATAGTTTTTTATAATGAATACAAATATCTATATCATGAATAATAATAAATATAAGAATGATTTATTATATAATTACCTAGTTTTTATAGAAATTATATTAAATAATGATATTTTTATCCTAGTTCTCTATAGTTGGTATTAGACAAAGTTCTTGTTATTTTTTTGGATTTGTTTAGTTATTTTGGGGATTATAATGATAGAACTTTTTAAAATACCCTAGGAATAAATCTAAGGGATAAGTCTTAATATTATATAACATACCAAAATTTAGACAATGGTGTGGTTTTTATATAAATAAAAATGATATATTTATAATATAAGTGGAAATAAGTTCTAGAATAGATGTAGCTCAGGTGCTAACCTTGAAAGGAGAATTTTAGGGATTAACTCAATCGTTACTCAATGCCTAATAAAGTGGCCTAACTATACACCTAGTTTTACACTCCTAAGGGATTATATTTGGTAAATCACATGTTAATTATTATTATGTTTTTGAATTTTATGATAAGTATGAGAGAACTCAACTTAAAGAATTACATATTAAACTGAGAGTGATTTTGGTTAAACAAAAATCAAATATGATAGTGAAAAAGGAGTGATACATTTTAAGGTTGAATTTTCCATGTAATTATTTTAGGGTAGTTATCTTATCATGTTAATTGTATATCACTCATGATTAACCCATTACAGTTTTAGTAATGGTTGAATCATGAAGTAAAAAAATTAACATCAGATTCCAAGGACAATGTAGATATTATTCCCATCATAAACCTAACGAAATAAGATTTAATGTGAGAAACCATTTCATTATATTAAATAATTCATAAAGAATTATGATTAAAAATGTGGACTTAATTTAATCTCTAAACACAAAAAATGAGAAAAGTATGGAATCTCATCTAAGTTTTAGTGATGAAGATGATGAAGGAAGGAAGATTCAGTTTCCCTCGAGATAAATATGTGGAAAGAGGTACCCAAAAAAATTTATCAAAGTAACTGGAATATGTTCTATATATGGTAAAGTAGGACATCGAGGATCTAATTTATAAGAAAAATTAAATAGTTCAATAAACACAATTAAAGAAGAAAATTTTTATTCCAGAGGTAGCATTAATATTTCAATGACATGTATGTGGGAAACTTAGGCATTAACAAAATCAATGCCCTCATACATGTGTTAACACGGAAGGTAGGCATTAGTAACATCCTAGGCCAAATAAATATGGGAAAACGTATTTAATCATAATAATTGAAGTGGTTTTCAAAATGACCTGGGGTGAGGAACCCTAATCATCCACTCAATAACTATGAGTGTTTCATTTCATCCTTGCTCTAATTATGTCATTATACCTTGGATGATTGGTGAGGAAATTAAATCATGAACCTGATGACTAGATTTTGAGTTATTAATAAAAACTTTTACTAGTATGATTATAGTTTCCCAAGTTTATGTTTATCAAAAAAATATTTGTGCACCTCATATTATTCTTTTTTTGAATAAATTTAATGTGATTTTAGAAATGGATTGGTTCTCTACACTTAGAGAAAAAATAATTTTGAATAATAATATCACATTAAATATCAAAATCTAGTATTTTATCAATTCAAGGATGATTGTGAAGAAACTTTTAAGAAAATTCAATAATTTGGGTCATGATATCAAATAATGATAGACTATTGTATCAAATTATTGGAAAATAACTAAATATTAGTAATATTCTTATTATGATGAAAAGGGTATATTTCCTAATATTGTAAGGTTGATATCTATCTAAAAAATATATTTTTATTTGTTTTTATAAATCATATTTCCTTAACTATTTCTATAGGTATTTGATAATTTAAATTTTTAAAACATAATTTATTTAGGGGGAATTTAATGCTCATAGATTTTAGTATTTATTTTTTTCAAATAAAAATAATATTATTAATATATTGAAACACATATAACATATAACTAAAAAATTATGATACTTTAAAAAATATTAAATTTTACTAATATAATATAGTTTTTAAATTGGAAGGTGTAAAGGAAGTATCCATATTATAAAATGGATGAAGAAAATACATGGAATTGTGTATTGGAAATATCCCTTATAAATCCCATTTGTTCGAGCTTGGAAACAAAGTAGCTTCACTTTGGTTTTTCTGAGACCAATCCCAAGATAAATTCCAAAATTTATTGTATGATAAAAATCATATATGGGAGAAGTTAAAACTCATAGAAATTTTCATAAGATTCATGCTTACTGAATCTCCACCCATGACTACCAAAAATAATGAACTTATCTTTAAATATTATACATATATATTGAGGGGATTTATAATAATAAAATAGGATGATATAAACATGTAATTAGTTATTTATCATTGGTATTTTACACATTTCTCAGTTGAAGTTTCAAAGAAAAATATTGTTTATTTACTTAAGCATTAATAAAACTAAGGAGATCATTGTATTCATAAAAATGTGTTTTTTTATAAAATTGTATTTTTATTATTATTTAAAGTAAACTAAATATATTTAGATTATTTATAATATAGATAATATAACACCAATATAAATATTAATAGATAAAAGATAAGAGTAAGAAGAGCTTATATTTTAAAATATTAATTTCCTATGAAAAAAAAATTCATGATATTTTTAGGTTTGTATTTAAAATTTAATTCAAAAATTTAAGAATTTTAATTTTAACACATTAGCGTCATTTATTAGGTGAATAGTGAAAAAATAATAATTTTGATAATTCCATTACTTTTATAACATTATCATAATAAAAGAATGAAATAAAAGTTTTTGAAATATTTTTATATAAAATATATATTTATAAAGAAAAAAATCATTTGACAATACTATGTTGAATATATAAATCCCATGTTTAGTGTTCTAGGAATATAAGTAATATTTTACTCTAAAAATTGTTTTTATTTGTTTATATTAAAAATATGTTTTAATCATTGGTAGAAATTAAATTTAAAAAATGTATTTAATTTTTTACATTAAAATGTTCATACTATTTGATATGTTTAATTTCATTTTTTAGAATAAAATTAGGATTACTAAGATTAAATTTAATAACAATGATAATGATTAAAGGGTTATTTTAAAATATTTATCAAGGTTTTGTAATTTTTATGTAATAAATTAAAATGATATATATAATATAAAGATTCTAATATGATGTTCACATATATATATATATAAATAAGTATCACCCATTTAATTGGTAGTTAATGTTATATAATATTAAGGACAATTAATTTGTATAATAATATTTTACTACAAAAAATGTTTTTTCTATATATAATATTTTTTGGAAATTTAAAAGTTATTTTTTTCATTTTTAGAAATTTAATTAGATTATATGGCGATTAATATTAGGTTTAGCACACCCCAATTTCTATAAGGTGTTATCTTATATATTTATTAAAACATAAATCATTTATTAAAAAACTAGTTACTAAGGAAAAACCCAAAATGTAAGATTGTAAAAATATAAATTAAAATCACACAAAACATGTATGAAACATGTGGTTCAGAGCATGAGGCCAATAGAGATAAAAAAATCCATGTAGGATTCATCTAAAAGTATGAGAGGTTCTCAGGATTACTTAGTGGTGCATCCCTAAAGTAAATATTGATGTGTGATTTTGTTTTAACTCACTAACGTCTATCCACCATTAAAAAATAGGCATTTATAAATGAATTCATCCAGATTTTTCTTCAACCATGGAATTTCATTTTTTGGAGGATTTTATTACACCTAATTCAATAACAATGTAATCATAACTAATTTATATGAGAACACTAGCTAATAAACATCATTCTAAAAAGGTTTGTTCCTATAGATTGATTTAATTATTATTTCTTTAAATATTTTAACTCTTTATAAGTACATACAAATAAATATTCATATTTATCATATTCATAAGATATTTGTAAATTAATGATCTATCATTAATGATGATGACATATTGAGCTATGATACTATGATGGAAATTTTAATCTATAAAATAAATTCAAAGTTAATATATTTAAGAGATACAATATTTTGAAAGTGATATATACCTAAATTATAGATCATAGGAAGAAGAAGATTATGAAACATTATAAAGTTGAATTAAGGCTCTTTTATACAACTAAGAATAATAATGAAATGATATTCCAAGTATATTACTTTGATTCATACGACTTGATCATAGGTCTTTGTAGATGGAGCATATTCATTTGGATCATATTCATTGTAATTCATTTATATTGTATATATTTATGGCTTATTATGTATATGATTATAATTCATTGTTAAAGTGTTATGATTCCTTTAATTACTTAATCATAAGTATTTTGTATCGTAAGTCTTTGAAGATATATCATATTAAATTTCAATCATATAATTTAAAAATTCATATGAAAACAATCATAAATATCAGAATGGAAAATTGTAATTAATTAGTAACTAAACATGATGATCACCATGTAGAGCTATAAAGTCTAAAATATCATGATTATCTTTTTCTGATTATTTTAGAAATGAAAGATGAAAGAATAAAAATATTTACAACTCTTCATATCAAAAAAATAATGAGTTATATATATTTATATTGCATAAATCACATACACACATTATTACTTGAAAAAGTGGTTTTAAGGAAGATTAAAATAGAAATAATACCATTATATTCTTCTAAAATCATAATGAAATGACAAAGGAAAAATGTGTGTCTTCAGCCTAATTTATAGGTGAGTTTTAATGTGAAAAATATATATGTTTCTAATTATCACAAGAGAGGAAATCCATTATTCTATAGGAAACATTTCATGATATTTGAATGTTGATAATTATGTAAAATGAGTTATGAGTATTCATGCAATATAATAATAAACATTTGTGATATCTAATTATTCTTAGGCTAAATAAATTTTCAAAACCAATGAAACTTAAAAATTGGTTTCCTATGATCTTCATAAAATAATACTAAGAAAAATATAAGTGTTACTAACCAAACCTTTTAATATCTAAGATTATAAGATAATAAATCTAACTTATTTCATCTATATGATATAAAATTCAAAAGAAGATTGAGGTAGCCCACTTGATTCCTATAAGAGAGAAATATGATCAATCCATGTTGTTCAGGTGGGACTTGACCTATCATGTTTGATATTGATATATGAAATTAAAATCTCATTCTCTTATATAAAGGGATAACAAGACCTCCCTTGCTTTATACCTAGTTTGTACCAAATCAGCCTAGGAAACAGCCTAAATCAGCACCCAATCGAACCTACTACAAGTCCTAGGGAATTTTTATGATTTAATTGGGTATAAAACAAGTGTCAAGGGTATCTAGGACAATATTTCGGAATGATTTCACCCATATAAATCAAAATACATGTGTTCAAACTGAGAAATTAACTTTTTGTTTCTAGGAATTGGGAAAATGTGCCAAAGTAAATAAATATTTTAATAAAAATCATATACAAACATGAAATAAATATAAAAAAATATGTAAACCAATTAATAATTATTTTCAAAAAATAAATCCATTTAATAAAAAATCATTCTAATTTCATAACAAGAAACTAAAACATGTAAGAGATCTAGAAAGGCTAATATTTAACATAACGCAAACTAAACCAATAACCCAATCGACCAGTAACACCGTACCTATGTGAAACTCAAGTCACATACATGAACTAAACATCACCCACTTATGAGAAGAGGGAGGTATCAATTCAACTTGTAAGTTGAGTCCTAAAAACCTATACAATACATGAAGACTACATATCAACCATTGTGAGTGTGCAGGGTTTTATCCATAATCCAGTAGGATACCACCATGATTCAATTTAATTTCTCTTATAAAATAAACCAAGTTTATTAGTTTTAAAATAATTAAAGTTAAATAGTTTTTAATTTTTTTATGGTTTGAAAGAAAATAACACTTGACATACACATTTGAAATTTTTACTATTGGAAAACTGAATTAATCCTTCCTTTCATCATCTTAGATAGACCATTGAAAAAATAACTCATACCGTTTCTTTGACACATTTACACACCCATAAAGAATAATAAATAATAAGGGAGATCTATAATGAATGAAATATCATTAAAAAGACTATAAAGTAATAATAATAATGAAGAAATGAAAACCATATTCCCAAAATGTGTAATCATAAATAATTGATGCATCAAAGTAGGTTCAATTAATAAGTACAAAACTCACATGATAAATAAGACATAATTAAATAATATCATATGATATATATCATAAAGATACTCTTTAAGGACTAGAGCGAAAATGATCAACATGAATAGGTGGGGCCCCACGCCTGCTGATCTTATAGCTCAACACTCATCACCCAAATCACTCTTAATTAGACACATCAAGGACACATTTCTTATCTCGATGAATCTCAACAAAGGGATACTAACTAGGTAAAAGTATCAACTAGATGGGTACCCATTCTCGTATTTCAAACTTAGTATCATAAGGTTCCTCATAAAATAGATAATGGAGGGGGTCCATGTCCAAGTAAATTTCAATCACATGATAAGAAAAAATTCAAATAATAAAATCACACCCATATCATTACCACCTCCAAAATCCCCCTTAAAAACATCCTCAATCAATAATAATATGCATTAATCACAGTTCAATCATCCATCACATGAATATACATAAAAATCAATAATAAATATCAATACAGATTAACATGAATATAACCAAAAACCAATCAAATGGCCTTTCATAAAGGTATATATCATCCATTAATTTATTCTTAATATAATTATATTTGGAATTCATTTTTAAACCCATTTATAAACAAACATAAAACTAAGGTAAATCACAAATAACACCAAAACATAATCCTAATCAATCAATGAAACTACTAATCAATTTTATAAATCAAATGTTCACCTTAAGAACATGTAAAATCCATAAACCCCAAAAATCACAACATGTTATAAATCATTATTTATCCAAAGAAACATGATCGATCATTTTTTTCAGGAAAACCATCATGGAAATTTTATCAGATACATTGTATGGCCAAAATACCCAATAAATAAAAAATTTCATTTAATTACCAAATTATAAAGATTTTTTAAATGGAAAACTAAAAAAATTGAAAACCTTTGAGAATGAAATTCTAGATAATATATAATTCATTATATTAGTATAAAACAACCTTTAAAAAATCATTAATCCATCAAACTCTCAACAAAAAAAAATTAATGGAAACACCTTCCTCAAGTGGTCGAACCATGACTCCTTTAATGGAAGCCATTGGAATATATTTCAAGAGATAGACCACAACCATTTAAAACCAAAATCTAAAAATTTGAACAAACATAGCAATATAAATCATCCAATATGGCCACAAGGATTAGAGATAAGAAATAATGTTGAATAAATATTGAGGTGAAGGAAGGAGGAATAGTAACCATAAAATCTGAATTAAAAAGACAATAATAAATCACCCAAAATTAACCTTAGAAGGGGTTGGAGGAGAAATAAATACCCTTGGGAGGATCATAGGTTTGAGTATTTTAAGTGCGGTAAATTGGGGGATAATCATCAAATAAAAAGAACATGACATGACCAAAATACCCAAAACTATATAGATTTTACAATTCACCAAAATCGGTGGTAATGGTGAAAATTCCATTGTCTAAAAATTATAGAGGTCACATGGTTACTACTAAGTAACTGGTAAACTTAGTGTACAACCATGTGGTATAATAAAATCTTCAAAAAACACAAAATATCATCCATGGAAAGCATAAAACTCAAGAGACATAATCAAGGAATAAAAATATAAAATAAAGTGACACTATGGGTGACACAATTAACCCCTTCAATCCAAATTCTTCCCCAAAAAATCATTTATCAAGTAGGAAAATGGTAACGAAAATATTAACTCACCTCCAACAAGGACTCAATCAACTACCCAACTTACCAAACCTAAGACCTATAACATGGGACACAAAAAACCCACTCCTAGAGTGAACAACTCAAAGCTAGTTTGAGACTCACTATCCAAGGAGGTATCAAGAATACAGATTATAGACCACACACTGAATGGAGGTAAGTGGGATAAACCAAACAAGATGTTGGAATGGAAACTCTTTTGATCGGTTTTGAATTCAAAATATTGAAACAAAAATCACCACTCTTAAGAGATGTTCTAATCCCAAGCTAGACAAAAGAAAAAAATATGATCAATACCTTCAGAACATAAGAGGTCATATGAACTAAACACAAAGGAGAATAATGACCCGAATCGTCCTAGAGGATAATACCACAAGAATGAAAAAACACACATATTCCAAGCATAGGTCATCCCGTTATTTATTAATACATTTAATCAAAATAGAACCAAAGATAATGGTACTGATGGATCCAAAAATATCTCCAAAATAATTAAACACACAAGAAGCATCACTAAGAGATTAAATCATCAATAAAAAAGTCCTTTTATCCATTATATAAAAATAAAATATGATATAAAATTCATTGTAAAAGTTCTAGGGAAATGGAAATATTTCAAAAGAGTATACTACCAAAAACAATGCTTAGATTTAGACTCTCCCTAGGATAAGAAAACCCCAAATGAATAATAATTTCTAAGAAGGATATGATATTTATTCCTCTAACTCATATCTAAATTAAAAAAACATAAAAGGTAAATGAGATGGATACACTAATGATAGGTTCTTATAGATGTTGGGAAAGAGTGCTTTTCATGCCCAAAATGCCCACACTAAAATCATAGCATTGACTTTAGCATCATTGAAGTAGGAAAAACATGTTGAAAAGATAAATTCTCATTATCACTACATTAATTCTCCCACTTCTCTCTATCTAGATCATAATCAATAACACTAGAAGGGATAAATCACCTCTTTCTATAGTTTTACCTACCAAAATTTCCTCAGAAATTATGGCCTTATACACCACTTACATATATATAGTCAGAAAAAACTGAAACTATGATAAAATATGGTTCATATGAAGGCATCAAGAAAAGAACCATACCTTTTTCAATTCATCGGTATCCAACTCTAGATTCAAATGCACCCAGATAGTGAAAGAATCAATATAATATTTTACTGAATGATCACCCTACTAAAAACCTAAAAACACAAGAATTTTATTAACTCTTACGTCCTTGAGAAAACATTGTTGGATCGAGGAATCATTCAAATATAGACAATGTAAAACATAAAATATTTGGACATGGATAGTGATCTTCCACCAATCTAGAACCATTATTTAGAAGAAAGGAGTGGTAGACCTAACCATAGAGTTTTAAAGATTTTGTAAAGAATCAAAGATCTCATTAACCTTAGATACCTTCTTTATCAACTCATTGGATCCATGAATACCAAAAAATATTAGAGTATATTGATTTAAAAACTATTGATCATGATCCATGATCCAAGAATAAATTGGATATACCACTCCATCGAGAGTCAGGGCAGAGTCAGAGACTTAAAGGACAACTCCAAAATCGTTAGGATGGCTACTCAATGTATTCCCTTTACTTGGAAATTCTTCCCAAGGCGTCACATTATAAAATATCAAAAAAGTGAACATCCAATCAAACCATTTTAAATTTTTACATAAGGATAATAATATATGATAACTAAATTAAAAATAATAAAGTTCCTTAAAATTACACTTGGAAAGGTGTTTAAAATTATCTTAAATCCCAACATAAGGGAAATATAATCTTAAATAAAATAGTTCAAGTTTAGAAAAATCAACTTTTAAATGTTACAATACAAAATCAATACAATATTTCTAACCCAATAATAGAACAATTCATCTTCTTGAAAACAATTTTCAACTTCAGACCACATTCATAAAAATAATTTTCTCTTACATGAAACAATCCATTTTTTTAAAATTAACACAACCCCAAAAACATTTCTTTCACTTAAATAAATTTTGATCAAATTCAAAAAAAATCACAAAAACAACATAAAACACTGAAAAAAATGGTTTCTCAAACAATCTTAAATACTAAAGCATAAAACATTACTCTAAAATGTGATAAAATAAACTTCAAATAGATAATATTTCTCTTAAACACATGAAAAACAATAACCTAAATCATAATAGAATCACAAATCATAAAAGAAGTATATCAACAAAAATTAAGAAAAATTACCATTGTGTATGGTTTGGCCACATGGTTTGTTAGACCATGCACCAACTGTTTGATTTATAATGGATTTTTTATGGAATGGTTATAACGACATGAACACGGTTTGATAAACTATGTTCCATAATTGGATTCCCCATGGATTTCCACTAGTTTTATTCTAAAAATAATAATTTCTATAGTTCTCAGGTTCCCTCTACAACTATAATTATCATCGAAAGGAATAAAAATATCTCAAAAATTAATAATTGTAAATTCTGAATTCATAAAAAACTCATGACCAACCATGGAAACCTAGGGTCCAGCACGAGGAAGAGCAGGCCAAGCACTCTTATACAGCCACCATTTAATATATGACAATCAAAAAACCTATCAACAATGTACAACCAAATGATAATAGAGCTTTGATTCCATTTTTTAAAATAAAATATTGGGTTTCCACCAAACATGGCACCCGAGATGACCCACCATAAGGCCTGAGAAACATTAATAATCACCATGTGATGAAAACAATCACCAAGTGTAACACCCCAAGTTTTTATGGACCTTTTTTCAAATGAGTTAATTTTCATTGATGTTTTTTCAATGCACTAATTCAAATATTCCTTTCACACGATATCGACTTCACGTACATTACACGCAACACCGAGTTTTACCAAAAAACAATATATTATTAAAATATTATATATTAATACTTAACGTAGCTATTAATTTAGATTTTATGAATATTAATTACAAAATTATGAAAACATATGGTTTATGAAAATATAAAATTAATTCATTAGTTATAATGAACCAATTGAATATAAAAGGAATATTTTTATATAAAACTATTTTTATGCTCACAAAGTTGTTTTATCCTAATAAATTAAATTAATTATAATTAGTGAGTGGTATTAATTTAATTTATATATTATATATTCAATCATATAATTTTTTATATTAATTAAATAGATTCGATAGGCATAAGATAAGAACAACCCAAATATTACACATAAAACCTTATATTTTATTTAAGGTACTTTTTCTGCCTTTTGATGAAGAATTTTTGAAATTTTATAAATTTTATATGTCAAAATAAACTTCATTATTGAAATTAAAATATAAAAACTAGGTTATCATGAATTTTTTATATTTTTATGTGAAGTTTCGTTTCTTAATGAATAGTAAAAGTACTGAAATTTAACTCAAAATTATTTTTTCATCTAATTAATTTAAAAGGATAAATTATATTATTAATCAATTTTAATGTTTAATTATATAAATTTTTTATAAATATATCTAATGTTGGTCATTTAAATCAATTTCAAAATGAAATTGTTTATAAAAACCTAACAAAATTTTGAATGTTTTTACTTTAAAAATCCACTTTGTCTTCCCGTCTTCAAGATTAAATTTAAATTAATTTCTACCACTTATCTGATTGGAATTTGGAAGAATGTATTAAATATTTGGAATAATAGTAATATATATTTTATAATTATATAAATTTAGATTTTACCAAAAATATTAGTGAAGGTATTTAAAATTAATTTCAACGATTAAGATTAAATTAAGATTAACAAGGGATTAAAATCTAAACTTAAGGCCTAATATGACCTATAAACTTGTCCAAAAGTCATTTTATGGAAATATTTAAACCCAATTCTTAATTTTATATACTTTGTTCTATTATTGGATTCACTTTTAATTAAAAAATGTGGGTGGGGTTTCCCATTTTCCAAAATATTACAAGAGTGTAACTCCGCCTCCACTATAAAAGGCCTCCTCTCCTCCCACTTCTTCACACCTATCAAGACAATTTGGATTGAAAAAAAAATCTACCCAAATATCTTTCAAATAAACCTACCATTATATTTTAATCCTAAATTTTGGCATAAATCAATTCAAGTATTTTTGTGAAAACCAAAAGGAGTTACCTGAAGAAGAGGTAGCATCCTCACTCAAGCTCCTTTATCTCATTTTTATTCTTCATCCACTCCACTATTCTTATTATATTCTTACAAAACAAAAAAAATTATCCCAAATATACTGATATTTTTTTATTATAATTGTTTGAAACTTCCATATAATGGGTAACAAACAAATTATTTATGTGTACAGCGAACTATCAACTCACAAAACAATGATTTTTCATTCTTCCTTTATGGACTCTCATGGTGGAAATTATGATGGACACTATATTTTTATATAATATTTTTTTTATTTATAATTTCTTTAATAATATTTAATTATTTTATAACACATATTTTTATACTTCCCATCTTGTGTAAATACGGTAATTTCGTTTGAGGAAGTGTGGTCTACCTCCCCCTCAATGTGATGTGATTGTTTCAGACACTACATGGAACATATTAATGATATATTTAGTAAAATTATATGATATATATGATATAATCATGATAATATAATAATTATATATATACTTATATTCTATTTACTCTCTTCTAATACAATAATAAAATGGAAACAACGTTCATGTGTATGTACGGCCTACTGTCTCCAAGAACGGTGTATTCCATTTCATACTTCCATATCCTACAAATTTTTATAATAAATATATAATTAATATTAATTATATTTATATCACAATTTACATCCTTTAAATCATTATATAATTATAAGGACCAAAGATACAAAAAACTAATACACTTGTGAAAAATAAAGCAAATATTACCTAAAGTGAAACCTTAACATAGAATTATTAATAAGTGGGTAAAATAAAGTCATAGTCAAACCATATATGGTATTATATGTAATAATATATTTCAGTTATAGATGTATAATGAACTTATATTTATTTTACTGGAATTTTTTATGAGTATGAATAGTTTCAAGACACAAGGTAATGGAATTTCATATCACTTTTTCTATTCATGAGATACATGCCATGTTAACCACTAATTTCTTTTATGTAGTGTATATAATGCTCAGGAATGTATTCTATGATTATTATTATTAAATTTATATCCATTTACATATCCATTTTATGATATTTCTTTAATGGGTTATATGTTTCAAAAGTTTTTTTAAGAATCTTTTGTAAGTTTTCATGGAAAATAGTTTTAAAATGGGTTTCAAGATTCTTTATAAGTTTCAAGAAAAAAGGTTTTCAAAATTTTTTCAAAATTAAATTATAAATTTTCAAGATTATTTTCAAATAAAATAGCTTTCAAAAGGTTTTATGTTTTAAAAGGTATTTTTCAAAGAATAAGGATATTTTCCTCAAGAAATGTTTTTAAAAATCATTCAAAATTATTTCCCATCTAAGATAATATATAATGGTGTTACTCATGCCTTTATGGGGTAATGATTCAATGTTTCCATTCATATCCTTTCTTTAAATAGTTTATGTTTTTATTTCATGATTTTAATGAAACTTTTTTCTCTTTCATTGGTTATATTCTTTTAAAACCTACTTATTTAATGGGTTATGTTTTTTATAAAATGATTATGAATCCTATATATTTTTCCACAAGTTATGATATAATTACATGTTTATGATACCTATTTAATTTCATGGTTTATGATTTTATTGTTTATGATTTTGTGTCACATGTATGTATTATTTCATTATGAGATGTTTGGGACCTATATCTCCCTCCAATTCATTGGGTAACGATTTATATCTCATGAGATAAACTAAGATGGTCTTGGGAGTGAACCTTGACTACTAAGATGTCCTTGGGAGTGCACCATAACTACCAATATGGTATAATGAGTGAACTCATGCTACTAATATGGCCATGGTAGTGAACCATGACTAAAAATATGGTATGGGTAGTGGAACCATACTACTTTAGTATTGAGAGCAATACCTTGGCTACTATAGAAATAATATTATATGTTTATGTGTTTGCCACAATTCCATGTTTTATTCCTATGTTATGATTTTATGTCTTATGTTCCTTATTTTATTATGATTCATGTCTTATGACCTATTATTATTTATTTTTTTGATATTTTATATGAATGTTGTGGTCTTAAAATGTTTTTATCTCATTCTCATACTTCTATTATCATGTTTATTCTTACATGTCACCCTTGTTTACCCTTACTGAGCATCCAAGATCACCCCTTTTTATGTTTCCTTTTTCAAATTATGGATATATGTATTAATTATGATATTTCTAAGAATGGTTATATTCATGAAGAACCTAGTGGTAGATATTGTAGTTCACCTATGTACCAGTGTTTATGTTTCCAATATTCCAATGATACTAGACTAGTACGGTCATTGGGCTTCTGTTTGTATTATTTTTTCAGTATCTTATAAAAGTGATGTGATATTAATGTATGTCAGTACTGGTTTGTTTTTTTTTTGTATCATAGAGAATGTTTAGTTAACCTTTAGATACTAAGATGATAAAACCTTAGTGATAACTCTAAAGACATGTCTAAGGATTAGTCTTGGATAAGGAAGAGGTATAAGAAAATGTCATGTAATTTTAGTAAATGATAGATTGGTTGGTTTACTAGTAATACATCCCTTTCTAGATAATACAAGTGTGTTAGGACCTCGTACGTATGTACCTAGGGTTAAAAACTCTGACAATATGTGTCGTTCCCAACTCAGGGTAATCTGGTACATTATAACAGGCCTTGTTGTACACTTGTTTTGACACTCCCAAGGGATATGCTTTGGAAATTCACAAAATTTTCATGAACTATTATGAAGGATTTGAATATAATATAACTATGGATAACCTAGGATAAACCTAATGTGTCATAGATTAAAGAATGTGTCATAACTTAGAAATCCTATAAGTGAATTTTTATGATTATGTGGTTCTTAATTATGATAATTATTTATTACTCTATGATTTTGGTTTTAGTAAATGGATGAAACTTGGAGGAACTAAGTTAATGGTGATTGTAATGTAAAATGAAATGATTTTTATCCTAAGAAACTGAATGTTATGTTATCTAGAATTAAAAATTTTGTTGTTATGATCACATAGCTTTCTTAAGCTTTGAATTATGATGGACTTCAAAATGAGCAATATAGGGAACAATATTCTATTGAGTCTTTCATGAGGAAACGTCCACCTTATTTTATAGGATCTTCTGATACACTTGTTTCTTAACAATGGATCAGTAATAATGAAATTATATTCTATGTTCTCTAGTTTTTGGAGCATGAGAAAGTCATTTTGTCTATTTATTAGTTAGAAGGAGAAGCGGGCTAGTGGTAGACTCTTATTAAGATTACGAGGCAGCAAGATGTAATTGAATCCATGGATTGGTATGATTTCAAGAACTTATTTTTTAATAATTACTTTACTTGGAATCTTGAAACAAATATGGAGAAAGAGTTCTTTGATTTGAAGAAAAATGATGATGAATATGTCATTACCTATGAGGATAATTTCATGATACATGTGAGGTATGCTTCAAGAATTATCATCCAACCCAAAAGTAAAGTTGATAGGTTATTCAATGGATTAAATATAAGCCTCATAAGGAAATTTTCCATCAAAGATTTTAGTATCTACAAATAAATTTTGCATTATTAAACCAAGGTTTAAATAGAGGTTGGAGTCATATATAAATCCAATGGATTTGACAAGAAAAGAAATATGGAGTTTAGAGGGAACTATAAAAACCATGAAGAGAATAAGTTGAGATTTTTTTTATGATCTATGTGTGGGACGAAGCATGGAGGAAATTTCCTTAAGGGTTATAATAAATATTTTAAGTGTGTAATGGAAGTCCATTATAAATTTTATTGAAGAAGTGATGGAAATAAGTTAGTTAATGGTGTGAATGGAGAAAAAAAAGTAAAAAATGTACCTCCCATGATTCAATGCTAAAAGTGGTTGGAGAATGGGAATTATCCTAACCAATTCCCAGACCTAAGGGCTGGTGATGATGATCGACGTCATCAACCTATTAAGATGAGTGACAAGGGGAAATCTCATGCAATTGATATTTCTGATGAGGGGTGTGATACGACGTGGTTAAAGGTAAACTTACCATCTATATAGAGATGCTAATTTCTTATTTTATTTTATATCTAACTAATCTTTCTTATCTAAATAATTTTCTAAGGGTGTTAAGATTTCACGCAAATTATTATATGTGGAATTATCAATTAAAACCCCTAATGGTATGATGATTACATCCAAATTCTATGATTCCTCTCTAGTTAAAGTTTTTGGGAATGTACTTCCTTAAAATATTTTCATTCTTCCTTTGATTTATTTTGATGTTATCTTAGGCATGGATTGGATTTCTCTACATAAATCTCACATCAATTGTTGATGAAGGGAAGTTACGTTTGATATTTTAGACCCTCCTATGATCATCCATCAATACGATATTAATTATGAAATTACTATAGAGATTAAATATAGTGTATGGATATTAATTCCCATTCAAAATGGTTGTTTATCTCAAATGGTTGGGGAGAAAATCAATATAAATGATATTCCCATTTTTTGAGAATTTTTGGGTGTCTTTAAAAAATATTCTCCTAGTCGTTCACTGAAACTTGAAGTTGAGTTCTCAATAGAAATCATACCTAGTTCTACACCAATTTCAAAGACTCCCTTTATAATGGACCTAATTGAGTTGTATAAATTGAAGAAGCATTTCCAAGAAAAACTTGAGAAGGGATTCATTCAGCCATGTGTGTCACCTTGTGGTGCACCTAATCTTTTTGTGAAAAAGAAATATGGATCAATGCAACTCTTCATTGATTATTAGGAGTTTAACAAAACACAATCAAGAAAAAGTATCTTCTTCCCCATATTAATGACATGTTTTATCAACTATGTGGAGCTCAATAATTTTTGAAGATTGATCTTCATTTTAGATATCATAAATGAATGGTAGGAATGATGATATACCGAAGACGGCATTCTGTAAAAGTTATGTACACTATGAATATTAATTAATTTTATTTGTTCATACTAATTCCCTAGTTATCTTCATGGATTTAAATAATATATTATTTATAGATCATCTCTATCATTTTGCGGTAGTCTAATATATGATATTATTATCTATTAAAATATAAAGAAAGAGCATGAAGAACATTTGATAATTGTACTAAAGACCCTAAGGAAGGATAAATTATATGAAAAATTTACAAAGTGTGAATTTTGGCTATAAAAGATTTCATTTTTGGGTCACATAATCTCAAGAGATTTTATAATAGTAGATCCGTCGAAGATGGAGGCTATTGAATGTTGGACTAGCCCAACCAAGGTGACTAATATCCATATCTTTCTTAGTTTAACTAGATATTATTTATAGTGTATAGAGAATTTCTCATGACTATCTAATCCTCTGGAAAAATTAACTCGAAAAGGTGTTAAGTTCCTTCGGACAGATGAATGTGAGTAAAATTTCAAGAAACTAAATAAAAGGTTGTTTAGTGTAGTTGTACTTACATTATCCTATAGTGGATAAGGGTTTTTAATCTATATTGATGCATAAAAGGAGATATTGGGATGGTTTCTTATGAAAAATAACACAGTTATAGTCTATGCCTCGTAATAGTTAAAGATTCATGAGAAATATTTCCCAACTTATGATTTGGAGTTAGCAGCGGTAATTTTTGTATTAATGATATGGAGACATTATATTTATGGAGAAAACAATGATAAATATACTAATCATAAAAGTCTAAAATATATATTCACATATAAGGAGTTTAACATGCGTCATAGAAGATGGTTAGAGTTCATAAAGGATTATGACTGCTCAATACATTACCACTGTGAGAAAGCAAACAAGGTGGTTGATTCTTTAAGTCAAGAGGACCATGCTAGCTTATCCATGATGAGGGTCACAAAAGATCCAATATTTATATATTTTCAAATGATGGATCTAGACATCCTTATGTAATAGGAAAAATATATTCTTTCTCAAATGAATTTTCAACCCTCTATCCAAGTTAATATTAAGGAGGTGAAAAAGGAAGATGTAGAGATGCAAAAGAAAGTTAGAAATGTTCCTGAGTTTAAAATTGATCAAGATGGAATAATAAGATTTAGGAACCGTGTTTGTGTTCCTTTCATACCAGATTTTAAGAAGAATCTGTTATAGTAAACTCGTAGTTCTTTATTCTCTATTCATCCTAGAAGTAGGAAGATGTATAGGGATTTGAAAGAATATTTTTGGTGGGATGGCATGAAGAGAGATATCACAGAGTTTGTATCTCGATGCTTGGTATGCTAGCAAGTTAAGGCTGAAAGAAAAAAGTCTAAAGGGTTATTTCATCCATTACCCATACCATAATTTAAGTAGGATAACATCATTATAGATTTTTTCATTAGACTACATAAAACCTCTAAAGGGTTTAATGCTATATGGGTGGTAGTCGATCTTCTTACTAATTCAGCACACTTCATCATTGTTAGAGAATATTTCTATCTGGATCATCTTTCCAAGATATAAATTAAAAAATTGGTAAGGATACATGATGTACTAAATTACATTATATCTGATCAGGATCTAAGGTTTACCTCAAAATTATGGTGAATCCTTCAGCAAGCACTTGATACAAAATTGAGTTTTATCACTAGTTATCATCCTCGGACAGATGTTCAATTTGAAAGAACAATTCAAAACAACGAGGATATGTTGATATCTTCTTCATTTGATTTCAAAGGTGGTTGGGATCAATAAATCCTTCTAGTTGAGTTTTCTTATAATAACAGCTTTCACATCACTCATATGGAACCTTATGAATCCATTTATGGGAAGAAATGTATAGCTTCAGCATGTTGGGATGAAATTAGAGAAATAAATCTATTTGGACCAATGATCACTGATAAAATGAAAGAGAAGGTTAGATCCATTCAGTATCATATCAAGTCATCTCAAAGTCGGAAGAAAAATTATACTGATAACCTTTGATGTGATCTAGAATTTGAATTCGTTGAAAAGGTGTTTCTATGAATCTATTTCTAGAAGAAGCTTATGAGATTTGGAAAGAAACAGAAAGTAAGCCCTAGGTATATTAGTCCCTTTTATATTATTGATAGTATTATGATGGTATCTTATCACTTGAAACTTTCTACAAATCTCTTTTAAGTCCATGATGTGCTCTATGTATCTCTCCTAAGGAAGTACATACTTAACCCTTTATATACTGAACTTAGAGCTCATACCGTTAGAGCATGATCTTTTTAACGAGGAGAAACCAGTTGAAATGCTTGATCATACAGAGAAAGTTCTATGATACAATACCACTTACTTGGTTAATTTTTTTTTGGAGAATTCACCAGTTATAGGAATCTATGTGGGAACTTAAGGACGTGATAAAGCATAAGTATCCTCATTTTTTGTACGAGAATAAATAATTACGAAGGAAAAAACATTTTAAGGGGGTTAGAATGTAACACACTAAGTTTTTATGGAATTTTTTTTAAATTAATTAATTTTCATTAATGTTTTTTAAATGAACTAAGTCAAATATTCCTTTCACATGGCACCGACTTGACATACATTACAAGAAACACCAAGTTTTACTAAACAATAATATATTATTAAAATAATACATATTAAGACTTAACCTAGCCATTAAGTTAGAGTTTATGAATATTAATTATTAACTTATGAAAAACTTTGGTTTACACAAATATAAAATCAATTCATTAGTTGCAATGAACCAATTGAATATAAAGGGAATATTTTTACAGAAAACTATTTTTATGCTCACAATGTTGTTTTATCCTAATAAATTAAATTAATTATAATTAGAGTGTTGTATTAATTTAATATATATATATAATATATATTCAATAATATATTTTTTATATTCATCCAATAGATTTTATAGGCATAAGATAAGAACAAACCCAATTTTACACATAAAAACATATATTTTTATTATGGTACTTTTACCACCTTTTGATGCAGAACCTACTTTAAATATAAATTTTTTAACTTTTATAAATTTTATATGTCAAAATAAACTTAATTTTTGAAATATAAAAATAAAAATTAGGTTAGGGTAAATTTTTTGTATTTTTCTGTGAAATTTCATTTTTAATGAATTGTGAAAAATACTGAAATTTAACTCAAAATTGCTTTTTCATCTAATTTATTTATAAGGATTGATTATATTTTAAATTTATTTTAATGTTAATTTACATAAAAATTTTATCAATCTATTAAATTTAGTTCATTTGAATCAATTTCTCATTGAAATTGGTTATAAAAAACTAGAAAAGTTTTGAATATTTTTACTTTAAAACCCTGCTTTTTCATCCCGTCTACAGGATTAAATTTAAATTAATTTATTCTACTTATGTGATTGGAATTTGGAAAAATGTATTCCATATTTTTAATAATGATAATTTATAATTTATAATAATATCTACTTATTTTTTGACCAAAAATATTATTAAAGATAATTAAAATTAATTACAACGATTAATATTAAATTAAGCTTAACAAGGGACTAAACCCTAAACTTAAGGCTAATATGACCTAGAAACTTGTAAAAAATCCATTTTATAGTCATATTTTGACTATATACTCCTTTTTATATACTTTTTACCATTATTGAAACCAATTTCAATAAAAAACGAGGGTGGGGTTTCCCTTTTCCAAAATATTACAAGAGTACCACTCCTCCTCTACTATAAAAGGACTCCTCTTCTCCTACTTCCTCACACCTCTCAAGGAACTTTTTCTCAATAAAATTCTACCAAAATAGTTATTCAAAATCCCTACTTTAATCCTCTAATCCTACTTTTTGTAAGAAATTAATCCAAGGAATTCCTTTGTTAAAAACCAAAAGGATTTACTCAAAGAAGAGGTAACATCCTCCCTCAAGATCCTTTATCTCATTTTCATTCTTCATCCCCTCCACTCTCCTGATTCCATTATTATACAAAAAAACCAGTACCATAAATATACTTAGATGTTTTTATTATAATATTTCAACCTATACATACACACACTTCCATCTAATGGGTAAATAATATATTGATTATGTGTACGGCAAACTACCGCCTCACAAAATGATGATTATTCATTCTTCCTTTACCTCCTCTCATGGTCGACATTATGATGGACAATTTATTTTCATATAATATTTATGATATTAATAATTTCTTGAATCTTCTTTAATTCTTTTATAATTCCTATTTTTATACTTTCCATCTTTGTAAATACGATAATTTTGTTTGATGAAGTGTGGACTACCACCCCCTTAAAGCGATGTGATTCATTCGCACACTACATGGAATGTATTAAGGATATTTTTAGTAAAATTATATGATATATAAGATATAATAATTCTAATGGAATAATTATATATATGAATATATATACTTATATTCCATTTACTCTCTTTCATCTAATACGATAATAAAACAGAAATAACATTCATGCGTATATACGACTGACTGTCTCCATGAATAGTGTATTCCATTTCTTACTTATACATACTATGGATTATTGTAATAAAAATATAATGAATATTAATTATATTTATATCATGATTCACATTTTTGAAATCATTATGTCAGTATAAGGACCAAAGACACAAAAAATTAAGACACATGCAAAAAATAAAGGGAATATTCCCCGAAGTGGAACCTTAACATAGAATTGTTATTAAGTTGGTAATATAAAGTCATAATAAAACCATATATGTTATTAGATAGAAAAATATGGTTTGTGATAGATTTATAATAAACTTATGTTTATTATATCGTAATTTTGTATGAGTATGATGAGATTCAAGACATGAGGTAAGTGAATTTCATCTCACTTTTTATATATGTGAAATACATGCCATGTTCACCACTCTTTTATTTTGTGTGGTGTATATACTACTCTTAAATGTATTATAATATTTTTTTTATTAAATTTATGGGTATTTAAATATCAATTATATGATATTAATTTAATTTGGATTATTTTCCAAAAAGTTTTTTAAGATTTTTTTGTAAGTTTTCATGGGAACGGTTTTGAAATGGGTTTTGTACTTCTTTATAAGTTTTAAGGAAAAGTTTTCAAAAATGTTTTCAAGATTCCATTATATTTTTTCAAGTTTATTTTCAAAAAAAATAGTTTTAAAAAGTTTTTATGTTTTAAAAATAAATTTTCAAAGAATAATGATATTTTTCTTAAGAAATGTTTTTAAAATAGTATTCAAAATTATTTCCCATCTAAGATAAAATTCATTAGTGTTATTCATGACTTTATGGGGAAGTGATTCAATGTTTCCATTAATATTATTTCTCTAAATGTTTTATGTTTTTATGTCATGATTATTATGAAACTCGTTTCTCTTTCATGGGTTATATGATTTTAAAACATACTTCTTTCACAGGTTATGTTTTTGATGAAATGATTATGAAGCATGTATATTTTTCTATAGGTTATGATATGATTACATTTTTATGATTCCAATTTCATTTCAAGTATTATGATATGATTATTTATGATTTTGTGGTGCATATATGTATGATTTCATTATGAGATGGTTGGGACCTATATCTCCCTCCAATTCATTAGTTAGAGATTTATATCTCTTGAGATATACTAAGTTGGTCTTGGGAGTGAACCTTCACTACTAAGATTTCCATGGGAGTGAAACATGACTACCAAGATATTATGATGAGTGAACTCATGCTACTAAGATGTCCAATGGAGTGAACCATGACTACCAAGATATTATGGGTAGTGAACCCACACTACTAAGATAGTCTTGGGATCAATGCATTGGATACTATAGAAATCGTATTATATACTTATGTGTTTGAAAAAATTACATGTTCTATTCATATTTTGTGCTTTTATGGCTTATGTTTTTTATTTCCTTATGATTCATGTCTTATGAACTATCAATATTTATTCCATGATTCATGTTTCTAATCTTTAATATGAATGGTATGATCTTTAAATGTTTCGATCACATTCTCATAATTCTATTATCATGTTTATGATTGCATGTCTCCCTTGTTTATACTTAATAGCATGCGATATCACCCATTTTAATGTTTCCTTTCCCAGGTTATGAAGATATGTATTAAGTATGATGTTTCTAAGAAGGATGAAAGTCATAAATAATCTAGTGGGATATATTTTTCTTCACTTATGTATCATTTTTTATGTTTCTTAGTTTCAAAAGGCACTAGACCAGTACGGTATTTAGGAAACTATTTGTATTATTTTTTGAGTATTCCATAAATGTGATGTAATGTTAATTTATGTCAAGACTCGTTCATTGTACCGAGGGTATCTACAAAGACATTTGAGAATGATTTAACCCTTTAGAATCTATGTATAAACAATTAGACCACAAATAGAACATGGTATATATTTTAATCAATATAAAAATACATTATATAAGCATATAATTTTTTAGACTTTTTAGTTATTTATTAAAATATTATTTATTATAAAATAACAATAATGTTAATTTTAGAACTATTCTTTTAATTTGAATTTTAAAACTATAATAAAAAATGAAATTAAAATATAAGACATTAAAATCTCTCCAATATTTATTTTTTATCTACTAAAATCTTATAACACAAAACTTCAATCAAGTAATATCACTTGTAACATATCTAAAATAATTTATTTTATTTTTCTATTAATTGAATACATATTGTATCAGTGTTTTGTGGGAATAAAAGGAAATTATTTTATCCCTAAAAATTATAAATAAACTACCAAGATAAATAAAAAAATTATCTTTCAAATGAATATTCATAACCTAACATAACTTATTTTTATTCCTATGTCAAATTTTTAATGATAACAAAATAAAGATAATGAAATCTTTGAATTTTCTTTACATAAAATATTATAACAGTAAAAAACATGGCCATACGGAAAAATAATGTCATATATTTGAATATTTAATGATTATGAATGAACTATACTCATAAAATAAAATTAATCCAAATGTTATGGTTACTTTATATTCCTTATCACATTATGTTTTCCCTTAAGTGACTCAATTTACATTTACCATGGTAAAAATATTCATTATGATTACTATTCATAATGACTAAAAATAAAAGAAACAAATTTACCAAATGTGGACTTCCTGAATCCAAATATTGAATCCATTTTTCATGATTAAAAATACATAAAGGGTATAATTTTATTCAAAATGTGATGAAATAAAAAAATTTAGAAAAAAATCCTTTTAAGTACATAAAATATTTTATACTAAATTCAAGTATAAAATTCATTACAAAGATAATAACTGTGTTATGTTTAATCAAATGGAACTAATTAAATTTTTTAAAAATAGAAAATAGAATTTGACTTTATAAATACTTTAAAATAAAAATAATACTTAAAAATCAATATATTTCAATATTCATTGTAAACTCAAATTTTTTAGAAAAATATCAGAAATTCATCTTAAGTAATCTTGAATTAATGAATTCAAAAATAAAAGTAGTTTTTTCAAATTTAAATTCTCTAATTTAAAAATTAAAATTTTATATAAATACTTATATTAAAAAGTTTAATAAAACTATTTCCTTTTTTATTTAAAAATTATGTAGTTTTTTATAATGAATACAGTGATCTATATCATGAATAATAATAAATATTAGAATGGTTTATTCTATCATTACTTTGTTTTTTATAGAAATGATATAAAATAATAATATTTTTTTCCTAGTTCTCTATAGTTGGTATTGGACTAAGGTTTTGTTATTTTATAGAATAGTTTAGTTATTTTGGGGATTATAATGAGAGAACTTTTGAAAAGACCATAAGAATATGTCTAAGGGATAAGTCTTCATATTAAATAACATACTAAAATTTTGATAAAGTAGATATGGTGTGGTATTCATAGAAATAAAATCCCAATATGGATAATATAAGTGGATATAAGTTCTATAATAGATGTACCTTGGGTAGTAACCTTGGATGGAGAATATTAGGTATTAACGCAATCATCCCTCAATTCCTAATAAAGAAACCTAACTATACACCTAGTTTTACACTCCCAAGGGATTGGATTTTTTAAATCACATTCTCATTATGATTATGTTTTTTAATTTTATGAGAATTATGAGAGAACTCAACTTAAAGAATAACATATTAAACTACAAGTGATTTTGGTTAAACTAAAATCTAATATGATAGTGAAAAAAGATTACGACGATTTAAGGTTAAATTTTTAATATAATTATTTTTTGGTAGTTCTCTTGTCATGTTAATTATATATCACTCATGATTAACCCATTTTGGTTTTACTAATGGTTGAAGCATGAAGTAACAAATTTTACACTGGATTCCATGGAAAATGTAGATATTTTTCCCATGAGAAACATAATGGAATTAGATCTAGTGTGGGAAACCATTTCATTATAATAAACAGTTCTTAAAGAATTATGATTAAAAATGTGGAATTAATTGAATTTATAAACACAAAAAAGGTGTAAAGTATAAAATCTCATGTATGTTCTAGTGATTAATATGGTTAAGGAAAGAAGATTCAATTTATCTCAGTCTAAATATGTAGAAAGAGGTACCCAGGGAAATTTCTCAAAGGAACTAAAAGATGTTCTATCTATAATAAAGGAAGACATAGATCATCTGATTTCTAAGGAAAATTAAATAGTTAAATAGAAATAATTAAATAAAAAAATTAATTCTTCTAGAGGTACAATTAATATTTCAATAACATGTATATGGTAAAGTTAGGAATTAATAAATTAAATGCCCTAATCTATGGGATAACAAGTAAGGTAGGCATTAGTAACTTCCTAGGCCAAGGGAATATGGGAAAACCTATGTAATCATAATAATTGAAGTGAGTTCTAAAAATGATCCAAGGTGATAAACACTGATCATCCACTCAATAACTATGAGTGTTTCATTTCATCCTTGCTCTACTAACACCTTTATACCTTGAATACTTTTTGAGGACATTAAATCATGAACCTAGTGAATAGAATTTGAAATATTAATGAAAACATATAATGGCATTATTATTATGTTCCAAGTTTATGTTTATGGGAAAATTATTTTTTCAACTCATATTATTCTTCCTTTGGAAAAATTTAATGTGATTTTTGAAATGGATTGATTATATACACTTAGATAATAAAGAATTTTGAATAAAAATATCACATTACATATCAACCTATAGTATTCTACCAATGAAAGGATGATTATGAACACACTTTTAAGTAAATTAAATAATTTGGGTCATGATATCGAATAATGATAGACTATTGTCCCAAATTATTGGAAAATAACTAAATATTATTAATAAAATTGTTTTGAAGAAAAGGATATATTTTATAATATTTTAAGGTTGGTATATATCTAAATATTATATTTTTATTTTTTTGTAAATCGTATTCCCTTATCTATTTCTATTGGTATTTGATAATTTAAATTTTGAGAAGATAATTTATTTATAAGGGGAGAATGTAATACACAAATATTCTAGTATTTATTTTTTTCAAATTAAAATACAATGGTTAATATATTGAAACAGATATAAAATAGAACTAAAAAATGTGATACTTTAAAAAAATAATAAATTTTACTATTATAATATAGTTGTTGAATTTTTAGGTATAAAAATAAGTATCCATATTATTAAATCTATGAAGAAAAAATAGAATTGGGTAATGGAAGTATCCCTTATAAATATCATTTTTATAGCTTGGAAAGGAATAGCTTCACTCAGGTTTTCTTGAGACTGATCCCAAGATAAATTTCCAAAGTTTAGTATGATAAAAATCTTATGTGGGCGAAGTTCAAATTCAATGAAATTTCCATAAGATATGTGCTAACTAAATCTCCACTCATGGCTACCACAAATGATGACCTTATCCTTAAATATTATACAAAGATATTGATGGGATTTATAATAATAAAATAGGATGATATAAACATATAATTTTTTATTTAATCAGTTATTTATCATAGGTATTTTAAAAATTTCTCAGTTAGAGTTTCAAAGAAAAATAATGTTTATTTACTGATGCATTAATAAAATTAAGGATATCATTTTATTCTTAAAAATTTATTTTTTTATAAAATTTTCTTTATATTAATATTTAAATAAACAAAATATATATATATATTATTTCTAATATAAATAATATGACACCAATCTAAATAGTAATAGATAGAAAATAAGAGTAAGAAGAGTTTATATTTTAAAATACTAATTTCATATGAAAATATTTTTCATGGTATTTTTAGGGTTGTATTTAAAATTTAATTCACAAATTTTAGAATTTTAATTTTACAACATTATCATAATTTTTTAAGTGAATAGGGTAAAAATACTAATTTTTATAATACCATCACTTTTATAACATTAGCATAATACAAGAACGACTTAAAATTTATGGAAATATTTTTATATAAAAATATATATTTATAAAGAAGAATAAATAATTTAAAAATACTATGATAAATATATAAATCAAGTGTTTCGTGTTTTGGGAACATAAGTAATTTTTTACTCTAAAAATTATTTTTATTCATTTATATTAAAAATTAGTTTTCATCACTTGTAGAAATTAAATTTATCAAAATGGATTTAATTTTTTACATCAAAATGTGCATATTATTTAATATGTTTAATTTCATTTTTGGGCATAAATTTTATATTAAAAATATAAAAGTTAATAAAAATGATAATGGTTAAAGGTTTATTTACAAATATTTATTAAGGTTGTGAAATTTTTTTGTAATAAATTAAAATAATCTATATTACATAAAGAATCTGATATGATGTTTACACATATATATAAATATTTCATCATCCATTTAATTTGTATCTAATGTTATATAATATTAAGTATAATTAATAGTTACAATAATATTTTAGTACAAAAACGGTTTTTCTATATATAATATTTTTAAAAAAATTAAAAGTTAATATTTTTTATTTTTTATTTTTGAAATTGAATTAAATTATATAGTGATTAATATTATGTTTATAACACCCAAATTTGGTATGATGGGTTATATTATATATTTATTAAAATATAAATCACTTAGTAAAAAACTAGTTCCCAAGGAAAACCCCAAAAACGGTAGATTGTAAAAATATAAGGTAACATGACACAAAACATGTTTAAAACATGTGGTTCAGATTATGAGGCTAATAGAGATCAAAAACTATATGTGTAATTAATCTAAAAGTATGAGAGGCTCTCAGGATTACTAAGTGGTGCATCCTTGAAGTATATATTGATGTGTTATTATGTTTTAACTCGGTAATATCCATCCACCATTAAAACATATAGAAATTTATAAATGACTTCATTGGGAGTTTTCTTGAACCATGGGATTTCATTTTTTGGGTGTATTTTATTACCCCTAATTTAATATAATGTAATCATAAATAATTGATATGTGAACACTAACCAATAAAATTCATGTTATAAAGGGTTGTACCCAGATATTGATTGAATTATGAGTTATTTAAATATGTTAAATCTTTATAAGTCCATACAAATAAATATTAATATTTCTAAAATTCAAAAGATATATGGAAATTCATGATCTATCATTAATGATGAAAACATATTGAGATATGATACTATGATGAAAATTTGAATCTATAAAAGACATTCAAAGTTAATATATTCAAGAGATACAATATTTTGGAAGTGATATATAACCAAATTATGGATCATAGGAATAAGAAAGGTATGACATGTTATGAAGTTGAATTTATGCTCTTTCATACAACTAAGAAGAATAGTGAAAGGATATTCTAAGAATATGACTTTGATTCATATGACCTGATCGTAAGTCTTTAAAGATGGAGCATATACATTTTTGGCATATTCTTTTCATTTTAATTAATTTATATTGTATTTATTTGTGGAATATTATGTATTTTATTGAAATCCATTATTAAAGTATTATTATTCCTTGAATAAATTAATCAAAAGTATTTTTTATTGTAATTATTTAAAGATAGATCATATTACATTTCGATCATATAATTTAAAAATTCATATGAAAACAATCATAAATATCAGAATGAAAAATTTTAATTAATTAGTAACTAAACATGATGATTCCAATGTAGAGATATTAATTCTGAAATATCATGAATATATTTTTGTGATTATTTTAAAAATTAAAGATTAAAGAGGTAAAATATTTACAACTCTTCACATCACAAAATCAAAAATTTTATAGAGTTTTGTTTCATAAATCACATGCACACATAGATACTTGAAGATGTGGTTTTTAAGTAGGATTAAAATATAAATAAGACCATGTTATTCTTCTAAAATCATAAATAAAATATTACTGAAAAATGTGTGTCTTTGGACTGATTTATAGGATATTTTTAATTTGTAAAAGATAAATGTTTCCAATTATCACAAGATAGGAAATAACTTATTCTACATGAAAGACTTAATGATATTTTAATGTTGATAATTATGTAAAATGAGTTATGAGTATTTAAGGAATAAAATAATAAAAATATGTGAGTTTTGAGGTGTTTTGAATATCGAGATTTATGGGAATTTGAATTTCTAATATTTTTTGATGTTTGACCATGGTATATTATATATTATGGAAGTCAAGAAGAGATCATGGGTAAACTAAATATATAATATATTATAAAATAATTGTATCAATATGAGAAAAATACCTAGAGTTGTAAAAATAACTCATTCCATCCACACTTAATAAGAAGTGGTAAGGAGATCCCAATACTATTATCATCTAGGATATATTCTCTATGTTGAATAAAAAGTGGGAGAGCGGGAGAGAAGCCTAACCATCTACAAATACTGATTATTCTTGGGACAAATATATTTAGAAACCCAATGAAACTTGAAAATTGGTTTCCTATGAACTTAATAAAATAATACTAAGTGGAATATAAGTGTTGCTAAACAAACCTACTAATATTCATGATGAGAATACTTGGAAGCTAGCTTATTAAATCCATATGCTATAGAAGTATGAAGAGGTTTTAGGTATCCCACTTTATTATTATAAGAGATAGAGAATATCAATCCTTGTGTTTCGGGTGGGGATTGATCCATCATGGATGATCTTGATATATGAAATTACAAGCCCATTATCTTGTATAAAGGGATATCAAGACCTCACTTTCTTTGTACCTAGTCTGTACCAAATTGACCAAGGCAACTGCCTAACTCAGCACCTAATCTGACCCACTACAAGGCCTAGGTAATTTTTCTGATTTCCTCGAGTAGGAAACAAGTTCCAAGGGTATATAGGAAAATATTTAGGAATGATTTCACCCTTATGAATACAAACATAAACCATGTGTTCAAATTGGAAAATAGACTTTTTCTATCTAGGAATTGAACAAATATGCCAAAGTAAATTAGCAGTTTAAGAAAAAGGACATCCAAACAAAGAATAAATATAAATAGATATGTAAAACAATTAAAATTTATTTACAAAAAAAATAAATCCATTTAATACAAAGAATTCCAATTTCATAACAAGAAACTAAAAAAAGTAAGAGTTCTAGAAAGGCTAATATTTAACATAACCCAAACAGATCCAATGACCTAATAGACCAGTAAAACTATCCCTATATAAAACTCAAGTCACATCCATGAACTAAACATCACCCACTTATCACAAGATGGAGGTTTCAATTCAACTTGGAAGTTGAGTCCTGAAAACTTTCACAATACATGAAAACTACATTCCAACCATTGTGAGTATATAGGGTGTGATCCATAAGCCAATAGGATACCACCATGAATCAATTTTATTACTCTTATAAAATAAACTAATTCTATTAGTTTTAAAATAATTAAAAGAAATTTTTTTTAATTTTACTTTTATGATTTCAAAGAAAACAACACTTAACATACACATTTGAAATTTTTACTATTGAAAACCTGAAGTAATCATTCCTTTCATCATCTTAGATAGACCATTGAAAAAATAACTCATACCATTTCTTTGACACCTTTACACACCCATCAACAATAATAAATAATAAAAGAAATATATAAGGAAATAAATACCATAGAAAATACTATAAAGTAATAATAATAATGAACAAAGGAAAAACATATAACCAAAATGCATAATCATAAATAATTATTGCATCAAAGTAGGCTCAATTGATAGGTATGAAACTCACATCATAAATAAGACATAAATAAATAATATCATATGATATATATCATAAAGATATTCTTTATGGACTAGAGAGAAAATACTCAACATGAATAGGTGGGACCCCAAGCTTGCTGGTCTTACATTTAAACACTTGTCACCAAAATCACTCTTAACTAGCCACATCAATGACACATTTCTTAGCTCCATGAATCTCAACAAAGGACCATTGTCTAGGGAAAATTATCAATTATAAAGGTCCCCAATACAAGATTTCACACATAGTATCATATAGTTCTTCATGAAATAGATAATATATGGGGTCTATATCTGAGTCAATTTCAATCACATGACAAGAAAAAATCCAAAGGCTAACATCACACCCATATCCTTCCCACCTCCAACTCCCCCTTAACAAAATCCCAAATCAATAATAACAGTCATGAATCACAATTCAATTATCCATCACATGGATATACCTAAACATAAATTATAAATATCAATGCATATCAATAACTATATAACCAAAAACCAATAAAATGTAATTTTATAAAGTTATAGTTCATCCATTAATTTATTATTAATTAAATAATACTTGTAATTTATTTTTAAATCCATTTAGAAATGAAAAAAATAGGTAAATCACAAAAAATTCCAAATCGTAATCTTAACTAATCAAGGAAACTAAAAATCAATTTTATAAATCAAACGTTTGCCTCAAGAACATGTAAAATCATTAAACCAAAAAAATCACCACATATTATAAATAAATTTTGATCCAAATCAACATGAACAGTCATTTTTTCATGAAAACCATAATGGGAATTTTATTAGATTCATTGAATGAAAAAAAATACCCAATAAAAGACAAGTTCTATTGAATTACCATATTATAATGATTTTTTAAATGAAAACCAAAAAATATATAGAAAAACTTTGAGAATGAAATTCAAGATAATTATACTTCATTACATTAGTATAAAATCACCTTGAAAACATCATGAATTCATGCAACTCTCAAGAAAATGGAAATGTAATAGAAACACCTTCCTCGAGTGGTCAAACCATGACTCCCTTAATGGAAACCATTAGAAAATATTTCAATAGATGGACCAGAACCCTTTAAAACTGAAATCCTAAAATTTGAACAAACATATCCATATAAATCATCTAATATGGACATAAGGATTATAGACAAGGGGTAGTGTTTAATAAATTTTTAGGGGACGGAAGAAGGAACTCTAACCATAATATATAAATTAAAATATAATAATAAATCACCCAAAATCAACCTTATAATGGATTTGAGGAGGAAGAAATACCCTTTTTAGGACCTTAGGTTTGAGGAGTTTGAGTGGGGTAAAGTGTGAGAGAAGCTTAAAATAAAAAGAACATGACATAACTAAAATACCCAAGACTTTGTAAGTCACACAATTTACCAAAATCTATATTTTAGGGATGTTATTACACAAATCGCAATCCTGGGGTAACTAATTTATTAACCAAATATAAGTGGTTATCCAAATTCTATTTTTTATAGTGATATCACAATAATCACAACAAAAGCATCAATCAAAACACATATATCCATTGCAAATAAAGCCCCCAATAGCCACAATTTTCAGTGGGGCATTAGGCCTGTAAAATCCCGAATACTACAATAATATAAAAGTTGTAAAAGCATGTGAAATAAACCCCTTTACCCTTTAATTTCAATTCAAACAATTATTTATCTTTAATTAATCCATCACAACCATAACCCATAGGTATAAAAAATTGAACCCCTCCTGTATGATACAAAATCAAGAGAAATAAGGTAAACCCTACCTCAAATAATCTTTTTCGACTTGTTGTTCACTGCAGGGATAGGAAGAAAGATTAATACCCACAACTTCACCATGATAAAACATGGATCAACATATACTGTAACCAAAGACCATCAAAACGCATCCCAAAATAAAAACCCAAACTATATGTCCCCAACGTTAAACATTACTTAATCTTGATTTAAGCCAAGAATTAACATTGAGGATCTTTTTAGGTTTATATTTTTATAGAATTAGGCCATAACTATTATATTACATCTCATAAATTACAAAGTAGACACTTCTACTCTATCTAATTTTTTCACAATAATAAAACTACTTAAATTAAATAATAATTCTTTTCCTGATAAAAATATTATTGAATTATTCCTTTCTTCTACCCTTCCTTATACCCTATGAAAAATATTTCAAAAACTTGGGATGATCATAAAAAAACATAGTAAGGTATATAAAGCAAGGAAATAAAAGATTATCCCATGAATACATACAAATCAATGAAATCATAATTTTTACTCATAAAACATAATATATTTAACAAACCTTATAAAATCATAATATTTATAAATAACTAATAGAAATCATAAATGGTAACTTGTGGCATCCATAACATACTTATATTTTAGCTTTCACAATCACATAGGGAGAAACCTTCATGGTTACGTTTAGAATACCCATCATAGTATATTCCCTAAATCTCTTAAGAGAAACCTTAACATTTACCTCAGTCACATTACCTAATTAATTTGGAGAGATATCATGGGCTCACCCACTCTTGGTTTATCACAGAACCACTTGTATACTTAAGAAATACCCAAGAACCGTAACATAATCATAACAAACAAAAAAAGCATAAAAGAAAAAATAACATTTCCACTTTGAAATCACATTTCATCTTTACAATCCGCGCACTCATAAATGAAAACACATTAATTTAAAATAAAATGGTAAAATTGTAAAGTAAAAATCAATACAAAATAGTGACATAAAAGCAAGAAATTTCATTCATGTCGTATATATAAAAAACATTCAGTGTTATTGAAATAATCAATCCCCTTTTAAACAACAATTAAAACATTTTAAAAAAAGATTTTTGAATCAAAGTGTCCCATACCACTTTGAAACTTTTTAAAGTAATTTATACCTAAAAACATTCATCTCTGTATAAATAAGTCCATCATTTTAAAAACATGGACATGAAATATAAGGATTTATAAGATTAAATCTTTAAAACATTTAAAACAATGTTTTAGAAAAAGAGTACTTTACAATTTTTAACATTTAAATTATACACCACATAAAATTAGAACATTTTACAAGACATTAAATATCATTATTATTGATATAATATATATAATTAATGTAAAAGATCCTGTATATACACTTTATAAAGAAATAAAGGTAAATATCATTAAGAAATATCTTAATGAAAGGAGATTGAGATGAAGTCCCTTCCAAATATCCCATTATTAGATTAAGGATAAATAAATGACATAAATATGTGTAAAAAATATAAATACACCCAACATAAGTGTATATTTAGTGTAAAACAATCAAAGTTAATTTACACATATTCTTGGAAAAAAACCAGTGACATGGATATTTAACTCAATGAATGTAGATTGAGTTAAGATTCCCCTTACAAAGATCATTTTATCAATAAAATAGATCAATTATTTGTATTCACTATAAATCAACATAATGAAATTATAAGTAAAATATAATATATCAAAATTCAGTTCTCATATAATCATAGCAAGGCATAGTCAAGAAGTGGAAGATCAACCCAAATAATGGAAATTGGGTTAAGAAGTTCCCTTACAAAGTTCATATAAATGACGTAATAATTTATCAATGGGGTGATTATGTGTAGAAAAAGTATATACAGAAAAAGTTAATTGTAAATTACAACATAAATAAATAAATAGTGATTCCACACATAATTTTGACATAATATAATCAACAAAGTAAGCATAAAACCCAATGAGTGGAAATTGTATTTAGAAATTTCCTTACCTTGAGTTCGACTCATCACGTACAATAGTTATGTTACTGAATAATAAAATTAAGTTAATTTATACTTTATTTAGAACATTTTTTATGTTAATTATTCCTTTTATATCACTTATTACCATTTTATAAAAATTACATAATTATTTAAGTTCATATCATTCGTGTTGTCGATATTCAATACATCGGTCGAAAATGAACTTGTTTTGATGTAGATTGTCCATGTGGTCAAACTTCCATCATATCTAGAATATTATTAATTATTTAAATATAATATATATATATAGTATAAATTTATTTAGAATAGTTCATAACATTTAGAGATAAAAAATGAAATGCACTGTTCATGGAGACGGTAGGTTGTACATACGCATGAACACTACTTTCATTTCTTTGTCATATTAAAAGAATGAAAACTAAATGATACATAGATATATTATAATTATAATATAATATTTATATTATATATGTTACATAATTTCATTAATTCATCCTTTATATATTCCATGTATGGAATTAACGAGTCATATCATTTTGAGGGGGCAGTAGTCTACACCTCCTCAAATGAAATTATCGTATTTACACATTATGGAAAGAATAAAGGAACGTTGTAAATAAAAATTGAAGAATCATAGAGAAAATATAAATATAATATATATCATATATAAATACATTTCTATCTTAATGGCCACCATGAGATGTGGTGGGAGAAAATTGAACAATCATCATTTTGTGAGGTAGTAGTTCATCGTACACGGAAACAGTATGTTCGTATCAATTATATGGAGGTGTGTGTAAGTGTAATTATAATCCTTACTATAAAAAACATATTATACTTAGGATACTGGTTTTTTTATGTAATCATATAATAATAAGATCATAGGGAGTGAAAAAGGAAAATAAAAGAAAGGAACTTGAGAGAAGACATTACCACTAAATTGGGTAACTTCTTATGATTTGAGCCAAAATGATTTCTTAAATTGAATTATGACAAAATTATGGATAATAAGAGAAATTTAGGGATTTTTGGTGATTATTTTATCAGAATTTGGACGATACAATGGGGTTTAGAAGTGTTAGTAAGTGATTATAGGTGGTTTCCTTTTATAAGAGGGAGGAGAGGCACTTTAGGAAAGTCTTGAAATATTATTTTATTATAAATTGATTTTAGAATTATAATAGTTCAAAAGTTATATATTTATAGTAAAAGATTATAATTGATCTAAATCCTCTCAATAAATAGTTTTTATACAAGTTTAGGTCACAAAATTAACCTTATCTTTTAGTTTTAACCCTTAGTTAAAAACATTAACTCTTACTATGTCACTTTTTTTTTCAAAATATATGGTTATTATAGTTACTAAAAAATAAAAAAAAAAATTGGATCATTAATAAAAAATTTAACATTATATAAGTCATTTTGAAAAATATTATATTTTTTGGACTATTATATCATTTAATAAAATATTATTGGTTTTAAAAACTCATTTATGTGAATTCTGACACTATTTAGTGATTGATTTTTTTTTAAGTTATAAAAACTTTATTACTTTGAAACAAAGGCATTAAATCAAATATAATATTTCATAATATTCCATAAAATTCTTTTATGGAATAAAAATATTCAAAATACATTTATTTTAATATTTTTAATATCATTTATTTGAATCCTTCATTAATAAAGGAATCATTGCATCGTCATTGTGCCATAAATAAATTTCTTTATTTAATGTATAAAAATTTTAAATAAAATTTCAGGATGTAGAAAATCATTTTATATTTATAATGACTATTTATAGTCAAATATATCATTTATATAAACCAAATTAAAAAATTTTTAGTTAGGATATACATGTTTATGTTATACTTCCCTTTTCTTTAAATTAAAAATTATAAAAGGTCACTATCACACCCAAGTGGATCCATGGGGTCCTAAAATATACCCAAGGATACCAATGGTCTGAAATATCTCATCCAATGTGATTATAACATGTTTTATGTAATGCCCCGACCCCAGTTACCCAGAGTCGGTGCATTATTACGTAACATTGGCATGATCACAAAAGATCAAGTCTCGAAAGATCGATTAGTTTAGTAGCATTGGAAACACTAGATACATTCATAAATGTTACATTAAATCATAAATTGAAAAACTACAATAACATAGTCTCCATTTTCCACACTCATATCCCCTTCATATTATCCCTGCAGGTCATTCCTAAAATACTTCTTCACATCCTGGAAAAATTAAAACATTGAAAGGGGTGAGCTCAGATGCTCAGTAAGGATAACAATATAGCGTAAGCTTTCATAAATAAACATTAACATTTAAGGCAATGTATAACTAAAACAAAAGCCTTTTAAACTTGAACTTCAGAAAAATATGGAAAAAATAAAATGAAATAATGTCATTTACTTATTCACATGGATATTCTACTAGTCGAATAATCACATGCAATATCAATAACCACTTTCATAATGATGGAATGCATAATGCCAGACTATCATAACCACATAGCCAAGGCCTCATGCCAAGACTACAAATAATATTTTGTCAAGGCCTCGTGCCAAGACACTAGTTTGTCTCATGAGACCTACCGATGCATCGAGGAGCTATAGCGGGCTCCACCCGTCACTTATTAAGTCCAATGCATTCCTCATATGAATAGGTTTAAACATATCATAAACCATAACATAATGGTATCACATAAAACATGCATAAAGGAAACATAACATTTTCACATTTCAATCACAAGATATAAATACAACACATTTATATAATAAAAACACTTTCAAAACTATTTTCAATATCAAAATAAAAGAAAATTAAAACTTTGTATTTATTTTTCATTTAAAAAAAAGTTATGGCTTGTATAGGATGCCGAAACTCAAATAATGGTCATGGAAGTGGAGATGTCATTGTCACCGCATACGTATTACAAAAAAACATTCCCTTTTGTCGTTTAGTAAAACACTTCGTATAAAAAAGATTCCTTGTAAAAGTCAAAGGGGTTTATACATCGTATAAAAGAAAGTTGTGTATAAAATAAAATATGTCTCAATGAAAGGAGATTGAGACGAAGTACCTTAAAAAGATCATTTTTTTAAAATAAAATAGATATATTATGTGTATTCACTATAAGTACACATAAAGAAAGTACAAATACAAGATATGACATAATAATATCATGACATAATTTGAAAGTAGGAGATTAACCTAAAGAATATAAATTGGGTTAAGAAGTTCCCTTACCTCGTGTCCGACTTGACTCGATCGTTCTTTAACGTCCTAAATAATAAACTAGAGTTAATTTCTATTTGATTAAGAACCTTTTTCATGTGCATTATTCCTTTTATATCACTTATTACCATGTTATGAACATTATGTAATTATTTAAGTTAATAACGGTCATTTTGTTGATCTTTGGTACTTGAGTCAAAAATAAACTTATTATAATTACAAGTTGTTCATGTGGTGAAATATCTATTATATCCAGAATTATATTCATGATTTAGATATCATATATATCATATATATCCATTATATACATCCATTCATAATATTACGTAACATTTAGAGGTAAGAAATGAAATGCACCGTTCATAGAGACGGTAAGCCATACGTACGCATGAACGGTACTTTCATTTCTATTTCGTATTTAATGGAATGAAATAATAATGATATAAAGGTATATTATAATTACAGTATAATATCATATATAATATCATTTACTCCATCCTTTATACATCCTACATATGGAATTAACGATTCAAATCACTTTGAGGGGGCGGTAGTCCGCACTTCCTAAAATGAAGATATCGCGTTTACCCATAATGGAAACCATAAAGTTGTGCCATAAATGAAAAATACAGAAGCTTAAGTAAAACATAAACATATTATATATCATATATAAATATAGTTACATCTTAATGGCCACCTTTGAAGGTCTTATATGAGTGTTGAACAATCATCGTTTTGTGAGGCAGAAATTCGCCATCCACAGAAACAGTATGTTATTTAACCATTAGATGTAGGTGTGTGTAAGTGTAGCTCTAATAATTCTTATAACAACATCATAGTATATTTAGTATACTGGTTTTGTTACAAAATAAATTAATAAAAAGATTTTAGGGGGTTGGAGATGAAAAATAAAACATAAGAACACAAGAGAAAACACTACCTTTAAAACGGGTAACTCTTTTTGATTTGAGCTAAAAGGATTCCTTGGGAAGGCTTCTGCCCAAATTGAGGCTTCTAGGAGTAATAGTGGGATGTTTAGAGACAAAATGGGCAGGGGTTTTCCAATCCAAAGGCTTGAGAGGTGTGGGTAAGGTGGTAGAGGTGGGGGCCTTTTATAAGAGGAGAGGAGGGGAACTCTTGGAAAGTTATAAAAGGTTACTTTATTATAAAATGATTTTCGGATTTAAAAGGTCCCAAAATTATATATTTCTAGGATAAGGTGATAAGAGTTCAAAATCCACCCATACAATAGGTTTTTTACATGTTTAGTTCTTATATTTTACATTATCTTTTCATTTTATTTAAATCGTTAAATAATGAGGTAATCGCTGCATCATCATGGTGTCATAAATAATTTAATTTATTTAATGTCTAAAAATTATAAAAAAACTATCATGATGTAGTAAATAATTTTAGATTTCTAATGAATATTTATAGTCAAAAATATGACTTGTATAACCCTATTTAAAAATTGTTTTAGTGAAACCACTCATGTTTGTGTCATTTTTATTTTAACATTAAATAAAAAGTTTTTAATGTCATTTTCCTACCAAAGTGGCTACATGGGGTCCCCAAGTTGACCCATGGATTTTCTTGGTCGTCCATGACTCATCCAATAGGGGTAGTACATGTGTCAAGGTCATTTCATATTATTATAACATTATCTTTACCTTAAATTACACTAATTACCTTTAATCACGATTAATAAAACTTAAAAGTTACTATTCACCAAAAAATTATTTTAATCCCATTGAACCACATTTTACATCCTAATGAAAACCATGTATGTCGGATTTTTGAAATTCAATTCATAGAAGTGGTAAAGTTTCATTTAAACAAAAAATCAGTTTTTTTAACTACCACTTAGTGGTTTCACTATTCATCAAAAATTGAAGTTTTTCAGAATAATACCAAAATTTCACCCTAAGCTATAATTGATATTCCGAATTCAAAAATAATTTCTATTTTAAAAAATTCCAAAAATATAAGTTGCATTAATTGATTTTATAATTAATTCCCGCTTTCACAACAAATAGCGTGTTTTTAAGAAACAATATATATCAAAAGATTGACAATTGTTTGTGTTCAATTTCAAAGTGAAATTAATTCTAATGACCACCATTGGATAAAATGGTAAAAATATATTCTAATTATACTTTAAAACAACTCAATATTATAATTTATCACTATAAATTATTTTTATTAAAAAAGTTATTTTTAAGTATTTTTCACTATTCATAAAAAATTGGAAGTTCTCAGAAAAATACCAAAAATTCAAAATAGGCTAATTTCGATATTCTGAATTCAAAAATGAAATCCATTTTGAAATATAAAATATATATAATTTTAAAAAGTGGGTATTACTATTCATAATGGCTATTTTGACTGGTCGCGGTGTGTTAGAATCTCTAACTTACGTACAATGCAAGCTATTTCATTCTTGAAAGAGAAGCGTATCGTGAAAGCTCAGGGTTTTACATTCTCCCCTCCTTCAATAAATTGCATCCTTGCAATTTGAAATTTTTCTTTGAGAATAAAAGGTTGAAAATAGAAAATAACTTTGTGGAAAACCTACATCGGAAATAAGGTTAATAAAATTTAGCCTTAATAAGAGGGAAAGGGAAATGAAAAAGTCACCACTAAATTATTATATCGATAAGGAGAACATTGGTGGAAATTAGAGACATATAATTGGAGGAAAAACATAAATATTTGTAGGGAGTGGTTGAGGTCATCAATCACAAACAAGTGTAAAATTGAGGACCTCAAAGCCTTCAATCTATGTTGATTTAAAATATTATCAGTTCAACAAGACATAAGGTATTAGGATAACACATTTGTTTTAATATCCCTTTACTAAAGTTTAAGAATTAATTTATTCATAGAATAAGAGATAGGTATATATATTTATGCTTGACAAGTAGAGTTTTAACCTTCAACTAATTTCTACCACAAACTCATCTTTCACTTAAAAAGATAATAGAACTCAAAAATATTCTATTTATCCTAACCGTATAGGGTTCCAAAAATAAATTTATAAATCATCTATCATAACTAAAAAAACTACATTATACACTCCAGGGACTTCACATAGTCCAGTGGTAGGCAATAAATCCCAATCGTACTATGGTTGTGGGTTCGATTCCCAAAGCTTTGTCTGACGTGATGGGTTGTCACTCGGTCTGCGTGTTTTCCTTTTTATAAATATCCAAAAATAACCTTAATAATAGTATCCAATGTAAAATATAATCCATTCCAACCTTTATAGTTATCCAAAATACCTCTGTCCAGACTTTCTCTAAAAGGTCTCTAAATTCCAAAATCAATTGTATCATCAGATTCCTCAATCAAGGTAAAGTTTCTCTTATTGTCACATACAAAAATATGATTACCTTCATCATATTAAACCCTTAATGAAAAAAAAAAGTACTACAGTACAATCCTTATATATATCACATTATTCTTATAACCAGAATATAATCCTTGAGTCCCAAAGCATCAATACATTAATTATTCCACTTCAACTGTAGTAATATCATAAGATTGTCCTTGATCCCTTGGACCTTTTTGAGGTAAGTTTCCCTGAAGATTAGGACATTCATTTGCATAATGCCCCATTTCCCTACAATTGTAGCATTCAACATTGATAGATGCTTTTTTTCCCTTGAAATCACGAGTCTGGTGACCTTTTTCTCCACATTTATAACAAACTCCCATTCCTTTTAGGCAAGTACCGGGGTGATTCTTCCCACAATTATCACATAATGGAAAATCCTTATTTCCCTTTTTCCCTTTATTTGTCTCTTGTTCCACCATTCTCTTCTTCTCTTGCTTTACTTTATTGTCATAAGATTTAGAGAATTCCTTTTTTGTCTTGATAGCACATGATACAATATCTTCATACGACGAGAAAGATTGTGATACTAAGGCTCGACGGAGAAACGGTTTTAACCCATCAAACAAACGATCAATCTTACTTCTTAGGTTATGTATATAATCTCCCACATGCCTTGCTAACCTTGTAAATTTATCCTCATACTTTGCGACATTCTCATCCTCCTTTTTCCTTAGAATCAGGAATTGCCATTCCATATCTTCTCGATGGTCATGTGGAAAGTATTTTTCAATGAAAATTTCCTTAAACTCCCTCCATTCCATACTTGATACTTCATCATATTCCTTTGTGTCTTGAATCAATGAACACCATTGATCAGCATCTCCAGTGAGGCGGTAAACTGCCATGACAACCTTTTTCCTTTCGCTACTCCCCAAGGCATGGACTATTTTCTCTAAGAAGTTTATCCATTGCTCAGCTACTAATGGATTTGTACCCCCATTAAATGTTGGTGGTTGTTGCCTCATGAAGCAGTCTAACATTGATCCTTTACGTTTTGGATCAGGGTGCTCCATACGAGTAAGGTTATTATTCATAACCTGAGTGAGTTTTCCCAATATGGTAATAAGTTGATCAGCACCAGTTGTATCTCTAGCACCGCAATAATTATCTTGAGCAGGAGGGAAATCCCTAAACGGAGTGCGTGCATTGATACGGTTTCCATTCCTCCCACTAGGCGCCATTTCAAAACAATGGCATAAACTAGATTAGTTTATGAATCAAAATACATAATTCCATACTTGTAAAACACTTAACATAAATTGAACTATTTATGGATATAATCCATAATCATAAAAATGTTTTCTTTGAGGAAGTATATACTCATAAACCCTTCATAATGGTTTGTAAAGAAAATGAGAATTATCCTAAGCATATCCCCCGGGAGTGTCGTAACCAAGAGTGCAGCAAGGCCCTTTGTCGTGCACCAGTTCCCGTTCGAGTCTAGCTCAAAGCAGTGTTTTTGGGTTTTACCCCTAGGTACATCTATGCCAGAGCCGCCTCTACCTTCTCATATCCATACAGGGATGTATTGCTCAGAAAACTCACAAAATCTCTATAATACCAAAATTCTTGGAAGTTCTTCTATACTAATCCTCAAAGTCTATCTTTGGGCTATGTGCTCTAATCAGAGTTTATCTAAATCTAGCTTCCAAGGTTAGTACTAAACTGCCTATGATACCAACTGTAACGCCCTGACCCCAGTTACCCAGAGTCGATGCATTATTACGTAACATTGGCATGATCATAAAAGATCAAGTCTCGAAAGCCCGATTAGTTTAGTAGCCTTGGAAACAATAGATACATTAATAAATGTTACATTACATCATAAAGTGAAAACTACAATAACATAGTCTCCATTTTCCACACTCATATCCCCTTCAGACTATCCCTGCAGGTCATTCCTAAAATACTTCTTCACGTCCTGGAAAAATTAAAACATTGAAAGGGGTGAGCTCAGATGCTCAGTAAGGATAACAATATAGCGGAAGCTTTCATAAATAAACATTAACATTTAAGGCAATGTATAACTAAAAAAAGCCTTTTAAACTTGAACTTCAGCATAATATGGAAAAAATAAAATGAAATAATGCCATTTACTTATTCACATGGATATTCTACTAGTCGAATAATCACATGCAATATCAATAACCACTTTCATAATGATGGAATGCATAATGCCAGACTATCATAACCACGTAGCCAAGGCCTCGTGCCAAGACTACAAATAAGATTTTGTCAAGGCCTTGTGCCAAGACACTAGTTTGTCTCATGAGACCTACTGATGCATCGAGGAGCTATAGCGGGCTCCACCCGTCACTTATTAAGTACAATGCATTCCTCATATGAATAGTTTTAAATATATCATAAACCATAACATAATTGTATCACATAAAACATGCATAAAGGAAACATAACATTTCCACATTTAAATCACAAGATATCAATACAACACATTTATATAATAAAAACACTTTCAAAACCATTTTCAATACCAAAATAAAATAAAATTAAAACTTTGTATATATTTTTCATTTAAAAAAAAGTTATGGATTGTAGAGGAAGCCGAAACTCAAATAATGGTCACGGCGGTGGAGAAGTCGTTGTCGCCACATACGTATGAAAAAAAACATTCCCTTTTTTCGTTTAGTAAAATGCTTCGTATAAAAAAGATTCCTCTTAAAAGTCAAAGGGGTTTATACACCGTATAAAAGAAAGTTGTGTATAAAATAAAATATGTCTCAATGAAAGGAGATTGAGACGAAGTCCCTTACAAAGATCATTTTTTTAAATAAAATAGATCTATTATGTGTATTCACTATCAGTACACATAAATAAAGTACAAATACAAGATAAGACATAATAATATCATGACATAATTTGAAAGTAGGAGATTAACCCAAAGAATGGAAATTGGGTTAAGAAGTTCCCTTACCTCGTGTCCGACTTGACTCAATCATTCTTTAACCTCATAAATAATAAACTAGATTTAATTTCTATTTGATTAAGAAACTTTTTCATGTTCATTATTCCTTTTATATCACTTATTACAATGTTATGAACATTATGTAATTATTTAAGTTAATAACGGTCATTTTGTCGATCTTTGGTACTTGATTCAAAAATAAACTTCTTATAATTACAAGTTGTTCATGTGGTGAAATATCCATTATATCCAGAATTATATTCATTATTTAGATATCATATATATCATATATATCCATTATATACATTCATTCAAAATATTATGTAATATTTAGAGGTAAGAAATGAAATGCACTGTTCATGGAGACGGTAAGCCGTACGTACGCATGAACGCTACTTTCATTTCTATTTCATATTTAATGGAATGAAATAATTATTATATAAAGGTATATTATAATTCCAGTATAATATCATATATAATATCATTTACTCCATCCTTTATACATCCCACATATGGCATTAACGATTCAAATCACTTTGAGGGGGCGGTAGTCCGCACTTCCTAAAATGAAGATATCGCATTTACCCATAATGGAAACCATAAAGGTATGCCATAAATGAAAAATACAGAAGGTTAAGTAAATCATAAACATATTATATATCATATATAAATATAGTTACATCTTAATGGACACCTTTGAAGGTCTTATATGAGTGTTGAACAATCATCGTTTCGTGAGGCAGAAATTCGCCATCCACAGAAATAGTATGTTCTTTAACCATTAGATGTAGGTGTGTGTAAGTGTAGCTTGAATACTTATTATACCAACATAATTTTATATTTATTATACTTTTTTTGTTACAAAATAATTGAATAAAAAGATTTTAGGGGGTTGGAGAAGCAAAATAAAACATAAGAACACAAGAGAAAACACTACCTTTAAAACGGGTAACTCTTTTTGATTTGAGCTCAAAGGCTTCCTTGGGAATATTTTTGCCCAAAGAGATTCTTCTAGGAGTAATAGTGGGATGTGGAGAGACAAAATGGGTAGGGGTTGGCTGAGCCAAAGGCTTGAGAGGTGTGGGTAAGGTGGTAGAGGTGGGGGACTTTTATAAGAGGAGAGGAGGGGCACTCTTGGAAAGTTATAAAAGGTTACTTTATTATAAAATGTTTTTTGGATTTAAAAGGTCCCAAAATTATATATTTAGAGGATAAGGTGATATGAGTTCTAAATACACCAATCCAATAGGTTTTTTACATGTGTAGGTCTTATATTTTACATTATCTTTTCATTTTATTTAAATCGTTAAATAATGAGGTAATCGCTGCATCATCATGGTGTCATAAATAATTTAATTTATTTAATGTCTAAAAATTATAAAAAAAATATAATTATGTAGGAAATCTCTTTATCTTTAAAATTAATATTTATATTCAAAAATATGACTTTTATAACCCTATTTAAAAATTGTTTTAGTAAAACAACTCATGTTTGTGACATTTTTATTTTAACATTAAATAAAAAGTTTTTAATGTCATTTTCCTAACAAAGTGGCTCCATGGGGTCCCCAATTTGACCCATGGATTGTCTTGGTCGTCCATGACTCATCCAATAGGGGCTGTACATGTGTCAAGGTCATTTCATATTATTATAACATTATCTTTACCTTAAATTACACTAATTACCTTTAATCACGATTAATAAAACTTAAAAGTTACTATTCACCAAAAAAATTATATTAATCTTATTGAACCACATTTTACATCCTAATGACAACCATGTATGTCGGATTTTTGAAATTCAATTCATAGAAGCGGTAAAGTTTCATTTAAACGAAAAATCAGTTTTTTTTAACAACCACTTAGTGGTTTCACTATTCATCAAAAATTGAAGTTTTTCAGAACAATGCCAAAATTTCACCCTAAGCTATAATTGATATTCCAAATTCAAAAATTATGTCTATTTTACAAAATTCCAAACATATAAGTTGCATTAATTAATTTTATAATTAATTCCCGCTTTCACAACAAATAGCCTGTTTTTAAGAAACAATATATATCAAAAGATTGACAATTGTTTATGTCCAATTTCAAAGTGAAATTAATTCTAATGACCACCATTGGATAAAATGATAAAAATATATTCTAATTATACTTTAAAACCACTCAATAGTATAATTTATTGCTATAAATTATTTTTATTAAAAAAGTTGTTTTTAAGTATTTTTCACTATTCATAAAAAATTGGAAGTTCTCAGAAAAATACCAAAAATTCAAAATAGGCTAATTTCGATATTCCAAATCCAAAAATGAAATCCATTTTGAAATATAAAATATATATAATTTAAAAAAGTGGATATTACTATTCATAATGACTATTTTGATTGGTCACGGTGTGTTAGAATCTCGAACTTGCGTACAATGCAAGCTATTGCATTCTTGAAAGAGAAGCGTATCATGGAAGCTCGGGGTGTTACATTTTAGAGTAGTTTTATATTATTATAATATTATTTTTGACCCCTGTTTACCAGATTTACCCTTTAACCATGGTAAATTAAACAAATTAATGAAGTTACTATTCATAATGTCCAAAAATAAAAGGTACATATTTAAAAAAAATGTACCTTATGATTAAAAATATGAAATCCATTTTTCCAAATTCAAAACACATAATTTTCAGAAATTAATTTAAAATTAATTCCCATTGTTAAAACCAGAAAGCAGGTTTTTAAGAAGTAGAAACTATCAAAAAAATGACATGTGTTTATGTCCAATTTAAATGTAAAATTACTTATAATGATTATCATTGTATTAAATTATAAAATAATAATCTAATTACACTTTAAAACCAATTAAAATTATAATATAACTATATAAATAAATTATATGAAAAGGCAGTTTTGAATTAAAATGCATTATTTTCCACTATTCATTAAAAAAATGAACTTTTTCCGAAAATTGCCAAAACTTTAACCAAAGTAAATTTTGATGTCCTGCTTCTATAGAAGGAGTTTATTTTTTCAAATATAAGATATAAAAGTGACAAAACTATTTTTAAAAAGGGTTCTCTATCAAAAGGTGTTAAAACTACCTTTTAAAAAATATTAGAGTATTTTATGCTTAAAATTAGATTCATTCTCATTTTAAGCCTCTAAAATTTATTAGATAAATGTAAAAATAGTTAACAAATATATATAATCATATTTTAGTTAGTTCTATTCATTATTTTCAATACAACTTGTAGGCATTAACTGCAATTTAAAATAATATTATTATTATTGTATTATTTTTCAGTATAACTCAATGTTGTGTGCAACTTAAGATTTCAGAGAAACTTGTTATTGTGTGTCAAGTACACTATCGGATGAAGTGTCCCCTTTAACATAAAATTAATATCTTATTCATAAATATTAATATATATAAAAATTATTATTATTCTATAAATACCTGGGATCCTACATCATTCCCCTCTTTTGAAAATTACATCCTCACAATTTTAAAATTTGGCTAGGTAACAACATTAAAAAACCCACATTGGAAAAAGGTTTAATAAAACCACCACTTTAAAATAAAGATATATAATTACAAACATCACCTAATATAACACATACTAGGGTTTCATGTAGAAAAACATGTATATGGAAAAAAACTAAGTGTCAAGTTTTGATATAGAGTGATAGAAAACATGATCAGGAGAAAGTTATCAATAAGAAAACCAAAAACTTGTAATGTATTAAACAATAATTGATTCATAGTAGGAAAAGTAAATAGAAATTTTCTGTTTTTAATAACCTTTTAATAAATTTGAGGAATTTATTTATGAGCTTGACTAAGAATATAAGGAAACATACTTACTTGTCATGTAGAGTTTCCTCCATTAATAAATATCTACCAAAAACTCATCTTTTCTACAAAAAAAATTATTATTCGAGATAACTTGGTCACACATAAAGCACTAGATTCAACTTCTAGAGAATCTAATAATCCAAAAAAGATAAACTATATATTTCCCCTATCTTTATACATTAACCTAAAACCAAAACGGTTGGTAAAAGAGCAGATAATCCCCCAATAAGAATAGTCCTTTATAAAAATAAATAGTACTCTTAATCTCCAAAATTCAACAAACAATTCCAAAATTTCAACAAATACTATTCAATAAACAATTTCCCTAAAAAAATTTCAAAATAATCAAAACTAAGATTTAAACCCAAAATTTAGAAGGATTTGATCACATAGTCTTCCATAATAAATCTTAAAATTTATCTCTAAATAACATCAACTACTCTTAAAGTCTCATACTTAAAAGTAATTAACCTTATCAAATGTTCTCCATGATAGATTAATCATTTCCATAAATAACCCAAATTTCCATTTTTCTATAATAAAAACATAGATTCTTCAAAAATAAAATTTAACCATTACTTATCAAATGAAATCTCATAGTATTCTATTTTACTTAGGCATATAGTCTTCCTAAAATATCAAACGTCTTCCAAAATAACATTTATCACTTAATCACCAAAACATTTTCCTATACTAAGGATATCCATTTCAAAAAACATAAGTTCCCAAAATCAACATATTATTTATCCATAAAATCATTTAACTAAAAATAAAATGTCATACTAACCAGGGACTTCACACACTACTGGAAATCACACTTTTACCAACACTTACATCCCAATAGTTTATGTAAACCATTGAGAATGGCTATGTATACCAACGGTTTATGTAAACCATTGGTATATATGATTTTATACAAGATTTTACCAATGGTTTTGAAAAACTGTTGGTAAAGGCCTTCCATATCACTTTTTTACCAATGGTTTACTTAAACCATTGGTAAAGACATACATTCCCAACGGTTTTTAAAAATCATTTCAAAAAAAATACCCTAAATACAGATCGGGCATCCATTCCCCCTCTGCTCGACTGCAGTTCCGCTCTGCTGGATTGGTGCCCTAAATCGAATCTTCCTCCTATAAAAATTATTCTACATATCTATCCATATTCAATCAAGGAATTTTTTTCTTCTACATATCTAATCTGTAAGTGATTTTTTGATTTTTTTTGTTCTGCAATTATGTGTTTCTGTTTTCACTTTTGATTTGGCTGAAAGGGGATCTTTGTGGTCATTAATCATTGTTGTGAGTGGTCATTTAGGATGTAATATAGTAGGACTTCATTTTACTTGATATATCCAAAATTATTATTGATTTTTGTTTAATTTGATTATAAGTGATGTTGTTTTCACTTTTGATTTGGCCAAAAGGGGATCTTTGTGGTCATTAATCATGGTTGTGGGTGGTCATTTAGGATGTAATATAGTATGACTTCATTTTACTTGATATATCCAATATTATTATTGATTTATGTTCAATTTTATTATCTTTGACAAGTGATGTTTTTTAATAAGTTGTTTTTAATGGTTGTAATAATGATGATATGGTATGAGGGTTCACATGGTGTTTATAACGGTTGACATGGTGTCTACGATAATCTAGTGTCCTCGGAATGTACATGGGAATGTACACACAGTACATTACTTGGATAGCCATGTAAATATACATGGCCTATCCCTTATGGTGAAAGTTATGTTTGTCCAAATGGGGTGCTGAAAACATCCCATTTACACATGGATTTGTTTCATGGGTATGCCCACATGATGTGTTGTCCATACTATAGAGTGGGTAGTAATTAGCTCAGTCAAAACACTTTCATCCCTGAAATTCAAGACTACATGGTTAAATGGAAGAACCCATGTTCTAATGACATGCCTAACATGGTTTCTAACTCACCTTACCTAAAAATAAACTAGAACACTGGTTAAATGCAAGAATTCATCTTAACATACACTATAACATTGGTTAAATGGAATAAATCATCCTTGTTACTGAATTCCATACACATATGGGAAAAAAACCATCATTCACGAACATCACTGTAATGTATAGGATTTTCACAAAACACATATCCCTTAAATGTCATGAAATTATAGTAGGTACTGATTTAATGTTGTCATGTTTACAGGTGGACTCTTTTTATCTTTGGATAATATATTCTCATAACTATATAGTGGAACCCCATTTGGTGTTTTGAGGTCCACCCAAGAAAACCCCCCTACTTCGTGGACCCAGGACAACCCCCCTCCTTCCTGGACCCTAGACAACCCCCCCACACCCTCCTCCATGGACCCCGGACAGCCCCCCACCCTCCTTCCTGGACCCTGGACATCCCCCCTCCTCCCTGGACCCCGGACAACCCCCACCCACCTTTCTGGACCCAGGATAGCCCCCCATCCTTCCTGAAACCTGGACAGCCCCCCCACCCTCCTCCCTGAACCTCGGACATTAGTGCCTTCTCATTCTTAGAACCACACCTATCATCTATGCCATAATTAACCCAATCATGTCTAGTCATGTACATGCTCTACATACCTCTAGGTTTCAATCCCAGGTAATAATGTACTCCAAGTCATTAGTGGTGGTAAAATAAATCAACTTATTATAAAAATCAATGTGATATTTATAATATGTAAACTGTCTCGTACCAAAAATAACATCAACGTTCTTAATATATTAGATCATGATAAACCATTAATTTCTATAACATACAACCACTATAGGAAACATTGGTCATTTCTAATAATTATCCAGCCTCTTCTAAAGGCTTTTATTAAGGCCCTAAAAAATAGGGTGGAAATCTATCAAGAACCACAAAAAAGAAAAAATGATATCAGAAATAAATGAATGTGAAGATCGAGTAGTACATTAGAGAACTAATAACATTAATATAATAAAATCCATACCTATAACTATTGAAGGTCCCTCTCCAAAATCAATTGGGACATGATTCAATGAATACACCCTACCAACTTATAATCTATGGCCCCAAACCTAGGATCCTTTAATTTATGTTTAAGGTGAAACTTGATGAGGACATAACTACTTTTGATGTGATCCTCATCCTGATCTCCCTGAAGAAGTTAAAGTATAAAACTCATGTAATCCCAATAAGACCCTTAAGGATTATGTATTCCTTGATCCACTTCCAATATCTTACTGGGAAATCCTTGAATATAGGCATTAGAAATTCTGTATCTTATTTTCTTATATACACTGTATTTTGTTGTATTTCTTAATATGATTCTCATATAGAGTAATGTGTCAGTTATGCTTTTATTTAAAGTAAAAAATTATCATTTACCTAATTATTTTTTTGATTTAACTTTAATATTATTGAATTTCTTTGAAATGACTTATTGTAATTTTTTGACAGAATGGATAGAAGTTGGATGTACGAAACTGATCGAATTTCAAACGATTTTTAAAATAATTTGAACATATTTTTAGATTTTTCATTTGACAAGGCTTCAGATAGTGGTCGCATACACTTCCCATGTTCTAATTGTGTTGGAAGACCTTGGTTGAGTTGTGAAGCAGTTAGATATCATGTAACCAAATATGGTTTCCAAACAAACTATTATGTGTAGTATCACAATGGAGAGAAAATGGAATCTCAAAATGTTGATGATCCAAATTATAGGACTGAATTGGAGAGTTTGATATATGATCGGTTTCCATTTATTCGGCATCATGAGAAGGAAAGGATGTCCAACTAATAATATTTCGATACAAGAACACGTGATGCGTCCAATGAAAATGATGATGTTGATAGGGTGAAAAAATTGAATGATGCTACGATGACTCCAGTATATCGACAATGTGGTAAAATGAAAAATTTGGAATTTTTAATCCGATTGTTTCATGGGAAAACTATGTATGGGATTTCAAATACAGCAATCGATTACATTCTTACCTTCTTGAAGGACTTACTTCCAGATGATGTAGATATTCCCTCAAACCACTATATGGCATGGAAGTTAGTTGATGAACTTGGATTCTCAAAAAAAATCCATGCTTTCCCGAATGATTGTAGCTTATTTTGGGAGGAAACTGCTGAAAGAAATGATTGCATCAAATGTGGAACCTCCCAATGAAAGCCAAAAGATGATGAAACACCATCTCATGTACTACAAAAAGTAATCTGGCACTTTCCATTGATCCCCATATTGCAGAACCTTTTCATGTCTGATGAAATATCAGTAAAAATGCGATGGCATGACACTGAGAGAAAAAATAATAAAGAAGAGTTGGTTCACCCTGCAGATGAATTTTTATGGTAGATATTTGATGCTCGATATCCTGAATTTGCAGCCGACATGCGTAATGTGAGATTGGGTCTTTCATGTGACGGTTTTAATCCATTTTGGAATATGCTTACTTCGCATAGCACATGACCAGTTTTCATACACATTTATAACCTTCCCCCATGATTTTGTATGAAAAAGCCTTACACTTTCTTGAGTATATTGATATCTGGCCCTTCTGATCCTAGAAATGATATAGATGTATACATGCAACCTTTAATAAAAGAGTTGAAACTTATTTGGGATGTGGGTGTTCCTACATACGATGCATGTTTGAAAGACATATTTCAGATGCGTGTTGCGCTTATGTGGACGATCAATGATTTTCCTGCTTATGCAATGATGTCTGGATAGAGGACAAATGGAAAATTTTTATGTCCTATTTGTATGAAGAATATTCAATTGAGAATACTGAAATATCATCATAGTTTTAGTTTTATGGGACATCGATGATTTTTTCCAATGAACCATCCATATAGAAACAATCGTCAAAGATTTGACAATACCATAGAGACTGATGATCCACCTCAGCATATGTCTGGAACTGATGTGCTTAATGAATTGAAATATTTTAGTTATTCATTTGGGAAGGGTGTAATGAAATCTAGAAAGAGGAAAAATGTTTCCAATGATACCGGTTACAATTGGAAGAAGAAGAGTATATTATTTGAGTTGTCGTATTGGTCAACCAACTTGTTACATCATTGCTTAGATGTAATTCACATTGAAAATAATATATTTGAAATGTTGCTTTCGATTCTTATAAATGTCAAGGGGAAGACAAAAGATGATTTACGATCTCAGCATGACTTGGTAGATTGGGGGATCAGACCAGAATTTCATCCTGTCTGTATCAGTGAAAATAAATGGCAAGTTCTATGTGCTTCTTATGTGATGACACCTGCTGAAAAAAATCAATTTCTATAAGTGCTAGAGACTATTAAAGTTCATGATGGCTATTCAAGCAATATATCAAAATGGGTCAACAGAAAAGATTTGAAGCTGAAATCTTTGAAGACTCATGATTATCACGTCCTTTTGCATGAGTTGATTCCAATAGAAATCTATCATCTCTTGTCCAATAATGTAAGAGTCTCATTTATTCGGTTGTGCTATTTGTTTAGAGATCTTTGTGATAAGAAGTTGTCCAAATCCTTCTTGTACAAACTGTTGGCAGAGAAACCATTAATTTTGTGTGAGTTAGAGAAAATATTCCCTCTATCATTTTTTACATGCATGCTATATCTGACTGTCCATCTTCTAATTTAAATACTTCTTGGAGGGCCCGTTGCTTTCTGTTGGATGTATCCAACTGAAAGAAACATGTACACATTGAAATCATATGTTTGGAATAGGAATTATCCCAAAGGTTCTATTGTGAACGGTTACTTGGCTCAAGAATGTATGGATTTCTGCTCAATGTATTTGTCTGATCTTACTATGAGAATAAAAAGACCAATGAGAAATGAAGAAGAACAATAAGAAAAAATTAAACCTAGTTTTCCATCACTTCATTAGATAGGAGGAATTCCTGGATCATATACATTGAAAACATTAAGCCTTAAAGAGCGAGATATGGCACATCGTATAGTGTTGTTCAATTGTGATTTGTTCAATGAGTATATCAATTAAGTAAATTGTACATGTATCTCTTATCTTATCTCTTGTAATTTTAAATATTTGTTAATATATTATTATTTTTATCTACAGGGAACATAAAGAATTGATATATAGAAAGAATCGTTCTTTATCTTTGATAAGGAAAGAGACTTTGCATAGAAAAGGGTTTTATGCTTGGTTGAAATTGAAGGTAAAAATATTTCTATAATAACTAAATAAAAATAATATTTAATTAAGTTTACTATTTTTTATATTTCAGGTATCGAGTTTGCCTACAGACTCTGTTTCTGAGGAAATAAGAGCTTTTGATTTTGGTCCCAATACCATGTTTTGTGCTTGTAAATCACTTGTGATCAATGGATACAAATTTATTATCATTGAACGAGCAAGAAACATTAGAACACAGCATGATGGTGTTATGTTAACTTCTACAACAGACTATTATGCCAATTCATCGGATAATAGACCTTGTTCTGAAAATGTAGATTATTATGGAGTCGTGGAGAAAATAATAATTTTGGATTATTACTCGCATGGTCGAGTCAAGATGAAGAAATGTAAATGGTTTGATTCAATGATGAGGTAAGTCACCTTTATTGATGATTGTGGATTTCGATTTATTGACATGACTCGCACTCTTTCCACCGATGAGCCATATGTATTGGCATCAATGGTGAAACAAGTTTTTTATGTCAAAGATCATCGTCATCCTAAATTTGGTGTAATTATTGAAGTAAATCCCAGACATGTTTTTGATGATGGTGATGATGAATTTGACACTATCCCTACTTCAATTGGAAGCAATCCGTTTATTACTTATGATGGCTCCAATAGCTCAATTTTCAGAGTTGATTATGAACCCGAAGTTGTGGTGGAAAATATATAGAATCATACAGTCGTTTTATCACCTACATGTTTCACCTACATCATTCAGAGTGTGTATCCTAGTACTTACCTTCAAACCACCATAAATCTTCTATTTCTTTATGTTTTATTTTATCAGAATGGTTTTTCTATTTTTTTTGGGTTACACATTAGTTATCTATTTCTAATTACTTCTATATTTGTTTTCATTGCAGGAAATGACACCCATTGAAGAGAGGCGGCAGAAAAAGATGACCTAAAATAATCATCACATGACACATATGGGAATTCCTCCACTCATCCTTTTTGTGAGTATTTTATTTCAAATATATATATTTCAATAACTTATAATATCATGTGTTTACTTTTGTGTTAAATTTTTTTTCAGGATCCACCCTCTAGACAAGAGATATCTAATGAGGATCCTGATATTACTCCCAGTAAAGAGGCTGGTGGTAGGAGGGGGTGGTGTCAGAGTTAGATGATCATCTGGTGGTCCCAGTACTGAGGCCGGTGGTATGAGGGATCGTGGTACGAGAGTTAGACGATCCACTAGTCATACCCGATTGGACTATGCCCCAACCACAGACGTATATTATATTCCCCATTTTGATCTCGGTGTCTCTTTAGGGACACACGGGATATTTAGGCCTCTGATGTTTACACTACCAGTTGGCCAGACGTCTGTGCCACCATCTTTTGCTTCTGGTTCATTATCTCTGAGCTATTATATTCCACCTTCTTCAACTCCTGCTCCGACACAGTATGTGGCTAAGGAGCATACACTGAGGGACACTCCACCTGTATAGGATATTCCTTCAGCTTCTGCACATCCAGTGATGCCCATTGATCTGACTACCATAGGTATATTTATATAACTCTAACAAATTTTTATACCAAAATTCATTTTTATTATAACTTGTACTGATATTTTTTTTCTTTAATAACAGATTCATCTACTGATAGGAGGTGGGGGAGGAGGCGTACTCTCTTGCGTGCGGTATGGAACCTCCAGACATAGTTGATGGTTGAATACAATGATGATGGATAGATGATTGAGAAATCTGGGCAGGAATGTAGGGGGTTTTTGGCGACGCTAGCCAAATACTCCGACATCATTCCGGTCAGCCCTCTCTCTTGGAGACATCTTCCACACGAAGTCAAGGATAATGTATGGGAACAAATATGGGTAAAAAATATATTGGATTTAATTTAGTATTTTTTTGTATTTATATGAATTAATCTATTGGGTGTCATCTTCAGTTTAACTTCCCTGATGGTGAAGGTGCACGAACAACATGTTTAAAGGAGCTAGGAGAGCTTTGGAGATCTTATAAGCATGAGCTATATGTTGGCTGGTGTGATAGAGTGGGCATGGAGTAGGATACATTACCTATCTTGGATGACTAACCGATAGAGAAATATCGCCAAATGATTACCCATTGGGCGACTGCCAAATTTAAGGTATTAATCCCATTTGAGGTATTTAAATGACAGTTTTCATATTTTGCATTAATATTATGTTATTTATTATTAAACATTATTTAGGAATCTTCTGAAAAAAACAAAAAAAAACATTGATTCAAAGCAATACCTTCACACTTTGGGGAGCACAACTAAGTCTGATCATGAGAGGCAGCTGGTACGATATAGTTGTTTATAATTTTTCTTTAGGACTTGACCTTTTTATTGTTTCCTAATTAAATTATGTGATTTATTGAATATTGAATATGTGATTGTACTTGAACTTTATATTATTTCAATTTCATTATAGAAGCACAAATTGAATATTGAAGGACGTATCCCTTGAGAAAATTTTTTTTGCTCGAGTAGAAGGAAAAAAATATGGAACTGTGGTTAATGAACCGATACAAGAAAAGATTGCAAGTTTTAATTTGTTTATTTCAAAGTCTAATATCTATTTTAAAATTTAATAATCTATTAATATTTTTAACAGGCTTCTTTAGAGGCCCTTGATGCCTAGGATCCTAACAATTTAGGGCCACACGATCATTTATATCAAGTTTTGGGAGATAAGCACTCTGGTCGAGTACGCTGCCGACCTGGTAAGAATATAGTCCCGACGAGGTATTGATCCTCTCTAGGTATCCATTATAGTACCACCTAGTTGGAATAGGTCAAGGAGCATGCAAGACAGTCTGATAAAAGGGTCACAGAGTTGGAAGAATAGGTTCAAATGAGGGAGAAAGAATTTATGAAACTGATCAAAGCTTTATCTTCATCACTTCCACCAAAGTCCAGTGCGGCTTGTTAGACATATATGTCGTTGATGGGTGCATTATCCATTGCACCAAGTGGAAGTTCTAGTGGCGGTCGAGATGATGATGTTCCTGGTGATGATGAGGATTCTGAAGAGGACGAGGGCAAGGATGAGGATGAGGACGAGGGTGAGGATGGGGCCGAGGGTGAGGATGGGGCCGAGGGTGAGGATGGGACCGAGGGTGAGGATGAGGATGATGACGAGGATGACGATGAGGACAGAGATGGCAGCGAGGATGAGGCTGATGATGATATTGGTGATGGTGATGGTGATCAGGGGTAGATTGATCCATTATATTTTTGAATTCTATATAACTCTTTATTTTTTAACCTATTTTTTCACTATGGTATGGATATTTTTGAATTTAGTATAACTCTTTATTTTTGACCAAATATAGAAGCCTATTTAATTTAAGAATGCTTTAAATTGAATTTAGCTTCTTTCTTAATTCTGCTTAATTATATTGAATTGCATATCTTGAATAATTTTTCTTTAATATAATTGTTTCATTTGATAAATAAAGTCATGTTTTTATAATAAAACCTCTCCAATGTAGGTGCGCTCTCTACGAAAACTCATAGTGATAGTTTAGGGTGTGATAATTTGACTCTCAATTAGTAGTTTCAACTACCTAGTACCACTTTTAAAAAACAAGGAATATAAAATATATATCTTTATCATACCAAAATATCGAATCAAGAGTATGTTTTTTATAACATAAATCAGTTTCTATAATGTGAAGGACAACTACATAGGATTTATTTGGAATCCTGGCTGGAAGATGTTGCCTCGTGGATGTCGCTGGACTGGGCCAACACGCTGCGGTCACACTGCGGTCACACCGTGTTCACACCGCGGTCACGTCGCGGTCACCCCGCGGTGACGCCGCGGTCATGTCGCGGTCACGCTGCGGTAATGCCGTGATTTGGCCCTGCTCTAGGACGACACCCCACGGCGGTTCGCAGTCCTGTCAGAATTCGATGTATGATACCTATATAGAGTTTTAGATACATTACCCACCCTCCTTCCTGGACCCCGGACAGCCCCCCCCCCCACCCTCCTCCCTGGACCCCGGACAGCCCCCCGGATAGCCCCCCCACCCACCTCAATTTGAGGCACGGTGTGGCTGGTACCACTCAAAGTGTCTTTATTTTCTTTAAAATGGATACTCTTTTAAATAAAAACAAGTGGCATATGTAAAACTGACCAAACGCATTTGGATTGTGTTGATACTTTAGAAAAAGGATCCCTGGGTCATTTTTGACGTGTACGAGTCAACCCCATCTCAATCCGAGGCGTGGTGTTGCTGGAACCACTCAAAGTGTCTCACTTTTATTTGAAATGGACAACATTTTAAGTGAAAATAACAACTGGCATATGTAAAACTAACCAAACACATTCAGATTGTTTTGATACTTCAAAACAATGATCCATGGGTCATTTTTGACGTGTACAAGTCAACCTCTCATCAATCCGAGGTGCGGTGTGTCCGGAACCACTCAAATTCTCTCTTTTGTTTCAAAAGGACATCATTTTAAGTAAATACAACAACTGACATACGGAAAACCAACCAAAGGCATTCGGATTCAGTTTAAACTTTAGGAAAACGATCCATGGGTCATATATGATGTGTAAAAGTCAACCCCTCCTCAATCCGAGGGCCGGTGTGTCCAGCACCACTCAAACTGTCTCACTTTTATTTGAAATGGACAAGATTTTAAGTGAAAACAACAACTGGCATACTTAAAACTGACCAAACGCATTCGGATCCTGTTGAAACATTAGGACAATGATCCATGGGTCATTTTTGACATGTAAAAGTCAACCACACCTCAATCTAAGGTGCGGTGTGGCCAGAACCACTCAAAGTGTCTCACTTTTCTTTGAAATGGACAACATTTTAAGTGAAAACAACAACCGACATACGGAAAACCAACCAAATGCATTCTGATTGTATAGATACTTTAGGAAAACGATCTAATTATTATTATTGAGGTGTAAAAAAAGAAGACACATCATTCAGACATGCGGTTTGTGCGGCACGACTGAATATGTGTTTTTTAGGTGTTTGGCGCGCTTGAAAATCGTGCGTGGGGTGGTAAAAACCAGACGAATGACCTTTTAATGCCATGAAATCTGACGAAAACAAAGGGTGGGTGAACTGTGAAATGGTCGGCCAGACGGCACGTCAATCAGAGGTGTTGTGTGACCGTGGGGGCCGAAAATGCACTCCTCATGTCGAAAATGGCCAAAACATGCGTTTAACAGTCAAATGGATACCGAACGACATCGGAATGACTTAAAATCACAAAAAAAAAACCCTAATTTTTATTCTTGAGGTGTACGAGGAGACAACACGTCATTCTGACATGCAGTTTTCCCAGAACGACTGAATATGTGTTTTTTAGGTGTTTGGCGCGCTTGAAAAGCATGTGTGGGGTGGTCAAAACTGGTTGAATGACCTCGGAATGCCATGAAATCAGACGACAAGAAAGGTTGGGTGAATTTTGAAATGGTCAGCTAGAAGACACCTCAATCAGAGGTGTCGTGTGACCACGGTGTCCGAAAATGCACTCCACGTGTCGTAAAAGGGAAAAACATGCGTTTAACGGTCAAATGCATACCGAACGACATCGGAATGACTTGAAATCACACTAAAACACCCTAATTATTATTCATAAGGTTTAAAAAAATAGAAAACGTCATTCAGATGTGCGGTTAGCATGCCATGGATGAATATGTGTTTTTTAGGTGTTTGGCGTGCTTGAAAAGCGTGCATGGGGTGGTCAAAACCAACCGAACGACCTCAGAATGCCATGAAATCAGACGACAATAAAGGGTGGGTGAATTGAGAAATGGTCGGCCAGACAGCACGTCAATCGGAGGTGTCGTGTGACCGCGGTGGCTGAAAATGCACTCTGCGTGTTGTAAATGGCCAAAACATGTGTTTTACGGTCAAATACATACCCAACGATATTGGAATGACTTGTAATCACACAAAAACCCCTTAATTATTATTCGTGAGCTTTATGAAAATATGACACATCATTTAGACTCTCGGTTTGCGTGGCACGACTGAATATGTGTTTTTTAGGTGTTTGGCACGCTTGAAAATTGTGTGTGAGGTGATCAAAACCAGCCGAATGACCTCAGAATGCCATGAAATCAGATGAAAACAAAATTTGGGTGAACTGTGAAATGTTCAGCCAGACGGCATGTCAATCAGAGGTGTTGTGTGACCGCAGTGACTGAAAACGCACTACGCGTGTCGTAAATGGCCAAAACATGCGTTTAACGGTCAAATGCATAGCGAATGACATCGAAATGACTTTAAATCACACAAAAACACCCTACTTTTTTCATGAGGTGTACGAGGAGACAGCACATCATTCGGACGCGCGGTTTACGTGGCACGACTGAATATGTGTTTTTTAGGTGTTTGGCATGCTTGAAAAGCGTGCGTGGGGTAGTCAAAATTGGTTGAACGACCTCAGAATGCCATGAAATCGAATGACAACAAAGGGTGGGTGAATTGTGAAATGTTCAGGCAGAATTCACATCAATCTAAGGTGTCGTGTGACCGCGGTTGCTGATAACAAACTCTGCATGTCGTAAATGACCAAAACATGTGTTTTACGGTCAAATACATACCGAACGATATCAAAATGACTTGAAATCAAACAAAAACACCCTAATTATTATTCTTAAGGTGTACGAAAAGACAACACATCATTTGGATGTGCGGTTTTTACAAAATGGTGGAATATGTGTTTTTTAGGTGTTTGGCGTGCTTGAAAAGCGTGCATGGGGTGGTCAAAACCAGCCGAACAACCTCGAAATACCATGAAATTGAATAACAACAAATATTTGGTTAATTTTGAAATGTTTGGCCAGATGACATGTCAATAAGAGGTGTCATTTGACCATGGTGGCCGAAAACACACTCCAGACAGCCCCCCCCCCCCACCCCGGACAGCCCCCCTCACCCCCGGATAGCCCCTCACACCCCCCGGACAGCCACACCCCCCCCCACCCACCGGACAATACCCTCCCCCCCACCCACCGGACAGCAGCCCCCCCCCCCCACCCGCATCCTGGACAGCCCCCCACCCCCCCCCCCCCCCCCCGAACAGCCCCCCACTCACCCCGTACAACCCCCCACCCCCCGGATAGCCCCCCGCACTACCTGGACACCCCCTCCCACCCCCCAGACAGCCCCACACACCACCCGGACAGCCCCCCACCCCCCGGATAGCCCCCCACTCAATTATTTAGTTCTAATCTGTAAGTCCTAATGTTATTCATCTATTTTTTTTTCTATTTTGATTTGGTCTAAACTAGAACCCTCTCTCTTTACCCAGGTTGGGAACTCCTTCCTCCCTGTAGATCCATCTGAAGTCAATCAGTTTTTTAGTTATACACTCCATATCAGTAAGGCTTAACTTAGTTTTAATATTTTTCATATATTAAGAATGAGTCTCGACATCCCATCATGAACATGCACCAACACTCATGTTCTAATTCTCAATCATAGGTTGTTCATTCTATACAATAACATACAACAAATAAATATCATATAGTGATTTCATATGAAACCTATGAACACTCAATCATACCATATAACAAATTGGTCAACAAGGATACCCATATATTCTTGAAAAATAATTCTCAAAGTCTCATAAAAATACCCCAATGGTAAGGAATACATATGGTGACACCATAGCCCCATGGATCACCTCAATCCCATCCTCAAACAGTGGTTTCTAGGACCAAACCAAAGTCCCTTTGGGAACCCAATACCAAATACTTAATTGAATATTCATACCCCCTACCCAAGATGGGTATTCATCTCACATCACACCCAAGAGAGCAAATTACAATTAGCCACATACCCCCTTATTCAAATTGAAAAGTCTATGAAAAATATGTAAGCTATTACAGTAACCCATCTCATATGTCAAGATTGGCCAATGTTTCCCACTAACACATAAGGAACCATTTATACATGGATACATAATCATTAGAGGAATATAAACATCCCATGTGCTTCCTATAACTCATCCTGGGTCTAAGAACATAACCACTACCATTGTCTATCTTATGGGTATCATGATGATATCCATAGCTCTTAAGAGAACATCCTAATCTCCAATGTTGAATAAATCTTTCCTCTGATACCAACTATAGGACCCCATCCTTAAACATTACTTAATCTTGATTTAAGTCAAGAATTCACAATGAGGATATTTTAAGGTTTATAGTTTTATAGAATTAGGCCATAACTATTAAATTACATCTCAAATATTACAAATTAGACACTTCTACTCTATCCAACTTTTTCACAATAATAAAAATCCTTAAATAAAACAAGAATTATTTTCTTGATAAAAATATTCTTGAATTATTACTTTCTATTAACCTTACTTATACCCTGTGAAAAACATTTCAAAAACATGGAATGAGAATAAAAATCTCCTTAATGGATATAAAACAAGGAAAGAAAACATTATCTTATGAATACATAAAAATCAATGAAATCATAATATTTACTCATAAAACATAATCTATTTAACATACCTTATAAAATCATAATATTTATGAATAAATCATAGAAATCATAAATAGTAACTTGTGGAATCCATAACATACTTACATTGTAGCTTTCATATCCACATAGGGAGTAACCTTCATGGTTATGCTTGGAATACCCATCATAGTATATTCCCTAAATATCAAAGGAGAAACCTTAACGTTTACCTCCGTCACATTACCCAATGCATTGGAGAGATATCACGAGCTCACCTTCCCTTGGTTTATCATGGAACCACCTGTATACTTAATAAATTACCAAGAACCATAACATAATCATAACACGTAAACCAAGCATAAAGGAAAAAATAACATTTCCACTTTGAAATCACATTTCATATTTACAAGTTTCACACTCATAAATGAAAACACATTATTTTAAAATAAAATGATAAATTTTTAAAGTAAACATAAATACATAATAGTGACATAAAAGTGAGAAATTTTATTTGTGATGTATATATAAAAAAACATTCAAAGTTATTGAAATAATCAATCCCCTTTTAAAACACAATTAAAACATTTTAAAATAATATTTTTGAATCAAAGTGTTCTATACTACTTTGAAACTTTTGAAAGTAATTTACACTTAAAAAAATTCATGTCCATATAAATAAGTCCCTAAAATAATTTTTAAAACATTTACATGAAATATAATGATTTATAAGATAAAATATTTAAAACATTTAAAACAATGTTTTAGATAGAGTACTTTATAATTTTGAACATTTAAATTATACGTCACATGAAAGTAGAACACTTTAAAAAGAAATTAAATACCATGATTATAGATATAATATAGGTAAGTAATTTAAAAGGGTCTATATGAACTTTATAAATAAATAAAGGTGCATATCATCAAAAATGTCTTAATGAAAGGAGATTGAGACGAAGTCCCTTACAAAGATCGCATCATTAGATTAAGGATAAATAAATGACATAAATATGTGTAAAAAATATAAATACACCCAATATAAGTGGATATTTAGTGTAAAACAATAAATGGTCATTCCCATATATTATTTTAAAAACAAAACAAATGACATGTATATTTAACTCAATGAATGGATATTGAGTTAATATTTCCCTTACAAAGATCATTTTGTCAATCAAATACATCAATTATGTGTATTCACTATAAATCCCCATAAGGAATGTATTAATACAAGATAAATATCAAAATTAATTTCTCACATAATCATATCATGACATATTCAAGAAGTATAAGATCAACCCAATGAATGAAAATTAGGTTAAGAAGTTCCCTTACAAAGTTCGTATAAATGATGTAAGAATTTATCAATGGGGTGATTATGTATAGAAAAAGTATATCCACAAAAAGGGGAGTGGAAATTACAACATAAATAAAAAATATATATTCCACACATAATCTTGGCATAATATAATCAACAAAGTATGCGTAAAACCCAATGAGTGGAAATTGTGTATAGAAATTCCCTTACTTTGAGTTTGACTCGTCACGTACAATCGTTATGTTCCTAAATAATAAACTTAGGTTAATTTATACTTTCTTGAGAACATTTTTCATGTTTATTATTCATTTTATATCACTTATTACCATGTTATAAAAATTACATAATTATTTATGTTCATATTGTTTATTCTGTCGATATTCGGTACTTGAGTCGAAAATGAACTTGTTTTGATGTAAATTGTCCATGTGGTCAAAATTCCATCATCTTCAGAATATTATTCATGATTTAAATATCATATATATATAGTATAAATTTATTTAGAATATTCCATAACATATGGATATAATAAATGAAATGCACCGTTCATGGAGATGGTAGGTCGTACGTACGCATGAACGCTGCTTTCATGTAGTCATAGTCTGTATGATTTCCTTAAGACCTACGGGTCCTGTAATGTCTCCAAGCCAACGAGAAATGTAACATATAACCCTACGGGCCTTGTAAGGGTTCTCTATCATCCCTTTAAATGGAATTTATTAAAAATCAATAAAAAAATAAGGCCTTAGGTCCATTTAGGCTCATGTATGGCATGAATGAATCCTATCACTTTGAGGAGGTGGTAGTCCACACTTCCTCAAATGAAATGATCATATTAACACATAACAGAAAGCATAAAGGTGTGTTTTAAATAAAAATAAAAGAATAAAAGATACAATATAAATATAATATATATCATATATAAATACAGTGTCATCTTAATGGCCACCATGATATGTGGTAGGAAAGAATTGAATAATCATCATTTTGTGAGGCAGTAGTTTGTCGTACATAGAAACAGTATGTTTGTATCCATTAGATGGAGGTGTGTGTAAGTGTATTTCTAATACTTATCATAAAAACATCATAATATATTGATGATACTATTTTTTTTATTTAATCATTGAATAATAAGATCATAGGGAGTGAAGAAGGAAAATAAAAGAAAGGAACTTGAGAGAAGACGTTACCTCTAAATCGGGTAACTTCTTATTATTTGAGGCAAAAGGCTTTCTTGAATTACCTTATTCCCAAGTTAAGGATTATAGGAGGAAGTGATGGATTTTTTATATTATTTTATCATAATTTGGACGATCCAATGGTCTTTAGAGGTGTGAGTAAGTGGGTAGAGGTGGTGGCCTTTTATAAGAGGGAGGAGGGGCACTTTAGGAAAGTCTTGAAATATTTTTTTATTATAAATTTATTTTCAAATTATAATAGTTAAAAAGTGATATATTTCAAGTAAAATATGATGATGGTTATAAATCCTCTCAAACAATAGGTTTTATACAAGTTTAGGTCACAAACTTAACCTGATTTTTTAGCTTTAACCCTTAGTTAAAAACATCATCTCTTACCATGTCTTCTTGTATTTTTATAATATATGATTACTATAGTTACTATAAAATGACAAGAGAACAAAAATTTAATCATTAATTAAATTTTAAACATTATATAAGTCATTTGGATGAATATTATATTTTTAGGCCTATTATATCATTTAATAAAAGAGTATTTATTTTAAAAACTCATTTATGTCAATTTTGACACTATTTAGTAATTGATTTTTTGTTAAAGTCATAACAACTTGATTACCTTGAAAAAAAGTAATTAACTCAAATATAATATGTCATAATAATCTATAAAATTCTATTATGGCATAAAAATGTTCAAAATACATTTATTTTAATATTTATAATATCATTTATTTGAATCTTTCATTAAGAAGGTAATCAATGCATCATCATTGTGTCATAAATAAATTTATTTATTTAATGTATAAAAAATATAAATAAAATTCCATAATATAGGAAAAAAATTTAGATTTATAATGACTAATTATAGTCTAATATATCATTTATATAAACCAAATTAATTTTTTTTAGTTAGGAGATACATGTTTATGTTATACTTCCCTTTTCTTTAAATTAAAAATTATAAAAGGTCACTATCAAACCCAAGTGGATTCATGGGGTGCTAAAACTGACCCAAGGATGTAAATGTTCAAAACTATATCATAAAATAGGATTATTACATGTTTTAGTGTAGGTTTATATTATTATAATATTATTTTTTACCCTTATTTACCATATTTACCCTTTAACCATGGTAAATAAAAATAATTACTGAAGTTATTATTCATAATGTCCAAATATAAAAAGTACATATTTAAAAAATTTGTACCTTATGATTTCAAATATGTAATCCATTTTTCTAAATTCAAAACATATAATTGGCATAAATTTATTTAAAATTAATTTTCGTTGACAAAACCAGAAAGCAGGTTTTTAAAATGTAAAAACTATCAAAAGATTGACATGTGTCTATATCCATTTTAAATGTGAAATTACTTCAAATTACCATAATTGGATTAAATGATAAAAAATTAATCCAATTACACTTTAAAACTAATTAAAATTAAAATCTAACTATATAAATAAATTAGATGAAAATTCAGTTTTGAATTAAAATGCAGTATTTTTCTCTATTCATTTAAAATGAACATTATCATAAAATTACCAAAAAAAATAACCAAAGTAAATTTTTATACCCCACTTCTATAGAAAAATTTTATTTTATCAACTAAGACATATAAAAGTAAAAAAAACTATATTTAAAAAGGGTTCTCCATCAAAAGGTGGTAAAACTACCTTTTAAAAATATTTGAGTATTTTATGCTTAAAATTGGATTCATTCTCATTTTATGCCTCTAAAATTTATTGGATAAATGTAAAAATAGTTAACAAACATGTATAATCATATTTTTGTTATTTATATTTATTCTCACTAATACAACGGCTATTCATTAACTACAATTTAAAATAATAATATTATTATTGTATTATTTTTCGGTATAACTCAATGTTGTTTGCAACGTAAGATTTCGGAGAAACTCATTGTTGCGTGTAGAGTACACTATCAGAATAAGTGTCCCATTTAACATAAAATTAATATCTTATTCATAAATATTAATTGATATGAAAAAGTAGTATTCTATAAATACATGGGATCCTACACAAACCAAACTGCACCACCACAGAAAAACTCTATAGAAGAACGGAAGGAAATGGTTGAGAATGAGAGGAGAACTAACCATGGATCAAAGAAGAGAATTCGAGAACCAACCCTTATCGAAAGGAATCTCAAAACGCCTAAAAGGGGATCCATTTTCTGACTAGAATGATAGAGGTCATAGGGTTTAAGAAAACCCAAGCAGTTAAAACCTTTAAAACTATATAGCATTGGATAATTACAAGATGTGTAATTCCCTTTCACATCATGTAATTTTAATATTCCAGGTTCCGCAAAAAAACACATCTCCTTTTTATAATTGATACCTAAAAATATACATGTCATGAACCATCCCTGGACAAGCTATGAAACCAACTTTCATGTTGTATAATACACTTACACAGTCTATATTTCCTACAGCAGCTCTACTGCACCTCTAAATTTCACCGAAAACTCTTAGAACCTCCCCCGAACATCTCCAACACTCAAAACTGGAAAAGTAACAGATGGGGAAGGTACATACCATTAAAAATAATGAGATTGATACCATATAATGTATGGTAATTAAAGATATTTTTCATAAAAAATATTTTACTAATGTTCTAAAATATTGAATGTAAAGGAAAATTCTCGAGTTAATGTATAATAAAAAGGAATTAGTTTATTTTAATGAAGTAAAATTTACCTGATTGGCTAGGTATGCACTAAATTTTATTCTAGACCATGAAATTAAAATTAATGATTTTACACAGTTTTTAATCTGTGTTTATGAAGACCTTTGATTACTCTTGAATCTAAAAGTTATGAGGGAATTTTTTTAATGTTTTGAGATGGTTGATATGGAGTTTTTTTTACTTTTATAAATCTCATAACAACAAGTGTAAGAAGTCGTCAAGGTGTAATGCAATGGGGAAACAATCCACAATAAAATATAAAGGTAAGATAGTTCAATTTTCTTCATGTCCAAAATTTGGTAAGAACCATTCTGAAGAGTTTATAATGAGATCTAGGTAATGTTATGAGTTTTTTAAAATTAGAAATTTGGATCTTTATTAGAATAAAACGAGCAATGTTAATGGTTAAACCAATAATTTTTAGGAAGTGATAAAATTTATTAATTGTAAAGAGATTATCAACTATGAAAATATTAGTATGAATATATTTATAAAATACATAAATCAAAAGATTATAAGTATAAAGGTGTTTCAATGTCATTTACTACTATAACGACTAATTTTGTTCCCTCATACGATGTGGTGAAAGGTACATTACATTTTTTTCTCAAAATATTCCAATTTCTTGTTCAATTTTGGATCTACACGTTTTTTTATTTTGGTTAAATTTGGTACAAAAATTGAAATATCACCTTAAGAAATGAAAACATAAATTTTGGTAAAAAATTAGAGTGGTTGTATTAATGAAACACGAATTTATATGAATATTCATATAATTATGTATGGACATATTTTCTTTAAAAAACTTATTTTCATATACATATATGAGATTGATTTTTTTTGTTATAGATTTTATTTTAGTTTATCTTGATAGGATAGATTGTGGAGCTAAATAAGCTACATTCAATTTTGAGAATTAATTTTAATTTCTCTATAAAAATGATTTCATATCTGTGATAACATATCAATAATCTGAAAATTTGATTAGATATGGGGTGAATTTTATCTTGGACATGTTTATTAAAAGTGTGGAACTAATCAATTTATTGATTTCCATGTAGTAAATGAATTTTTAGATGTATTTTCTAACAACCATCCTGGTTTTATTTTTAATCGGGAGGATGTATTCACCCCTAACATGGTTCCTAATTCTAATCCAATTTCAAAACCCCCTTAATGAATATATCTAGTGGATCTATTAAAGTTTAAAAATTAATAATAATAATTACTTGATAAGGGTTCATAAACCTTATAACATCACTATGGTGTTCTTTAATTTTTTTTATTTCTGTTAAGAATAAATATGGTTATTTAAAGCTTTACAATGAATATAGATCACTCAATAACATTATTATTAATACATATGTTTCAATATATCATTGACTTGTTTTATGAGCTCCTCGTATATTTTTGTTTCCTAAAGATTGACCTCATGTCTAAATATCCTCAACCAAAGATAAGTTAATAATACATTCTGAGGATAGCATTTTGAACTAGTTATATCCATTATAATTTTCTGCATATACCTTTTGGGTTAACAAATGAACTAAATTTGTGGATCTAATGAAAATATTTTTTGTGGGTATTTGGATAAATTTATTATGGTTTTCAATGATTATATTCTGGTATATTATAAAAGTTATGATAAATAAGAGGGTAGTGTAGTCAAAGGTATGGGAATCCATTATAGGACCATGCACTGTTGTAGTGCTATCAGTGTGGAAAGTTGCACTATAAAATGCCTCAATTTCCATACCCTATTTTGGAGTGCCAGGCTTGTGGTAGGATGGGTCACCTATATATGTTTTGTAGGTTCATGTATAAGAATAGAAATGGTAGGGGGAAAGGTACCAGAGTCTTGTAAGGACTCAGTTACCATTTAGTAGATTGGTAGCTAGAGTTTCACAAGACTTTCAGGTTGATGAAAGGGATTCGGTACCCCATTATAGGAGTGGTAGTAACAAGAAGAGGTAAAAGTGTAGGGGAGTTATACTGAATTCCAGGGAAGAGGGGTAAGTTAGCTGCATGCTATGTAGTCTACTCCAGCTAGTGTGGATGCAGGACCTTCTACTGTGAGAGGTACGATTCTTGTATCATTTACCCTTTCTTGAATTTTTTTTATATAGGATAATTTCATTCCTTTTTATATACTCTTTTTGAAAATGTTTTGGGATTGGTTTTGGAAATATTAGATGGTGTTTTTACCATCGATACACCATTGGGAGTGTGATTAGAGAATATCAGACGTTGCAAATCATTTTCTCTAGAAATTGGTGATTGTCATTTCTTTTGGGAATGGTTTCTTCTATAAATGACCATTTTTGACATGATTCATGGTATGGATTGTCCAATTATATAACAGGATCATATTGACTATTATTGGAGTAGAGTTTCCTTTATATATCAAGATGAAGGTACTACTTCCAATATGGTTAGTGGGATATTTAAGCTGGTCATGTTGGAAAAATTTAGTTTGGATTACATTATATCATAGATCAGATATAAAAACTTTTTATGGGTTATGGTGGAATAAAGAAAGATACATTTCCTCATGTGGTAGATCATTTTCAATATTTTTTCCCTAACATGTTTTATGGATTTCTTCCCAATCGGTGGATCGAGTTCATGATCGAGTTGGAAATAGGAGTAGATCCATTTTATATTCCTCTTTAAAGGAAGGAATCAGAAGATATTTGGGAGTTAAAAGTCTAGTTGGAAGATATTGAATCTAAATGTTTCATACTACATATTATATCTCCACAGGGTTCTCTAGTTTTCTTCACCAAGAAGGTTGATTGGACTTTATGCCTATGTGTGGATTATCAGAGATTGAACTAGATGATGATCAAGAACCGCTATCCCCTTTAGTGCACCAATGATATATTTTATAAATTGATAAGTGATAAGGTCTTATCCAAGATTTATTTGAGATCAAGGTACCACTAGCTAAGTTTGAGACCCTCATACATACCTCTAAATACTTTTAGGAGTAGGTATATCTTATGTGAGTTTGTAGTGATTTTGTTTGGTGTGACCAATGTGTCCAAGTGTCACAACCTGTCCCCCAGGGCCCATGTCGTGACTACCCCAAGCATGTCTTCTATATACTAGGGTCTTGTGACTAGCACCAAGTTGGCATATCTCAAAAAAAGGAAGGCATTGCCTTTAAACCTGTAAACATGCACAAAGCTCAAACTATGGAAATTAAATATAAATTAAACCACAACTGTCACTAAGACAACTACTAAGAGTACAGTACAAACTGAAAGTACAAAGGAGCCAGAATACAAGCCCAAAACCACAAAGGAAAGTACAAATTCCATGGTCCATCTGCTCAAGACCCTACCAGAAGGGTAGGTGAAGGGTATCTTCCTATAGTCGTAGAAGTACATCTGTCTGTTCTATCTCACTGAGCACCACCTGGTCCCATTCCACCAAGGTATTCATTAAAGCGTTGATCACCTACACGAGATGTGACACATGCAGTCAAAGTCCATGTAGGGGTGAGTAACACAATACTCAGTAGGGACCCCAAACCATAAAGAAAGACCAAAAAGAAAGACCACAAAGAAAACAAAGCTCACACCAACTATAACATAAAGTACAGAAATTAATATTATCAGTCGTAAAGATGATTCATCTTGTACTACTGAGGGAATCATCCTTGATGAGTCACTAAGGTCTGATCGGCTACTGGACCACTGAGGTCTGCTCAACTACTAGACCACTGAGGTCCACTCGGATACTAGACCACTGAGGTCCACTCGGTTGATGTACCACTGAGGTCTGCTCGGTTACTAGACCACTAAGATCTGCTCGGATACTGCACCACTAAGGTCCACTCGAATACTCAACCACTAAGGTCCACTCGTCATATCCTTCATTTCATAGGAAGATGTAGGATCCCCGCTCTCCAGTGTGCTTGATTCCGGGAGAATCTACCCCTCAATCCATCGGTCGTATCTCTGTTTCCACAAAAACTCACTTATAGTATACCCAAATTACCTTCTTGTCACAAGGGTCCCAATTCCATAGACGGTGCATTAGTCGGACCCCCGGTCTGAAAGATATTGGTGTTTTAGTAAATAGGGACCAATTGTGTTTGGGCCCAGTCTGACTTGGTCATACCAACCTGACTAACCTGGATTGGGGGTCCCGCATGGGCCGACCCGGTTCAGCCGACTCAACCCGACCTGGCTGGGTCTGGTCCAGCAAGGCCCATTGGGCCTTGTTGGACCCAGCCCGGTTCAGTCGTCGGTCCAACCCGCCGGGTCCCCAGCGACCCGGTATGCATTCTACGACCCAATTTGACTTAGTCAGACCAGTTACTTTCCAGTCGAGCCGCACAATGACCTAATTTCCAATCCAGCTCGACTTGCATGGAGGGTTGGTTCTCCTCCAACCTAGGTTGCCCAGTGGCCCGGTTCACTTCGTCGGCCCAACCCAAATCAGCGGGTCAGCTTGGGTCCAACCCTAATTCCCACTGGCATCTCATTCGCGCAACCACATGGACAACTGAGGTCATCCGCCACCCCTTCACACACATTCCGGCGTAGACCACGTGCCATTGCATGCTGCAAGCCACTCGAACCAACGTGGTGCCCGACCAGCGCTAACCCCCTACACTGTTGTGGCCCCTGATGGTCACGACCTTCACCGTCGAGGCACACCACCTCCCACTCATGGTAGCAGGCCACTGTTTCCTTTCGTCATCGTCGCAGACCACTTGGCTGCGACTCTCCCTTCGCCACTACCGGCTCCCATACCAGCGTTCGTTCACCCAGCGTCGTCGTCTCCCTCAACCTCCTTTCTAGGTTGATCCAAAGTTTTGGTCCTTCTTAGACTATGGTTTTCATCACATCATGAATAATGAATAAAAGGATAGAGTATAAGAAAACACAAAGGACGGACCATGTCCTTTGTTCATGTCGGCATGGTTCGTCCTTGTTAGGAGGTTTAACAAAGGATAACCAAAATGAAAATCCAACTTTCCATAATTCTCTACATGCAAATTCCCATGTCCTACAAAGGTGATGGATCCGTAGGTAAATCTATTAGTGGGTTGGCCCATGTTCGTCATTTAGGAAGAAGAATGGGGGATGGTAGTCACTTAGAAAAATAAACCCCTACCTGGGAAAAAAGAGATTGATCGAGGATGATCGTCTGTCATCGTTCGTCGATATCTGGTCTCGAATCTTCTCTCCAAGGTTCTTGTCACCACTTTCTGATTCACCAGCGTTCGTCATTGGAGAGGTTTCCTTCATCGTTTGTTAGAGGAATTCTATGGTTTTTTGTCATCCCCGAATCCCTATTTAATTAATGAAGTAAGATGCATTGTGCGTTTCTGCATCACCACACTGATTCATTAATGAGGTTCATTAATGGATTCAACATCACCTCATCATTGTACCGCAGTGCTGACGAGTCGCTGTGTAACGATGAATAGAAAATAATAAAATAACATTTTTAAGTTATTTTATTTTTTTCTTCTCAAAGTCCCAAAAACTATCTTTTTTGGTCGACCCACGCCAGTTGATGTTAGGTCCTTCCTAGGTGAATCTAGATGCTCTGAGTTCAATGGTTCCCTTGGATTTTTGATCTGGTCATCAGTTTAAAATTTAGAAAAACCTACTCGCGTGATTATTTAATGAACTTTAAAAATAGTTCAAAAATACATTTCGGCCACTCCAGTTCTCAAAATCATGTGTCGTCTCAGAGCCTAATCTCACTATAAACCCATTTAATTTTCAAAAAAAATTACATGGAATTATGGGGTATTAAATTACCCCCACCTTTTGGGATTTACATCCTCGTAATCCAAAACAAGGTCCAACCAAACAAATGGGGGTACTGAGCATGAATCTAAGCATCTCGCTCCCATGTTATCTCCTAGAGATTCTCATGCTACCAAAAAACATGAACCAGAGTAATAGACCATCCACAAAGGATCCTCTCCTGTTGATCCTCTATCTCCCCGGGTACTCCATGAATGTTGCCCCGTCTTCAATCTCCAGCTTGCTGTGGTCAATGACGTGAGAAGGTTCGTTCATGTATCTCATCAAATGGGATACATGGAAGACACTGTGCACTCTCTATAACTACGGCGGTAGAGCCAAGCAGTATGCCACATTGCCGACTCTTCTCATAATTTGGAAAGGTCCGATGAATCTCAGAGACAACTTGCCACCCCAGCCAAATCTCAGTATCCCTCATCAAGGAGAGACCCATAGGAATATGTGGTCCCCCTCCTCAAACTCAAAGGGTATCTGTCACCTATCATTATAGGACTTCTATTATCTCTGTGCAGTCTTCATCCACTCTCGGATGACCTATACCTTCTCAGTGGTAGATTGTACCGTCTTTGGACCCATGAGCGCTGACTCCCCTGGGTATGTCTAGCATAACAGTGACCTACATGGTCATCCATACAATGCCTTGAATGGTTCCATACCGATGGTGGAGTGGTAGTTGTTGTTGTAAGTGAACTCCACCAGTGGTAAGTGACCCTCCCAACTGCAAACAACATCAAGAAATCAAGAATGAAGCATGTCCTCCAAGGTCTGTATGGTCCGCTCCGTCTGACCATCCATCTGTGGGTGAAAGGTTGTGCTCAAGCACAGCTGAGTTCCAAACACCTCCTGAAATCCCTTCCATGGTCGGGATGTAAAGAATGCATCACGATCTGAGACTATCATATATGGGACTCCATGGAGTCAAACTATCTCCTACAAGTAGAGGCATCCCAAGATCTCTACTGAACCCTGCTCTTGAATGGTAATAAGTGGGGTGACTTGATGAGTCAGTCTACGATCACACAGATGGTATCGTTCCCCTTGGACGTATGTGGTAAGCCCGTTACGAAGTTGATAAATATCTCATCCCAATTCCACTCTGGTACCTTGAGGGTTTGTGTCAAACCTACTAAAACCTGGTGTTCAACCTTCACTTGCTGACAAGTGAGGCATCTCGAGACAAACTCTGCCACTGTCTTCTTCATCCCGAACACCCAGTATTAACGTCGAAGGTCCTGTTACATCTTCACTGCACCAGATGTACCACCAAATGGGATGTATGAAACTCCCTCAAAACCTCCTACCATAATTCCACTGATACTATGGTGCTTCATCTGAAAAGTATGATGTGCTCCCCACCTTATTAATATCCATCAGGGGCATGCCCTGTGGATATCTGGGCATTTGTAGCCCCACAGATGACATATCTAAGTTGTGCCTCCTTGACTTTCTATAGGAGTATAGAAAAAACTACCATTGAATGAAGAAAATTTGTCTTATATCTATCCAAAAATGATATTTGAAGTGAGTAAAATTGCTCTAAGGCCTCGTTCAGTAGCTGTGAACTTGATCTCCTACTGAGAACATTTTCCACCACGTTCCCCTTACCAGAAGTATAGACTATATCGAAGTCATAGTCTTGGAGGAACTCTAGGCAATGTTGTTGTCTCATATTCAGATCCTTCTGAGAAAATATATACTTGAGACTCTTGTGGTCAGATTAGATAATGAATCATTCTCCCATAAGGTAGTGTCACCATATCTTCAGTGAGAAGACTACCATTGCGAACTCAAGGTCATGAGTTGCATAGTTCTACTCATGTAGTCTCAATTGTTGTGAGCCATAATCAATCACTAGTTTCCCCTTCATCAAGACACAAAAAATCCTATTTCATGATGTTTTACAGAACTCCATGTAGTCAGCTCCCTCCTCTGGTATCCTCAATATAGGATCACTCGTCAAGATCTACCTCAGCTACTGAAATATCTGATGGCATCTTTATTTCTACAGAAAGTTTTTCCCTTCTTCATAAATGCCTTCATGGGTGATTACACTCTAGATAAGTCAGGTAAAAACCTCCGATAGTACCTAGCCAACCCAAGGAAAATCTGCACCTTAATAATGCTCTTAGGTGGATCCCAATCAATCATCGCCTCGATCTTCGCTTGATCCACCGCAACTCCAGTCTTTAAGATGACATTTCCTAGGAAGAGGACCTTTCATTTCCATAACTCACACTTAGAGAGATTTCCGTAAAGATGGTTCTCTCAGAGTGTCTCCAGAACCATCCTCATGTGTATCGCGTGCTCCTCCTTGAACGTTGAATACACTAAGATGTCATCAATGAAGACCACTACAAACCGGTCTAAGTACGGCTGGAATATCATATTCATGAGTCCCATGAAAACTTCTAGGGAATTCATCAGGCTAAACGGCATCACTAAGTACTCTTAGTGGTCATAGTGACATATGAAAGATGTCTTCAATATTTCCTCATCTCATACTCGAAGCTGGTGATAGCTTGATCTGAGATCTATCTTCAAGAACCATCTCATTCCCTTCATCTAATCGAATATTTCATCAATCCTCAGTAGAGGATACTTTTTCTTTAAGGTCACTTGGTTCAGGCGTCAGAATTCTATGCATAACCTAAATCTTATATCTTCCTTCTTGGAAAACAACATGGGGGCTACCCATGGTGAAACATTGGGCCTTACGAACCCCTTCCTTTGCAAGTCCTCAAACTATACCCTCATCTCTTAGAGTTCTATGGGAGACATCTGATATGTAGGTATAGATATCAATGTCATCCTAGGGTAGAGATCAATGCAGAAGTCTACCTCTCTACGAGAAGGTAGTCTTGGAACATCCTATGGAAATACGTCCTCATACTCATCCACCACTGTAGGAAACGGTGGACTCATCTCATCCACTATACTGAGGGTCATGCTAGCCAACTGATGAGTGATCATTTTCACCCCCCTATGTGTGAGTCCATCCCACGCTGCTCCATTTTCCTTCTTGCCGATAAAGGAAAATTGGTTCCCATCTCTGCGGACACACCTCACTATGCGTCTAAAATAGTTGATCTGAGCATGAACTACTGATAGTCAGTCCATACCCAAAATTACGTCATAAGGCCACAATACTGCTACTAGGATATCACATTCAAATCTCTCGCCTCCAAGAGTAATCTCACACTCTCGGCACCAATATGTGATCGTAGAATCCCCTCTTGTAGGAGTCTATAATCGCAAAGATCGATCCAACGGCTCAATCAGAATCTTCGAGCTTCAAACAAGGTCCGTAGAAAGGAATAGTGACTATCACCTGTGTCTATAAAAACTAAAGCTAAAGTGGAGAAGACACAGATCATACCTCGTATCATCTCTAGGACGTCGGGACCATAGTCCTATATTTCCTGAATTTGTGCTCTCCCTTGTCCACCTGCTCCTAGAGCTAGTGGTGGAACACCTGGGGATGGTGATGGTATTACCTTGTAACTACGGCCACCTCCTTCCACTCATCCTACTCCTCTTCCATGTCCGCCACCAGGAGGACCGCCCTGTTCTTGTCTCTACCACTACCTCGGCAGTCCCTTGACCATCTATCGGTCCTATGCACGGTGAGTTGGGAAATTATGATCCATGTGCCCCTACCCACTACACACATAGAATAATATGCTCCTCTGATGACTCCCTCTACCTCGGGAGCCTCGTACCGCTGACCTTGAGTCCTAGGTAATCCTTTGAATGGTCTGACCCATTTGGTCCTATGCGTCATCTGTCAGCTACCCGTCACATAAGACTTGACCACTTGTCACCCATTGGTAGCTCCCACCATCAGTGCCTGATCTGCGAGGAAGCTCTCCACTAGTATATCTCTCTCTAGTACCTCATCCTGTGTAGGGATTCTAAGGTAAATCATTGATTCCATAATCTCCCATCGGAGTCCCTGCTCAATGTTCTGAGCCCTGAAGAAAGGGTCTCATACCGTATCCGTAGAGTAATGGGAGAGGTCTATGAACCTCACAGAGTACTCATCCACTGTCATGCTTCCCTATTGTAGGTGACGTAGATCCTGTATGCACATTGAGCACAAAGTCATGGGGAAGAAATCCTCCCTGAAAATTTGCTTGAAGTCAGACCAAGTGAGGGTTGCCTCCTTATGCATCTAGGTCGTCAAACTCCACCGTCTCCCTATCGATCCCTTGAAAAGGCTCATGAATAGAAATTATATCTGGTCAAGTGGTGTCCTCACTAAGTGGAAGACTCATATCACCGCCTCCAACCAATCCTCAGTGACCGGAGGATCTGTCTTTCCCCTGAACCTGGGAGGTCTTTGTCTCTAGAACTCATGTAAGGAATTAAGCCTACTTGCGTCCTCTACCAGTAGTGCTGGTAGTAACTACTGACCAATAGGTGGTGGTATCATTGTAACACTTCTTGAAGGTACCATCTTGGGAAATAGTCCATGTACTGAGGCCTCATTACTCTATGGACTATCATCGTGGTCACGCACTGGAATTCTGGCTAGCTATCTACATGGAGGAATCCTGAAAGAGATCAAGATGAATCACGATTAATATATTATACCTAGTGAGATGACTCTGACTCAAAAAGATCATGGGAAAACATTCAAAGATACATGCAATAGTTTTTTCATGTACTGAGTTGGAAAGCAAAATTCAGGAACCTGTTATATGGATATGTCAACCACTACACCAACACTAGAATCCCTAGCCTAAAATCCGAACTCGAAACACTTAACAATGTTGCCCAATAAAAACTTACAGACTCTTAGTTCTTCTGGTAGAACCGACCACCCTCTGATAACACTTTGTCATTACTCATCCCCCAGGGCCCATGTCGTGATTACCCTAAGACCTCCTTCCATAGGTCAGGGGCTGGCAACTAGCATCGAGTAGGCATATCCCAAAAAATGGAAGGCATTGCCTTTAAACTTGTACGCACGTACAGATCACAAAACTATGGAAAGTAAACACAAAGTAAACCACAACTATCTATGATACAACTATTGAGAGTAGATTACAAACTAAAATTACAAAGGGAGTAGAATATAATCCCAAAACCACAAAGGAAAGTACAATTTCTATGGTCCATCTGCTCGAGACCCTACCTGAAGGGTAGGTAAAGGGTAGTTGCATGTAGTCTTATAAGTATTCATGTCCATCCCATATCACTAAGCACCACCCGGTCCCATACCACCAAGGTCTTCATCGAAGCGTCAATCACCTACATGAGACAGGACATTTTCGGGCGAAGCCCGTGTAGGGGTGAGTAACACAATACTCAGTATGGACTCCAAACTGCAAAACAAATACCATAAATCAAGACCACATAGAAAATACATCTCACACCAGATATAAAATAATGTATATAAAGCAAGATTATCAGTCGTAAGGCTGATTTATCTTGTATTATTGAGGGTCTCATCCCTGATAAGTCATTGAGGTCTGCTCGGCTGTTGGACCACTGAGGTACACACGGCTGCTGGACCACTGAGGTCCACTCGGTTGCTATACCACTGAGGTCCGCTCAGCTTCTGGACCACTGAGTTCTGCTTGTCATATCCTTCGTGTCATAATCAGTTGTAAGATTCACGCTCTCCAGTGCACTTATTTCTGGGATAATATACTTCTTAATCCATCAGTCGTATCTTGACTGCCATGAAAACTCACTTAGAGTATACCCAAAAGATTGTCTTGTCGCAAGGGTCTCAACGTCGCAAACAACATGTCAATATGATGACTGGTTTGAAAGATATTAGCATTTTAGTAAATAGGGATTAGTTGCATCCGGCCCCGGTCCGACTTGGTCGGACCGACCTAACCAACCCAGATTGGGAGTCTCGCATGATGTGACCCAACCCAATTGGGTCTGCTTCATCCCAGTTTGGCTGTGGGTCTAGCCCGCAGGGTCTCCCAATGACCTGGTCCATATTCTCCGACCCGGTCCCACTTAGTCGGACCGGTTTCCTATCTGGCCCAACCTTCATGGTGGGCTGGTTCTCCTCCAACCCGGGCCACCTAGTAGCCTGGTTCACTTCATTGGCCCACCCCATGTCAGCCCGGCCCATGTCAGTGGGTTGGCTTGGGTTCAGCTCAGATGCCCACTGACGTCCGGTTCGCGCAACCATGCGACTGGCTGAGGTCAGCCGCCTCTCCTCTATGCATGGTCCAGCATGGACTGCATGCTAGTGCATGTCATGGACTGCTCAAATGAATGTGCCGCTTGACCGGCACCACCCCCCTACACCGTCTCAGCCCCTGCTGGTCGCAGCCTCCATCACAAGGGTGCTCCCCTACAACCCTCCTAGTTGCAGCCTTTTGTCGCTGTCGCAGTCCGCTTGGCTACGACACTCCCTCTTCCACCGCCGGCTCCCATGCTGAAGGTCATTCACTTGCCGCCACCATCTCCCTTAACCTCTTTCCTAGGTTGATCCACCGTTTTAGTCCTTCTTGGACCGTAGTTGTCGTCATGTCACGAATAAAGGATAAAAGTACGGATTAGAAGAACACGCAAAGAACACAAAACGGACAGACCATGGCCTTTGTTCATGCCGGCGTGGTTCTTCCTTGTTAGGAGGTTTAAAAAAGGATAAATGAAATAAAAAATCCAAATTCCCATAATTCCCTGCATGAAAATTCCCATGTCCCACAAAGACGACTGATCAGTGGGTAAATCTATTAGTGGATTGACCTGCATTCATCATTTAGGTTGAAGGGGAAGGTAATCACTTAGAAAATAAACCCCTACCTGGGAAAAAGGATATTGGTCAAGGATTATCATCTGTAATCGTCCGTCGATATCTAGTCCCAAATCCTCTCTCCAAGGGTGTCATCACCGCTTTCTGATTCACCAACGTTCATTGTTGGAGAGGTTTCCTTCATCGTTCATCAGAGGAATTCCAGGGTTGTTTATCAACCATGAATACCTGTTTAATTAAAGAAGTAATATGTGATGCACATTGCAGCTTCACCACGTTGATTAATTAATGAGGTTTATTAATGGATTTAGTGTCTTCTCATAATTGTTCTGTAGTGTTGATGTGTCGTTTTGTAACGATGAAGATAAAATAATAAAATAACTTTTTTAAGTTATTTTATTTTTCTCTTCTCAAAGTCCTAAAAACTATCTTTTTTAGTTGACCTGTACCAGTCAATGTTAGACCCTTCCTAGGAAAATCTCAACACTCTGAGTTCAATGGTGCCCTTGGATTTTTTATCTGGGAACTGGTTTAAAAGTTAGAAAAACCCACTCACATGATTATTTAATGAACTTTAAAAATGGTTCAAAAATAGATTTCAGCCACTCTAGGTCTCGGAATCATGTTCTGTCTAAGAGCCTAGTCTCGAAATAATATCATTTAATTTTCAAAAAAATTACATGTAATTTTGGTGTATTGCATTAAGGTATTCTTGGCCATGATTAATTATATCTTTAATATCTTTCTAGATCAGTTTGTGGTGGGTTTTTTGATGATATCACAGGGTACTCCTAGTCAATAGATAATCATTCCAAACATCATGATATCATCTTGAATAAATTTAGATAGAATTATCTTCATTCCAAAATAACCAAATGTAGTTTCTAGATTGATAAAGTTAACTTATTGGGTCATGTCATCTCAGACGCTGAAGTGTTAGTAAACCTAGAGAAGTTGGAATCCATGCTATATTGGGAAGGTCCTAAGAATGTCTTCAAAAATTAGAGTTTTCTAGGTTTAGAAAGTTATTATCAATGATACATTGAGGATTTATCATGTCTATAAGTAACAATGTTCAAGGTGACCAAGAAAGGGTTGAAGTTTGTTTGGTCAGAATCTTGAGAGAGATATTTTCCAGATATGAAGAGCAGGATAACCTCAGAACTGGTCCTCACTTTACTTATGTTAGGTAAATCATATTTTGTGTATTGTGACACATCTAGAGTTGGACTCAAAGTAGTTCTTCTCCAGGAGGATCGAGTGATTTCTTATGCCTCTAGATAGCTGAGAATTCATGAAAGGAATCACCCTACTCATAATATGGATTTAGATGCGATGGTATATTCCATGAGATGCTGGAGAAAATGTCTTTTGGGTGAGAGGTTTATGATGTACACTGACCATAATATATTCAGGTACATATTTTCTAAGTGGGAAATGAACCTTCAGCATAGGTGGTGGATCAAGTATCTATAGTCTTTGGAATTCATGTCATCTTGTAAACCAGTTAAGGGTGTCATCATTGTTGATTACTTGAGTCAAAAGTTGTAGAAAAATGTGGTTCATGAGATCTATGATGAGAGGAAGATGATGGACTCTTTGTAGACATGCATCTAGATGTTCAAGATTCCTACGTACAAGTAGCTCTGACTTCCACATATATCATACTCGTGCTTCTTGACAATATCAGGATAGATAAGTTTTTTGATCTGGAGGTCTTAGATATCAAAGATATCATATATGTTGGGGATACACTATTAGAATGATCTATTGGAAATGGAAATTCTCTTCTTTTACATGGTCGATTATGAATTCCTAAAAGCTTCCATGGGGATCTGATGAGAGAGTTTCATGCTTCGAAATGGTCGGTAAATCCTATTCGAAAAAATATGTATTGTGATATACATAAATAGTACTAGTAGAAAGGAATGAAGAATGAGGTATTGGGATTTCTTGTGAGATGTTTCACTTTTTAGTAGGTGAAATATGTGCACCAGAGGCTTGCTGGACTGCTACAGCCTCTTCCCACTTCAGAATGGAAATGGGATGATGCCACTATAGATTTTTTGAAATGATTACCTAGGAAACCTTGGAATAATAATGTATTGTGATTTATTTTATATCGGTTAAATAAGGTTTCCCACTTCTTCCCAATCAGGGAAACCTACACTGTTGATGACCTGTGTAGTCTTTATGTGAGGAAGATAGTTCAGTTTCATGGTGTCCTGAGGAATATTATTTCTGATAGAGTTCATATTTTCACATATATTTTATAGGAGGTTATTCAGAAGGATTTGGGATCATAGGATCTTATAATTACATCCTATCATCCTCATATTGATGGTTAATCTAAGTAGATTATTCATATTTTCAAGGATATGTTACAACATGTGTTTTGAATTTTGGTGGTTTGTAGGAGAATCATATATAAATCATGGATTTTTTGTGTAATAACATCTTCCATACATCGATCAAAATAGAAAATTTAAAGGATTTTTATGGTAGGTCGTGTCATTCTCCTCTTTGTTATAGGTAGGAAATTCAGCACTTATTGGACCTAGTCTAGTGTAAGATACATATGAATTGGTTCAGTTGATTAGGAGGCGGTTGGTGACCATGAATAGAAGAAATAAATATTACTATGGCCATCAGATATAACCTCTAGAGTTTGAGGTTGGTCATTATGTTTTCCTTTGGGTGTATCCTAGGTTGGGGAATCACCATATCATGAAGCAAGGAAATCTAGTGCCTAGGTTTGTCATGATGTTTGAGATAATGGAAAGGGTTGGTCTGGTGTCATGTCTACTAGCCCTTTTATAGTGTTATACTTCCATGAATGACCTATTTCACATGTCACAACTTCAAAGATATCATCATGACCCTTCTCTTATAGTAAATGTTGACAACATTGAGCTTGGTGTATATGTGTCCTTTGAGGAGAATTTGATATGAGTTTTAAAACATTGTGATAAATATATCTAGGGAAAGACCATACCTATAGTTCAAGTGTAGTGGTGGAATTATCATGCTGAATATAAGGCCGGAGAGATAGAATCTAATATGTGAGAACAGTGAAAAACATGTTCATCGAGACCCTATAATGAAGCTTGAAGTAGATCAGGGACAAGTTTTTATATGGTGGGGAGGTTGTACGATCCCATATTTTATAGATAAGTACCTCTTTGAGTTTTAAATTAAAAAACTTTTGATTGGGTTTTCTTTCATCTTTGAACCATGGTGGATGAGTATCATTTGAGGATGGAGATACTTTTTTGGGTAAAATGACCATAAGTTTGGGAATCTATGTTTTTTTAATTAATGGAGTCTAGATATAATCGTATTAAAGGGGATTATGGGGGTTCCCTGTGAGTTTGGAAGGATTTAGATGTGGTTTAGTGTATTTTACAGAAGTTGAGATTAAATCTTTCTCCAAGGAATTTACACAGCATTTACATGTTACACAATGTGTAACTATCGCCAGGAAGATGTTGTGAAATGGTTCAGTGTGTGAACTAATTATATTCCATGAAACTCTTTCAAGATGTGTAAGCGTGGCCAAGAATACATCATGATCGAGTTCATGAAATGAAATTGTTACACACCATGAAACATGTTCAAATCATGTAATGTTTTATTAGGGTTATTTTAACTAGAGTAGATTCATTTTTTAGTGTAACTCGTAATTTGGTAAATTCAATATTTGAAAGGATTTCACACTATGTATTTATCGATATCAATGGTTTTTAATCCATGATGCACATGTAAATACATTCCATACACATGAATCCTCTCCCCCTTTAATCCTAAGGTGATCCAATCAATTTTGGGGCCCTTTATTTCATTATGGATGCCCTGATCAAGTCATCAATATTAAATGAGTGGTTTTTCTTTGTTTTCCCCTTATCTTACACTGGTTACTCATTACCATGGTGTAATATTTTTACTAATGAGTAAACAAGTGTGGATATTAATCAGGTGTGATCTAGTTCTTCTTAAAATAATATTTTATATCATTCTTATTGGTGTTACCATTTGGAATCATTGAGTTAATCACCAGTTAAAGGTAGGTGGTCAAAAACCAAACCCTATGGTTTATTCCTATTGTTAAAGTATGTGAAATATTATAAAATTAAATTGACACCACATGTTCATTAATAAATTGAATAATGGATGATGATAAATCTTGTTTTGGATTATTCCTTAGATCCCTTCAGATCTAATTGTGTTGTGACTTAGATTGTAGATACCCATTCGGTGAGCGAACCCTTGAATAATAATGAATTGGATATTGTCTTAAAGTATGTGTTAGCATGATGTGATACCTCTGGTGATTTCTTAATATATAATTGCCTTGGTAATGGATTATTCTTATTGAAATGACAAGGTGGTAATTTGATGTAAAAATAAATGTATAATTAAAATACAAATGGTAATTTTAATAATTAACCATTAAGGCTTATGATATAATATTGTGATATCCTTGTTGATATGAATTCTATTGTGATTCATGTTCTAATGATTATATAGAGGACTTGGTCTAGTTTCATGACATAATTATTATATATAGGGATAGGTCCTAATGCTAAAATTCTTATATAGAAGTCTTGACCTAGATATTGAAATGCTAATATAGAGGGATTTCCCAATTATATGATTATACCATGGATTCTAGTTATGGTTGGCATGGTTGTGCTATAAGCTTATAAATATTCTAGAATAGTGTTGAATTAGGTTGACCATTTTATTTTATTAATTTGATTAATTAATACACTAGTTATCACTTTATTGGTTGAACCTACTGATTTTACTCACACCTTATTTGGTACACCATTTGATACCCACAAAGACTACATGGATGCACATTTGTAAAAGGGGAAATGACCTTGTTGTTGATTACTTCTTGCTGAATGGGTTGTATCTTAGAGATGAGATCGACATGGGGGTCAGGACTAGGGTCTTTTGAGTTTATTATGTTATCATATTCCTTCAATAGTATTACATTCAGTTTTATATTTAGATACATTTTTATCAGTCATTCCATGGTTCACTATTATTTTATTTATTGGTTCTTCCTTTACTTTCAAGATTTATGTTGTATTATTTCCACTATTTTAATTAATCTGATATTTTTTTACTATTTTTTATTTTCATTTTATTTTAACTTTATACCAGGGGGTATACTCTCCCTACTATATTATTCACACCCCCACTACTAGTCGACAGCCTCTGGCGTATGGGGAGGTGTTCTTGAGGTCCGAAAACCAACCCAATTTGGCCATGTGAGAGAGTGTCGGGTTGGGGGATGTTACAATAGTGATAAAATATTTACATCTAATTTTTATAAAGGGCTTCAGATGTCATTGGGTACTGAGTTAAGTTTTAATATATCTTTTTATCCTTGATCTGATGGAAAATCGGAGTGGAAAATTCAAATTTTGGATGATATGCTTTGGGATTACTCATTAGATTATCATGGATGTTTGGATTTACACATTTAATTAGTGAAATATTCTTATAAAAACATTTTTCATTTAATTATATATATATAACCATTTTATTTGATATTTTTAAATTTATTTCGAACACTAACATGTTGGGATGATGTCATTGAGAGAAATTTATTAGAATCTAAATTGGTAGATGAGATGGTTGAAAAGGTAAAGATGATTCAACACTATATGAGGGTATATTAGAGCTTGAATAAGTGTTATTATAATAACTAGATGAATTATAATTTCTTTTAGGTAGGGGAGATTATTTTCTTAGAATATCTCCATGGAAAGGTGTGATATATCTTAGTAATAATGGGAAATTAATATCAATGTTTATTGGTCCCTAAGAAATTATAGAAAAAGTGGGATCAATTTATTATCGTGTTTCCTTACCACTGGGTTTATTTTAGATACATTATCGGTTTAATGTTTCAATTTTAAGGTATTATATACCTAATTCATTAATCCCTAATGTGGTATAGTTAAAAGAGAATCATTTTTATGAGGAAAATCAAATTCAAATTCTTGATTGCATAGACTAAGTGTTGTACAATAATTTAACTCACTAGATAAATGTTTTTTGGAAATATCCCATGATTGAAGAAGAAACATTGAAGATTAAAGTAGAAATGATTGAAAAATATCCATATTTTTTAAAAAAACAATAAAATTATGAGGATGCAATTTTGTTATGTGGGGAGAATGTGACAACCCATATATTTTTTATAATAAATTAATTATATATATTGTTCATATTAATTCTATATATTCGTATTAATAGTTATTACTATAATAAAAGAGTTAATGTTATTATTTTATAGAACAAGAATGTGATTCTTTATTTAGAAAGGAAATTATTTTTTATTATAACTACATTACTTTCATCAAAACAAAAAAATATATTCAAAACCAAAACATCATTATTCTAAAATCATGCTTTGAAATTTTATTTTCACCTTTTCTCTCAAATAAAAAAAATTACATAATCAAATTGAAATAAAACCAAATGAGTCTAATTATAATTTCAAGATGGTACTAGTTTCATTCTACATCTTGGCCGCAAGGCTTGGCAGACCATGTGCCAATTGCATCGCCGACAGGAGGAGACATAACAAACCAAGTACCCATGCTCCTCATGGATTTCCAATACCATAAATCTCACCAAGAACCTCCATTTAAATCCCATTTTTCATCCCCAAATCACCAAAAAATAAAAAATCTCACACAAAAAAAAGACTAAACACTATATTTTATTTTGTTGAAAATTCATTTTTACACTTCTAAATGAATTTTTTGAAAAATAAATTCATTGTGTTAGGTGACATTATATTAAAATTAATCATTATCGCCTTTAAGAATTTAATATTTAAAAAAAATAGGATAATAATTTTCAAAATATTCAATAAGTTCTATTTAATATTTATCTATAAAAATAAGTTACCTGGGTAAAAAATTAGTCACCATGGTGAATGTTAAAATGAGATAAAAATGGTTAAAAACTAAGTAATAAGGCCAAAAAATCTTATATTTAATTTTTAGTTTTAGCGGATTATAAATCCTTTTAATATTATCCTTGAAATTGGGATTTTTCCACTTTCCTTCAGAATGGAAATTATTTTATATTAAGAAAACATGTGTTTGCAAGGGTGTCACTCCTCTCACTTATAAATGGATCCCTTCACCACCTAACTATTACACACACATTGGGCGCCATATCTTGACCATGCCCCATAAAAATACATACCCAACTATCATTATCATGTCCTATAATTTTTTATCTTTTGAATCTTCCAATCTAAAAAGTTTTAAGGAGAGGATTAAAGGAGGATATCCATGGAAGAGGTAATAGTCTTAGCAGAGATCTTTCAAGTTTATTTTTTCTTCAATATCCTCAAAATATTTTATAAACATTATAATATAATGAAATTTGTATCATTATTATGCTAAATTTTTATTAGATTTGTGTAACAACTAGTATAAACATTCCTCCCATATTTTATAAAATGAAAATGTTTCCAATGTTATGTGAGGATTACCACCTTCATGAATGATGTATTTTGTTTTTCATAACCGCTTTATATGTCTAGTTATAAAAATTAATTCAATGAATTAATATATTATTTAAAAAATTTATAGTTTTTTAAATGATAAAATATACATTATATTAAAATTATAAATAATAAATGGTCATCGTAAAATTTAACCACTTAAAATGGTCATATCATGAAAATTTGTATATAATAACTTTTAACCATTCTATTTCATCTATCTTCTTCATCCACCTCTTCATGAAGATAATTTATCAGATTAATAAAAAATATTTAAATTAATTAAGCTTCTATAAAAGTTATATTATTACTATACAATAAAATATTTTTACTAATTTCATTGTTATAATGTGTTATTGTTTGGATCGATTTCACCATCTACAAGAATGGTGTTATAAAGTTTAGGTAATGAATGATTAAGAAAACATAAATGATAGAAATATTATTTAATGATGATAAATATAATATTTTTTCATTATTACATAATGGTGAAATGTCCATCATAACAATGAAATTCAAATTAAACAATAATGGTTATTTTAAATACTCAAAAAAATTATCAATGAATATTAACAAAAAATTAAATATATCATAATTTATTGAATTCCATTGATTCTAAAATGATAATAAACACATAACATGACACGTATATTACATATGGAACCATTTTATGTATATGTTTTACCATTACTAGGACACCAAATCAGTTTTAGATATTATGAACCAAACAACCCCAAAATGACCAACATGAATTATACCGATCTAGTAAATCACTAAATAAAGATAAATAATTAATTAAAAGGAATAATATATATATACATATGGTTTAAATTATGTAAATATTTAATATAATTTTATTATTCTGGAGGGTAAAATTATTACGAAGCAATTCGGGACTCGAGGTAAGGGGTTTTTCTTTTAAACCTTATTTTAAAAGTGTCGAAATTTTTATTCCAACTATTTATCATAATTGTATATATTTGTTCAAGAAATGTTTTCTCTAAACATCAATGTTTTCTTAAATTAATTTTATATAATCTTTTAATTTCATTATAATGGTTTGAAAAAATGATTTTTTTAAAGTTTTTGATAAATATGTTTATTGAATTTTTTTATAAAATTGTGAAAATAATGTTTTTTATTATCTACTACATGACCACATTTAACCATATTCATGATATTTCTTCATTATAAATATTCTCTTTTGTGTTTTCATGTTTTTATAAAGTAAATTAAATTCAAATTTTTTGCGATTACTTTTTTTAAAGAGTTATAAAAGAGAAAGATATTTCTTATTATTTTTATGTGAAAAATATAAGTCATTATTCTTATGGGATCATAAAAATGTTTTTATAAGTTTTATGATGAAATTTAAAGCCATAATGAGTTTTATTCTTGTTATTGTTCTTATAATTATATATAATTATAGGTGGTTCTATTATATCCCTTTAGTGCATTGAATAATGGTGATGGATTTAATTCGATGTTAGTTACTCCTATAAATATATTGAAATTATCTGGTTGTGAGATTCCATTATGAAAATATATTGGAATTGACAGGGAAGGTTAATCCATTATAATGTTTATTATAAGGGTTCTTGTAATATTTGTATGAATATGATATCTCAAGTAATATTAATGATTATTTTTTCCATTTATAATTTAATAAGAAATGCTTTATGAAAATAATTAGGCAATGATGTTGTTTTTATGAGTAATTAAGTGATTATTTCATATCAAAGTTTATCATATAAAAAATGGAAAACATATTCATGGGTTTTTCTATTTCTCAATGGACTAACTTGTTTATTTTCTTTTTATATCTCTTACTGAGTCTTATTTCATCATACCACATTTTCAAATAATTTTATATGATTTAAGGATGTATAAGAACTCTGTAGAGGTCAGTATTTTAGTTATAAAGACTTTTCTTGAACAAGGAAAGTATGTCATTAATAAAAAGGGAGGTTGAAATTAAGAACATGTTTTTTGTGAAATAAATGTACGCATTGTGTAAGTGATCTATTTTTTAATGTAATGGTTTTCCTAATTATCTAAATATATAAACCTAAATGGTCATGGAAATGTTTTGAAGTGAAATCCTTGATATAAATTAAGTAGTTATGGGTTATTTTTGAATGGCCTACTATAAAACATAGATAAATATCTTAACATATCACTATCAACGTCACTGAAGTAATCCATACCAATTCATACAATATCACTCTCTTACAGAAGATGATAATATTATTGTAATGAAAACAAACATATCACCTATGTTAAATTATTAATACAGTAACTCATCTAGAATTCCACTGAAATAATTTAGGATAATTATATATTCATTTAAAATCCTTCATGGTGTCTCTAAAATATTAAATAAATTATAAAAAAATTGGCTTGTCTATGGAAGTAATAGAGATAATGGACATTGATAAATATGAGGAAATATATGGAAAACATTCATAGTATTATGGGAAAAATGAATCCCTATACAAACTTATCTAAAAAATTATAGTTAAAAATGAAAACAAGTTCTTTAAATATCAATCCAAGGGAGAGGAGATCATGGGAAAGGCATATAAATATAATTACCTAAGTCCTATATTATAAGTAAAATAACCCTAATCAAAATGGAAATATCACAAATATATTGAATTTCATTTTAAATGATCCATGGCTAGAGGGGATTTTATTAAAAGAAGAAAACATATAAGGGGAGGGGAATCCATATGTTGAGGGAAAAATTTCCCCATGAGGGTGTCAAAATTTGGAACATAAGGAGGCCATGAGAATATAAGAGGAGGTGTTGAGAAAGAGATATACATGAAGATGATGGCTAAAAATAAGCATAAACTATATGAGCACACATTTATTTGTATAATCTTGTTGTAGATCATCATGAAGAATCATTGAGGTACTTATCACTATATTTTAGGTCTATTACTGGAGTTTAAATTGGAGTAGTTTATTTTTAATATATTTATTATTTTATATTTCTATAAGCACTAGTTTTTGTGATTATTCCTTTTTTATCCAATGCTTCTCCCATCCGGATAGTGGATAGATGATCAATGGGGAGTAATTAATGGAGTGAAAGTTAAAGCTCCCCCTTGGAGTTAAATTAAGGACATAGAAACCTAAGACATGTTAGTGTGGTTGACAATCCATAATAGTGTGAACATAAAAACCCACATAGCAATCCCAATCTCCTGAGAATGTGGTAGTACACAACATTACTGAAAGTGGGGGATTAATTTTCATAATGTTGTCTTTATAAAAAACCTTACATGGATCTATGGTTTCATTAAAAAATATTAAGTAATCAACTCAAAGATAATACTTTACTATTAAATGATATTTTCTCATGAAATTGTAGTTAACAATGGGTATAATTTTATGAAATAGCTGAACTTTATTTTCCCCTCAATAGTAATACATTCAAGTAGATATTAATTCTTTAGTAGTTGAATCTCGAACAAGATCACTATTTACGGTCTTATTATCTATCTCAGATTTAACACGTCCACCATATCCTTTTTATTACTTTTATTATAAAAAAACAACCAAGATCAAGTGTGATCCAACACTTATCCCTATAAATAAATGAACTTTCACTCTACTAATATTGTGGTATAATGATCCCAATAAACTTAAAGGGATTCAACTAACACTATTAGAACCGTTTTTAGGTATAAAACATGGGTGTTAATTTTTTTTGGAGAAAAATAGAATATAAAACATAAAATCAAAAAATAGAAAATAATATAAATAATAAAAAATATAAAAATACAAAAAATATTTCAATTTCATCAAATTTATAATTTGATTAAATGTATTTTTTGTTACAAGTCTATAGGAACTAACTGGATTGAGCTATCTCTTTTGAGCTTGTCCATAGGAAATAAGTAATATCATGTTGTATCAAACCAACATAATATTTATCAATTTTCCTTTCCCTTATTTATTTTCTATCTTAAAATAGGACAACAACATCATTGTAAGAGAGTGATGTCTAATTTTTTGTGTAAGAATTGTTTTTGTGTGACTATATTTTCTTTTCAAATCATTTTGAAAATAAAATAAAATATATGAAAATAAAATAAAATTGAGATTAAAATAATCATTAAAGGTGATTATGAAAAAAAAATGAGAAATTGGATGCCTTTAAAATCATTAATTTACTAAATTTTTTGTATTAGATAACTTTATATTTACACATCTATAAAGCCCGGGTCAGTAAAATGGATATTATTATTCCAGCAATGAATTGAATGGATAATTTTTTAACCCATTCTCTATATATAATATAAAATATATTGAAATGTGTTTTATTGTACATATTTCTTAATAGTCATGGAAAATATAGGAAACTGGGATAGTCTAGGATTCTTGTTTGAATATATAAGAGTAAGTTTCATTAAATGAAATTGGTACTGATGTTAATTTTTATTCCCTTATAAAATCTATTGATAAAAACCTTTATTTTTTTCCCATTTAAGAATTAATGACCATGATATTCCTATTAGGTAAGTTTTATTACAAGATAATTAATCAAAGCCTGTCCATTTTTTGGTTCATTTTATAATATTTTTTTAGCTATTTGTATAGGAGGAGGTTAATTTAATGATATATCTTGAAAAGAAGTTCACTATTATGGGAAGAATTTAGGTAAATATTTCATTTCTAATAGTAAATGTAGTCAGGTAAAATTTTCATTATAATTCTTTTTACCCTCTTAATCTTTATAAAATGTGTTTATGAGAAATAATTTTATTTAAAATAATAAATATTAAATGAAAAATATTGAAAAATAAATAAAGATAAATAGATGAATCTAATATTATTATTCATTGTAATGAATTATAAGACATCAAAAAATAAGGTGCAAAATAGTATTGTTGATCACATGGATGGCTTAACACCTGAGATTCTACTATAGTAGGTAAACACCATATCTTGAACTATCACAAAATGCACTTTTTAAGTGCCATTATTCATGAAATTATTAAAAATACTAATTTTATAATTTTTAAATTTACCAAAATAACTTCATGTTTAAACTCATAAAATCAAAATTATCTTAGTATAAATCTTTGAGCTTTTTCTGAAAAGGTCAATTTTCAGACAAAAAAAATGGTTTTCACAAAACTTGTAATTGGTATGAATTTATTGTTATATAAGAATGACCAAGAAATTTATAAAACATTTATGCAATAAAATAATAATTTTAGGGATAACATTAATCATCTTAAAATGTTATTTGACCTTAGAAAACCTATGTAAAACATTTTTATAACTAATTAAAATGGTACATTAATATAAAAAAACTGTTTTTGGTATTTTCCCTAAATCATGAGTTTTTCAAAGTAGAATAAATTTCAACTTGACTTGGAAGTATCATATCCTCTATTAATTTTATAATAATTTAATTTATGTGATTAGAATCAGTATCCAAGATAATTTTACCTCATATTTAAATTTAAATCTTAAGAATATAATTTCTCTAAAAACAGTTCTACATGTTTAATTGAATATATTTTAAAATTAAATTCTCATACCTGTAGAAATTTTATTTCTTTAATTAGTTTACAAATTTAAAATTTAAAATTTAAAATTATGTAATTAGGTCAATTTTAATTTTGGATATTAAAATTATTTACTACTGTTAAAAACTGGTCACCCCGGTAAAATGTAAAAATGGTAAAAGGTATTTTACTAAGGGGAAAAGGCTTAAACATGTTTAAAAAATTCCAAATGGATTTTTTGAGTTATTTATCGAATAAACCTCACCACTTATCTTATTTTTTCCATTTTTTAAACCCATGAAACTATAATAGTGAAATTAAATTATTGAAATTCAATTGGTATTTCTAAAATTACCCTTCTCTTCACTTAAAAAAAGGTAAAACTCCCCCTTCTATAAATATTGGAAACTAGATACATCTATGGAACAAATTCACCTAGATATAATCACCTCACAAATGGACAATTAAACATTGAATCAATATTCACCCTAATGCATGATGAGTGGTCCTAAGAATACACAACTAGGGAGACACTCCCGAGGACATTCTTTGGAATATCCACACACTCTTAATAAACCATGATGAAGGATTTTTCATACCACTACCTTGGTCTCCTACCAATGAAAATTATTGAACCTAATTACTTTATAACATGTATAAATCAACATATTTGAACTTCCCTCACCCATATATTTATTTAATGGGGGTACTTCATGTTATTTTGACAATACCTTATAGATTTTAAGTTTATTAAGGGGTGTTATCTAGTCATCCATGTTATTATATTGAATGGGGATCTATTTGATTTTTTTTATCTCTCATTGTATGTATATACATGTTTTATTTAATAATAGGTTCCTGAAGGAATAGTGTAAAAGGGTATTGATGAAACTTATGGGGAATGAATTAAAATTAATCAGGGGATGGGTGGGGCCCAAAATTATACAGCCCCTCGATTAATATATAGTTATCATGAGACAAAACAGTTTAATATTTACTGTATACCTATACCCATAGTGGGATAAGTGTCTTGAAACAAGGCCTTAACAACATGTTTGGATGTTCATAATTATGCATTACATCAGTATGGGATCAATTAATATTATTATCCATGTTTTCATTTTTTATCATGGATAAAAATGCCCTCACTTTTAGTTGATTATGGTTTCATGTTGTTCACTTATTCCTTAAAATTAACTTATTTCATTTTTATGTTATGTAATAATTCATTTTTTCTACTCCATACTGAGCATCTATGCTCACCCTTATTTGTTTTCATTTACAAAGGATACCTATAGGAGGATTATTTTTTATTTTTAGGGATATAATGTCAGGGATAATAATGTTTGTGCAACATGTTAATGTTGTATATTATGTTTCCAAATGTAATGTATGTATCTATTTAGTCTTACAAGACTGATATGTTTTTTGATCCTATGGGAACTCTTGTATTCAATGAAAATAATGTAATATAACTATTGGATTTGAGTTTCTAGAGTCTAGGATGTAAAAGTTGGTATAAATGGATGTTTAGTAGGAAACTTGGGAATACATTTTGAGGAACTAAGTTAGATAGAACAAGTTCTATGAAAACCCCTTAAGATTTATAGGGAATGCTCTAGAAAATTTAATTGAAAATGTATTTTGAAATTCAATATCTTGAGAAAATTATTTTTATGTAATTGTAAAACAATGGTGAATAATGGGAACAATGGAAATCATATCAACACTCATGGTCAATGTAGATATATTCCCCCAAAAAAAGTTAATGAAGTAGGAGTTGAGGCTAATCAGTTCATAACCATATTATAGAAGTTGAACCTGTTTATGATAAATTTTTTGGATCAGTGTTATAGAACTAATACTAATTACGATCGTAAAATATGCTTGTAATGTAAATGCTTACAATAGGGGGTGAATTGTAGTTTAAAAGAATTAAACTAAAAAATAGACAAGCCTCTTAAAGTAAGATAATCAGATGTGACCCTCAATCTGATAGCCAAGAATCACATAATCGTAATTATAATTAATACAATTAAATCAGATTGTAACAGATCATAATCACTATGGATCCTATTAAACGAAGTTTTTTATCGTAATTAGAATATTACAGATAAAACAAACAAAATAGAAATATGAATATTAAGTTTCACTTTCTATTATATGTGTAGAATAATATAAAATTTGTAAGAAACAAGTAATACAATAGCTAAAGCTATTTAAATAATAAATCTCTTTTAACCTTAAGAGAAAGGTAGTCTATAACCCAAACTGAAGGTATCCCTTGTTTTATGCTTACAAAAAAAGTTTGTCTTCCTTTACTAGGGAATCCCTCGATACGATGATCAGAATAGATCTATCTTCCTATTCGTGGAAGCCCTCGATATGATGATCAGATTCTCTATCTACCTAGCCCCAATATCCCCCGATTTGATGGATCGAATTATCTATCTTTCTATCCTCAGAAACCCTTGATCGTTATGATGATCAGATGCAAATTACAATGAAAAGGTTCATAAATAGATAACCTCACAAGGTTTCCTTAGAACTAAAAAACTCTAAAAAAATTACAAAGACTAAGAATAAGATTTTAATGCTTTTCAATTTCAAGATCTCTCACAAAATAATAAAATACAAATAAATAAATCAATCATATTACACACTCCAAACTCTTCGAATGACCTGGTATTTATATGAATCTTCCCAAGGGTCATATTTCTCTCCCAACGGTCATATTTCTCTGATATTGTTGCAATAACTTGGACACCTAGCACATAACATCTCATAATGATCTAGAGTAACTAAATTTATGACGTCGTATTGGTTTACACCATTATAGTGTAAAAGGTTTTCCTTACTTTTGAAATAATTTCTCTGAATACGATTGTAAACTTAAGTCAATCCAATGGACTTCCTTAACAATGAAAATATGATAATCTTTATGAGTATCAGTATGATTTTATCTATATTAGTATCAGTCTAATATTTAAGGCTTTTTCAGTATGATAGACAATGTAGAAAGTCTAACAAATGATCTGATAAATTTTAATCTTATTTTTATCAAACACATACACTTTATGATAATCATAATGAAGAATATAAAGTTCATACTCATAATACTTAATAACTTATTCTAAGTATGGTAACAAGTAATGTTTTATGCAAAAACATTCTAAAACACTTTGGAGATAAAAAAGTTAGTAAAACATGTTTTAAGAAGAATTTGGTGATTTCTAAAACTAAAGGAATAGAAAAAATAAGAAGTATAACTTCTACATCAACAAAATTACCTCGCCTGCAAAAAGAAACTTCCTAATCCACAACATGGTGTAACAATGTTGGGCCATTTCATAAAAAAAACCTCTAGAATTCAATGGAACTATTAATCCATTGGTAGATGAACAATGGATCAGGTCCCAATATAAGATCTTTCTTACTTTGGGAAGTAGTGAAAAGGAAAAGGTCTCCATGGTAGTTGATCATTTGAAGAGATATACGGACTAATGGTGGTTTTCTAATTTGAAACACTAAAGATGAATATGTGATAAATTGCATGGAATATGGAACTTTTAAGGGGTAATTCTAGGAAAAATACTTTCCCTGTGAGAAAATATCATAAATAGAAAGAAAATTCCCCAATCTTAAAAAAGGAGGTGGAAAATTTTGTTGAATATAAGGATAACTTTACATGGTTAGCTAGAAAACCTATGGAAAATGTGCATAGGCTAAAAAGAAATATTGATCATTTATTGTATGTGTTAAAGATGATACTTTGAAGGGAATTGGTATGTCAGACCTTTTTTATATGACGATTAGACTCAAGTTCCATTAAGATAGAAAGGGAGTTCTCTATGATGTATATATTCAAGGGAAATCTGGAGAAGATGATTCTAATTAAGAATCATGGAAAGAAAAATATGATAGTGGCAAAGAAAGGAATGGTGGGATTTACCACATGTGATAACTATTAGAAGAAACACCTTACAGGTAGCTATAAGGAACCAGAGTTTGCTACAAGGGGGGACAAAAAATCCATCAAACTCACCAATGCACATGAAGGGAAGAATCTATTGAGGTTCAATTTTTTATATGTAGGGAGAATGGACATTATGTGAACCAATACACCAAAAATCAGAGGAATTTACTATAATGAACCAGATTAGGTATTTCGTCTGATGGATGCCAGAACCATCCCTCCACTAGCCCAAAGGGCGTTCCCGATCCCTATAAGCTAGAAACTAGTGCTTGGGCCTCACAAGAAAACACTAGAGAAATATTTTTCCCAATAATCCTATTAAATAAAATATCATAAATATAATAAATATCTTACATGAACCATCTCTATATCAAACCTCCACACCCAAAAAAATAAAAAAAAAATAGAACAGAATATAAGTAAATAAGTAAATATCATGAGCACCAAAAACCTCCCTCACCACCCAAAGCTCCCTCTCTTGTAAAAAGTATTCTTATTGATTATCCTCATCCACCACAATATCACTACACCTCCAACCGTAGAAAGAAATAAAAACCAAAATGTTCAAAGAAAATCATATAAAGGGAAACTTACTAGTCATTGTAGGAAAGTAAAGGAAGGTCTAACCAAAATCAAATAACCAGTACACTATCCAAATGTGGAAAAATAAAAACTAACTTTAGAGGATCACCACTCTCAAGAGCAGCTAATAAATTGAGCCAAGAATCTGAAACTGAGATATTAATATAGGCATGATCACAAAAGCACGCAGTAGTCCACCACAACCGGTCAAAACTAAGCATCCATTTTCATATTACATCCTAAGCATGCTAGTTTGAAATATAATAGAAAATTATACATTTTTCATAAGGATTTAAAAGAAACAACAACACCTAAAATGTGTGTTAAAACTCATTTTCCAATATATTTATTAAATGAAAAAAATACTTGGAAATCACTTTTCCTGGTCTAAAACACTTGGCCAAAATAGAATTTTAAAATCACACTTTAAAACCCATTTCAAAAACACATCTTTTAGAAATACACATTTCAAAATTCAAAAGGTTTTTTATCTATCACATGGTTTTCCAATCCATGTTTGGAAACCAACCATTTATAAAACCAAGAACAACATCCTAAAACCCCATTTCAAAACTCAAACACACATAGAGTTTCATCAAAAACCATTTTTCTACTTTTTGCATAAGAGAATACTATTCAAAATCATTTCAAAAAATATTTTCAAAAAACGTTAATTTAATGATTTTCATTTCACTTATTTAAAAAATTTCACTATCAAATTTTATAACATTTGAAAAGAAAATACAGAAGAAGGAACAAAGCACATATGAAGGAACCACTATGTCAAGGCATACTATAAGGGATAACAAACAACAATGACATATATGCCATGAAATAAAAGAATAATAGGGGATACAACTGATGCACAATTTTATATCCCCTAAATTATCCTAAAAAGGATCATAGTGTCATGTTACTAACCAAAAGTCCCTAACGAGATCTACCATGACTCAGAATGACCCTAGGCTAAACTGTATCACATATCAAGACTTCAAATGGTTGGAGGCTCACATGGTCCTCCCTGAGCTCTCACGGTCCCCACTAGGTCACTATCGATCCCCAACAGCCCATGAGAACAAACAATATTAGGGGTTATTTCCCACAATGGACTCTCTCAATCCCATGGGTAATGCTCCTAATCACTAGCCTAGGTCATATCATCAACCACCTCAGTCACCTATCCCATTTACAAAGGTCTACCATGACAAGTCAAATAAGGTGTGCATAATCAAGCATTTCTTAACTCAAGGATAAAAGATTAAAAAAACTCAAATATCATATCCTACCCTCACAAAAATAACCCCATTCATAAAGAACACATATAGAATATAAAATTCATCAAATATAAACATCCATGCATGGGATCGCATGCCACTTTGGTCTGTAAGTATCCAAAGGGGGCTCAAGAGGATATCACATCATTTTAGGAAAACTCAATTCCTTAAAATGCCAAACATTACATTCTTTAAAACATAATGAGCTTGCAACGACAATTCATTTCATCATAACACTTTTGAAACACAAATGTTAGCTCACTCTCACTCACAACAAGAAAAATTACCTATACCAACGGTTTGGGAAGCCGTTAAACTGTTGGTATAGGTCTTTCCCAACGGTTTGGGATAGGTCTTTTCCAACGGTTTGGGGAAACTGTTGGGATAAGTATATATATATATAAAATGTTTCAGCGGAGGTTTGAACTCACAACCTCAACGTTATATACCAATGACTTTACCACTATCCTAAGAGTTGCCTTTGTGAATATATTTGGATATATATATATATATGTAATTTATATATTGATTTATTTGACGATATTCGATAAATGTACACATAAAAAATAGGGGTACATATCCCAACGGTTCTCAAAACCGTTGGGATAGGCCTTTCCAAACGTTGTGAGAACCGTTGGGATAAGTACCCACTCTTTCCCAACGGTTTGGCCAAACCGTTGGGAAAAGTGGCCTCAAAGTGGCCTTTTCCCAACAGTTTGGCCAAACCATTGGGAAAGCCAGACCCTTTCCCAACGGTTTGGCCAAACCGTTGGGAAAAGTGGCCTCAAAGTGACCTTTTCCCAACGATTTGGCCAAACCGTTGGGAAATCCACACTCTTTCCCAATGGTTTTGGAAAACCGTTGGGAAAAGTGGTCTCAAAGTGGGTTTTTCCCAACGGTTTAGCCAAACCATTGGGAAAGGGGACCTATACCAACGGTTTCAGATTTATATTAGTGACTACTGAAATTTCTGCTATTTGCGACAGGATCACGTCGCAAAAACTCTTTTGTGATGGGGTCCCGTCGCAAATAGCCCGTTGAAGAAAATGGCATTGCAACTAGTATTTTTTTGCGACGGGCCCGTCGCAAATAGATCTCCAATTAAATACAATATATATACAAGAACTTGTTGCGATGGGTCCGTCACAAAAAGTATTTGTGACGAAACAACGGCCCGCCACAAATAGCTTTATGTTATAAACTTGTTGCGACGGTAAAGTAACTCGTCGCAAATAAATTTTAAAAAATATATATATACTCTATTTGCGACGGGACCCCGTCGCAAAAGACCCCATCGCAAATACTTAATAAAATACAAAAAATAATATAATTAAGATTAATGAAAAAATAATATCAATATTATTAAAATAATAAAAAATAAAAAATATTAAAATTCTCAATATTTGCAAATACTTAATAAAATAAAAAATAAAAATAAAATTATGATTAATGAAAAAATAATATTAATATTAATAAAATAATAATAAAAAATATTAAAATATTAAAATTCTTAATATTCACAAAAAATATAAAAATCATAAAATATTATTATTATTATTATTAGTAAAATAAACAAACATTCAAAAATATAATACTAATAATAAATAAAAAATATTAAAATATTAAAAAAAATTATGCAATATTCGCACTAATATAAAAGACAAAAAACTGTAAATAGTTCATATTACAACAAATGTTCAATTCAAATGTTTTTAACAGAACAAAAAAATCACTGGGGGATAGTCTTCTAGATGAGTTGGGGAGCTGGAGGAGATTGTGGAGGAAACTCTATCCCCAAACTACCAGTCAGACGGTACATGTACTTCATCTGCTCGTGTTGCTGCTGTTGTCATCGACACATGTCCTGCTCGTGCTGCTGACGCATCTCTTCCTACTGCTTCTACAAACTCTCTATAAGCTCAGTTTAAGCTCGCAACTGTACTTCATTCCTAATTATTCCTAATTATTCCTAATTATTACTAATTATTACCAATTATTACCAATTATTACCAATTATTATCAATTATTACGAATTAATACGAATTATTACGAATAATTCCTAATTTTTCCTAATTATTCCTAATTATTCCTAATTATTCCTAATTAATCCTAATTAATCATAATTACTCCTAATTACTCCTAATTAATCCTAATTATTCCTAATTATTCCAAATTAATCCTAATTATTCCTAATTATTCCTAATTATTCCTAATTATTTCTAATTATTCCTAATTATTCCTAATTAATCCTAATTATTCCTAATTATTCCTAATTATTCCAAATTATTCCTAATTATTCCTAATTAATCTTAATTAATCCTAATTAATCCTAATTATTCCTAATTATTTCTAATTATTCTTAATTAATCCTAATTAATTCTAATTAATCCTAATTATTGATAATTAATCCTAATTATTGCTAATTATTGTTATTTATTGCTAATTATTGCTAATTATTGCTAATTATTGCTCATTATTCCTATTTATTGCTAATTATTTCTAATTATTATTATTTATTCCTATTTATTACGATTTATTACTATTTATTAATACTTATTACTATTTATTACTATTTATTACTATTTATTACTATTTATTACTATTTATTACTATTTATTACTATTTATTACTATTTATTACTATTTATTACTATTTATTACTATTTATTACTAATTATTACTAATTATTACTATTTCTTACTATTTCTTACTATTTGTTACTATTTGTTACTAATTATAACTATTTATTAATATTTATTAATATTTATTACTAATTGTTACTAATTGTTACTAATTGTTACTATTTCTTACTATTTCTTACTATTTATTACTATTTATTACTATTTATTACTATTTATTACTATTTATTACTATTTATTACTATTTATTAGTATTTATTTCTAATTATTAGTATTTATTACTATTTATTAGTATTTATTTCTAATTAGTAGTAATTATTACTAATTAATGCTATTTATTACTAATTATAAATATTTATTACTATTTTCTTCTAATTATTACTATTTATTTCTAATTATTACTAATTAGTGTTAATTACTATTAATTAGTGCAAAATACAGCTACTAATTACTAATTACCGCTAATTATTTATATACATTACTAATTATCGTTAATAATTATTAATTATTACTAATTACTAAGAATTAGTACTAATAATTTAATTTTATTATTACAAATAAATAATGATGACAAAACAATTTAAATCTAACTTAATTACAACTAATCAGCAATAATTAAAATTAATATAAAGAAATGAAATAAATACTAAATCAAATAAAATATAAATACTTTTAAACTAAATCTCTTATAATTGTAGAAGACTTCACAACTTATTCGTAAAAAAACCAACTCAAACATTTTCACTCTAAAATTAGGGTTTAGAGAAGCAGATGAAGAAGGAATTCAAGAGGGAAGAAAAAACGGATGGAGGTATGTATAAGTTAGTTTAGTTGCGACGAGATTATTTGCGACGGGATTCCCGTCGTAAATAGTATTTTTTGCGACGGGACCCGTAACAAATGATTTCGGCCGCATTAATTATGGTCGGCGGTTAAAAGGTTTTTTGTGACGGACCCCGTCGCAAAAAATAACCTGCCGACACACTATTTGCGATGGGACAACATCTCGTCGCAAATAGGTTGTTACCGCCACCGGTTATTTACGACGGGACCCGTCGCAAATACCCTCCGGGGGTCGAACTAGTTGCGACGAGGGATCCCCCGTCGCAACTAGTTCTTACCGTCTCCCGGTATTTGCGACGGGCGGTGTCTACCCATCGCAAATACTCTTTCACGCGGTTTGGCACGCAAACCACACCAATCCGCGCGTAAGTTTTTGCGACGAGCCGCCTATTCCCGCCGCAAATAATTGGTTATTTGCGACGGGTTGATTGTCTCATCGCAAATAACCTCTTCGACGGACTATTTGCGACGAGATTTATTCGCGTCGCAAAAAACCCGTCGTAAAAAACGGTTTTTCCCGTTGTGTCTTCCCTTTTTTTAAAAAACCTTTGAAAACATTCAAAGCCATGATGAGTTCCAAAATACAACCCCATAAAATAACGCATCCATTTGAAATCATCCAGCTCATTTAAAAATCTCAAAAGGTTTAAACACCTCAAAACAAAGGTCACCACGTCCATTTGAAAACACACCCAAACCATTTGTTTGAATACCACTTTAAATCAAGAATACTTTCTAAATCGTCAATTTGGTTCTCTCCATCACTTTTTAAAATCAAAAGCATTCTTCAAAATCCATCCAGGCATTTTAACACACTTGGAATGGATTCTCATCTCATGAAAAGGTTTCAAAAAACTTTTAAATTATCTAGGACCCTCATAGGTCATACATATATGCATACTTTTAAAGATAAATCATTCTCAAACATCAATCAATTAAAGGAATATAATATAAAGTGACAGAAAATAAACACCTACCCCGGACCAATGGAAATCGATCCAGAAACAAGTTATGTTGAGATAAAACATGTCTCCTTAAAAGGAGAATGCTCCCACATATAACAGAGTATCCCTCTAAACACTACACAACAAAATTGGAATTTTAAATCTTTCCCTAACCCTAGAAGTGGCTCATCAATAATTACGATTCAGGGAAGGGGGAAAATCAGGTGAGAGAGGGAGTAAGAAAAAAATAGAGGATAGAATTAGAGGCTCACTGTATTCGATCGGAGGGAAAACATACAAAATTAGTGGAGGGAAGAGGGAAATGGGAGGGGTCTTGTTGTTCAAGGAGGAGGGCAGCTTGGGGTTGTTGTGTGAGAGAGAGAAGGGCGACCTAGGGGATGTCATGTAAGGAGGAGGGAGTCCTGGGGCAGTCACATGAGGGAAAGTTGGTTCTTGAATTGAAAGGGTTTTAAAATTAAAAGGAATTAAAAACAAAATTAAAAACAAAAAAATTAAAAAACCAAGTAAACTACACTGTTAGTCTAACCATGCACTAACTATGAAAAATGCACTACCTATCCAAACACAACTAGAACAATTTCTCCTACGTGATTCACTTCTATAAACATTGAAAATCATCTTTATCCCTTGTGATTCTTGAGTAACCATGGTTGATTGAGATCCCATGATAGGGGATTTTTATTTTTATACATTTAATATTCTACTCATATTATTGATTATGGGGATCTTTTCTTAAGAGGGAGTGGGGCATGAGTTATTTTCAAATATTTATATGTGATGCCTCTCCACTAGTTTCCAGCCCATGGGGACTTGTAATTCCCTTTGGGCTAGTTGCAGTAAAATTAGGGTGTTTGTCATATGAATTCCCAAGTTCGTTCATCACATTTACCTCAAAAGATTTCAAGGGAGAAAGGTCATGATTATGTGATTACCATAGCTAAAGTCAAAGTTCTTAATGACGTGGTGGCAAGTACTTTGATTATTGCCTCAAAGTTAGTTAATGTTTTATTTGATTCTGGATCTTTGCGGTATTTTATTTCTCCCATGTTTTCCAAAAAACATTAGATATTTCCCTATAACCCTAGTAAGGGAATTATCAATTAAGACACCAAGTATAAGTCTTATCATAGAAAATATGTGTTAGATAGTTCCAATCTTGATGCATGGGCATAGACTACTTGCAAACCTGGTTACTATACCTATGGTGGACTTTGAAATGATCCTTGGTATGGTTTGGATTTCAAATTATAATGCAAAAAAAAATCATTTCCAAGAGAATGATATTACAATTCATGAAGGTGAGATGGAATATCATTTCTTTATAGGGGAAACATCATCATCTAAATCATGTCTGGATCATTCACCAATATCGCTCCCAAATGAAATTCAAGTTAGATAGGAAGATCAAATGTGATCTCTGAATGAGGAATATATCCTAATAATAGAGGTCATAACTATGATATAGAAATTCATTTATTTTTTTCTAGAATAATTACCTAGTCATCCACCAAAACATGAAGTTGAGTTCTCCATTGAACTCATTCTCGATGCAAGTCCAGTATCTAAAACTCCTTATAGAATGGAACCAATGGAGTTGGGGGAGTTAAATAAATAGATACAAGAGTATAGGCATAAGGGATTGACACACACTGGTGTTTCACCATGGGGATCCCCTGTTTTATTTGTGAAAAAGAAGGATGGGTATATGAAATTGTACATCAATTATAGGGAGATCAAGTCCATTGCTAGAAAGAATCAGTATCCTTTAACATGCATTGCTGACTTATGTGATTAACTCCGAGGACCCAATTCTTTTCAAAGATCGATCTTCGCTTTGGTCATCATTAGCTAATGGTAAATAAGGATGATATATCAAAAATAGTATTCAAAACAAGATATGAAAATTATGAGTTTGTGGAAATTCCTTTTGGATTGAATAATTGACCTTATGTATTTATGGATCTAATGAGTAGAGTATTCAAGGAGTATCTTGATAAATTTTTGGTGGAGTCCATTGATGATGTATTGATGTACTATGAGATATATGAATAATATGAGAATCATCTGTAAATAATTCTAGCGACCATCATAAAAAAATAATTATATTGAAAGTATAGAAAGTGTGAGTTTTGGATCAATGATATTTCTTTTCTTGGCAAACCAGTTGACTAAGTTAACACGCTGAGGGGTTAAAATCTCACGGTAAAGGTAATGTGAGGATAGTTTTTAAGAGAATTAGATGGTTCTAATTAATGCATCCATATTAAATCAACCATCAGGTAAGTAAGGATATGTGATTTATAATGATGCATCAATGAAAGGTCTTGGTTGTGTCCTTATGCAGAATAATATGGTGATTTACTATACATCAAGAAAATTGAAAATTCATGAATAGAACTATCCAACTCATGACCTTGTGTTGGAGGCTATAATATTTTCTTTGAAAATATCTAAGCACTACCTATATGGTGAAATATGAGATATATATACAGACCATAGGAGTTTGAAATATATCTTCTCTCAAAAGGAGATTAACATGAGGCAAAAAATATGGTTGGAACTACTCCAAGACTATGATTTATCTATACAATACCACCTTTGGAAGGTAAATAAGGTGGATAATGCATTGAGTGAGAGGGATCAGAGAGTTGGGGCCATGATTAGGATTCACAAGGATATTTTATACCAATATATAGTAAAGATGGATATAGTGATTTCTAAGAAAGGGGAGACACCAAGAAATTACTAAATTATTCTTACTATAAGAGATAGAGAAGTCTCGAAAGGATGATGAGAAAAGAAAAAGGAAGATTAAAGTATTGAATGATAAGAAATTGATGGATTGTATCTATAAAGGTGGAGTGTGGATGTTTGGGAAGAGGTTATATGTTCCATCCATATCGGAATTGAAGAGGGAACCGGTAGATGACACACATAGCTCAAATATCCCTATACACCCTAGTAGAATAAAGATATATAGGGATTTAAGAAAACATTTCTCGTGGAATGGTAAAAAAATAGGAAATTTTGGACTTTGGGTCCTGGTTAATAGTATTCCAGCAGTTAAATGAAAAAAAGGCAACCTCCTAAAGGGGTAATGCAAACCCTACCTATACTAATATGTAAGTGGGAAAATGTTATAATGGCCTTTGTCACTGGACTCCCAAAGACTCCAAGGAATAATGATGTTTTATGGGTTATCATTGATCTTCTTACTAAGTCTGTCCATTTCTTAGAAATTAAAGAAGATCTACCTCTTGAGTGTCTCGCCCAACTCTATATTAATGAAGTCATAAGGCTTTATGGGGCACCCCTACCAATTGTGTCTAATCATGACCCTTGGTTTATATTGAAATTCTGGATGATTCTTCAAAGGGATCTAGATACTGAGGTATATTTAAGAAACAACTATCATCCCCAAACTGATGGGGAATCTAAAGAAATTATCTAGCCTTTGGAAGACATGTTGAGATCATACTCTCTAAACTTCAATGGTACGTGGGATTGAAACCTAACTTTTGTGGAATCTGCATACAATAATATCTTCCATTAGACCATCCATATTACACCATGTGAGTCATTGTATGGGAAGAGGTTTCACACTCCAAACTATTTGGAAGAAGGTGGATAAGGAATGTTGGTTGAAGTAGAGCTTGTGGAAAAAATGACTATTAAAGAACATAATATTCAGGATCACATTAAAGTTTCCTAAAGTAGATAAAAGAGATTCACTCGAAGGAAAGATATGGAATTTCAAGTTTTGAATCATATATTCTTGACTTTTTATCCATGGAAGGCCGTTATAATATTTGGTTAAATGGAAAATTTAAGCACTATGTACATTTGACCTTTTGAAATACTAGAAATAATTGGGGATTTAGATTTTTAGTTGGCTATTCCACCCAACCTTTATAAAGTACACAACATAATTAATGTTTCATTACTGAGGAAATATATGTTAGATCCAACAAATGTGCTCACATAAGTTGATCAAGATCCTCAACACCAGAGAGCTTGTATTATGGAATCAGACCACTCGTTTTTTGAAATTCCTTTGGAGAAATAAAAAGCTGGAAGAGGAAATCTAAGAGCCTAAAGAATCTATTAGGAATGAGCATACAGATTCTTTCAATATATTATATATACCCAAATCGCAAGGAAGGGGTCCAAAATGTAACACCAGAGACTACAATAATCGATAAACACCAATTTAAATGAGGGTTTTGTGTGTCATTTTTAACCCTCATCGGTATTTTTAATCTCCTAACTACTACAATATAGCAGCAACTAGGGTTGTCTCCAAAGCATATTGCATTTAAGGAGTTTTTTTGTTAATATTTTTAGTATTACTAGCTAATATATTTCTTAGGGGATTTTATATGATAGGAAATGAAACTAAACAAATTTCTAAACTAGAAAAACATGTAAATAAACCAAAAACAAGTAGGGGATCAAAACCATAGAGAAGTCATAAAAGATTGATGGTCTTCCTAAGTGGCTCAACTGGTTCATCCATTCTTCATGACATTGAAAGAATTCATTTCATAATTCTCTCGACACATAGTCCAAAATGTATAAACCATGTGTCTCATTAAGTTTGAGAAGTCTCAAATGTCGTCAACTAAGATCTTAGTTTTAACCATCTTTCATCAAGTGCTGCTAAAAGTATTCAACAATCACCAAATATTTTTGACAAATTGAAGGGCTATGCTCACAATTCATAATCAAGAATTGAGAAGCTTCAACAACAAGGATCGAAGAATTAACTCCTAACCGGACTGACCTAACAATCCGCACTCGATGAAAAATAAACAGCGATCACCAATGTATTGGTCAACAAATAAAAGAGAAAATAGAATAAAATGACAGAAGAACAATTATCAAATAGCAATTTCACATCTAATAATTGTAAATCTGAATAATATTACAGTTTGATAGAAAATTATAAAAGCTAGGAGCGAAATCACCAGAAGAAAACACAAGGTTCGACCACTGAAAATTAGTTGATCGTGTCCGTGAAACATGAACAGCATTTGATCTTCTTCTCCATGCTTGGTAGCAGATCTTCTTCGAGCCTGCCAAAATATCTTCTGGATCCGCTCCGGTGTCATGAAAATGTATTTTGCATGTTTTCTGCTATCTCCTTGATAATCCCCCAAACGAATTCCTTTTCCTAATTTATTTTCTAGCCAGCATCACCGTCTCCCAACATTGCTTCCTAATGGTTTGAGTCACATGAAATAATTAATTCTGTCTTTCATTCAATGTACTCTTCTCTTTAGCAAAGCTCCAACAACACCTTATCCAACTTGCGCGTGGGAAAAAAATGCTCCAACAACATCATCATTTTTTATACTAACGTTGATTTTCCTGAAAATATTATTTTCAAACCTGCTGACCACATGTTAGTGATTTCCACGTACAATTCAACTGCATCAGCACCCAAACAGAATATCGCAACCAATGCAAAGAAGCTGAATGGAGCCTCTCTATCATCATCAGAATTAAACACCTGTAAAAATACGAATTCCAGCAAAAAACAAACTTGGATCATCTTGTTCAATGCATCCCAACCTATTCAAGCTCTAATCCAACAATAATCTTCAAATCACTTCCCCAAAAGAAACCATATTGTCTCCTTCTGTTCATGCCCTCAAATGGAATAAAAACAATAACATGATTTTATCAAGATTAAATTCAGACTAGGTTAATCTTCTTTGAGGTTAGAAGATCTTCGGACCAGATCCATATATAAAGTTCAATATTTGGCGCTCATTCATTCCTTTCTAACAGATCTAACTGGTTCTCGATTCTTCAGAAACTCAATCTCATCGGTACATCTTCCTCAAGTGGCCTTAGAACTTCTTAAATCTCAAAATCCCAGTAGACTCAACAACCTAATATGATTTTGGTTCAACATCCTAATCTTGGACCTCGCTCGGATCTCCTTCCAAAAATGGTTTCAAGCTCTCAGATCAACTTCAATCGACTCTCCAAATCGAATAGGAGAGGTCTGATTTCAATGTCTCGGCTCATATGTTGGCGGATCGAACGAATTCGTCCAGATCCTGGAATTGGTCAAATGCGAAAACATCTTCGGGCTCGAGCGGACCAATAAACTAGACAAATTATTCAGTAAAGGTTTGTATTTACCTCCGAAATGTGGCTTTGCCGACATCTTTCGTTGTTAATGATTCACCAGCAGCGGCTCCGAACGTCTGCTTCAACGCAGTTCAAATTTGAGCTCGGATCCGAACAAATCGGACTCCATGATTCTTCAATCGGCTTCAACGAGGTTTCCCCCAAACTCACTCAAAACATGAGGAACAGTTGAAGACGACTCCAGAGGATCCATGGTGGTGGTTCGGCTTGTCGGATTCATCAGTGATGGTGGCTCCGGTCAGTCATCTTCCAAAACATCGGCGAACTCAGTTTCCACCAATGACGAGTTCAGGTAAGATTCAGCGATGGTGGATCTGGTCATCTCCTACATGGGACCTCAACGGTGCAGCGTTGGATTTGGAGGATTCAGGTTCTCAACAGGAGTGGCTCAGTCGGCGCACCGGGGTTCTACAAGATCGGTTGTTGTGGCAACACAAATCTTCCCCAATGGCGAGTGCCATCCCTCATCCTCTTCTCCAATTGGCGGGGATTCTCGATTGGGGCTTAGTCTTAGGGTTCACATAAAAATCCACCGATCAGTCGGGTAAGAAAATTTCATCATTAAATTAACAATTTTATTATTTTAACATTAAATTAACACCAAAGTAAATTAACTCATTAAAACATAATTAATCTAAAGAAGTTATGTGGAAAAAATGTTTCAAAATGCAGCCCCAATAATTCCCCCGCGCTAAGATTTTGTTTTTCCTCAAGCAAAAAATTAATCAATTTCAGTTGATAGAAATAAATCTTATGTTTGAAATACTGGGTTGTCATGAAAAATTGGTTTTCAAAATAATTTTCCCCATTGGATTTTCTCAAGCAGTGAAAATATTTTACCTTCAAGAAATTAAGGATTCTTTAAGTGCAAAATCAATTCATGTTTTCAAAAAATAATTGACCCTAAACATTTGAATTCAGATTAAACTATTTTCAATTTTCATTCAAATGTAATTCCAAACTTATGTTTACATCTTCGTGAGCCAACTCACATAAATTAGCAATTGAATAATTTAGGCACTTTCTTTGGATGAACAAACTTAATAAATTAAAAGGAGAATAAATAACTCATTCGACAACATAAAAGAATAAAAGAAGAAATTCAACTTCGATTTGGATTTTCATTTCATATTTCATTTAAAGGTCTACCTAATGAGTTGAATCCAAATTAAAAGGTTTAAGGGAAATGATAATTGTAAAACATTCTCACAATTATTTACAAAAGTCAACTGCTTTTCAAGAGAATAATAAAAAAATGAATTACTCAATTATATCCAAGGGGTAATAAAAATTAATCTTCTTAAAGTGGATACACATCATTCAACCATTAGAAAAACCTAAAATCACTAAAAATGTTTGATTGGGGCTCGAGAAACAATCAAATTTGAAAAACATTAGGGGTTTTTGACGGTCTCACAATGTGGTATAAATTATCACATTGAAATACCCTCTATCCCACACTAAAGCTCAACATTGTCCTCAATGTTGAACCCAAGATGGAGAAAACAATAAAAAAATAATTTTTAAAGTTCAAAAAGATTTGACAATCTAGTAGATAAAAATCATGTTCAACGGGTAACATGAAAGCTCAATGAATGTTTTCCACACAATAAAAATAATAAACAATAATGCACAACATGCACATAAGTTCACTACTCGTTACCACTTCAAAAATTTCAGTTCAAAGGTGAATTTTGTATATTAGTTCATTTTCAAAGAAATGTGTAGAAAAATTTCATGCTAAACATGAAATTATTCATAACCAATATGAAATTCAATATAATCCATTTAATGGTAGAAATCAGCATGTTTAATCATAAAATTCAGTATGCATCACTTTTACCAGATTTCATCTTTTCTAAACAATTAATGATCAAATTAACAGCAACAAGAAGATTTTAAATGCATGAAAAGTGAGTGGAATTTTAAACTGAAAAACTACTTGAATTAGAAGCATTACATTCTTTAATATAGATTCAAATAAACCCCTTACATTCCTTGATGAAGCTCCTCTGGTTAGCATGGAAATTCCTAAAAATGAAATCATATAAACATTAGATCATAGAATTTTTTTTAACTTAAGTAAAACAAAACCAGAGTTCAAGAACTAAGGGTGTTGATCCAAGTTGCTTCATCTTATATTTTCTCTAAATCACGGTAAATCATTAAGTTTCTACTCCCATTAACGTGTAGAGCAACGAAAATTGGACTTCACTGGTGAACAATTGAACAAAGAAGATGGTGGACAACCTTGGAAAGATATGTACAAAGGTGTTGTCCACTTTATTTTCTATAAAAAACTAACACACTTTAAAAGTTTATTAAAATTTAAAGACAAGAATTGAAAGTAAAGAAAAGGTAAAGAAGAAAAGGGAAAATAAATATCGAGTTAAACCCCCATGAGGTGATGATTTCAATACTACAAAACGTGCCTTTAATTGTGCCAACATTTATCAGTGCTAGAAAACTGTGCTGAGAAAGCCCATCTTTATCAGCACTAAAATAAGCGCCGATAAAGTGAGACCTTTATCAACGCTAAATAAAAGCACTGATAAAGGGAATCCTTTATCACTGCTTTTTATTTAACACTGATAAAATTCACATTTATCAGTGCTTTATTTTTAGCGCTGATAAAAAGTACCCTTTATGAGCACTAAAAATAAAGCGCTGATAAAAGTCAACAATAAAATGAAATAATTAAGCAAATAAAATTAATTTTTTAACAATTTCAATAATTAAATAATTATTTTTAAAAATGAATAAATTGAATATACACATATATATATATATATATATTAAAAATTAATAAATAACATATATTAAATATATAGATATGTAAAATGAATAAAATGAAATAATTAAACAAATAAAAAATTAAAATGAATAAATTAAGAAAAATATTAAACATTTTATTAATTAAATAACTATTGATAAAAATGAATAAATTTAATATACATATATACAGATTATAAATATTTATAAATAATATATATTAAATGTTGATATATAAATAAATATATAATTAAACAAAAAAAATTAAAAATGAATAAATTACAAAATTATTTAAAAATTTATTAATGAAGCAATTATTAATAAAAAACAAATAAGTATAATATATATATATATATATATTAATTAATTATAAAAAGTAATAAATAATATATATTAAATATAAATATATATAAAATGAATAAAATGTTAATTAAAAACATATTAATGTCTTATTACATTTTAATGTTGTTTGATTTTTCAATTTAACATATATATATCAAATGTCGTGTGTTACATTGATTTCACGTACACACACACACACACACATGTAATTAATGTAGTTTTATATACAAATGCACACACAAATATATTTACGCAATATATAAAAAAACATACATATAATATTTATGTAATTTATTCAAATTTCAGTATAATTTTGAATTTTATTATAACATGATACGTTTAATATATTATGTTTTTAATGGGTCAATTTTATTTATTTAATTTTTATATTATTACAATCAGGGCATTCATTTTTAATATATATTTTTTTTTGAATTTGATCATTTTCTATTATTTATTTATATATATTTATTTACTATGTTTTAATATTTTCAATATATATTCATCTTACTTCAATATATATATATATATATATCCATATTTTTTCTAATAATTTTTATTTAATTAATAAAACTTATCCATTTTTTCAATATTTTTAAAGTGTACTCATTTTGAATTATTCAATTTCACCCATTTTTTTAAATTCATGTATTTAAGATTATATATCCACTAATAATGTTAAAAATATATTTGTAAATAAATATATTTATCAATGTATATTTACTGTATTTATAATTATTATAAATAAATAATAATTATTTTTTAAATAAGTATTTATATAATTATAAATAAATAATTATATATATTTAATAATTATAAAATTAAAATAAATTTATTTAAATAAATCCTTTATTAGTGCTTTTTTAGCGCTGATAAATATCCCTTTTATCAGTGCTTATCAATTTAACGTTGATAAACGGTATATTTATCACTGCTTTTCTGAAAGTGTTGTTAAAAGTGTTCCCAATCTATTTAAAAGAACCATAACTGGTACTCAGTCAGTCACGATTCTCAAGCTCTCGCAAAACTCCTCTACTGTCGGCGCGACTCCTCTAAGTTCCCTCGGACGAATCAATTCTAGAATCCAATATATGTTATTTATTACTTTCCCTCGATCGTTGTTTGATCTTTTGGGTTCCTCATTTTGCATTTAGCGTTTTGCGTTGTTCTTAACCATGACGAACCCTACATCTCATCTCATCACCACTGTCTGTGTGACTCCTCTAGGCTCATGTAAGGATCATAAATATGTACCATTATATTAGTCACCAGTTTTTGTGGCTTGTAATGATGAAATGAATTGTATTATTCCTCGCTAAATTGTTTACCTATAATCTGATAAAGGAAAAATACAAAAACCAATAAGTACTCTTTCAATACTTTATTTTCCTGTTAGAAAATGGGATGAAATCATGATGGATTTCTTGATCAGTTTTTCAAGATCAACTAAATAGAAAGATAAAGCATGGGTTATAGTGGATCACCAAACTAAGATGAACAACTTATTACATATTGAAGAGGCTTCCTCAATTGATGAACTCGATTATTTGTATTTCAAAGAGATAATAATGCTTCCAGGTGTCCCATCTAGTGTTGTATCTGTTAGGGATATGATATTTTTATCTTGGTTATAGCAAGGAAATTAGTTTTCAATGAGTTTATGGGTGAAATTTTATACTTTCATTATTCCACAGACTAATGGTCATTCTAATTAGACTATCTTGATATTGGAGGATATTCTTTGAGTCTTAATTATTAACTTCAGTGGCTCCTGTATTGATTAACTTTCCTTGGTAGAATTCTCTTATAAAAACATTAATCAATCACTTATCCAGATGGAGCCGTGTGAAGAATTATATTAAATACATTTTCACTCTCCTTTAGGTTGGATAAAGATAGAATAATCTTCTATAAATAGCCCTAGTCTTGTACAAGAAATAATAGGCCGAGTGATGTTAATTCAAAAACATTTTGAAACTACTCAAAATCAACCAATGTCCTATAATAACCATTAGAGGTGACCCTTATAATTTAATGTTAATGATCATGTGTTTATTTATGTTTCCTTGAGATTGGTTCACTAATGGATTAGAAAGAAGAGGAAATTAACCTCGAAATACATCAAACCTTTTAAATTTCTTGGAAAAGTCCATGATTTTTTTTAACAGATAGCCTTACACATATGAAAACCCAATGGTTGAATCTATTACCTCAAGAATCTGGTTGAATATTATTGAGTATGAAATACTTGAGGCTGTGGAGGTTTTAAATGCCCCATCTGATCTAACCATGTAATCTCTTTTAATGTTAGTATCTTAGTCTCATTTGGGGTGTACTTTTTGTTGAAGGGGAGTTAAGAGAGGGGTTAGAGGATTTGATAGGAGAGAGTGGTGAAGATATGGAGGTACCCTTGTGCGGTAGGCACTGAGTACCCGATGGAATGGAACCAGGTACCTATTGATAGGCTAGTGTAAGTAGGGCCACTGTTAACACAACCAAGAACCTAGTGTCCTAGTATTATATATACGATGGTACTCTTGAGATTTGATTAGTGTTGGGGTTTTTTGATCTTTTTAATCATATTAAACTCGTATACTAAGTAAGTTATGACCCCCTACCATGTCACCGGGTTAAGCATGACTATTAGTTACTCATTCTGGTGGTTTAGTGTGAATTATCTCTTATTTTGGTCTCGGTTTTTATGAGTAAGCTTTTAAAATGAAAATGATTTAGAAAATTAAAACAATTTCTTTCAAATGGTATCAGATTGGAAAAAAATTAGTTTTAAAGGAATTTTTTTGGATTGAAAATTTGGTAAATTATTGGGTTTGGTGATAAAGCGACAAGTGTGACCCTCAGTATTCCTTTTGAGCATTTTTATATATGTGGGTATGTGAGGAATTGATTCTGAACCTGATTTTATGATTTTTGTGTTATTCAGAATATGCCATATAGAAAGGTCCTCAGAGTTTCTAGTGCGTCTCACGCTGTTTCTAGTTCTCCTCAGTTGTTTCCCATCTTCTATGGCAATCAAGGTTTGTTAGAGGCAGTAAAGTGGATTGAAGAAGTTGAGCATGTCTTCAGAGTGTTGGGAACACCTGAAGCCGTTAGAGTTCGTGTTGTTCTGGGTCTGCTTGGGGGTCCAACTTTGGAAGAATGAGAGTTGTTTACCCCACCAACGATGAAAATTGGGATGATGTGGGAAGTTTTTAAGTCTGTCTCTATCTGATGGTTTATACCCGAGGAGGTGAAGACAAAGATAATGGAAGAGCTCATGAGTGTCCAACATAGTTAGTAGATGGTGAAGGCTTGTATTGAACACTCACTACTACAAAAACGGGCAAGGGAAGCGCCACCTTATATCAGCGCTAAGAAAAAACCTCTGATAAAGAAACCCTATATCAGCGCTAAACAAGTGATGATAAAAAGACCCTTTATCAACGCTAGAAAAGCACTGATACAAATCCCTGTATCAGTGCTAAAATGTTAGCGCTGATAAAGAGGACCAATATCAGCGCTAAAAAAAGCGCTGATAAAGGATACCTTTATCAGCGCTTTGTTTAGCGTTGATAAAACCTTAGTCCATTTTTTTATAAAGTCGGTCGCACAGTGCCCTCATTTTATCGCGACCTAAAGATCTCGCGGTACTGGAACCCTACGACTCCCCTCCACTGCCCGCTGAGTTCGCGTTGCCGAACCTCCGCCACCCTCAAGATTCTTGTTGATGGACCTCTGCCGCCCGCTGAGATTTGTGTTGCCGGACCTCCGCCGCCCTCGAGCTTCGCTTTTCCAGACCTCCACCGCCCGCAACGCCCTCGAGCTTCGCGTTGCCGGACCTTCGCCGCCTACTGAGCTTCGCCTTTTCAGACCTCCCTTTAAGGCATGTTTTCCAAATCATTTTTTAATATTGTTCTCCTCTCCCATCACACATAATCATATGTTGATTGGACATGATAGTTTTAATGGATATTTGAGATTGTGATGGTTGTAGGCTACACGATTCATACTTTTCTTCTTCATGTTTATCTCTAGGTTAATCCCCCTGTCGAAGCTCGAGTTTGGTCCAACTTCTTCTAATGGTTCTAAAACTATTATTCTATAAATCATATAACACTATTAGAACATTGTTAATTGTAGTTTTGGTATGTGAGGCTTGATCATCAATGGTGTTCTAGTGGAATTTTGTGTTGAATTATTTCATCCCTAAGTTTTATTTCCTCCGGTGGTGATGATTCTACTTCATCGTAGATTCATGGTGCTCTTCCTACATATTGTGATGGGGTTCTTGGGGGTGATCATCCAATATATTTCTATTACTCCTAAGGTATCACATTTTTTCTAATGACTATGGTGGGTTTTTAGGTGATTTGGTATTTTTTTATTCTAGATCCTAGAAACCATTCAATTTGATGGTGGTATGGTTGGATATGTTATATAAATTCTTCCAACAATCACCTTTATGAGAAGGTGTGGTTTGAATTATAGAATATATATGATTTGATTTAATTATATTATTAGGTTATGTTGGGTTGGAAATGGGTGATGAGGTTCCTAAGGTGATGAATTCTAGTTTGTTATCTTGTTAGTGAAGTTGTTGATGATGATGTTGATTAGGCACATCACGGTGCAGGTATCAAGGCATGAGTATCATCATGATTTAAGGCATGATTAAATAGCATATTTTTGTTTGAAATTTGAATTTAGTGGTGTTTTATAGGGTATTTTTTTATAATTTCACATACTATTTGAACATATGTGGCTATGACATATTTATTTTTTCTTTTATCATTACTCCATTATTCTAGGATTTTCTATTAGTATAGTTTTTTACTGTAAATCAAAATGTGGAATATTTGGGGAATGTTTGACATGGGTTGATTTTCTTTAAAAGGGATGGTTTATTCATGTAAAATATCTCTTGAGAAACCTAGTATTGGTGGAAAGATTGATATGATCATCATCAATGGCGATCAATGAGTTTACACTATCAGAGTGAAGTTTATGAAAAATTTAAGGTCCTTCACACTTAGATTCCAGTTTCACTAGATTCCTCCTAGGTATCATTGATTACCTTAGATTCAACACCATGTCACCATAAAGTAATGAATGAAGGATAACCTTTTTCTTTTAGGACAACACCACTCGGTTCTGATGCATTTCTAGGTCATCTAATGCTTGAACCCTATTTTCTTCGAGGGGTTCCACCCTTCTTTCCTTCATGCTATCTAAGTGACTTTGTATGGAAGTTCACTTGTATGGAATGATTCCCAAACCACCAATATTTCTAGCCTTACCACCCCTACCTCCATCTCTGTCCTTCTCCCTCACTGAGGTTACCAACTGCTTCTTTGTAGTGGCCAGGCCCCTTCCTAGTAGTGTTTGTTCTATCTCCCTTGGCTATGAGCCTATCATCCAGCTCCAAATACTTATTTATCCAGAGAGAACTCCCTCACCAGCCCCCCAAGTTTCATTACCCATCCTTCCCCTGCCACTTTGGATCCTCATATCGCACTCATATGAAGCTTACCAACCTGAAGGGATTATGAACATGTTCAAAATTAAGGGACCTCAATGAGAGATCATCCTCCCACTTCAATAAGGATACTAGCTCTAGATCCAATTCCAGAGCCCTGTCCTAACCATCATTATTATCTTCATATTTAATGCTCATGGTCTTAGTGCCCATGGTAAATAGGACTTCCTCACTATAGAAATCAAAAAGCATAATGTCATTGTTGTTGTTAAAATAACACAAAAAACCCTATAATAATCATAGAATTCTCCTGGAAGATTAAGTTGCATGGATTTATACACTATGACCCCTCCAACAGACACAAATGGGTATTTTGGCACAATAAATATGTTATTGAGACTGTTCAATATTTCAATCAATTCATCACTACCAAGGTGTCCAACGGTGACACCTCATTCCTTATGACTTTTGTTTTTGGAAGCTATGACCCTCTTCAAAGGGAATCTCTATGGAGTGAAAAAATACCTTCGATCCTGACCACCATCCATTGTTTGTTGGGGGTTACTTTAATGTCATTTCCAACCCAAAGGAAAGGAAAGGTAGAAGCCCATTCCAGAGGAAGGCCATTATGGAGTTTGTTCAGTTCATGGCTGGGAAGAGCCTCATTGATCTCAGCTTCTCAGGTGACAGTTTCACCTAGTGCAACAACTGCAGGGGCCATCACCGCTTGTGGAGTCTATTGGATATGTGTCTAGCCAATATGAAATCCACTAAGCTATTCTCAAATACTATGTTTTTCCATCTTTCTTGAGGTATTTTGATTCACTCCCCCCTCTTGGTTTCAATTTCTTCTTGTCATGATCATCAGGAACGGTTTCACTTCCACCAATAGTGGGTTAACATACTAGGGTACCAGGACATGGTTTGTGAAATATGGAATGAACCCTTGTAGGAGTATCAGGCCACCTTCAACCTCAGTGACCTGACCTCGAACCCCGATAGGTGCGTGTTCTCCCCTTCCTCCTTAGGAACCTTCACCACCTGGGACTACTGTCGCATATGGGCTCCTTCAGAGTATTCTGATAGATGGAATGATACCTTTGGTTTATTGAATTATTAACACCAGTTTGAGATTTATCTGTGACTATATACTTATTATATTTTCTTATTATTTCTTACACACCGCCACTTGAGTCGAGTAACCTGATTGAAATCCATATTGGTACTTTGGTTCTGATGTGGATATGGTTTTTTATGTGTTTTTGACATGTGTATGTGTGGATATATGGGTATTTAGGCATGATGATATTGAACGTAGGGAAAAGACCTAGGAGTGGTAGATGTATCATTCTTGATTATTCTTGTGTTTGGTCTGGGGTGATTTGAGAAAACTATAATGAATCTAAAGTAATTATATTTAATGAAGATGAATAAACTACTGGAAAAGAAGGTTATACCAACGGTTAAAAACTATTGGTATAGGCTGGAAAACCGTTGGTATACCCTATACCAACGGTTTTCCAAACCGTTGGCTAGTAAGCCGTGAGGAAAGCCTTATACCAACGGTTTGATCCAAACCGTTGGTATATGGGTCATATAAATTTAACCCAACGTATACCAACGGTTTATAACCGTTGGTAATGCATTTGAGGAAGTCTTATACCAACGGTTTTAAACCGCTGGTAATGTGATTTTTAGGAAAACCTATACCAACGGTTTAGAACCGTTGGTATTGGTTTTCCAGCAACACCTATACCAAGAGTTATAAACCGTTGGTATTGGATTTCTAAAAATCCAGACACCTATACCAACGGTTTAAAACCGTTGGTATAAGTTATTCTAGAAATACAGAACACCTATACCAACGGTTTTAAACCGTTGGTATAGTGTTTTTTCAAAATCCCAGCACCCTTATACCAACGGTTTATAACCATTGGTATAGAGTTTTTCCAGAACCGCACACAGCAGACCCCTCCCTCGAATATCCCCTCCACTGTACACCTACATACAGACTTGAAACAGACTTCAAAATGGATTTTTCAGCTCATGTAAATGAAAAATCCATTTTTATGAAAACCCATTACAAAACCATCTCATGTTATGCAATTACATGAAAATGGATTTTTCAGCTCTCCCATGCACCAACATTTTCAAAACCAAAATGAACATGCTGTATTATCAATGCAAACTAATTTTAAAACCCAACTTACTAAACTAAATGACAATGTAGAAACACACAACATCTAATATCTTATCACCTCAATAATACTCCTTAGCATGAAATATTGTATAAAATAATTTTAATGTAATATTAACAAGTAATGATATATTGAATGTGAACAACTAATTGATACAAGAAATAAAAGTTGGAACAAATAATTTACACATTATTAAAGATATTAACCTTCAGTTGAGGTCATTAGTAATGAGAAAATCTATAATCAAATGCATTATGAAGCTGAATAAAACCTGAATGTGCGAATATTATAATGCGAGAGTGAATAAAACATGATAAAAAATCATTAGTTAGAGATTCCAAGCCAAATAATGACCAAAAAGAGAGAAATAAACAAATTTGGATTGCTTCAGATCTATCATTGATCCGTTACATGGGGCCGATGAAACATAAGGTTTTATTAAGATCGTAATGTGATATTAGACCACTAGATTGAAGAAACCAATGATTTTGGTGCTTGGTTGAGATAGAAACAAGATCTATGGTGTGATAATCAAACTGTAAGAACCCAATTCCCCATTTCCATATATGGATTTTGTATTCGGGTTTCTTTGAGGAAAATGTAAAATTGGGGAATTTTGATGTACAAGCCATGTACTTCAGTGTACACACCATGAACATTGATGTCCTTTCCAGACCACGTACAGGTCGTATCTCAGCTATGTACCAAGTCAGGTTGTGTCATGGTCATGCCTCTTAAGGTGAGGCCCAGTAAAAGCTTATACACAGTGTGTATTGTTACAAGAAATGTCGTGTATTTTATTTTTTATTTAATATAAGGGAGAGGGGTCATGTCTCATTTAAAGAATTAACTTCTTTTGACCTTGGTTCATCCAAGTTCGGCCAGGAGCAACAATTATTCTCTGAGCCACTGATTCTCCTATCAATGTCCAATCAGAACTCTAGAGAGGATGTGTTTTTTTCCTGAGGTCAAGACAGTGACATGCGTTTAGGCAAGATATTGATGTCTCCAAGGAAAGTTTTAGCTATTCTTTACTTTAATATTTAATGGTTATTGATTTCTTTATACTATGTTTAATTTTGTACCTTGTTTTTATACATGTATATTCACTAAAATTTGGGCACAAATCTTGTGGTGGATGCCTACTAGTATTATGTCTCACAACCTGTTTGGTTCATGCTTTGGGACCAAGCAGATTACACTGAAAAATCCATTTTCATTTTCATGTAAATGAAAAATCCATTTTCCTTTGTGACTCGTACATGTCACAAATGACCCATGGATCATTTTCCTAAAGTTTTAACAGAATCCGAATGTGTTTGGTCGGTTTTCCATATGCCGGTAGTTGTTTTCACTTAAAATCATGTCCATTTCAAATAAAAGTGAGACAGTTTGAGTGGTACCGGCCACACCGTGCCTCATATTGAGGCAGGGTTGACTTGTACACGACACAAATGACCCATGGATACTTGTCCTAAAGTATCAATAGAATCCGAATGCGTTTGGTCCGTTTCTCGTATGTCAGTTGTTGTTTTTACTTAAACTATTGTCCATTTCAAAGAAAAGTGAGACACTTTGAGTGGTGTCGGCCCCACCGCACCTCGGATTGAGGCAGGGTTGACTCGTACACATCAAAAATGACCCATGGATCATTTTCATAAAGTATCAACACAATCCGAATGCGTTTGGTCGGTTTTCCGTATGTCGTTTATTTTAATTAAAAGCGCGTTCATTTTAAACAAAAGAAAGACACTTTTAGTGGTACTGGACACACCAGCCATTAGATTGAGGTGGGGTTGATTTATACACGTCAAAAATGACCCATGGATCGTTTTCCTAAAGTTTCAACAGAATCCGAATGCGTTTGGTCGGTTTTCCGTATGCCGGTAGTTGTTTTCACTTAAAATCCTGTCCATTTCAAATAAAAGTGAGACAGTTTGAGTGGTACTGGCCACACCGTGCCTCAGATTGAGGCGGGGTTAACTTTTACACGACACAAATGACCCATGGATACTTTTCCTAAATTATCAATAGAATCCGAATGTGTTTGGTCCGTTTCCTGTATGTCAGTTGTTGTTTTTACTTAAACTGTTGTCCATTTCAAAGAAAAGTGAGACACTTTGAGTGGTGCCGGCCACACCGGCCCTTGGATTGAGGCAGGGTTGACTCTTACACTTCACAAATGACACATGGATTGTTTTCCTAAAGTTTCAATAGAATCCGAATGCGTTTGGTCTGATTTCTGTATGTCGTTTATTTTAATTAAAAGCGCATCCATTTTAAACAAAAGAAAGACATTTTTAGTGGTGCCGGCCACACCAACCCTCGGATTGAGGCGGGGTTGACTCTTACATGTCAGCAATGACCCATGGATAATTTTCCTAAAGTTTCAATAGAATCTGAATGCGTTTGGTCGGTTTTCCGTATGCTGGTAGTTGTTTTCACTTAAAATCATGTCCATTTCAAATAAAAGTGAGACAATTTTAGTGGTACCGGAAACACTGTGCCTTAGATTGAGGCGGGGTTGAATAGTACACGACAAAAATGACCCATGGATACTTGTCCTAAAGTATCAACAGAATCCGATTGCGTTTGGCCCATTTCCCGTATGTCAGTTGTTGTTTTTACTTAAACTGTTGTCCATTTCAAAGAAAAGTGAGACACTTTGAGTGGCGCCGGCCACACCGGCCCTCTTATTAAGGTGGAGTTGACTCATACACATCATAAATGACCCATGGATAGTTTTCCTAAAGTTTCAATAGAATCCGAATGCGTTTGGTCGGTTTTCCGTATGTCGTTTATTTTAATTAAAAGCGCATCCATTTTAAACAAAAGAAAGACATTTTTAGTGGTACCGGCCACAAAGGCCCTCATATTGAGGATGGGTTGACTCATACACATCAAAAATTACCCATGGATCGTTTTCCTAAAGTTTCAACAGAATCCGAATGCGTTTGGTTGGTTTTCCGTATGTCATTTATTTTAATTAAAAGCGCATCCATTTTAAACAAAAGAAAGACATTTTTAGTGGTATTGGACACACCGGCCCTTAGATTGAGGCAGGGTTGACTTTTACACATCACAAATGACCCATGTATTGTTTTTATAAAGTTTTAATAGAATCCGAATGCGTTTGGTCGGTTTTCCTTATGCCGGTAGTTGTTTTCACTTAAAATCCTGTCCATTTCAAATAAAAGTGAGACAATTTGAGTGGTACCAGACACACCATGCCTCAGATTGAGGCGGGGTTGACTCATACACGATAAAAATGACCCATGGATACTTTTCATAAAGTATCAACAGAATCCGAATGCGTTTGGTCCGTTTCCTGTATGTCAGTTGTTGTTTTTACTTAAACTGTTGTCCATTTCAAAGAAAAGTGAGACACTTTGAGTGGTGCCAGCCACACCGGCCCTCGGATTGAGGCGAGGTTGACTCATACATGTCAAAAATGACCCATGGATCGTTTTCCTAAAGTTTCAACAGAATTCGAATGCGTTTGGTTGGTTTTCCGTATGCCGGTAGTTGTTTTCACTTAAAATCATGTCCATTTCAAATAAAAGTGAGACAGTTTGAGTGGTACCGGCCATACCGTTCCTTAGATTGAGGGAGGTTTGACTCGTAAACGACAAAAATGACCCATGGATACTTGTCCTAAAGTATCAACAGAATCCGAATGCGTTTGGTCTGTTTCCCGTATGTCAGTTGTTGTTTTTACTTAAACTGTTGTCCATTTCAAAGAAAAGTGAGACACTTTGAGTGGTGTCGGCCACACCGCACCTTGGATTGAGGTAGGGTTGACTCGTACACGTCACAAATGACCCATGGATTGTTTTCCTAAAGTTTTAATAGAATCCGAATGTGTTTGGTCGGTTTTTCGTATGCCGGTAGTTGTTTACACTTAAAATCATGTCCATTTCAAATAAAAGTGAGACAGTTTGAGCAGTACCGGCCACACCGTGCCTCAGATTGAGGCGAGGTTGACTCGTACATGACAAAAATGACCCATGGATACTTTTCCTAAAGTATCAACAGAATCCGAATGCGTTTGGTCTGTTTCCCATATGTCAGTTGTTGTTTTTACTTAAACTGTTGTCCATTTCAAAGAAAAGTGAGACACTTTGAGTGGTGTCGGCCACACCGCACCTCAGATTGAGGCGGGGTTGAATCGTACACGTCAAAAATGACCCATGGATCATTTTCATAAAGTATCAACACAATAAGAATGTGTTTGGTCGGTTTTCCGTATGTCGTTTATTTTAATTAAAAGCGCATTCATTTTAAACAAAAGAAAGACACTTTTAGTGGTACTGGCTACACCAGACCTCAGATTGAGGAGGGGTTGAATTTTACACGTCACAAATGACCCATGGATCGTTTTCCTAAAGTTTCAACAGAATCCTAATGCATTTGGTCGGTTTTCCGTATGCCGGTAATTGTTTTCACTTAAAATCCTGTCCATTTCAAATAAAAGTGAGACAGTTTGAGTGGTACCAGCCACACCATACCTCATATTGAGGCAGGGTTGACTCGTACATGACAAAAATGACCCATGGATACTTTTCCTAAAGTATCAATAGAATCCGAATGCATTTGGTCCGTTTCCCGTATGTCAGTTGTTGTTTTTAATTAAACTGTTGTCCATTTCAAAGAAAAGTGAGACACTTTGAGTGGTGCCGGCCACACCGGCCCTCAGAATGAGGCGGGGTTGACTCGTACACGTCACAAATGACCCATGGATCGTTTTCATAAAGTTTCAACAGAATCTGAATTTGTTTGGTCGGTTTTCCGTATGTCGTTTATTTTAATTAAAAGCGCATCCATTTTAAACAAAAGAAAGACACTTTTAGTGGTACCGGCCACACCGGCCCTCGGATTGAGGCGGGGTTGACTCATACACGTCACAAATGACAATATAAAAATTTCTCAAAATTAATAAATTTAATAAATATAAATATTATAAGTAATTGGATATTTTTTGTTTGTAAATTATATTCCTAATCAATGAAAATTTATAAAATAGAGAATAAAAATGTTAAAAATAAATTTTTTAACCAAAGAAATTAACCAATATTTCATTATCATTAAAATCCATTTATCAAAATCTAAAACACATAATTTTTCATGTCATGTCCTTAGGCCCCAAATCTTACTTATGGATGACCATATGTCCTTAGGCCCTAGAACACCCATGACCCGACCCGACCCGACCCGGCCCATGGACACCCCTGATTTCGAGTGATTGTTTTTGAATATTAAGATGTCCATAACTTATCAAAACAGATATCATACAGGGAATCACAGTACCAAGGAATACTAAAGGTCTAGGTAGTAGACTAATCATACAATAAGAATCAAGTGCAAAAAAGAGATCTGATAACAACATCCCTATGAAGCAGAGGAAAACCCCGAAGTGGAAAACCAGGTTCAAAAATAAAGAGTTATACAGAATTCAAAAATGAAATGGATCAATCTGCCCCTGATCACCATCATCATCACCACTATCATCATCGGCCTCATCCTCACCACCATATCTGTCCTCGTCATCATCCTCGTCATCGTCCCCATGCTCATCATCGGCCTCATCCTCATCCTCAGCCTCATCCTCACCCTCGGCCCCATCCTCACCCTCGACCCCATCCTCACCCTCGTCCTCATCCTCATCCTCGCCCTCGTCCTCTTCAGCATCCTTGTCATCGCCAGGAATGTCATGATCTCGATCGCCACCAGAGCTGTCGCCTGGTGCATTGTATAATGCACCCATCGATGACATAAATGTCTGACAAGCCGCGCTAGCCTCTGGTGGAAGTGATGAAGATAAAGCTTTCATCAGTTTCATAAATTCTTTGTCCCTCGTTTGAACTTGTACTTCCAACTCTGTGACCCTTTTATCAGATTGTATTTCTTTCTCTTTAACATGTTCCAACTCAGTCGTACTAGAATGGATACCTGGAGAGAACCAATACCTCGTCGGGACTATATTCTTACCAGGTCGGCAGCGTACTCGACCAGAGTGCTCCTCTCCCAAAACCTAATATAAATGATCGTGTGGCCCAAAATTGTCAGGCTCCTGGGCAACAAGAGCCTCTAAAGCAGCCTGTTAAAAATATTAATAGATTAATAAATTTCAAAATATATATTAAACTTTTAAATAAAAAAATTAAAACTTACAATCTTTTCTTGGGTTGATATATTTACCGTAGTTCCATCTTTTTTTCTTCAACTCGAGCAAAAAAAAATTTCTCGAGGGATACGTCCTTCAATATTCAATTTGTGCTTCTATAATGACATTGAAAAAATATAAAGTCCATGTATAATCATATATTCAATATTCAATAAATCACATAATTTAAGTAGGAAATAATAAAAAGGGAAAGTCCTAAAGAAAAATTATAAACAACTATATCGTACCAGCTGCCTCTCATGATCTGACATAGTTGTGCACCCCAAAGTGTGGAGGTATTTCTTTGAATCAATTTTTTTTTTCTCTGAAGATTCCTAAATAATGTTTAATAATAAATAAGATTATATTAATGCAAAATATGAAAACTCTGATTTAAATACCTCAAATGAGATTAATACCTTAAATTTGGCAGTCGCCCAATGGGTAATCATTTGGCGATATTGCTCTATCGGGCAGTCATCCACGATAGGTAAAGTCTCTAAATCCGTGCCCACCCTATCACACCAGCCAACATACAGGTCATGCTTATAAGCTCTCCAAAGCTCTCCCAACTCTTTTAAACGCGCTGGTCGTGCACCTTCGCTACCAGGGAAGTTAAACCGAAGCTGAAACCCAATAGATTAGTTCATATAAATACAAAAAATACTACATTAAATCCAATATATTTTTACCCATATTTGTTCCCACGCGTTATCTTTGACTTCGTGTGGCAGTTGTCTCCAAGAGAGAGGGCTGACCGGAATGATATCGGAGTATTTGGCTAGCGTCGCCAAAAAACCCCGACATTCCTGCCCAGATTTCTCAATCATTTGTCCATCAACATTATATTCAACCAACAACTGTGTCTGGCGGTTCCATATCGCACGCAAGCGAGTACGCCCCCTCCCCCGCCTCCTATCTGTAGATGAATCTGTTATTAAAGAAAAATAATATCAGTACAAGTTATAATAAAATAAATTTTGGTATTAAAATTTGATAGAGTCAGATAAATATACCTGTGGTAGTCGGATCAATGGGAATCACTGGATGTGCAGAAGCTAAAGGAATATCCTGTACAGGTAGAGTGTCCCTCAGTGTACACTCCTCAGCCGCATACTGTGTCGCATCAGGAGTCGAAGAAGGTGGAATATAATAGCTCGGGGATAATGAACCAGAAGCAAAAGATGATGGCATAGATGTATGGCCAACTGGTCGTGTAAACATTGGAGGTCTAAATATCCCGTGTGTCCCTGGAGACACACCAGGATCAAAATGGGGTGAAGAAGATACGTCTGTGGCGGTGGATCATCTAACTCTCACCCCATGAGCTCTCGCATCACTGGCCTCAGTACCGGGCCCACTAGATGATCGTCCATCTCTGACACCACCCCCCCTCCTACCACCAGCAACTCTACTGGGAGCAATATCAGGCTCCTCGTTAGATATCTCTCGTCTAGGGGGTCGATCCTGAAAAAAAGTTTAACACATAAGTAAGCACATGATATTATAAGTTATTGAAATATTTATATTTTAAATAAAATACTCACAACAGGGATGAGTGGAGGAACACCCATCTGTATCATGCGACAATTATTATCTGTCATCTTTTTCCGTCACCTCTCTTCAATGGGTGTCATTTCTTGCAATGAAAACAAATATGGAAGTAATTAAAAACAGATAACTAATGGGGTAGGGGGAGTCCAGGGGGGCGGGCTGTCCGCGGGGGTGGTCAGGCTGTCCAATGGGGTAGGGGGAGTCCAGGGGGTGGGCGGGCTATCCAAGGAGGTGAGCGGGGTGTCCAGGGGTTGGGTGGGGCTATCCGGGGGGGGGGGGGGTACAGGGTGTCTAGGGGGTGGGCTGTCCAAGGAGGTGAGCGGGCTGTCCGGGGGGGGGGGGGGCTGTCCAAGGAGGTGAGCGGGCTGTCCGGGGGGGGGGGGGGTACAGGGTGTCCAAGGGGGGTGCGGGGTGTCCAGGGGGTGGGCGGGCTGTCCAAGGAGGTGAGCGGGGTGTCCAGGGGGTGGGTGGGGCTGTCCAAGGAGGTGAGCGGAGTGTCCAGGGGGTGGGCTGTCCAAGGAGGTGAGCGGACTATCGGGGGGGGGGGGGGGGGGGCTGTCCAAGGAGGTGAGCGGGCTGTCCGGGGGGGGGGGGGGTACAGGGTGTCCAAGGGGGGTGCGGGGTGTCCAGGGGGTGGGCGGGCTGTCCAAGGCAGGTGAGGGGTGTCCAAAGGGGTGGGCGGGCTGTCCAAGGAGGTGAGCGGGGTGTCTAGGGGGTGGGTGGGGCTGTCCGGGGGGGGGGGGGGTACAGGGTGTCCAGGGGGTGGGATGTCCAAGGAGGTGAGCGGGCTGTCCGGGGGTGGGCGGGCTGTCCAAGGAGGTGAGCGGGCTATCCGGGGGCAGTACAGGGTGTCCAAGGGGGGTGCGGGGTGTCCAGGGGGGGGGGGGGTGCGGGGTGTCTAGGGGGTGGTGGGGCCGTCCAGGGGGTTGGAGGTTTCTAGGGGGTCGGGGGGTGTCTAGGGGGTTGGGGTGTCCAGGTGGGAGGGCTGTCCGCGGGGGTGGTCAGGCTGTCCAATGGGGTAGGGGGAGTCTAGGGGGGTGGGCGGGCTGTCCAAGGAGGTGAGCGGTGTGTCCAGGGGGTGGGGTCCCATTTAAATATAAATTTATTGAAATATTAGTAGAAACATTTAAAATTAATTGTGAAATATTATTTAAAGTGTATAAGTTAAAATGAAATATCAAATAAAAACAAATTGAATTTGAATATTGAATGTTTAAATTAAATCTCGAGCCAGATTAATAGTTTTCGTGGGAAAAAAGAAGTGTCACTAGTTGTTTTTATGATTATATTCCATTACATCTCTAGTTTTAGGAGAAGTTTGTGTTTAATGACCTGGTTTAAAGTGTGAATGAAATGTCCTATAATTTTGAGATATGAACTATGATATTTTTCATTTATGATGTGAGGTTTTGGAATTTTAAATACATGCAACTATGAGGACCTCCAGTTATAAAAAATGAGGGAGGAAATGAACATGATCTAGAGGTAGAGTTCCATGGGATACATGTGGATCATATATTTTTTCTATCTGTGGAACCACATGTTGATTCGGACATGGGTTCTGAATAAATGTTCTTTGAGGGGTTTTATCACTTCATGAAGACTTTTTGAGGAACTCTGATGCATACCTTGATTACGGTTGAGATGACCAGTGTGTTCTGGTAGATTTGTTGTCCAATAATTTCGGTTGATGGTCTCCCATGATAAATTGATATTTGTATTGAGACTATGATATTCACCTTAAATAATCCGTATAGGCCTCATCATTAGAGAGATAAAATCATGAGATATATGCTATGTGAGGAGGAAAAGTGTGGGTGTGATGTACCAAACAAGACTAACTATCTATGAGGCATGGTATGGGATGATTTATAGACTAGGATCTATAACTAATTTTACTTCAAGAATCTATCGACATATAGGGATAATGAATTCATGCATTAGAAGTAGGGCACCATGACTATTATTGAGTACTAAAAATGTTTTATAGAGTTTCATCATTTTTCACCAACTTACATTTTTGATGAGATATTGTGAGAGAGACACTTTAAGGGAAGTCATTGAAGTGTTGTATGATCCATGGATGATGTGTTAATATTGACCTGTAATACTGAAATTATGAAGCAGACACTATTTATATATTAGAAGCTGAGGGAGGTCATGGGCGAATAGGATAGAATTATAGACTATTGAACTAGTATACCGACATCATGTGGTAGGATTTTTTTTGGGATTCCTATGAGATGAGTAACGGTCATGATTGAAGTACTGGTTTCTCAGTTTTCCTACAACAGTGTGGAAGAGGGTGCATTAAGAACATTTCATGTGATCATGACCCAATAGAGTCTCAACCATGTGGAAGGATAGTCAACATGAAGTGTTTCTGCTGGACCATCCCTCTAGCAGTGACTTGTGATAGACATATTCAAAAACAAGTTTTGGAATTGTTTTAATATCTCAATATCATAAATTAAGATATATAAGTGATGTTTGATCATGTTGTGGATGTGGTGGTTATGGCTGTGTCATCCATGCCATAATTACACTGAGAAATCAGTGTGTTCCTATTCCAAACAATGAGGTTTTATTACATGTCCATGGTTCATGAAATATCTATTATGTAAAACCTACCCACATGGAGAAGGGTGGCATACGATCTATAGTGAGAGGTAAGATCAATGTAGCCTCTACTAGTAAATCCTCTCATTTTGATACTGATGCATTACATGGATTCATATCCTCACATGTGGTGAAAATCCTATGTCTCATTATACTGTCTTCAATGAGTGTAATGATTCTAGAAATCTAGAAACTAAAATATTAGATAAAGAAGAAGAGGAACCTGAAGGAGGTGGAAGATCCAAACTGGTCCGGCAGAAGGAGCTCCAAAATCACCTAAATCGCCTGCTGTTGCTCCCGTTTAGGGTTCTGTATCCCGAATGGGGGAGAGGTCGGGCGGCTGGCAATTTGGGGGAAACTTGTGCCAATGGTTTTTAAAAACCGTTGGTATATACTTTCAGGGGAAACCTATACCAACGGTTCTAAAGAACCGTTGGAAAAAAGCTCCCCCAACCACACCTATACCAACGGTTTAATAAACCGTTGGTAAAAACCTCCCCCAGCCACATTTTTCCCAACGGTTCTCATTGAACTGTTGGTAAAAATCCCCTTAAACACATCATTACCAAAAGTTATAGTAAACCGTTGGTAAAACCTTCTATAAACCATCCTTTACCAACAGTTCTATGAAACCATTGGTATGTAAGTGTGGGGAAAAACCCACATTCCAGTAGTGATAAATACTAATGGTTAGGCTCTATTAATCACTATTTTTATAAGTAAGTGGTTCTCTTCTACTGTATTTGGAAGTCTTGTTTTGTGTACTTGAACCATAAATACTAATATCTGAGATTCAAATAGGATGAAGAAAAATAAAGATTGGATGGATGCTAATCGTTTGAAAATAGAGTATGAGAACAGAGTAAAAGAGTTCATCAAGTTTGAAAAGGATCAGGAAAAGGATCCTTATCAAATCCTTTGTCTGTGTTTATGTTGTTGTTATTCTAGACTACTTACTCTAGAGGAGTTGGAAGAACATTTGATATGTCACGGAATAGATCGGAGTTATAAATGTTGGAATAAACACGGAGAAAAAGTGAATGTAGCTACTGGCTGGGATAAAACTACATTTTATGGATCATCAGATATGAATAAAAATATGGATAATGAAGAAGACCGTATGGAGGATGTGATTACAGATGTCAATGATGATGAAGATCGTGTTGAGGAAATGACAAAGAAAATTGAAGATAAACTCTATGATTTCCCAAAATTGTTTGAGAAGTTAAAGAGTTGGGCAAATATGCCATTGTATGCTGGTTTCACTAAGTATAAAACATTATTAGCTATACTGAAGTTTTATAAATTGAAAGAAGGAAACAGATGGAGTGATGTTAGTTTTACGGAACTACTTGCTCTCTTGAATGACATGCTCCCGAAAGATAATGAGCTCCCAAGCCAGACATATAAAGCTAGACGAATGCTACGCTCGATGTGTATGATTTCTGAAAGAATACATGCCTGTCCGAAAGACTGTATATTGTTTCACAAGGAGAACAAATCACTTACAGAATGCCCAAAGTGTGGTGCTTCTCGATACAAGAAAGATAAATCCATTCCTACGAAAGTTGTATGGTACTTTACAATCATTCCAAGGTTTAGGCATCTATATGGAAGTGAAGAAACTGCAAGACAATTGTTGTGGCATGAAGATAAAAGAAATAAAGATGGGAAATTACGTCATTCGGCCAACTCTACTCAATGGAATAAAATTGATCATGAGTATCCTGAATTTGGAAAAGAGCCGAGAAACCTTCATCTTGCGTTATCTAAAGATAGAGTGAATCCTTTTGGTTTTCAAACCAGCACTCATAGTACATGGCCTGTTATGTTGGTAAATTATAACTTGCCACCCTGGTTATGCGTGAAGCGGAAATTCATCATGTTATATATGCTTATATCAGGACCAAAACAACTAGGTAACGATATTTATGTTTATCTGGCTCCTTTGATTGAGGATTTGAAGTTATTGTGGGGTTTAAGTGTTATGTTGTATGATGCTTATAAAAGTGAATACTTCACGTTGAGAGCGATGTTGTATGGGACAATAAATGATTTCCCTACTTATGGAAATTTGTCAGGCTATAACATTAAAGGAACTCAAGGGTGTCCTGTGTGTGAAGAAGATACAAAATCAATTAGGTTGAAACATTCATCTAAATCTGTGTTTCTAGGACATCGTAGATTTATACCTCGTCGGCATAAGTACCGATCTTGGATGACATCATTCAATGGAAGTTCAGAACAACACGCAACACCGTCTCCACTAACAGGTGATCATTTGTTTGAGAAAGTAAAAGATCTGAACACTATTTTTGGTAAACCATTTTCAAAAAACCTTACGAAAATCGGTTGGAAAAAGAGATCAGTTTTTTTTGAATTACCATACTGGAATTGTTTGTACGTTAGACATTTTCTTGATGTGATGCATGTGGAAAAAATGTATGTGACAGTGTTATCAGAACATTGATAAATTCCCCTAGAAAAACAAAAGATGGAATTAAGGCAAGGTTGGACATGGTTGACATGGGAATACGAGAAGAGTTGGCTCCCGTGAAGGGTGAAAATTGAATGTTTCTTCCTCCAGCTGCTTATACTCTTTCTAGGGAGGAGAGATATCAGTTTTGCAACTTCTTCAATGATGTAAAGGTTCCATAGGGGTATTCATCAAATATCAAGAACATTGTGTCAATGAATGATTTGAAGTTAAAAGGTTTGAAATCACATGATTTCCATGTTTTGATGCAAGATCTAATTCCTATAGCTTTACGTTGCATTTTTCCCAAGAATGTTTGTCATACGTTAACCAAACTTTGCTTCTTTTTCAAAGATATATGTAGAAAAGTTTTAGACCCGACGAAATTGCCAACTATGGAAAAAGAAATTTTCATAATATTATGTCAATTAGAAATGTTCTTCCCACCAACATTCTTTGATATGATGGTTCATTTGATGATTCACTTGGTGAGAGAGATTCGACTTTGTGGTCCTATTCACTATAGATGGATGTATCCTATTGAATGGTATATGAAGATTTTGAAAGGGTATGTCAAAAATTGAAGTCGGCCAGAGGGTTGTATGGTGGAGCGATATATTGTTGAGGAAGCCATTGAATTTTGTACAGAATACCTATCTGATGTGGAAAGCATTGGTCTCCTGAAATCTCATCACACTGGATGCATTGAGGGTGAGGGAATTTCTAGAAGAGAAGTTGTGACAATCAGTATTACAGATCGGGAGCAGGCCCATTTTTATGTTTTGCATAATAGTTGGAAGGTTGCTCCATATATTGAAACTCAAAAAGAAATTCTTAGGTAGTTGAATCCATCAAGGGCTAAAAAATGGTTATCAAATACACATAATCACCAGTTTATAGGATTGTTTCAGGACCATATTTTTAAGCAATTAGATGAAAATCCGAATTCAATTTCAGAACGACTTCAATGGCTAGCCGCTGGACCAAGTGTGTATGTATTATCTTACAGTGGTTATGTAATTAATGGTTATACATTCTATACAGATGAACATGATGAAGATAGTACCATGAAAAATAGTGGATTTACACTAGTGGCTGAAGCGATGCATGTTTCTGGTTGTAAGGACAGAAATCCAATTTATGCAAATATGTCATACTTTGGCATTATCAAACTAATATGGGAGTTGGATTATACGACATTCCAATTGCCAATTTTTCAATGCAAATGGGTTGATAACAATAGTGGTGTTAAAATAGATGAATGAGGATTTGTGAAAGTTGATTTTAGTAAATAAGGGTACAAAGACGAACAATTTATAATGGAATCACAAGTAGTACAAGTTTTTTATGTTCCAGATCCCACAAACCGAAAGTGGTCGATTGTTCTGTTATCGTCCAAAACTACTGAAGGTTCCGATGAAAATTCAGTTGAGGACAATCCTTTCAGTGGTACGTCGCAATAATTTCGGAGCGGTCCCAATGTAGATGATGTTTTGTATATTATAGGAGACCACAATGAAGGTATTTGGATAATCGATAGAGGTGTCAAATCCCTTCAACCTTTGAAAAAAAGAAAGAGAGTTTAATAAACAGGTTATATTTTGTTTGTAATATAGATCTTGTTATCTCATGTTATTATCTTATCATTACTGAATTTATGTAATATAAATTAACTGTTCAACCGCTTTTGTAGATAATGACTTCTACACATTCTGGTGCTCCTAACCTTGAGGTTGAACAAGTCTCTAAAGATGATACTACTACGGCTGCTGCTGCTCCTGCGGCTGTTGCTGCTCCTGCTGCGGCTACTGCAGCTCCTGCTATTGTGGCTCCTGCCGCTCCTAGTGTTGAGGTCCAACAACCATCATCACATGCCGTTGATACCATTTTATATGAACATATAGATGATGTTGATATTGATGAAATGTTCAGGAATGAAGGACCGACGTCGCAGAAAATACAGGTGCGTCGTAGTTTGACGGTGTTAGCCAAAGTTCTTAAGGCGAAAAGAAAAGGTATCAAATTTGAAGTCGGATGGAATGCATGAGGCCAACATGTGAATCCCAATAAGGCTATGTTTAGTAGCTACATTGGTGTTGTCACTCGGCAACGTGTTCCAATTGACATAGATTCATGGCACCATGTTGTGTCCGGGCTGAAGGCTGTGATCTGGGAAGAAATTACGGAAACATTATAAATTTATTTCTTTAATTTACTAGAAAATAAAATAATGAAACAATGTCTTACTCTTCTCAATCTCTTGCAGAGTACATTTATAGTAGACGATTCACACAAGGATTATGTACTAAGTCTTGAAGGAAGGATTCATCGAGGTTTTCACACTATTTTAACAAGATTTCACCTGAAAGATTCCAAAGATAAAATAAACCCGCACCCACCCATTTTCTACGCTCACCTGATATCCCAAGAAGCATGGGATGCATTTATTGGCCGCTGTGGGGATGAGAAGTTTCAGGTACATTGTGAGTGATAATACGTTGTTTGAGGATACCTATATTCATCACTTTGATTGTCAATATTTCATTTATGAAACAGAAACTCTGTACTGAAAATAAGGAACGTGCATCAAAATCAGCATACCCCTATCATAAAGCAAGGATGGGGTACACTTCATTAGAAAAGAAAATGGTACGTATTTTAAATTTATAGTAACATTGTTAGGTGCCAATAAACAACATCATAATTATCTTTCTATTTTTATATGTAGATTGATGAGTCTAAAACCAAATACACTTCCATCCCACATCATGTGCTATGGAAGGAGGCACGTGTGAATAAGGAAGGAAAGTTAGTAGATGAGAACACACAAAAAGTGTGGGAAATATGTGTAAGTATGACACGACGATAAAAATATTTGTTTTAAATTATTATTACATAAAAATGATTAGTTTTTTTCCTATATCCGACAGTCATAGGAATCAGCTACTCCTGTAGCGGATACATACCTATTATCGACGGCTTTGAAACAGCCAGAAAAATACGGTCGTGTCAGAGGTGCGGGGTTTGGGGTGACACCCCGAGTATATTTTGAGAAGAAGAAAAAACGGATGATACAAATGAAAAATTGGAACAAATGAGTGAAAAAATAGCAACCCTTGAAGAACGATTGCAATGGCAGGGAGAGTTGCTAGCAACTTTTATGGGTGGGAAGAAAAGGGAAGACACAATTCAGGAATAACCAGCGCGTGAACATCCCGCCCCACCCCCCACCAGCTTTGAGGTGAGCCATTCCCCTCAAAGAACTGTCTTAGCTGTGGTAATCAATATTCTAATAATTGTTCCCATGAAATGTGAATCAGACAAACACTAATAATTTTTCTATACTGATCTTCTACAGGGTGATAATGATTGTGATTTATATCTGTCAACACCAACCTATAACCTTGTAGCGAGGGCTACAGTGTTCAATATCCCAGATGCCACGCTGCATAATAGACCACTTCTGAAAGATCATCTGAAAGTGACGATTACTGTAGCTCATGATCCAAATGCAGAGCTACCTATTCCAATTGTTGACAATGATATTCATACGGTCGAAAAGACTATTGGGACATTCATTGCATGGCTGTCACAACTTGTAAGAGTACATGCAGACAAAGCGGTATTTATTTCCTTTTTTTTCAAGCTAAACCTTTAACAATTAATGAAAAAATGGTCTGAACCAATGATTATTGTTATAGACGGAGAAAGGGAACGGGGTGACAAACGTCGGTTCAAAACCATCTAAAGGATCGACCAACCGATCCCAAGGAGCTACTGAAAGCACAATAACACCACCTGTTCTCTATCCACATTTACTAGCATTAAAGACTCATGTGGATATGAAGCTAAAAGATGGTAATAGTCATATAGTGGTTTTTGAAGAGAATATATACGAAGAGGAAAGTCAAGATTTCGTTGCTGCTGAAAATGTAAATGAGATCCTTGAAAATGGTTGGCTAGGCGTCACAGTTGTAAATGTATATATGAGGTATGTTTCCATGAATTGATTTTCTAAAAGCTTATCTAATGTGAAAATGATGACTAAATGCATTTTATATTGTTGATAGATGCATTTATGAAAAACAGTTGAAGGTATTTTCCCATGATCCAAGATTTGGACTCGTTAGTCCTCATACCACATCAACACACCTAACAAAATTAGAGCCATCAAAAAGGGATTCAATTGTGAACGACTTGTTGAAAACATTTGAATGCAAGATTACAGATGACGAAATCTTCCTAATACCAACCATGCAGGGGTAAAAATCCATGATTAAAGCATATCAATTATATTTTCACTTCTTTTATTACTTATTCCTTTTTATGTTTTTAGGCAACATTGGTTGCTAATTGCGGTGAACTTGGATACTACAAAGATTTATTTTCTGGATTCAAAGCAAGGATATCCATTAAACTGACCACACATGATGGAGTTTTTGAATCTGTAAGACACTACATCTTACGTTTTAGGTCTAAACATCAAGTAATATAATTTATATTATCTTTTACTGAGGATTCTATTATGAAAGGGCGGTGTATCATTATCGTTTAAAAAAAGGAATGAAGATAGGGGCTAAGCATAAGGAGGCGAGCAAGTACTACGTCTGGACAAATATCAGGGTATATATAATAAAATTTCACTATCCAAACACATCTCAACACAAGTTACTTATTCTCCTAATGATAAATTTTTTTGCAGTGTCCAAAACAAACAAACGATAATTATTTCGGTTATTATGTTTGTAAATTTATGAAAGAGATCATTTTTCATCAACAAACTAGCATCCCTAAAGAGGTATTTTCAAAAACAACTACTAGTTCATTTAATTTATTTATTAATTCTTTATTTTTATATTTTGTAGTACTAATCTGACTGCCAAAAATCCTCATACTCACAAGACGATATAGATGTGTTCAGAAATGAGTGGGCCTCATACCTGATGGCAGATTGTACACAAATACAACGAAGATCTGACTTGGGGACATGTACAATTGGTGGTCATTTTTGAGAGGGGTTAAGGGGATCAAAAGATGAAACATTGTTGTATGTAAATGTTCATAAGAAAATTGTAATTGTTATTAAATAAAACATCCTATATCCAATGAGTCATTTTCCTATTTTAACTGATTATATGCACTAGCAACATGCAAGAATGTTGAACCACTCAAAGGGTCTCTATTTTGTTTAAAATGGACACAATTTTAAGTGAAAACAACAACTGACCTATGAAAATATGACCAAATGCATTCGGATTGCATTTATCTTTTATAAGAACAATACATGGGTCATTTTTGACGTGTATGAGTCAACCCCGCCTCAATCCGAGGCACGGTGTGGTCTGTACCACTCAAAGGGTCTCTCTTTTGTTTAAAATGGACACAATTTTAAGTGAAAACAACAACTAACCTACAAAAATCCGACCAACCACATTAGGATTGTGTTGATACTTTAGGATAACAATTCACAAGTCCTTTTTGATGTGTACGATTCATCCTCGCCTCAATCTAAGGCACGGTGTGGCCAGTATCACTCAAAGGGTCTCTCTTTGGTTTAAAATGGACAAAATTTTAAGTGAAAACAACAACTGACCTACGGAAATCTGACCAAACACATTCATATTGTGTTGATCTTTTATAAGAACAATCCATGGGTCCTTGGTGATGTGTAAGAGTCATCCCCAACTCAATATAAGGCACGGTGTGGCCGGTATCACTCAAAGAGTCTCTCTTTGGTTTAAAATGGACACAATTTTAAGTGAAAACAGCAACTGACCTACGGAAATCTGACCAAACACATTCGGATTGTGTTGATACTTTAGGAGAACGATCTACGGGTCCTTTTTGACGTGTAAAAGTGAACCCCAACTCAATACGAGGCACGATGTGACTGCTATCACTCAAAGGGTCTCTCTTTTGTTTAAAATGGACACAATTTTAAGTGAAAACAACAACTAACCTACAGAAATCCAACCAAAAGCATTCAGATTTTCTTGATATTTTATAATAACGATCCATGGGTCCTTTGTGACATGTAAGAGTCAACCACGCCTCAATATGTGGCACAGTGTGGCTGGTACTACTCAAAGGGTCTCTATTTTGTTTAAAATGTACACATTTTTAAGTGAAAACATCAACTGACCTATGGAAATCCAACCAAACACATTCGGATTGTTTTTATACTTTAGTATAACGATACAAAGGTCCTTTGTGACATGTGAGAGTCATCACCGCTTCAATATGAGGCACGGTGTGGCCGGTAGCACTCAAAGAGTCTCTCTTTGGTTTAAAATGGACACAATTTTAAGTGAAAACAACAACTGACCTACGGAAATCTGACCAAACGCCTTAGTATTTTCTTGATATTTTATAAGAAAGATCCATGGGTCCTTTTTGATGTTTAAGATTCAACCCCGCTTCAATACAAGTCATAGTGTGGCCGATATAACTCAAATGGTCTCTATTTTGTTTAAAATGGACACAATTTTAAGTGAAAACAACAACTAACATACGTAAATATGACCAAGCCCATTCAGATTGTGTTGATTCTTTAGGAGAACGATCCAAGGGTCCTTTTTGATGTTTAAAAGTCATCCCTGCCTCAATTAGAGGAATGGTGTGGCCGGTACAACTCAAAGGGTCTTTATTTTGTTTAAAATGGACACAATTTTAAGTGAAAACAACAACTGACCTACATAAATCCAACCAAAAGCATTAGGATTGTGTTTATACTTTAGGAGAACGATCCATGGGTCCTTTGTGATGTTTAAGAGTCAACATCTCCTCAATATGAGGCACGGTGTGACCGGTATCACTCAAAGGGTCTCTATTTTGTTTAAAATGGACACAATTTTAATTAAAAACAACAAATGACCTATGAAAATATGACCAAACCCATTCAGATTGTGTTGATCATTTAGGAGAAAGATCCATGGGTCCTTTTTGATGTTTAAGAGTCATCCCCGCCTCAATCCTAGGAATGGTGTGGCCGGTATCACTCAAAGGGTCTCTATTTTGTTTAAAATGGACATAATTTTAAGTGAAAACAACAACTGACCTACGGAAATCTGACAAAACGCATTCTGATTGTGTTGATCCTTTAGGATAACGATCCAAGGGTCCTTTTTTATGTGTACGAGTCAACCCATCCTCAATCTGAGGCACGATGTACCCGCTATCACTCAAAGAGTCTCTCTTTTGTTTAAAATGGACACAATTTTAATTGAAAACAACAACTGACCTATGAAAATCCAACCAAACACATTCAAATTTACTTGATCTTTTATAAGAACGATCCAAGGGTCCTTGGAGACGTGTAAAAATCAACCCCGCCTCAATCTGAGGCTCAGTGTGTCCAATACCACTCAAAGGGTCTCTATTTTGTTTAAAATGTACACAATTTTAAGTGAAAACAATAACTGATGTACGTAAATTAGACCAAACACTTTTTTATTGTATTGATACTTTAGGATAATGATCCAAGAGTCCTTTTTGACATGTAAGATTCAACCCCACCTCAATTCGAGGCATGGTGTGACAACTATCACTCAAAGAGTCTCTCTTTTGTTTAAAATGGACACAATTTTAATTAAAAACAACAACTGACCTTTGAAAATCTGACCAAACGCATTCAGATTGCCTTGATATTTTATAAGAACGATCCAAGGGTCCTTTTTGATGTGTAAGAGTCAACCCCGCCTCAATCTTAGGCATGGTGTGACCGCTATCACTCAAAGGGTCTCTCTTTTGTTTAAAATGGACACAATTTTAATTGAAAACAACAAATGACCTATGAAAATCTGACCAAACGCATTCATATTTCTTTGATCTTTTATAAGAACGATCCAAGGGTCCTTGGTGACGTGTAAAAGTCAACCCTGCCTCAATAAGAGGCATGGTGTGGCCAGTACCACTCAAAGGGTCTCTCTTTTGTTTAAAATGGACACAATTTTAATTGAAAACAACAACTGACCTATGAAAATATGACCAAACGCATTTTTATTGCCTTGATATTTTATAAGAACGATCCAAGGGTCCTTGGTGACATGTAAGAGTCATCTACGCCTCAATATGAGGCACGGTGTGGCCGGTATCACTCAAAGGGTCTCTATTTTGTTTAAAATGGACACAATTTTAAGTGAAAACAACAACGGAACTACAAAAATATTACCAAATGCATTTGGATTGTGTTTATACTTTAGGAGAACGATCCAAGGTTCCTTTGTGATGTATACAAGTCAACCATGACTCAATCTGAGGCACAGTGTGCCCGCTATCACTGAAAGGGTCTCTCTTTTGTTTAAAATGAACACTATTTTAATTGAAAACAACAACTTACCTATGAAAATCCGACCAAATGCATTTGGATTGCCTTGATCTTTTATAATAACGATAAAAGGGTCCTTGGTGACATGTACTAGTAAACCCCGCCTCAATCCGAGGCACGGTGTGGCCGGTACCACTCAAAGCGTCTCTATTTTGTTTAAAATGTACACAATTTTAAGTGGAAACAACAACTGACGTACGAAAATTTGACCAAACCCATTAGGATTGTGTTAATTATTTAGGAGAATGATCCACGGGTCCTTTGTGATGTGTACATGTCAACCTCTCCTCAATCCAAGGCACGGTGTGACTGCTATCACCCAAAGGGCCTCTCTTTTGTTTAAAATGGACACCATTTTAATTGAAAACAACAACTGACCTATAAAAATCTGAACAAACACATTCGTATTGCCTTGATATTTTATAAGAACGATACAAGGGTCCTTTGTGACATGTAAGATTCAACCCCTCCTCAATCAGAGGCACGGTGTGACCAGTATCACTCAAAGGGTCTCTCTTTTGTTTAAAATGGACACAATTTTAATTGAAAACAACAACTGACCTATGAAAATCTGACCAAACACATTATTATTGCCTTGATATTTTATAATAAGGATCCAAGGGTCCTTGGTGACATGTAAGAGTCAACCCCTTCTCAATCTGAGGCACAGTGTGGCCGGTACCACTCAAAGGGTCTCTCTTTTGTTTAAAATGGACACAATTTTAATTGAAAACAACAACTGACCTATGAAAATCTGACCAAACACATTTGGATTGCCTTGATCATTTATAATAACGATCCAAGGGTCCTTGGTGACATGTAAGAGTCATCCCCGCCTCAATCCGAGGCACGGTGTGGCCGGTATCACTCAAAGGGTCTCTATTTTGTTTAAAATGGCAAAATTTTAAGTGAAAACAACAACTGACCTATGGAAATCCAACCAAATGCATTCAGATTGTGTTGATCCTTTAGTAGAATGATCCAAGAGTCCTTTTTGACATGTATGAGTAAATCCTGCCTCAATCCGAGGCACAGTGTGCCTGCTATCACTCAAAGGGTCTCTCTTTTGTTTAAAATGGACACAATTTTAATTGTAAACAAAAACTAACCTATGAAAATCTGACCAAACGAATTTGGATTGCCTTGATATTTTATAAGAATGATCAAAGGGTCCCTGGTGACGTGTATGAGTCAACCCAGTCTCAATCTGAGGCACAGTGTGGCCGGTACCACTCAAAGGCTCATTATTTTGTTTAAAATGTACACAATTTTAAGTGAAAACAACAACTGATGTACAGAAATTCAACCAAATGCATTCGGATTGTGTTTATACTTTAGGAGAACGATCCACGGGTCCTTTATGACGTGTACGAGTCAACCCCACCTCAATCCGAGGCACATTATGACCGCTATCACTCAAAGGGTCTCTCTTTTGTTTAAAATGGACACAATTTTAATTAAAAACAACAACTGACCTATGAAAATCAGACCAAACACATTAATATTGATTTTATATTTTATAAGAAAAATACAAGGGTTCTTTTTGACGTGTAAGAGTCAACCCCGCCTCAATACGAGGCACAGTGTGACCGCTATCACTCAAAGGGTATCTCTTTTGTTTAAAATGGGCACAATTTTAATTGAAAACAACAACTGACTTATGAAAATTAGACCAAACTCATTCGGATTTCCTTGAACTTTTATAAGAACGATCCAAAGGTCCTTGGTGATGTGTAAGAGTCAACACCGCCTCAATCCGAGGCACGGTTGGTCCGGTACCACTCAAAGGGTCTCCCTTTTGTTTAAAATGGACACAATTTTAATTGAAAACAACAACTGACCTATGAAAATCTGACCAAACGCATTCATATTTCCTTTAAATTTTATAATAATGATCCAAGGGTCCTTGGTGACATGTAAAAGTCATCCCCGCCTAAATCCGAGGCATGATGTGGCCGGTATAACTCAAAGGGTCTCTATTTTGTTTAAAATGGACACAATTTTAAGTGAAAACAACAAATGAGCTACAGAAATCAAACCAAACGCATTATGATTGTGTTGATCCTTTAGGAGAACGATACACAGGTCCTTTGTGACGTGTACAAGTCAACCCCCCCTCAATCCGAGGCACGGTGTGCCTGCTATCACTCAAAGGGTCTTTTTTTTCAAAAATGGACACAATGTTAATTGAAAATAACAACTGACCTATGAAATTCCAACCAAATGCATTTGTATTGCCTTGATATTTTATAAGAACGATCCAAGGGTCCTTGGTGATGTGTAAGAGTCAACCCTGCCTCAATATGAGGCACGGTGTGTCTAGTACTACTCAAAGGGTCTCTATTATGTTTAAAATGTACACAATTTTAAGTGAAAACAACAACTGACGTACGGAAATCTGACCAAACACATTCAGATTGTATTGATACTTTTTGAGAACGATCCACGAGTCCTTTTTGATGTGTACGGGTCAACATTTACTCAATCCGAGGCATAGTGTGATCGCTATCACTCAAATGGTCTCTCTTTCGTTTAAAATGGACACAATTTTAATTGAAAACAACAACTGACCTATGAAAATCTAACCAAACACATTCTTATTTCCTTGATATTTTATAAGAATGATCCAAGGGTTATTTGTGACGTGTATGAGTCAACTCCACCTCAAACCGAGGCACGGTGTGACCGCTATCACTCAAAGGGTCTCTCTTTTGTTTAAAATGGACACAATTTTAATTGAAAACAACAATTGACCTATGAAAATCTGATAAAACACATTCATATTGCCTTTATCTTTTATAAGAACTATCCAAGGGTTCTTGGTGACATGTAAAAGTCAACCTAGACTCAATTCAAGGTACGGTGTGGCCGGTACCACTCAAAGGGTCTCTCTTTCGTTTAAAATGGACACAATTTTAATTGAAAACAACAACTGACCTATGAAAATCTGACCAAACACATTCAGATTGCCTTTATATGTTATAATAACGATCCAAGGGTCCTTGGTGACGTGTAAAAGTCATCCCAGCCTCAATCTGAGGCACGGTGGGGCCGGTATCACTCAAAGGGTCTCTATTTTGTTTAAAATGGACACAATTTTAAGTGAAAACAACAACTGACCTACGGATATCTGACCAAATGCATTCAAATTGTGTTGATAATTTAGGAGAACAATCCAAGGGTCCTTTTTGACATTTTTGAGTCAACCCCTCCTCAATCCGAGGCACAGTGTACCTGCTATCACTCAAAGGGTCTCTCTTTTGTTTAAAATGGACACAATTTTAATTGAAAACAACAACTGACCTATGAAAATCCGACCAAACACATTCAGATTGCCTTGATATTTTTATAAGAATGATCCAAGGGTCCTTGGTGATGTGTACAAGTCAACCCATCCTCAATCAGAGGCATGGTGTGGCCGGTACCACTCAAAGGGTCTCTATTTTGTTTAAAATGTACACAATTTTAAGTGAAAACAACAACTGACCTAAGGAAATCCAACCAAACACATTAGGATTGTATTGATCCTTTAGGAGAACGATCCACGGGTCCTTTGTGACGTGTATGAGTCATACCTGCTTCAATCTGAGGCATGGTGTGTTCGATAGCACTCAAAGAGTCTCTCTTTGGTTTAAAATGGACACAATTTTAAGTGAAAACAACAACTGACCTACGAAAATCTGACCAAACGCATTCGGATTGTCTTGATCTTTTATTTTAACAATACATGGGTACTTTGTGATGTGTACGAGTCAAAACCACCTCAATCCAAGACACGGTGTGGCCGGTACCACTCAAAGGGTCTCTCTTTTGTTTAAAATGGACACAATTTTAAGTGAAAACAACAACTGACCTACAAAAATCTGACCAAACACATTCAGATTGTGTTGATCCTTAATGAGAACGATCCACGAGTCCTTTTTGATGTGTAAGAGTCATCCCCGCCTCAATCTGAGGCACGGTGTGGCCGATATCACTCAAAGGGTCTCTCTTTGATTTAAAATGGACACAATTTTATGTGAAAACAATAACTGACCTACAGAAATCTGACCAAAAACATTTAGATTGTGTTGATATTTTATAAGAATGATCCATGGGTCCTTTGGGACGTGTACGAGTCAACCCCACAAACCCCCTATACCGCCCCCACCCCCCTGGACACCAACCCACCCCCTGGACACCACCACCCCTCTGGACACCCCCACCCCCTGTAAATCCCCCTCGACACCCTGGACACCAGCCCACCCCCCAGAAAGCCCACCCAGACACCCCCATCCCCCCGGACACCCCCTACCCCCCCTTGGACATCCACCCCAAACCCTTGAACAGCCCCATAACCCCCTGATTTTTGAATTGAATTCTTTATGTACTTAATTAACTTATGAATTATGTGTTAATGGTGTACGAGTATACTTGTTGTATGGGTATACTTGGTCTAATTAGCTTATGATTTATGTGTTAATTTTGTATGGGTATACTTGCCCTAATTAGCTTATTGAGATGCTGAATTTTTTTGCAGGTGTTCGGGTGTGCTGCTGCATATTTTTTCATAGTAGCAGACAGGACATTTATCAGCGCTTTTTTAGCACTGATAAATGAAGCTTTTATCAGTGCTAAAAAAGGGCTGATAAACTCCACCTTTATCAGCGCTAAAGAAGCGCTGATAAAGGATCAGTTTATCAGTGCTAAAAAAGGGCTGATAAAGGGTACCCCCCTTTATCAGCGCCGATCTTTACAGTGCTTTTTTAGCGCTGATAAATCCCATTTTGAGCGCTGATAAAGACCGTTTTTGTAGTGGTGACTTCAAAGAGCCAGTTTTCATTTCTCTAGAGGCGGTGTCATAGGATCTGTTGAAAGCTTATCTTTTCATTGGAGGTCTTCATCTAGGGATCAAGGAGCGCATCCTCTTCTCCAAGGATATCCATTTTTGAGAAGTTGGTGGAAGAAGCATTTTTGGATGTGCTATTGTGAAATAAGCATACAACACATTGACTAAGTTATTGTCTCCCATGTTGGGGTGAAGAAGTTCAGAGTTTCCTCATTTTTTCTTTATAGATGTTGTAAGTTCATCTTTCATTATAAAAGTCTGATGAAATTATCCATTCATAGTTCAAATAGTTTTGTTTTTCTGAATTTGAACCTTTAAATGGTTCACCTTTCTTGAATTAGTTCCCCTCTTTCTATTATGCTAGTTTGGAGATGTCTATTTTTGTGGAAATCACTCTTTGTGCCTTGTGTGTGGGTTCTTTGTTTGGTTCAAGAGCTTTTTGATTGTTTATTAAAATAAAATTTCTTTTGTTAATTAAATATTAATGAAAAAAATTATTTAAATTAAATAATATCTAAACTAATTATTTAGTTAAAAGAATAAAATATATTAAAAAAATTGATTAAAATAATTAGCTGATTAATTAATTAACTAAATAAAGAAATTATTAAATTTAATAAAATGGTTATATTATAATTACATGTCTCGATTGTTAAATTATTTAAATTAAAGAAATTAAAATTACAAACTAAAATTAATTAATTAAATATAAAAAATCCAAAGATAAATCAAAAATGAAAAAAAAACAAAAACACTGAAATAAATATTTTAAGAGATTCATAAAAATTAAATAATAAAAAAAAGTTAAATAAAATTAAAATAAAAAAGAAACATTAATTAAACGTAAAATCATTAAATTAATAGTTTTATTATTTAAACATTAAATTAACACCAAAGTAAATTAACTCATTAAAACATTATTTTAAACACTAAACATAACTAATCTAAAGAAGTTATGTGGAAAAAAATGTTTCAAAATGCAGACGCATCAATTCCCCCATGCAAAGGTTTTTCTTTTCCTCAAGAAAAAAATTAATCAAATTTAGTGGATTAAAATAAATCTTATGTTTGAAATACTAGGTTTCCACGAAAAACTGGTTTTCAAAATTATTTTCCTCATTTTATTTTCTCAAGTAGTGAAAATATTTTACCCTAAAGAAATTAAGTATTCTTTAAGTGAAAAATCAATTCATATTTAAAAAAAATAAACCATAAACATTTGAATTTAGATTAAACTATTTTTAATTTTCATTGAAATGTAATTCCAAACTTATCTTTACCTCCTCATGAACCAACTCACATAAATTATCAATTGAATAATTTAGACACTCTCCTCGGATGAGAGAACTTAATAAATTAATAGGATAATAAATAACTCATCCAAAAGCATAAAGAATAAAAAAAATCCAACCTCGATTTGGATTTTCATTTCATAATTCATTTGAATGCATACCTAATGAGTTTGAATCTAAATTAAAAGGTTTAAGGGAAATGATAATTTTAAAATAGTCTTACAGTTATTTACCAATGTCAACCACTTTTCAAGAGGACAATAAAAAATGAATTACTCAATTATATCCAAGGGTTATACAAAATTAATCTCCTTAAAGTGGATACACATCATTCAATATTTAGAAAAACTTAAAATCACTAAAAATGTTTGATTAAGGCTTGAGAAACAATAAAATTTGAAAAAATTTAGGGGTTTTTTTATGGTCTCACAATGTGGTATAGATATCACATTAAAAAACCCTCTCCCCCACACTAAATCTCAACATTGTCCTCAATGTTGAACCTAAGGTGGAGAAAACAATAAAAATTTATTTTTTAAAGTCAAAAAAGATTTGAAAATCTAGTATATAAAAATATTTTACAAAGGATTACATGAAATATCAATAAATGTTTTCCACAAAATAAAAATAGTAAACAACAATACACAACATGCACATAAGTTCACTAATGGTTACCACTTCAAAACTTTCATCTCAAAGACGAGTTTTGTATATTAGTTAATTTTCAAAGAAATGTGTAAAAACATTTCATGATAAAATTGAAATTATTTATAACTAATATGAAATTTAATACAATCCATTTAATTGTAGAAACAGACATGTTTAAGTATAAAACTCAACATACATCACTTTTTTCATATTTCAACTTTTCTAAACAATTAAAGACCAAATTAGCAACAACAAGTAGATTTTAAAAACATGAAAAGTGAGTGGAATTTTATACTGAAAAGCTACTTGAATTAGAAGCATTATATTTTTAACATAGATTTAAATAAATCTCTTACATTCATTGATGAATCTTCTATAATTAGCATGGAAATTACTAAAAATGAAATCATATAAATATTATATCCTTGAATTTTTTTAACTTAAGTAAAAGAAAACCATAGTTCAAGAACTAAGGGTATTGATCCAAGTTGCTTCATCTTGTAGAATTTCTAAATCATGGTAAATCAACAAGTTTATACTCATATTGAAGTATAGAGCTTCCAAAATTAGACTCCACTAGTGAACAATTGAATAAAGAAGATGGTGAGAAACCTTGGAAAGATATGTACATAGCTGTTGTCCACTTTATTTTCTATATAAAAAACTATCACACTTTAATAGTTTATTGAAATTTAAAGACAATAATTGAAAGTAAAGAAAAGATAAATAAGAAAAAATAAAATAAATCTTGGGTTAAACCCCCCATGAGGTGATGTTTTTTATGTCATCCATATCCATACAACTTGTTGTTTATCCCTAATCCACCAGTGGATGGAGATTATGTGGTAAGAACCACTTTATCCTTTCTTTCCCACAATTGTACAACTTTACTTCTTTGTAGAGGTCCCCTTTGAAATAGTATAGTGTTTCCAAACCCCTCATGTTATAGTTTATATTATTATTTGGGGCAGGAAAAATAATATAACATTCCCCCTCTACTACTTCTCTAGTAGGAATATTGTCCCCAAGTTTATCAAAAAAAATTTGGGACATCATTAAAAGTTGGAAAAAAAATCTTATCATAAATTTGGACATCATCCACTTCTAATTCCTGATCCAAATTATTTTCCTTAGAGACTACCTCTATACCCATCTCTATCATCTCTTGAACATATTTATACATTAAAACATTTTCAACAAACACTTCCAAAACATCACTAGTTAGTGAAGAGGGTACCTTTCCTATAATGAAACAACAAAGAGATTTAGTTGAAATCTCATATTTAAAAAATCTAAACAAGAAAGGTCAAAAATATTGAAATCCCCCTAAGATGAAATGGTTGGTATCCTTTTTTCATCTTTTATGTCCATATAAAAATCAATCATATGTGGAAGTGAATGTTCTCTAAGTTTGACCTTAACCTCTTGGATTTCTTTCACAAAAGATGGAAAGCTCAACTCTCCTACATGGAACTCAGGGAAAAAATGTGAAAACTCATAAAGTTATTTAATAAAAACCTCTAATAATTTTGGATTTATATTATATTTAAGTTATTATATCATTTATTTAAATTAATTTTCATTCAAAGTCTTGAAAATATCCTTAGTTTATTTAGGATAAATATCTAACAACATTATCCAATGGCGTTTCAGATTCAATTGGTTCATTATTTTTTTTACTGTTATGTTATTTTTTTTAAACATTTTATATTTTCTAATTTTTTTGAAACTCCTTAGAATCCTCCATAGAAATGGATCCAATTGAAATGAGGGCTTTGTGTGTCGTTTTTAACCCTATTCAATATTTTTAATATCCCAACTACTGCAGTATATCAGTAACCAGTGTTGTCTTCTAACAAGACTATATTTAAGGAGTTTCTTTGTCGCAATTTTTATCATTACTAGATAATATATTTATAAGGGGATTTTCTATGGCAGGAAATGAAAATAAAAAAAATTCAAAACTAAAAAAACATATAAACATAAAAAAAATAGAAGCAGTGAATGAAAACCAGAGAGAAGTCATAAAAGTTTGGTGTCCTTCTCAAGCGACTCAACTGATTCATCCATTCTTCATTATTTTGAAATAATTAATTCCATAATTATCTCAAAAAATAGTCTGAAATATCTAAATTGTGAGTCTCATTATGTTTGAGAAGTCATGGTCATTAACTAAGATCTCAGTTTTAAACTTATTTCATCAAGAACATATTAAAGTATTCAATGATCACAAAACACTATGACAGAGTCAAAGTAATGTGATCACAATTCTTGATCGATAATTGAGAAGATTTAAAAATAAGAATCAAACAACAAACTTCTAATCAAACTGACCTAATGGTTCAAAACAATGAAAAATACATGTCGATCAATAATGTATTAGTCAATGAATGAAAAATAAAATGGAACAAAATTACAAAAGAACAATTATCAAATAGTAATCACACTTCTAACAATCGTAAATATGGAAAAAATTATAGTATGATAGAATATTATAAAATATCATAGAGAAATCACCAGAATAAATCACAAGGATCATCCACTAAAAATTAGTTGATCATTTCTATAAAAAATGAATGGTGTTTGATCTTCATCTCCTTGCTTGATAGTAGATCTTCTTTGAGTTTGTTGAAAGATCATCCAGCTCTGCTCTAGTGTCATGAAAATATATTCTTTTTATTGTCTTTTATCTTCTTGTTCCCATAATAATCCCCCAAATTAATTACTTTGTTTAATTTATTTTCCAACTAGTGTCACAACCTCCCAACACCACGTCTGAATGGTGAAAGTTATGTGAAATAATTAATTCCCTATCTCTTAGTCAATGTCCTTAGCTCTTTAGAAAGTATCCAACACAACCTTAATCCACGTGCACATGGGAAAAATTCTTTAGAAACATCATCATTTATTATACCAACTTTAACATTTCCTGAAAATATTATTTTCAACTCAGTGACCATGTGTCACTGATTTCCACCTATAATTCAAATACACCAACACTGAGGAAGAATATCACAACCAATGAAATGATGCTGAATAGGGCTTAATAATCATTATCAGAATCAAATACCTGCAAAAAAAACAAATTCCATTAAACAAAACAATCTTGGATCATCTCCTTAAATGAATCCCAACATATTACAACTCTTCTCTAATAATAATATTCTAATCAATTTCCCAAAATAACCCAAATTTTCTTCTTCATTTCATGTCTACAAATAGAATCAAAATAGTAACATGATTTTATCAAGATAAAATTCATCCAAGATTAATCATCTTCAATATTAGATGATATTTAGACTAGATATAGATCTAAGGTCTGATCTTCGATGCTCGGTCCTTCCTTTCCAATAGATTTGGATGGTTCTCAGTTATTCAAAAACTCAATCTCATCGGTACATCATCCTAAAATTTCCTTATAACTTCTTACATATCAAAAACTCAGTACACTCAACAACCCAATATGATATTGTTTCATCATCCCTAGCTTGTACCTCACTCAGCTCTCCTTCAGAAAATGGCGGCAGGATCTCAGATCAATATCAATCAGTTCTCTAAATTGAATAGGAGAGGTTTGATTTCAATGGATTATCTCATATGGTAGAGGCTCGAACGGATTCATACTCTCATTGATGTGTCTTAATTCAGATCCCAAAGTTGAACAAAACTTTGGGCTTGAGCAAACCGGTAAACTCAACAACGTCTTTAGTAAAGATTTAGATTTATCTCATAAATGTCACTTTGCGGATAAGAGTCCTTGGTAATGATTCAACTACAACAGCTCTGAACATATTCTTTAACACATATCATGTTTGATCTTGGATCTAAACAGATGGGACTCCATGATTCTTCTATTGGATTCAAGGAGGATTTCCAAAAACTTGCTCATAATATAAGGAATAGTTGAAGGCGACTTAGGGGGATCCACAGTGGCAGTTCGACTCATCAAATTCATCATCAATGGTGGCTCAAGTTAGTCATCATCCAAAATTTTTGCAACATCAATTTCCACTAACAGAAAGTATAGGTAAGAATTAGTGATGGTGGTTCTAGTCATCTCCTTCAATGGGGCCTCGATAGGGTAGTGTCAGGTCTGGAGGCTTTAGGTTCTCAATAGGAGTAGGTCAGTCAGTGCATCGAAGTTCTATAAGGTTGGTTGTCATGCCAACTCAGATCTTATTCAATGGCTAGTGGTGGCCCTCATTATCTTCTTCAATTCGATGACATTCTCGATTATGGATTTGCCTTAGGTTTCACTTAAAAATACAATGTCCACGTAAGATAATTTAATTACACAGAACACATATTTTCTTACAATGAGAACTAAAAATCTCTTACTCTTATCAATTTCAAATTATCTTACTTGCTGATCAAATCATCTTCCTAAAAATAACTCAAATTGTCTTATGGTGTCTCTCTTGCACCAATATAAATTCTATCACATGATATACTCTTATGCGTGACATTTTCATAATAAAATATTTATCTTATGCACATGACCATCAATTTTATCTTACACGAAACTACACTGTTACTTCAAAGACAGTATTAAATATTTCATAATAAAATAAATTAAAATAAAATACACAAAACAGTTAATTAATAATTTTAAAATATAAGTTATTTTTTTTAAATTTTCAAACAAAAATAAGTAATTGAAAATTAAATTAAATTAAAATTTAGTTATAAATTAAATATTTTAAAAATAAATATTTAAATTAAATAAAATCTAAACTAATTATTTTGTTAAAATAATAAAATATATTAAAAATAATTGAATAAAATAATTAAATGATTAATTAATTACCTAAATAAAGAAATTTCAAAATTTATTAAGAGGGTTAAATTATAATTACTTGTCCCAATTATTTAATTATTTAAATAAATGAAATTAACATCATAATATAAAATTAATTAATTAAATAAAAAAACAAGAAAAAGATAAATCAAAAATGGAAAAATAAAAAAAGAACTTAAATAAATATTTTAAGAGAATCATTAAAATTAAATAATAAAAAACAAGTTAAACAAAATTAAAATAAAAAGAAACTGTTGGTCGGAGTGGATACTCAAGAGGGGGGTGAATTGAGTTCCAATTAAAATTTCTGTTAAAAAATATTTCTATTAAAATCCCCCAATTTAAAAACAAGTTAAACTATAGTGAATTTATACAGATTGTAAAAGTTCAACTAGTTTCTCAAAGATTTATTAGGTCTCAGTTAATTTAATCAGGAGATTAAATTAACTTTTGAAACTAACTTACTGGTTCACAATAAGTATAAACACTTGATAATTTAACTATCAAAGTAACTTTAAAAAAAATTGTATTTCAAAGTAATTAGCAGCGGAATATAAAATATATAGTATTAATCTAAGATGCATAGCATATGTAACCAAGAGGTTCAGTCTCAAGCTGAGACTTAGTCCTCTCAAACAATTTATATAAATTTGATTCACACCTTGGATCGGGGTAAACAATAGTGCAAAGACTGTGCAGGTACTAAGACCTCTACCACAGTTCTACGTGGGAAAACAAAACAACAGCACACTGGCTGTCCAGGTTTTACTTGACCTCTACCACTATCCAGAGTGGGATACAAAAGAGTTATGGAAGGTTTGTGTGAGGATTCAGAGATCCTCCAGTTTATCACAAAAGAAAGTGTGAGTATAAAATATAGAGCACACACACTGTTTGAAATGTAAATAAAAGAATCACTAAGAGAGTAGATATGAGTTTAGAATGCTCTAGTGATTTGAAGAGCAGCTCTGGACTCCTTTTGATTTGTTAGAAATGCTTCTGAGTCCTTCTCTGGTTTTTGTTTGGAAAATAGAGGGTCATTTTATTCAAGTTCAGTTTGACCAGCTTGAGTGCATGAAGAGCTCATTGTAGTTCTTCACTCCTTGAGTGAAGTTCGGTTTGTGTTCTCTTCTTGTATGAATCGCTTCGTGTATGTCCAATGTTCTTAGAGTATGGATGTAGTCTTTCTGTATGCACCACTTTACAACACTCTTTTTCCCTTTTTGTGCACGTCTGTATGTCCGGCCTTTGTCCTTCCTTATATAGATTTCAGCTCCGACAAATGGTAATGATTACCTTTTCATGGGTACTAGGTACAGTTCCCTGACATGCCAACAACTGTCATTAAATAACATTAATTGCATTAAAATCATCAAATATAACCATTGCTTAATAAATAAATAATATTGACAAAAGTAGAGTTTAGGAAACAGTGACTAGTAAGTCTTTCATAAGTAGCTTTCTGTCGGTAGATATGTAACGGTGGACTTTGTATAGCAGTGAGCTCCTATCGGCAGCTCTTTGTCCTTGTACCGGTAGCTCCTTGTGTCGGTAGTTGCTACTCTGTGTATCAGTAGATCTATATATCGGTGAATCCTTCTATCAGTAGCTCTATATACTGGTGACTTCTATCTGTAGCTCTTGGTCTATCGGTAGCTCGCTTGTATCAGTGGATCTTTTGTATTCGTGATTGTCTATATCGGTAAACTTTGTATCGCTAGCTTGTGCATATCGGTAGCTTCGTTCTGTCGGTAGCTGTCTGTATCGGTGGACTTGATCTGTCAGTGACATGTGCTTACCAGTGGACTTATACATACCGATAGATATACGTATCAGTGACCTTAGCTTATCGATGACTATGTCTATCGATATACTAAGTACCGGTAGATCTGTATCGGTAGCTATAAGCATATCAGTGACTTAACACTTATCTGCTTTATGCAAAACATATCTGATTGAGTTAGAATTATTTCAAAATTCATATAAACATAGATAAACATTGATTAACATATTTCAAAGATTATTTTAATATTATTTTCAACTTTATAATAGAATGTCATAGATTGAAAGAATTAATATATAGATAAACATTATTTGGGATTTATCAAAGTATGTGAAAGCATAATTGGGATTATCAAAACAGGTGAGGTCAATAATCTCCCCCTTTTTGATAATCACAACATATGATATTATAATCCCAATATAATTAGTAATGTATTAGAGGATATTGCATTCAATCCAATTGTATCAGAGAAAACAATATATTATAAAACACATGTACTAAAGGTAAAATATGAAACAAATGTACCAGAGGGAAATAAATTAAGCTCATAAAAGATAGTATTTCCCCCCCTTTGTCATAAAAGAAATTATTTCTCCTTTAGATATGTTTCCATTAGATAGTATTTCTCCCCCTTTGTGATAATCAAAAAGTGGGACAAAAAGGAAATATAGGAGAAGAAAAGTAACAGAGGTTAAAAGAAATTAAGATCATATATATTTCTTAGAGCAAACAAATACAAAGAAATACATAAAGAAAACAAAAAGAAATACAGGTGATTCCTATAAAAAATCTTATCCACTGATCAATCCACATCCTCAGAATGAGATTTCCCCTTGGGATCATAAGAAGGTTTAGGTGTGGTGGATTCAGGTGAAGGCTTAGGAACACCATAAATGATCATAGGAGGCTGAGATACTGAAATTGTTCCTAGCCTTTACTATGTAGTCCTCTGAGTGATCATAGTATTAAGGCTTCGAATAGCTTGTACTAGAGTCATATGAGCAGGAGAATTAGTAGAGGCAGAGGTAGGTAAAGCTGAAGGTACAATCACTGGTCGAGCATCAACATGCAAGAAAGGCAACAAGAGATTTCTGAAATCCATAATGATTCCTCCCCCTCTCTCCATAGCAGAAATGAAATAATCTTTGTTTTACATGAATTTGTCCAGTGCAGGAGTCAAATCTCTGAGCTTGCTGACTTGTTATCTGAAGGCTTGATTGATAGGAGGTAACTTCATGTTTTCTAACATAAGATTGAAGTGATTTTTGAGCTGATTCTTGGTATAAAACCTTTGGAAATAATAATCTACCTTGTCTTTCACCTCTTTTTGAGAGACAGAAGCTTCTCTTATATAGTCTTGAACAATCTTCATGATATCTCTAGTGGTATCTCTAGTAGAAGTTACCACTTTGGTCAGATCAGATGAGTCCACAGAGCCACTGGTTGATGCTGAACCAATCTCCTCCTTCATCAAAGCTCTAATCTGATCCAATTCCACTGAAGGTCTGGAAGCAAGAGAACTAATAGAGAAGGTCACAGTTTCCTTGAAACTCTTAGTTAGCCCACTAATAATATTTTTCACTATAGTATCTTGGGCACCGATATGATTTTCCATAGACTTTTTAAAACCTTCAAAAACTGAAACCATCTGGCTCACCACACTTTTCATATAGGCCAAATCCTTGTCTGCTTGAGATTTTGAACTCATATAGGATTCCAGAGAGACAAACGATTTATTTAGAACTTAAAAATCCTTTTCCAATCTGGATATCTGATTCTGGAAATCCGTGACTTCATCCACTATCTCTGCAATAAAGGTTGACACATTACAACCAAGAGAGAGTTCAAAAGACTTTTCCAAATTACTTATCTCTTCAACAAAGCAGTGCTTCGACTCGGCAACAGAAGCACTAAAAGACTCTTTCATTTCAGCCTTTAAGGATGCTAAGTCATCCCTGGTGATCATATCAGTAGGTGAAACCATAACAGGTGCTCTTTCAAACACTATACTGGCCACAGAGTCATTCATAATCAATTGAATCGATGACACCATTGAAGCTTCCATTTTCCTTATTTCTTCCACAAGGATGATTTTAAGATTAGACTTTAGCTTATCCAGATCATGTATTATGACCACATATTCAGGTAATATCTCATAATGAATATCATAATTGATTTTTGGTCTCTGAAGGGATATCTCATTATCAGAATCTGGATAATTTAATCCAAAACTACAAACCCTGGGTCCTCTGCCCAATCTTCAAACTCAACAGCCACTTAAACATTGCCAAAATTGGTAGGATGCTCCCCCTCAACTGGTTCATTCTCTTGTATAGAAACAATACCCTCAGCTTCTTGGTCTTCCTCATCAGAATCCTTCACAACCATATCCATTTCTGCAATAGCAGGAGGTTCCTCAGGAATAGGTAAAGGTCTATCAACTTCATCAAATTCCTTAACAGGCATTAGGGAATGTCCAATCAGTGGACTAAGGCTCAAGTTGACAGAAACAGATGCTTCACTTGAATGAAATTTTTCCTCATTTTCTCGAGCAGCCTCTTCCTGATCTGCTCTCTGCTGGTCTTCCTCATCCATAGGTGACTCTTTATTTCTTACACCCAAAATAGTTTCTGTACAAGGTAGGTTCAAAGAACTTTCCTTTTCTTGTGACACAACTTCAGGAGCTGGGCTAGGAGGCAAGTTAGGATCTCCTCCATCTTCTATAGAGGAATCTTCCTCTTCTGAATCATCACTATACTATGGCTCTTCTTCATCAGGTCCCAGACCTGGATCCCTCACATCCTTAGGTCTTGAAGGATGGTCCATAGGATTGAACTTTTCATATAACTTTTTGTCATCAGTAACCCACTCTCCTTTCCATGGTTTCCAGTTTATCTTCATGTATTTACATATAGTTCTTGTGATACAGAAGTTGTTTCTTACCACTACTGTCTCATCCTGAGACTTAGCTACTCATTTTACCTTAATCATTACTGAGATCAACTTGGAAAAGAATAAGGCTTTGGTATTTGATTTTGTCCTGGTCATATCCTCCATTTGAATCATTAGCAGCCTGTACAGATTTACTTTCACACCATGTCTCAAGAGATGTAGCAGATAGATATCTTGATATCTCAAATTTTCAAAGTCCCCCCTCCTTGGAATTAAAACATGCTGAACAAACTTGAACAAAAATATGTTCTCTCCATCCATTTCAGCAGCCACCACCTGTATTTGCTTGCCACTACCATTGAGCTCCTCTAAGGTACTCTCATAATCAAATATGTTGCTTGTAGGTGGTACTGATTTCGAGAAATATCCAGAAACACCTTCATGTGGAACCTTCAGGCCTTCGGCCCACTCAATTGAAGAAAAAGCTATCTCCTTTCCATTTAACCATGAAACCATTCTGTTTTCTTCATCGGATTTATCAAAAATTACGAACTCATAAAACGGTTTCACCAGCTTCAGATAGTAGGGGCCATTTTTGTTCGAAAAACATTCTACCCACTTCTGATTTTCCGGCACCTCTAGAACTAACGATTTACTATACAACAGACATTCCACACATAGCTCTTTTTCGATCACAATAACTCTATTTTGTAAATGTGGGTTCACTGGTCGCCTCCCCAACCTTGTTCTACTGACACTACTACTTGCTTCTAGCTCTGTCTTCTGCTTCTTCATATTCGGCTCATCAATGTCATCTTTGACAGTAGGCATTTTGGTTTTTTCCATTTCTGGTTCGAGGAACATAGGATTTAAGATTCGGGAGCTAAGGCTTGAGGGTAAAGGGTTTGAGGTGGATCGAGAAGTAATTAAGACTTAGTTTTATCATTTAGGAATCATAAAATAAATAATTAAAATATAAAAAGTAAAGTATAAATGATACAGATTCTGGCGGCAGACAGAAGTTTAAAACATAGCATACTTATCAGTAGGGTATATCAGTGATAATTCCTAACGGTGATGTATATCGGTGAGGTTTCATATCGGTGAGGTATATCAGTGATGTTTCACATCGGTGAGGTTTCATATCAGTGAGGTATATCGGTGAGGTTTCATATCGGCAAGGTATATCGGTGAGGTTTCATATCGGTGAGGTATATCAGAGAGGTTTCATATCAGTGAGGTATATCGGTGAGGTTTCATATCAGTGAGGTATATTGGTGAGGTTTCATATCAGTGATCTATCATTCCTAACTCATGTCTAATGTAACTTAACCTATCCAAACTTAAAGGTTTGGTGAAAATGTCAGCTAATTGATGTTCAGTACCTATAAATTCAAGAGTAATATCACCCTTTTGGTAATGATCTCTCAAAAAGTGGTGCCTTACATCAATGTGTTTGGTCTTAGAGTGAGATACAGGGTTTTTAGAGATGTTAATTTCACTAGTGTTATCACAGTTTATTGAAACATGCTTAAAATCATATCCATAGTCTAAAAGAGTGTGTTTCATCCACAGAATTTGTGCACAGCAACTACCATGGCCAGCAGCTATATACTCTGCTTCAGTAGTAGAAAAAGCTACAGAATTCTGTTTCTTACAACACCAAGGTACTAAGGATTTTCCCAATAAATGACATGTTCGAGATGTGATTTTTCTATCCAACTTGCAACCAGAAAAGTCAGAATCTGAATAACTCATTAATTCAAAAGATTGTCCTTTTGGATAAAACAAACCTAAATTTACATTATGTTTAAGATACTTAAAAATTATTTTAACAACTAGAAAATTAGATTCTTTAGGATTAGCTTGAAATATTGCACACATACACACACTAAACATAATATCTAGTTGACTAGCAGTAAGGTAAAGTAAGCTTCCAATCATACCTCTGTAATTTGATTGATCCACTAGTTTCCTAGTTTCATCAATGTCCAACTTACAAAAAGTACTCATAGGAGTATCAATTTTCTTAATACTATCCAAACCAAAACGTTTTAAAAGATCCTTTTTATATTTACTTTGATTCAAAATAATACCATTTTCATTTTGAGAAACTTGAAATCCAAGAAAATATTTGAGTTCTCACATTAAACTCATTTCAAATTCATTTTTCATACTCTAAAAAAACAGTACATAAATAATGTTTAGAATATCCGAAAATAATATCATCAACATAGATTTGTACTATCAAAATATCTTTAGAAATTATTTTATAAAAAGGGTTGGGTTAACAATACCTTTAGTAAAACCTTTTGAAATAAGAAAATTACTAAGACTATCATACCAATATCTTGGAGCTTTTTTTAAACCATATAAAGCTTTATAAAGTTTAAAAACATGATTTTGGAAATGGGGGTTTGTAAATCTAGGTGGTTGTTTAACAAAAACATCTTCAATTATAAAACCATTTAGAAAAGCAGTTTTGACATCCATTTGATATAACTTGAAATTCAGATGAGCAGCATAGGCAAGTAAGATCCTAATGGCTTCTAATCTAGCTACAGGGGAAAAGGTTTCCTCATAGTCTATTCCTTCTTCTTGACTATACCCTTGTGCAACTAGCCTTGCTTTGTTTCTAACTATATTTCATGACTCATCAACTTTGTTTCTAAAAACCCATTTAGTGCCTATGGTCAAAGTGTCCTTAGGTCTTTCTAATAATTCCAAGACTTTGTTTCTTTCAAATTGATTTAACTCTTCTTGCATAGCCATTACCCAAAATTCATCATTGATTGCATCATTGAAATTTTTAGGTTCTAGATGTGAAAGAAAGGCTTGATGTTCAACCTGGTTTCTTAGAGAAGCTCTAGTCTGTGTCCCTCTATCAAGATTACCAACAAAAGCATATAATGGATGATTCTTTAGAATCCTAGTTGATCTAGTAAAGGTAGTACTAGAAATTTCAGGCTCTTCTCTAAGTTCGGGTTCTATAGAAGCAGATTTTGGAATATGTCCAAAACTGGATGTCTTTACAACAGACTAATTGGTTTTATCATTAAGGTCTAGAATAAACATATTTTCTTCAAGATTTTCAATGGAATATTTAGGTTCATGTGGATTAGTTTCATCAAACTTGATGTAAACAGATTCTTCCACACATTTGGTTCTTTTATTAAAGACTCTATAGGCTTTGCTAGTTAAAGAATAACCGAGAAAAATTCCTTCATCACTCTTGGATGAAAACTTGTCAAGATTATCCTTTGTATTGAGAATAAATACTTTACAACCAAAAACTCTAAAGTAACTAACCTTAGGTTTCCTATTATTCCACAACTCATAAGGGGTTTTCTTAAGAACAGGTCTAATCAAAAATCTATTAATAATATAGCAAGCTGTATTTATATCTTCAACCCAAAAGTGAATTGGAAGGTCATACTCATTAAGCATGGTCCTTGCAATTTCTTGAAGGGTTTTATTTCTTCTTTCTACTACACCATTCTACTGAGGTGTTCTAGGGGCAGAAAACTTGTGACTATAGCCATTGTGTGAGCAGTAAGATTCAAACTCATGATTTTCAAACTCACAACCATGATCACTTCTCAGGGTCTTAATCTTAAGTCTACTAAGGTTTTCTACAGACTTAGAGTATTTAATAAAGTAAGAACAAGCTTCACTTTTGTGATCTAAGAAGTATACCCAAGTATATCTAGAAAAGTCATCTACTAAGACATATACATAGTGCTTACCATTTAAACTAGAAACTCTATAAGGTCCAAACAAATCCATGTGAACCAACTTGAGAGGTTGAGAAGTTGAAACTCCTTTCTTTGATTTAAAAGAAACTTTATGTTGCTTTCCCTTTTGACAGGGATTACAAAATTTATCAGCTGGGAACTCGAGTTTAGGTAGGTCTCTAACTAAGTTCTTCCTACTCAATTTTCTAAGTGAATGGATGTTGCGGTGTCCTAATCTTCTGTTCCAAATCCAAGATTCCTTATGAAAAGCATTTAAACAAGTAACATATTTCTTGGCTAAAGAATTCAAATCAACAGCATAAACATTTTCATTTCTCAAAGCAAAAAATACTAAAACATTTTTGGAATTAAATACATTACATGAATCATTTTAAAATTTAACATTAAAACCATCATCACATAACTGAGAAATACTTAACAGATTATATTTAAGTCCATCAACAAACAAAACTTTAGAAATCAAAACTGAATCAATGTTACCAATCTGGCCTAGGCCGATGATTTTTCATTTAGAATTATCACCAAAGGTGACATGGCCTCCATCAACTTTGATTAAACTCTTGAAGCATGAGTAATCTCTAGTCATATGCCTTAAACATCCACTGTCCAAGTACTATACCTTCTTGTGATAAATCTTCAAGAAAATATCCTACAAAACAAGTTTAGATGGAAAATAATTTTGGTACCCAGATTTTCTTGGGTCCAGACAGGTTAGTAATCAAAGCTTTAGGTACCCAGATTTGTCTTATGGGTCTCAAATAACTTATAGAATCAATATATTTTGAAAAATAAACTTTATTTGATCTATAACCATATGAATAACTAGTTTAAGCATATGAATTTCCAGAACTAGAACTAGCAGCATTCTGTCCAGATTTTGGAATAAATCTAGTTTTAGTAATCTGTCTTTTTCCAGGCTGATAGCCTATACCTATGGTATATTTTTGTGCCACTTGTTTTCCTAACATTTGATTAAGTGTATATTTTCTATTTTTGAATTTTTATAAGTCCTTCCTTAATTGCTCATTATACAATTTTAGTTCAGTATTTTCCTTAAGTAATTGAGCATTCTTTTCCTTCTCTATATCAAGTGCAGATTTAACAGAACTGGTCAGAGCATGCTATTTCTTTAAAGCTTTATACTTGTCCTTTAATTCATTATAGGTCTCTTCTAGCATATTAAAATATTAAAATAATTCTTCACTAGACATATTTTCAGATTCAGAATCAGAATCAACTCCGGAATAATATGAATTTAAAGCAGGAGTATCTAATGTTACCTCAGATGTGTTTTTCATAAAACACATGTTAGATTTTTGAGATTTTTCATCCTGAGTAGAATCAGAAATAGTTGAAATATCCTCTGAAGCACTCCAAGTTTCTTTCATAGCTTTCTTATACTTTTTATCTTTGTAGTCATATTTCTTTTTGAAATTCAATTTTGGACAATCTGCTTTTACATGTCCTTTCCTTTTGCATTCATAGCAGACAATTTCATCACTTTTATCAGGCTTCTTCCAGTCCTTCTTCCAATGACCTTTGTTATCATATTTTCCTTTTTAATTTAATTTTCTAAAGAATTTCTTCTTCCTATAGAACTTCTTGAATATTCTGGCTATCTGAGCCATCTCAGCATCACTGTCAGATGCACTCTCATCACTGCTTGAACTATCACTATCACTTTGAATTTTTTCTTTATCTTTACTCTTTGAAGAATATGTCTGGAAGGATACTGACTTCTTCCTTGGTTCATCATCATATTTTTTGTTGACCTTCAGCTCTTCCTCATACATTATTAGCTTACCAATTAATTCTTTAACATGCAGTTTTTTGATGTCGCATGATTCTCTAATGGAAACAGATGTGCCTCTCCATATTTCTGGAATACATCTTAATATCCTCATGATATGTTCTTTTACAAGAACAAATTTACCAAGAGAGATCATAATGTTGACAATATCATTGAACCTGAGATACATGTCAGAAATGGGTTCATCAGGCTTCATTTTAAAATTATCATATTTAATAATATAGGTATTCAGCCTCATTTCTTTGACATTGGTTGTACCCTCATGGGAAATAGCCAAAGTGTCTCAAATTTCATAAGCAGTTTTATAAGTAGATATGCGATTGAATTCTTCATCTCCTAAAGAACAGTATAAGGCATTCATTGATTTACAATTATTATTGTAAGCAGTTTTAGTAGGTTCATCCCAATTAGTTCTTTCAGATTATGGAATCTTATATTGAGTCTCTACAGCAGTCCAGATATCAAATCCCATACTCTCTAAATGAATTTTTATTTTAAGCTTCCATTGAGCATAATTTGTACCATTAAAGAAAGGTGGCCGGTTGGTAGCAGCACCTTCAAGTATATTATCCATAATTCGATTTTATAAAATGTATTTAAAGAGATAAAATTTAGAACTAACAGAAATTTAAGATCTTTGAGATACAACTAAAATCATAGTTGAAAAACAGAGTGTTTCAAAAACTTTTAATAATAAACAAATCCTCTGATACCAAATGTTGGTCGGAGTGGATACTCAAGAGGGGGGTGAATTGAGTTCCAATTAAAATTTCTATTAAAAAATATTCCTATTAAAATCCCCCAATTTAAAAACAAGTTAAACTGTAGTGAATTTATACAGATTGTAAAAGTTCAATTAGTTTCTCAAAGATTGATTAGGTCTCGGTTAATTTAATCAGGAGATTAAATTAACTTTTGAAACTAACTTACCGGTTCACAATAAGTATAAACACTTGCTAATTTAACTATCAAAGTAACTTTAAAACAAATTGTATTTCAAATTAATTAGCAACAGAATATAAAATATATAGTATTAATCTAAGATTCAAATCAGATGTAACCAAGAGGTTCAGTCTCAAGCCGAGACTTAGTCCTCTCAAACAATTTATATAAATTTGACCCACACCCTGGATCGGGGTAAACAACAGTGCAAATACTGTCTAGGTACTAAAAGCTCTACCATAGTTCTATGTGGGAAAACAAAACAACAACACACTAGCTGTCCATGTCTTACTTGACCTCAACCACTATCCACAGTGGGATACACAAGAGTAATGGAAGGTTTGTGTGAGGATTTAGAGATCCTCTAGTTTATCACAGGAGACAGTGTGAGTATAAAGTATACAAAGCACACACACTGCTCGAAATGTAAATAAAAGATTCGCTAAGAGAGTAGATATGAGTTTAGAATGCTCTAGTGATTTGAAGAGTAGCTCTGGACTCCTTTTGATTTGTTATAAATTCTTCTGAGTCCTTCTATGGTTTTTGTTTTGAAAATAGAGGGTCGTTTTCTTCAAGTTCAGTTTGATGAGATTGAGTGCATGAAGAGCTCGTTGTAGTTCTTCACTCCTTGACTGAAGTTCAGTTTGTGTTCTCTTCTTGTATGAATCACTTCGTGTATTTCCATTGTTATTTGAGTATGGATGTAGTCTTTCTGTATGCACCACTTTACAACACTCTTTTTCCCTTTTTGTGCACGTTTGTATGTTCAGCCTTTGTCCTTCCTTATATATCTTTCAGCTCCGGCAAATGAGAATGATTACCTTTTCATGGGTACTAGGTATGGTTCCCTGACATGCCAACAACTATCATTAAATAACATTAATTGCATTAAAATCATCAAATATGACCGTTGCTTAATAAATAAATAATATTGAAAAAAGTAGAGTTTAGGAAACCGTGACTGGTAAGTCTTTCATCAGTAGATTTCTGTCAGTAGATATGTAACGATGGACTTTGTATAGTAGTGAGCTCCTATTGGTAGCTCTTTGTCCTTGTACCAGTAGATCCTTGTGTCTGTAGCTGTTACTCTGTGTATCAGTATCTCTATATATCGGTGACTCCTTCTATCGGTATCTCTATATACCAGTGACTTCTATCTATATCTCTTGGTCTATCGGTATCTCACTTGTATCAGTGGCTCTTTTGTATTCGTGAATGTCTGTATCGGTAAACTTTGTATCGGTAGCTTGTGCATATCGGTAGCTTTGTTTTATCAGTATCTGTCTGTATCGGTGGACTAGATCTATCAGTGACATGTGCTTACCAGTGGAATTATACATACCGATAGCTCTGCGTATCAGTGACCTTAGCTTATCAGTGACTATGTATATCAGTAGACTAAGTACCGGTAGATATGTATCGGTAACTATAAGCATATCAGTGACTTAACACTTATTTTCTTTATGCAAAACATATCCGATTGAGTTAGAATTATTTAAAAATTCATATAAACATAGATAAACATTGATTAACATATTTCAAAGATTATTTTAATATTATTTTCAAATTGATAATAAAATGTCATAGATTGAAAGAATTAATATATAGATAAATATTATTTGGGATTTATCAAAGTATGTGAAAGCATAATTGGGATTATCAAAATAGGTTAGGTAAACAGAAACATTAATTAAACATAAGGTAATTAAATTAATAGAATTATTATTTTATCATCAAATTAACACCAATGTAAATTAATTCATTAAAATCTTATTTTAACCCCTAAAACACAATTAATTTAAAGAAGTTATATGGAAAAAATGTATCCAAATACTACCACATCAATTTATTATCCACATTTTTTCAATATATGTTCTATACTCAAATTACAAGGAAGAAATTATTTAAGGGGGGAAAAATGTAACACCCGAGACTCTACTACAGTCGATAAACACCATATCTTAAACTATCATGCAATTTTTCATTTAAAGTTCCTTAATTCATGAATTTATATTAAAGATTAATTATTTAATTTTGAAATTGACCAAACTAACTTCATTTATTAACTCATAATATCAAAATTATCTTAGAATGATTTTTTGTGATTTTTCTTAAAATGTTAATTTTCAATCGAAAAATATGTTTTTCACAAAACATGTAATTGATATTAATTTATCATAATATATAAATGAACTATAAATTTTAATTTTTTTTATCCAATAAGATATAAATTTTAGGAATAACCTTATTCATTTTTAAAAAAAATTGAACATAGAAACCTATGGAAATTTTTTTATAACTAATTAAATTGTTAAATAATTATTAAAGATACTATTTTTCTGTCTTTTATTTGTGTCAAGAATTTTTAAATAGAGATTTGTTTTTTCCTTGTCTTGGAAGCATCATATCCTATATTTTTATAATAGTTCAATTTATGTCATTAGAATTAGTATCCAATAAAATTTTAGATTATATAAAAATTTAATGCTTAAAATGTTATTTCTCTGAAAACAGATTTACATGGTTAAGTGTTTATATTTTAAAATTAACTTTTAATACTGATAGAAATTTAATTTATTAAAAGGGTTTTTAAATTTTAAATCAAAATGTTAAAATTAGGAAATCAGTTCAATTTTAATTTTGATCATTAAAATTAATTATTTATGTTAACAATTAGTTACCTCAGTAAAAAGTAAAAATGAAAAAGATCATTTAGTGATATGAAAAGGAAAAAACATATTAAAAAATATTTATAAATGGATGTATGTGGTTTTCATCAACCAAAATGCACATGATTTACTCATTTTCCCATTTTGGAATCCCTGAAACCTTTAATAGAGAAATCAAATTATTGAAATTCCATGGGTATTTCCAAAAGTTACCTTCTCATCACTTGTAAAGGGTAAAATACTAACCACTTAAAAACTCACACAATTTTCCAATTTCTCCTTGAAACTATTCCAATTTTTTCCTTATAGAACCCTACCCCATGCCAGTAATCTTTTAGTCACCATTAGTTATCATAAGGCCCTCATTTCTAAGTGGACTTCCAAGGAACATTCAAGACCCTCATGTGAGTATTATCAACAACTTGGTTTTCTACTTAATTATTTAATTTAAAAAATATAATATATAAACTAGTATGATCATATTATTATAATTTATATACTTTAATTTTACTATATTAAGGGTATTATCATTATTGATTCATATACCCATCCACTAAAAAAACAAAATCAGTTTTCATGCATTGTGCAGACTACCACCTCAAAGATGTAAGGTGATTTTTTTTCCTTCATCTCATTATAAGGATAGAAATAAGGATGGGATTAAAGAATAAATATGATTTTATGATATCATTAATGTTATTATATAAAAAAAATATAGAAACTATTAATGGTATGACCAACAAATAATCATCGTTAGTTTAATCATTTAAAATAAATGTGCTAAGAAGATAATCATTTATTCCAATCATATAATATTTTAAAATAAATTAATTATTCTAATAATAACATAAAAATATGATATTTATCATCAATAAACACTAAATAAGATCATTATTCTTTTGGTATAACTACATATAACAAAACCACCCCATTATCGTTCATTAAATCAAGGTATGTTCATGTTTGGGATGGTTTAACCACCTACTTGAATAATACTTCTAATTTATACCATGAATTAATATGGGAAAATAATTAATTTTATAACATGATAAAATTTTTATATAATTTTTTTGAGATTTTATATCAATATATAATTAATCAATTAAGGAAACACACCCTCTTCATCAAAAATCATCAAAACATGCTTACTATTAAAGTCAACTTCATGGGTAAGGTCTAAAAATATAATGAAAGGATTTTAAAACATAATAAATTATTATAAATAATCCCTAATATAACCTTTAATAACCAAGTAACAATGTAATTTGGAAAAGTAATGAATACACAAATGGCTATTTTGAAACTAGTACAGATGACCAAAACTATAAACATCAATGTGGAAAAATAATAATAAATAATGTAGATAATGACTATTTGTGATTGTTGGGTCGGAGAAGAGTGATGGCAAGAGGGGGGTGAATTGCCTTTTAAAAAATAATAAACAATTTAAAATCAAAGTAAAAGGTGCATCGGAAATAAAAGAGGCAAGACACAAAACTTGATAACGGAGTTCGGCTTAAACCAAAGCCTACGTCTCCGCTCCCAACTCAACCGTTGAGAGATTTACTACCGCTTGCTTTTTAATGGTTTTATCAAGAAACCCACTTGCTTTTTAATGGTTTTAGCAAGAAACCCAATAGACTTTAAGGTAGTCTAGAACCTATTACAGCTTGCTTTTAATGGTTGAGAAAGAACCCACTTGATTTTAATGGTTGAGCAAGAACCCACTAGCCTTCTTACAGGTTAAGGCTAGCTCACCTATGACTCAAGCCTTTTAAAGGGAAGGCTTGACTAACCTCTTCACACCTTGAAGGTGGTGTGAAAACCCAAACAAAGAGAGGAAGAAAGAAAGAGGGGTTTGTAGGCACAAACCCAAAATGATGCTCAAAATGATAAAACGATAAAAACCGTATGAGGAGAAGTCTTGGGCGCCAATGGATTGATTGGAGTTGATGAATAGCGCTCCCAAGCTTCTATGGTGATGCTCCTTGGATGTGGAAATGAGTTGGAGCAAGTGGGGGTTCCTTGGAGAAATCCGCCGGAGGTTTTCCAAATGATGGAAAAATGTTTCTGTGGGCTTCCGTACATTTCCGGGGCTTCCTAGTCCTTTATTTATAGAGGGGGAACCCTCAAATGGCCTTTGGGGGTCTTCGGAGCCGTTGGAGAGGCCTTCGGAGCCGTTGGGAGTCAAGTGGACAAGTCTGGTCAAAGCCCAACGGCTAGTTTGACTGGCTCCACCGGCTGACCGGTACAGTGCCACCGGTTGGCCGGTGCTTGAAAAAATGGTGAGGCCTTCTGCCCAGGCACCACCGGCTGGCTGGTGAGGAGGCCACCGGTTGGCCGGTGGTGAGACAGTAGCTGTCTATTCTGTCTGGGTTCTACCGGCTGGCCAGTGATGGGACACCGGTTGGCCGGTGGTCTGGATAGAGAGGATGTCTTCTGTCAAGATTCCACTGGCTGGCCGGTGGTCATCCACCGGTTGGCCGGTGGACTGAAATCAGTCCACTTTTGCTTTCAGCTTTCTTGGCCCAATTCCTTGGCAACCTGAAATCATGCCTATCATCCAAAAACACTTAAAACAAGATTAGATAAATAAGAGAGTGATTGTGATCATGAAAATTAAACCACGAGGGGTACGAGAGGTACAACAATCTCCGCCTATTTTAATGATCACAATCACCAAAACAAGCAATGTAAAAGACTGAAATGAAAGGCATGCTTTAAAGGATAAATTGAAAAGTAAAGCAAAGCATGAGAGAAAGATTTCTCCCCCAATCAACCAAGAATTTCTCCCCCTTTGTGATTATCAAAATAACACGGGGCATAAAACTTGATTGAGAGAAAGAATTGAAAAACAAGATAGAGTTTTTAAACCAATTGAAATTTTTGAAATTTAAATTGAAAGTTTTGAAATGAAAGTTTTGAAATTGAAAGTTTTGAATTGAAAGTTTTGAAATTGAAAGTTTTGAATTGAAAGTTTTGAATTAAAAAACGCAAAAATGCTTAGACGATCCTAACTCCCCCTAAATAAAAACAACAAATCACCGGGGAGAGGATTTTAGAACCGAGACAAATTTTGGTCCGGAGAGATTCGCTAAAAGGGATTTTTCAATCCAAACTTGTCTAGTGGCGGGTCTTCTCCTATGAAATTCATCATTAAAGGAAATGGTTTTGGGCCTTCCATACCGGGCATTTTTTCAATTGCACTCATAAATTAAGTGCCCGGGTTTTTAACAATAGTTGAAAAATTTATATTGGGAGCTCCCCCTTACAAAAATAGTAGGAGAATAGGAAGAGGAAGCTTGCTTGGAATAACCAAGCCCTTGGGTGGTTCTAGATACGCATTGGGAACCAAGTAATTTGGTTAAATTTTGTTCCCCTTGGGTGAACTTGGCAAGAGACTCCCTTAGATCTTTAATGGTTGAATTCAAAGAATCAACATTTGGAATATCTTGGATCTTAAGGGTAAGTTCCTCATTCTTTTTGAGAAGTTGTTCTTTTTCAGAAATGAGAATTTTATTTTTCTTTTTCAAAGCAATAAATTTGGAAGAAAGTTCGTGAAAACCTTCCTCCAATTGATCTCTCGCATGTTGGAGATCCTCGTAGGATAAATGATTAAAAGAATTTGAAGAACTAGAGGATGAGGAGTCGGAAGAGGTTACCTCATGAAATGCCATTAGGCATTTTTTACCATTGTCACTTGAGGAGGAGGAGGATGAGGATGTGGAGCTATCACTCCATGTGGCCTTGAATGCCTTCTTCTTTTCCTTTTGCTTGGCCTTTTTCTTGTTGAGTGGACAATCGGGCTTGTAATGGCCTTTCTTTCCACACCCGTAACATGTTACCTCGGGCTCAGATTTTTCGTTGGGTTGAGCCTTGCGAGATTTCTTCTTCTTGTGCTTTTTCATGAATTTGTGCATTTTTCGGGCAAGATTCTCCATTTCTGAATCGCCGCTTGAAGAGGAAGACGATGAGGAGGAGGAGCTTTCTTCTTTTTGAACTTTTAAGGCGATGTTTTTTGGAACTTTGATCGGTTTGCCTTCCTTTTCAGCTTGCCTCCTCATGGTGATCTCGTAGGTCATGAGGGATCCGATGAGCTCTTCGACCGACATTTTCTTGATGTCTTTTGCTTCTTGAATTACCGTGACTTTCGGTGCCCATGAACTTGGTAAGATCCAAAGGATCTTCTTGACCATCGTTTCTGCAGACACATCATCACCAAGGGACTTTCTCCCATTGCAAACATCAGTAAAACGTGTAAACATTTCAGTAATTGATTCGTGTGGGTGCATGGTGAAACTTTCAAAATCTTGGCGATACATGTACAATAGAGTATCCTTAACTTTGTTGGTCCCCTCATGGGTAACCTCCAATAGTTTCCAGATTTCATGAGATGAGGTGCATGTGGAAACTCGATTGAATTCATTACGATCAAGGCCGCAATGAAGAGCGTTCATGGCTTTTCCATCAAGCTCGAAATTTTTAATATCGGCTTGAGTCCATTTGGATTCATCGGGAGAAGAAAGAGAATAACCATGCATGACAATTTTATAAATAGGATAACCTATACTTCTAAGAAAAGTGGTCATGTGGGTTTTCCAATAAGTATAGTCGGTTCCATCAAAGAATGGAGCACGACCCAAAGAATAGCCTTCGGGGGCGAAAGAAGTTGAAGCCATCACAATGGATCTTGAATTTGAAACTGGTGAAGGTATTACTCAAATTTTTCCTCTGATACCAATTGTTGGGCGGAGAGTAGTGATGGCAAGAGGGGGGTGAATTGCCTTTTAAAAAATAATAAACAATTTAAAATCAAAGTAAAAGGTGCAGCGGAAATAAAAGAGGCAAGACACAAAACTTGATAACGGAGTTCGGCTTAAACCAAAGCCTACGTCTCCGCTCCCAACTCAACCGTTGAGAGATTTACTATCGCTTGCTTTTTAATGGTTTTAGCAAGAAACCCACTTGATTTTTAATGGTTTTAGCAAGAAACCCACTAGACTTTAAGGTAGTCTAGAACCTATTACAGCTTGCTTTTAATGGTTGAGCAAGAACCCACTTGCTTTTAATGGTTGAGCAAGAACCCACTAGCCTTCTTACAGGTGAAGGCTAGCTCACCTATGACTCAAGCCTTTTAAAGGGAAGGCTTGACTAACCTCTTCACACCTTGAAGGTGGTGTGAAAACCCAAACAAAGAGAGGAAGAAAGAAAGAGGGGTTTGTAGGCACAAACCCAAAATGATGCTCAAAATGATAAAACGATAAAAACCGTATGAGGAGAAGTCTTGGGCGCCAATGGATTGATTGGAGTTGATGAAGAGCGCTCCCAAGCTTCTATGGTGATGCTCCTTGGATGTGGAAATGAGTTGGAGCAAGTGGGGGTTCCTTGGAGAAATCCACCGGAGGTTTGCCAAATGATGGAAAAATGTTTCCGTGGGCTTCCGTACATTTCCGGGGCTTCCTAGTCCTTTATTTATAGAGGGGGAACCCTCAAATGGCCTTTGGGGGTCTTCGGAGCTGTTGGAGAGGCCTTCGGAGCCGTTGGGAGTCAAGTGGACAAGTCTGGTCAAAGCCTAACAGCTAGTTTGACTGGCTCCACCGGCTGACCGGTACAGTGCCACCGGTTGGCCGGTGCTTGGAAAAATGGTGAGGCCTTCTGCCCAGGCACCACCGGCTGGCCGGTGAGGAGGCCACTGGTTGGCCGGTGGTGAGACAGTAGTTGTCTCTTCTGTCTGGGTTCCACCGGCTGGCCGGTGATGGGACACCGGTTGGCCGGTGGTCTGGACAGAGAGGATGTCTTCTGTCAAGATTCCACCGGCTGGCCGGTGGTCATCCACCGGTTGGCCGGTGGACTAAAATCAGTCCACTTTTGCTTTCATATTTCTTGGCCCAATTCCTTGGCAACCTGAAATCATGCCTATCATCCAAAAACACTTAAAACAAGATTAGATAAATAATAGAGTGATTGTGATCATGAAAATTAAACCACGAGGGGTACGAGAGGTACAACAGTGATGAGTCTGAATGAAAATGGATACGATTAAGGTTATTAATTAATTTATTAATATATATATATTTTATATAGAAGGTTAAACTATTTTCATGGAAGTTAGGACAAGAGGCAAGGGTTTTCGGTCTCATGTTCCACTCCATTAGACATATTTTGTATTAGGCACCAAATTTCATTTATGTGGTGTAAATAATAACTATTTGAGATGTTATATCATGAAATTACTTTACTAATGGTATTTAAAGATAAAGTTTATGCCCTATATTTTATGATTTTATGATTTAATATCTACCCAAGCCATAAGTTTAGATTTTCAATCTCAATTTTTATTCTTTGGGGATCATGTTATAATAACCACCTATTTTAATTTTTATGGTGTGTACATTTCCACTAAAGAATTTTTAAAATATTACTCATGAAATTTATGGGATTTAAAATTATATATTTCCCCCCTCTAAAATTCTTTTGATTCAAGAGTTACATTTTCATGGTGGAAACCCCATCCTATGACTTTTTAAAGTAAGGTGTGTCTAATTTCCTTGCCAAAACACCCCTGTCTGGATATTCAAAAGTGGATGAGGATGTGGAATAAATAGACCTAGGACTAATAAAAATAAAAAGGTTTAGTTGATTATTGACTCAATCATCACCATTATTCATGATGGTTGGGCCTAAATCTACACACCGAGAGACACTCCTTGGGATATGATTTAGAATATTCATATGATTTTAATGAACCATGAAAAATGATTTTTCCTACCAATGAATTTGTCTCCTAAAAATGAGAAATATTCAACCCAATTACTATCTTATCTATATAATTCAACATATTATAAGTAACCTATCCCTTATATTTATTTGAAGAGTGTACTTCATGTTATTTTGATGACACCCCACATCTTCTAAGTTGATTGAGGGGTATTATCCCAGTCATCCACATTATTATATTTAATGGGGAAGTATTTGATTTCCATATATCTCATTATATGGATAAAAAAGTCTTATTTTGTAAGAGTATCCTCAGGGAATGGTATTAAATGGTATTAATGACTCTTGTGAGGAATTCATTGGACTTAATCAGGTGATGAGAGGGGATCGTAATTATATATCCACTCAATTCATCGATGCTTCTCATGATACAAAATAAGTAGGGGTTTCATGTATAAATATTACCTTTATAGGATAATTATCTTGGATCAAGTCCTTTGCAACATTTTTTGATGTATGGAATTATGAATTCCATCAGTATGAGATCAATGGATATTTTTATCAATGTTTTTATTTATTTTTATGGATATAGAATTCCCTCAGTTTTAGTTGATTATGGATTCATGTATTAATGAATTCTTTCCATATCATTATTCTATGTATATGTTATGTAAGTTTTCAATGTATGATACTCCTTACTGAGCACCAAATCTAACCCTTACTTATTTTTCTTTCCCCAAGAAAGCTAAAGGGTGACAATTTGTAGTTTTTAGGGATATCATAAAAGGGATAATAATATTCTCTCAATATGTCACTGTTGCATCTTATGTTTTTAAATGTAATATATATATGTATCTAGTCTTACAAGACTACTAAGTTGTTTCATACTATGGAAAATATTTTATTTTATACCAATAATGTAATATAACTACCTGATCTGGGTTTCGATAGTCTACAATGTTACAGATAGAGATGAGTGGGGTACCTTCATTTAATTTATAAAATATCATGTAATGCATTGAAAGCTTCATCTCCAAATTCTATATATAAATATTAACATCACCAATGAGCTACATATAACCCTAGAAAAACTCCTTGGAATTACATTGGATTATTAAATGTTTAATCTAGAAGTAAAGAACTTCGAAACACTGTAAGCATGTGATATAATATATGCACTCATGTAATGAAAAAAATCTACATAAATTGTACATTGGATGATGAGATAAAACCAACCATGAATATAGGTCATAATTATGCATCAAATATAATAATTTTTTTAAAACCATAGGTAAAGGGAAGTTAGATAAGGAACATGATTCATAGAAAAATCATGATAAACATCAATGATGGTTAAATTAATTAGTTCCCTATACTTTTTTGAGTATTTAAGTTTGGTAAAAAGTTATATAAATTAAATTCATTGAAAATTGAATGAAAGTATAATAAATTAATTATGGGAGGACCAATTATTGAAAATTAATACTAACTATTTATGCTTATTTTTATTTTAAAAACTACTATAATTATTTTATTATTTCAAAAAAAAATTCCGATTTTAAATATATACTTTTTGAAATAAAATTTAATAAATTGGATTAAATTTATAAATTTGATAAATTTATTTTTTATTCTAATATTTTATTTTGATGGATAAACTTTTTTCAATCCACTCTAATTGTTTTAAAGATAAAATAAATTTGGTTGATACAAAGTTTATTATAAAGTAGATGAATTCTAAAGGATTTAGGTATATCATATTCAGTGGTTTTAAGTAATCATATATAGCAATGAAAATTCTATATCACTATATTCGATACATATTAACTGAGTGAGAATGATATTCCAACATTTTCAATAACATCACTAGATTTAGTATATTATTTTTTAAAATATTTTAGATTTAAATAAAGGGGAACTTTTGAGTTTTGGATTTCAATTACACCACATCATAGTGAATCACTCAAATAGTCCTTATGATAAAACTATATTGGCACCATTCTAGGTTACTCTATTTTTCTAGTTGAGTTATATTTCCCATAAAAGCATGTCACCCTTTATAATCAGTATCATCAATAATAAATGACGAGTTTTAAGAGGAAATCCAACATGAGTCAAGTATCATTTTTTGAGATATCCTAATGTTATAATCTATAATCTCAACATAGATAGTGATATCAAAATATCATCATCCAAATAATTGAAGTAAGTCATACAACAACATACATCATTCTTCTATTAATGAAAATGAGAAGTTTGTTTTACTATAAGATACTGTATCAATTATTATGATATCCTTATTTTTTAAAACCCTTATAATTTCACTAAAACAAATCAAACCTATCATAGTATGATTAGAAGTACTCTACGTTGTCCAAAAATGTAAAATTAATTAAAAGGAGCTTTGGGTAAAAATAAATAAATACCTCTTCTTGAACCTTCTCTTCTTCAATAAGATGATAGTATGATCAAGCTTTCTTAGTCGGCCATTATGGAGATTTAATGGGTTCATCCCCTAACTAAAGTGTTTTATTAGTGTGTCATGTGTATTCTATTACTATTATAACACCGACCTAAGCTATGCCCCTAAGTTATTGAGTCCACCCACTATAATGTGAAATTTTATATCATAATGAACCCAAAATCTCATTTATTTCTTATGGGGTCCATCTGTTCTCCCTAGGTCAAGTCTATGATTCTCAAGTCACCCTAACATTCATATGATTCCACTAAAAATGGAAGTTATAGAGTGTTGAAACCATTTTTTATTCAAAGTATAATTTTCATTTATGTTTAATTCTATTCCTAGAAAATTCAATGAATATACATCATAGCCCATAACTAGAATTTCTCTTTATTTATCCTTTATCGAACAAAAATTCACACATAAGTTCCTTTCATTATAGTCCTTAAAATTAGATTTTTAATAATGATCACATTTGAATGGTTTTAAAGTATAAATTGAATAAAAAATTATTATTGTTTAAAAATTAATTGAAACACTAATTAAAATATTATTTTTGAAAACTAACACTAAAACACATCAAAATTTACTTAGAAAACTATATAAAAACAATGCCAAAAATATTCTAACACACATACTGTAACACCCCAAGATTTTCTGAAATATTTTTTTCAAATGAATTAATTTTTATTGATGTATTGAATTGCACTAAGTCCAAAATTCCTTCCAAACAGTACCAACTTTTCTTGCACTACACACAACACTAACGTGGTGTATGTTACAAGCAATACCGAGTTTCTATGAAACATCATTTTATTGTTATAATTATTTAAATGAGATAGTTATAACAAAGCAAATAAACTTTGTAATATGAATATTAATAAATAATTTTCAAATATTGTTTATATTTTTTTATAAATATAACATATTTATAATAAAAAAATATAATTTTTGGTAAAGTCTTTATATGTTTAAAAATACAGTTTTCTTAAAGAAACTGTTTTTATGTCCTTTTGTGAGCAATAATAAAATTAATTTAAAAAATAATAGAAATTTAATTTGATAAAATAAAATTAATTTTTGAATTCAGAATGTTGAACTTATATTAGGGATAATTTTTTGGATTTTTTTGAGAAACTTTATTTTTGGGTGAATAGTAAAAATTACTACAATTTAGTGAAAAACAACCTTTTCATTTAAATAATGATTAGTGTTAAATTATATTTTAAATTGGAATTTAAAGTCAAAATAGATCAATTATACATATATTAATCAAATACAGGTCATTGGAATCATTATTATATTGAAATTAGATATAAATACTTATTGAACTTTTGAACGTTTCTACTTTAAAAACCCACTTTCTCACCATGTCTACGGGATTAACGTTAAACTTAATTTTCCCACTTATATGATTTGAATTTTGAAAAATGGAAATAAATGGTTGTAATTAGTTTGATATTTTTAGCCCAATAAGATCAGATTAATTTTTGATTAAAATGATTAGTGAAAGTGATTAAAATTAATCAAAGCGATTAAGGCAATATTATGTTTAATTAAGGACTAAACCATAATCTTAAGGAGAAAAATGACCTAGAAACTTGTCCAAAATCTATTGGATGAAAATATTTAGACCATATATCCTATTTTTTCTAATTTAATGGGTTATTGGGATATTATTAAATGGAATTTCCCTATATAAAAGGTTAAGTAAGGAAAAAGACAAAAAGGGAACTTCCCGTACCTTTAATAATTATAAAACTTTAAAATATATAAAAAAATTACATTTTCAGTTATGAATATCATTTTTAAAGATAAATAGGTTATTTTTTATCATAATAATTTTTCAATAGTTTTTATAGATGATTGAGTTACTTAAAATACTTACAAAACGCCAACATAGTGATTATTTAATTAATAATTAACTAAAATATATAATACTATAAATGTTAAAAGTGAAGTGAATTGATTGAATTGTTTTCATTAATTATTTTTTAAGATTAATAAACCATTTTAAACATCTTTAAACTTAATTTATTATAATTCCAATATTATTTTCATATTTTAAAATTAAAATTAAATAAATAATGTCAAAATTGACATTATTGTTATTTTACAATAAATGATATTTTATTAAATGATTTAAAATTAATAAAAATACTAAATTATTTGAAGTAATTTTTTAGGGTTAAACTATAATAAATATGATATATTAATGTACCAATTTATCATTTATAAGTAAAATATTGACCCATAGATTTTAAAAACATTGTTAGCATGGTCCGGGTATAGTGTTATGCGCGTCACATGCACTTGTTATAAATATTAATTTCCAAAACACATGAGTTTTTTATTTTTTAAATTAGTATCATATTAATAATTCAGTGTCTCTATATTATATAATAAATCTAACTTTATTTTAGTCTTAATGGTTAAATTACTTTGGTTCAAAAACTAGATGCTTTAATAAAAACCAAAATATTAAAATTGGGGAATCTTAGAAGTTAAGGAACCAAATTATTAAAATGAACATATTTTTGTGTTGTGTATATTATGTTAGACCATTATTTTACATTAATCAATTATTTTTCCATTTTTTAGGCACATTAGGTAATGTAGACCTCCCATTATTGAATACCTTTTGGCATTTACAAGAGTGTCGGTCCCCCTCCACTATAAAAAAGAAACCACTCTACCCCTTCCACACACCTCTGAAGCCACTTTTTATCATACAAAATATGAAAAATAGTATCCAAACATCCATAAATTACTCATTTAATCCTCAATTTAAGAATAAATCCTTCTAAGGAGGCCATTTGACACAAACCAAAAGCAGTTACCCAGTTAAGAGGTAACATTTTCTCTTAAGATCCTCTTTTTTATTTTCTTTCTCCACCCCTCCACCCAATTTATTCCATGCTTATATAATAAAAACAGTACCCTAATTATAATAGGATGTTTTTATGCTAAGTTTATGACCTACACTTACACACACCTCCATCTAATGGGTAATAAACATACTGTTTATGTGTACTGCGAACTGCCACACCACTAAACGACGATTGATCATTTTTTCTTATCACCTCCCATGGTGGAAATTATGATGGAAACTATATTTTCAAAATTTTATATATTATATTTATAATTTATTTAATCCTATTTAATATTTTTACAACACATATATTTATACTTTCCATTTTGTGTTAATATGATAATTTCTTTTGAGGAAGTGTGGACTATCGCCCCCTTAAAGCGATGTGATTCGTTCATACACTACATAGAATGTATTAAGGATGGGTTTAGTGAATATATATAATGTATATATTATATAATAAATCTAATTTAATAATTATATATATATAAATATATAAACATATATGTCTTTTACTTAATTTTTTTCAACATGATAATTAAACAGAAATAACATTCATGCGTACGTATGACTTACGGTCTCCATGAATAGTGTATTCCATTTCATACTTATATTTAATATGGATTATTATAATACAAACATAATTATTATAAATTATATTTAAATCATAGTTTACATTCTATAAATCATGATATAATTATAAGAACTAAAGATATAACAAATTAAGACACATACGAAAAAAAGAGGATATCACCCGAAGTGAAACCTTAACAAAGAATTGTTAACAAGTGGGTAATATAAAGACATAATCAAACCCTATATGGTATTAGAAGTAATAATATGGTTATGCGATATATGTATAATAAATTTATATTTATTATATAGGATTTTTTAATGAGTATTATGAGAGTCAAGACACAAGGTAAGGGGATTTCATCTCACTTTTTATTTTCATAAGATACATTCTTTATTCACCACCCATTACTTTTCTGTGGTGTGTATAATACCCATGTATGTATTAAGTGATTATTATAATTAAATTTTTGGGTATTTAAATATCTATTTTATGATCTTTCTTTAATGGGGTTTAAGTTTCAAAAGTTACCAAATCGGTAAAATAAGTTTGTCTCAATTTGACTTCTTCGAGACTCATATTTTATTATGCACCTCCATTATTTTTAGAGGTTTATATAATTCAATTTTACATGTTATATATTGAATATACTTCATTTAATGTTATTTTAATATCCATTTAATTTCATTTTCTTACATGGAGAGTATGATCCCAAGTTACCAAGTGATAAAGGTTTACTGAAACAATCTCATCGCTTTTCGAGATTGTAAATGATTATGCTTATTTTGATACAATATTATAATCCATATCTCAAGAACACTCATGAGTTTCCTTATAATATATTTATTCAAGATATATCCTTGTATCAGTACCATTTTACCACTCTTTTGTACTTAATAAAATTAATAATTTTTTAATAAAAACTCACTGTATTTCTCTCTTTGGTCGGAAATTTGTTTTATTTCAAAAACCATGTTTTCAAAAAAAATTAAAATTAAAAAATATTTTCATATGATCCATGAAGACAATTTTCAAGGAAAAATTATTTTAATTTTTTTATTGTATTAAAATATTATTTTATAAGTTTTCAATGCTATTTTCAAATAAAAATGTTTTCAAAATGTTTTAGGTTTTAAAAAGATTTTTTCAAATAAGAATGGATATTTTACTCATGAAATGTTTTTAAAAGATATTTCAAAATTATTTACCATCTAAGATAACATCTATTGGTGTTACTCATGACTTTCTAGGGAAATTATTCAATGTTTCCATTAACATTCTTTCTATGAATGGATTGTGATTTTATGGAACGATGTTTATGAAACCCGTTTATCTTTCACGGGTTGTATGCTTTTGAAACCCACTTCCTTTCACGGGTTATGATTTGATGAAATGATCATGAAAACTATCTTTTTTCCATAGGTTAAGATATGATTACATGTCTATGAAACCCATTTCATTTCATGGGTTATGATATGATTGTTTATGAATTTTTGGCACATGTATATATTATTTCATTATAAGATGGATGAGACCTATATATCCCTCCAATGCATTGGGTAAAGATTTATATATTATAAGATAGACATGAATAGAATGAGAAATTAAACCGGTTCAATATTATAGGGCTGGAATGAGAAATGAACTTGGTTCATTATTATAGTGCTGAAACAAGAAATCAACTCTATTTAGTATTACTGGGTTGGAATGATAAATGAACTCGGTTCAGTATTACAGGGTTGTAATGATAAATGAACCTACTTCAGTATTATAGGTCTAGAATGGGAAATGAACTTGGCTCAGTATTACAGGTATGGAATAAGAAGTAAACTCGATTCAGCCCGAATAGCCCGAAGGCCTTCATTTTTATTTATTTTTGATAACCCCCCTTTAAAGGGATGAGGGGGAACCCTTACAAGGCCCACATGCTTAGCAATTACATGACCCATAGGCTAAGAGACATTACATGACCCGAAGGTTTTAGGGAATTCAACCAGACTATAACTATAAGGAACTACCCCTCCCCAGCATATGCATCATGATGGTAGCTCTCCACCTTTACATGACCGTCCGACTAAGCTTATCGTGAAAGCATAGGTTGGTACCGATGGTGTAGCCATACCCTCTCATTCTTCCAAATACATTTGGTTTTGCTTTAGTGAGTGTGCCTTCTTTGAATCCTCCTCTGGGGCTGCTCTTTTTTGTAGAGTCTTTCTGGGGAAACTGCACTGATCATGTGGCCTGAAGGCCTTGATGAGTCCCAAAGGCCTTGAGGTGTCCCGAAGGCCTTAAAGGTGGCCCTAAAGCCTTATTGACCCGAAGGACCAGGCGGACCAAAGGCCTTAAGGACTCCAAACCCAAACTGGTGGCCCAAGGTGAATAGTTCCAACTGCTACAATACCGAACAATACCTTCTATAGTAAATTCGATTTAGTAATATAGAGCTAGAATGGGGTGTAAACCCAGTTCAGTAAAGGACTTTTTCTACTATTATGGCCTTGGAAAAAATTCCTCGACTACTATGGAAATCATTTTATATGCTTATGTGTCTTCCACAATTCCATGTTTTATTCCTATGTTACCCTTTCATGGATTATTTTATTTATTTACTTATGATTCATGTCTTATGAACTACCAGGATTTATTCCAGGATTCATGTTTATGATCTTTGATATGTTGGGTATGATATTATATTTTCATGATAATGTTCTCATAACCTTATGGTTATGATTATGCTTATATGCATCCCTTCTTTACCCTTATTGAGCATCTGAGATCACCCCTTTTTATGTTTCCTTTCTCAGGTTATGAAGATATATTTCTTGTATGATATGTATAAGAGGGGTTCTAGTCTTAGAGAACCTAGTGGGAGATAATTTTTCTCACTCATGTACCATTGTTTATGTTTCCATGTTTCCAAAGGCACTAAATAATACGGTCTTTGGGCATTTGTTTGTATAATGTATTAAGTATTCCAAAAAAGTGATGTAATGTTAATGTATGAAATATGAGGGTCATTATAGTTGGTATCAGAGCAAAGGCTTAGTTAACCTTTAAAATATAGGATGAAAAAACTTTAGTGAGATACCTAAGTATATTTTTAATGATATATCTTGGGATGTCTCTAAGGATAAGTATAAGGATGAGTTAATGTTTAAGAAAATTTCCTGGAATTTTGTTAAAGGATAGAGTGAGTAGTTTCCTAGAAATATATCCTTTTCTAGATACTACAAGTAGATTTGGATCTGATACATATTTTCCTAGGGGTAACAACTCTGAAAAGATGTCATGGGCTTGACTCAGGGTAATCTGGTACACAACAACGAGTCTTACTGCACACCTGGTTTGAGAATCCTATAGGATATTATTTGGGAACTAAAAAATTATTTATAAACCATCATAAAGGATTTAAATAGAGGATGAATGTGAATAAAATATGATAAACCTAAGGCGTTATAGATTAAATAAGTAGGATCCATGATTTATGCACCTTATAGGTAAATTTCATGATTATATTCTATCCCAATAAGATAAATGTTTCTCACACTATGCTTTCCAGTTTTAGTCAATGAATATAACAAGAAAGAACATAGTTAACATTTATTGTTTCAGATGTGGAAATTATGGGAATTATGAGAATCGATTTCCCAAGTGGAAATATCATAAATAGAATCAGGAAGGTGGTATGATTATTGGTTATACTTATAAAGATTATTAGACCACAAATGATATGTGAAAGCTTTGTGATGTTCTTTCAACATTTTTTACATTAAACATAATAATCATGATTATATTGAGGTTTAGAAAACTTAAGAATGATTCATATTTCATATTCTAGGAAAGAGGTAATAAGGAAAAAAGTTGATGAAACATGAGTAATGGTTTAAGAATAAGGTTGGATTAATGAATTATTTATGTTTTAGAATTCAGATATTATGTTATTTGAATCATGAAATATATAAGAATTTTTAGTATAAGTTTTCATTAAGGATTAAAAAGGACATGTTGAATGGTGATGAAGACATAGAAAAGTGATTTCATGTAAAGGTACTATTTTTATTAAGGTAAGGTAACCCTTAATTAATTCATGAAATTGAGATAATGATGTTTGAATAAAGATATGTTGGATACGAATATGTAATTAGAAAACATCGATTACCCTGGAACTGATTATTGACAAAGTGGTCTATGTCATTAAGGATGAAGTTTAAAAATTCTTGGATTTAAGGAATATATCCAGTAATATTTGGAATAAGGAAACATGCATGATTTCCAAAAGGATTTGTGGTAATTCATATTATTACCATGTTCCAAGGGAATATACAATTAGGGTATTCACATGTTTGGAATGTGACAATAAAGTGATAATTTGTGATATATAGGGGATCAATGTTAGGATAATTTCATTACTTTATTTATAATTTTTTGGATTTTAATATTTTGGAAGGGTTATAAGGTTAACCATTTATGGTGATATTATGTTCAAATTCAAGTGAATTTTGTGATATTAAAGCATTATCTCACCACATAAGGATTTATACATATTGGATAACCTGTTCTAAAAAATTTGTGTTAATGATAACCGATGAAAAATGTGACGGTATATCATGGATATCATGACCTCTTAGTACTTTAGAAATGACAAATTCACCTTTCTTTTTAAAAAAAGTGGTAAAGTGGATCAAGTAACAACATAGGGCGAGGTTTTCCTAAAATCATGCAAGTATATCTTTTCATGAAAATTCTTCAACTTTAAGAAAAATAATCTCAAAACCAAAAATGTTATACTAGTAACTTTGTTTCTAATGGATCAGATAGTCCCTTGGATAATCACATATTTATGAATTTATTATTGTTAAATTTCTCCTAACCAAGTACTCAATCACTCCTCTTTATAACTTTATAGTTAGATTTCTCTTCCATGTCCATCTTTTCACTTATCACCTATGTTCTCCTACGTGGAAACCCAACTATGTGTTACTATGGGTAATAATTATGGTTCTAACTTTATTTTTTAAGGAATTTTTTAGTTTTAATTTTTATGATGTGGGTTTCTATGAATTAAAATTTCAATTATTAAACCTTTGATAACCCAGATGAATTTGGAGGGAAAAATTCATTTTAAGGGGGGTATAATGTAACACCTTGAGATTTTGTGTAATATATTTTTTGAATAAATTAATTTTCAATTATATATTTCATTATACTATGTTAAACATTAATTTAACATTATAATAACTTGGATTTCACTACATGAATCACTGAATTGGCATACGTTACACAAAACAATGAGTTTCTATAAAACATCAGTTTATTATTTAAATTATTTAAACGAGATAGTTATAACCAAGTAGATAAACTTTGTAATATAAATAGTAATAACTAATTTTAAAATATTTTTTATAATTGTTTTATATAAATTGAATATATTTATAATGAAATAATATAATTTTTGGTAAAGTCTTTATATGTTTTAAAAATACTATTTTCTTAAAGAAACTGCTTTTTTATGTCCTTTTGTAAAAAATAATAAAATTAATTTTAGAAACTCATATAAAATGAATTTTATAAAATAAAATTAATTTTTGTATTCATAATTTAGAAATTATCTTACGGTTAATTTTTGGTATTTTTCTGAGAAACTTTATTTTTGGGGGAAAAGTAAAAATTACTTCAATTTAGTTAAAAATAGCCTTTTTGTTTAAATAATGATTAGTATTAAATTATAATTTAAATTTGATTTTAAAGTCAAAATAGATCAATTATACATATATTAATCTAATATAGGTCACTGTAATTATTATTATATTGAAATTCTATATAAACACTTATTGAACTTTTGAATGTTTCTACTTTAAAAACCCGCTTTCTCGCCACGTGTGTGGGATTAACATTAAACTTAATTTTCCTAATTTTGTGATTTTAATTTTGAAAAACGGACATAAATGTTTGTAATAAATATTATATTTTTATTCTAGTAATTTCAACTTAATTTTTGACCAAAATTATTCGTGAAAGTGATTAAAATTAATTATAGTGATTAAGGTAAGATTAACCTTAATTAAGGACTAAACCTTAATCTTAAGAACAAAAAAGACCTGAAAACTTGTACAAAATCCATTGGATACCAATAATTATACCATATAACATATATTTTTATAATTTAATGTGTTATTAGGATATTGTTAAATGGAATTTTCCTATATAAAAGGTTAAGTAAGGAAAAGGACAAAAAGGGAACTTTCCTTACCTTTAACATTTATAAAACTTTGCGATATGTAAAAAACATCATATTTTCAGTTATACATATCCTTTTTAAATATAAATGAGTTATTGTTATCATAATAATTTATCAATAATTTTTAGAGATGATTTAGTTACTTAAAATGCTTACTAAATGACAACGTAGTGATTATTTAGTTAATAATTAACTAAAATAAATAATACTATAAATGTTAAAAGTGAAGTGAATTGATTGAATTATTGTATTTAATTATTTTTTAATATTAATAAATCATTATAAATATATTTAAAATTAAATTATTTTAATTACAATATTATTTTGATATTTTAAAATTAAAATTAAATAAATAATGTCAAAATTGACAGTGTTGTTATTTTACAATTAATGATATTACATTAAATGATTTAAAATTAATAAAAATACTAAATTTTGTAAATTGATTTTTAAGGGTTAAAAAATATTTAATATGTTATATTAATGGATTTATTTGTATTTTATAATTAATATATTTACCCACAGATAGTAAAAACATTGTTAGCATGGTCCAGGTTTAAGCGATGTTATGCGCGTCATATGCGCTTGTTTTAAAAATTTATTTCCAAAACACATGAGATTTTTATTTTTTTAAATTAGGTATCATATTAATAATTTAGTGTCTTTATATTATATAATAAATCTAACTTTAGGTTAGTCTTAATGGTTAAATTACTTAGGTTAGAAAACTAGATGCTTTAATAAAAACAAAAATAATAAAATTGGAGAATCTTAGAAGTTAAGGGACCAAATTATTAAAATGAACATATTTTTGTGTGGTTTAGATTTGGTTAGACCATAATTTACCATTAATAATTTTTTTTACATTTTTTAGGCAAATTAGGGAAATGATACCTCCCATTATTGAATACCTTTTGGTATTTACAAGAGTGCCACTCCCCCTCCACTATAAAGAGATAAGAACTCTACCCATTACTCACACCTCTCAAGCCACTTTGGATCATCCAAAATCTTCCAAAATAATATCAAAACATACATACCTTCCTCCTTTAATCCTATCTTTGAAAATAAATCCTTTCAAGGAATCCATTTGGGACAAACCAAAAGGAGTTACCCGATTAAGAGGTAACACTTCTCTCAAGATCCATTCTTTTATTTTCTTTCTCCACCCCTACACTATCTTTATTCTATGATTGTATAAAAAAATATTAATTAAATATAATAGGATTTTTTATTCTAAGTTTTCAAACTAAAATTACACACACCTCTATCTAATGGGTAACGAACATATTATTTAAGTGTACAACGAACTACCACCCCACTAAATGATGATTGTTCTTTTTTCCCTACCACCTCTCATGGTGGAAATTATGATGGAAATTATGTTTTTATATGTTATATATTATATTTATTATATATTTAATCTTATTTAATATTTTTAAAAAATATATCTTAATACTTTCCATTTTTTGTTAATACGATAATTTCATTTGAGAAAGTGTGGACTACCGCCCCTCAAAGTGATGTGATTTGTTCATAGACTAGATGAAATGTATTAAATATGGATTTAGTGAATAATATATATATATATATATATATGATATAATAAATATACTATAATAATGATATATATATATATATATGTCTTTTTATTTCTTTCTTTCAACACACCAATTAAATGGAAATAACGTTCATGCGTACGTATGAATTATCGTCTCCATTAATAGTATATTCCATTTAATACTTATATGTTATATAGATTTTTATAATAAAAATATAATGAATATAAATTATATTTAAATCATGGTTTAAAATCTTGAAATCAGGATATAAGTATAAGGACTAAGGATATAACAAATTAAATACATGCAGAAAACAAAGCGAATATTACTCAAAATGAAACCTTAACATATAATTGTTAATAAGAGGGTGATATAAATACATAATAAAAACTTATATGGTATTATAAGTAATAATATGGTTCTATTATAGATGCATAATAAATTTATATTTATTATAAATGAGGCTTGAACGAGTATGACGAGATTCAAGACATAAGGTAAGGGGATTTCATCTCACTTTTTATTTCTATGAGATACATGATTTATTAACCACCCATTACTTTTGTGTGGTGTGTATACTACCCATGGATGTATTAAATGATTATTTTAGTTAAATTTATAAGTATTTAAATATCCATTTTATGAACTTTCTTTTATGGGGTTTAAGTTTCAAAAGTTACCAAATGAGTAAAATAGTTTTGTCTCAATTTTCCTTCTTTGAGACTCATGTTTTATTATACACTAACATTATTTTTAGAGGTGTATATACTTAAATTTTAAATGTTATATATTGAATATAATTCATTTAATGTTATTTTTATCTTAATTTAATTTCATTTTCTTACATGGAGAGTATGATCCCAAGTTACCAAGTGATAAGGGTTTATTGAAACAATCTCATCACTTTTCGAGATCGTTAATGATTATGCTTATTTTAATGAAATATTATGATCCATATCTAAAGAACACTCAAGAGTTTCCTTAACTTATATTTATTCAAGATATATCCATGTATTAGTTCCATTTTTCCACTCTTTTGTACTTAATATAATTATGATTTATTAACAAAAGCTGACCTTATTTCTCTCTTCGGTCAGAAATCTATTTTATTTCAAAAACCATATATTAAAAAATGTTTTCAAAAATGTTTTAAAATGATCCATGAAGACCATTTTCAGGTAAAATCTATTTTAAAAATGTTTTATTGTTTTCAAAGATTCCTTTGTATGTTTTAAATGTTATTTTTCAAATAAAAAGGTTTTCAAAAGGTTATATGTTTTAAAAATAATTTTTCAAATAAGAAAGGATATTTTAATCCAGAAATGTTTTTAAAAGATCTTTCAAAATTATTTTCCATATATGATAAAATCCATTGGTGTTACTCATGCATTTCTAGGTAAATTATTCAATGTTTCCAATCATATTATATCTCTGAATGGATTATGTTTTGATGAAATGATGTTTATGAAACCCATTTCTTTTTCATGGGTTGTATGATTTTGAAACCCACTTCCTTTCACGAGTTATGTTTTGATTAAATGATTATGAAACCTATATTTTCCCTCTTGGTTAATATATGATTACATGTTTATGACACCTATTTCATTTCATGGGTTATGATATGATTGTTTATGATTTTTTGGTACATGTGTGTATGATTTCATTATGAGATGGGTGGGGCCTATATCTCCCTCTAAGGAATTGGGTAAATATTTATATCTCATGAGATAAACATGGATGGAATGAGAAATGAACTCATTTCAGTATTACAGGGCTAAAACAAGAAATGAACTCGATTCAGTATTACCGGGATGGAACATGAAATGAACTCAGTTTAGTATTATAGGGTTGGAATGCGAAATGAAATCAATTTAGTATTATGGGATTGGAGTGAGAAATAAACTCGGTTCAGTATTACATGGCTCAAACAAGTAATGAACTCATTTCAAAATTACAGGGCTGGAACGGGGAGTGAACTTGGTTCAGTAATACAGGGCTAGAACATGGAGAGAACCTGATTCAGTAAAGGACTTTGTACACTAAGATGGACTTGGTAGCAATTCCTTCACTACTATGGAAATAATTTTATATGCTTATGTGCCTTCCATAATTCCATGTTTTATTCCCATGTTATGCTTTTATGGATCATGTTCTTTATTTTCTTATAATTCATTTCTTATAAACTGCTAATCTTTATTCCATGATTCATGTTTATTATCTTTGATATGTAGTGTATGATCTTTTATTTTCATAACCCTGTTCTCATACCCTTATGCTCATTATTATGCTTACATGTATCTCCTGTTTACCCTTAATGATCATTTGAGCTCAAACATTTTTATGTTTCTTTCCCCAGTTTATGAAGACATATTTCTTTAATGATATGTATAATAGGGGTGCTAGTCTTGGAGAACCTAGTGGGAGATAATGTAACTCGATCATATACTAGTGTTTATGTTTCCAATGGCACTAAACTAATATGGTATTTGGGTATTTGTTTTTATAATGTATTATGTATTTTGAAAAAGTGATGTAATTTTAATGTATAAAAATATAGCATTAATATAAATACCTCTTAATAATCAATGATATACAAAAACACATGAATAACTCTTCTAGTTCATTTAGTAAGTTTATACCCTTTACAAAAGAATTTTCACCCACATTTTCCTTATTGAAAATAACTATTACAAATAAAAATAATAATTTCATCATGATAGAAATTTACAATAATTTGTAGGAAATTCATACAAACTCAATATGAATTATTTGATAAGTGAAGCACACTTAACACATAAAAAAATCAATTTAACATCTTCATCCCATGCTTTCTCAACATTAACTATTCCATTAATTATTACACCATATTAATAGTTCATTTAATCATATTCCCCCTGGATCCACCAGTTTATACATGAATTTTCGTAATTCATGTACTATATCAATTATATAAAATATTTACATCAAATAATAAATTATAAATTTTTTTTGTATAACATTATAACTAATTTTCCATTCCAAAAATACCTAAAATTTATTAAATAACAAAAACGAACACAAATCCTATCAAATCACAACTTAAACAATAAAATAAAGTAAGTGGTTACCCACATAAAAATTTATAATAAATCTACATAAATATAGGAATATTGATTCCCTCTAAACCATAGATAAATATGAACATCATTGAACTAGAAGAAAATATATAGAATTAGAATGTGACAGTTACTAAAACTCATCAGTTTCCCATAAAAAGATGTGATTCATGAATTTATAACTGATATATAGATAATTCCACCAGTGGATTACAAATATAACTTGAAATAAAGAATAAATCAATCCATGAAGTTAGAAGATGAATGAGAGAGATTAGGGAATGTTAGGATTATCAAAAAATGATCCCTATTATAAGGAATACTAGGAAAATGTCTAAATTCCACAACTATAAAAACATAGAAATGACCCTATTTAAAATAATCAACACAATGGGTTATCAGGAAGTTGGTCAACCACTGTTGGGAACTGACTGGCTTCCCATGTGTTCCACCCCACTGCCAACTCCATCAGGTACCCAGTACGCCACACCAAGTACCCAATGGTTACTACTCAAAAAAATCCAACAAGATCCACACTTTAACTCACTTACCTTATCCTCTATTATTTCAAAGACTCAAAATAAATTCAAAAATAAATCTAAAGTAACTTTAAAAATTAAAAATTAAATCCATGAAATTCCTTAATTACCAAGGTCATTACAAAATCCCCACTATAATGCTTCTCATATAATAAAAGAATCATTGAAAACCACCAATGATCTTACCATTAGGAACACATGTCATAATATCATTCCAACTTATACACTTATACACATCCATGATAACATATATGTAAGAACCCAGATCTTCGTTCAGGTATGTTTTTCCTTTTTCTGGAGTTTTTGAGAAAAATGATGTTTCTGGAAATTTTTGAAGTACACGCCATGTACTTTATGAGTACACGCCGTGTACTCTTCTCGGCTCAAAGCCGTGTGCTGGCTGTGCCCGAGCCACACACACAGTGTGTAGGGGTGACGTGGAGGACGATATTGGCGGAGTACGGAAAAACCCACTACACGCCGTGTACTTTAAAAATACACGCTGTGTACTTTTTTTCCCACTAAATGAACTGGGGTCATGCCTGATGCACAGAAACACCTCCTTCTAGGTTCCGTTCATCCGAGAGCGACCCGTACGACCGGATCTTTGACAAGCTCCCACCTCGCCGTCCGTTCTCTGATTCGAGTACGGTCGATTACATTGGAAGCGCAGTGGTGAGTTCTACTTTTTTCTTTATCCTCGTTTCTTGATTCCTCCTCATTTCCAAGTTATTGTGGGATGAACGTTTTGTGTGTTTTCTCAGATCTTCGTCATTATAAGGGGAATCTTTCATCGAGGTTCATGTATATCGATCTCTTGGGATCGATGTAGGTGGTTTGTGCCTTTCCATGGAAAGTTGATGAATATTATGTGCCAATTCCACCAATACCCTTGAATAGGGTATTGCATGTTCCTATTTTTCCCTTGTTGTATTGCCTTATTTTCTTGATTGCTAGAGTAGATGTTTTTCCTGTGATTATGGTAGCTTTACTGTACCTTGGATGTTTTCTATGCTTATTCTGCCTATTTGGAGTTTTTCTAGTTGCCATGCTTAGTCATAGAATAGTGGAACTACTACCTTGTTATGCTGCTGAGACTTAGTTGATAGCCAAGTAGTTCTTGAGGTTTACTTGGACGATGTATATGCACGCTGAGCATGTTTTATCTTTCACTCAGGACTGTGGGAACCTAGAGTAGTAGACCAAAGGGAGAATTGACGGAAGGGCTTCTCCAGAGTGTCTTTTAATTACGATGCGATACCACATGGGTAATTGACGTTGAGTGCTTCCTCAGAGAGTATGTAGTTCCTCGACTCAGGCCACAGGGGGAATAGATGTTGAGTGATTCCCCAAAGAGCCTTTAGCATGATACGAGACTATAGGGGGAATTGACGGTGAGTGATTCCCCAGATAATTTATTAACTACATAGCTGAACCAAAGGGGTGAGACTGTGTGTGCCTCCTAGAGGGTTTCTAGTACTTATAGGTTGAACCATATGGGTTAGGCTATGAGAACTACTCAGAGGGTTACCTGTTTTCTTTATTGTTGCTGGCTGTTTACTTGTGTACTTTGTTTGTTAGAACTGTGGATTATAGCTACTTGTGATTTTCTATTTACTGCTTCTTGTTTTATTACTGTCATGTATTCATTGACTGTTAGGCACAAATCTTTGGGTGATTGCCTACTGGGATTGTATCTCACACCCTGTTTGGGCCATGCTTTTGAGCCCAAACAGACTATGTTGCTACAGGTATAGATAAGGGAAAGCACCCTTCAACTTCAGGTTCTTGATTGCACTGGAGCTGGAGAGCATGGGACCGAGCCATGGCTCGCGATGCTGAGGAGTTTACTTTGTTTTCTTTTTCACTTGGTTTCAGTTGTATTTCAGCACGTTGTTGTGTTTTCTGTTTTCCTTAGATACTTGTACCTACTACATCATTATCATCATTACTATATGTATTCATTGCTTCCGCTGTCTGGTTTCTGTTGTTATGCATGTTGTTACTTATTCCACTATTGACTGTTGTTTTTCCACTGTATACTTTACCGAATGAGGGCATAGTTTCCCCACCGACTCACCAAGACCCTCGCTTCTAGTTGGCAGCCTCTGGCATTTGGGGAAACGCGCTTGAGGTCATGTGGCGAACCAAGTATGTGGCACCAATGGAGGGGCTCCGGATTTGGGTCGTTACAATATAACATATAAAACCAGAAAAATATTTCCCTAAAACCACTTCTCATTATGATAAACAATATTCACCATTTTATACAATAGAGAAGAATCTAGATCTATATCAACATCAAAACATTGAAGCACATGAGATAGATCCATTTAATATCTACATAAATATAATACATAAAATAAATTAATCATAACACTAAAATTTAGGGGAAATTAAAATAAATAATAAACCTCCATGATCCTATTAAAAATATCAAATAGGATAAAAAACCATGAAGCAAACTTCCTTTGCTTACAAATTCTTTGATGTCCCAACCAAGGTGAGAATAAAAGGAATACATGATCACTAACATCAAAATCAAGGATATATTTCCAATGGTTAACATAACAATTTTTCCTAATTTGATCCATATGAAACTTATTTCTAATAATTTATATATTTTCAAAAGTCTCAAGCACCATTATAAGAACAAATAATTCTTTCTCACCAAATTCCATCCAACAAAAAGGAGAGTGACATACTCTTCCATTCAAATATTAAAATGAATATATCTAAATAGTTAGTTGTTATTTATTGTTATAACAATAATCTACCAAGGCCATGTGATATTTTCACTCACCACTAAAACCTAGATTAATTTCATAGATTATATCCTCAAGAATATTAATAGTATTCTTGGACTATTCATCCATCTATGTATGATAAGTTTTACTCAACTTCACATGTTAACCTAAATAATTTTTATTCTATTCTAAAATTAAGTTGTGAATATCAAATCATAATTAAATAAAAACCCATTAGTAATCCAATGAATTCCCAATATCTTTTGAACATAAATATTACAAATCTACTCAACTATTTTATTCCCTTTGATTAGATGAAAATGGAAAAATTTAGTCAACTGATCTATGATACACCAAACCATATCCTTCTATTTTATACAATCAAATAAATACTTATATAATATCCAAGGTGAAATCATCCAATTTACATTTTTTATGGGAAACAAAAAAACTTTCTTTTTATTATTTAATGTTCATTTTTCACCCACCGATTAGTGAAGAATATTAAAACAAAACCAATCTTTACTATTTCATACATGGGAAAAAAAGTGTCATTGAACACTATGGTACATCTTAGTCTAACTAAGATGAATTTACTAATGAGATATATGAAAATATATCATCACCTACTTTCTTAGAACCATTAAAACATAAATCTACCAATATAAATACAAAATATAATTATCACAGAGTGTGTATCCAAGTGCCTTATCATCACCATTAAATATTTATTGACAAACCTGATACTTAAAGTCTGAACCCTAATCCTCCTTCAATCACTCGATCAATGAAGAGGCAATGGTTAAAGGTGTTATAATACATTAACTTCTATGTCATAAAATTCAATATGTATATTATAGAATTATAAAATCAATTATCACCCCTCTTTTAAATTCTAAACAATATCCACTTAACACTTACTACTAAAAGTATCCATAATGACATTCCCTTTCTCATAAGTATATATCATCTAAAAACCAAGTTATCAATTATATCCAACCAATATTCTCTTTTTTAGATTTATATCCATTTTTGAAAATATATATTTAAAATTCTTATGATTGGTGAAAACCAAAACATTCTCACTGGAAAAATAATTTCATTAAAAATTAAGGTCATATACAAATGTAGCCAATGAAACATCATACATAGGATAGCTTTTATTATGTGGTGTGAGGCTCCGAGAACCATATGGAATAACTCAACCTTACTTCATTATAAAATATTATAACCCCAAACCAATGTAATCATAAAATAATTTATACTAATTCTATAGTTTTTAAGATAAGAGAATAGGCGTTGATATAAACCACTTCTTGAGGTATTGAAATAGTGATTCAAAATTGTCACCCAAAAGAAACTTTACTCATTTCCTTGTCAAAACTATCATTGGTATAGATTATTGAGAGATAAAATAGATGTAATAGTATTGATACTTAACATAAATTAATAAACTTAGAATCTCAAAGTCATTCTTGGGAATCTCCCAAGACATTATAATAGATAACCTTTCAAGATACACCTATTTCCCTAATTCAGAGATGAAATTCCAAAGAAACTTTTCCTCACATATATATAATTTACAAGTCAACCTCTAGGAATATATGTGATGGTATCACAATATTTCCAAGATAATAGTAAACTATAGTTTTACTCATTAGTGGGATATGAATACATCAATAGATCATCAGTAAATATAGTCTTGAAAAACTCCAAATAAGGATGAAAAAAATGATTCATACAGTGTCTAAAAGAGTATCCTAAGAAAATATTCATCTCGAAGACTAAACTAATGATAACAGAATCATATATTTATCTTTAAAACAAACTAATATACTCTCAATTGATTGAATAAAACATTAATATATAGTAATGTATAGTGATTCTTAATGGTATCCTGATTTATCATGTGGTATTTAATACACAATTGAAAAATCGCATATAAATTCTTGGTACTAAGTACCAAGTCAATCATAAACTCCACCCCTAATTGGAAGTAAACTAGAATTACTTCTAAAAATAGAACCTAATATTGATCAACCACATAAGAAAAAACCACACTGATAATGGATTCAATTAACCCATAAAACATCCTAAATACCTAATATGTAACCCTATTATGATTCTCTAAATTATATCTAGCCTTACTATCATGGAAATACTATTATTTTAAAAAAACTTATAATTATACAAATGACAGAAATAATGTCACATGTATCTGATATAAATCAATATGTGCTAAAAAATACAATAACCAGTATTCCCCATTGACCAAATAATTTTTTTTCATTTATAAGATTCAGAAATCCCAATGATAACAATAATCATAGAAATAATTGGAGTAATAAGATTATCTATTAATAGGATTTTCTCTTCTTATCAATGGGGTACTCACAGATTGAAATCAAGATATAAACTAAATAGACACACCCATATTAGAAAATAAATAAGAAAATATAGAAATAATAATAAGATAAATAATTAAAAAACACATAGAAATGTAGAGGTCAAAAGTATTGTACCCCCCATCATTGAAAACCCTAATCAAGATCCACTAGTTCCAACACCAAAATGAATAACTAACTAGATACATAAATATAAACCTTCCCATAGGTCACTTGACTCCCCTATATAGAATCTTCACATAAAATCTTTCATTGAGAGCCTCAACTATTAACTATATTAAATCTCCCAGATTACATCACACTCTATTATTTTCCACTAACCCATGCATGTGATTACTATGTAAAATTTAAATCACAACCTTCACTCATCTAAGATATCATCTGATAGAACTTCTAAATATGCCCCCTAAACCTATAATAATGACACTCCTAAGTCTTTCAATAAAAAGAATATTGGTTATATAATATTGAACCAGGCTAATAACACTCTAACAGTTCCCTACCAGTAGAATAATGAGAAAAAATATCTTCCTCTAGACACTCATTCACTCACTATCACAATAATAATCATCCTCATTCTTCTTCTTCCAACAAATAAATCCAAAAACTCCCTATAATTCCCTATTATCTTCCTCAATATCTATCTTTTGAATCAAATGGCATTACCAATTCTATAAAATTATTTAAAAAGTAGATAAACCTTTCATTGAAACTCTTACCTCAGCCCATACTAGAATATATGAACCCTGAATGCCTCATTATCTTCCAAATATATTGAAAAAATATATCAATTACATAAAATTAAAGGCCTGATTTTGAACAAACATATTACCTTACATTAAATCCATAAACACTTGACCTATGTCCATTCTCAGTGTCTGAAGGTATAAATTATCAAATAAGAGTTCCTGAAACAATTCCCATGATAACTGTTTTTTCCTATTTTCTTGGATTAACATATCCCCTAACATTGGGCTAGTCCCTCAAGAATTAAAATAGTCGAATTCAATTTATTTTCCTTTGAATAATTATTCATTCCAAATATATCATCCATCCCCTCTAGACACTAAAAAACCCCTAAAACTTAAAATCTATTATAAATATTGAAGTATGTTCTACTCAAAAATATCAAATTACATTGAATACCGCAACTTCTTCATGAGGTGGTATTTCTTCTATATTCTATATTAGCTTTAACAAACTCTCAATGATATTCTACTCCACTAGAGTCTTAGGATATTATAAAAAGAGAACAAAATCAGCTTCTTATTCTATATGCCCCCATAAAAATTCTATTAATGAACTTTATTTTCTTAAGGAATATCAAATTACTTCTTAGTTTCTCTAATTCTACAAAAAGAAAAACACTTTTTATAAAAAAAATCAATCAATGAAATACACATCATGCATCAATTCCTATACGTGGTCATATGGTAAGTAGTAAATTCAAACTAATCCCATATCATCACCCAAGACACTTCATAAAGTATATTTAATTAATACGTTATTAAAAATATATTTAGGAAAACAATATTCAATTGATTATTAATTAAATTATTTAAAAAATTTTAAATCACCAATGAATCAAAAAAAAATTTGTGTAAACATATTTTATGGTTCAACGTGTCTAAAAGATTCATGAATACCCCACTAATCACTCTCACCTAAGTGATAATAATACCCAAAAATATTTCATCAAACCTTGAAAAAACAATCCCATACCCCAAGGGTAACATAGTTATCTAATATGGTCGTGCTATCTAGGCATTCACATAGAGATTATATATAAAGTCTCAACTACTAATCTTAAACCTATGAGTTCCCAAATATTGAGACCATAGGAAATAAAATTATTGATACTTTTTTGTAATTTACAAACATATATAGAATATTCCACCATGAAAAAATGTCGCATTTCCTCAAGTGCACTCCCTAATCACTAGATGTTATTGAAAAGTTTCAAGGGTCTAAAAATATCACTTACAGAGTGATTAAACCTCTAAAGAGAAATCACATTAGAATACCATAATAAATATTTGAAAAAAATATTAAAAATAAAATAATATAAACAAGATAAATATTTCATATCAATATCCCATAAATTCTCACTAGAGTCATAAATCCAAACAAGTCTCAAAAAAAATATCAAGTACTGAAGCATAAATAATACACCTAAAAATAGAAATGAAAAAATTATGGATATCCACTACTGCTTGAATCCAAACTCACTTCAATAAATACTCATGATGTATATATACATATTTTCAATTATAATGAGGCCTCTTTCATTTACATATAATTTCATCCACACAATTATTATGAACATTAAGTTTATAATTATAATAAGTGAGAGTAAATTTTCATTAGAAACCACCATATTATTTGGTAGCCTATAGAGTTTAAATGTTATAACATATAGAAATTATAAATCTATAAATGATTTAACAATATTTTTTCTAGAAAGATATAATGTAATAGGTTATAATTAAAACACCAAAGTAATTACATACCTACTTTAGATAATGTTGGTGTCTGATGAACATGGTACTTTTTACAATACAAAAGAGTTAAATAAAAAATATCTTATATATCACTATATTTTCATCTTATCATGATACATTTTATCTCAATGTTATTTGACATTTTTGACTCAAACACATTGAAAATGCCCAAACAAATAACAAATATCCAAATTACACATTAATTCTCAAACATGAAAATTTATAGTAAGAAATTACACACTATAAATCCCCATTATTGGTCACATAAATAATTTAATTAAATAATAAAAATAAATAAATAAATTCACTTCCCTTAGGTCATTTTTTATCACTTTTAAAATTATTTTTCTAGTTTTTATATTCTCATTTACACCTAATTATTTAAATTTAAAAAATTAAAAAAACACATGAATAACTCTCATAGTTTATTTATTGAGTTCAATACCCTTTACAAAAGAATTTTCACCCACTTTTACCCTATCTGTATTAGTCATTCCCAGAAAAAATCATATCATCAAGTAAAAAACTTCATAAAATTCAAAATAATTTCATATAAACACAATATGAGTTATTAGAGTAGTGAAACAAAATCATCACCTAAAAATAATTTTGATACCTCATTTTATCATCATTATTTTCTCTATTAATCATCATAACAAATTCATAATTAATATAAAAATATTCCTCATTGATCCACCAATTTACACTTAAATTTCAATAATTTTAACATTAAATCACATACATAAAATTTGCAAAGAACATAACAAATAAAAAAAATTATACAACATTAGAAAAAAATTTCTATTCCAAACAACACATAATAAATTATTAAATAAAAAAAATTCAAAAATTATATATAATTACAAGTTAAACACCAAAAAAACATGAGGTCATGTACCTAAAAATTATGAAGAAATATAAACTAACAGAGGATGCTTAATTCCCTATAAAACAAAATGAGATATCAAAATCACTAAATGAAAAGCAAATAAAGTGAATTATAATTTGAAAATGATTAAACCTCATCACCTTCACACAAAATGATAGGGATTTATATAATAAACCATACCTTTAATAACCCATATTTTTTAGTATAATAACAAGGTTTGAATTTTCTTATATTCTCATGATATTTTAGGTTTAGAGTTTTATAAAATTAGTAAAAACTATTACATATCAAATCCTTACAAATAAAATTCATCACTTACACTTTATTGAATATTCCCTATAAAACTGGTGTTCTTAAATTTAAAATCATGTTTCATTAAGAAAACATTTTATTCTCTTAAGAAAAACCTCATTTCAAAAAGGTAAACTTTTTGTTGTGCATAATAATCCTTAAGCCCTTTGAGAAACATTTTAAAATTTTAGATGAGCATAAAAATATTGGTAATTGGTATAATAATAATAAAACCCATTATTCTGTTATGAGAATCATTAAATACCATAGAAAATATTCCGTTTTATATAATTAACCTTGATCTCAAAATAATCACTTAATTTCTCAAGAAATAAACTTCAATTACCAATTATTTTCATAAAAAATATCATAATAAATCTTAAAAAAAGATAATAATTAGGATAATTTCTTATAAAGCATGAGTACTCATGTAATCATTTTCTTAAATAACATACTTTTCATCCTCATAAGGGGCATACAATTTCTTTTAAATATAATATCATTATCTTACCTTATAAAATCAAAATACATTAATAAAATTTAATTTTCAGGAATTAAAAATTCATATAGTTATCTTGGGAAATCATATCCATATCACTCTTACAATCACTCTTATAAACACTCTTAAAAATTTAATAACTTACTCAGTTAATTCAAACTTATATTCCCTAGAGAATAAAAACATTTCCCAATTCATTGGAGATCTATATTAATCCCTCCTTTCATCATGAAAAATGGAAAGGGACCATAATATAAATAAAATCCATATAATCTTACATTTACCTCATAAATTCAAATAAAATATTTTTTTAATATAAATGTAGAAACATTATCAGGCTTCACATAAAAAAAAGGATAAAAATCCTTTTTGTTGAAAATTTTTTAAATAATTTTTTTTAAAAAATTGGAAATAATATTTGAATTAAGAAAAGAAAAAAATTAGATTAATATTATTAAATAATAAAAAACATGAATTCTAAATAAAATAAAAAAGTTTATATACACAATTTTTAAAAAATGACTCATAAAGATGATTTTAAAAATACCCTTTTAAACAAATATAAGGAAAGTCAAAGGTGTTTTTAAAATTAATCTAAAAATAAATTTTAGTATAATAATAAAATTATTAAAACATATTTTGAAACAAGGATACTATGTGAAAAAGGTTCCAGAGAGAAAATTTTAAAACATTTTAAACATGGTTTTCATGAAAACCCTTTATAATGAGCCCGAATCACTATATATATTATTTAACTCCTGTATAATAAACATAAATTAATTATATAATATTTTAATGAATTTTTCATATTTATTTCCTTATAAAAATATATTTTATTTTATTTGTTATCATATCTTATATAGTTAATAAATCAATTAAGTTCATGTCGAATGTTTTGAGGACATTCAATTTATAATCATAAAACAACATCGGTAGGTTGACCATAGTCCAAGATATCATTTTTACATCATCTCAAAATTATTAATCCTAAAATAATTTTCATTTTTATATATTAAATTAAATTTTTATAACCAACCATGAATGGGGGAAATGATAAATTAATCACATCACTTCTTGTTGGTTGTAGTCCACACATATGAATGAATGACATGTGCTTTTACTATAGATCTATGGGTAAAAATGTAAGTAATATTATATATTTAAATAATAAAAACTATTTCATAAATATCATATATATTTATTAAATACTTCATAATAACCATCCATGATAAGTAGTGATGAAAAAAACACATCACTTCGTGGAGGCCGTAGTCCGCATGTACACATGAATGATGTTTTAATTTCCCATAGGATGGAAAGGGGGATGGAAACAATGTTTTAACTAAATAAAAATAAAATTATATTATATGGGAAATAATTATTTTATTATATAATCATGGTTATGATAGGTTTTATGTTATTATAAGAATAAATAGGCATGAAATAACTTGGTTAAGTGTTATAAATCTTCTTTAGAAAACCTCATTAGGATAACATCTTAAGCCATAAAGGTTGGAAATTTAGGTAATAAAAAACCTATAGTATATTAGGAGTAATTTTTAGGTGGTATTTGGGTTGATATGGTCTAATATAATGTATCAAAGCGGTATGGATAAGCGAGGAAAGCATGTTCCCTTTTACAAGTGAGGGGAGTAGAACACTTATAATTATTCTAAAATTTTATATATTATAAGTTAATTTCCCATTGTAAATTGCCACTAAAATTACTATATTTTTAAGATAAGGTGATATGGTTTGATTTAAAATCATTAAATAGGAAATAATATGGTATTTTTTGACCTTATAACAATGTTTTTAACTCTAATTAACATGTTTTATCCTTTACAGAGGTGATAATAATTTATTATAGTTACTATTCATTATAATAAAAAATTAAATTGAGCTCATTACTAGGTTTTAAACTCCCAATTACAAATGTTAAATAAATTATACAAGATTAATTTTAATTGGACTAAGTTAATTTTAATATAATCACACAAAATGCATTGAAACCCATTTTGTTTTTCAAAAAATGTATTGTAAGACTCTTTTTGACCAAAATCAAGTATAATTTTGATTAATATGGAATTAAATAGATTATTTATAGTAAAATGGGACTATTTTTACTTTAAAAATAATCCAAAATATAATGGTATTTTCAAATACTTTAAAATAAATGATAGTTTTTATAAAAAATGGTATTTTTCATTATTCACCAAAATATCAATCGTTTCTAAAAAATCACAATATTTAAACCTAAGATAAATATGATATTCTAATATAAAAAGTGAATTATATTTTATTAAATAAATTTATAAAATTTTAAAATTTATATTTTAAATAAAACCATATAATTCAAGGAAAAAACCTTAGTTTGAACAAACTATTTCTTTTCCAATTTTGAGAAATTATTTAAAATTATTTTAATGAATGAAAAAAATACAATCATGAATATTAATAAGAAATAAAATTTATTTATTATTAATAATACACAGGTTGTAACATTAATACCTCAATAAATAAATTCTATCCTCACAATCTTATTCATCACTTAAATGGGTAGATATATTTTTCCCTTGGAGCCTTTTAAGGTTCTCATGTTGTTTCCTCAATTATGCGGTTCTTCCAAAAAACATTAACAAGGCCATATACCTTATTCCATAACACCTACTATCAATGATATATAATATTCAATGGATTTCCCTTATATGAAACATTCTCTCCCAACTGTACCACTTCAGGGGTCAAAATATGAGACACATTAGGTACATATTTCTTTAATAATAAAACATGAAACACATCATGTAATGCCCTGAATTGTTATAAATAAAATTCAACTTTTGATTTAATTAAACATATTATTAAGTGAATATAGTTATAAAAAACATATTCACTTATATTTTTTATTATATCCAATTGAATATGAATGACCCTTATGTATTTTTACCATTTATAATATATTCATTGAATAGTGATCACATGGTTAGTATCGATATGGCGTTTTAACAAATCCAATTGTCATAGACAAGGGAAGTGGTGGCCTCAACCAATAGGATCATACCATATGAAGCCCATTTATCAGATCTTCTAAGTGATATATCATTTTTTGTATTTTCCCTTGACGAATCCCAATCTGATATCCAATATCTTAAGCATGAGCAAAACCATTTACGAGAGAAGTTCAAGCTCATTGAGATCACGACCAAAACCATGTTCGCCGAACTGCCCCATGAAAGTCTCAACATCACGCACCTTACCCTTAGGGCATTTGCTGGTTTATTAAAGGGATATGTAACAAGACCCTAGAAATGTGAGTATGTATATTAGTTTTTATAGAATAATTAATATATTTACATCCTATTTTTGTTAATTTATAAATGATTTTTATTTTGATTCAATAAAACAAAAATAATATTTTTGGTTAATATTAAAATTAAATTAAGAAATATATTTTGATGAATTAATAGATCATTAAAATAAATAACATTTTAATAAAATATTATTATTAAATAACATTTATTAAATATAAATGGTCATATGTTTTTTATGAAGTCAAATGTAATTTTTATAAGGGTTCAAAAAATATTATTGTCAAAAAAAGCCTGTCATAAATGGCAGTTTTTATTTTAAAAGTTAAAATTAAAATATTTAGAAAATTATTTAGATAAAATGAATATTATTTTTGGAATTGGGACATTAAAATTTTCCAAAATTTAATTTTTCATAATTTTCTGAGACAGTTGAATTTTCGGGTAAAAATTAAATACCATATAAATATAATTTGTGTTTTATAACATCACAATGACACAAAAGTGATGTAATAAGTAATATAAATAGGATAAAAAACAAAATATATGTTTTCCATTTAAAATAATATTATTTTAAATTTATTTTATTTATTTTGTAAAGTTATTATGACTCCTCAAAGACTTATAATATATTTTAAGATTTTAAAATAATTTATTTAAGAGTGTGACTCATCTCTACTTAAAAAGGGTAATCTTTTAATAAGTTCATCCCTTTTACTTATAAAATATAAAAACACCACTCCCATTTGGCATAAACCATGGGAAAATCTATGGGATGGTTTGTGGTTTTGGATATTTTATTATGTAGAATCCAAAACCAAAATAAGAAAGAAATCTCCCTCTTTTCCTATATAAAACCACCTAAGATATCATTTTTATTCATTAAAAATACTTATATGATGTCCTTACTCTACCCTCTACTCATTATAGTCCTCCCAAGGTGACCTAAGCTTTTAAGAAGCCCCTCCCAAGACTTTGGAGTCACACACTCAAGTAAGGGATCTTTCACTCTCCTCTTTTATCAAACACTCCTTTTATGTTATGTCTTTTACATTTAATTTCATTATTATGGGATAAGATATTACATATTCCCCTTAGTTACCATTTTATTTGTAAATGATTAGATATTACTTTCACTCTCATTAATCCTTCCATGATCCTTTATTCACACCTGTTACCATGCTCAAATTTCAAAAAGATTTTTTCTCTATTCATGTTTCTTCATTACCTTATAGATTCTATTTCCAAATTTCTAATGTTGGGATATTCTTTTCCTCGTCTCTATTACTTCCCATTTGATTTCAAAATAATTAGATACACCTTCCCCTCTCATAAAATATTTATTAATTTTTAAGTAATGTTGTTATGATGCCGAAATTTTACCATGATTTTCCACACCAAAACAATTATATAGTGAATACCCATTATTCTATCAAATGCATTCACCTTTATGAACATGTACTTATTTATTGTGGTATTAAATTTATAAAATCCACATTCCATAATAGTTCAATAAATTATGATGATGAATGAATCCATTTCCTATGAGTTATGTGGCACATTTAAGCATGAGAATAAAACGATTATGATTAGTGCGCCTCATTAGCACTCTAATGCATTGGGTAATGTCTGGTATCATGATATTTCATATTGGGAAAGGGGTATAATTGATTATTTTATAGGAATTTGTACACCATTAAGTCTTGGTGGTTTATCCTTGAACTATGTTTATGATTCAATGTTTTAAGTAGTCACCACATTTCCCATGCTATGACTATCATGCTATATCATGCCTTATTATTCATGTTTATTTTATTCCTCATTGATATTAATATTTTATAAAATTTATCAGTTATAAAAATTTTATTCCCTTATTGGGATTTATATCTCTCCTATTTCTTATGTATGTCCCTAGGTTATCCCATAAAGTTTTAAGTTCGAAGGAGTATTTTGAACATGTTAAACAAGTTTTCAATAAATCATGTTAAGGAAGTTTTTAATAATTTTGTTGTATCCCATGTTTAAAATGTTATGTTATGTACCTAATTACCAAATACACTAGACTCATTGACCTTTTAGGTTGTATTATGTGTAATTTTATGTAATAAATCAAGTATTAATGTATAATAAAGAGTTGGGTTGTTATAGTCGATAACAGAGGAAAAGTTTTGTTATTTTTGGGTTTGGGATTAGAAAAATATAGTGAAACCCTTAGGGATAAGAATAAGTATAAGAAAAAAATCTTAAATTTTGGTAAGTATAAATTAAGTTGTTTATTAAGAAAATACATCCCTGTCTAGATAGAAAAGTGGACGTGGTTTTGGAACAGATGTACCTAGGAGTAACAAATTTGAAAATGTGTTTCGAACCCGACTCAGGGTAACCTGGTACAAAAAAAAACGAGCCTTACTATGCACCTAGTTTGACACTCTTGGGGTATATTCTTTGGTAAATTCATAATCTCATTATGAACCATTATTAAGGGAATAAAAAATTCTCATAAGAATACATGTTAGGAAGTAGATCATGGATAACATAAATTAAATCCTAAAAATTCATAAGTTCAGAAAATAAATATAATTTATAATTTATCCATTTAATTTCATTGAATTACCCTTTATGTGTTTAATAGTTTAAAATAAACATCCCCAATTTTCATTTTATTTAAGACAATGGCTAGAAATAGGAGGAATCAGGTAAACAATCAATGTGACGATAATGATATGACTATCCCAACAAGATGTCAAACCTGATGGGAGAGGGAATCATGAACATTATTATGATAATGTCTTAGCCGACTCTATTTTTGAATACAAACCTAGATCAATATGAGCTTTCAAATCCCCTAAGAGAGAACAAGCTACGATTGTGAGCTTTATGTGATAAAGGCCTACTACATTCTATAAATCATATAATCCATTGATTACAGAACAATGGATAAACTCCATTGAGAAGATCTTCTATATCCTTAAGTTTTAGGAATAAGATAAGTTTTTACTGGCTATTTATCATATAGAGAGAGAAGATGATCAGTGGTGGACATTTATCAAGAATACGAAGATTGAGGAATAGATCTAAGCGATGGAGTGTAAAGAATTCCAATTTTTTTGTGATAAATATTCTACTTGAACTCTTTGAATTAAAATGGAATTGTATTTCCTCACTCTCAAGAAAAAAGATGATGAATCTATCAGGGTGTATGAGGAAAACTTCAAAATACATGCATGATATGCCTCTGTCTTTTTTGTTACCCCCAAATTTAAGGTTGACTGCTTATTTGGTGGCCTAAAACCTAGTTTATGAAAAGCCCTGACAATCCGTGAATTTGATAGATATTATGAAATTGTCAGATGTGCCCTCAAAGTTGAAATGGAGATCAGAGAATCTCAAGGGTATTATGGGGATAATAAGTAGAAAGTGGAGTTTAATTCTGGTAGTTTGATGGATAAATATAACGGTGATAATAAATTATATCATCCCACTTGTCAAAGGTGGAGAAAGAAGCACCTCAAAAATTAACTAAGGGGGATGAAGAAATTATTTAGGTATGGGAAGGAAGGACACCTAGCCAATAATTGATGACAGAAGAAACCCGTAAATGTAACAGAGGAAAGGAATGCTCTAGTAAACTCTAATCTCATTGTTCATTGCCACAAATGCAAGGAACCAAAGCACTTTGCAAACCAATTCCGTAAGCCATGGGTTTTCGGAGGCAACCAACAACCTCCAAGGCAGAAAGGGTGAGATTTTTCCATTACTACCACTGAAGTTAATCTTGACATTGAAGTAGTGATAGGTATTCTATTTATTCATTTAAGAATAACAAACATACTTTTTGATTTTGGATCTATGCATTCCTTAATATCAAGAATGTTTAGTATAACTATTCAAAAACCACTATAAAGAGGAGAAGTAGAGATGTCAATGAAAATGGAAAATGGGGAAATTATTTCACCTCATGTATATAACAACTCACCTATCACAATTTGTAGGATGAAATTCCTAGATAACCTTTTCATACTTAATTTGGTGGAATTTGATACAATTTTGGGTATGTAATGGATTTCCCTATATAGAGCCAACATAAATTTCCATGAGAAGGAAATCACTCTCCGTATGGTTAATCGACCCCTGATTCCGTACAAGTGCAAGGAGGAGGATAGATCTTCTTTAACACCACCATCTTAAGTAAGGATATTATTTCCCTATGAGAAAGAATATCTAGCTCAAATAATTGAGTCTAAGGGAAGGATTTTTCTCAAGGACATGCATATTGTGAGGGAATATGTTGATGTGTTTCCTGAGGAATTGCTTAGTCTTCTTCCTAGAAGGGATGTTGAATTTTCAATCGAGCTTATACCTGGGGTGTTTCCAATATCTAAGACTCTATATTGGATAACTATTATGGAACATGAGGAGCTAAAGAAATAACTACAAGAGAATATGGATAAAGGGTCTATACACCCAAGTGATTTACTATGGGGTGCACCAATCCTCTTCATCAAGAAGAATGATGTATCAATATGCCTTTGCATTGATTATTGTGAGCTCAACAAGATCATGATAAATAAAAAATATCCTCTTCCATGGATTAATGACTTGTTCGATCAACTATGTGGAGCACAATAATTCTCTAAGGTTTACCTTCAGTTAGGATATTATTAAGTAAGGGTAAATAAGGAAGATATCCCCAAGACCGATTTTTCATACAAGGTATGAGCACTATGAGTTCATAGTGATGCCATTCAGACTCACTAATGCTCTATAAATCTTTATGGATTTGATGAATATAGTCTTTAGAGATTAATTCAAAAAAAATTTGTGGTATTTATAGATGATATCCTAATATACCCCAAAATCAAGGAGGATCATGAGGAGCATATGAAAACTGTGCTAAAGACCTTATGAAAGTGCTAAAGACCCTGTGAAAGGAGAATATTTATTCCAATTACAACAAGTGTGAGTTTTGGTTGAAGGAACTCTCATTATTGGGTCCTATAATCACAATCAATGGGATATATTTGGATCCTTCAAAGGAAAAAAGCAATCAAAGTATCGCTGATGCCAATATCTATGAAATATATCCTTAGTTTCCTTTGGTTAACTAGATATTATCACCGATTTGTGAGAAATTTTTCATGATTGTCGAACCATATTACCAAGATAACTCATAATGGATTCAAGTTTTCTTGGAATAAAGAATGTGAATAAAGCTTCAAGGAGTTAAAAATGAGGCTTATTACTGCCCCTCTTCTCACACTACCCACAAGTGGATAACTTTTTGTAGTATTCAGTGGTTCTTCAAAAAATGGATTGAGTTGTGTGTTAATGCAAAATAAAAAAGTCATTTCCTACACCTCAAGTTAGTTGAAAGTTCATGAGAAAAACTATCCCACACATGATCTGGAGTTGGAAGCTATGATATTTTCATTCAAAATCTAGTGACATTATCTATATTAGGAGAAGTATGAAAAATATACTGATCATAAGAGCCTAAAATATATTTTCTCAAAGAAAGAGATTAATATGAACCAATGAATATGGTTAGAGATAATCAAGGACTAAAACTGATCAATTCACAACCATCCTGGTAAAGTGAATAAAGTGGAGGATGCTCTGAGTAGAAAGGATCCAACAGTTTTATCATTGATGAAAATTGAGAAGGATCCAATATTCTTAGAATTTAAGAGGATGGACATGGGAATCATAAAGGAAGAAACCTCATAAATCCTTTCACAAATTATTTCTTAACTGTATATTCTTGAAAGGTTAAAGGATTCAAAGAAAGATAACGCGGGAATTCATAAGAAAGTGAAAACTATAAGAAAAGGGAAATCCTCATAGTTCAATGTTAATAAAGAAGGAATTGTGATATTTGGTTCAAGACTATGTGTTCCATAAAATCCAAAGTTAAATAAGTAATTATTGGATGATGTATATAGTTCAACTTTCTCTATTCACCCAAGAAACAAAAAGATATATCAAGATCTCCAAGAGCACTATTGGTGAGAAAAAATGAAGAAGGAGAATAATGAATATACATAAAAGTTCCTATTATTTTATCAAGTGAAGGATTAAAGGAATAAGTCTAAGGGGATGATGCAACCATTACCCATACAAACATGGAAATGAGAAAACATCACCATGGAATTTGTCACCAGACTTTCGAAGAAATCTAAAGGAAACAATTCTATTTGGGTTGTTTTGGATCATCTTACAAAGACTGCACACTTTATTTTGATTCAAGAGGATTTCTCATTCGATCAACTTGCATAGATATACATAAAAGAAGTGGATAGGCTTCATGGAGTAACAATATAAATTGTGTCTGATTAAGATCCAAGATTCACCTCTAAGTTTTGAAAAAGTATCCAGTATGCTCTAAACATTGAGCTGAACTTCAGTATGGCTTATCACCCTCAAACTGATGTCCAATCTGAGTAGACTATCCAAACACTTATTGACATGTTGAGAGAATACTCAATTGAATTCAAAGAAGGATGGGACTAACATCTTCCTCTGGCCGAGTTCTCTTACAATAACTATTTCCACTCGAGCATCCAAATAGATCTCTATAAACCCTTTTATGGGAAAAGGAGAAGAACACCTACATGTTGGGATGAAGTTATGAAACACAAACTACTTGGTCCTAAAATGGTTAAGGAAATGGTGGAGAAGGTTAAAACTATTTAGCAACACATAAAATCTACTCAGAGTTGACAAAAGAGCTATGTTGACAATCATTGACAATAAATAGAGTTTGATGTTAGAGACATGGTATTACTTAGCATATCTTTATGGAATTAAGTGATGCTATTTGGGAATAGGGAAAGCACAGTCTAAGGTACATCAGCCCTTTTGAGATCCTTGATCACATCGGAGTGGTGTCCTATCAACTAGCACTCCCACTAGACCTCTCGCAATTACACGATGTATTCCATGTATCCCTCTTGAGAAAGTACATACCATACACCTCACATGTACTCAATCCATAGGTGGTACCATTGTAGAATGACCTTTTCTATGAGGAGATGCTAGTGAAGATATTAGACCGTAGAGAAAAAGTTCTACAAAATAAAACAATGCCCCTAGTCAAAGTGTTATGGAGAAACCACAAGTTTGAAGAAGTAATATGGGAACTGAAAAAAGTTATGAAATAGAGTCACTCTCATCTATTTTAGTGTGGTAAAATAAAAATTTGGGGGAGAATTTTTTTAAGGGGGGAATATTGTAACGAACGGAATTGTTATAAATAAAATTCCCCTTTTGATTTAATTAAATGTCTTATTATGTGAATATGGTTATAGAAAACACATGCACTTATTTTGTTTTATTATATCCAATTGAATTTAAATGACTGTTAAGTATCTTTACTATTGATAATATAGTCATTAAATAGTGATCACACAGTTAGTATAAATATATGGTTTTAACAAATTTAATTTTTACAAAGGATGTGATGGCCTCAACCAGTAGAATCATACCCTATGAAGCCCATTTATCAAAGCTTCTGAGGGATATATAATTTCTGGGATTTTCCCTTGACCAAGACCAAGCTGCGATCCAACAAATTAATCATGACCAAAAACTTTTACTGGATAAGTTCAAGCTCATCAAGATCACGACCTGAACCTTGTTCGCCGAACCACCCCATGAAATTCCCACCACCACGCACATTAACCTTAGGGAGTTTTATAGTATATTAAATAGAAATTTAACAAGAATCTAGAAATATGAGTATTCATATTATTTTTTATAGAATAATGAATATATTTCCATCCTATTATTGTTACTTTATAAATGATTTTTATTTTCTTTCAATAAAACACAAATTGTATATTTTATTAATATTCAAATTCAATTAAGAAATATATTTTGATGAATTAATGGATCATTGAAATAAATAATATTTTAATAAAATATTATTATTAAATAAATTTTATTAAATATAAATTATCATATATTTTTTATGAAGTCAAATGTAATCTTTATAAGGCCTTAAAAAATGTTATTGTTAAAAAGAACCCGTCATAAATGTTAGTTTTTAAAGTAAAGATTCAAATATTTAGAAAATTATTTATATAAAATGAATATTATTTTTGGAATCAGGACATCAAAATTATCCAATGGTGAATTTTTCATAATTTTCTGAGATAATTGAATTTTCAGGTAAAAGATAAATACCGTATAAATATAATTTATGAATTATAACATCAAAATGGTGTAAATATGTTTTAATAAGTCATATAAATAGGATCCACGACCAAATATATGTTTTAACATTAAAATAATGTGATTTTATTTTGTAAAGCCATTATGAATCCTCCAAGATTTATAATATATTTTAAGATTTTAAAATCATTTCCTTAAGTGTGTGACTCACCTCTACATCATAAAGGGTAATATTTTAATAACTTTTCCCTTTAAACTCCTAAAATAATAAAAAAAACACTCCCATTTTTAAAAATCATGTGCAAAAACCATGGGATGGTTTGTAATTTTTATATTTTATTATGTATAAGAGAAAACCAAAATAATAAAGAAATATCCCAATTTTCCTCTATAAACCCACAAAATATCCAATTTATCATAAATAAAAATCCTTGGATAACATCCATACTCTTTCCTCCACTCCCTATAGTCCTCAAAAATCACCCAAGCTTTAAAAAAGCCCATCCCAAGCCTTTGGAGTCACACACTCAAGTAAGGGATCTTACACTCTTCCTTTTATCAAGAACTCATTTTATGTTATTTTTTTAATTTTAATTTTCTTAAGATGGGATATGATATTCCATATTCCCATTAATTTCTATTTTATGTATAAATGATGATATCTTCCTTTCACTCTTACTGAACCTCCCATGATCCTTTTTATACACCTATTACTATGTCAGAATTTCATAAGGACTCTTTTCTCTATTAACATTTCTTCATTACCTTATACCTTCTATTAATAAATTTATAATATTAGGATATGCTTTTACATGTCCCTATTACTTACCATTTTTTATACAAATAATTATAGACACATTTATCTCTCATAAAACATTTTTTTGAATTTTTATATAACGTCACTATGCTGCCTAAATTTCACCATGATTTTCTATGCCAAAACAATTCTGTAGTGAATACCATACCAATTATTATATCAATGGTATTCAAATTAATGAACATAAACTTATTAATTGGGGACTTACATGTATTAAATCCATATTCCTTGATCATGGAATAGATTATGGTGGTGAATGAATCCATGTCCTATGATATATGTGGAACACTTAAGCATGAGAATGAAAGAATTATGATGGGTGTTCCCAGATAGTGCTCCAATTCATTGGGTAATGTTTAGTATCATGATAAGTAATGTTAGGATAGAGTTGTAATTGATTAATTTATAGTACCTTTTCCACCATGATGTCTTGGAGGTTTATCCTTGACCTATTTTTATTATTTAGTGTTTTAAGTTATTGCCACATTTCCCATGTTATGATAATCATGTTATATCATGCCTTATTATTCACGTTCCTTTTATTCCTCATTAATATTTCTATTGTCTAACATGTATCACTTATTCCATGTTTATTACATTATTTTGATTTATATATCACTACTTTCTTATGTATGCCCCATGGTATCCCATGTAGTTTTATGTTCGAAGGAGTATTTTGAGCATGGATAATAAGTTTTCAATAAAGCACGTTAATAATTTTTTTAATAATTTTGTTATATCCCATGATCAATATTTTATTTTATTACCTAATTCCCAAATATAATAGACTTATCTATATTTGCAATTTTATGTAATAAATCAAGTTTTAAGGTGTAATAAAGAGTTGGGTTGTTATACACCATGTCCCTGAGATAAACTTATATGTAAGAATACTCAATAAAAAAATAGTTCTCTCTTTTTATATAATTTCATATAAACCAAATAAACTATAGTTTTTTAATTTCCATTCTTTATGAAATACATAAAAAATTTATAATAAAATATTTCATGAAATACAATATCACCTACTACAAATGAAAGATCTTTACTCTAGTTATCTATGAAACCCTTTCACTTGCTCTGAGCTACCCATACGTAGTGTTGAATCATATTTAACTTATCACTCATTTCTTCTACCAGTTATGGTCCCAAAAACTTCCTATTACTTACTTAATCCCAACATTCTAGAGTTTAGCACTTATTTCTATATAATTCATTAGAAGATTCCATATGTATACTTCAATGAAAACTATTATTATAAGAAAATTTAAATAATAAAATATGTTTCTTCCAACCTCACTGATTAATCAACAGACTCAAATTATATCTTCTGAAGTATGAATAATTTTCTTTGAATATCTATAATATTGAGGGTGAAAATTTGTACTTTAATGTAACTCATCACCTAATTATTTTTGAAACCCTTTCCTAAAAATAAAGGTAAATCTGGGATCATAATTAGATATAATAGAGGGAGGGAATACATTAAATATAACTATAATTTTAAGGTACATCCTTGAAATATAATACAAAGGAATACTATCACTGATATGAAGAAAATGTATAGATTCAGTCAATTGATCAATAATAACCCAAATCAAAATATTAATGTTAGATATATTCAGTAATACAAACATGAAATACATGGAAATATTCTATTGTTTCCATTTAGGCACTTGATAAGGACTGAGCATTCACTTCAGTAGTTGTCTATCAGATTTAACTAATTGATTAGTAAAACCTTCTATTATAAAATTATAAATATTATTTCACATTAATTCCCACCAATAATATTCCTAAAGGTATTTTTACATATTAATGTTTTTGATATGAATAAAAAATAGAGTGTTATGAGCTTCTCTCAATAATTATTTCTTCAATAGGAATCACTAGTCACACACAACCCCATTGAAAATATTATCACACCTTCCTTTCTTGTTTTTATTTCGGGAAACTTTCTCTTGTTTAATAACTCTCTTATTTATTTTAATTATTAATATACCTTTTGATCATGCTTAATTTTTTTTGAAAATGATAACTGCACTGACTACTCAACTAAAAGAGTGGGAGTTCCTATATGAACACTTTTTTAGGAAAATATTCAAAAATCATTTAAAAACATATCATGTTCCAAATATATCATAGTTAATGATGCATTATCATTATGACTCAAGCCATCCTATTCATCATTAGATTTACCTGAATGATAGTGAATCATTAAATCATAATCCTTTATCAGTTTTAACCATCTTCTCTACCTTATGTTCAACTCTTTTTGAGTAAATATATTCATTAAACTTTTATAGTTAGTATATATTTTACATTTTACCCCATATAAAATATGTATCTAAATTTTTATGGAAAAAACTACTCTATATTGTACAAGATCATGTGCAGGATAATACTATTAATGAGGATTCAATTATCATGAATCATATACAATTACTAGATTATCTAGCATCAATATATAACTAGGTCCCTTAAAGTAATCATTACTATAAGAAAAAAACTCACCATTTCTGGATGGAATAGATAACACATGATAATTGAATAATATTTTTTTCAATTTCTAAAAAAATTCATCACATTTCTTTTTCTAAATGAATTTTACTCCATTTCAGGTTAACATAGTTAGTGGGATAAATAAATGAGAAAATCCTTCAAAATAAAATTGATATTAACCTGTTAATCAAAGAAAACTTTGAATCTTAGTGAAATTTTTAGGTCATGAACACTCTTTAACCACAATATACTTATAATGATAAAAAGTCATGATATCATTAGAAACAATATATCCAAAAAATGAAATCCATTATAACCAAAATTTACATTTGCTCATTTTTTTCATAAAACTTCATATGTTTTAAAGTATGAAAAAATACTTATGTTTTTCTCATGTTCCTCATAAATTTCAGAATAAACCAGAATACCATTGATAAACTAAAAATAAATTTTACACAAATACACATAGAAAACACTATTCATAAGATCCCTGAATACTATGGGTTCACTAGTCTACCCAAATGTAATAACCAAAAACTCATAATTCTCAATCCAAGTATGATATATTGTCTTTTAAATTTTGTATCCTTCACTTTTAACCGATGATATTAGACCTAATATCAATATTTGAAAAAATATTTTATACTTTGAAGCTCATTAATTAAGTCATATATATGAGAAGACATATACTTTTTCTTAACTATAATGTTATTGTGTACTCTATAATCAATGTAATACCTCATATAACCATCCTTATTTATAGAAAAAAATAGGAGTACCCTAATGTGAAGTTTGAGGATTAATAAAACTATTTTCAAGAATCTCTTGTAATAGTTTTTTCAATTCAAATAACTCTAATAGAGACATTGGATTAGAGGGTTTTGAAATTGTATTATATTATAGAATAAATTCATTAATTAATTCCACATATCAATCAGGAATAACACTACATAATTCATCATTAAATGAATCTATATATTAATTTATTAATGGTGCATTACTAATTTGAAGAAATTCTATCTTTTAGACAATAAGAGCAAGATGAATTTCATTACCACCATTAATTATTTTCTTAGCTTCTTGATATGTTATCATACATGTGAACTCCTTCATATATAATACTTCAACCTCACTTTGAAAATTTAACATAAGTTCTTTAGTTCTGAAATCTATCTTATCATGATTAACAGGAAGTAAATCCATACCCAAAATCAAAACAAACTCAACTATGGAAAAGATATCAAGATTTACTGGAAAAACCATTACATATATAATCATAGGATGATTCCTAAAAATCTTTGTTTCCTTAATACTTTCACAAGGAGTTTTTAATAAAATTTATTTATCTATTTCATGGGGTAATATTTCTATTTTACCATATAATTCCCAAAAAAATAAAATAATGTATATACCCTTAATCAAAAAAGTCATTTAAATGATCAGAGTAAACAAATAATGTATTTGTCCCCACTTAATTTGATGGTGTTGTATTTCTGAAGGTTGTCTCAAAATGACCTTTCCACAACCTTCTTCTTATAGTCTAGATGTTTCCAATCATTTATTCTTTTTCTTCAGAAACATATCAGTATAATACCCCATATCATTGCATTTAAAGCATATCATAGAATGTTTATCATATTTGGACTGAACATTACCTCAATTATTTTTTTCAATCATTTTAAAAATACCCTAGTATACCACATTGATAAAACTTTCCATATTTTATAATACACTCCCAAATATTATTATTACTACAATTATCACAAGATGGAAATTTAAACCTATTACTTTGGATTTATTTGACAGATTCCTTCCCATTCCTTTCTACCTGCATTGCTTCTTATATTTATTGTTGTAAAAGTAAAAAACAATATCTCATCATTATAATTAGTACATATAAATTTCTCATATATTTTTAATTCATGAGATGATAAAGATCATAAAAAACATGGTTTTAATACTATATAAAACCTATCAATTTTACTATCATGGTATAGAATATAATTTGATGCACACCTATCCAATCTAGTAAATTTATCTTCATAGGTGAAAAAATATTACTCTTAATTTTTCATTAATTCAAAAAATCACATTCATATTTAATGTCTAATAACCTTAATAAAATATTTCTCAAGGAAAACTTCCTTAAATACTATCCACCCCATGGAATAAATCTCATCTTTTTTATATAGTATTATAAAATAATGACCATTGATGATAAATTTATCCTTTGAAATGATAAATATAAATAATTACCTATTTATGTTTAGAATATCCCAAAAAAATGAATATATTTTTAAAATCACTGATCCGTCCTTAGGTTACCACTGGATCATATTTTTCACCAAAATCTTGAGGGTTTTGTTTTAGGAAATCCTCCTGTATGGACATGTTCTTATATAAAGATTTAGGTCACATGATAACATGGGAACCACAACTAATGGCTTATAGAAACTAATTTAACATAGCTAAAAATTAATCAATTCCAATTCCAACTATTCTAGGTAATTGATTCAGAAAGATATTATCCTCCTGATTCCATAACACTTCATTCATTGAGTTTCCTCTATTGAAAACCATTCTAAAACATATATCAAATAGATGAAGAAACATAGAAATAGTAAAAGTTTTCTCATAATAATATAATATATAAATTATCTTCAATTAAAAGTAAATAATAAATAACATCCAAACCTTTTAATTTATCTAAAACATTATATGATTTTAAATATAATAGTGTGTACCTATAAAAACCCATATTTAAGAGTTTAATAGTAATGATTGAATTTTCTTACATTCCCATGATCTTTTTTTATAGTTTTAGATAATTTTTATAAAATATTATATATAAATCCCTTTAAAAACAAAGTGAATATTTCCACTCAATCTTTATTCTTTAAATAAAATAAGTTTTATTAAATTTAAACTCATGTTTCATTCAAAATACATTTATTTCTTTAGAGAATAATCCTAGTGGAAATATAGTTCATTATATAGTTCATACTCAAACTTAAAGATTATGAAAAACATTTTAAAATTTGTTAAGACCATAAAATTTTCTAAAAGAGATACAAAAATAAGGAATCCCATTAGTCTATTCTTAAAATCTTGAAATCCTGTTGAAAGTTTACCTTTAATAAAATTAAATTTGAGCACAAAATAATCATTTAGTTACTCAAGAAACCTACTTAAATTCTTAAATCCTTTTATAAAACATTTCATAAGAAATATTAAAGGAAATATATTAATCATTTTGGTTTCTTATAAAACATGCATACACAAGAAAATATTTTCTTGAAAAAAATACTTTTCACACTTAAAAGGGGCATAAACATTATTTCAAACATAAACTCATTATATTACCTTATGAAATAAAAAAAAATCAATGAAAATTAATTCTCAAACATGTAAAATTCATATAGGTACCTTGGGAAATCATATTCATGTCAATCTTACAATCACTCTTACAAAAAATATTATTAATGGATGAACCTACTTCGTTATTTCCAACATATATTCCCCGAAGAACAAAATCATTACCCAATGAATTCAAGAGATATATCACTCTCAACCATCATCATGAAAAATTTTCATGGTCATAATGTATATAAAAAACATTGAATCTTGAATTTAAAATATAAAATTTCTTAACATATACTATTTAACACATTTTTAGGACCACATTTTGGCGTCACATAGAAATAACAATAAAAATATTTTTTTAAAGAGTTTTTAAATGAAAATTTATTAGAATAAAATGAATAAAGTTTTAATTTCAAAGCCCATGAATTATTATAGAGTAATATTTTTAAATTTTAACAATCATTATGGTTGTAAATTCTTTTCATGCCATATACAATAAAAAAATATTCCTTCAACAGTTTTTCAAAATTGACCCATATAGAAACATTGAAAAGATACCTTTTTAAAACACTATAAGGTAATTAAAATGTAGGGTTAAAAGGAAATTTTAAAAAGCTTTGAGTATAATAATAAAATTCTCAAAACATTTTAAAATACCCTAACATGGATGAAAAAAATAGTTTTAATGAAAAAATTCAAACATTTTAGATAAGGTTTTTAAGTAAATCCCTTACCTAGAGTCTGACTCGCCATGTACATTATTTAAATCCATTATAGTAAACTTATATTGAATATTTAATTGCTTAGGAAAATTTTTCAGTTATATTAACTTATCATAATCCATTTTATTTCATTTATTACTATGTATTATATAGATACTAAAACGATTAGGTTCATAGTAGACATTTAGAGGATGTTTGGTTTGTAATCAAAAAATAAAGTAAGTAGGCTAACCATGGTCAAAGGGGACACTATTCCTTAATATCTAGAATATTAATCATGAAATAATTATAATTTTTATTAGTTAAATATAATTTTTTGAACTATACATGGAAGGACTAAATGAAAAATAGAATCACATCACTTCATAGAGGTGGTAGTCCACAAGTACGCAAGAACAACATTGTTATTTTTTAATAAATGAAAGGGTAAGTTGGTAAGTAATATATTATATTTTTAGAATCATGTTTTTTCATAATTATTATATATATTCATTAAATACTTCATTATAACCATCCATGTTAGGTGGTGATGAAAAACAACGCACATTGCTATTGGAGGTGTTACCCCACATATATTCATGAGTGATGTTTTCATTTCTTATAGGATGAAAAAGAGATTAAAAAAGTTGTACACAAACATAAAAACATTTCATTATATTAGAGATACTTATGTTATTATATATACATGGTTATTATATTTTTAATGTAGGTGTATGAAAAAATTAAAATAAAACAACTTTATTAAGAATTATAACTCTTCCTTGATTTTTTTTTGGATTTCACTTTAATCATTAAAGATTTTTATTTTGGAGAGATAGGAACCTTTATAACATCGTAAGGAAGGTGGGGGAGGCTATGTGTACCCGATCACCCACCACTAGGAAATTTATTTCAACCCAAGTGTTTCATCCCACTACACCTCCATTGAATACCTAGTACCCCACACTGGGTACCAGAAGCCACTAAATAGAAACATTCCAGCTACATATTCCCATTAACTCCCTTATATTATAATATATTCTATATAAGACTCAAAATAAGCTAAAAAATAATCCAAATTAAATTTAAAAAACATTATAGTTAAATTAATGACATACTATAATGATTGGGGTTATTACATGGATAGATAACATCATGAGGATTCACTTTCACATCTTCTAGTCATTTAATATAATTAAATTCATGGTTTAACCATGTATGTTATTATAGTAATAATTATATACATTTATTTTTAATTGTTTTATATTAGTCCTTATTAATATGAGTGATTTTATTTTTTATTCTTCCCTTTATATCTATCTATTCTTGTATCCATATATTGGGTATATGATCATAGGGTGCTGAGTGATGGTGTAAAAGTGTAATCTCACCCTAGATATTAAGATCAAGACATTTGAACCTAAGAGAAGGTAATATAGCCAATAAAATAAAAATGTGTAAAATTAATAACCCATATGTCCAACCCTATCCCTTAGGAATATGGTAGCACTCAACATCACTTGAAGTAATAGATTAATACTCTAAATTGAGGAATAATATTAAATATTAAAAGGACTGATAATTTAATAAAGAAACATTAGTGAATATCTTAAGAGTTTATTCTTGGGTATTTAATGATTGTTACTTATGAAATTTGAATAACTAATAGGTAAAATATGTTGAGTTATCAAAACTCTATATCCTCTATAAATAAAATCCACTATAATAGATTCTAATTCCTTGGTAGTTAAGTCCTTATTAGGATCTTTCTTCACTTACATCATATCAATCATAGATGACTTGACATATCTATAAAATCTACTTTGTATTTATTTTCTTATAAAAAATAAAATAATTTGTGATTCAACACTTATCCATTTATGAAAATGACCTTTTAATATATCAAAATTATACTACAATGATCCATATACATGTGAAGGTTATTATAAAGAACATACTCTCCCGAAAACCACCTATTTAAAAGGATTAATATTATCTCAATGTTACACTCTCATGTATCATGATTGTCATCCATGAAAACTAATGCCACCTTATACTCATTCGAGATCAAAAAATATATTATTATATACATTTTTGACATAAATAAAAAAATTAAATAGGTTAATTTATTGATAAAATAAATAATGTGGAGCTAACCCTAGATTAGAGGCACTCTTTAATAATTTCATAAAATAAAGAGGAATGTACTATGATTTTAGACGAGATGAGGGTAAAAATAGAATTTTAGGTTGATTATATGAGATGAAGTAGTACTTAGTGTGAGGCCTTAATGTCCCATTGCATCTTGGATATCTTAGTAGTTTTAGCCTTCAAATTAGGGTAAAAATAATAAACACTTATGGTAGATTCTTATCTTTCTTTTCAAGATTGATTAACTAGCTCTAAATTCTTAAATTCTTTTCCCTATAATTATACCAATTTCTGAGAAATTTGATTACCAATGGTTATTTACCTAGAATAAATGGATCATTTTTATGCCATTACCACATTGTGTAGATAATTCTCTTAGATCACCAATTATAAAAATTTCACCAAACAGATCTCAAATTATGTTATTTCATGACTAATTTATCATACATCATATGAAAGCCTAGGTAATCCTAGGTAATCCTAGAAATAAATCAATATTATGATTTATATTTATAAATTTTATGAATACATATTTATCATGATTTTATAAATAATTTTATATAAATTTTAATTGAAAAATGAATACTTTTATTTTACCGAATAGATTTCCATGTATTAAATGAAAACTTTCTTGATTTTAGCAATTGAATTTGATAAAATGGAATTAAATATTGATAAAATAATATAAAATATAACTTAAGGTTAATTTCTAAATTTTTTATAAAAATTATTAACTTGGGGTGACTAGTGAAAAATACCATTTTTTATTAAAATTATCATTTCTTTTCAGGTATTTAAAAAATTAAATTCAAATTGGGATTAGTTTTAAATCTAAATTAGTCCAATTCGAATAAAAATAATAAAATTAATTTTATAGTAATCATCATTTTAATTTATTTTAATATAAAATCATTTTTATGCTTAAAAAGTGTATTTTTCTAAAAAAAAATTTCATTATCATCTGTGAATTTATATTAAATTTAATATTTACCACTTCTTGAATTTGAATATAATAAAATTCATTTCATATTTTTAATTATAAGTTATAAATTTATTAATATGGATTATTTCATTTTTGTTCATTATTAATAGTAACCTTACTAAAACTCCACTACCCCGGTAATTGTTAAAATGTTTAATGGGGGTTAAACTAAGGGATAAGGTATCAAATATCTATAAAACTTGGATAAATATGATTTTTAGTGGATTAAGACCATGAGATATATTTGATTCTAATTTTTTTATTTTTTCCATGTTCCTTTGAAAATGGCATAGAATATTTTTAAAAGTTTTAAGTATTTACAAGTGTATTGCTCTCCTCTCTTATAAATGGGAACCTACTCTCCTCACTTATTCACACACTTTAAGACATTTATCTTGACCAATTCCCTCCCAAAAACCTCACCAAGATTTATCCCCAAGTCCTGAAGATTCTATTATCACCAAAAGACCATCATATAAAGGATTAAGGTGTAAGCCAAGGGAGGTTTTCCAAATAAGAAGTATAATTATTAACAGAGTTCTTCATGTTATTTTATTCTCCTACCTATGTAAAATCTTATTTAACCATTTTTACATAATAACATCATCATATTTTATATTATTAAATTTTATTAGGATTATGTTAAAACTCTTTTTCATCTCCTTTTCTATGATATGGGAAATGAAAACATCAATCATGTGTATTAACACCTCCCTGAAGTGATGTGTTTTTTCACCCCAGATCATATGACTAGATAAAATGATGGATAAAATGAATATATATGATATATATGAAATAATTATGATTCATTAAAGATGATATATTTCTGACCATGTTTACCTTCTATACATTTGAAAATGATAACATTGCTCATGAGTATATGTAGACAACCACATCTATGGGCCGATGGAATTTTTTTTCATTTATACCTTACTAGACTGGTAATAAAGATGAAATTAATGAATAAAAATGACATTTATAACATATTTAATAATTTTTAAAATTAAAATGTTATCATTTTTTTAAAAAGGTGATTCCTTGGTCAAAGACCAAGACACAAATTATTAAATAAAAATAATAAAAGGAACTAAATGAGTCTAAAGGAGGGGATCTTATTACAATATCTTTCATAGAGAGGGAGAAGATCAACTGGTAGATCGTCACTCCATGAAATTACTTGGTTGATTCCTTTATTGGAAAGACCATCATCCACCATGTTTTCTTCATGATATGCATGGGTGACAACGTATCTGAGCTCCATAAGTGAATCAAGGCAGCTCATCCATCGAGTAGTAAGTGACCAGGCAAGGTGGACCACCTCATTCCTAATAGCTTGCACAATGGTGGTAGAGTCACTTTCAATCCAGATATCATTCTAGCCTTTCATTTTAACAAAGTCAACTACCAGGATCACCGCCATCATTTATGCTTCTAGATAAGATGTGGAACCACAAATTCCATAAAAACAGCCATGACAATGACTGAGGAAATCCCTTAAAATGGCTCCATAGCTTGTAGGTCCCATATTTCCTTTGGAAGCTCCATTCACATTGATTTTGATCCATCCAGATAATGGGGATTTCCAAAACACCTCCAATGAGTGTCTTGGTTTTCTGTAGAGTCCTTTTATTCTGAGACGTCGGAGGATCACAAAGTCCCCAATATAGTTATCACAATGAGCCTTTTATAGCGAGGCGACATCCTTGATGGCAATGAGAATTCTCTTCCGACCTGCATTAAGATTGAGTGAGCAGTTGTTGTGAATAATAGAATATCTATCATACTAGATAATGTGGAGGAGCTTAGCAACAATGGAAAGTAAGAGATTCTTAATTTTCCACGAGGTATACATCTCCACACAAAATTTTAGTTGAGAGTGAATAGAGTCAAAGCATAACCATATGCAGTCAAATAGGCCAGTAATAAAGTTCCAAAGGGCCGATGTAGTAGCAAAAAATAAAAATAGGTGGTTAGTATCCTCTCTATGCTGATTATAGAGTTGAAATTTAGAGTAGAGTTGGATGCCAAAGGTTTGAAGACATACCTCAGTAGGTATACAATTATGAACAATACGCCAAATAAGGTTTAGTCTTGAGGGTTTAATCCAGGATTTGTCAAAGGGTTTCAACCAACCAAAACTAGGATAAAAATTTGTGAATTTATGGTTGTAAAAACTTTTGGAATCTAAAATATCATTATGGGAAGGTTCTCAAATCAAAAAATCATCATATTTAGAGAATGGGTGGTTATCAAAAACATGCATTATGGTATTCGGGATATTAAAGTTATGATAGTGCATCACCTTTTGAATAATGTAGTTGATGTTATCCGAAGGGGAGTTAAGAGGAAACATGGAAATAAGGGGGATTCCAGTCCAATAGTCAAGCCAAAAGTTCATGGAAGAATCCATACTAACTATCCATCTAGAGTTATTCATAATTTTGGAAAAGGAAAATCTGATGGAAGGCCAGATCGAGGAGTTGACATAGCTCAAATGACTTTTTTTAAGTTTCTGTAGGAATTTATTTCTAAGAAAAGCAATGGAATCATAATTATGATTGATCAATATTTAGGTGAGTCTGGAATTAAGGGCCTCATTAAAGAGTTTGAGATTTTTGATGCCTAGACCTACACTTTTCAATGGTTTACAGTAGGTAGACCAGGGGATGGTAACAAGATTTCTTTAAAGAATGATTCCAGTCCAAACAAAGTTTTTAACGTAGCCATAAACTCTCTTAAGAAGACTTGTCGGCCATTTATAGATCACCATAGAGTATACCATTATAGAGGTAATGGTAGACTTCACAAGACAAATATTGCCAGCCATTAAGAGAGATTTTCTTTTCCAGGAGGACAATTGATTGATAACCTGTTCAACCACTGAGTTGAAATACAAGGATTTAGGTCTTCCCCAGATTAAGGGCACACCCAAATAAGTAAAAGGAAATGATCATTCCTTGATACCAAGGATTTCAATGATGTTATTTTTTTATTAGGAGAAAAACATTTTTTAAAGAATATAAACAATTTTTTCCAGCTAATTGATTTCCTAGAGACTTCTTCATAGTGAGATAAGGCATTTTTCTGGTTATGCATACTCCTTTATCTCCCATTCAGAAACATAATTATGTCATCAGTGTAACGTCCTATTTTCAAACACCGCCCATAGACTCCACATACCCGGTTGGTAACATGGCCCCAAGCGCATTTCTTCAAATGCCAGAGGCTGCCGACTAGCATCGAGGGCCTTGGGTGTGATAGTGGGGAAACTATAACCTCATTGGTAGAGTAACATATCAGAAGTAAAACACAAAGAAATATCAGAAACAGTAATATTAGCATATAAAAAAAAATAGTGGAATACTAAAGAAATAAATATCTAGAGCACATATATAATGAATCATGATACATATGTCTAGGAAAATAGCCAAACAAGTCACAATTATGAAATAAATTACTATACCAAAGTACAATAAAAATAGTAAATAGCTCCACAGCATCATAAGCCAAAGCTTGGTCCCATTCTCTCCAGCTCCAAAGTAGTCAAGTACCTGAAGTAGAAGGGTGCTTGCCCTTATCTATACCTACAAAAATATAATCTATTTTGGCCCAAAAGTATGGCCCCAATAGGGTGTGAGACTAATCCCAATAGGCAACCACCAAAAGATCTGTGCCTAACAGTCAGTGAATATATATGGCAGAAAATAAGCAAGTAAAATCAGTAAACAAGGAAGTACTCAATAGTAACCATTCCTACAGTTTCAAAGCATTAAAATACTACATATCAAGTAAGAAGATAATCACAAACAAGTAACCCTCTGGGAAGTACTCACAACCTATCTTCTCTGGTCCTACCTAGAAAACACAAGCAACCCTCTAAGAAGCACACACAGTCTCACCCCTCTGGTTCAGCTTTAGAATAGACTATCTGAGAAATCAATCATCTTCAATTCCCCCTATAGTCAAGTGTGATCAAATACTCTCTGAGGAAGCACTCACCGTCAATTCCCCCTGTAGTCTTTTAACGTAACCTACATGCACTCTGAGGAAGAACTCAACGTCAATTCCCCCTATGGCCTCATAATGTAACTATATACCCTCTGAGGGAGCACTCAACGTCAATCCCCCCTATGGTCTCGCAACATGATAATAATTACAGAAACTCTGGAGAATCCCTTACGTCCATTCTCCCTATGGTCTACTACACCAGGTTCTCATGGCCCTGTGTAGGTCAAACGAGTATAGCAATGCAAAATGACCAAAGTAATACTCAAGAACTACTTGGATAACCAGTCTAAAACATAATAGCATGTCAGATAACAATCACTCCATCCTAACAATACTAGGAACGGGAAACAAATAGTATCCTAACAGGCAAGTAGGACCAAACGGTCATAAAAAAAACATGCATGGGAAACCAATTCCAAAGCATATTAATTAACCATATTCACATTCAATTAACCTCTACTCAAGCATACAATCATAACAGGAAATTAACAGGGCTAAAATCATAACATGCAATACCCAGTTCAAGGTTATTGGGCAATTTTGCGCATATAACTCAAATAATATCTACAGAAAGGCACAAACCACCTACCTAGGTGTCGGGAGATCAATATACTTGAGTCTCAGGCCTTGAATCACCTTAGAACGTCATATATCTACAAAAATGTCTACAACAATCAACCCACAATAACATTATAAAGAGGAGGAATCAGGAAACGAAGTTCTAGTAGAAGAAAGTTCTTAACATGGAAATCCCAATTCCATCGACGGTGGTCAAATCAGAGAACGGATTCCCAATCAGGGGCTTAGGGAAAGATCGTGGCCATACGGTCTCTCTCAGATAAAACAGACCTAGAAGGAGGTGTTTCTGTCTATCAAACACGACCCCAGTACATTTAATGGAAAAAAATAAAGTACACAGTGTGTACTTTAGAAGTACACAACGTGTACTTTCCTTTACCGACCCCTGCATTAAGTGGTCTCTAGGTTACCACACCTGGCCGTGTGCATGGCTGTGACACAACCAACTCTCGTATACCAGCAGTAACTGAGTACACTTATAAGGTACACGGTGTGTACTTAAGAAATTTACATAAAACTCCTCTTTTTCTTTAAAAACACCAGAAAAAGGAAAACATATCTAGAAAAAAGATCCGAGTTCTTACAAACTTCTCCCCTTAAAGAAATTCATCCCTGAATTTCCCTAGCAAGGTGGCGTAGAAGAAGAATCCTCAAATAGCTCTAGCCACTGTGACCGTACATCAGACTCCCACTCCCAAATATCATCCTATACTTTCCCATGCTGCCATAACACTCGTACCAGAGGAACAGACCGACCACAAATAACCTTCGCACTTCAATCAATAATTTGGATATGATGCTCCTCAAATGAGGCGTTCACCTCCAACTCAACCTCTTTGGGTTGAAGAAAACGTGATAGGTCTGAGAAGTAACGTCGAAGCTGATAAACATGAAAGATGTCGTGCATAGCTCAGTACCTATGAGGTAACTGCAACTGATAGGCAACCGGCCCGACTCTCTCCAAAACCTCAAACGGCCCGACATACCTCGGTGAAAGCTTACCCTGTCTCCTAATCCTTTTGTGCCCCAACCTTGGTGTGACATGTAGGAAAACCTGATCCTTGACCTCAAACTCCAGAGGTCATCTCCACTGATCAACATAAGACTTCTTTCAAGACTGTGCAGTATCCATCCTCTTCCGAATCAACTCTATCTGCTCTGTGGTCTCCTAGACAAGATGAGGTCCCGGCACAGGTGCCTCTCCTATCTCTAGCCAATATAAGGGTGATCAGCATGGCCTACCGTAAAAGGCATCATAAGGTGTCATCTGAATAATTGATTGAAAACTATTATTATAGGAAAACTCCACAAGAGGTATTTGTTTCTCCCAAGAACCTCTAAAATCTAGGATGCATGCTCGAAGAATGTCCTCAAGCACCTGAATCATACGCTCAGACTGACCATCTATCTAGGGATGGTAAGCTGTACTCAAAAGTACCTATGTACCCAAAGCCTTCTGAAGTCCCTACTAGACCCGAGAAGTAAAACATGCATCCCTATCTGACACAATGGAGTGTGGAACTCCATGTAGATGTATAATCTTGCGGATGTACAACCGTTCCAGCTCATCAACACTGAAATAATCCTTGATCGGTAAGAAGTGAGAAACCTACATGAGTCTATCAATGATAACCCAAACAACATTATTTCCTCGAGGCGACCTCGGTAAACTTGTCACGAAATCCATCGCGACATCGTTCCACTTCCACTCGAGAATGGTTAACTGCTGTAAAAGCCCTGCTGGTCATTGGTGCTCCGCCTTCACCTGCTGGCAGGTGGAACACCTCATAACGAACCCAACAACATATTTATTCATACCTGGCCACCAATAATGATAGTGTAGATCACGATACATCTTAGTGATGCCAAGATGAACTACCCAAACTGAGGAGTGAAAGTCTCGCATCAGCTCCTCGCGTATGTCTGCTGACACCCATACGCGCCCATGAAAATGAAAGATCTCATCCTCGCCTATGGTCCATCCGGGAATAGGGTCCTCTATTTCCACACTTTTCTAGAGGACTAGGCCTTCAAAATTTGATAGCTGTCTCATTCGCACTCGATCAAGAAGAGTAGAAGTAAGAGCTACAGAAGAAAGAAATGTCTTCCCCTGTCTATTGTGCACCTCAAAAGGCATCTCAGAAAACAAAGCCATAAGCTTCCACTAATTGATGTCCTACTAAACTGCCTATATCTAAGTCCTCCTGCTCAGCACATCATCTACAACATTTCTTTTCCCAAGCGTGTAGGAAAGAAGAAAGTCAAAAGACTAAAGGTATTCCACCCACATTCACTGTCTCAAATTCAAGTCACGCTGAGTGAAGATATACTTGAGAGTTTTTTGGTTGGTAAAAACCAAAAAATTATCTCCCATAAGATAATGTCTCTAACAGCGTAAGGCATGAACAAATGATGCCAAATCAAGATCGCGCGTCGGGTAATTTCTCTCATGTGGCCTCAACTGCCGAGACCTATACGCAATGAATCCTTCTCCTTATATAAGCAATACTCCTAGACCGATACCTGAAGAATCACAATAAACAATATATCTCTTTCATGGTTTTGAAAAAACTAGTATCGGTGCTGAATTCAACCTCCCTTTCAACCCCTGAAAGGCCGACTCAAAAAAATCTGACCATAAGTACTTCACACCCTTCTTAGTCAGGCCCATCAATGGCGCTACTAAGCATGAGAAGTCCTGTATGAAATGTCTGTAGTATCCATCCAGCCTTAGAAAACTCCATACCTCAAAGATTTTCTTCATATGCTCCCAAGAAACTACTACTCTCACTTTCTATGGGTCTACCGATACTTATGTCTATGAGATAACATGATCCAAGAAGTGAATTTGGTCCATAAAAAAGTGTAATTTTGAGAACTTATCATATAAATGATGCTCTCTTAGTGTACTCAAAATGATCTCAATATGTGTGGCATGGTCATGTCGAGTGTGAGAGTATACTAAGATATCATCCATGAAGACTACCACAAAAGAATCCAAGTATGGATGGCACACTCGGTTCATCAGTGCCATGAAAACTGCAGGTGCGTTTGTGAGACCGAACAGCATAACCACATACTCGTATAGATCATACCTACTTCGGAAGGCTGTAAGAGGTATATCAGATGGTCTAACATGCAACTGATAATAATCGGATCTCAAGTAAATCTTCAAGAACACCTGGGCTCCTCGAAGTTGATCAAAGAGATCATCAATTCTCGGTAAGGGATATTGGTTCTTGACAATCAACTGGTTCAACTTCTGATAATCCACACAAAGTTTGAGGGTACCATCCGCCTTCTTCACAAAGAGGACAGGCGAACCCCAAGGAGAAGTACTATGTCAGATGAAACCCTGTACTTGTAACTCCTCCAACTACCTCTTGAGCTCCTGTAACTCTGGTGCAGCCATCCTATAAGGAGGAATGGACACCGGTACCACTCCTGGCATGAGATCTATAGAAAAGTCCACCTCTAACTCTAGAGGAAAACTTGAAAAGTTCTTTGGAAAGAAATCCCTGAAACGATCCACCACTAGAGGAAATTCTAACTTCGAAGTCCCTTGGTCATCCAGATATATACTAGAAAACTGTGATGTAACTCCTCCCAACCCATGATGCTCAGGTCCCGCTCTACTCACTTGGACATCCCATTCTCCCTTATGAAGAAACGATCTGCTCTCTGTTAATGTGAAACTCACCCTACGACAATATAAATCGACAACAGCCTGGAAGGGAACTAACTAGTCCATTCTAAGAATGACATTATAGCCTTTCATCTCTATGACATAGAGATCCGATAAGAAGTGGCACCCAACAACCTCAAGAGGGAACTCCTTACACTATTGTACACTAGACATTCTTGTCCCCAACGAAGCGTCCAACATCAAGATATCAGTAGAAGAAACGACACAGAGCCCAAGGCTCTTCAGAGCATCAAAAAATATAAAGCTATGGGAAGTTCCTGTATCGAAAAGAGAAAAAGATAAAACTAAGGCAACTAGGATCGTACCTCGAACTTTAGAGGGTCTGGGATCCTATTCCTGTTGAGCATGCTCCACTGCAAAAGTTTAACCTACACCGCGGCCCTATGACCCTGCCTGAACACCCTGAGATGATCCACCATATTGTCACTTGAATCCTGGTGACTGGCTACCTCGGCCATGACCTCCAACTCAGCTCGAATGGCCAGAAGAAATCCAGTTCCCAGACTGAGGAGAAACTGGTGGTGCTTCTCCTTAACGAGAGGTCATAGAAGAACCCCTGTCACCAGTAGCTGGTGATAATAACTAACAGAAGTGCTGAAGATGACCCATCTTTCCACAAGATTGGCACTCCACTGGGTCTCTCCGGAAATGTGGTCTCGTATTCCTGACCTTCCTACACTGGTAGCATACCACTTGACTACCTGAAGATGCATCCCGCCTACTCGGGTCTCCATGTGTAGTCTCCCCACAGCGCTTCCCACTGTCATTAGTAGGGACACTAACATCAGATGTAAAGCTGCCTTGGATCACAACTCCAGAATCCATCAGATTACACTCGGTGATCAACATCTGGTTGAAGATAGAAGATATCGAAGTCAACATGAAGATGTTCACCTGAGATCGGATGTCGTGACTCAGACCATCCTCAAAATTCCTTGCTAGGAATAACTCGTCACCTCCTAGGATAGGCGTGAAGCGCTGCAACTCAGTGAAATGAGAAGGGTACTCCATAACAAAAAGATTAACCTATTCTAGACTCATGAACTCTCAGGATTGATTGGCCCTCAAAGTATCCGGATAAAAGTAATCATAGAAGGTACGCTGAAACTCATCCCATGCCATATCTTGTTGGAGTCCCACCTATAAGATCACATCCCACCATCTCTTGGCGGAATACTGAAGCATATACATAAAGAGCTTGGCCCTACTTTCCAGAGGCATCTTCAGGTTCTTGAAGATCGTCAGCATGGCCTCCAACCATGACTCTGCAGCCTGTGGTCTTCCTTCCCCCGAGAAAGTTGGAGGATGATGCTATTGGAAAACTCGCGTCATCTCTTCCATAGACGGGGTAGGGTGTGACACTCCCTAGAAGGTCTGCATTAACCTCATAAATCCCTCTCGGAACTATGTGTCGGCACCTGTGACCAGAATGACGGATGGTTCCAAGACTGGAACAACTGGAGGATCTGCTGGAAGTCCTTGATCAGCCATGTCTGGTGTCTGATCGCTACCTTGCAACTAGCATACAACCGGAGGACGTCTCGGTGGCATGACTCTACAAGGTCAAATGAACACCTTTAATCAAGATTATCAAGGACTGAAAACTGGAAGGTTAATAAGGGAACAGGAGAAATAAAGCATTAATGTTTTACAAAACATGGATACACAATGTTTATACATAACTACACAACGTGTTCCCTTAAAACTTGCACATGGGTGTGTACTTCTACCAAAAATGGCCGGGTAACACCCCAAACACATGGTGTGTTGTCATAACACACAACATGTACTTGAATCCTCTTCCCCTACCCAAGTCCTTCTACAAGACTAAGCTACTTGGTTTTCCTAGAATAGAACTACATGACATGTTTGTTCCAGAAACGACGTGTACTAGATGAGCTTCACCGACCCGTGTTGTTAGTGACATGGCCGGATACACGGCACACACTACACAACGTGTTCTAGATGGACACAACGTGTACTAAAGGATTTCCACCAACCTGTGTTGTTAGTAACATGGCCGGATTCTAGGGATTACACTACACAACATGTTCAAGACTGACACGATGTGTATTGCTCAAGTTTTTATCCATCCGTGTCATTAGTCACGTGGGCATACACATGGTCTAAACACATGACATGTATGTCCGGTATACGACGTGTCCCACCAAAAATTTTCCCAACCCCGTGTCTCTTCCCACATGACCAACGACATGGTTAGAGAATACACGGAGTGTAAATATAATACACGGAGTTTACTTAAGAAAAACAATTTCTTCCTGAATAGAAGAACACATGGCATGTATTCAAAACTACATGGAATGTATTCTGGGTTTTTCTGGACAGTAAGCCTTAGAAACTACTCTAGAAGCCCATAAAACACTAAAATGAACATTAAAGTGCCAAATTCTGATCCGTGAGGGACCATACTCCCCACAGAATCAAATCTTGGCATCTATTACATGTCATATACAAGAAAAACAAGGCAATGATCCAAAAAATTCCAGTCCATGAGGGCCCATAACACCTCCAGAACCAAAGTTTGGCGTTCATTCAAACAAAACCTTACACAAGCCAATACCCTATCAAACAGCAGGTATTTTATCAAGGCATCTATCACAATAGCATGCATATCTATCGCAACATCTATCACAACAACATGAAATCTCTAATGCACCCTAAATGATATGGAAATAATGAATGACATGTGATTCCTAGAAAGTACCTATATGATGCCTGAGATGGCATACCCTCATCTCATCAGGTTGCAAATGAAATAGAACCTCAATAATATCAATGAAAACAAAACAAAACATGTGAATCACCCAACAGTGAAATTAAATCAACCGTAAAATTGAAAAACCAGAAAATTGAAATAAATGAGGTAAATTGGCTTTTCCCTGTACACAGGTTAGCTACTCTCAGGAACAACTTATTACCAAGTACCTATTTCCATTCTATCCCCGATTATAGGCTCCAAACAGTAAGTCAATAAGAAAATAATTCCTCTGATACCACTTTGTAATATCCCAGTTCCAGAAGCTGCCTAGTGACGCCCCGTACCCGGTTAATCACATGGTCGCAAGCGCATTTCCCCAAATGCCAGAGGCTACCGACTAACAACGAGGGCCTTGGGTGTGAGAGTGGGGAAACTATGCCCTCATTGGAAGATTAATACAACGGAAGTAAAACAAAAACCAATAGCGGAAACAGTAATATTAACATACAAAAAAAAACAGAGGAAGACTGAATAAATAAACAGCTGGAGAACATATATAATGAAGCATGATACATATGTCTAGGAAAATAGCCAAACAAGTCACAATGCTAAAATAAAATACTATACCAAAGTACAAGAAAAATATTAAACAGATCCACAACATCATAAGCCAAAGCTTTCTCCCATGCTCTCCAGCTCCAAAGTAGTCAAGTACCTGAAGTAGAAGGGCGCTTCCCCTTATCTATACCTACAAAAATATAATCTGTTTGGACCCAAAAGTATGGCCCAAACAGGGTATGAGAATAATACCAGTAGTCAACCATGAAGAGATATGTGCCTAACAATCAGTGAATATATATGGCAGGCAATAAGCAAGTAAAAGCAGTAAACAAGAAAGTACTCAATAGTAACCATTCCTATAGTTTCAAAGCATTCAAATAATACATATCAAGTAATCAGATAATCACAAATAGGTAACCCTCTAGGAAGTACTCATAGCCTATCTTATCTGGTCCTACCTAGAAACCATAATCAACCCTCTGAGAAGCACACACAATCTCACCCCTCTGGTTCATCTTTAGAATTGAATATCTGAGGAAGCACTCATCGTCAATTCCCCCTATAGTAAAGTGTGATCAAAGACTCTCTGAAGAAGAACTCACCATCAATTCTCCCTAAAGTATTTTAACGATAACCTATAGGCACATTGAGGAAGCACTCAACGTCAATTCCCCCTGTGGACTTGTAACGTAACTATAGACCCTCTAAGGAAGCACTCAACATCAATCCCCCATATGGTCCTGCAACATGATAATAATTAAAGAAACTCTGGATAATCCCTTACGTCTATTCTCCCTATGGTCTACTACACCAGGTTCTTATGGCCTTGTGTAAGTAAAACGAGCATAGCAATGCAAAGAGACCAATGTAAACCTCAATAACTACTTGGATAACTAGTCTACAGCATAATATCATGTCAGATAACAATCACTCCATCCTAACAATACTAGACATGGGAAACAAATAACAGTCTAATAGGAAAGCAGGTCTAAACATTCATAAACAAAACATGCATGGGAAACCACTTCCAATGCATATCAATTAACCATATTCACATTCAATTAATCTATAATCAACCATACACGCATAACAGACAATTAACAGGGCTAAAATATGAACATGTAATACTCCGTTCAAGGGTATTGGGCAATTTTGCACATATAACTCAAAGACTGTCTATGGAAAGGCACAAACCACCCACCTCAACGTCGGGAGATCAAAATACTTGAGTCTCAGTCCTCCAATCACCTTAGAATTCCATAGATCTATAAAAACATCTAAAATTTTCAACCCACAATAACTTGATAAAGAGGAGGAATCATGAAACGAAGCTCTAGAAGAAGGAATAGATTACCGTGGAGATCCCAACGCAATTGTCAGTGGTCGAATCAGAGAATGGATGCTCGATTGGGGGCTTGGGGAAAGATCGCGGTCGTACGGTCTCTCTTGGACGAAACAAACCTAGTAGGAGGTGTTTTTGTCCGTCAGACGCGACCCCGACACATTTAATGAAAAAAAGATAGTACACAGTGTGTACTTTATAAGTACACAATGTGTACTTTCCTTTAACGACCCCCACATTAGGTGGTATCCCGGTCACCACACACGTCCGTGTGCATGGCGGTGACATGGCCAGCACTCGGCTACCTACGGTAACCGAGTACATGGCATGTAATTATAAAGTACACGATGTGTACTTAAGAAATTTCTCTAAAACTCCTCTTTTTCCTCAAAGAAACCAAAAAAGGAAAACATACCTAGAAAGAAGATCCAGGTTCTTACAATAGGAATATAATAGATGGGTCAAAAAATTTTGGTTTCTAGTCGATTGAATAGGTTTGATATTAGTTTGATAAGCAACTCGAGTATTAAGTATTCTAAGATAATCTTCCATGATGGAAAAAAGAATAGAGGATAAAGGATCACCTTGTCGAACTCCATTGGTAAACTTGAAATAACCTTTAGGGTAGCCTTTTACAAGGATGGATATAGAGGCCGAATTGAAAAGGGAGTTTATCCTATCTATAAAGATATCATTGAACCTGAAATTCTACAGGACTTTGAAAATGAAGTTACAGTCTATGGTGTCAAAAGATTTCCTAATGTTAAGTTTAATGGCCACATTCCCACCTCTAAAAACTTTATTAAGAGCATTAGTACTTTCTGAGGAAAGGAAAATGTAGTCCTGAATGGATCTTCCCTTGATAAAACCAAATTGGTTCCAAGATACGATTCTGTTACATAGGGAAGAAATATTGTTGGCTAAAAGTTTGGTAATGATTTTCTAAAGAGAGTTAATGAGAGAAATTGGACAGAATAAATGGATTTCTGAAGCATTGGACACTTTGGGATTAAGGGTAAGGAATTGCGAATTAAGACCATGAGGAAGGCCACTATTAGAGAAAAAACATTTGACAAGATTACAAACATCTGAATGAACAACCTCCCAATGTTGTTTGAAAAAACTATTATTGAATCCATCAAGACTCAGGGCACTATCAGGGTTGAGACCAAAACCAGTATCTTTGATTTCATGATCAAGAGGGGTTTCCAAGAGAAATAGATTGTCCGCCTCACTAACCAAACATGGTATGACCTCAAGAATGAGATCCTTGTTTATATTAGGACCATTGACGATATTGTCAAAATATGAGATCACATGATTAACTATGGCCGCCTTAGTATCATAGAGGATGTCATTGTCTTTTAAAAATGACAAAAGTCTACAAACTTTTCTAATTCTATGCAAGGTATTGTAGAATTTATTATTCCTATCTCCATCAGAGACCCATTTGTTTTTGAAGACTTACTTGCAGATGTTGTCTTTAAGAACCAGAAGATAATTTAGTTGCATAGAGATGTTCATTTCATTCTAGGAATTTAATGAGAAATTAGTATTTGTTGTGTTGTTTTGGATTTGATTGAGCTCATTATCCAGGGTGATTATTTCTTTATAAATTTGTTTTCCTTTAGCCCCGCACCAACCCTTGAGACACTGTTTAAGATTTTTGAGTTTAGTAATACAAGAAAAGGCATCAGAATGGTGATTCATAGATTCCCAAATTTTTTTTATGAGTTTAGAGAATTCCGAGTCCACAGAACAATCATTATTAAATTTGAAAGGGATACTGGGTTTGGTTCTTTTAGAGAGAAGACTTACAAGAATTAGGTAATGGTCTGAACTAAGCTTGGGCAGGGTGATGCTAGAGATGGTGTCCCAGACATCTAGTGCTAGGACATTTGTGAAAGCCCTATAAAGTTTGATAGAAACTACCCTATTGTAATGTATTCAGTTCCATGTGAATTTATCAACTGTAAGGTTAATTTCAATCAGATTATAGTCTTCTAGGGTGACTCTAAATTCTCTTGAAGAAATTTGAGAGTGAGATGGTCCAAGCTTCTCATTGGGGGGGGGGGGTAAGGATGGCATTAAAATCACCAAGCACCAACCAAGGGTCATGAATGGAAGAAGCTAAAACAAAGAGATCATTACAAATAGGTATACGGTCTTGATATATACTCTTTTCATAAACCATAATACAAAAATAATGTGAACCATAAAGGTTAAAATCACAAGTGAATAATTTATCAGAAGCATTAACATCCTGCAGAGAGCTATGATAAAAAATCCAAAGCGAATCAACAGTACTACCATTATTGAAAGCACTGAAGAAATTATAACTAGAAGTATCAAGGTGCATGAATTTATAATAAAAGTTAATTTTGGGTTCAACAATAGAAACTTATTTTGGTTTGTGAGTCCAAATGATTCTTTTAAGGACAGATAAAGTTTCAGGGTTTGCTATGCCTTGACAGTTCTAAAAAATAACATCCATTTAAAACCTGGATTTGGAGCAAGAGCTCCCTTTTTTTCTTTTTCGAACCACCCAAGCCTTTGTTCCTATTTGATCTCCTAAGAGTTGAAGAAGAGGCTGGGCTGGTCTTCATATCCTGTCTACTCATAGAAGAAACACCAATAATGTTAGTATCACTATAAGTATTAATAACCTGAGTGGTATCACCAGAAATATTAATAATCTGAGTGTTATTAGATGGTTTAAAATTCAAAGGAGTGGTGATGGGTCTATCCTATGAATTAGTGGGTGAATTCAAGGTCTGAGGAGTAGTAATCAATGCAGGAGTGGACTGCTCACCTATTTTCCTATTAGATCCATTAGACTAGTTCATGATTTTTAGGTTATCTGAATTCTCATTCAGAGGGGGTTTTCTATTGACATTGCACAAGGCAGATGAATGTAATGTGTACACTACCATGTTTCTTTCAGAAGGTAAAAGTGGGGGTGTTCGGAGGAATTATACTTGCACTTTCATCTTGGGAAACCCAAGACGTATGTTTCACTTATATCAGAGAATTTCCATTTAAGTCTTTATTCTAGGCCTGAGCTGCATGAGAGGTCACTATCCCAGCTACTCGAGATTTAATATTCTCCATCTCTAATAGTAGTGATTTCCCAACAGGCGTAGTGCTAGGAGTGATCAACTCAGGAATTCTATAAGTAGCATCATTCATAGCCAAACCATGAACTTCATCCAAGATCTTTGAAAAGGACGAATCTTCAAGAGAGGGATCGCTTAGAGGATAGACATAGAACTACATCACCATCTATTTCATATCCTCTAGGATGTTCAGATCAATGTTGGTATTTTACTCCTCATCCACTTGGTCATCCCAGGTAACTCCCGAGCTTTCACCCAAGTAGTTATATTTTTTAACCCAAACTTCTGATTTATTTTTAGGAGGCTCAAAAATTTTAGAGGCTGAGGCCTTGATCTTCTTTTTTTTCTTAGATTCAGACCACCCATAGTCACTAGGTTGAGTCACTTGACTCTTCACAACCCTGCACTTCATCAACGAATGACCGATGATTTTACAAAGCTCACAGTAAGGAGGAATTCTTTCATATTCAACACAGACCTCTATCCTATAATTGTTAGTGTTAAATACAATGACCTCTAGAATTTTGGAGGCCATACCGAACTCTACCATCACCCTGGCATAGAGACCGATATCAACATTGAGATTTCTTTTATTGATTTTCAGAGGCGTACTGATACAAGAAGCAATGTCATTGAGGATTTTCGGGTGATAGAAATACCAACTAAGTCCATGTAGACGAACCCAGATCTGAACCATTGTATTCCTTGAAGTATGCAGGTTGAAGACATAGTCCCATTAAGAAATTTGGAGGACTCCCAATTTAAGTTAGAGATTCCCTAACTTCCATACCTGATCAAGCTCAGTCTGAGATTTCAGTAGCATATGAAAGTACCCTTTCCTGATTGGAACCAGCTTCCAGTCGGAGAAGCCCCAAACACGAGTGATACGTGCTTTCAACTCTGTATTTGACCATGTATTGTAGCCTTTAAGGTATGAAATACACCCATTGATTGAAAACTTACAGAGTATCCAGTGCTGTAGAAGTGCTTTTGGATCGACTTCAACAGAAAATCTGCCATCTTCCAGCTTCTTACAGAGAGACACTGTCATCATAGTAGATTTAAAAAGATAAGATCCTTTGAGAGATTCAATAAAGGATATCCCTTTCGGTCTTTCCATCGGGGGAGATTCATCCTTTTGAGTCCTGATTCCACTATCCACAAACACAGACTCCCATTTAGAATCAAAGTTGGCCATTAGAAGAGATCAAACCAAAGTAAATCGTTGTAAGCGATCTTGGTATAACGAGGAAACCCTAGGGTTTGCATCGAAGACATCGAGAGAGCCTCCAATTAAGAATAAGGAATTTATTTTGAATTATTCCAATTTATTTTTTTCCCACCAAATATAATAATGAAAACATTATTTATGTGTACGTATGGACTATCATCTTCATGAAAGAAAGGGATTCATTTTTTATGACCACCTTATAGGGTTATTATTAAAAGTTTATCTAATGTATATATAATTTTAAAAATTATAACTTTAAAATATTTGGAGTTAAAGAAACCAAAACCCCTTTGACCATGGTCAAATCATAAATATTTTTTTGAGGGTATAAATCGAACATCTTCAAAACATCCAATGTGAGCTTAACCATTTTAGTAACAAAATAAAACAACATAAAAAATTAAATAAAGATAATAATTATAATGGAATGAACATGAAAAGGTCTCTTAATAAAGTATAAAACTAATATATATTTATAAATCAAGAGGGAATACATTAAAATGAAATGATTCAGGACTTGGGTTAAGGGATTTTCCTTTTAAAAACTGTTTTAAATAGTTTAAAAATTTTCTCCTCTATAATAATGTTCTATTAAATATTTAAAGAATTATATTATGTCTGCTTTAGTGTTTTATAAAGATAATTTTTGTCTATATTTATTTTCTTTACAATTGTCTAAAATGAATCTTGTTAATGTTTTTTATATGGGTTATTTTTTACTTTTAATAAAAGTGCATAAATGTTTTTATAATTTAATGTATATATCTCGGCCATCATTTCCTACCATTATATCCATTATTCATTATAAATATTCCTCTATAATTTATAATTTTTTTAAAATTATTTCGTAGTCCCACTCTTAGAATTTTTCATTTTTAATATTTTTCAAACAAAAATGATATTTATCATTATGATTATCTAAAAATTCAAAGCATTTATTTATGGTTTCAAATGACATTTTCAAAGTTTTTATAATCCAAAAGTTTAATCTTACAAATTTTTTGTTCATGAAATTGTACATGTAAATTATAGATGGTGATGGGTGACCCTAATATATCTCATAATTATGGGTGAGCCCGATATATATCATGATTGCGAGTGATCCTAGTATAGATCTCAAATGTATTGGGTAATGATTTAGTATTCAAAGGAAAAAAATAAGGGTGATAAATGGGTTGGTTAATCCTATGGAATATGCTACACTTTATTTATTTTGATATGAGTTAAACAAAAGTTAATAAATATTATGAATATGATGCTCCAAGATACCTATATAATTCTTATTAAAAGGGTTTTTATAGAAATTATATAATATCATGAGGTGAGTAATTTTTATGAACTTTTAAAGATGAAAGGTTTTGAAATGTTTTCATGATATCTCATGTTTTTAAAGATACATTTATCATTTTACTATCCTTAATAATGTATTATGAAAAAAATTCCTTTAAGAATAATTTTATTTTTATATGTGGAAGTGTTTTATTTATGTGATCAGCATTTTATAGGGGAAAAGGTAAATATTTTCATGGATTTATATGTTTTCACTAGACTAACATGATTACTTTAATTTTTTATGTCCCTTACTAATATTTTTCTACTAATACCAAATTGTTAAATATTTTTCTTAGGATCTATGGTTGGGAAAGGATGATAGTAAGGTCAAATGTTCTACATTGGGCTCATCTTAAAAGAAGAAAACGTGTCTTGAATGAAACATGGTTGCAAAAAAATGTACACTATGTCAATATATCGACTTTTTTGCAATTTTTTTTATTTATAAAAAATATTAATCCTAACAGACCATGGGAATGTAAAAAGAATGGAATCTATCTATTAATTTTATATTTATTGGTTTTTAAAGTACCGATTCATTATAATTAGTTCCAGAGGAAAGGTTTAGATACCTTTAAAGTTTAGGATAATGTTAAAAGGAAATATTAAGAGATTTAGATTTAGAATTATATTATCATGGGATAAATTTTTTAGATTTTCATGTTTCGTTATCTAATTCATGTCTCTTGAGGATGGTTTTCCAAAGAGAAAACAAATCTGCTGAAGTAGGAAGGTATCAAGGGTATAATTATCTTCCAAATTAGTTACTTGTAATGGTAGGAATAGAGAATTGTTTGGTAGTGTTATCTCATTTTAATTAGAATATTAATGGTGTAACCCATTATAGATAAGGATCAAATTCTCTAAAAAGGAAAATGTATATAGTGGAGCATTTCATGAAACATTCCCCGTATCCTTTACTGCATATTTCGTCCTAGTGAAATCAAAAGGATTAATAAATTTACTAGAGAATATATTTAAAGTTTTGGGATGTATGGATCAATAAAAGGTAATTATTGTTATTTATTATTTTTAAGGTAAAGTTGATTGATGGTGGTCTCTAATTAAGAATACTAAGGAAAAGGGTGATATTAAATCCATAGAGTGGACGATCATTAATGAAATTTTTTTGGGAAGTATTTTCTTAAAGTTATTCAACTAAGAATGAAAATACAATTTTTATATTTAATGAAGAAGGAATAATACTCAGTGGCCTCTTATGAATAAAATATTACCATACTATCTAAGTATACATTGAATTTTTTCCTAGGCCATGAGAGTAAAATTGATTGATTTTACATAGGTCTAAAACTAAGTTCATAAATACTATTATCCTCATATGAATTTAAAATTTATGATGTGGTTGTTCATTGTGATAAAATATTTGATATATAGTTTTAATATACTTATGTTCTTTGTGATAATAAGATTGTGAAGCGGCCTAGGTGGTAGGAAATAGAAAATAATTAAATTATGAAATCTGGAGGTATGACATCCAAATGTTCCAAATATGTTAAAATAAATTATAATGAATGTTTAATAGAATCATAAAAGTATTAATGATGTGGTAATATTATTCATTTAGATCATGATTGTGAGGAAAATATTTTTGATTAGAAAATAAATGGGTGAACAGATAATTATCTAGTGATACAATGTTTTAATCGCATTAAGATAGTAAAATATGCCAAAACATGTCTAAAATTAGTTACTCAAGGTGGAAATCACCATTATTGGAAATAAAAACGTTTGGAAAACTCTTTATTCACAACTATGGAATATGTGGGACCCTAAAATAAAGTGGTGATAGGTTCATTACATGTTTATTCAGATTATGGAAATGCATTTTTTAATTTTGGATAAATATATTATTTTATATCTCAGATTCTTTCAAGTAAAATTGAAATACCATCTCCAGAAATGAAGTTCAAACTCTTGGTAAAAAATCCAGGGGTTGTATAAAGGAGAAAAGTATTTATATAAATTTTAATGTCATTATCTATGGAATAGTTTTTCTTAAAAACCTTGTTATCTTATCCAATTTTTGAGTTTAATGTAATTATAGGTGTGGATATAAGTTTATCATGCTAAGATAGAGTGTATTGTTAGAGAATTTATTTTTCATAATGCGTTTTAATTTTTATATAAAAACAAATTAATTCCATTAATAAAATATCAACAAGTTCTGAAACTTGAAAAAGATGGAAGTGGAAGTTATCATGAGTATATTTTTTTTAATAAAAAGGAACCATTCAAATTAGCAATGTGCCATAAGTAAATGAATATATGGACATATTTACTGATAATTTTCTAAGAAGGATGAATTTTGTAACATCCCTAACCTGAAATCCACTTAACGGTTCTCCAAGTTGGTTCATCACATGACCTCAAGAACATCTCCTCGTACCCCATAGATTTCCAACTAGAGATGAGGGTCTCATAAGCCACATGGAGAGACTATACCCTCTTTAAAAGAGTAATCCAAAATAGATAACAATACAAAAACAAAAAACAAAAATATATAATAACCAAAGAACATGTATAATAAAACATCTCCCAACTGGGTACAAACCAAAACCAACAATAATTATGGTATGTCATGCTAACAGTGCCAAGTGAACAAAACTAAAAATAAATATAGATAGCGGAATCCCCAAAATAGTCCTGAATCCAAGTCCGAAACCTCATCCATGTACATCCCAAGCTTGACTCAACTCCCAAGTATGAGGCCTTTGCCCTTATCCTGACCCACAAGCATGAATTCTGCTCGGGTACCCAACGATGGCCCAAGAAGGGTGTGAATACAACTCAGTAGGACACCACCAATAGTGTCTATAAAATATACAGTCTAAATAGATAGTTCCTGAAAATACTAAATAAATGAAAAGTAAATAAAATATAGTTTGGGTTCCATTAGTTAATAATATTTTCTTTAACTATTACTAACCATAGTACCAAATTCATTACTTTCATCTTATTCATTAATTATTCATTATCAACATGTGTTACATGGGTTAGCCTTTTACATCTTTCACACAATGGTTCAAGGCATTCATCACTATTCATAAGGGAATAAGTCATATCCCTATCTCACCAGGGATAAAATATCACAACAAACACATTGTTCTCACCTCAAAGCATCAGTTCGGGTGGAATAAAACCATTTGGGGAATATATCTCCATCCCCTTCCCTAACCTGTACATTGTGGGGTAGAGTTTAGAGCATCTGTCTAAATTGACCCGTGGGTGTAGAATCTCATTTAATACCCCACACTACCAAGCCATGTATACATGCCTATTTATCCATCCCCTACACACAATCCATATCACAACTGAACACAACCAATACATATAAAAATAAAAATCCATAACAATCAACATGGGAATTAATATTATTCCATAACCCATTAACACATTTTTCATTTACATTACATATCCCATTCAGCCGAATTCCCATTCTCATGCCTAGTTCACTATGCATATTCAATAATTCTTTTATATCATACCATTTCATATATTCATCAATTCCCTTATGAAAACCCATTTAACATATTTTTCAATACATATGGTATTACCAATTTAACATATTAATCATTTCATATGCACTAAATCTCTTAGGTATTTCTAACATAATTTATAATCCACTTAATACAATATCAATTAACCTAATTAACCAATTTCTGTGTCATGCTAAGAAACCCATTAATCCATTATCCAATATAGTCACACTAAAAATATCCCATTTTTAATTCAACTAAACATATCAACATGTTCAACAAGGGATCTATATTATCACACATTGAACATTCACTTACTTTTCCAATTCCTAGGTACAAAAATGTTGGCGCACACCATGGGTCTCCGTAAATCGGTCAAATCATCCTTGATGTATCCCACGATATTCATGATTGGTTCAATTCATTATTTATATTACCACATTAACAAATCTCACTAAATGCATCAAAAGTTAACCAAGGAATAAAAAAGAAGGAAACTAAACAAGCACAAATATACAAAACAACTATGAGATATAACTTATAGACCACCTAACTCAAATCCATTGATGAACACACTTCTAATCATGGAATTAGATCCAGATTAAAACACATCATTATTACTCAACTAAGAAACCACCATAAGAAGAAGGTTTTATGGATTCTGAAGAATATTTACCAAGATACAAGCCCTAATCTAGAAAAGAGAAGGAAGAGAGATATTAGACTTACTCAGATCTTCGATCTTCAACCAACAATGCTCCAAATGGCCTTGAAATGAGGGAGAACCACCCTTAAGAAGATTTGGGGAATAAGGTTCATCATAAGGGTTGTAAGGAGAAATATGGATGAAAACAAGGTGGATCTTAAAAACCTTGAGGTGAAAAATTGTAATTTTTCCAACTTTTAGAGGGGTGCATGGTTTACCCACATGCTTATCCAAATAGTGCACAAACTGTGCACAAGTCACTGTCTAGGGGAAGTTGGGTTTCACAGTTACCTAGGTAGACTCGCATGGTTTACAAATCATGTTCCAAACATACAATATGCCACTATCCAAGGATTCATGATTTTCCTAGGAAATTAGCACAGTTTACTTAATCATGCACCAACTATGCTCCTTTCACGAGTTGGTTTGGTTTTCCTTCCTTTCATGTCCTAAACCCCAAAACACCCTTGAGGCCCCTCATACTTCCAAAAACAATTTTATTAAAAAAGATAGGTTGAAAAAGAAATTTAAACAAGGACATACCTCCATGGAGTCCAGTATCTTACATCCTCCCCACCATATAACAGCTCATCCTCAAGCCATGCTCCTAAGATCATTGAGTTTCTGAAGAAAAGAGACCATCCCAATGGGACCACGCATCTGACTCCCATTCCCATGTTTTTTCTTGAATTTTTCCATGATGCCACATAAAATTAAGTAAGGGAACAATCTTTCCTCACAAAACCTTCTCACTATGATCCACAATACAAATCAGGTGCTCCTTATAGGAGACATTGACCTCAATCTCATCTTCCTCAACATTAACCACATGAGACAAATTAGGGTGATACGATCAATGCTATGAAACATTGATAAAAAATTATTTTATTGAATATTTTATTGATAATAAATGATATAATTTCCTCACATTGGGTTAAATATGTTCAATTAGAAAGTATTTGGGATTAGATCATTCATCTGGATATTTGATGAAAATTCCAGTTTTACCCTTTCAAAATCACTGTAGTATTTCAATCATAAATATTTTTATTTGAATTATTTGAACTTAATATTTTGTAACTATGTTACTTAATTCATTGGCTAAAACTTTTATTCAGGACACTGGATAAAAATAATGCATCTGGATGGAGTAATTGGGCCATAAAGTCAAAGTGGAATGGACACGGTAGAATGGAGAATATTCTGTATTTCGAACATAACTCCTTCATATGGGATTTGATTGATCCCAAATATTTAGAGGATATATAGAAACCATATCTTCACATATGATCCTTCTGGAAGTCCGGACAATTCACGTGTTTTGGTAGTCAAATGGGTGGTTCAAGTTGGCATAAAATATTTGGCCGAGATTCCCCATTCACACTTGAAACCACTTTGAACCTAGCCTCCCCACCACTATATAAATTGGTGTTTTTCTCATTTGGTGGGGTTGGGACGTGAATTAGGAGATTGGAGGCAGAAGAGAATTGGTTTCACCCAAATTATCTAACCATTGTAAGAGGGGTATCTCTTGAAGCAAGGATCCCCTCATCGAAGCCTCCTTCTCTTCTTCATGTTGTAATATTTTCATTTGTGTTTTAAAATCCTTTGTTATTCTTTTATTTATTCTCTTTTATTCTGTTTTATTTAAATTTCTTATTCTATTAATCTTCCTCTTTGGGCTGGAATTCTTGAGTAGAAGCGTTATTGGGTTATACCCATTATAAACCTTTGCAAATGCAATTCGCTTCTACGATGATTACGCCACCCATGGAAGAGTGGTTATTTTTAGTAATCGATCGACCTCTATCCTTCTTCATTCATTTATTTTGAATCAATGAGATAATGTAATTCAAATATTATGATCTATTAATTTAGTTTTTAATTTAAATGAAACTAATCAAGCAATTTAATAGTTAACACAAAACACGCGAGGTCGGGAATCGTGTGAACTGTGAGAGCGAAACCTTAACCGGTAATTCAAAACCACATGGGATTAATTTGTAGAGTTCAAACATAATCCCTAAACTCAATTAGTACTAATTTACAGAATTTATATGTGCCTTAATTTACCACTGACCATAAGCTAATCTTAGAACATCAATCAAAGCAGGGTGTTGCGATTGCATGTTCCGAAGTTAGCCCAGGGTTAAATTCACTTCATCTTCGTGGTAAAGTTAATTCTCGTAGGATTAGGGATTTAAAAAATTAAGGGATCATAATTAAGTGAATGTTAATTTAAATGATAATGATTAATAATAGAGTGAATAGGTAGCGTTAGATTGATTACGCCTTTTAAAATATTTTCTAAAAAAAACATATTCTTCTTGTGTCTTTTTAATCAAACTTCATTTCAAAATTAAAAACAAAAAAAATGAAATCTTCTTCTAGAAAAATTCTTTAAGTTTTATAAACTATAAACAACCACCCCCATACTTTAAAGTAATGTTTTTATTCTCTTTTATTTTATTTTTATAATACCTCTAAAAAGTTGTTTTAATTCACTTCCTCCTTTGAGAGACGACCTTGGTCAGCCACTCTACTGCACCTAAGTACCCCAAAATAACACTAATCATTTGAGGGCACCCACGACAGTGCTCTATCAAACATGAAAAACAATATTAATTCTACTATACCATTATGGAAGAGTCAATCGGTAAGCCACCCGTATGATCCTCTCCACTATCTCAAATGGCCCCACATACCTAGGCACCAACTTTCCCTATTTCCAAATCCAACGGTAATCTAAACTTGATAACACTTGAAGAAATAAACTATCACCCACCAAAAACTCAATAGGTCTATGATGTTGATCTACATATGACTTCTGTCTACTTTGATCCGTTTCCATGTGTTTCTGAATCGATCAAACATTTTCAGACATCTCCTGCATGAGACTTAGTCCCAAAAGCTCATACTCCCCAACTTCTAACCAACACAATGGAGATCTACATGGTCTCCCCTAGAGTTACTCAAAATGTTCCATCTAAATCATATCCTAGAAACTATTTTTGTAGTCAAACTCAAAAAATGATAAGTGTGTTTCCCACAAACCACCATAATCTAGAACACAAGCCCTCAACATGTCTTCCAACACCTTAATTGTATGCTCTGACTTCCCATACTTCTATGGGTGAAAATCCAAACTAAAAAACACCTGGGTACCAAGTGACTCATATAATCCTTGCCAAAAGTGTGTTGTGAAATGTAGATCATGGTCTGAAACTATAGTTCTTGGCACACCATATAACTGAAATATCTCTCAAACATATAACTCACCCAACTGATAAATAGTGAAAGTCTCCTAGATCATCAAGAATGGGCAAAATTAGTCAAATGATCCCCAACTACCCAAATTTCATCATTATTATGAGGAGTCCTTAGAATACCCACAATGAAATCTATAATTACGTCATACCACTTCCACTATGGAATAGGTAATGGTTGTAATAAAACACCTGGGTGTTTATTCTTGGCCTTCACCTGCTAACTAGTAAAGCATCACACCACAAAACCCATAAAACTCTTTCTTCATTACCATCCATCAATACCACATACGAAGATCACAATAAATCTTAGTCAGACCAGGATGCACTACCCACTTTGATGCATGGAACTCGTACATCAAATATTCCCACATACACACTATCACAACCACATGACCACAAAAACTAACAATCCCATCATCACTAATTGGATAACTAGAAGGTAGATCCCAACCTTTAACACTTTCCTTCATATCCAAACACTCCAGATCCTTAATATGAATCTCCTTGACCCGAATCAAAAGTGAAAAATCAAATGCTATGGACACAAGGGTTGTCTTCCTGTACCCTTCATACACCTCCAAGTGCATAACAACACACAAGACCATCATTCTCTACTCGTATTTGGATTCCTAAATCACCCAATTTAGAGTTTTTTTGGCTCAAATCATCCATAACACTATTCCCTTTTCCTGGTGTGTAAACCAAATCGAAGTCAAAAGACTGCATGTATTCAACCCCTCTATTGATAAAGATTTAAATCACACTGAGATAATATGTACTCATGAATTTTATGATCGATAAACACCATGAAATTCTCTCCCAACAAGTAATGCCTCCAACACATTAAGGCATAAACCACAACAGCTTACTCAAGATCATGAGTAGGGTAATTTCTTTCATGAGGCCTCAACTGTATTGACCCATACACCACAACCCGATCATCCTACATCAATACTTCCCTAAGTCCAATGCCAAACACATCACATATGAAGGTGTACCTTTTACCTAGTTTGGGTAAGATCAAGATCAGTGCAGTCTTTCACCACTTCTTCAACTCTTGAAAAGTATTCTTACATGCCTCATTCCACTCAAACATAACTCCCTTCTTGGTTAATAAGTTCAATTTTATTTTTGATCATTATCAATAGTAACCTTGGTAAAAATTTATCACATCTATAAAGGTTAAAAATCTTAAATGGGGTTAAACTAATAGATAAGGTATAAAATATCCTAGAAACATGGATAAATTTGACTGGATAAGTATATTTATACCGTATCCTATATCATATTTAAAATTTTTCCATTTGGTTCCATATTAATTTTAGAAAAAAATTTACTTTAATGTGTTAAGTATTTATAAGTGTGCCTCTCCCAACACTTATAAATCAACACCTCATCTCTTCGCTTATTCACACAAATTGATCCATTTATATTAAAAAATACCTACTCAAATACCATCCCAACTTCCCTTTATATTTCCTATAGGCCTTAGTCACACCAAATGACCAACCTAATAATGATTAATGTGTAGGCCAAGGGATGTTTTCCAAATAAGAGGTATAATTCTTAACTAAGTGTTTAATATTTTTTCATCTTCTACCAAATTTAAATATTCTTTAAATTTTTTGAAATAATAAAATAATTATATTAAATATATTTAAATGTTATTATCATTATGGTATAACCAATTTTTATCTTCTTTTATATTATATGGAAAATGAAAACATTGTATGTCTATACATGTGGACTACCACCTCCACGAAGCGATGCGTTTCATTTTTCATCACCGAATCATATGGATGGTTAAAATGAATATATATGTTATTTATAAAATAATTATGATTCTGTAAAGATAAGATATTTATTAATTTATTACCCTTATAATTATTGGATAGATATAGTGTCACTCGTGCGTACGAGTGAACTACCACCTTCTTGAAGTTATGTGATTATTTTTTCATTTACACATAACAAGGATGGATATAAGGATGTAAATAATGAATAAATATTATATATAATAGATTTATGATTATATAAAATTAAAATATTATTTAATTTATTTCTTTTACACCTAGTAGAAAAATTAAAATGTCGTTCATGCATATGTATAGACTACCATCTCCAAGAAACAACGTGATTTATTTTCATGAGTTCATTAAATTGTTGGATTTAAAGGTGTATCTAATTTATAAATATTATAATTATATTTTTCAATATTATTCAGTTAATATAATCATAAACCCTTGGACCATATTCATCACATTAATATTGTTTTGGAGATATAAACCAAATGTTCTCAAGATGTCTAATATAAACTTAACCATTTTTGTAACTGAATAAAACATAGTAAAAATGAAATAAAAAGAATAAATATAATGTAATGAGCATAAAAAGTTTATTAATAAATTATAAAACTAATATAATTCTATTACTTTGGAGTTTATGTATATGAATTAAACATGTCAGGACCCAAGGTAAATGATTTTCCATTAAAATTTTATTTTTAATGTTTTAAACATGTTCTCCTCCATATAAATGATCTTTAAAATAATTTAATAATGTTTTTATTTATTCATAAAAGGTTTATAAATATATCATTTTAATATATTTTTCTTTCTTTAAAAAGGTTAAAAAGAAATATTTTTCAAAAAAATTATATGGGTCATTTGTTAATTTTAATAAAATTAAAAAAGAATAATTTTTAAAATAAATGTACTTCCACCATTTCTCACCATAATATATGTTATTCATTATCAATATTAATATACTAGTTAATAAATCATTTCAAATAAGTTCACATTCCCACTCTTCTAATAATTTTTTAATTTTTAATAGTTTAAAAATGATATTTCTCTTTATGATTATGAGAAATTAAAAAGTGTTTTGCATATGGTTTGAAATGAGTTTTTTAAATTTTTATAGTGAAAAAGTGAAAGCATAATTTTTTTCATTATTTTTTAATTAATAATTATTAGTGATTATGGGTGAGCCTGATAGAGCTTATAATAATGGGTGAGCACGATATAACTCTATAGTGAATTAGGTGATGATTTAGTCTTGAAAGAAAAAAAATGAGGGAGATAATTAGGTTGGTTACTTACATAGAACTAACTAGGATTAAATTATTCTGAAATGAGTTAAAAAAAATTGAAAAATAGTTATGAATAATATTCAATAGGATTACAAAATTATGATTTAACAAGGAGATGATGGAAATAATCTGATTTCATGAGGCAAAGAAATTTTTTGAACTTCTAAAGGTGGAATGATTTGAAATGTGTTCATGAGTTCCTACATTCCTCAATATTTCTTTATGATCTTACTTTACATAAAAATTTGTTCTAATTTTTTTCCTTTTAATTTTTTTTTATTTTCATATGCGTAAATTTTTTACTTACGTACTCAAAGTTTTATAGGAAAAAAGGTAAACATTTTATTAGGTCTTAATGTTTGTACTATACCGACCAAATTCCTTCATTTTTATATCCCTTATTAATATTTTCATGCTCATACGAAATTTTAAAGTCTTATTAATATGATTTTAGGATTATGAGGAACTATACTATTATCAAGTGTTCCCCTTGGGCTCAACTTAAAAGAATAAAAAGCATCTTGAACAAAATAGGGGTGTAAACATAAAGCTTTGTTTTGGTTAAAAAATATAAATTGTGTTGTAGTTATCAATTGTTTGTGTAATGTTTTTCCTAATTCTCAAAACTCTAAACATAAATCATCATGGTAATGTAAATATGTGAAATCCTTTTTATTAAACTCATGTTTGTGGGTTGTGAAAATAACGGGTGATTATACCTCTACTCACTATCATTTAGTAATGGGTTCCTTTATAAAAGTGTGGATGACATATTAAACTAATTAGACACACCCCAAAATTATGAATATTAATTTAAGTCATTTAATACATCCCACTTACTCCTCTAGCGGGATATTGGTGACCAGATTACAAATTCATTACCACACATTCTAGTGAATCACTTAAAAATATAAGTAAACCTCCATGTACAAGTTTATTTGATCCTTAGAATTATAATATACTCAAGAAACGAATTTATTAGAGATGATGGAGTTTAAACAATAGGATCTAGTATAACTATTGGAAGTACAATCAATTTCTAGGATATAATATTGATTGATTTTATTTGTGTAAGTAATGATAGGTTATCCCCTTTATCCGTTTTCCCAAAAGTCAAGGATGAAGATTCTATAATTTATGAAAGAAAAAAAATAAAACCATGAGTATTGACTTAATCATTAAATACCACATTTTTACACTCCACTACTCATAGGGACACCAATTTCTCAAGTTAGAAATTACTTGATAGAACTATTTTGTTGGATTTTATAAGATTATATCCAAGGATTTTCCCCTCTTTAGGCTTTTGTAATAATCTCTCTATGAGTCTAGTTTAGCTATATATTAGAAGGGATTCCACACAAACCATTTCAAATAGGATAATCATGTTACTATGGCATGTAAATAGTAGTTATTTTTTGATAGTATGCACCACCTCAATAACCAAGTTATTATCCAGATAGTAAAAAAGTGTGAACTAAAATTTAAACTTATAAGGGATGAAATTTCAATGATATAAGAAAATAAATAAAAAAACATGCATCATTAAAATGAATTATTGAAGTCATTTATAAGATATACTGATACATAAAAATATTCATTACTATCCACTATGAACACTCCCAAAATTTTATTTTCCATGGTAATAATCGTAGTGAGTTCTTCAATGATTCTGATGTAGTGGTGGTAAAAATTATTTGAAGTTCCAAAGAACATATTTGACTAATTACGAAGAATATTCCTATCACACACAAGGTGTAATTTCATCACCATAACCATAAGTTATATATTGGTGACAACATAAAGTTTTTCCTAATCCACTATAGTTTCCACCTTAGTCATCGAATCTTCCTCTATAAACACTAATAGATTTTCCAAAACAGTGTAATCCTTCCTATAAATATTTGTAGGCTCCACCTGAGCCACCGAGATATCAACTCCAACAGTTGAAATCACCATTAAAACACTTGAAAATACACTTTTTAGTCTTTCTCTTAGGTAAAAAATTCAACCACATCTAAAAATAATGAAATGATGATCAAAAAATAGATCATGTAAATGTATACTCTAAAATAAAAAATTTACAACATGTTTAGGAATTGGAATTTCATTCTCATGCAAATAATTACAAACAATCTCTCATATTTCTATTGATGAAAAATATCATTTCATATCAGTTCAATATCTAGACCCATCTAGGGTGTAACAATAAAATTCTCTAATGGATAAATTATTAATTCATTTAGTTTCACTATTTATACTAGTGATAAATCAGTATCCGCTAATACCCCCCAACTCCATCACATCACTTATTTTTTTCTAGCCTCCATGAATCTTGGAGGGACCATCTAAGTACTAGTGACCTAAATTACCTATGAAAAGAAAAATATCATATGGATTAGTCATAAATGAGGCTTAAAATGAAGTCTTTGGAGGCATTGACTTTACCTCCATAGTATAAACTTATTCAACCCTTGATTTGGGTCATATTTCACTCTTATCGTTAATATATTTATTGTCTTCTTATTCATTTTAAAATTCATCATTACTAATCTCCAAGAGACACAATACCAATTTAGTGTAATGATTCATGCTATCCACCATATGAATCAAATTACACTACTAGAATTCTACTCTTTACCAACGGTTCAGAACCGTTGGTAAAGGCCTGTAAACCATTTGTATATTATATACCAACAGTTTCTCAAACTGTGGCCAAGTAAGCCATTTGTATATCCTTATACCAATGGTTTTGTGTAACCATTGGAATATGTGTTAAAGGAAGAGATATACCAATGGTTTCACAAATCGTTGGTATATGTTACCCTTATACCAACAGTTTAGAACCGTTGGTATATAGTGTAAAATAAACCTGAAAAGGGTATACCAACGGTTTATAAAACCGTTGGTAGAAGTTTATACCAATGGTTATAACAAACCGTTGGTATAATATAAATCCAATGGATATACAAACGGTTTTGAAAACCGTTGGTATACATATGTTGTAGCTCCACAACAGTTGCAGCCAGCAACCACCTCCAACCTGCTCCACAACAACAGCAGCCAGTAGCCACCTCCAACCTGATCTCCATGACCTTCAAGAACACATACACCCATAATACAAAAGGCTACATGGGATGTTTAAAATTCATCCAGAATTCAGAAATTTAGAAATTTAAATTCCATTCCTCACTCAAACCACAACACAAGAGAAAAATAAAAAATCCAATACATCCATAATCCAATACATCCAGAATTGAAATGCAATAACACCCATAACACCAATACAAAATTAAAATCCAATACATATAGAATCCAATACACATAAAAATATTCAAAATTTAGAATTCATTACCAATACATCCAGAATCGAATACATCCAGAATTAAGAAATTTAGAATTGAAAATCAATAACACCCATAACATTATTCAAAATTTAGAATTCACTCCTCACTTAAACCACAACACCAATACACACAATAGAAAAAACCTACATATTATAGGAATCACATGGGATGTTTACTCATGGTCTTGGGTTGACTATCTTAAAACTAATAGAAAAACTTGGGTAGAGTGGACAAGGATCATGATACCCATAAGATAGACAATGGTAGTGGTCATGTGCTTAGACCTAGTATGAGTTATAGAAAGCTCATGGGATGTTTATATTCCTCTAATGACTATGTATCCATGTATAAATGGTTCCTGATGTGTTAGTGGAAAACATTGGCCAATCTCGACATATGAGATGGGTTAATAGAATAGCCTACATGTTTTTCATAGACTTTTCAATCGGAATAAGGGGGTATGTGGCTAATTATAATTTGGTCTCCTGGGTGTGATGTGAGATGAATACCCATTTTGGATAGTGGGTATGAATATTTAATTATGTCTTTGGTATTGGGTTCTTAAAGGGACTTTGGTTTGGTCCTATAACCCAATGTTTCAGGATGGGATTGGCATATTAAATGTCAAGTTTTTTAGAATAGGGGTAGGAGTTCCTCACATGAGAAGTGGATTGTGTGAGTCTTGACCAGGTATCTTTGTGCAAAAGTATCAACACAATCCGAATACGTTTGGTTGGTTTTCCATATGTAAGTTGTTGTTTTCACTTAAAATCCTGTCCATTTCAAATAAAAGTGAGACAATTTGAGTGGTACTAGCCACACCAAGCCTCAAATTGAGGCGGGGTTGACTTGTAAACATCAAAAATGACCCATGTATTGTTTTCCTAAAGTATCAATAGAATCCGAATGCTTTTGGTCGGTAATCCATATGTTAGTTGTTGTTTTCACTTAAAATGTTGTCTATTTCAAATAAAAGTGAGAAACTTTGAGTGGTACCGGACACTCCGTCCCTCAGATTGAGACAGAGTTGACTCATACACGTCAAAAATGACCCATGGATCCTTGTGCTAAAGTATCAACACAATTAGAATACGTTTGGTTGGTTTTCCGAATGTCTGTTTTTTTTACTTAAAATAGTGTCCATTTTAAACAAAAGAGAGACAATTTGAGTGATACCGGCCACACCATGCCTCATATTGAGGCGGGGTTGACTCTTACACGTCATAAATGACCCATGGATCGTTTTCCTAAATTATAAATAGAATCCAAATGCATTTGGTCAGTATTCCGTATGCAAGTTGTTTTTTTCACTTAAAATCTTATCCATTTTAAATAAATATGAGAAAGTTTGAGTGGTAAAGTCCACACCATACCTCAAATTGAGACGAGTTTGAGTCTTACACGTCAAAAATGACTTATGGATCCTTTTACTGAAATATCAATACAATCAGAATACATTTGGTTGGATTTCTGAATGTCTGTTGTTTTTACTTAAAACAATTTCCATTTTAAACCAAAGAGAGACACTTTGAGTGATACCGGCCACACCGTGCCTCAAATTGAGTTAGGGTTGACTCATACACATTAAAAATGACCCATGGATTATTTTCCTGAAGTATTAATACAATCAGAAGGTGTTTGGTTAGTTTTCCGTATGCAAGTTGTTGTTTTCACTTAAAATCATGTCCCTTTTCAAATAAAAGTGAGACGTTTTGAGTGGTACTGGCCACAATGTGCCTCAAATTGAGTCGGGGTTGACTCGTACACGTCAAAAATCACCCATTTATCGTTGTCCTAAAGTATCAACAGAATCCTAATGCGTTTGGTCAGTTTTCTGTATGCAAGTTGTTGTTTTCACTTAAAATTTTGTCCATTTCAAATAAATGTGATACACTTTGAGTGGTACCGGCCACAGCGTGCCTCAGATTGTGGTGGGGTTTACTTTTACACATCAAAAATGACCCATGGATTATTTTACTAAAGTATCAGTACAACTAGAAAGCGTTTGGTCAATTTCCCGTTTGCAAGTTATTGTTTTCACTTAAAATCCTGTCCATTTCAAATAAAAGTGAGAAAATTTGAGTTGTACCAGCTACACCGTGCCTTGGATTGAGGAGTTGTTGAATCATACATGTCAAAAATGACCCATGGATCATTGTACTAAATTATCAATAGATTCAAAATGCGTTTGGTCGGTTTTCCGTATGCAAGTTGTTGTTTTCACTTAAAATCTTGTCCATTTTAAATAAATGTGAGACATTTTGAGTGATAACGACCTCAACATCCCTAGGATTGAGACAGGGTTGACTCATACATGTCATAAATGTCCCATGGATCCTTGTGCTAAAGTATAAACACAATCAGAATATGTTTGGTTGGTTTTCTGAATGTCTGTTGTTTTTACTTAAAACAGTGTCCATTTTAAACCAAAGAGAGACACTTTGAGTGATACCAGCCACACTGTTCCTCAGATTGAGGTGGGGTTGAATTGTAAACATCAAAAAAGACCAATGGATCATTGTACTAAAGTATCAATAGAATCCAAATGTGTTTGGTCAGTTTTCTATATGCAAGTTGTTGTTTTCACTTAAAATCTTGTCCATTTCAAATAAATGTGAGACAGTTTGAGTGGTAACGGCCACACCGTCCCTCAGATTGAGACGAGGTTGACTAATACACATCAAAAATGACCCATGGATCCTTTTACTGAAATAACAATACAATTAGAATATGTTTGGTCAGTCTTCCAAATGTCTGTTGTTTTTTACTTAAAACCGTGTCCATTTTAAACCAAAGAGAGACACTTTGAGTGATATCGGCCACACTGTGCCTCGGATTGAGGTAGGGTTGACTCATACATGTCACAAATGACCCATGGATCGTTTTTATGAAGTATCAATACAATAAGAAAGAGTTTGTTTTGTTTTTTGTATGCAATGTGTTGTTTTCACTTAAAATCCTGTCCATTTCAAATAAAAGTGATACAATTTGTGTGGTAACGGCCACCCCATACCTCAAATTGAAGCGGGGTTGACTCGTACACGTCAAAAATGACCCATAGATAGTTTTCCTAAAGTATCAAGAGAATACGAATGCGTTTGGTCGGTTTTCCGTATGCAAGTTGTTGTTTTCTCTTAAAATCTTGTCCATTTCAAATAAATGTGAGATAGTTTGAGTGGTACCAGGCACACCATGCCTCAGATTGAGGCGGTGTTGACTCTTACAAATTAAAAATGACCCATAAATCATTTTCTTTAAGTATCAATAGAATTTGAATTCATTTGGTCGGTTGTCCGTATGCCCGTTATTTTTTTTCACTTGAAATGTTGTCCAATTTAAATAAAAGTGAGACACTTTGAGTGGTACTAGCCACACCGTGCCTCTGATTGAGGAAGGGTTGAATTGTACACATCAAAAATGACCCACAGATCATTTTACTAAAGTATCAATACAATCATAAAGCGTTTGGTCAGTTTTCCGAATGTCTGTTGTTTTTACTTAAAATCCTCTCCTTGCTTCCTCTTTTCGATTAGGGTTTACACTCTTCTCTCATCTTCTTACAAATCTCTAAAACCCTCTTTTCAATTTGGATTTAGGGTGAATCTTTAAGAGAGATTAGATTGTGATCCGAGATGCTAAATTAAGAGTGTGATTGTCTCTAGAATCAAGGTAGGTGGTCGGTGCTTGGTACTGAAGTAATAGTAATGGAATGTTAATTAGATTGGGATTTAGGGTGAATCTTGAAGAGAGCTTAGATTGGGCTCAGTGACCATATGATGTAGTGATTGGTGTGATGATGTCGGTGATACATAGTTTTGTGAGGTACCCAGTGGAGGATGAGGATATATGTGGTGGGGGTTATGCATGGTAGGAAGAGGGTGGGGGGGGGGGCTGTCTAGGGTCCAGGAAGGAGGGGGGTTGTCCAGGGTCTAGGAAGGAGGGTGGGGGATGTCCAGGGGGCTGTCCGGGGGGATGTCTGGGGTCCAGGGAGGAGGGTGGGGGGATGTCTGAGGGCTGTCTGGGGGGCTGTTCGAGGTCCCGGGAGGAGGGTGGGGGGGCTGTCTGGGGTCCAGGGAGAAAGATGGGTTGGGGGGGGGCTGTCCGAGGTCCAGGGAGGAGGGTGGGGGTGTCCAGGGGGCTGTCCGTGGTCCAGGGAGGAGGGTGGGGGGGGGGGGGGGGGTTGTTTGAGGTCCATAAAGGAGGGTGGGGGGCTGTCCATGGGGCTATCTAGGGGGCTATCTGGGGGCTGTCCGGGGACCAAGGAGGAGGGTGGGGTGGGGGGGGGGGGGGGTTGTTCGAGGGGTTGTCCACTAAAAAATTACAATTTCATTAAAATAGGGGGATTTCACAGTATATCATCAAATCAAGTTTTATTATTTATAGATAAAAAAATAAAGATAACGTGACCTACCTAATCACACATATATTCAGGAAAAAAAATCAAAGTTTAGTAATATCAGTAAAAAATGTAACGGATAAATATGTCCCTCATCACCATAACTATCATCACCATCATCTTCACCCTCACCCTCGTCCTCATTGTCGTACCCATCATCGTCCCTGCCCTCCTCCTCACCCTCGTACTCAGCATTAGCCCCCTCATCTCCCTCCTTCTCCGCCTCGGCCTCCTTCTCGACATCCTCCTCCGCCTCGACCTCCTCCTCACCCTCCTCCTCCTCTGCCTTAGACTCCTCCTCGCCATCATTTTGACCACCACTAGAACTGCCACCTAGTGCACCATATATAGTATGCATTGATGACATATATTCCTCACAAGAAGTACTGTCCTCTGGTGGAAGTGTTGGATGTAAAGCTTCCACCAGTTTCATAAATGCAGTGTTTTCCATAGCAAACTATGCTTCCATCTCTGTGGCCCTTTTTTCAACCTGTTCTGCTTGTTCCTTAACCTACTACAACTCAGTGGCACTACAAATTGTACCCGAGGAGGGCCAATACCTCGTCAGAACTATACTATTCCCAGGCCGGCAGCGTACTCTACCAGGGTGCTCATCTCCCAACACCTGATGTAAGTGATCGTTTGGCCTAAAATTGTCAGGTTCTTAGGCAGCAAGGGCCTCTAAAGCAGCCTGTTACAAATATAAATAGATTATTAAGTTACAAAATAGAGATTAAAATTTTAAATCTACAAAGTAAAACTTACAATCTGCTGCTGAGTTGGTTCATTAACTGCACTTCCATCTTTCTACTTTCTACTTGATCAAAACAGTTTTGCTCGAGGCACACGTCCTCCTATATTCAATTTATGCCTCTACAATGAAATTGAATTTAGGAAACCATAATTAAGAATAGTATACAAAAAAAAACAGTAATTACACAACTAAAATTATATAACAACTTTAGAAATCAAATAAATTATGGAGGAAGCAATAAAAAGTGAAAGTCGTAAAGAAAGATTATAAACTGTCATACCAGCTATCTCTCATGATCTAGAATCATAGTACGTCCCAATGTGTGGATGTATTTCTTAGCATCAATGTTTTTTTATTCCTTCCAGATGAATCCTAAATAAAATTCAATAATTAGTATTAATGACAAACATGAAAATTTTAATTTAAATAATTCTAATTTGATTAATACCATAAATTGGATAGTCTCTCAATGAGTAATCATATGCCAGTACTATTCTAATAGACAATCATCCATGAAAGGGACCACCTATAACTCTGTTCCCACTCTATCACGCCAACGAATGTATAACTCATGCTTATAAGCTCTCCAAAGCTCGCCTAAATCCTTTAGATGTTCTGGCCGTGCACCCTCACCATCGGGGAAATTTAATCGCAATTGAAACCAAAATATTAATTCATATAAATACAAAAATTAATATATTTCATTAAATACAACAAATTTTTTTACCCACATCTCTACCCAGGATTTATCCTCAACTTCATTTGGCAGCTGTCTCCATGAGAGCGGGATGACAAAAATGATGTCAGAGTATTTGGCAAGCATTGCCAAAAAACTCCGACATTGCTGCCCTGATTTTTCAATCATCTGGCTATCTTCATTGTACTCCACTATCAACTGTGTGCGGCAGTTCCACACTGAACGCATGCATGTATGCCCTCACCCCCGTCTCCTATCAGTAAATGTATCTGTTATGAAATAAAAACAAATATTTTATCAATACATGTTATAATGAAAATAAATAATGGTGTACCAATTTGTTAGGGTTGTATAAGTATACCTGTGGTAGTCTGATCAATGGGCACCGCTGGATCCGTAAAAACTAAAGGAACACCCTGTACGGATGGAGTGAGTCCCAATGTATGCTCTGTAGGGACAAACTCTGGTGGTACAGTAGTCGAAAAATATGGAATATAAAAGCCTGAAGAGAAGGAATCATAAGTAAAAGAAGATGACAAGGATGGTTGGCCAAATGCTGGATAGGGAGTGGGAATCATCATCGGATATGGTACAGACGTGTGAGGAGGCTCAGATGTAAAGGGTGGTGAAAACATGGGAGGTCTAAATATCCCATGTGTCCCTAACGGCACACCCGGATAAGAATGTGGGATAGATGGTATGTCAGTGGGAGGGGAAGGGTCTAATCGGGTACGCTGACTAGATTGTTTAGATCCCGTACCACCCCCTTGTACGAACACCCCGAGTACTGGGACCACTACTAGGCTGCTCATTGAATAACTGTCGCCTAATATATGGATCCTGAAAAAATGTTTAAAAAAAATTTAATCACATGACATTATATATTATTAAAATAAATATATTTGAAATAAATTACTCACTGCAGGCACCAGTGGTGGAATGCCCAGCTCAACCATGCGATGACTGTTGTCCATAATCTATTTTCTTCACCTCTCTTCAATTGGTTTTATTTTTCTACATTTGAAAACAAATATTGAAGTAAATAGAAAAAGATAACAAATGTGTAACCCAAAAAACAAAATAAATGGGAGGGAAAAATTTAATTTTTAGTAGGATGATTATTTATTAAGTGTCATCAGTCTATTAAAATCATGGAACATTGATTTTACCAGATTCATAAGTGGTGAAAGAGTTGTCAAAATTAAGGAAAATTTTAATTTCTTTAGCTTAGTTAGATGATATAGGTTTCAATACATGTTTTTTAGAACAATACAAACCATCATGTTCATTACCTGGTAAAATGTTAAAGAGAGGTCTTAGAGTCATACAAATTTTATACAAATCATAGTTGAAGCATTGAAATGTTCACCAATTTAGAAATGTTGGTTTTGTAGTTTTAAATATAGTTCAATTCCAAATTAAAAAATGCAATTCAAATAAAAATTCCAACCAATAAACATTGAAAATGCACATAACGATCAAATCAGATACAACATATTTTTAATCAATATTAAATAAATTTGAATAGTACCAACCTTAACAACCCAACTCGAGGTAAACCAAAAGAATTGAGAACATGGATGGATGATTCTATATATTTTCCACCACAAATTCAGGTTCACAATCAACTCTGACAATTGAGCTATTAGTGTCATCCAAATAAATAAATGGATTTCTTTCAATGGCAGTAGAGACAGTGTCAATTCCATCATCACCATCATCAAAAATATGTATTGGAATTACTTAAACTATGACACCAAATTCAGGTCAAAGTTGTTCTTTGACATAAAAAAATTGTTTAGCCATTGATGCGAATACATATTGTTCTTTGGTAGTAAGATTTCGAGTCATATTAATTACTCAAAATCCAAAATCATAAATAAATGTGCCATGTCTCGTCATCGAATCAAACCAATGGAATTTCATCATCGTGACTCGTCCATGAGAGTAATAATCCAATATTACTATTTTTTCAATGACTCCATAATAACCCACATTTTCAAATCACAGTCTACTATCTGATGCACTAGCCTAAAAATATTTTGTGGTAGTAACCACAACACGATCATGTTGTGTTCTCATGTTCTTTGCTCGTTCAGTGACAAAAATTTGTACCCATTGATAATAATTTATTTACAGTCACAAACCACGGTATTAGGACCAAAATCAAAATCTCTTATTTCCTCAGAGACAGAGTCATCAGGAAAACTCAATACCTGAAATATAAATGAATATTAAACTTAATTAAACTTAATTTAATTATTTTAAACAGTAATATATTTAACTTCAATTTTAACCAAGCAGAAAACTCTTTGCTATGCAAAGACTCCCTCCTTCTCAAAGATAACGAATGATACTTTCTATTTATCATTGTTTTATTTTCCCTGTAGATAACAATTATGAATAGATTAATAGATATATATGTAAGATATATATATTCAATTTAGTTACCTGATGTAGTCATCAAAAAAATTAAAGTTGAAAAAAACTGTGCAATGTGCCATCTCCCGCTGTTCAACACTTAATGTATTCAATGTATATGATCCAGGAATTCATCCTCTTTGAGGAAGTGATGGAAAAATGGGTTCAATTTTCTCATACTATTCTTCTTCATTTCTCATTGGTCTGTTCATTCTTGTAGTAAGATCAGACAAATACATTGAGAAGAAATCCATAAATTCTTGAGCCAAGTAACCATTCATGATAGAACCTTTGAGATGATTCCTGTTTCAGATATAATATTTTAATGTGTACATATTTCTTTCAGTTGGATACATCCAACGAAAAGGAATAGGTCCTCCGAGAAGTATTTTAGTGGGAATATGGACAGTCAGATGCAGCATGCATGTGAAAAATGATGAAGGAAATATTTTCTCCAACTCACACAAAATTAATGGGGTATCTATCAACATTTTTTACAAGAAATACTTGGACAACTTATTAGCACAAATATCTCTAAAAAAATGGCACTACTGAATAACAGTCACCCTTACATTATTGGAAAAAATATGACGGATTTCTATTGGAATCAAATCATGCAGAAGAACGTGATAATCATGAGTCTTCAATGATTTTAGCTTCCACTCTCTTCTGTTGACCCGTTTAGATATGTTTCTTGAATAGCCATCAGGAACTATAATAGTCTCTCATACTTCTAGAAATTGATTTTTTCTTAGGTTTCATCACATAAGAAGCACATGGAACTTGCCATTTATTTTCACTGATACACACAAGATGCAATTTTGGTCTAATGCCCTAATCCACCAAGTCACACCGAGACTGTAAATCATCTTTTGTCTTTCCAATAACATTTAGAAGTATCGAAATAAAGATTTAACATATATTCTTTTCAATGTGCATTACGTCTAAGCAATGACGTAACAAATTGGTTGACCAATAAGGCAAATCAAAAAAGATACTCTTATTATTCCAATTTTAATAGATTTCAGTGGAAACATTCTTTCTATTTCCATATTTCATTTGACCCTTCCCGAATGAAAAACTAAAATCTTTCAATTCATTAAGAACATCAGTTCCATAGATACACTGAGTTGGATCATTAGTATCTATGGTATAATCAAATCTTCAACGATTATTTCTATATGGATGGTCCATTGGAAAGAATCGACGATGTCCCATAAAACTGAAACTAAAATGATGTTTCAGTATTCTAGATTGTGTATTATTTATACAAATAGGACATGACAATTTTCCCTTGGTGATCCATCCAGAAATCATTTCCTAAGCCGTAAAATCATTGATCATCCACATAAGCGCAACATGCATATGAAATATGTATTTTGAATATGCATCGTATGTGCACACAACCACATCCCAAAGATGTTTCAACTCTTTTATTAAAGGTTGAATGTATACATCAATATCAATGTCAGGATTAAAAGGGCCAGATATGATTATACTCATGAAAGTGAAAGGTTTTTTCATACACAACCATGGGGGGAGATTATAAATGTGTATAAAAACTAGACATGTGATGTGCGAAGTAAGCATCTGCCCAAACTAATTAAAACTATCACATGATAGACCCAACCTCACATTACACATGTCAACTACAAAATAAGGACATCGAGCATCAAATCTCTGTCATGAAAATCCATCTGCATGGTAAACCAACTCATCATTAGTCTTCTTTCTCTCAGTATTATGCCATCTCATTTTTATTGATATTTCATCAGACATAAAAAGATTTTGGAGTCTGGATATCAATGTAAATTGACACATTACTTTCTATGGCATGCGGGATGGTGTTCCATTAGATTTGAAATTTTATCAGGATGTGACACATTTTATACAATCATTTCATTCAGTGATTTCCTCCCAGAATAAACTACAATCTTTTGGGAAATCATGAATTTTGTTTCTTGAAAATCCAAGTTCCTCAACTAACTTCCATGCCATATAGTGTTTTGAGGGAATATCTACATCATCTGGAATTAAATATTTCAAGAAGGTAAGAACGTAATCGATTTCTGTATTAGAAATCCCATACATAGTTTTCCCATGAAACAATTGGATTAAAAATTTCAGTTTTATTTTATTTTATTGCATTGTTGATATACTGGAGTCATGGAAACATCATTAAATCTTTTCACCCTGACAACATCATCATTTCCATTTGACGCATCATGTGTGCTCATATCGAAGTATTCTTGGGTCAGAATCCTTTCTTTTTCATGATGATGAATAAACAGAAACCGGTCTTATAACAAATTCTTCACTCTAGTCCTCTCATTTGGATCATAAGAAATTTGAGATTTAATTTTCTCCCCATTGTGACACCACACATAGTAGTTTTCTTGAAAACCATATTTGGTTATGTGGTAGTTGACCTCTTAACAGCTCAACCAAGGTCTGCCAACACAAATGGAACATGAGCAGTGTATGCGACCACTATCTGAAGCATTGTGAAATGAAAAATCTAAAATGCTATCCAAACTGTTTTGAAAATCACTTGAGATCTGATCAGTTTCATACATACAACTTCTATCCATTCTGTAAAAAAATAATTGTTATAAGTCATTTCATCAAAAGCAATTCAATAAGATTGAGGTTTCATCAAAAATATATTTAAGTAAATGAGAATTGTTCACTTTATATGAAACCATAACTAACACACTACTCTATATGAGAATTATAATATAAAAGACAAAAAAATAATATATTTATAAAAAAATATCTTTGAAGAACTATACATGAGTGTACAAGATCATGTACACTTGTGGAGGAGAATTATTTAGGAGTTGAATAAATTTTAGATTGAAGAAATTTTATATTTTAGTAGATAATTTGAGTGATCACATACATTTCACAAGGGGGAGGGAGCATCCAGGGGGGTACAGGGTGTCCATGGGGGGTGGAGGGGCCATCAAGGGGGGTCAGAGGTGTTCTGGGGGTGGGGGGCTATCTAGGGAGGTCGGGGTGTCCAGGTGGGCGAGCTGTCCACGAGGGGTGGTCGGGCTGTCCAGGGGGGTAAGGGGAGTCCAGGGGGTGGGCGGGCTATCCAAGGGGGTGAGAGGGGTGTCTAGGGGGTGGGTGGGGCTGTCCGGGGGGGGGGGGGTGGGTGGGTGGGTGGGTGGGTATGGGGTGTCCAGGGGGGGTGGGCAGGCTGCCCATGGGGGTGGAGGGGCTGTCCAGGGGGGTACGAGGTGTCCAGGGGGGTGGGAGGGCTGTCTAGGGGGGTGGGCGGGTTCTCCATGGGGTGGTTGGGCTGTCCACGGGGGTGGAGGGGTTGTCCAGTGGGGTCGGGGTGTCAAGGGGGTGGGTGGGGGGGGGGGGTTTCTAGGGGGTGGGGGTGTCCGGGGGGATGGGGGGTGTTCGGGGGGGGGGGGGGTGGTGGGCGGGTGTCCGGGGGGGGGGGGGGGGGTGCTGTCAACAAGGCTGGGGGGGGGGGATGTCTAGGGGGTACGGGCTATCCACAGGGGTGGGCGGGCTATCCACGGGGGTGGCGGGCTGTCCAGGGGGGGTCAGGGGTGTCTAGGGGGTGGGGGGGCTTTCCAGGGGGTGGGGGGTTGTCTAGGGGGTACGAGGTGTCCAGGGGGTGGGCGGGCTGTCCAGGGGGTGGTGGGGGTGGCAGGGCTGTCTAGGGGGTATGGGGTGTCCAGGGGGGTGGGCGGGCTGTCCACAGGGGTGGGGGCAGTCCACGGGGGGAGGGGGTGTCCAGAGGGTGGGCAGGGCTGTCCAGGGGTGGTACGGGGTGGGTGGGCGGGCTGTCCACAGGGGTGGCGGGGCTGTCCAGGGGGTACGTGGTGTCCAGGGGTTGGGTGGGCTGTCCACGGGGGTGGGGGGCTGTCCAGTGGGGTACGAGGTGTCCAGGGGGTGGGAGGGCTGTCCACGGGGGTGGCAGGGCTGTCTAGGGGGGTCCAGGGGTGGGGGGTGGATTTCTAGGAGTGGGGGCTGTCTAGGGGGTACGAGGTGTCCAGGACAGCCTACCCCCTCCCCCTTGGACATCCCATACCCCAACCTAGAGAGCCCACCCCCCACTAAACAAAAAACAAAAAACAAACCCTTTACCCCCTGCACTAAACAAACCTCACTAAACATACCATTTACGATGTATGCAGTGTAGAATAAAAAAACATAAAACAAACAAAGGGTTCGGTACTCCAACCTCAATAAATCTAATTTAACCAAAATCAAAACATCAAACATAAAATATAAAAAATGAAGAACACTAAAACTAAGATAACACTTACTAATTTGAAGTGTAGAAATAAAAATTTGTTTGATTATAGAAGGATCTTCAGCTAGAAGGTATTTCGCAGCCGAGAATATGTCGAGAGGAGGTCTAGATTAGGTCTGCAATCAGACCTACTAGGAGCTAGGGCGCTGGATATTTGGGGGGAAACATTCCCAAGTCAAGCGCACACCATCGGTGAATAAAGTTTAGGATTCTACACGAATAGGTTGTTCATGGATCGTAAAGAGGTTTAATTTCATAAAGTATAGACAAAAAGATTTATTTTTAAATTTGAGATTAATAATAAAGTATGTCAATGATACTATACACATCATAAAGAACACAAAACATTGATACTTTTAAGGGATAGTTTATAAACCATATTCTATATACTCACAGACATCTACTAATCAAGTATTAGTCATTGATTCAATATCATATTGTGTGAATCATAAAATTTTCTAAAATCCCTAGAAATAGGGAATAATGATGTGATCTTTCTAGATATTGAAATAAATGGAGAAATCAGGGGAATAGTGATTCTTTGTCTATATTTGGGAAGATGTTTAAGGATTCTAACCTAGATAGGAGGGTTGTAGCCGATCAGATGGAATACCTCAGGTTAGGGTTCACCTGCGCGTGGGGGCTTCTGGAAATCGGGGGAAATGAGTTCTGTGCTTCTATGTAATCGTGGGTGGGGCTAGTGTATTTGGGGAGACCTTTCCCAACAGTTTTTAAAAACCATTAAAAAAATCATGGCCTTTACCAACAGTTTTTACAAACCGTTGGAAAAGGGTGCAAATGTTGTGGATTTCCCAACGATTTCTTCAAACCGTTGGGAAATCATTCACTAAACCAACCTTTACCAATAGTTTGAATAAACCGTTGGTAAAAGACCTCTATACCAATGGTTCTACCGAACCGTTGGTATACAAGTGTTGGGAAAACCCAAATTCCCAGTAGTATTAATTTGATTTTGAATGTGTAATTTTACCTTAGCATGATCATCTATGAAGTTAATTCTATTTGGATCTTTGGTTTCCTTATTTATAGGATATACATGAAACTATGGAGTGAATTCCATATGTCACTAGTATCATCCTTATTGGCTAAGCATCCTATAAATGTTGAGCCAAAAAGAAATTAAAATTTTTATGCGCATTGGGATATGGATCCTTTAGATTGGAAAAGGGATATAACTCCTCTAACCACTGTTAGTTACCTACCCTCTTTCCCCCACCTCTACATTACTTTATAATAAACTTCCTATAAATATTTCTAGAAACAACATTAGATGTTCATGGATATTTTATTCTTACTATAGGGGTATATTCCTCATACATTGTGCTATTAAAAAATCAATCTCTCTACTATAGATAATTCCTTCCACTTCTTATGGATATATTAGTTCTCTTTCTCTATGGTAGGAGGAGAACTCATATAAATAAATTCTTCTCCTAGAAACACCATTGGATATTGCTTGATTCATAATTTATTGTATTCATGATAGAAACTGATTACACAATCCTCTTACAGGAGTGTGATTCTTTCATAGGTATCCTCACATTAAATTATAAACCATATTTTTCATGTAACCATTTGATATTTATCTATGTACACATTGGTAATAAGAGCAGAGATAAAACTATGGTGGCTGTAGAACTAGTGGGTGAAATGATATTGGGGATTTGATTAAAAAATCATTCAATTTGTGATTCATTCCAAAAAAATTCTATCATAGAGTTTCACACTTTATAAGAACTCTTTATAACTACTAGATTCATCATACATGATCACTCAAGTCGACCAACTAACATTTCATTAAAAATTGAACTATGTTTATATCAAAAAAGAATTGATGATATCTAGGCCATCAACCATTATTGGTTGGGCTCCAGAGATACTCGAGAAAAATGGGTGGAACCTTTCTTGAGGAATTTCTACTAAATTTTGGAATTCAGGTAGCCAAAATTGGATTGGGATCCATACATAGAGAATATTAAAAATCAACAATATATGAAATGGGTATTGACCCTAGTATATATATTGAAGATACTGGTAGATCTTCACTATCAATAATACTATAAACTTAAAAGATATGTTTTTGTGCCAGCTACATCATAATGAAAAATTCTCTTGGTCAAACAATAGCATGGGATTCGCTAATCGATTGAAAATACCCACTTAGCCACATTTTAAGGAAACTATCTAAGTGTAATCTAGAATCTACATCAAGAATGATCATCAATACCACCTCCTTGTAACACCCTAATAATTTTGAATATAATTTAATTTAGTTAAAAAATATGTTGGATAGATTGATTTACACACAACACCTGACTAAAACAAACTTCAGTAAATTTTATTAAGATAAAATATTACAATAACATTTAAAAATTAACATGATATATAATAATATTTTTTTTATAATATTTAATTGAGTTATTTTTATTATAGTAAATATATATTTTTATATGTATCACATATTATTATTATATGATGTATTTATAAAATCCATGTAAATGTTTATAATAATGCACAAAAAAATATTTAATTAATTATTATTAATTAAGTTATCAATATTAAATAATTATGAATAAAATCACTTTGTGATAAAAATATTTTTTCTCAAATAAGTATAATTTTTTTCAAAAAAATGTTGAATTTTAAACTAATAAATCACTTGTAAGAATCTGAGTTTTTTGAACGAGTCAAAATCCCGACCCTGTTTGAATTTTGGACTTATTCCTAAGAGAATTGGGAAAATCTGGGAAGTCCTGAAAATTTCCAGACTACACGCCGTGTACTATAAAGTACACGCCTTGTATGGGTTGGGCGAGTACCAGCAGTGTGCTCGCCGAGTACATGCCGTGTATGAATTTCCTACTACATGATGTGTAGTGTTATTCGACACGCCGTGTATTCCCTTTCTGCGTACTGGCTTGGTTCAAGCCGCGTGTCAACCCGTGTGTTGTGCCCAAGCCATGTGGCTATCTTCGATTAAGTCAGAGTACAGAAAAGGCCACTACACGACATGTAGTACTTAAATAAACATCGTGTAATTTTTTTATTCATTTAAATGAAAGAGCGTCGTGTCTCTTTTCCATAAAAACCTTCTTCTTCCCCTTTTTCAGACCTTGCTTCTTTGGGAGGCCGAAAACGTTTCCTTCCCTAGATTCTTCATTCGATATCTGTTCTTCAATCCGTCGATGGTTGCGGGATCGCAACAGCGAGGCTAAACCCATGAACCCTATTCTGTTCTTGATCCCTTGCCTCATGCGTCGCAGTTTCCATCCAAGTGGAATTGACGGTATTTGATGGAAACATAGATCTATGAAGATTGTATTTGAATTGGAGCTTGATATCGAACGTTCCTATGTTTACGAGTCTCAAATAGGTGGTGTATACCTCTTTTTGTGTTTTCATAGACTTTTGGGTGGTGCAACCTATGACGCATTTTCAGGTATTTTGAGCGAGACCCTAATTTACCTGCTATTGCCTATTTAATTGTTTATTTGACCTATGAGATTCCTTTGGGTATGCCCTGTTACATGTTTTTCTTGAGCGATGCCGAGTGAGGGGCCGTTTCTCATCGGGGCATTTTGGATGGGGGATTCCAAAATGGTTATAATTGTTTTGTATTGTTTTAAACTCTTGAGTTTAGTGTATTGAACCTTGATATGAATTGTTGGAGACCTTAAAGACCCTTGTTCTGGTATGGGACAACACTTGGTTAGCACATAAAACTATTTAGATTGTTTTGTCTATTTATGTGTTTTGTTTAAATGTTTTATATATGTAATTGTTGAATTGCATATGCTGGAACCTTTGGGCTGTGTTGGGCATTAATCAGATATTCTTGAGTGATGCTGATCATAGGTTAGGCTTGGTCGGGTTACTTTGGGTGGTTTTGACTACGGGATTGGGCATCATGGGCATCGGGTTGAGGCAGGATGACTGTCAGGTTGGGCATGGCCTGGGTTACTGGGATGTCAAGGCCATCAGACTTGAGTATCATGGTCGTAGGGACATGAGGTGTTAGAGGTGTTGTGGATTGGGTACTATTTTGGTGATTACCGCTCACCCAGAACTATGAGTAGTGTGCACACAGAGAGACTCTGTGATGATGTGGTTTTGACCACTCATGTGGGTAGATGCACCCGTTAGTTGCGGTTTAGGTACTATTGGTTTGGGGGTGCTTGCCATAGGAAGCCACGTGGGTGGTGAGGAGACTTCAAGGAATAGAATTGAGGCTATCAGGTTGGGGGTAGAGGCTCACCGTTATTTTGAGGGAAGACATCGCTATCCCTCTGGTTACTTTATTTTGAGGGCATACATCGTTGTCCCTCCAGTTACTTTATTTGAGGGAATACATCATTGTCCCTCCAGTTACTTATTTGAGGACATGTATTGTTGTTCCTCCGGGTTACTATTTCTTGGGCGTGCCTTCGGGACGTCGGTACTTGAGACGCGGTGTCAGGGGGTACATGGTTCCGGGTCACATGATAGAGCTTCCAGCATTGGCCGAAGCAGGTGACACTCTTTGGTGGCTGCTGAGCACCAGTGGGTTAGTGTTTATTTGTGCATCATATTGTTTACTGTTTTCCTTATAACTGCATGCCTATTTAAACACTTATATCAGGTACACACCTTTGTGTGGTATCCTACTGAGATTTCTCTCACACCCTGCATGTAACAACCCGAGATTGTATGAGAATTATTCTTTTTTAATTTCTTTCATGTCTTTTGTTGTACGCTACACCAAGATTATCTTGCTCTATACGCAACACCGTATTAGCTTGCAGTATATGCAACACTATTCTTGGATCATGTTACACACAATTTCAAGTTTGTTTGATAGTAGTTATTCAACACAACATTGAGTGTATATATATATATATTCAATGTATAAATTAAATATGGTTGGATTTTGTTATATGCAACAACAAATGAGTCTTTCACTACACGCAACCCTGACTTGTCTTGCATTACACGCAATCACGACCTTCCTCAATAGCGTGTGTAGTACGCAATACCGAGTTTCACCAGACAATGATATATTATTATAATAGTATAAACTAGCCGTTATGAATAGTATTAACTGAATTTTCAATTTTATAACATTATAATTTATCTTACACATTTTCTATAATGCGGTATCAAAACAAAATAAGTTTTTTCGGATAAAAGAAGTATTTTTCAAAAAATACAATTTTACCGCCTTTTGATGGCGCACCCATTTTAAATCTAATTTTTGACATGTTTATAAGTTCAATTTAAAAAAATAAAACACTTTTTGGAATTAGGATTTAAAAATTTACTTTGGATAAAATTTTCATATTATTCTGATAACTTTCATATTTTAATGAATAGTAAAAACACGCTATATTTTAATTAAAAACAACTTTTTTCATTGTAATAATTTATATGGTTAAATTATAATATTGAATGATTTTAAAGTATAAATATAATATATTTTTACCATTTAATATAATGTATGTAATTATCATTGATTTTACATTGAAATCATAGGTAAAATCATTTCAATCTTTGACAATGTTTTAACTTTTAAAACCTATTTTCTTAACAACAGGATTAATTTTAAATTAATTACTGAAACTTCTGTGTTTTGAATTTTGAAAAATGGATTCCATATTTGGGTTCAGTGGGTCCAAATTATGTTAATAGGTTACTTTTATTTTTTTGACATTATGAATAATAACTACGGTAATTTTTATTTACTACAGTTAAAGGTAAATCAGGTAATTAAGGGTAAACATAAGATTATAAAATTACCCTAACACTTGAAAAAATCCTATTGGATGACTAAAAGTCGACCCATATCACCTAATATTTGGATTATATTCATTTAATGGACTTTTTTCCATGAAAATAATTTAATTATTATTAAAACCAAATAAAGTGACAACATGTCACTTTCTTAAATCTTATAAGTTTAATAATTTTAATTTAGTGATAAACTTAATGAATCTTCAAAAATGAATAGTCTCCAGAAATCTAATAAAATTATATACATCATGGTAATTTATTTATAATTTTTAGGGATTAAATAATTATCATTAAAGGTGACACAATAGTGATGTTGAAATTATTTTATGGATTGAAATATCAAATAAATGGTTTTAAAATATTAAAATAAATATTATATGAACTATTTAATATGATACAAGAATTTTATAGATTACTATGACATTTTAGGAAGCTATTAAATCTTTTATTTCGAACATATATTATGTCTGGATTTTATTTAAATTCAAATAAATGAATAGTTTTAAAATTGACACTATTGTTATTTTATAAAAATAACATATTATAAAATGGTTTAAAAATCACAAAAATATTTAAAAATTATAAATTAAAATTTATATGGTCGAAAATTTCACAGGTTATCCAATTATAGACAATTTAAAATACATTATTAATTATTTATAACAATTTAAAATTTATAATCCTATTACCACAAATAAAATTAAATAGATTAAATATGGATAAATCAAGTTGATAATGTTTAAAATAAATTCCCAACTTGTCTAAATTTTATTAGTTGATGAGATTACAACCCTATATCATCTAATATTTAAATATGAGTCATTTTTGGATGTTTTTAAGTGGGTTTTAATTTATTATAAATTAATATTTTTGAGGTTTCTAAAGGTGCCCCTCTCCTCCCTTAAAAAAGGGCACCTCCTCCCTTTCATCTTTACACAACTTTGAGCCTTCAAGCTCAGACAAAACATTCCCATTTCCCTTCTAAACTTCCCTAGAAATATTCCAGAGGTCCTGGTCTTCTTCAAAGACCAATTTTAGTGTCCTAAGAGGAGGTTTCAAAGAGGCGTGTCGAAGAAGAGGTAATATCCGTTACCGATTCTTTCAAATTTATTTCTTCTTCTACTTCCTATTCTTTAGTTGTTTCATTATGAAGTAAAAAAATCATTATCCCTCATATAATGATATTTGATTATAAATATTAACAACCCCATTCCACCTTCTATCCATCCTACGGAAAATGAAATCACTGCGCGTGCGTACGTACGGAATACCGTCTCCACGTCGTGGTGTAATCTGTTTTTCCATCACCACCTTACTTGGATGGGTATAATGATGTAAAGAATAACTATATATGGTTATTATAACATCATATTTATTCTAAGATATTATATCATCCATTCCAATACTATTCAATAAATATGGGAACGATATCATTACTCGTGCGTACGTACGGATTACCGTCTCCACGACGCGATGAGATTCATTTTCCATGTTAACAATTAAATAATAATTATAAAGAATATATAATAAGTAATCATGAAATATATGAAATAATAATTCTACTGGATTTATGTATATATATATATGGATTTCATCTATTTAATTCCATTCAATTCAATAAGGAAACGCAAACAGCGTTCATGCGTACGTACGACCTACCGTCTCCATGAACGGTGTATTTCTTTTCCTTTATTGATATATTATATATATGTATATTATGAATATATATTATATATAAATCATATTTTATATTATTTAATTATGTAATCATGATCTAAGTAATTATATTAATAATTACAAGTCAAAACATGGGCGATAAATGAAACGATTTTACCCAAAACGCTACTTTAATATGAATTTACAAAAGAACGGGTAATATAAAGTCATAAGTGAACCATATATGATATCATAACAATGAATATGATTCTTTAATAATTCAATGACATTATTTAAATCATTATACATGAGGTTTGGATACGTAAGAAGCATATCGGACCTAAGGTAAGGGATAATTTTTCAATCTCATTTTTATCTGAGATTGCTTATACGTAAGTATTTACTGGGGTTATATTTTTCATCCATGTCCATAAGAATGTCTTTCATAAAGTGTTTAATATTCTTACACATATGTTTAAAGTCATGTTTACCCCTCTTTGACTTTTACATTGTGTTATGGAAATAATCTTTCTTTTGTTTACCATATGAGGAACATTTCGACTTTTTCGACAAAAAGTACGAGGAGAATGTTATATTTAACTTATAAGGGTGAATGGATTTTTACAGTTTCATAATGCCTCATTTTCATGAAGATTAATCTACAAGATTTCATGATTATTTTCAACAAAACCCTTTTTTTTAAAATTGCATGGCATTTTTTGAAAAGAAAATGATTTTGAAGAAGAAAGGATATTTTCCTCAACAATTCATTTCAAGTGTTTTATGAAAACTATTTTCCATATTAAATGACATTATTTAATATGTTTATGTTTCAAGTATAATGTCTCTATTATTTACATGGTTTTATTCTTCTTATGATGAAATTATATCCATTTTTTTATATGGATTATGTTATGATGACATGATGTTTAAGAATCCCATTCTATTACATGGGTTATGCTATGATGTATGATTTATGATTTTGTGGCACACAAAAGAATGATTTCACTATGAGATTGGTGGGACCTATATCTCCCTCCAATGCATTGTGTAAAGATTTATATCTCATGAGATATACATGGCTGGAACGACAAGTAAATCCGGTTCAGTAATACAGGGCTGGAACGACAAGTAAACCCGGTTCGGTAAGGGACTTTGTCCACTAAGATGGTCTTGGTAGCAATGCCTTGGCTACTATGGAAATCATATCATGTGCTTAATGGTTTTCCATAATTAAATGTTTTATTCCCACGCTATTTTATCATGATTGATGTTCCATTATGATCGATGCCTTATGTACTTCCATGTTTTATGTCATTTCTCAAGATCTTGATGTTTAAACATTATGTTCATGTTTTTAAGTTAAAATATGTATGGTTTGTTTTATTTTCTCCATTATTACCCTTACTGATCATTTGAGCTCACCCTTTTTATGTTTTGTTTCCCCCCATGATTAAAATAAAGGTTTTAGGTAAGGAAACAAAAAGGGGAAGATCGTTATGGGAGATGTTGAAGATATTTCAACATGATTAGAAGTTTATATTAAAAGTTTCCAAAGACACTAAACTATTACAGTCCTTTGGTGTCTATTGTTTTTATGTATTAAGTATTCCTCAAAAGTAATGTAATGTCTATGTATGTCAAGCTTTGGGTCTCTACACTGCAGGGGCCCTTCGGTACACGTGCAGACTTTATGGATTTACGTGCCGGAAAGAGATCAAATTTAGGATCTTGATTGTATTAGCTATCATATGGGGATGGTAGGGACCTTGAGGTCTTTCCTAGCTGGAGTTTACTTTGTTTTTCTTTATGTCCTGTATCAGCATGCTTACTTGTTTTTTAGCTACATTTGGTTAGCCAATGGCTCCCTTTTACATATGGATATGTATGACCTTCTTTGGATGCATGTTTGTTGTTCAGTATTATTTATAAGTGATCATCATGTTGTTGTGTTTACTTTCTGCTACTATTGTTTATATCTATTGCTTCTATTGTTTATTGATATTGAATGTGCTTCTGCTCTGTGGGTCTGGTTTCAAGTCTGTTGAGTTGTTTATTTCACTAAATTTTTATTATTATACTCAAACCAGTACCATTATTATCTTCCGAGAGGGTATAACCTCCCCACTATACCTATAAGACCCTCGCTGCTAGTTGGTAGCCTTTGGAGTTCAGGGAGGTGTGCCTATTGTAGTAACACCCAACCCGTTTTTTACTGTTCGGGTGGATGTTTGGGTCCGAGTCATTACAAAGTGGTATCAAAGGAGTTCTTTACAGGGATTTAGTAGCAGTGTTTCGCTGTCTACTAATGAGATTGAGACTTCTCTTTTATTTTCTACTGGTTTTATTATTTGAGATATGGTAGATTGAAGATAGGTTGTTACTAGAACTAAGTTTCTAGCTTGTGCTTGGGTGCATGCAGCTCCAGGTACGAGGGATGAACCAAGTTTCCATGGGTGGGAATTGCTGTTTGCTTTTTCTCAGATTATAGTTTATATGATTTCCACCTTGGTGGCTCACTTGGTGTATGATGTTATTGATTTTGATGTGTAACCCTTGACCTGGTACGGTAGGGGAGAATTGGACCTTGGACTAGTATGGCAAGGCTTGTTTTCTTTGCTTTTGATAGGCACATTTTAGGGTATTTCAATTTCATAACTTCATGTATGCTTTGTGATGTGATAATACCATGTTAATAATGTCAAATTCCTTACATTTTATGCTTTGGAATTTGAATAGGTGAAATCCCCGATAGAATTTATTATTTATTGCAATGTGCTATGCCATGATTTTTATATTTGTAGAATTGCATGTGGTAGGGTATTTGGGTCTATATTTTATGAGAGCAGGCAGGTACTATGGTTGAGGTGACTTTGATCACTAGGATTGGGCGACTCGGTCGTCAATTTGAGGGAACGTTAATTGTCAAGACAGGTATGGACCGAGGTACTTTTGATACTTGGTTCTGTTAAGGGCGAGTAAGGAGGCCATGAGGTCGGGATCCATGGGGGCATTGTTGCGGTGGGGGAGAGTAAGGGCAGTAGTTATGAAATTCCTTTTACTACTTTCTTTATCTGCATTATTTATGTATAAATTGTTATGTATGTGGGTTTCCTGACCATTTATGGTATTCAACGAGTTCCTTTTTGGGAGACTCAGATGGAGCGTCAGGCGGGAGATGGTATAGTGTCGTAGGAGTAGGATTAGGTTCAGGATCCAGTGTAAGCAGAGCATGAGCTGCAGGTATGGTCTCAGGGACAAGATCAAGTTCAGGATCCAGTGTAGGCAGGATAGAAGCTGGGTTTGGCAGCGTTTGGACCATGGCTCAATGAGTATCTACGAGCTAGCATGGTATGTGTCTTGCTGGGGATCGACATAGGTGCATAGGGTATAGAGACATCTATGGTATATCTGATGCGGGAGTTCTAGTCGCATCACCTGCAAATTTTTCAGGGTGAGTGTGGTCTATAAGAAGTTGAGAACTAGATAGAGAGCATGTCGATGATCTTCGAGTAGCTTGAGATGCCTCTAGGGAGGAGGGTCAAGCTGGTGACGTACATGCTGAGAGGACCAGCAAAGCATTGGTGGGATGTACAGGTTCAGGCTCGCAGACACGAGGGAATAACATAGAAGGACTTCGAGGATAGGTTCTTTGATCACTTTTACTCAGAGACACTGAGGGCCAAGAGAGCTCGTGAGTTCTTGAGTCTTTAGTAGGGATACATGTTCGTCATAAACTATGCAACTAATTTCACTGAGCTGTCGCACTTTACACCTGGTATGGTAAGCGATGACGCGGAAAAGGCGAGGCGCTTTGAGGATGGCTTGCGACATGCCATTCAGATCCAGGTGAATATCTTCAGGCTGGGTTCATTCTCAGAGGTAGTGAATCAGGTGCTCATAGTAGAGGGAAACTAGAGGGATAGGCCCCAAGTTGTTCGGGGAATAGTTTCAGGTGATGGTTCGGACAATAGGAAGCGAGGACGGGATGAGTTCTAGTAGGGCAGTTAGGCCGGGGACTTAGTTAGACCACCTCGTAGCAGCTCTTCAGTGGTTTTCTTTCAGTGTGGAAAGCCAGGACATGTTCAGACTCAGTGCGATAGGCCTCTAAAAGAGTGCCAGGCATGTGGACAGGTTGGGCATCTGGAGAGGTTCTGTAGGCAGCCTTCTCAGACAGCTGACAAGCAGGGACCAGGACAGACAGTGGCATCTGGAGTTGGTTCAGGTTCAGTACTTGGAGAGGGTAGCCAAGGTTCAGCTGCACGCGAAGGACGTGACAGAGACAGCGTGACCCAGTTGAGGGGTCAGTGGCTGGTGGTTGGAATAGCACCGCAGGGAGGTTAGGCATCAGGAAGCCATACTTCATCCCAGGTGCATCCTATGGAGTTACCAAAGGCTGAGCAGGCTGGTGAGCCGATGAAAGTTAGAGGTACACCACGAGTGTGGCCGTGATTTCCATGTTTTTCATTTTTGGCATGACCTGTAGAGGCATGTCTGTTTTGAGTACACGTGATACACATGATCTATGTGGACTGACCAGATGATGGTTAGTGTGATTGGAACCATATCGGGCATGTGATATATTTATATATATGTATGAGATGCGTAGGATCATGGACATCGAGGATTCGGGTTACTTGATGTGCATGGCATCAAGTTTTATTTGAGTGTCCATGGGAGGTAAGACCTCGTGAAGGCGGACACCAATGCAGTGTGGGATACGTTGGGTTTCAGGAATGACATGAGAGAACCAATGAAGCATAGGGGTGACAATGCGTCACGAGAGGACCATGCATCTGGAAAATAGGTTAGTAAACCTTTTCTTGTTTTGAGTTTTGTCAGGTTGAGATCGAGCTAGGCAATTCCAAAGGTGGGGAGCCCCTAGAAGAATTTAGTCAGAACCTTTGAAACCAGGGAAGTACGGGTTACTTGATCGGAGTGGTATGTTCGGTGCCATATTTTTGTTTCATTTGATAGCTCAGGGATGAGCTATGTTAAGGTGGGGAGATTGTAAGAACTGGGTTTTTTAGAACGGGTCAAAATCCCGACCCTGTTTGAATTTTTGACTTTTTCCTAAGAGAACTGGGAAAATCTGGGAAGTTTTGGAAATTTCCAGACTACACACTGTGTACTCTAAAGTACATGCCATGTATAGGTTGGGTGAGTACCGACCATGTGCTCGCCGAGTACATGCTGTGTGATTACTATGTAGGAATTTAATACTACATGGCGTGTAGTGTTATTCGACATGTCGTGTATTCCCTTTCTGCGTACCGGCTGGGTTCAAGCCGTGTGTCAACCTGTGTGGAGCGCACAAGCCGTGTGGCTATCTCTGCTTAAGTCGGAGTACGAAAAATGCCACTACACGACATGTAGTCCTTAAATACACGCCGTGTACTTTTTTTATTCACTAAAATGAAAGGGCGCCACGTCTCTTTTCCAGAAAAACCTTTTTCCTCCCCTTTTTCAGACCTTGGTGCTCTGGGAGGCCGAAAACATTTATTTCCCTAGATTCTTCATCCGACATCCATTCTTCAATCTATTGGTGGCTGAGGGATCACAAAAACTAGGCTAAACCCATGCACCTTGTTCCATTATTGATCCCTTGCCTCACGCGTCATAGTTTCCATCTGAGTGGAATTTCTGGGATTTGACGGAAACATAGATCTATGAAGATAAAATTCAAATTGAAGCTCTATATCGAACGTGCCTACGTCTACGAGTCTCAGGTAGGTGGTGCATACCTCTTTTTGTGTTTTCGTAGAATTTTGGGTGGTGCGACCTTTGGCGCGTTTTCGGGTATTTTGAGCGAGACCCTAATTTACCTGCTATTGCCTGTTTAATTGTTTATTTGACCTATGAGATGATTTTGGGTATACCCTGTTACCTGTTTTACTTGAGAGAGGCCGGGCGAGGGGCCTTTGTTCATCAGGGCATTTTATCCTGGCGATGCCAAAATGATTATATGAATTGTTTTAAACTATTGAGTTTAGTATATTGAACCTTGATATGAATTGTTGGACACCTTAAAGACCCTAGTACTGGTATGGGACAACACTTGGTTTGCACATACAACTATTTAGATTGTTTTTCCTGTTTATGTGTTTTCTTTAAATTTTTTATATATGTAATTGTTGAATTGAATATCCTAGAACCTTTGGGTTGTGTTGGGAATGGCCCATATATTCTTGAGTGATGATGATCACAGGTTGGGCTTGGACGAGTTACTTTGGGTGGTTTTGACCATGAGATTGATCGTCATGGGCGTCGGGTTGAGGTAGGATGACTGTCTGGTTGGGCATGGCTCAGGTTACTGGGATGGCAAGGCCACCAAACTTGAGCGGCATGGTCGCAGGGACACAAGGTGTCAGATGTGTTGTGTCTTGGGTACTATTTTGGTGATTACCGCTCACCCAGAACTATGAGTAGTGTGCACATAGAGAGACTCTGTGATGAGGTGGTTTTGACTACTCATGTGGGTAGAGGCCCCTGTTAGCTGCGGTTTAGATACTATTGGTTTGGGGGTGATTGTTGTAGGAAGCCACGTGGGAGGTGAGGAGCCTTCAAGGAATAGCGTTGAGGCTATCGGGTTGGGGGTAGAGGCTCACCGTTATTTTGAGGGCAGACATCATTGCCGCTCCGGTTACTTTATTTTGAGGGCAGACATCACTGTCCCTCTGGTTACTTTATTTTGAGGGTAGACATCACTGTCCCCCCGGTACTTTATTTGAGGGCAGACATCACCGTCCCTCCAGTTACTTATTTGAGTACATGTATTGTTGTTCCTTCGGGTTACTATTTCTTGGGCGTGCCTTCGAAAAGTCGGTACTTGAGACGTGGTGTTAGGGGGAACATGGTGCCGAGTTACATGACAGAGATTCTAGCATTGGCCGAAGTAGGTGACAATCCATGGTGACTACTGAGCACTAGTGGGTTTTTGTTTATTTTTGCATCATACTATTAACTGTTTTCCTTATAACTGCATGCCTGTTTAAACACTTATATTAGGTATTCACCTTTGGGTGGTATCCTACTGATATTCGTCTCACACCCTGCATGGGCCCTTCAGGACGCGTGTAGACTTTATGGATTTACGTGCAGGAAAGAGATCAAATTCAGGAGCTGGAATGTATTAGATGTCACATGGGGAAGGTAGGAACCTTGAGGTCTTGCCTAGATAGATTTTACCTTGTTTTTCTTTTTGTCTTGTATCAACATGCTTACTTGTTTTGTAGCTACAATTGGTTAGCCATTAGTGCCCTTTTACATATAGATATTTATGACCTGCTTTGGATGCCCGTTTGTTGTTTAGTAGTATTTATAAGTGATCATCATGATGTTGTGTTTACTTTCCTCTTTGGTTGTTTATATCTATTGCTTCCACTATTTATAGATATTGAATGTGCTTCTGCTCTGCGGGTCTGGTTTGAGTTTGCTGAGTCATTTATTCCGCTGCATTTTTATTATTACACTCAGACCAGTACCATTATTATCCTTTGAGTGGGTATAACCTCCCCACCATACCTATAAGACCCACGCTGCTAGTCAGAAGCCTTTGGCGTTCGGGGAGGTGTGCCTAAGGTAGTAACACCTGACCCGTTTAGCACTATTCGGGTGCGTGTTCGGGTCCGGGTTGTTACATCACTATTGAAAAAAATGGAATGCATTAACAAAATATATAAAAATTTATTTAATGTTCATCTGGATATTTTCACTTGAAAAGGAATATGGATACATACTTTTTATAATATTTTTTTAAAGTTTTATATTATATACATGTTTATAATAAAATTAATTTTTATGAAATCTAGAAATTTATTCTAATAAAATTCTATTAATGTAACACTCAGAGATTTTGTGAAATATATATTTTTGAATTAATTTATATTTTTGATATTTTTCATTTCACATTACACTAGAAATAGTTCTTATATATATATATACATTAAAAACACTAATTCAAACATTCCTTTCACACACAATACCGACATGGCTTGCGCTACATGCAATACCAATCTAGCTTGCACTGCACGCAATACCGACTCAGCTTGCAATACACACAATAAAAACTTGGCTTGAACTACAAAACAATACTGACTTGGCTTGCACTACACACAATACCAACCTCTGTTACATGCAATACCAACCTGGAACTCTCTACCTACAACACCAACTAGGCGTACACTACACGCAACATCGATGTTTTCTACCAAACATCATCTTCTTGTTAAAATTATTTAATCGAGATAATTATAACATGGAAACTAAACTTATTAATATGAATAGTAAAAAATAATTTTAAAATATTATTTATAATTTTTTTATACAGAGAAAAATTTTTGAAAATGAAAGATATTATTTTTGGCAAAGTTTTTTATATTTAAAAAGACCATTTTCTCGAATAAACCACTTTTAATAATAAAATTAATTTTAAAAACATATAAAAATTTAATTTGAAAAAAAAATTCATTTTTGAATTTATAATACTGAAATTATATTAGGATGAATTTTTGGGATTTTTTTGAGAAACTTCATTTTTTTATGAATAGTAAAAATACAACATTTTAGTTTATAACTGCCTTTTCGTTTAAATAATTATTAATGTTAAGTTATACATTAAATTTGTTTTAAGGTTAAATTAGATCAATTATAAATATATTAATACAATTTAGGTCATTATAATCAATTTAACTTTAAAATTGAACATACAAACTTAATAGACTTTCACACTTCTTTCTACATAAAAAACTTGTAATTTCACCCCGTCTACGGGATTAGCATTAATATTAATTTTTCCACTTTTGTGAGTTGAATTTCTAAAAACTAAAATAAATCATTTTAATTAGTATAATATTCAGATTCTAATAATATCAACTTAATTTTTGACAAAAATTATTACTAAAAGTGATTAAAACTAATCACAACGATTAAGGTAAAATTAAGCTTAATTGGGGACTAAACCTTAATATTAGGGTCCCAAATGACCTATAAACCTATCCAAAACACATTTTATGACCATATATCTTCCATAAAACTTCTATTAATTATTATTTTTGGGTTTGGTATTACTTTTTTTAGGTAATAACATGTGTAAACCTAACTTATTTTTAAAAATTCCAAGTGAGTCATTTTCCTTCCCTATAAAAGGCCACCATTAATCCCTGTTCCTCACACCTATAAAGACTGTTGGATCACCCAAACTCTACTAAAAAAATCTCCCAACTTCCCTCACTTCCTCCTTGTATCAACCATTTGTTCATAAAGTTTTCCAAGTAATCATTTTGGCGCAAACCAAAAGGAGTTACCAGATTAAGAGGTAACATATTCTCTCAAGATCTATAATTTCATTTCCATTATACACCCCCTAAAATATTTTATTTTTCATGATTATATAATAACACCAATATCCTCAATATACTAGGATGTTTTTATGTAAATATTTCTACCTATACTTCTATACACCTCCATCTAATAGGTAACGAACTTACTGTTTCTGTGTGCGGTGAGCTACCGCCTCACGAAACGATGATTGTTCATTTTTCCTTCACCACCTATCATGGTGGCCATTATGATATAAAATCAATTTATATATGTTTTATATGATATTTATATATCTTTAATCTTCTTTAATCCTTTTTACAACACATTTCTCTTTTTACTTTCCATTTGGTGTTAATATGATAATTTCGTTTGTGAAAGTGTGGACTACCGCCCCCTCAAAGTAAAGTGATTCGTTCACATACTACATGGAATGTATTAAGGATGAGTTTAGTGAAATTATATGATATATATGATATAATCCTGATAATATAATAATTATATATATATATACATATACAAATGTCATTTTAATACTTTCTTTCAATACAACAATAAAAATGGAAACAACATTCATACGTACGTACGACTTACCGTCTCCATGAACAATATATTCCATTTAATACTTATATATATTATATAAATTATTATAATACAAATATAATGTATATATATGATATTTATATCATGTTTTACATTCTGGGATCATTATATAAGTATAAGGACCAAAGATATGACAAGTTAAGACACGTGCGAAGAACAAAGCGGGTATTACCTAAAGTAAAACCTTAACAAAGTATTGTTAAAAATCTGGTAATATAAGTCATAATAAAACCATATATGGAATTATATATAATAATATAGTTCTATAAAATAATTATAATAAATTTATATTTAATATATAGGTGGTTTTAATGAGTACAAAAAAAGTCAAGACATAAGGTAAGAGAATTTCAACTCACTTTATTTCTACGAGATACATGATTTATTCACCACCCATTCCTTTTGTGTGGTGTGAATACTGACCATGGATGTAATCTATTATTATTATAATTAAATTTATGTATATTTACATATCAATTATGTGATATTTATTTCATGGGGTTAATGTTTCAAAAGATACCAAATTGGTAAAGTAGTTTTTTCTCAAATTGGTTTTTTGAGACACATGTTTTGTTATGCACCTATGTTCTTTAATGAGGAGTATATGATTCCAATTAACATGTTATATACTGAATATCATTATTTTATTTATATTTTATTCTTCATGTAATTTCATTTTCTTACATGAATAGTATGATCCCAATTAACCAAGCAGTAATAGTTTATTGAAACAATCTCATCGCTTTTCAAGATTATTAATAATTATGATTCTTTTGATGAAATATTATGATACATATCTCAAGAACACTCATGATATTTCTTATCCTTGGTTAATTCATGATATATCCATGTATTAGAACCATTTTCACTCATCTGTACATAAGATAATTAAGAAAATGTTTTTAAGAAAAATATGACAGTATCTCTCTCTTCAGATAGAAATCTGTTTTATTTTAGAACCATGTGTTCAAAAATGTTTTCAAAAACATTTTCAAATGAAATTTGAAGACCAATTTCAAGTAAAAAGGATTTTAAAAATGTTTTATGGTTTAAAATATTCCTTTATATTTTTTCAAAATTATTTTCAAATAAAAGTTTTTTAAAAGATTTTCAAGCCTTATTTACAAGTTTTCAAAGTATTTTTAAAGAAATGGTTTTTAAAACATTTTCAAGATTTTTTCATATGTTTTTAGGTAAAAAATTTTTCAAAATTTTTTTAAGCTTTAATTATATATTTTTCAAATTATTTTAAAAGATAAATGTTTTTAAATTTTTTTAAATATTATTTTATATGTTTTTAAGGAAAAAGGATTCTAAAATGATTTCAATTATTATTAATAAGTTTTCATGATATTTTCTAATAAATTAATATTTAAATGGGTTTATTTATTAAAAAGAGTTTTTTGAAGATGAAAAAATATTTTCCTCAAGAAATGTTTTTTAAAGAGGTTTTAAAATTATTTTACATCTAATATGACATCCGTTGATGTTACTCATTCCCTTCTAGAAAATGATATAAAGGTTCTATTCATATACTTTCTAGGAATATGTTATTCTTAATTTCATGGTCTTTATGAAACCCATTTATCTTTCACTGGTTATATGTTTATGAAAATCGATTTCTTTTCCATAGATTATATGCTTTTGAAACCTATTTTTTTATGTGTTATGCTTTGATGAAATGATTTTGAAACCTATATCTTTTCTATAGTTTATGATGTGATAAAATTTTAATTATATCCATTTCATTTTTTTATTATGATTTTGCTGTTTATAGAACCCATATTTTTTCATGGGTTATGATATGATGAATGTTTTGTGGCACATGCGTGTATGATTTCATTATATGATGGATGAGACATATATCTCCTTCCAATTAATCAGGTAATGATAAATGTTTTATGAGATCAAAGGGTACACGGGATGGAATCCATAGCCTAAAACAACAAGCTAAATGAGAGGAAATCCCATTCCCAAAACAAGAGGGTAAACGAAGGAAATCCCAAGCTCGAAACAAGAGGGTAAATGAGAGGACATCACAAGACTAAAATAAGAGGGAAAATGGGAGGAAATACCAAGTCTGAAATAAGAGGGTATACAGAAGGACATCCCAAGACCAAAAAAAGAGGGTAAATAGGAGGGAATCCCAAGCCCGAAGTAGGTACACTAGTGATTAACCCATGACTAACATGTTACAAAGGCCTTGATAGGCCGCCTTGACATAGGGTTTTCATATGTGTTTGTCAAAATTCCATGTTTTATTCCTATATTATGATTTAATGTCTTATGTTCAATATTTCATAATGATTCATGTGTTATGAAATTTCAATCATTATTATGATATTTTATATGCATGTTATAATCTTCAAATGTTATGCTCAAGTTCCAAACCCTTTTGTTCTTGTTATGCTTACACATTTTCATTATTTATCCTTACTAAGCATCTAAGCTCACCCATTTCTTATGTTTCCTTTTTACAGGTTACAAAGAATGGTTTTTGGTAGAAGTAATAAAGCTGTATATCTTTATGGGAGACGTTGAAGATATTTCAATTGGATAGAAGATTTTATTTCCATGTTTCCAAAGACACTAAACTATTACAGTCCTCAGGCATGTATTTTTTTTTCAGTGTACTAAATATTCATCTAAAATGATGTAATATCCATGAATGTTAATCCTTGGTCACTATAGTTTGTATCAAAGAAAAGGTTTAGTAAACCTTTGGAAACTAGGATGATAAAACATTAGTGACATTCCTAGGTATATTTCTAAGGATATGACTAGGGATGTATCTAAGGATAAGTAAAAGGATGAGTTAATGTTTAAGAAAATATCCGAGAATTTTTCTAAAGGATAGAGTGAGTGGTTTCCTAGCAATAAATTTATGACTAGATACTACAAGTGGATGTGGATCTGGAGAAAATGTACCTTGGGGTAACAACTCCGACAAGATGTTTTGGGCCTGATTGAGGGTAATCTGGTATAAGACGATGGGCCTTCCTACACACCTAGCTTGACACTCTCAGGCGATATTCTTTGGGAATTCATAAACTCTTCATGAACCATCATGAATAATTTAAATATAATTTGGTTATGAATAAATTAGGATGAACCTAAGGTGTCATCGATTAATGGTGGGTGTCATGATTTATATATCCTATAAGTAAATTTTAATGATTATGTGGTTTTTTCTATGATATATGTTTCTCACCCTAGGATTTTTGGTTTTAGTGAGTAGAGATAACTATAAGGAACATGGTTAACATTGAATGATTCAGATGTGAAAATTATGGGCATTATAAAATTGATTTCCCAAGTGAAAATCTCATAAAGAGAGTCATGAATGTGGTATGCATGTTGGTTATACGTTTGAAGATAATGAGACCACAAATGACATGTGAAAGGTATGTGATGTTCTTACAAGTATTGTTTACATTAATCATAGAATAATGATTATAATGAGGTTGAAGAACCTTAATACATGATTAATATTTCATATTCTAGGAAATAAGTATTAAAGAATAAGTTTATGAAGAATGAGTAATGGTTTAAGAATAAAAGTTGGATGAATGAAGTGATTATGATTTGGAATTCAAAGATAATATTATATGAATTATAAAATATTTATGTATTTTATGTATAAGTTTTTATTAAGGATTTAAAAGGATATGTTTAAGGGTGATGAATACTTATAAAAGTGAAATTTTTATTAAGGGAATGTAACCCTTAATGTGATCAAGATGTTGAGAAATTTGTATTTCACTTGGATAAAGAGATGATTTATTTGGATAAAGTATATTAGATAACACTGATTACCCTAAATCTGATTATTTATTGGTTGAAAAAGTGATCTATGTCATCATGTATGAAGTTTATTTTTTTTTGATTTAAGGAATATATCTAGTAACATTTAAAATAAGGAATAATGTATATTTTCCAAAAGAATTTTATGGTAATTAAGGTTATTACCATGTTTAAAGGGAATGTACGATGAGGGTATTCACATGTTTGGAATGTGATATCCAAGTGGAACTTTATGATATATGGGGGAAAAATATTAAGATGATTTCATGACATTGTTTCCAAATATTTTATTTTTAATCTTTGGGAAGGATTATAAGGTTAACCATTTATGGAAAGTTTAATTTAACCATCAGATGAAGTCAGTAAGATTAAATTGTTATCTCTATATATAAGGATTTATGCATATTGGATAGCCTATTAAAACTAAATTGTGCTTATGGTAACTAAAGATAAATGGGATGAATTATCAGGGATCTCATGATCTATTAGTACTTTAGGAATAAAAAAAAATAATTCTCATTCATCTCTTAGGGTAAGAGATGAAGTGAAAATCTATAAAGGCATAACCAAAGGCTGGGATTGTGTATAAGAAAGGGAATAAAACCAATTAAGTATATTTCCTTATATTAATGGTCAGTACAAAGAATTACTCAATGATAGGATAATAAAAAAATGTGTTTTCATAATAAATTAATTTCTATTGAAATGATGAAATTTTAAATCATCACATATTTATGACTTTGAGTCCATTAAACTTTGTTTTATCATTCAATTGTTTATGATTGATGACCTCAATCAATCCCTATAAATATTTACATTTTTCCTCCATGTCCAATCTTCACTCCCAACCAATGTTCTCCAATATGTAAATCCAATTATATCTTACTTTGGGTAACCGTTATGGTTCCAACTTTCCCTTTTCAATTCAAGTTTTAGTATTAATTTTTATGATGTGGGTTTCTATGAATAAAACTTTAAATTATTAAACCTTTGATAACCCAGATGAGTTTTGAGTGAGAAATTCATTTTAAGTGGGGGTAGAATGTAACAACCCGAGATTTTGTAAAATATATAGTTTTTGAATTAATTTATCTTTTTGATATTTTTTATTTCATGTGACACTATAAATAGTTATATATATAGATATATATTTATTTATATTAAAAACACTAAGTCAAACATTCCTTTCACACGCAATATCGAATTAGCTTGCATTACACACAATACCAACTTGGCTTGCACTACACGCAATACCAACTTGGATTGCGATACATGAAATACTGACTTGTATTGTGATATAAGAAATACCAACATATGTTACATACAATAACAACCTATATTTCACTACCTGAAACACCGACTAGGCGTATATTACAGGCAACACTGATGCTTTCTACAAAACATCATATTATTGTTAAAATTATTTAATCGATATAATTATAACCTAGATGTTAAACTTAGTAATATGAATAGTAATAACTGATTTTAAAATATTTTTTATAATTTTTTATAAAGATAAAACATATAGATAATGAAAGATATGATTTTTGGTAAAGTCTTTTATGTTTAAAAATATTGTTTTCTTGAATAAACCAATTTTAATAATAAAATTAATTTTAAAAAGATATAGAAATTTAATTTGGTAAAATAAACTCCATTTTTTAATTTATAATAATAAAATAAGTTTATGGTGAATTTTTTGGATTTTTCTGAGAAACTTTATTTTTTGATGAATAGTAAAAAATACTGGATTTTAGTTAATAACCACCTTTTCATTTAAATAATTATTAATGTCAGGTTATAATTTAAATTTGTTTTAAGGTCATATTAGATCAATTATAGATATATTAATATAGTGTAGGTCATTATAATAATTTTTCACTTTAAAATTTAATAGAAAAACTTAATAAACTCTGGAACTTTTTTCTACTTGAAAAACCTGTAATTTCATCCCATCGGCAGGATTAACATTAATCTTAATTTTTTTTCGCTTAAGTGAGTTCAATTTAAAAAAACTAACATAAAAAATTATAATTATTACAATATTTATATTCTAATAATATCAACTTAATTTTTGAGAAAAATATTTAATAAAAGTGATTAAAATTAATCATAGTGATTAATGTCAAATTAAGCTTAATTATGGACTAAACCTTAATATAAGGGTACCAAATTACATATACAATTGTAAAAAACCCATTATATGGAAATGTTTATTCTATAAACCTTCCAATCTTGATTTTATTGTTTTTAATGACTTTTTTTAGGTAAGAACCTGTGTACACCTAACTTGTTTTCAAAAATTCCAAGTGAGTCCTTTTCCTTCCGTATAAAAGGCCACCACCACTCCCACTTCCTTACACCTATCAATCCCATTTTATTAACCAAAATCGACTCAAATAAGATAAAAAATTCCGTCCCTTCCCCCATGAAGCCTCTCATTGGGAAGAAAGTCTTCCAAGGAATCCTTTCGGCACAAACTAAAAGAAGTTACCCGATTAAGAAGTAACATCTTCTCTCAAGATCTCTAGTTTCATTTCCATTCTGCACCCACTAAAATCATTTATTTTCTACGATTATATAAAAAAACCAATATCAAAAATATACTAGTATTTTTTTATGTAAATATTTATACCTACACTTCTACACACCTTCATCTAATTGGTAACGAACATACTGTTTCTATGTACGGTGAACTACCACCTCACGAAACAATGATTGTTCATTTTTCCTTCACCACCTATCATGGTATACATTATGATATAAAATCAGTTTATATATGTTATATATGATATTTATTATATCTTTCACCTTATTTAATACTTTTTACAACACATTTTTTTACTTTCTATTTGGCGTTAGTACGATAATTTCGTTTGAGGAAGTGTGGACTACCGCCATCTCAAAGCGATGCGATTCATTCACACACTACATAGAATGTATTAAGGATGGGTTTAGTGAAATTATATGATATATATGATATAATAATTCTAATAAAATAATTATATATATATATATGTCATTTACATACTTTATTTCAATACAACAACAAAAACCAAAACATCGTTCATGCATACATACGACTTACTGTCTTCGTGAACAGGGTATTCCATTTCATACTTCAATATATTCTATAGAATATTATAATACACATTTACTAGATATATATGATATTTTTATCATTTTTTACATTATTTAATCATGATATAAGTATAAGGACCAAAGATATAACATGATAAGACACGTGCGAAGAACAAAGGGGATATTACTCGAAGTAAAAGCTTAACAAAATATTGTTAACAAGCAGATAATATAAGGTCATAATAAAACCAGATATTTTATTATATATATGAATATGGTTCTATAAAATATTTATAATAAATTTATATTTATTATATAGGTGGTTTGAATGAGTATGATACGAGTTAATACACTAGGTAAGGGAATTTCATCTCACTTTTTATTTTCATGAGATACATGCTATAATCACCACCCATTCCTTTTATGTGGTGTCTATACTTCCTATGTATGTAGTATAAGATTATTATAATTAAATATATGGGTATTTACATATCCATTCTATTATCTTTATTTCATGATGTTAATGTTTCAAAAGTTACCAAATCAGTAAAGTAGTTTTGTCTCAAATTGACTTCTTTGAGACACATGTTTTGTTACGCACCTATATTGTTCAACAAGGTGTATATGATTACAGTTGAAATGTTATATAATGAATATCATTATATTAATTATATTTTATGATTCATGAAATTTAATTTTCTTACATTAATAGTATGATCCCAATTAATAGAGTGGTAAGAGTTTATTGAAAAAATCTCATCACTTTTTGATATTGTTAATGATTATTATTCTTTTGATGAAATATTATGATCCATCTCTCAAGAAAACCCATGAGATTAATTGTAATATATTTATTCAAGATATATCTATATATTAGTACCATTTGAATTTTTTTTACTTAATATAATTACGAATTTTTTTTTAATAAAAAATTGATCGTATCTCTCTCTTTGGACGAAAATCTATTTTATTTTAAAACCACATCTTAAAAAATGTTTTCAATTTTTTTTTCAAATGATAATTGAAGATAATTTTCAATGAAAAAGGATTTTAATTTTTTTAGGTTTTAAAAGCTTTATTTATAATTTTTCAAAGTTATTTTCAAAGAAGAGGGTTTCAAAACAATTTCAAGCCTTAATTAGAAGTTTTCAATGTATTTTCAAAGAAATGATTTTTAAAACATTTTCAAGATTATTTCATATGTTTTAAATTAAAAAGGTTTTCAAAACATTTTCATTCTTTAATTATATTTTTTAAATGTTTTTTCAAAGAAAAAGGGTTTTAAAATGGTTTGAAGCTTATTTTATAAGTTTTCAAGGAAAAATCTTTTCAAAATGATTTAAAATTTTCTTTAAAAAATTTCAAGGTATTTTCTAAGAAAATTATTTTTGAATGGTTTTATGTATTAAGAATCATTTTTTGAAAAGGATAGGATATTTTCCTCAAGAATTTCTTTGAAATATGTTTTGAAATTATATCCCATATAAGATGACATCCACCGATGTTACTCATGCCATTCTAGGAAATGATCTAAAGGTTTCATTAATATACTTTCAATAAATGGGTTATGATTAATGTCATAGTATTTATGAATCCCATTTCTCTTCCATGGGTTATATTTTTATGAAAATACATTTATTTTCCATGGTTTATATGATTTTTAAACCTACTTCTTTTCATGGGTTATGCTTTGATGAAATGATTATAAAACCTATCTATTTTCCACAGGTTATGATGTGATAAAATGTTAATGATACCCATTTGATTTTTTGGGTTATAATTTGATGTTTATAGAACACATATTTTTTCATGGGTCATGATATGATGAATGTTTATGTCACATGTGAGTATGATTTCATTATGTGATGGGTGAAACCTATATCTCACTCCAATACATTGAGTAATGATAAATATTTTATGAGCTCAAAGGGTACAGAAGATGGCATCCCAAGCCCAAAAAAGAGGGTAAATAGGAGGAAATACCATGCCCCAAACAAGAGGGTAAAGAGGAAGAAATCCTATGCCTAAAACAAGAGGGTAAATGGGAGGAAATCCGAGTCCTAAAACAAGAGGATAAATGAGAGGACATACCATGCCTGAAACAAGAGGGTACACTAGAGGATATACCAATCCCAAAACAACAGGGTACATGGGAGGGCATACCAAGCCTGAATTAGGTTCATAAGTGATTAACCCAAGCCTAACATGTTACAAAGGACTTGGTAGGCACCTTGATATAGGGTTTTTATATGTGTTTTCCAAAATTCCATGTTTTATCCTATGTTATGATTTTATATATTATGCTCAATATTTCTTTATGATTCATGTCTTATGAACTGAAAATATTTTATATGATCTTTAATATTCAAGGTATGATCTTCAAATGTTATTCTCAAGTTCCAAACCCCTTTTTTCATGTTATTCTTACACATTTTCTCTATTTACCCTTACCAAGCATCTGAGATCATCCCTTTCTTATGTTTCCTTTCTCCAGGTTATGAAGAAATATTTTAGATAGAAGTACTAAAGGTGTTGATATTTATAGAATATGTTGAAGATATTTCACTAGGAAAGAAAATTTTATTTCCATGTTTTCAAATACACTAAACTATTATGGTCCTCAGGCATGTATTTTTTCAATATACTAAATATTCATCTAAAATGATGTAATATCTATGTATGTTAAGCCTGGGTCGCTATAGTGGGTATTAAAGGAAAGGTTTAGTCAACCTTTGAAAAATAGGATGATAAAAGATTAGTGATATCCCTAGGTATATTTCTAAGGATATTTCTAGGAATGTCTCTAAGGATAAGTATAAGGCTGAGTTAACATTTAGGAAAATGTCCTAGAATTTTAGTAAAGGATAGAGTGAGTGGTTTCTTAGAAATACATCACTATCTAGATAATACAAGTGGATATGACTCTGGAACAAATGTACCTAGAGGTAACAGATCTAAAAATATGTTCCAGGCCTAAATTGGGGTAACAAACATACTATTTCTGTGTATGGCGAACTACTACCTCACGAAATGATGATTGTTCATTTTTCCTTTACCACCTATCATGATGTCCATTATGATGGAAAATATGATTATATATGTTATATATGATATTTATTATGTATTTTATCTTCTATAATCATTTTTAAAACACATTTCTTTTTTTAATTTCCATTTGGTGTTAGTACAATAATTTCATTTGGGGAAGTGTGGACTACCACCCCTTAAAGCGATGTGATTCGTTCACACACTATATGGAATGTATTAAGGATGTTTTTAGTGAACCTATATGATAATTATGATATAATAATTATACTAGAACAATTATATATATATATATATACATATTTCATTTATACACTTTCTTTCAATACAAAAATAAAAACAGAAACAACGTTCATGCGTACGTATTGATTACCATCTCCATGAACGGTGCATTCCATTTCATAATTCTATATAGTCTATAGATTAGTATAATACATATATACTGTATATATATGATATTTATATCATGTTTTACATTCTTTAATCATGATATAAGTATAATGACCAAATATATGACAAGTTAAGACACATACGAAGAACAAAACAAATATTACCTGAAGAAAAACTTTAAAAAATGATTGTTAACAAGAAATAATATAAGGTCATAATAAAATAATATATGGTATCAGATATAATAATATGGTTCTTTAAAATATTTATAATAAATTTATATTTATTATATAGGTGTTTTGAATGAGTATGAAAAGATTCAGGATACAAGGTAAGGAAATTTCATGTTACTTTTTATTTCCATGAGATATATGATTTATTCGCCACCCATTCCTTTTGTGTGGTGTTTATAATTAACATGTATGTAATATATGATTCTTATATTTAAATTTCTAGGTATTTACATTTTCATTCTTTGATATTTATTTCATGGGGTAATGTTTCAAAAGTAACAAAATCAGTAAAGTTATTTTCCCTCAAATTTCCTTCTTTGAGACACATGTTTTGTTATGAAACTATATTATTTAACGAGGTGTATATTATTACAATTGGTATGTTATATACAGAATCTCATTATTTTCATTATATTTTATGCTTAATGTAATTTTATTTTGTTACATGAAGATTGTGGCCCCAATTAACCATGTTTTAAGAGTTTATTGAAACAATCTCATTGCTTTTCAAGATTATTAATGATTTTGATTCTTTTAAGGAAATATTATGTCCATATCTCAAGAACACTCATGATATTCCATATTCTATATTTATTCAAGAAATATCCATGTATTATTACCCTTTCACACTCTTTTTTACTTATGATAATTAAGAGATTTTTTTAATAAATTTTTTGACCGTATCTCTCTCTTTGGACGGAAATCTGTTTTATTTCAAAATCATGTCTTCAAAAATATTTTCAAAAAATATTTTAAAATGGTATTTGAAGATCAATTTCAAGGATAAATTATATTGAATTTTTTATGGTTTAGAAGCTTTCTTTATAAGTTTCAAAGTTATTTTCAAAGAAATAGTTTTCAAGACGTTTTCAAGCCTTATTTACAAGTTTTCAAAGTATTTTCAAATAAATGGTTTTAAAAAAATTTCAAGATTATTTCATATGTTTTCAATTAAAAAGGTTTTTTTTTCAAGATTTCTTTTTTATGTTTCCAATTTTTTTCAAAGAAAAAGGTTTTTAAAATGTTTTGAAGCTTATTTTATAAGTTTTTAGGGAAAAGGTTTCCAAAATGATTTCAAGTATTTATTATAAGTTTTCAATATATTTCTAAGAAAATTATTTTGGAATGGTTTTATGTATTAAAAATCCTTTTTTGAAGAAGAAAGGATGTTTTACACAATAAATGTTTTTGAAATATGTTTAAAAATTATTTTCCATCTAAGATGACATCCGTTGATGTTACTCATGCACTTCTTGGAAATGATCTAAAGGTTTCATTCATATACTTTTAGGGAATGGGTTGTTCTTAATTTCATGGTATTTTTGAAAACCATTTCTATTCTATGGGTTATATGTTTATGAAAATCATTTTTTCCATGGGTTATATAATTTTGAAACCCGCTTATTTTCACGGGTTATGCTTTGATGAAATGATTATAAAACCTATCTATTTTTTGTAAGTTATGGTGTGATAACATGTTAATGATACCCATTTCATTTCATGGGTTATGATTTCATGTTCATAGAACCCATATTTTTTTATGGGTCATGATCTGATGAATGTTTTTTGACACATTCGTGTATGATTTGATTACATGATGGGTGGGACCTATATGTACCTCCAATGTATTGGGTAATAATAAATGTTTTATGAGCTCAAAGGGTACATAGGAGGGAATACCAAGCCTAAAAGACGAGGTTAAATGGGAGGAAATCCCATTACCAAAAAAGAGGGTAAATGGGAGGAAATACCAAACCCGAAACAAGAGGGTAAATGAGAGTACATCTCAAGCCCAAAACAACAGGGTAATCGGGAGGAATTCCCAAGCCCAAAACTAGAGGGTACACTGGTGGACATCCCAAGCTTGAAATAAGAGGGTACACATGAAGGAATCCCTAACCGAAAGCTAGTACATGGGTGATTAACCCAAGCCTAACATGTTACAAAGTCCTTGGTTAACCGCCTTGACATAAGGTCCTTAATTATACATGAAAAATGGGGGTTCAAAACCCATTGGGTGCAGGTTACTATAGCTGTACTGTAGCAACGACATGCACTATAGTGGTGGCAGAGTACTGTAGCAGAGGCGGGTACTGTACAGTACTGTAGCAGTACAGGTACTGTAGTAGTACTATTCACAGAATGGGCTTTGGGAAAAAAATGGGCCTACGAGCCATGTAATGGGCTAAATGACCACTAGGCCTTCGGTCTATGTAATGAGTCTCCTTCTACCCAGTTAAAGATGTATTTTCTTTGCTTTAATAATAAATGAGGCTTTGGCCCCAACCTTTAAAAAAACAATTCCATGTTTTACTCCTATGTTATTATTTCATAGATTATGTTCAATATTTCCCTATGATTCAGGTATTATGAACTTAAAATCTTTATTATGATACTTGCAATGTAGGGTAGGATCTTCAAATGTTATTCCCAAGTTCAAAATCCTTTTGTTCATGTTATTATTACGCATTTTCTTTATTTATGCATACTGAGCATCGGAGCTCACCCCTATCTTATACTTCCTTTATCAAGGTTACAAAGAAAGGTCTTAGGTAGAAGAACTAAAGGTGTATATACTTATAGTAGATTTTAAAGATCATTCACTAGGATAGAATATTTTGTTTCCAAGTTTCCAAAGACACTAAACTATTATGGTCCTCGGGCATGAATTTTTGCAATGTACTAAATATTACTCGAAAATGATGTAATATATATGTATGTTAATCCTGGGTCGCTATAGTTGGTATCAAAGGAATTTTTTAGTCAACATTTCAAAACTAGGATGATAAAAAATTAGTGAAATCCCTATGTATTTTTATAAGGATATTAATAAGGACATCTCTAAGGATAAATATAAGGACGAGTTAATGTTTAGGAAAATATCAAGGAATTTTGGTAAAGGATAGAGTGAGTGGTTTCTTAGAAATAAATCCATGTATAGATACTACAAGTGGATGTGGATCTATAACAGATGTACTTAAGGGTAAAAACTCTGATAAGATGTTTTGGAAAAAACTCTGGGTAATTTGGTACATGACAACGGGCCTTACTACACACCTGGTTTGACACTCTTGGGGGATATAATTTGGGAATTCATAAAATTTTCACGGACCATCATGAATTATTTAAATAGAAATTGGTAATAATTAACTTAGGATAAAACTAATGTGTCATCGATTAAAGGTTGGTGTCATGATTTTGACATCCAATAAGTAATTTTTCATGATTATGTGGTTTTATTATATGATATATATTTCTCACCCTGTGCTTTCTAGTTTCATTTAATGGAGATAACTATAAGAAAAATGGTTAAAATTTAATGTTTTAGATATGGAAATTATTTGAATTTTGAAATTTGATTTCGAAAGGGGAAATCTCATAAAGAGATTCAGGAAGGTGGTATGAGTATTGGTTATACTTTTGAAGATAAAGAAACCGTAAACAACATGTGAAAGGTGCATGATGTTCTTCCAAGTATTGTTTACATTAATTATAAGAAGAATAGTTAGATTGAGGTTGAGGAACCTTAATAGGTGATTCATATTTAATATTCTAGTAAAGAATTATTAATGAATAAGTTGATGAATAATGATTAAGGGTTTAATAATAAAAGTTAGATGAATAAAGTGTTTATGTATTGGAATTAAAATATTATGTTATATGAATCATGAAATATATAAGTATTTTTTGTATAAATTTTCATTATGGATTTAAAAGGATATGTATAATGGTGATGAATTTTTAAAAAAGTGATATTTTGATTAAGGGAAGATAACCCTTAATGTGATCAAGATGTTGAGAAAATTGTGATTCACTTGGATAAAGAGATGATTGATTTGAAAAAATCAAAATTAGATAGCATTGATTACCCTATATTTGATTTTATATTGGTTAAAAAACTAGTCTATTCCATCATAGATTAAGTTTAAAACTTCTTGGATTTAAGGAATATATCTAGGAACCTTTGGAATATGGAATCATGCATATTTTTCATAAGCATTTATGGTAATTAAAGTTGTTACCATGTTTCAAGGGAATATAAGGTGAGGGTATTCACATTTTTGGAATGTTACAACCAAGTGGTACTTTGTGATATATGGGAGATGAAAATTAAGCTGATTTCATGACACTATTTCAAAATATTTTAATTTTAATCTTTTGGAAGGATTATAAGGTGAACCATTTATGGAAAATTTAAGTTAAACATCAAATGAAGTCAGAAAGATTAAAGTGTTATCTCTTCGTATGAGGGTTTATGTATATTGGGTAGCCTATTCAATCTACATTGTGTTCATGGTAACTAAAGATATATGGGTTGACTTATCATGGATCTCAAGATCTGTTAGTACTTCAGAAAAAAAAATTCTCATTCATTTCTTAGGGTATGAGATGAAGTGTAAATCTATCAAGGCATAAAAAAAGGCTCAGATTGTCTATAATAAAGGTAATAACATGAAGTAAGTATATTTCCTTATATTATTGGTCAATAAAAAGAATTACTCAATGATAGGATAATGATTTTTTGTCCCAATACCATAATTTAAGTTGAACCAATGGAATTTTAAATCATCACAGATTTATGACTTTTCAGATATTAATTTTTTTATCATTAACTTATTTGTGATTGATGACCTCAATCACTCATTATAAATATTTACATTTTTCCTCCATGTCTAATATTCACTCCTAACCAATGTTCTCCTATGTGGAAACCCAGTTATATGTTAATTTGGGTAACTGTTATGGTTCCAACTTTCCCTTTTTAAGGGAAGTTTTAGTATTCATTTTTATGATGTGGGTTTTTATTAATGAAACTTTCAACTATTAAACCTTTTATAACCCAAATTAATTCCAAGGGAAAAACTCATTTTAAGGGGGTATAATGTAACACCCTGAGATTTTTTGAAATATATTTTTTTTTCTAATTAATTTATATTTTTTATATTTTTCATTTCACATAACATTAGAAATAGTTCTTATATATATATATATATATTAAAAAAACTAATTCAACCATTCCTTTCACACACAATACCGACTTGTCTTACACTACACACAATATGGACTTGGCTTGCGCTACATGAAATACCAGCTTGGATTGCACTAAACACAATACCGAATTGGATTGCGCTATACACAATAACAACTTGGATTGTGCCACATGAAATACCAAATTATGTTACACATAATACCAACCTATTTTTCACTATCTGCAACATCTTCTTGCCAAACGTTACACACAACACATATATTTTCTACAAAACATCATCTTATTGTTAAAATTATTTAATCGAGATAATTATACCCTAGTCGTTAAACATAGTAATATTAATATTAATAAATAATTATCAAATAATATTTATAATTTTTTATATAGATGTAACATATTGATAATGAAAGATATGATTTTTGGTAAAGTCCATTATGTTTCAAAATACCATTTTCTTGAATGAACTTCTTTTAATAATAAAATTCATTATAGAAACATATATAAATTTAATTTGATAAAATAAAATTCATTTTTGAATTTAGAATACTGAAATTATATTAGGGTTAATTTTTGGGATTTTTCTGAGAAACGTTCTTTTTTTATGGATAGTGAAAAATTCTGCATTTTAGTTAATAACTGCCTTTTCATTTAAATAATTATTAATGTTAAGTTATAATTTAAATTTGTTTTAAGGTAAAATTATATCATATATAAATATATTAATACAATTTAGTTCATTATAATCAATTTCACTTTAAAATTGAATATAAAAACTTAATAAAATTTTAAACTTCTTTCTATTTTAAAAACCCGTAATTTCATCCAATCTACGAGATTAGCATTAATATTAATTTTGATGATTTTGTGAGTTTAATTTCAAAAAAATAACATAAAAAATTTCAATAAATATAATATTTAGAGTATAATATGTTCAACTTATTTTTTTACCAAAATGATTAGTAAAAGTGATTAAAATTAATCACAACGATTAATGTAAAATTGAGCTTAATTTGAGACTAAACCTTAATATTAGGATCCAAAATGACCTATAAACTTGTCCAAAAACCATTTATAGCCATATTTCGGCCATACAACTTCCATTCATAATTTTTTTTGGATTTGGTATGACTTTTTTAGGTAAGAACACGTGTACACCTAACTTGTATTAAAAGATTCAAAGTGAGTCATTTTCCTTCCCTATAAAAGTCCACCACCACTCCCTCTTCCTCAAACCTCTCAAGACCCTTGTATCCACAAAAAATTTCTCAAATAAGATCCCAACTCCCCCTTTATTTATTTAATCCTTCCTTTAATGTATTCCCATGAATTCTTTTGGCACAAACCAAAAGGAGTAAACCGATTAAGAGGTAACGTCTTCTCTCAAGATCTCTAGTTTCATTTCCATTATCCACCCATCAAATATTTTGTTTTCCATAATTATATATATAAAAAAATATCATAAATATACCAGGATCTTTTTTTTAAATATTTATACCTACAATTACTCACACCTCCATATAATGAGTAGTGAACATACTGTTTCTATATACGGTGAACTACTGCCTCACGAAACGATGGTTGTTCATTTTTTTACTTTAAAAACTATCATGGTGGACATTATGATGGGAAATTTGTTTATATATGTTATATATGATATTTATTATTTATTTAATAATATTCAATTCTTTTTATGACTCATTCCTTTTTTACTTTCCATTTGGTGTTAATACGATAATTTTGTTTGAGTAAGTGCGGACTACCACCCCCTTAAAGTGATGTGATTCATTCACACACTACATGAAATGTATTAAGGATGGGTTTAGTGAAATTATATGATATATATGATATAATAATACTACTAATAATAATATTATTATTATATATATACATATATACTTATATATACACATATATATACATATTTCATTTACTTACTTTTTTTAAATACAACAATAAGAATGGAAACAACGTTCATGCGTACGTACGACTTACCATCTCCATGAATGATGTATTCCATTTAATACTTATATATATTCTATAGATTAGTATAATACACATTTAATAGATATATATGATATTTATATCATGGTTTACATTCTGGAATCATGATATAAGTATAATGACCAAAGATATAACAAGTTAAAGAACAAAGCAGATATTACCTGAAGTAAAACCATAACAAAGGATTGTTAACAAGTGGGTAATATAAGGTCATAATAAAACCATATATGGTGTTAGATATAATAATATTGTTTTTTAAAATATTTTTTAAAAAATTATATTTATTATAGTGTTTCTTTGAATGAGTATGGAAAGAGTCAAGACACAAGGTAAGATAATTTAATCTCACTTTTTATTTTCGTGAGATACATGATATATTCACCACCCATTATTTTGGTGTGGTGTGTATACTGCACATTGATGTAATCTATGATTATTATATTTAAATTTATGGGTATTTACATATCTATTCTACGATCTTTATTTCATGGGATTAATGATTAAAAAGTTATAAAATTGGTAAAGTAGTTTTGTATTAAATTACCATCTTTGAGACACATGTTTTATTATGCACCTATGTTCTTTAACTAGGTGTATATGATTTCTATTGAAATGTTATATAATTAATCTCATTATTTTTATGATATTTTATGCTTCATGTAATTTCATTTTCTTACATGAATATTATGATCCCAGTTAACCAAGTGGTAAGAGTTTATTGAAATAATCTCATCACTTTTTAGGATTGTTAATGATTATGCTTATTTTGATGAAATATTATGTCCATATCTCAATAAAACTCATGATATTTCCTATCCTATGTTTATTCAAGATATATCAATGTATTAGTACCATTTTCCACTATTTTTTACATAAGATAATTAAGATTTTTTTAAGAAAAATATGTCTGTATCCCTATCTTAAGATGTAAATCTGTTTTATTTTAAAACCATGCCTTCACAAATGTTTTAAAATGAACTTTGAAGATAAATTTCAAAGAAAAGGTTTTTAATTTTTTTATGGTTTAAAATCTTTCTTTACATGTTTTTAAATTTATTTTCAAAGAAAAGGTTTTCAAAATATTTTCAATACTTATTTAATAGTTTTTAAAGTACTTTCAAAGAAATGGTTTTTTAAAACATTTTCAATATTCATTCATATGTTTTCAAGTAAAAAGGTTTTCAAAAAAGTTTCAAGGTTTCATTATATGTTTTCAAATTCTTTTCAAATAAAAATGTTTTTAAAATGTTTTGAAGCCTATTTTATAAGTTTTTGTAGAAAAAGGTTTCCAAAATGATTTCAAGTCTTCTTTATACGTTTTCAAGGTATTTTATAAGAAAATGAATTTTAAAAGGATTTATGTATTAAAAAGAATTATTTATATAAGAGAGGATATTTTCATAAAGAATTTTTTTTGAAAGATGATTGAAAATTATTTTACTTCTAAGATGCATTCTATTGATGGTAATCATGACCTTATAAAAAATTATCTAAAGGTTCCATTTATATTTTTTCTAGGAATGGGTTATTATTAATGTCATGGTCTTTATAAAACCCACTTCTCTTCTATAGGTTATATGTTTATGAAAATCCATTTCTTTTCCAGGGGTTATATGATTTTGAAACCCGCTTCTTTTCATGGGTTATGCTTTGATAAAATTATTATGAAACCTATCACTTTTTCATAGGTTATGATGTGATAAAATGTTAATGATACTCATTTAATTTTGTGGATTATGATTTGATGTTTATAGAACCCATATTTTTTAATGGGTCATGATATGATGAATGTTTTTTTCACATGCGTGTATGATTTCATTATATAATGGGTGGGACCTATATCTACCTCCAATGAATTGGGTAATGATAAATGTTTTGTGAGATCAAAGGCTACATAGAAGGGAATCCCAAGCCTAAAATAAGAGGGTAAACGGGAGGAAATCCCATGCCCAAAAAAAGAGGATAAAGAGGTGGAAATACCAAGCCTTAAAAAAGATGGTAAACGAGAGGACATTCGAAGCCTAGAACATGAGGATAAACAGGAGGAAATTACAAGCCCAAAACAAGAGGGTACACAAGAGGACATCCTGATCCCAAAACAAGAGGGTACATAGGAGGGAATCCCAAACCCAAATTAGGTACACGGGTGATTAAACCAAGCCTAACATGTTACAAAGGCCTTGGTAGTCTGCCTTGACATAGGGTTTTTATATGTGTTTTACACAATTCCATTTGTTATTACTATATTATAATTTTATGGATTATGTTCAATATTTCCTTATGATTCATGTCTTATGAACTTCCAATCTTTATTAGGTTCTCTAATATACAGGGTATGATCTTAAAATGTTATGCTCAAGTTACAAACCCTTTTGTTCATGTTATGCTTATACATTTTCTTTATTTACCCTTAATGATAATCTGAGCACACCCCTTTCTTATGTTTACTTTCTCCAAATTACAAGGAAATGTTTTAGGTATAAGTACTAAAGGTGTAGATATTTATGGGATACGTTGAAGATCTTTTACTAGGATATAATATTTTGTTTCTATGTTTCAATAGACACTAAACTATTATGGTCCATAAACATGTATTTTTTTAATATACTAAATATTTATATAAAATGATGTAATATCCATGTATATTAATCCCAGGTCTCTATAGTTGGTATTAAATGAAAGGTTTAGTAAAACTTTGGAAACTAGGATGATAAAACATTAGTGAGATCCCTAGGCATATTTCTAAGGATATGTCTAGGGATTTCTCTATGGATAAGTATAAGGATGAGTCAACATTTAGGAAAATGTCCTAGAATGTTGGTAAAGGATAGAGTGAGTATTATCCTAGAAATAAATTTCTATCTGGATACTACTAGTGGATGTGGATTTGGTCGATATGGACCTAGGGGTAACAAATCCAACAATATGTTACCAGCCTGACTTGGGGTAATCTGGAACACGACAACCGGCTTTTCTACACAATTGGTTTGACATTTTCAGGGGATATTCTTTGGGAATTCAAAAACTCTTCCGGAACCATCATAGAGAATTTAAATAGAAATTGGTCATGAATAAATTAGAATAAACCTAAGGTGTCATCGATTAAAGGTGGGTGTTATGATTTAGACATCTTACAAGAAAAGTTTCATGATTATATGGTTTTCTTCTATGATATACATTTCTCACCTTGTTCTTTCTAGTTCTATTCAATAGAGAGAACTATAAGAAACATGGTTACCATTTAATGTTTTAGATGTAAAAATTTTGGGAAATATGAAAATTTATTTCCCAAGTAGAAATCTCATAAAGAGAATCATGAAGGTGGTATGATTATTGGTTATTCTTTTGAAGATAAAGATACTGAAAATGATATGTGAAAGGTATGTGATGTTCTTCCAAGTATTGTTTACATTAATCATAAGAAGAATGATTATATTTAATTTTAGGAACCTTAATACATGATTTATATTTCATATTATTGGAAATATGTATTAAGGAATAAGTTTATGAAGAATGATTAATGGTTTTATAATAAATGTTGGATAAATGAAGTACTGATGTTTTGGAATTCAAATATTATGTTATATGAATACTGAAATATATAAGTATTTTCTATATAAGTTTTCATTAAATATTGAAAAGTATATGTTTAATGTTGATGAATACTTATAATATTGATATTTAAATTAATGGAAGGTAACCCTTAATATGATTAATATTTTGAGAAAATTGTGTTTCACTTGTATAAAGAGATGATTGATTTGGTTAAAGTAAATTGGATGTCACTAATTATACTAGATCTAATTATTGATTGGTTGAAAAAGTGATCTATGTCATCATGGATAAATTTTACAACTTCTTGGATTTAATGAATATACATAGTAACCTCTGGAATAAAGAAGCGTGCATATTTTCTAAAAGGATTTATGGTAATTAAGGTTGTTACCACGTTTTAAGGGAATATACGATTAGGGTATTCACATGTTCGGAATGTGACAAAAAATTGGTACTTTTTGATATACGGTTAATCAATATTAAAATGGTTTTATGAAACTATTTATAAATATTTTAATTTTAATCTTTCTTAAGGATTATATGGTTAACCATTTTTGGAAAGTTTAAGTTAAACACGAGATTAAGTTAGTAAGATCAAAGTTTTATCTCTCTATATGAGGATTTATGCATATTCATGATCCTATTCAAACTACATTGTGCTGATGGTAACTAAATATATATGGGTTTACTTATCATAGATCTCGTGATCAGTTAGTACTTCTAGAATAAAAAAATAATTCTCATTTATTTCTTAGGGTAATAGATGAAGTGTAAGTCTATTAAGGTATAACCAAAGGCCAAGATTGTGTATAAGAAAGGGAATAAAACCAAGTATATTTTCTTATATTATTGGTCAATAAAAAGAATTTATCAATGACAGGATAATGAAAAAAATGTGTTGACCTAATACCTTAATTTCTATTGAATCGATGGCATTTTAATCATAAAAAATTTATGACTTTGATGCTATTAAATTTTGTTTTATCAGTCACATGTTTATGATTTATGATCTCAATCACTCCCTATAAATATTAATGTTTTTCATCCATGTCAAATATTTACCCTCAACCAATGTTATCCTATGTGGAAACCTAATTATATGTTACTTTGGGTAACCATTGTGGTTCCAACTTTCCCTTTTCAAGGGAAGTTTTAGTATTCATTTTTACAATGTGGGTTTGTATGAATGAAAATCTCAAGTATTAAACCTTTGATAACCCAGAATAATTTTGATGGGGAATTTCATTTTAAGGGGGGTCTAATGTAACACCCTGATATTTTTTGAAATATATATTTTTTGAATTAATTTATATTTTTTATATTTTTCATTTCACATGACACTAAAAATAGTTCCTATATATATATATATATTTAAAACACTAATTCAAAAATTACTTTCATAGGAAATACCAACATGTCTTATGATGCGTGTAATAATGACTTGTCTTGTGCTACATGCAATACTTACTTATGTTACATGCAATACTGACCTGGATCTCTCTACCCACAACACTGACTTGGATTACGCTACATGAAACACCGATGTTTTATATAAAACATCATCTTATTATTAAAATTATTTAATAGAGATAATTACAACCTAGAAATTAAACTTAGTTATATGAATATTAATAGATAATTTTAAAATATTATTTATAATTGTTTTATATAGATAAAACATATTGATAATGAAAGATATGATTTTTGGTAATGTCATTTATGTTTAAAAATACCGTTTTCTCAAATGATCTACTTTTAATAATAATATTAATTTTAGACACATATACAAATTGAATTTTATAAAATAAAATTCATTTTTGAATTTATAATACTGAAATTATCTTAGGGTGATTTTTTATTATTTTTCTAATAAATGTCATTTTTTGATAAATAGTAAAAAGTACTACATTTTAGTTAATAAATGTATTTTCATTTAAATAATTATTAATTTTAAGTTATACTTTAAATTTGTTTTATTTAATAAATGCCTTTTCAGGGGAGTGAATTCTTCATGGGGGAGGGGGGTTTCCATGTGTGGAGGGTTCGAAAAGGACACAGGGGAATTCCATTTTTATTAAAAAAACATTAAAATTGAATATAAAAACTTAATAATCTTTTGAACTTCTTTCTACTTTAAAAAACCATAATTTCATCCCATCTGCGGGATTAAAATTAATCTCAATTTTGCCTCTTCTATGAGTTGAATTTATAAAAACTAAAATACACTATTGTAATTGTTATAACATTTAGTGTATAATAAGATCAACTTAATTTTTCACCAAAATTATTAGTAAAATTGATTAAAATTAATCACTGTGATTAAGGTCAAATTAAGTTTATTTAGGGGATAAACCTTAATATTAAGGTCCCAAATGACCTATAAACTTGTCCAAAACCCATTTTCTGATCATATTTAGGCCATAAACCTTTTATTCATGATATTTTTGGGTTTTTTAAGACTTTTTAAGGTAAGAAAATATGTATACCTAACTTGTTTTCAAAAATTCCAAGTGAGTCCTTTTCCTTCCCTATAAAAGACCACCACCACTCCCTCTTACTCACGTCTCTCAAGACCCCTGGATCACACAAAAACTACTCAAATAATATACCTAATTTTTCCCTCCCTCCTTGAATCCTATATTTGGTCATAAATTCTTCCAAGGAATCCTTTTTTCACAAACCAAAAGGGGTAACCCGATTAAGAGGTAGCATATTCTCTCAAGATCTCTAGTTTTATTTTCATTATCCACCCATTAAAATATTTTATTTTACAAGATCATATAAAAAAAGTATCCAAAATATATTAGGATGTTGATATGTAAATATTTTGACTTATAATTACACACACATCCATTAAATGGGTAACAAACACAGTGTTTCTATGTACGATGAACTACTGCCTCACAAAATAATGATAGTTCATTTTTTCCTTTACCACCTATCATGGTGGACATTATGATGTAAAATATATTTATATATGTTATATATGATATTTATTTTTTATTTAATATTCTTTAATCCTATTTATAACACATGTATTTTTACTTTCCAATTGGTGTTAATACGATAATTTCGTTTGAGGAAGTGTGGACTGTCGCCCCTTAAAGGGATGCGATTCATTCACACACTACATGGAATGTATTAAGGATGGGTTTAGTGAACTTATATGATATATATGATATAATAATGCTACTAAAATAATTATATATATATATATATATACATATTTAATTTAAACTTTCTTTTAATACAATAATAAAAATGGAAACATCGTTCATGCGTACGTACGACTTACTGTATCCATGAATGGTGTGTTACATTTCATGCTTCAATATATTATATAGATTAGTATAATACACATATAATGGATATATATGTTATTTAAATCATGGTTTAAATTTTGAAATCATGATATAAGTATAAGGACCATAGATTTGACAAGTTAAGACATGTGTGAATAACAAAGTGGATATTACCTAAAGTAAAACCTTAACAAAGGATTGTTAACAAGTGGGTAATATAAGGTCATTGTCACAACCCGTCCCCTAGGGTCCATGTCGTGACTACCCCAAGCCCACCTTCCATAGGCCAGGGGCTGGAGACTAGCACCAGAAAGGCATATCCCTAAAACCGGGAAGGCATTGCCTTTTAACCTGAAAACTCACACAATCCAAGCACACAAAAAGATACATGAACAAGGTAAACTATATAGTAAATAGAGTGAGTACAGTAAGTAAAGGGGCAAGAATACAAGCCCAACTAGAAAGTACAAGTAAAACTAAAAACATCTCTTGTGAACACCCACCAAGGATCCTACCTGAAGGGTAGATACAGCTCTCGAACGGTCATCTCTGCAGTACATCTTGTCTAGTGGTCCACCTCCGAGCAACCTCCAATCCGTGCACCCTCATCCTTGATCAATGCTGTCTGTCATCTACACAAGACACAAAAAGGTGTGGGCGTAGCCCTTGTAGGGGTGAGTATAACAATACTCAGTAGGGACCCTAAGACCCCCAAAGGTCTCTCAGAATCCACAAAGGATAAACCACAAAGCAATACCATAATCACAAAGAATGAAAACAACAATAAACCATACTTAGGTATATGCCCAAAAATATACCAAAGTTATCAAGTATACCCATCTCGTTCATGAGGAAACACAAGGCTCAACTCTTTAGCCAAATGAACAACTATTTCGCGAAGGAAAGAATACCACAATGGTAACACCATGAAGGTAAGTACCAAAAAGGTAATGCCACACAGAAGAATACCACGAAGGTATCACCACACAGAAGTGTACCACAAAGGTAAATACTCAGCTCAGACCTGGTATAACTTAAGTACGAAAGTATAGATGATTATCTGCATTGCTAGATCATCTTACTTCGTCGAGAAGCTCTGCTGTTGACCAACACAGGATCAAAGATGACCCATATAGGATCTGAAGTTGACCCAAATAGGATCTGGAGATGACCCACACAAGATCTGAAGATAACCCACACATGATCTTAAGATTACCCACATAGGATCTGAAGATGACCCACACAGGATCAGTTGATGTTGACCCACACAAGATCCGAATATTTCTCCAAGTACAGCCAACCACAGGGTTTCCTCACTAAGGATGCTTGATTCTGGGAGGATCTGCTCCTCAAGCCATCAATCATTACTTCAACTACCACTAATTCCCATGATGAAGTATCATGAAGGTCTGTCACATCATAAGGGACCCCATGCGACAGACGACGCGTCAATCAGACGCTCGGTCTGTAAGTTATTAGCGTTTCCGTTCTGAGGGCTCGGTTGGATTCAGGTTCGATCCAACCCAACCATAATCGAAGTTTATCCAAAAATCAAGTGGGTTATACCAAAATGACCGTATCAATCCAAGGATTCTAGAACCGCAGATGGTTTGTCAAACGGATGACCAGTTCTCAAGATATGGCCAAAAGGTGTATATGGGTCCAGATGGGCCCGGGTCCAGTCCGACCCAGTTCGGGTCGACCAGACCCGAATGGGATGAGCCGTGGCGGGCCCATCCTGCTAGGCTGTGGTCTGGCCTGGACCGCGCTGGGCACGGCCTGCAGTGCAGCCTGTTGGGTGCCTCCCGCGGTGCGGCCCGCTGGGTGCGGCCCACTGGGTGCGGCCTGCTGGGTGCGGCCCGCTAGTTGCGGCCTGCTCGGTGTGGCCCATTGGGTGCGGCCCACTCGGAGCGGCCTACTGGGTGCGGCCCACTCGGTGCGGCCTACTGGGTGCAGTCCACTCGGTGCGGCCTACTGGGTGCGGGCTGCTTGGCGCGACCGGCTTGGCGTGGCCTGCTAGGCGGGGTGGACCACCGTGGTAGGGCCCACTCTAGCTGACACTCAGGGGAGGTGCCCCGCCCCCGGATTCTCGAACGGACTAAGGGCCGTTCAGTTTTGGCCAACCCGGTCATGCCACATGGTGCTGCCTGATGGCACGCCAAACCCGTCGGAGTGGGTCCTGCTCGGCGTGACATTTTTGGCTAGAAATCTGGCCGGATCCCCTTACAGCGGTGTGACGGCGCCGCTGTCCTCCCGTGGATGGCCGGTTGCCGGCCACCCTGGTGCACTGCCGCGACTCAACAACCACGACCTCCTCCTCTACCAGCTGTGCGGACGTGCGCTACCCTGCCTCCATGTGGCTGACTGGCGTGTCGACCGCCATCCTCCTCCGCTGCGGCCGACAAGCCACGACCTCCTCCGGCGGCGTGGTTGCACTGCCGCCACCATCGCGGTCGACCAGTGTACCGACCGCCACCTTTCACCCTGCCAGCACCAGTCGCTGGCACCGGTCGCCGGTTCCGTTGCACCGGCGAGCTTCCGCGGGTCACCGGGTGAGATCCAGTGGCCCGTTCTTTATTTCTAAGGCATCAATGTTCATCTCGAGGCATCGTTGTCTCATCAAGTTCATCAAGGTCGAGTTTCGGTAAACCTAAAGTTTTGCCTGCGAAGAACACATCAAACAATGAAGTAGCAGAGGGATCGAGCCATGTTCGTTTGGGCTAAACCCTCCATGTTAGATCGATAGCAGTCAGTTCATAGATTAAAGACAAAGATTCATCATGAAGAACAATATGAAAAATTCCCTACCTCGAATCGTTGGAGAGTGCTCGCGGTTGAAGATGACGGGTCGACGTTCGTCATCCTGCAACAAGCTACAACAGTTGCTCGAACACTATTGGAAAAGAAGGTTATACCAATGGTTTTAAATCGTTGGTATAGGCTGGAAAACCGTTGGTATATCCTATACCAACGGTTTTCCAAACCGTTGGCTAGTAATCCATGAGGAAAGCCTTTTACCAACGGTTTGATCCAAACTATTGGTATATTGGTTATATAAATTTAACCTAATGTATACCAATGGTTATAAACCGTTGGTAATGCATTTTAGGAAGTATTATGCCAACGGTTCTAAACTGTTGGTAATGTGATTTTCAAGAAAACTTATACCAACGGTTTACAAACATTGGTATTGGTTTTCCAGCAACACCTATACCAACGGTTATAAACCGTTGGTATTGGTTTTCCAAAAATCCAGACACCTATACGAACGGTTTAAAACCGTTGGTATAAGTTTTCCCAGAAATCCAGAACACCTATACCAACGGTTTAGAACCGTTGGTATAGTGTTTTCCCAGAATTCCATCACCCTTATACCAACGGTTTATAACCGTTGGTATTGAGTTTTTCCAGAACTGCAGCCTAGCAGCCCCCTCCCTCCAGTAGCCCCTTCACCGTACACCTGCGTAAATAAAATAAAAAAAACACATACAGACTTGAAATAGTATAAAAAACACCTAAAATAGAACAAAAAAACATATAAAATCATCAAACTCTTCCAACCATGTCATGTACAACAATTCCCTATTTCAATCTTCATAAGACAACAATCATCCAGTAGTAATTCACCTCACCCCTGCACAACCCCCCAACCAGCATAGCCCCCACCTCCCCATCAAAACTTAATAGGCAGAATAGTATGAGAAATACCTATTAGAGTTGAATAAGAGTTTGAAATTGGCTCATATCCCATTTTTTATGATCCTAGATTTGGGTATGTAATGATTTGTGATGAATTTTGCATTGAACTTGTATTGTATATAATATATGGTGACAAGGTATTTTCTTAGGAGTCTCGTCACTTATGAACCCATGAGTGAAACTACCCAACTCATGAAAAAGATTTTGCGACTATCGTTGGTAAGTGTAAATTTCAGTTGTATTCACTTAAAATTATGTCCTTTTCAAACACAAGAAAGACAATTTTAGTGGTACCAGCCACACCGGCCCTCGGATTGAGGCAGGGTTGACTCTTACACGTCACAAATGACCCATGGATCGTTTTCCTAAAGTTTCAATAGAATCCGAATGCGTTTGGTCAGTTTTCCGTATGCCGATAGTTGTTTTCACTTAAAATCCTGTCCATTTCAAATAAAAGTGAGACAGTTTGAGTGGTACCGGCCACACCGTGCCCCAGATTGAGGCGGGGTTGACTCGTACATGACAAAAATGTCCCATGGATACTTTTCCTAAAGTATCAATAGAATCCGAATGCGTTTGGTATGTTTTCCGTATGTTAGTTGTTGTTTTTACTTAAACTGTTTTCCATTTCAAAGAAAAGTGAGACACTTTGAGTGGTGTCGGCCACACCGCGCCTCAGATTGAGGCGGAATTGACTCATAAACATCAAAAATTACCCATGGATCATTTTCCTAAATTATCAACACAATCTGAATGCGTTTGGTCGGTTTTCCGTATGTCGTTTATTTTAATTAAAAGCGCATCCATTTTAAACAGAAGAAAGACACTTTTAGTGGTACCGGCCACACCGGCCCTCAGATTGAGGCAGGGTTGACTCGTACATGTCAGAAATGAACCATGGATCGTTTTCCTAAAGTTTCAACAGAATCCAAATGTGTTTGGTTGGTTTTCTGCATGCTGGTAATTGTTTTCACTTAAAATCCTGTCCATTTCCAATAAAAGTGAGACAGTTTGAGTGGTACCAGCCACACCATGCCTTAGATTGAGGTGGGGTTGACTCATACACGACAAAAATGACCCATGGATACTTTTCCTTAAGTATCAACAGAATCCTAATGTGTTTGGTCCGTTTCCTGTATGTCAGTTGTTGTTTTTACTTAAACTGTTGTCCATTTCAAAGAAAAGTGAGACACTTTGAGTGGTGCCGGCCACACCGCACCTCGGATTGAGGCAGGGTTGACTCTTGTATGTCAAAAATTACCCATGTATTGTTTTCATAAAGTATCAACACAATCCGAATGGGTTTGGTCGGTTTTCCGTATGTCGTTTATTTTAATTAAAAGCGCATCCATTTTAAACAAAAGAAAGACAAATTTAGTGGTACCGGCCACACCGGACCTTGTATTGAGGCGGGGTTGACTCGTACATGTCACAAATGACCCATGGAACATTTTCCTAAAGTTTCAACAGAATCTGAATGCATTTGGTCGGTTTTCTGTATGCCGGTAGTTGTTTTCACTTAAATCCTGTCCATTTCAAATAAAAGTGAGACAGTTTGAGTGGTACCGGACACACCGTGCCTCAGATTGAGGTGAGATTGACTTGTACATGACACAAATGACCCATGGATACTTGTCCTAAAGTATCAACAGAATCCGAATGCGTTTGGTCCGTTTCCCGTATGTCAGTTGTTGTTTTTACTTAAACTGTTTGTCCATTTTAAAGAAAAGTGAGACACTTTTAGTGGTTCCGGCCACACCGCGCCTTAGATTGAGGCGGGGTTGACTCATACATGTCACAAATGACCCATGTATAGTTTTCATAAAGTATCAACACAATCCGAATCCGTTTGGCTGGTTTATCGTATGTCGTTTGTTTTAATTAAAAGCACATCCATTTTAAACAAAAGAAAGACACTTTTTGTGGTACCGGCCACACCGGCCCTGGGATTGAGGTGGGGTTGACTCATAAACGTCTCAAATTTCCCATGGATCGTTTTCCTAAAGTTTCAACAGAATCCGAATGCGTTTGGTCAGTTTTCTGCATGCTGGTAGTTGTTTTCACTTAAAATCCTGTCCATTTCAAATAAAAGTGAGACAGTTTGAGTGTTACCGGCCACACCTTGCCTAATATTGAGGCGGGGTTGACTCGTACACGACAAAAATGACCCATGTATACTTTTCCTAAAGTATCAACAGAATCCGAATGCGTTTGGTCAGTTTCCCGTATGTTAGTTGTTGTTTTTACTTAAACTGTTGTCCATTTCAAAGAAAAGTGAGACACTTTGAGTGGTGCCGGCCACACCATGCCCCAGATTGAGGCGGGGTTGACTCGTACACGTCACAAATGACCCATGTATAGTTTTAAAAAAGTATCAACACAATCCGAATGCGTTTGGTCGGTTTTCCATATGTCATTTATTTTAATTAAAAGCACATCCATTTTAAACAAAAGAAAGACACTTTTAGTGGTACCGGCCACACCAACCCTTAGATTGAGGCGGGGTTGACTCATACACATCACAAATGACCCATGGATTGTTTTCCTAAAGTGTCAACAGAATACGAATGGGTTTGTTTGGTTTTCCATATGCCGGTAGTTGTTTTCACTTAAAATCCTGTCTATTTCAAATAAAAGTGAGATAGTTTGAGTGTTACCGGCCACACCGTGCCTCAGATTGAAGAGGGGTTGACTCGTATACAACAAAAATGACCGATGGATACTTGTCCTAAAGTATCAATAGAATCCGAATGCGTTTGGTCCGTTTCCCGTATGTCAGTTGTTGTTTTTACTTAAACTGTTGTCCATTTCAAAGAAAAGTGAGACACTTTGAGTGGTGCCGGCAACACCGCACCTCGGATTGAGGCGGGGTTGACTCGTACATGCCAAAAATGACCCATGTATTGTTTTCATAAATTATCAACACAATCCGAATGGGTTTGGTTGGTTTTCCGTATGTCGTTTATTTTAATTAAAAGCGCATCCATTTTAAACAAAAGAAAGACACTTTTAGTGGTACCGGCCACACCGGCCCTCAGATTGTGGCGGGGTTGACTTATACACGTCACAAATGACCCATGTATCGTTTTACTAAAGTTTCAATAGAATCCGAATGCGTTTGGTCAGTTTTCTACATGTCGGTAGTTGTTTTCACTTAAAATCCTGTCCATTTCAAATAAAAGTGAGACATTTTGAGTGTTACCGGCCACACCGTGCCTCATATTGAGGTGGGGTTGACTCATAAACGATAAAAATGACCCATGGATACTTGTCCTAAAGTATCAACAGAATCCGAATGCGTTTGGTCTGTTTCCCGTATGTCAGTTGTTGTTTTTACTTAAACTGTTGTCCATTTCAAAGAAAAGTGAGACACTTTGAGTGGTGCCGGCCACACCGTGCTTCAGATTGAGTCGGGGTTGACTTGTACACGTCAAAAATGACCCATGCATAATTTTCATAAAGTATCAACACAATCCGAATGGGTTTGGTCAGTTTTCTGTATGTCATTTATTTTAATTAAAAGTGCATCCATTTTAAACAAAAGAAAGACACTTTTAGTGGTATCGGCCAAACTGGCCCTCGGATTGAGGCGATGTTGACTCATACACGTCACAAATGAACCATGGATCGTTTTCCTAAAGTTTCAACAGAATCCGAATGCATTTGGTCAGTTTTCCGTATGCCGGTAGTTGTTTTCACTTAAAATCCTGTCCATTTCAAATAAAAGTGAGATAGTTTGAGTGGTACCGGCCACACCGTGCCTCAGATTGAGGTGGGGTTGACTCGTACACGACAGAAATGACCCATGGATTGTTTTCCTAAAGTTTCAATAGAATACAAATCCATTTTTAGTGCACTCTAAGCCACCAACCATAAACTAAAAGTGCTGTCAATAATTGATATTAATGGTGAAATATAAACTCTTCATATTTTTCATATTATATATGCAAAATTTGCACATAATACAATATAAAAATTTCTCAAAATTACTCAATTTAATACATATAAATATTATAAGTAATTGGATATTTTTTGTTTGTAAATTATATTCCCAATCAATGAAAATATATAAAATAGAGAATAAAAATGTTAAAAATAAATTTTTTAACCAAAGAAATTAACCAATATTTCATTATCATTAAAATCCATTTATCAAAATCAAAAAGACACACACTTATTTATATTTTTTAACCAAGGGAATTCATCACCTAATAAATCATTTTCCACCTCAAAAACCCTCATTTTATTATTTTTAAAATGAACCCCCAATATTACCCATGGATCTAAAACACATAATTTTTCATGTCATGTCCTTTGCCCCGAAATCTTACTTATGGATGACCATATGTCCTTAGGCCCTAGAACACCCATGACCCGACCCGACCCTACCCGGACCATGGACACCCCAAATTTCGAGGGATTGTTTTTGAATATTAAGATGACCATATTAACTTATCAAACCAGATATCATACAGGGAATCACAGCACCAAGGAATACTAAAGGTCTAGGTAGTATATTAATCATACAATAAGAATCAAGTGCAAAAAAGAGATCTGATAACAACATCCCTATGAAGCAGAGGAAAACCCCAGAGTGGAAAACCAGGTTCAAAAATAAAGAGTTATACAGAATTAAAAAATGAAATGGATCAATCTGCCCCTAATCACCATCACCATCACCACTATCATCATCGGTCTCATCCTCGCCGCCATCTCTATCCTTGTCGTCATCCTCGTCATCGTCCCCATGCTCATCGTCGTACTCATCCTCGTCCTCAGCCCCATCCTCACCATCAGCCCCATCCTCTCCCTCAGCCCCATCCTCACCCTCATCCTCATCCTCATCCTCACCATCATCCTCTTCAGCATCCTCATCATCACCAGGAACGTCATGATCTTGATCGCCACTAGAGCTTTCACCTGGTGCATTGGATAATGCACCCATCGACGACATAAATGTCTGAAAAGCCGCGCTAGCCTCTGGTGGAAGTGATGAAGATAAAGCTTTCATCAGTTTCATAAATTATTTGTCCCTCGTTTGAACTTGTACTTCCAACTCTGTGACCCTTTTATCAGATTGTCTTGCTTGCTCCTTGACCTATTCCAACTCAGTCGTACTAGAATGGATACCTGGAGAGGACCAATACCTCGTTGGGACTATATTCTTACCAGGTCGGCAGCGTACTCGACCAAAGTGCTCCTCTCCCAAAACCTGATATAAATGATCGTGTGGACCAAAATTGTCAGGGGGTGTGGGGTGTCCAGGGGGGGTGCGGGGTGTCTAGGGGGGTGGGGCCGTCCGGGGGGTCGGAGGTGTCCAGGGGGTCGGGTTTTCCAGGTGGGCGGGCTGTCCGCGGGGGTGGTCAGGCTGTCCAATGGGGTAGGGGGAGTTCAGGGGGTGGGCGGGCTGTCCAAGGAGGTGAGCGGGGTGTCCAGGGGGTGGGTGGGGCTGTCCGGGGGGGGGGGGGGGAGGGTACAGGGTGTCCAGGGGGTGGGCTGTCCAAGGAGGTGAGAGGGATGTCCAGGGGGGGGGTACAGGGTGTCCAAGGGGGGTGCGGGGTGTCCAGGGGGGTGGGCGGGCAGTCCAAAAAGGTGAGTGGGGTGTCCAGGGGGTGGGTGGGGATGTCCGGGGGGGGGGGGGGGTATAGGGTGTCCAGGGGGTGGGCTGTCCAAGGAGGTGAGCGGGCTGTCCGGGGGGGGGGGGGCTATCCAAGGAGGTGAGTGGGCTGTCCGGGGGGGGGATAAGGTGTCCAAGGGGGGTGCGGGGTGTCCAGGGGGGTGGGAGGGCAGTACAAGGAGGTGAGCGGGGTGTCCAGGGGGTGGGTGGGGCTGTCCGGGGGGGGGGGGGGGTATAGGGTGTCCAGGGGGTGGGCTGTCCAAGGAGGTGAGCGGGTTGTCCGGGGGTGGGAGGGCTGTCCAAGGAGGTGAGCGGGCTGTCCGGGGGCGGTACAGGGTGTCCAAGGGGGGGTGCGGGCTGTCCAGGGTGGGTGCGGGGTGTCTAGGGGGTGGTAGGGCCGTCCGAAGGGTTGGAGGTGTCCAGGGGGTTAGGGGGTGTCTAGGGGGGTCGGGGTGTCCAGGTGGGCGGGCTGTCCGCGGGGGTGGTCAGGCTGTCCAATGGGGTAGGGGGAGTCCAGGGGGGTGGGCGGGCTATCCAAGGAGGTGAGTGGGGTGTCCAGGGGGTGGGTGGGGCTGTCCGGGGAGGTACAGGGTGTCCAGGGGGTGGGCGGGCTGCCCATGGGGGGTACGAGGTGTCCAGGGGGTGGGCGGGTAGCCCATGGGGGTGGCGGGGCTGTCCAGGGGGGGGGGGGCTGTCCAGGGGGGTGGGCGGGCTGTCCATGGGGGGTGGTCGGGCTGTCCACAAGGGTGGCGACGCTGTCCAGTGGGGTCGAGGGTGTCAAGGGTGTGGGGGGGATTTCCGGGGGGGGGGGGGGTGTCCACGGGGGGTGGTCGGGCTGTCCATGGTTGATTCATTTGATGACATAGTATAGGTACATTTATATGAAAAGAATACCCCCACAATAATCATGCATCCCTGTCATTAGTCTAAACCCCTATTTAACTTCATGAAACAGGACCTGGAAATCTTACCTATGTCTTTACTGATGACCACCTAATTGGAACACTATTTATGGTTCTTGAACCCAAGGAACAAACTATGTTTGGTCTCTACCAACTCAATCACCCCCTTGTAGATCATAATCTTGTTTCCCCTTATACTAAAATAGTATCATTGGAGGCTACTTCTAATGCTGGTCCTAAACTATTCGTTCTCCAAAAAACAATGATCAAAGAATAATTGGACACATCTTAATGACGATACAAGCTCATCACATAAACACATCAATAGAGAAACAAAAACATATAGGATGGGTCTAAATCAAAAACATAATTAGATAAATTTCAATAAAAAATAAGGTACCAGTTAATAAGATACCTTAAACAAATCAAAACAAAAACAAAAACATAAACACATCAAAATAAAAAAACACAGAAACAAAAACATATAGGATGGGTCTAAATAAAAAACATATAGGTTAAATCAAAACAGTAACAAAAACATAAACACATCAAAATCAAATCTAAAAACTAAAATATTTGATAAATTTTAATAAAAATAAGGTGCTGGTTAATAAAATACCTAATTTAGGATGGTTCTTATGAGATTTTGAAGTAGATTCAACACCTTGGATGGGATGGAAGAAGAGGAACCTGAAGGAGCTCGAAGATCCAAACTGGTCCGGCAGAAGGAGCTCCAAAATCGCCCGCCTGTTGCTCCCGTTTAGGGTTCTGTATCGTGAATGGGGGAGAGGATAGGCCGCTGCCAATTTGGGGGAAAGTTGTGCCAACGGTTTTTAAAAACCGTTGGTATATACTTTCAGGACACACCTATACCAACGGTTCATTAGAACCGTTGGTAAAAACCTCCCCCAACCACACCTATACCAACGGTTCTTTAGAACCGTTGGGAAAAACCTCCCCCAACCACATTTTTACCAATGGTTCAATGGGAACCGTTGGTAATAATCCCTTAAACACATCAATACCAACCGTTTACTAGAAAAGTTGGTAAAACCTCCCTAAACTATCCTTTACCAACGGTTCTATGAAACCGTTGGTATGTAAGTGTGGGGAAAAAACCACATTCCAGTAGTGGAACTTTGATCCTCTGTTCTTTTCTTGGTGGATCCGTTCTTTGTCAGGAGCCTCAAGATCCTCCTCCTCCTTTCACCAATGAAAAAACAAACACTAAACCCAAGGGAAGAGTTCATATAACTCTTAATTTAAAAGATGATTCATTTAATTAGAATTAATGAATTCTATTAATTAAAGGGTTTGGTGGTTACACATTTTGTGTAACTAGGCATTTAATGCCCAATATTAAATACCCGACCACCCCCTTGTAGTCCCTGCCACAAAAAATTAAAAGGAGAGGTGGAAGGATATTTTAAAAATAAAATATATTTATTTTATTTAATCCTCCATGAAAAGCGCAAAAACCAAATTATCCTCGCGACCTACTAAGTTAGAGGTTAAACCTCCTTTAAGAGAATCCCGGCACCGCGAGTTCAATGGTGCTCCCATATTTTTAATCCTTGCACCCATTCAAAAGTTAGTAAACGCCACTCATGTGTTTACTGATCATACCTAAAAAAAGTTCATAAATTCATTCTGGGCACACCAGTCCTTGAAATCACATGCCGTCAATTTTCCTAGACTCATAATATTTATATATGATTAAAAAAAATTACATGGAAAAATCCTGGTCTTTACATTCTCCCCACCTCAGGGCTTTACGCCCCTGAAATCCACAATCCAAACTAGGGAAATAGGTGGGGGTACTTAGCATGAATCTATGCCTCCTGATCCCATGTGCTCTCCTAGAGGTTCCCTTGCTGCCAACGTATATACACCAGAGGTATCAATCGCACACGTAGGACTCTCTCCTATAAACCCTCAATCTCTACTAGAACCTCCAAAAACGTCACCCCATCCTCTATGTCCTGCTCACCCTAATCAATGATGTGTGAAGGGTCATGTACGTATCTCCTCAGTTGGGATACGTGGAAAACGTCGTGTACCCAGTGCAACTGAGGGGGAATAGCTAAGCGGTATGCCACCTCGCCAACTCTGCTGAGGACCTGAAAGGGTCCGATGAATCTTAGAGATAACTTGCCACCCTGGTCAAATCTCTGCAAACATCATCGAGGCGAGACCCGTAAGAAGACATGGTCACCATCCTCGAACTCCAGAGGTCTCTGTCTCCTATCAGCATAAGACTTCTGCCTACTCTGTGCAGTCTTCATCCACTCCTGGATGATCTGCACCTTCTCTGTGGTAGCATGTACCATCTTTGGTCCCATGAGTGCTGACTCCCCTGGGTCAGTCCAATATAGAGGTGATCTGTAAGGCCGACTGTACAATGCCTCAAATGGTGCCACACCGATAGTGGAGTGATAATTGTTGTTGTAGGCGAACTTCACCAAGGGAAAGTGATCCTCCCAGCTGCGACCAAAATCAAGGATGCAAGCACGCAACATTTCCTCAAGGGTCTGAATGGTCTGCTCTGTCTGACCATCTGTCTGAGGCTGAATGGCAGTGCTCAATCGAATCTAAGTCTTGAACGCCTCATGAAACCCCTTCCATAACCGGGAAGTAAAACGTGCATCACAATCAGAGACAATTGTCGAAATCACTCCATGAATCCATATAGTAACCTGCTCATAGAGGCGTCCCATGCCCTCTACTGAACCCTGCTCTTTGATAGGTAGGAAGTGGGCCGACTTGGTGAGTCGGTCAACAATCACCCAGATAGAATCATGTCCCTTGGATGTGTATAATGGTCCTGTCACAAAGTCCATGGAAATTCCATCCCACTTCCACTCTGGCACATCTAGTGGCTGAACTAAGCCTGCTAGAACCTAATGCTCTACCTTCACTTGCTGAAAAGTGAGGGACCAAGAGAAAAACTCTACTACTGATTTCTTCATTCATAGCCACCAGTGCTGATGCCAGAGGTCTTGGTACATATTTTCCACTTCTGGATGTACCGCTAGAGTGGATGTATGGAACTCCCCAAAAAATTCCTCCCGAAGCACCATCGGTACCATAGTACTCCCTATGAAGATGATGACGTGCTCCCCACCTTCATAAAATCCATCAGGTGCCTATCCTGGGGATATCTTAGCATGTTGAGCCTCATAGTAAGTGTCCCCAAGATATGACTCCCTAAATCTCTAAAGGAGTGGGGGAGTGACTGTCAGAGACTAAAGATAAGCTATTCCATCTCGATCCACATAGGATATCTGCAAAGCGGCTAGCTGCTCTGTCACCTCACTCAGCAACTGTATAAAAGATCTCCCGCTAAGTGCATCTGCTACTACGTTACCCTTCCCAAGAGTATAGACTATATTGAAGTCATAGTCCTGGAGAAACTCAAGACAGTGCCTCTGTCTCAAGGTTAAGTCATTCTGAGAGAAGATATACCTAAGACTCTTGTGATCAGAGTAGACTGTAAAACGTTCTCCCATCATGTAATATTGCCACATCTTCAAGGTGAAGACCACTTTTGCTAACTCCAGGTCATGGGTAACATAGTTTTTATTATGTTGTCTCAGTTGTTGAGAACTATACGCGATCACTATTCGTTCCTGCATCTGGACACATCCTAGTCCGGTCCCTAATGTGTCGTAGTAGACTACGTACCCAACACACTCCTCCGGTAGTCTCAAGATGGGGGCACTCATCAGTCTTTACCTCATCTCCTGGAAACTACGCTGGAATTTATCTGACCACATGAAGGATTTACCCTTATTTTTCAACACTGATAAGGGTTCCACAACTCTGGAAAATTCAGGTACAAACCTTCAGTAGTAACCGACCAAACCCAGGAAAATTTTCACCTCCGTCATACTCTTGGGTGGCTCCCAAGCAAGTATAGCCTCTATCTTCACTGGATCCACTACAACTCCAGCCTCTGAGATGATGTGACCCAGTAAGTGAACCTCTTGGATCCATAACTGGGACTTCAAGAGCTTACCATAAATATGGTTCTCTCGTAGTGTGTCTAGAACTATCTGTAGATGATAGGCATGCTCCTCCTCTATAGCTAAGTATACCAAGATTTCATCGATGAATACTACCACAAAGCGATCGAGGTATGGATAGAATATCCTGTTCATGAGTCCCATGAACACTGTTGGGGAATTGGTCACACCAAAAGGCATAAACAAGAACTCATAATGGACATACCGACATCTAAAGGCCGTCTTATACACATCCTCATCTCGTACCCAGAGCTGGTGATAGCCTGATCTGAGGTCTTTCTTCGAAAACCACCATGCTCCCTTCAGCTGATCAAAGAGATCATCAATCCTTGAGAGTGGGTACGTTTTCTTCACGGTCACCTATTTTAGGTATTGATAGTCCACACAGAGTCTTAAAATCCCATCCGCCTTCTTGGCGAACAAAATCAGGGCTGCCTAAGGTGAAACACTAGGCTTAATGAATCCCTTACTCTGTAAGTCCTCCAACTATACTCGCACCTCACGAAGCTCCACGAGAGCCATCTGATATGATGGTGTAGATATCAGTGCCTCTATAGGGTTCAAGTTGATATAAAATTCCACCTCTCTATGAGGAGGTAGACCCGGTACATCATCAGGGAAAACATCAGTGTACTGGTTCCCCACTACAGGATAGCTTGTATTCTCAACATAAACCGCTTCGAGGGTAAGGCTAGCCAAAAAATGTGTGATCAGCTGCACCCTCCTCCAAGTAAGTCCATCCCGTGATGCAAAGGTTCCCTTCTCACCGGTGAAGGAAAACATGGTCCCATCCATTTAGGCACACCGCACTTTGCGCCTAATACAGTCAATCTGAGCATGGACTGTTGATAACCAGTCCATACCCAAGATGATGTCCTAAGGCCTCGAAACCAATACTATGAGATCCCAGTTAAAGCTCTCGCCTCCTAGAGTAATCTCACTCTGCTGGAACCACTATGTAATTGTCAAATACTCTCTTGTAGGAGTCTCTAGCTGAAAGGATCGAGCCAATGAATCCACCCAAATCTCTGAGCTCTAAACAAGGGCTATGGAAATAAAAGAGTGACTGAAAGCAGTGTCTATAAGTACTGTAACTTAGGTGGAGTAGACGCATATTGTACCTCAAATCATCTCAGGAGCACTGTGGTCATAGGAATTAGCTACCTGAAGCTGAGCATATCCCTTTCCACCTACTCCCTGTGGTTGGGGTGGACCACCTAGAGGTGGTGGTGGTAAAACCTCAAATAGTCGCCCACCACCTGCTGCTCGACCAACTCATCTGCCACATCCTCCTAATTCCAGCAAACCTCCTCAATCAAATCTTTGCTTTTGCCCAGGTGGTCTTTTAACCGTCTGATGAACATCTGTACAGTGGTTTAGGTAGTCGCGAGCCATGTGACCCTGCCCGCCGCACGAGTAACACTGTCTTCTCCTCACCTGTCCTGCTCTGTCTTGAGAGCCACACACAACTGACCCTGTATCCTTCATTCTTCCACCCATAGGTCTGGTCCTCTTGGACCTCTACATCATCTCTCTGCTACCAGTTTTAGATGACTCTGCTATATAATGTTTGATGGTGGGTCTTACTACCGATGACTGCTCATCAGGGAAGCTCTCCACTAAGAGTGCTCGCTCTAACACCCCCGCCTACATCGGGATGCTGAGAAAAATCATCGAAGCTCTAATATTCTATCTGAGCCCCTACTCTAAGGTTTGGGCCCTGAAGAAAGGGTCCCACACCATGTCAATGGAGTAGCGCGAGAGGTCGGTGAACCTCACTGAATACTGATCCATGACCATGTTGCCCTGATGCAAGTGGAGAAGCTCTTGTATATACACAGAGTGTATGGTCGCTGGGAAAAAATCTTCTTTGAAAAGGCTCTCGAAGTTCACCCAGATGAGAGTCACCTCATCGTGAACCTGGAGCTTCATGATCCACTGTCTGTCTACTGCTGCCTGAAGAATACTGGATGCAAGGATCACCATGAGATCAGATGGTGTCCCTACCAGTCAGAAAACTCCAACCATGGCCTCTATCCAGTCCTCAGCTGCTTGTGGATCCGTCTCACCCCGGAACCTCGGAGGCCTATGGTGCTAGAACTCATGCAACGTGCTCAATCGGCATGCAACCTCTACTGCTAGAGATGGTGGAATCAGCTGCCCAATGGGTAGTGGGGCTGCTGGTACACCACCCGATGGTACAACTGCCGAAAGGGGGCCCTACACCAAAGCCTCATCGCTTGGTGGGCTGTCATCATATACTCTACTTGGAACCCAGGCTGGCTGTCTGCATAGAGGCGTCATGAAAAGAAACAGGTGCAGCATGGTCAATATGTTATACCTGGTGAGCTAACTCAAAGAGATCACAAAGAAAAATTTTCAAAAACACACACACAATTAGTGTTTTCATGCACTGATTCATAAATCAGAAGTCAAGGTCATGGTGTATAGATACATCGGCCTCCGCACCAACACTGGATTTCCCAAAACTGAAAACCACACTCATTACACTTAACGGTATTACCAAATAAAAAGATCAGAGTCCAAGTTATTTGGTAGAACTGACTCCTCTGATACCAATTTGTCACGACCCCTCCCCCAGGGCCCATGCCGTGACTACCCCAAGATCACCTTCAATAGGCCAGGGGCTGACGACTAGAACTGAAACGGCATATCCCTAAAACCGAGAAGGCATTGCCTTTTAACTTGAAAACTCACACAATCCAAGAACACAACAAGATATAAGAACAAAGTAAACTATAGAGTAAATATAGTGAGTATAGTAAGTAAATGGGTTAGAATACAAGCCCAACTGGAAAGTATAAGTAAAACTAAAAACAACTCCTATGAACACCCACCAAGGATCCTACCTAAAGGGTAGGTACTGCTCTCGAATGGTCATATCTATGGTACGTCTCGTCTAGTGGTACACCTATGAGCAACCTCTAGTCCTGGAAACCTCATCCTTGATCAATGCCGTCCGTCATTTGCACAAGACACAACAAGGTGTGGGTGTAGCCCGTGCAGGGGTGAGTATGACAATACTCAACAGGGACCCCGAGACCCCCGAAGGTCTCTCAGAATCCACAAAGGATAAACCACAAAGAAATACCATAATCACAAAGTACAAAAATAACAGTTAACCCTACTTAGGTATATGCCTATACATATACCTAAGTTATCTAGTATACCCATCTCATTCATGAGGAAACACAAGGCCCAACTCTTTAGCCAAAAGCACAACTGTTCCATGAATGAAATAATACCTCAAAGGTAACAAGACGAAGGTAAGTACCAAAAAGGTAACGCCACACATAAGAATACCATGAAGGTATCACCAAACAGAAGTGTACCAAAAAGGTAATGACTCAGCTCACACCAGGTATAACTTAATTACTGAAGTATAGATGATTAGTTGTATTTCTAGATCATCGTACTTTTTCAAGAAGCTCTACTGTTGACCCACACAGGATCGAAGATAACCCACACAGGATCTGAAGATGACCCACACAGGATTTGAAGATGACCCACACAGGATATGGAGATGAACCACACGAGATCTTAAGATGACCCACATAGAATCTGTAGATGACCCACATAGGATTGGTAGATGCTGACCCACACAGGATCCGAAGATTTCTCTAAGTACAACCAACTACAGGGTTTCCGCACTAAGAACACTTGATTACAGGGGGATACACTCCTCAATCCATTGATTTTTACTTAAAGTGCCAAAAGTTACGGTGAATAAGTATCAAGAAGGTTCGTCAGGTCATAAGGGACCCACCGCGATAGACGACATGTCAATCAGATGCCCGATCTGTATGTTATTTGCGTTTCTATTACAAGGGCCCGATTGTATTCGGGTTCAATCCAACCCAAATGTACTCCCACTTTATCCAAAACTCAAGTAAAGTATACCAAAAGGACCGTTTCGATCCAAGTATTCCAGAGCCATAGACGGTTTGTCAAATGGACGCTTGGTCCTCAAGATATGGCCCAAAAGGTATATCTGGGTTCAGATGGGCCCTGGTCCTGTCCGACCCGATTCGACCCGGCCTGGGCTTACCCGACCTAGTTTGGGTCAACCCGAACCGAATGTGCTGGGCCATGGTTTGGCCTATCCCACAAAGGGGGTGGCCTGGATCGCTGGGCGCAGCCTGCTGGACGGCCCACAGTTGGGGGGCCCCGCCATGCTGGGGCCTGCCCTAGCCGACACCCGAGGGAGGTGCTCCCCCATATTTCTGAATGGCCCAAGGGCCATTCAATTTTGGCCAACCTGGTGGTGCCATGTGGAACCGTCTGCTGGCATGCGTGACCCACTGAAGTGGGTCCTGTTTGGCGTGATGCGGTCGACCAGAAATCTGAATGCCTCCCCTTCCAGTGGCACGACGATGCCGCTGTCCTCCCGCAGCCGGCCGGTTGCTGGACGCCCTGGTGTGCTGCTGTGTCTTGACAGCCACAACCTCCTCCTCTACCAGAGGCACGGACACACACCACCCTGCCTCCATGCGGCCAGCCAGCGTGCCAGCCACCATCCTCCTCCACCGCGACCGACTGGCCATGACCTCCTCTAGTGGCACAGTTGCATCGCTGCCACCATCGCGGCCGGACGGTGGGTTGGCCGCCACCTTGCACCCTTCCGACACCAGTCATCGGCGCCGGTCGTGGGTTCCGTCGTGCTGGCAGGATTTCATGGTTCACCAGGTGAGATCTGGTGGCCCGTTATTTATTTTGAAGGCATCAATGTTTGTCTTTGGACTTCGCTATCGCTTCAAGTCCATCAAGGTTGATTTCAACTCAACCCAATGTTTTTCCTGTGAAGAACACCTCAAACAATGAATTAGCGGAGGGATCAGGCTGTGTTCATTTGGTCTGCACCCTTTATGTTAGATCGATAACAAGCGGTTCATAGATTGAAGACAATGATTCATCACAAAGAACAATATGAATAATTCCCTACCTCGAATCGTTGGAGAGTTCTCGTGGTTGAAGATGACGGGTCGATGTTCGTCGTCCCGCAACAAGCTACAACGGTTGCTCGAACGGCGATCCTCCATTCTCTGCTTGATCGATCCGTTCTTCATCAGGAGCCTCAAGATCCTCCTCCTTCTTTAGCCAATGGTAAAACAAACATCCAACCCAAGGGAAGTGTTAATATAACTCTTAATTTAATATATGATTCATTTAATTAGAGTTAATGAATCCTGTTAATTAAAGGGTTTGGTGGTTACACATTTTGTGTTACCGGGCATTTAATGCCCAGTATTAAATGCCCGACCACCCCCTTATGGTACCCGCCACCAAAAAAATTAAAACTAGATGTGGAGATATTTTAAAAATAAAATATATTTATTTTATTTAATCCTCAATGAAAAGTGCCAAAATAAACTTCTCCTCTCGACCTACTGCGGTCGAGTTTAAACCTCCCTTAAGTGAATCCCAACACTGCGAGTTCTACGATGCTCTCAGATTTTTAATCTGAGCACCGGTTCAAAAGTTAGTAAACTCCGCTCACGAGTTTACAGAAAGTACCTTAAAAAAAGTTCAGAAATTCATTCTGGGCACACCGAGCCTCAGAATCACGTGCCATCAATTTTCGTAAACTCATAATATTTCCATATGATTAAAAAAAATTACATGAAAAAATATAGGTCTTTATAGTCATAATCAAAAAAATATATGGAATTATATAAGAATATGGTTTTATAAAATATTTATAATAAATTTTATTTATTATACATGTGGTTTTAACGAGTACAAAAAGAGTCAAGACACAAGGTAAAAGAATTTCATCTCACCTTTTTTTAATTTTTGTGCGATACATACTTTATTCACCACCCATTTCTTTTGTGTGGTGTGTGTACATCCCATAAATGTAATTTATGATTATTATAATTAAATTTATGGGTATTTACATAAACATTACATGATATTTATTTCATAGGTTTAATGTTTCAAAAGTTACTAAATCAGTAAAGTAGTTTTGTCTCAAATTGCCTTCTTTGAGACACATGTTTTGTTATACACCTATGTTATTTAACGAGGTCTATATGATTCCAATTGACATGTTATATACTGAATATCTTTATTTTAATGATATTTTATGCTTCATGTAATTTCATTTACTTACATGAAGAGTATTATCCCAATTAACTAAGTGGTAATATTTTATTGAAATAATCTCATCGATTTTCGAGATTGTTAATGATTATGCTTCTTTTGATGAAATATTATGATACATATCTCAAAAAAACTCATGATATTTATTATCCTATATTTATTAAAGATATATAAATGTATTAGTACAATTTTACATTCTTTTTTACTTATTATAATTAAGAAAATGTTTTTACGAAAATTCTGACTGTATCTCTCTCTTCAGACGAAAATCTATTTTATTTCAAAAACATGTATTCAAAAATGTTTTAAAAAACGTTTTAAAATGATATTTGAATATAATTTTCAAGGAAAAAGTATTTTAAAAATGATTTATGGTTTTAAATATTTCTTTAAAAGTTTAAATAGTGATTTTTAAAGAAAAGGTTTTCAAAACATCTTCACGCCTTATTTACGAGTTTTCAAAGTATTTTCAAAGAAATGTGTTTTAAAAAATTCTCAATATTCATTAATATGTTTTCAAGTAAATTTTTTTTCAAACAATTTCAATCATTCATTATATTGTTTTAAAGTTTTTTCAAAGAAAAAGGTTTTTAAAATGTTTTGAATCTTATATTATAAGTTTTCAAGGAAAAAGGTTTCCCAAATGATTTCAAGTCTTCTTTATAAATGTTCAAGGTATTTTATAAGAAAATTATTTTTAAATGGTTTTATATATTAAAAAGACTATTTAAAAAAAGGAAATATATTTTCCTTAAGAAATATTTTTGAAAAATGTTTGAAAATTATTTTTCATCTAAAATGACATACATTGATGCTGCTCATGCCCTTCTAGGAAATGATATAAAGGTTAAATTCATATCCTTTATATGAATGAGTTATTCTTAATGTCATGGTATTTATGAATACCATTTCTCTTCCATGGGTTATATGTTTATGAAAATCCGTTTCTTTTCCATGAGTTATATTCTTTTGAAACACGATTTTTTTCATGAGTTATTATTTGATGAAATGATTATAAAACCTATCTATTTTCCATATGTTATGATTTGATAAATGTTAATGATACCCATTTATTTTCATAGGTTATGATTTGTTGTTTATATAACCCATATTTGTTTCACAAGTCATGATATGATGATTGTTTTGTAGAACATGTGTGTATGATTTTATTATGTGATGGGTGATACCTATATTTATATCCAATGTATTGGGTAATGATAAATGTTTTATAAGGTCAAAGGGTATGAATGAGGGAATACCTTTCCCAAAACAAGATTCTAAATGGGAGAAAATACCATGACCAAAATAATAGGATACACGGGAGGAAATCCCAAGCCCGAAACAAGTTGGTAAATAGGGGGACATCCCAAGCCCAAAACAAGAGGGTAAATAGGAGGAAATCCCAAGTCCAAAACAAGTGGGTACACAAGAGGACATTCCCAATCCCTAAACAAGAGGGTAAATGGGAAGGAATCTTAATCCCATTGTATTTACACAGGTGATTAACCCAATCGTAACATGTTACAAAGGCCTTGATAGGCCACCTTGACATAGAGTTTTTATATGTGTTTTCCACAATTACATATTTTATTCTAATGTTAGGCTTTCATGGATTATGTTTAATATTTCCTTATGATTCATGTATTATTAACTTCCAATATTTATTATGTTATCTGATATATAGGGTATGATCTTCCAATGTTATGTTCAAGTTCTAAACCCTTTCATTCATGTTATTCTTATAAATTTTATTTATTTACCCTTACTGAGCATATGAGCTCACCACTTTCTTATGTTTCATTTCTCCAGGTTACGAATAAATGTTTTAGGTAATAATACTAAAGGTGTAGATATTTGTGGGAGATGTTGAGGATATTTCACCAGGAAAGAAGATTTTGTTTCCATGTATCCAAAGACACTAAACTATTACAATACTCAAACATGTATTTTTTCAATGTACTAAATATTCATCTAGAAGTATGTAATATACATGTATGTAAATACTATGTCACTATAGTTGGTATTAAACAAAAGGTTTAGTCAAAATTTAAAAATTAAGATAATAAAACATTAGTGAGATCCCTAGGTATATTTTTAAGGTTATGTTTAGGGATATCTATAAGGATAAGTATAAGGATGAGTTAATATTTAGGAAAATGTCTTAGAATATTGGTAAAGGATAGAGTGAGTGGTCTCCTAGAAATAAATACCTTTCTAGATACTAATAGTGTATGTGTATTTTTCCAAGATGGACCTAGGTGTAACAAATTCGATAAGATATTCCCAGCCTGACTTGGGGTAATTTGGTATATGACAACGGGCTTTGCTGCACATCCGGTTTGATGCTCCCAGGGGATATGCTTTGGGAATTCACAAACTCTTGATGAACCATTATATATGATTTAAATAGAATTTGGTTATGAATAACTCAGGATAAACCTAAGGTGTCATGAATTAAAGGTGGGTGTCATGATTTAGACATCCTATAAGTAAATTTTCATGATTAAGTGGTTTTCTTCTATGATATATGTTTCTCACCCTGTTCTTTCTAGTTCTATTCAATGGAGAGAACTATAAAGAAAATGGTTAATATTGAATGTTTCAGATACAAAAATTATTGTCATTATGAAAATTGATTTCCCAAGTGGAAATCTCATAAAGATAATCATGAATGTGGTATGAGTATTGGTTATACTTACGAAGATAAAGATACCTCAAATGACATGTAAAAGGTATGTGATGTTCTTCTAAGTATTATTTACATCAATCATAAGAAGAATGATTATATTTTGGTTGAGGGACCTTAATATATAATTCATATTTCATATTCTAGGAAATAAGTATTAAGAAATAAGTTGTGGGATAATGAGTAATGGTTTAAGAATAAAAAATGTATGAATTAAGTACTTATGTTTTGGAATTCAAAGATTGTGTTATATGAATAATTAAATATATAAGTATTTTATATATAAGTTTTCATTAAAGATTGAAAATTATACATTTAATTATGATGAATACTTAGAAAAGTGATATTTTGATTATGGGAAGGTAGCCCTTAATGTGATCAAGATGTTGAGAATATTATGTTTCACTTGGATAAAGTGATTATTGATTTGGACAAAGTAAATTGGATATAACTTATTACACTAGATCTGATTATTGATTGGTTTAAAAAGTGATCGTCATCATCATGGATGAAGTTGAAAACTTATTGGATTTAAGTAATTTACCTATTAACCTTTGGAATAAATAATCAATAATATTTTATAAAAGGATTTATGGTAGTTAAGGTTGTTACCATGTTTTAAGGGAATATATGATGAGAGTATTCACATGTTTGGAATGTGAAAAACAAGTGGTACTTTGTGATATATGGGGGATAAATATTAAGATGATTTCATGACAATGTTTTTAAATATCTGAATTTTAATCTTTCTGAAGGATTATATGTTTAACCATTTATGTAAAGTTTATGTTAAACATCAGACAAAGTCAGTAAGATCAAAGTGCCATCTCTATATATGAGGATTTATGCATATTAGAGAGCAGATTAAAACTAAATTGTTCTGATGGTAACTGAAGATAGATGGGTTGACTTATCATGGATCTCATGATCATATAGTACTTCAGGAATAGAAAAAATAATTCTCATTCATTATTTAGGGTAAGAGATGAAGTGGAAATATATAAAGGCATAACCAAAGGCCTATATTATGTATAAGAAAGGGAATGACACCATGTAAGTATATTTACTCATATTATTGGCCATTAAAAAGAATTTATCAATGATAGGATAATGAAAAAAATGTGTTTTCCTAATATCTTAATTTCTATTGAACCAATGGAATTTTAATCATCATAGATTTATGACTTTCATGCCATTAAATTTTGTTTGATAATTCACTTGTTTGTGATTTATGACCTCAATCAGTCCCTATAAATATTAATGTTTTTCCTCCATGTCAAATCTTTACTCCCAACTAATGTTATCCTATGTGAAAACCCAATTATATGTTACTTTGGGTAACCGTTGTGGTTCCAAATTTCCCTTTTCAAGGGAAGTTTTAGTATTCATTTTTATAATGTGGGTTTCTATGAATGAAACTTTCAAGTATTAAACCTTTGATGAACCAGAAGAATTTCAAGGGGGAAATTCATTTTAAGGGTGGGTAGAATGTAACACCTTGAGATTTTTTAAAATATTTATTTTTTTGAATTAATTTATATTTTTGATATTTCCCATTTCATATGACACTAAAAATAGATCCAATATATAAATATATATATTAAAAACACTAATTCAAACATTCCTTTCAGAGGAAATACTAACATGGCTTATGATACTTGTAATAATGATATGTATTGTGCTACATGGAATACCAACTTATGTTACACGCAATACCAACCTGGCTCTTGCTACCCGCAACACCGACTTGACGTACGCTATAACAACACCGATGTTTTCTACGAAACATCATCCTATTGTTAAAATTATTTAATCAAGATAATTATAACCTAGTAATTAAACATAGTAATATGAGTAATAATAATTAATTTTCAAATAATATTTTAAATTGTTTTATATAGATAAAACATATTGATAATGAAAGATATTATTTTTGGTAAAGTCCTTAATGTTTAAAAATACAGTTTTCGTGAATGAAACTCTTTTAATAATAAAATTAACTTTAAACACATATAAAAATTTAATTCGATAAAATAAAATTCATTTTTTAATTTATAATACTAAAATTATCTTAGGGTGATTTTTGGTATTTTTTTGAGAAACATCATTTTTTGATGAAAAATGAAAAATACTACATTTTAGTTAATTACTACCTTTCCGTTAAAATAATTATCAATGTTAAGTTATAATTTATTTTCTTTAAAAATAATATATATAAATTATTAATATATTAATACAATTTAGGTCATTATAATCAATTACACTTTAAAATTGAATATAAAAACTTAATAATCTTTTGAACTTCCTTCTACTTTAAAAACCCGTAATTTCATCCCGTTTGCAGGATTATCATTAGTATTAATTTTTCCTCTTATATGATTTTAATTTATAAAAACCAACATAAAACGTTGTAATTTTTATAATATTTAGAGTATAATAAAATCAATGTAATTTTTGACCAAAATGATTAGTAAAAGTAGTTAAAATTAATATCAGTGACTAAGGTCATATTAAGCTTAATTAGGGGATAAACCTTAATATTAGGGTCTCAAATGACCTATAAACTTTTAAAAAACCCATATTTCTCCATATTTCGGACATAAAACCTGACATTAATTATTTTTTTGTGTTTTTTAATACCTTTTTTAGGTAATAACATGTGTACACCTAACTTGTTTTAAAAAATTCCAAGTGAGTCCTTTTCCTTCCCTATAAAAGGCCACCACCACTCCCTCTTACTCACATATCTCAAGCCCCTTGGATCACCCAAAAACTGGTAAAATAATCTTCCCACTTCCATAACTTCCTTATTTAATCCTCCCTTTGTGTGTAAAGTTTTCCAAGGAATTATTTTTACACAAACCTAAAGGAGTTACCCGATTAAGAGGTAGCGTCTTCTCTCAAGATCTCTAGTTTCATTTCCATTATCCACCCACTAAAATATTTTATTTTACATGATTATATAAAAAGAATATCCTAAATATACTATTATATATATATAAATATTTTGACTTACAATTACACACACCTCCATCTAATGGGTAACAAACATACTGTTTTTGTGTATGGTGAACTACTGACTCACGAAATAATGATTGTTTATTTTTCCTTTACCACCTATCATGGTAGAAATTATGATGGAAAATATATTTATATATGTTATATATTATATTTATTATTCATTTAATATTATTTAATCCTTTTTATGACACATGTCTTTTTTACTTTCCATTTAGTGTTAATACAATAATTTCGTTTGAGGAAGTGTGGACTACCGCCCCTTTAAAGGGATGTGATTCATTCAAACACTACATAAAATGTATTAAGTATGAGTTTAGTGAAATAATATGATATATATTATATAATAATTCTAATATAATAATTATATATATATACATATTTAATCTTCATACTTTCTTTCAATACAACAATAAAAAACAGAAACACCATTCATGCGTACGTATGACTTACTGTATCCATGAACAGTTTATTCCATTTCATGATTCAATATATTATATAGATTAGTATAATATACATATAATGGATATATATGATATTTATTTCATGGTTTAAATGATTAAATTATTATATAAGTATAAGGACCAAAGATATGACAAGTTAAGATATGTGCGAATAACAAAGTGGATATTACCCGAAGTAAAACCTTAACAAAGGATTGTTAACAAGTGGGTAATATAAGGTCATAATAAAACCATATATGGTATTAGATATAATAATATGTTTCTTTAAAATATTTATAATAAATTTCTATTTATTATACGGGTCTTTTGAACGAGTACGGAAAGAGTCAATACACAAGGTAAGAGAATTTCATCTCACTTTATATTTCTGTGAGATACATGCTTTATTCACCACCCATTACTTTTGTGTGGAATGTATAATTCCCATGTATGTAATATATGATTATTATAATTAAATTTATGGGTATTTAAATATAAATTCTATGATATTTATTTCATAGGGTTAATGTTTCATAAGTTACCAAATCGGTAAATTAGATTTGTCTCAAATTGACTTCTTTGAGATACATGTTTTGTTATGAACCTATGTTCTTTAACGAGGTGTATTTGATTCCAATTGACATGTTATATACTGAATATCCTTATTTTCATGATATTTTATGCTTATTTTAATTTAATTTACTTACATGAAGAGTATTATCCCAATTAACCAAGTGACAATAGTTTATTAAAACAATCTCATCACTTTTCGAGATTATTAATGATTATGATTCTTTTTATGAAATAGTATGATAAATATCTAAAAAACCCCGTGATATTATTTATCCAATGTTAATTAATGATATATCCATGTATTAGTACAATTTTAAACTCTTTTGTACTTATTATAATTAGGAAAAATTTTGTATGAAAAATCTGACTATATCTCTCTATTCGAATGGAAATCTGTTTTATTTCAAAAAAATGTCTTAAAAATGTTTTCAAAAACATTTTCAAATGATATTTGAAGATAATTTTCAAGTAAAAATGGTTTAATTTTTTTTATGGTTATAAATCTTTTTTTATAAGTTTAAAAATTTATTTTCAAATAAAAGGATTTCAAAAACGTTTTTCACATCTTATTCATGAGTTTTCAAATTATTTTCAAATAAATGGTTTTTAAAACATTTTCAAGATTCTTTAAATTTTTTTCAAGTAGAATGGTTTTCAAAAAAATTTCAATCTTTCATTATATGTTTTAAAGTGTTTAAAAAAAAAGTTTTTAAAATGCTTTGAAGTTTATTTTATAAGTTTTCAAATAAAAATGTTTCCAAAATGATTTAAAATATTCTTTATAAGTGTTCAAGGTATTTTATAAGAAAATTATTTTTAAATGGTTTTATGTATTAAAAATCCTTTTCAAAGAAGAAAATATATTTTCCTTAAGTTTTTTTGGAAGAGTTTTGAATATTATTTTTCATCTAAAATGACATCTGTTGATGTTACTCATGCCCTTATAGGAAATGATCTAAAGGTTCCATTCATATCCTTTCTATGAATGAGTTATGATTAATTTCATGGAATTTATGAATACCATTTCTCTTCCATGGGTTATATGTTTATGAAGATCTGTTTCTTTTCCATGAGTTGTATGATTTGAAACACACTTCTTTTCACAGGTTATTCTTTGATTAAATGATTATAAAACCTATCTCTTTTCTATAGGTTATTATGTGATAAAATTTTAGTGATACCCATTTCATTTCATGGGTTATTATTTGATGTTTATAGAACCCATATTTTTTAATGGGTCAAGATATGATGATTGTTTTGTAGCACATACGTGTATAATTTGATTATGTGATGGGTGAGACCTATATCTCCCTCCAATGTATTGGTAAATGATAAATGTTTTATGCGCTCAAAGGGTGTGCGAGAGAGAATCCCATTCCCAAAACAAGATGGTAAATTAGGGAAAATACCATGACTAAAACAAGAGGGTAAATGGGATTAAATCCCAAGCCTGAAACAAGTGGGTAAACTGGAGGACATCCTAAGCCCAAAAAAGTGGGTAAACAGGATGAAATCCTAATCCCAAAACCAGTGGGTACACTAGAGGACATCCCAATACCTAAACAATAGGGTACACGGGAAGGCATACCAATCCTGAATCAGGTAGACAGGTGATTAACCCAAGCCTAACATGTTACAAAGGCCTTGGTAGGCCGCCTTGACATATGGTTTTTATATGTGTTTGCCAAAATTCCATGTTTTATTCTAATGTTATAATTTCATGGATTATGTTCAGTATTTCATTATGAATCATATTTTATAAACAACCAATATTTTTTTTGATCTTAGATATACAGGGTATGATCTTAAAATGTTATGCTCAAGTTCCAAACCCTTCTGTTCATGTTATGATTATGGATTTTATTTATTTACACTTACTGATCATATAAGATCACCCCTTTCTTATGTTTTCTTTCTCAAAGTTATGAAGAAATGTTTTTTGTAGAAGTACTAAAGGTATAGATATTTATGGGAGATGTTGAAGATCTTTCAGCAGGATAGAAGATTTTGTTTCCATGTTTCAGAAGACACAAAACTATTACGATCCTTATGCACGTGTTTTTGAAATTCACAAAATATTCCTATAAAATGATGTAATATCCATGTATGTTAAGCGTGAGTCACAATAATTAATTTTATTAATAATCATGTACTAATTTTTTTAACAAGTTTATATTCATTTTTAGCCTAAAAATAAGCCACCAAAGTAAATATTAGTTATCGTGGTTGAACTTCCAAATTAAATTATCATCCATTATGGTGGTGGGAATCCCCCATTAGATAATTCTCTGAATAATTAAGAAAAACCCAATCAAGGAATTCCCCCAATAAAAATAAGGTTTAAAAGGTAAATCTAAAGGATATTCTAGCTCTTGGAAGCCATCCCTAGATAGAAGGAAATTAAATTTAAAAATAATAAGAAATGAATATTATTTATTAGAATTTTATAGTTCTATATAACCCAACTACTACCTATACTCTTAAAAGTTTTATTATTAACAAATATCCCCTAATAATTGGATTTGATGAACCCAAGACATGTTTGAAGTAGTAAAAAGGGCATAGTTTTAGTTCTCTCAATTATGAGGTTTTTGGGAGAATCCGACATCCATCAGGTTTGGAATCCCTTCAGGTCTTAGTTTCCAAATGGGCTTCCAGATTCGACCTATTTCATAGTAGTCAAAAAATTATTAATATTTAGAGAACTATTAATGGAATTTCATTGTTCCATTATTTATTTCCCCAGTAATTTTCATAGAAGAAGTGACTTATGAGAGGATATTGGTAATCTCAACCAAAAAATCCATGATCATTTCATCTTGATGGGTTACTTTAATTTTGTTTTGGGATAACATGAAAGAATAAGTGATATGAATGTCACTATTTATAGTATAGATTTTAAAGAATGTATGGATTCCAATCACTTGATGGAGGTAAACTTAAATTGGGTTCAATTTATTTGTTATAAAAGATTTGACAAAAAAATTGTGGTTAGAAATTTGGTAATAGATTTGTTAATTTCAAAACACTTAGAAAAATGGGGGGAGTTTCACTCTAGGACAATCATAAAAATAAACTATAATCACCATCCCATATTAACTACTATCAATGAAAAAAAGTATAGGGGTACTTAGTCATTTTGGTTTAATAATGACTAGATTAAACTTTTATATTGCAGAATAATTTTATGAAAGGTGTGGGAACTACTGATTTCCTTGATTATCCATACGCTTATGTTTCTAATTTGAATGATTCAAAAGTGAACTTGATATCATAGAGTAATAACGTTTTTAGTTCTATAGATGGGATGTTTTTAGACCTAAAAATTAGTTTAGAAAAATTTCAAAATAGGCACGATGAGGGGTTTGATGTACAACATCTCAACTAAGAAGTTGAGTTGGAAACTAAACTGAATAAGAAGATGAAATTAAAGGTAGTGTTCAAGAATACAATTTTCAGAAAAAAATAGTTAATGGAGGGGTATAAAAACACAACTTTCTTTAGGTGGGATTTTAGTATCAATTATTTCTTAAAGGATAAGACCAATGTTGTCACTACGAATAAAAAATTGGTGACCATACTATCTAGCTTTATTAGGATTTATTCAAGATAATTTGAGATTTTAATACCACTGATTTAAAATATTCCATTCCTAAATTTTTTTATCATCTAGATAATGAAATACTCACATAGAATTGAGATCTTATTGATGTTATGGTGGTGACATTATTTCATCAATATTTTTTTCTTTCTTTTTAATTCTATCAAGTTTTTATTCTGATTAATGGAAGCCCTCATGGTTATAAATATAGATTTAATTATAATTAATTCTAAATGCATAATTATTATAATAAAACCTAGTATATTTGGAATTATTACTCTTAAATTGTATATTTTTAAGGCCTTTTATTCTATCAACTTTGGCGTCATGGAATATTCTCCCCACATGTTTGAATTCAATGGTTTTTTCATCAATATGATTTTATTCCTTTTTTAAGCTATTTATATTTTTGTTATGGTTAATGGTAGACCTCATGGTTATCTTTCCTATACCTATGTATATTCACTGGTTGACCCTATATATGTTATATTATTTAGTATTGATAAATATTATCTTGGTTGGTTCATCATTGATAGTGTAGACAAAGGCCTCCTTAAGAACATTCATGAATGGATAGGAGTGAATGATCCATATTATCTCTTTTATATTGAAAAACCACTTTTCATATAGGATTATATTCAAAACATAAAATCTATAAAAGAGATTATTTAACATTATATTTATCTATCCAATCAGCACATCAGATAGAATAAATTCCACCTCTTCTTTAGACACAATTTCAATGAAAATGTGAGTTTGACTATGAAAAAGAGACTTAACATCAATGAATCCTATTTTAAATTCATTTCATCGGGAATTACCCATTTCTTGGGGGAGGCTTATGGCTTTTTATTTTAGAGTGTTTACTAAAAAAATAAAGAATCACCTCAACTCTTAGAAAGGAAAATCCATCTCTATGGCAGGTAGAATCTCACTTTTCAAAGATCTTGTTATTCCTATATTGATCATTTATTTTTTAGTTTAAAAATATCCTACTAATATAATTAATATTATTAATTATTTATATAGTAACTTCTTCTAGAGTGTCTCCATAATTGAGAGGAACATAATAACTATGAAATGGAATCAATTTTGTAAGCCTATAAATGTAGGTTTATTGGGGACTAAATGTTTTACTCTGATTATTGATGCTTTGTAGGCCCACTTCCTCTAGTAAACATGGATATATCTTATACTATATATGACATAGAATCAAGAGAATTAACTCCATTGTAATTAAACAAAGAAGGTGGATGGTTTTTATAAATTTTAATATAATATTATGGAAGGATCAATGGTTGGATGAACCTATTATACTCGTATCTCATATGCGGGTATGTGACATTGACATCAAGATTAAAGACTGGAATAGTCTTTCCCATGATCATATATCAATCAGAGATATTTTACACTCTTATAACCACATTCCTTCAAAATATACAGTTGTGTGGAAGCCGACAAGCCATGGAATATTAAACAACCTTTTATTCTACACATTTTTCCTAGGCAGGCCAATAGATGATACTTATTAGCTCATACCTTTCTCTTGGACTTTGATTTCTATCTCTATATTCATTCATAATTGGAGATAATTCAAGAAAATATATCCAAATTATGATACTCTTATGAAATATGGGATCAAGATCAGCTCGATTTGTAGCATCTACATAGCCAGAGAAAACTCTATCTCACATGTATTTTTTCACTGCCTCTTTTCAAGGTCCATTTAGGGCATTGTTTCCAACCTGTTTGAAGTGGATTTATTCCATGTTGATGGACCTATTAGCTTTTTAGATGTCTATACTAATCAGGAAGATTCTCCCTAATATAAGAATATTCATAGAAATTTTATTTTTAAATACTTATTTTTAATTTAGTGTATATAAAACATTATCAAATTTGAGGGGAATTCTCTTGAACTCAATATACTCATACAGAAAATAATCCTTGTCATCATGTCGGTTTTCTATATAAACTCTGGTCTTTCTAGAAATTATATTATTGAGTTAAATATTTTTAATAGGTTGGATATTAATGGAAATAATAGGAATTACTATTGATTTACATCATTTTTTGGAAATTCCCGATAACATGTTAGATTGAAATCAACATAGATGGTGCTTCTAAATTCTTTTGATCCCTTAGGCTGTAGTGTAATTTTAAGAGATTCAAGTTTGGGTTTCATGTCTTTATTTACTAAGGATTGTGGGATAGTGGTGGCATGAGAAGATAAGATAGAGGGAGTCACCATGGATATTATAATATCCTACTATAAGTGTTAGAACAAGATTTGTATTGAACTAGACTTCTTATTCTTGGTTTATTCCATTCACCTCAGGACTACCTCTCCAATATGGAGGCCTAGAGTAGTGTGGGAGGATTGCATTATCTAATTTAAAGAAATTTATTTTGTTGTGTCTCATATATTTAGGGAAGGTAATTTTGTTCCTAACATTATTTAGAAATTGGGTGTTAGGTTATGGGTATGTAACTTATTCTTGAATGCACCAGAGTTTATTGAGGAGTGTTTTTTCTTTGATATTTTTAAAACTCCATCTCTTTGTTTTATTTAATTTTTGATACCTTGAGTTTTATATGGGATGATAAAATTATTATTAAACCTCCAAGAATAACTTTGGTAGGTTGAAATTTCATACCCACATGTCTCTTAAATCTTTCCTCAATTAACACACCTAACCTTTATACCATAATAGTCATTATCCCTTGCCAACCATTCAATTCCATGAAAATATCCCTATTTTTCACATATATATGGATCTCACTTACAATAATGTCCATCCAAAATTATTCAAAATTCCATTTTAACTCTTACCATTTTAATAAACTAATAACCCCTCTCCACATTTTTCATCCCATGGCTATAATAAATTTTTCTAACTCCTATATTTTCAATAAATCACTCAAAAAACGATAAAATCCTCAACATGAGTATTGTGAAATCCATATTATTATTTTTTCTTTATATTTATCACCCATACTCTAATAAAATTATTATAAAATTATTATATAATTACATAATTATCATTATTATAATTTTTTATATTGATGGTATAACCATTATCCATCGCCTTCCCAAAAGTTCAAAAAATGAAAATGTTGTACTTGTTATGTGCAGTCTACCGCCTCCATGAATGTTTCATAACTACCATAAATGGATGGTAAAAGAGGTATATTTAATTAATAAAAAAGATATTTATAATATTAATAATATTTTAAAAAAATAAATCAATATACACCTTCTTTATTTTCTATGGGAAAAAATGTTATTTGTGTGTATGTGCGAACTACCACCTCCATGGATGATGTGTAACATTTCTCATCACAAACATCAATGGATGGTTTTAAGTTTATATTTAATGAAATAATTTAATATTTATGAAATAATTAATATAATATAATGATAAATTATTTATTATGTTTATAACCTCATTTATTAGAAAATAAAAATGCTTCTCATGCATACATGAAAACTGCTGCCTCTATGGATTGCATGTTTTATTTTAATAATCATCAGATAAAAAAATATATAAAATATATTTTAGGAATATATATATATATATATATGAAATTTAGTTGAAATATAATTTTATAAATATGGTTTTGAAAGGATGACACAAAAATTGATGATCATTATAAATGTATCTGTTAATATCAATAAATTACTTGAGACAAGCTCATCATGTATCATATTCTAGTGAAACATCCCAATAGTTTCCATCATGTGAACATGGTTGTGAATAAATAATTTAAATAAAATTATTTAAATAAATTTAATAATATTAAAATTAAGAACATGGTATCAATGAGAAGGTTTCAACGTTTCCATTGAAAAACACATGTGAAACAATCGAAATGACTTGACATCTGATAGTGAAAATAAATATTAACTGACTAGAATAGGTGTAATGAATGGATATAATTAAAAAATATAAAATATAATATATTTAAATAAGTTTTATAAACAAATTATTATTATATTTATGTTCATTATATATTATTTTAAAGAGCTTTTGCGAATGTGAAGATTAACAAGGTAATGATTTTTGTATCTCAAGTTCGCTTCATTGAGATATGCTTCATATTCACCACTTATTTTCCTTTTTGGTGGATACACTACCCATGGATTTATTTTTATTATAGATATCATGAAATTAAATATATTTTATAATCCATCATATTTTATATATTTCACAGGTTTTTGATTTGAAATGTAACAATATTGTATGGGTTTTTCTTAACTCAAAACACTTTCATTGAGTTATAACATTTCTTATATAAATTCATTATTATAAGTTTGTTAAAAAATTATGTATAATTTTATTATGTTTGATATATTATTTGGTTTATATGTATTTAAATTTATAACACATAAACCCCTTTTCAAATTTTTCTTACTTAGTGAATTATGATGTCTCTAAGGGTTTTCCTCCCAAACTTCTGTCTTTGAGAAACAATTTTTATTATGATCCATTTTTTGTATCTATGGTTTATATACTATATGTGAGAAACACTTAATAAATATTCTAATATATTCATTGTAATTAAAGGCCTATTATATTTTTTATATTTCAGGGGGTGTTTTAATGGTTACCAATTCTATGAGGATTTTTGTTACTCAAATTTCATTCATTGAGTTACGATCAGGATTCTAAAACTTTATTCTTATAATATGGGTATATTATAACCAATTATTGTTTCATATTCTGTTTCCTATTTGGTTTATTATGAATTAAATTTCAATCACATAAACCCATTTTTAAAATTTCCATACTTCATGAATTATGTTTCCATAAGGGATTCTCATCTCAACCTTCTTCCTTTTAGACATATTCCATATTTAACACTTGTTATTTTTATGTTGAATATGAAACCAAATAACTAAATTTCATCACACATTTCATGAAATTCAACTGAATTAAAAATCCATCACATGTTTTATCTCCCATGTGGGTTTTATTCAATTGTTACCAAATCTATTAAGTTTTATTTATAATCTATTCTTTAAATAGATATTATTATAAATGAATTTTCATCTTGGGAAACTTGTATAAATTTTATCTCTAAAACCTCAACCATTTTATTCTTCTATGGTTATTATTTAGGTTTAACATTTACTCTCTCAATTTAATTTCCTATCTTAAATAAATTTCTTATTATGATGTTTTTTAGGGAAATTGACACCACCTCTTTTATTTGGTCAAGAATCTTCCTCCCCTATGTCCAAATACATTGGATGATATTATGAATGTATTTTAATATGATTAAATAATTTATTAAGTTTAGTTTTTATTATTTTTAAATTATTTTTCCATGTTTGAAAGGAATCTTATATGTTTTTCTACACATTATGTTTTTTGAAAAGTGTGAAAAGAACCACTTTTAATTTTTTTCTTGTAAACACATTATTTTATGATAATTATTATTTTTGAAGATTTTGTTTCATTTTTTTACAAATAATCAAAATTATTAATTTTTTTAAAAGAAAATCTATATTAATTATTATTTTACAAAGTTATTTATTATGATGAAATTATGAATACTTTTATGATCTTTTTCCATATTTATTTATGGTTTTAATTATGTAACTAGTGGGAATAAAATTATGTAACCCTAAAATAAATTGGGTAATGTTTTATATCTCATAATACTAAGGAGTATATGGGTAGTTATCCCAAGATCAAGGTGGTATAAGGGCGGCTATCCCATTCCCAAAAGGTACAAAGGTGGTTATCCTAAGCTTATTATGTGATAAATTTAATAGTGGGTACCCTCGACATATGATTTTTATACTTATGTTATGACACACTATTGTGTAATGTTCTTATACTTATGATATTTTACCATGGATTTTAATTGATTAATAATGATTATAAACTCTTATAACTCACATAAATTATTATGAAAAAACATTATTCAATGACTTGTGATTTAGAATCTATGACTTTTCTTGTATGATTTTAAAAAGTTATGATCATGTTATATTGCCTTAATTATTATATTATACAAACTTATCACATTTTATTATTGTCTCTCATCTTTACCCTAACTGGGAATCTAAGATCATGATTTATTTTTTCTCCTTTTCCTTGGTTATGAGGAAAGGTACTAAGTATTATAAGTATATAATGGTACCATGTGAGAAGAATGTTTGTGGAAAAAATGTTGATTTTTTTTATAAATAATATTAATATGTATCTAATCTCTAAATAAACTAAACCTTTATAGTTATTAGGTGTGTATTATTGTGAGATATTTTAATTTTTCATCTAAAATTATGTGAGATTTATGTAATTGATTCTAGAGTCATATCAATTGATATAAATCCCTATGATTGAAGAATTTTTTAGCACTAGACCCATGAGTGCATGTTTTGGGCACCATAGTTGGTATCAAAACAAGGTTTAATTATATTTTGGGATTAGGATTAGAAAAAATTAGTGAGAAACCTATAGATAATTCTAAATATAGATAAATATCATAAAATTTTGGAAAAGTATAAAGTTTGTGGTTTTTAAGAAATGAAATCCCTATTTGGATACAAATAAGTGGACGGAGGATCTAGCATAGATGAACCTAGGGGTAATAACCTTGAAAAAAGATGGTTGAGTATTAAATTGATATTCACTTGATACATGACTAAGAGGAATAATTGAAAACCTAGTTTAACACACATTGGGGATTTTTTTGGTTCATATAATTATATTTATTAACCATTAAAAAAAATATATTATGTTTGGGAATTATTTTAAAAAGTCAGAGATAACCCAATTAAATAAACCTAAATTATACTGAGAGTAGGTTAGGTTGAACTAAGTGTTAATATGATGGTGTCAAATAGTAATAAAATTCAAGGATCAATATTTAATGATATTTTTTATGATAATTATCTTATGATATTAATTTTTCATTTCTCATGTTAACCCCTTTAGGTTTCTATAATGGATTGATCATAGAGGAATCAATTTAATGATGATTTTGATGGGAAATGGAATGATTTTCCAAAAAAAAAATCAATTGATATAAGTTCTAAAGTAAGAAATATTTTTTATGCCCAACCAAATATCTTGAGTTATTATTAACCATTTAAACCTAGTTAAATTTTCAAACACACAAAATAAGTTATGGATGAAGTTTTATGTTAGTTCAAGTGATAAATTTTGTGACGGAAATAAGATTCAACATCCAATGTTTCAAGAATATGCAAAGAAAAACTAAGGTAAATATAATAATGTAACTATAATAAATTTTTTTCATGGAAAATTAGGATATTTAACATAATATTATTGAGAAAAAATGAATAGTTTATTTGACATAATAAAGAGAAATAGAGTTTATCCGAATGTACCAGAAACAGTTCAACGTATTAAATATAGAGAACATGTTAATTTTACAATTAAATAACCTCTTATAAGAGATAATAATAATGATAAACATCAACAAATTTAAATACCAAGGGAGTATAATAATTCCTATGAAATCATAATAGTTAATGTGGGTCCCGACAATGAAGTGGTGAAAGGTACAATTATTATCCACTCCAGAACTGAAAATTTCATAATTGATTTAGGTCCTCCCCAATACATTATATTTGAATAATTTTTTAAGAGCATCACATTAACATATAAATGGTTATATATTAAATAATAATTCAAAATTATGAATGGATGTACGATTTCACCTCAAGTCTATTTCTGTATTTGATAGAAGTTCATAGGAATGTGCTTCCTATAAATCTTATTATTCTCCCTCTAATTGTATTTGATGTAATTTTAGTTATGGAAAGAGTCTATTTATATAATGATAATTTTAATTTTTTGGATACATAAGTCACATTTTATATCCCAAATCAACCTTTGAATATCTATCAATGCAAGGCTAACTATAAGCTCTTTATCGAGATTACTTCCATTATATAAGGCTCAATAATTAACTATGATATTAGCTACCTTATCTTATTATAGTTGGTAGGATGATATTTCAATTTAAATTATATCTCAATCCATTAATATATTAATAATATCATCATCTATTCTCACCAGTTAGAGAAATTAAAATTATGGGGATGCAATATATTTAAGGGGGGTAGAATGTAAAACCCTAACATTTCAATATATATTTTACTTTAAATAAATATTATCTTGAATAAATTTATTTACACATAACACAAAAATAAAACAAAACTTGACCCATTTTATTGTGATATTATATTATAATTCAACATAAACATTAATACATTATGAATTAATTAAAAAATGATAACATTAAACAGAGATATTTTACTATAAAAAATATATTTTTATGCTTCACATGTTATTATTAGATGATGTATTTATATAATTTAAAGAAAAATATTAATATAAAATTATTTATAAAATTTAATTAATTATTATTTGATAAATAATCAATCCTAAATAATTAGGTATAAAATATTTAGTGGTAAAAAGACTTTTTCTCAAGAAATTATAGTTGTTTTATATATTGTGAATATTTAAACAAATTGATTTCTGATGAAAACTAAGGAATTTATTAATAACATACACAAACAAATTATTTAATGTTAATCTAAATATTCTATCTTGTCATGTAATTTCAATACATCATTTTTACGCTAAAAAATAATTTTTTTGAAAAACAAATTATATGATATACGCATTTGTAGTAAAATTATTTTTTATCAACTCAATAAATTGAGTATAATAAAATATTTTTAACATTTTATTACTTTTTTTGGATTTTTAACAGGTTTTTTTAAAAACTTTAACATAAAAATAAGTTACCAAGGTAAATATTTATTATTTTGGTAAAAATATTGTTTCTCAATGAATTGTTTCAATAAAGTTTATATAATTTTTATCTAAATTAATTTAATTTATCCCTTTTAAATGATGAAAAAAAATTATTTTTAAACATACAAACAAAATATACTAATACCCCTTTAATTAGTTATTAATATGAAATTATAATAAAACTACTTAATATTTTAAAAGCACTTTTTTCTATAATTTTTTTTATATTATATGTTTTAATTTAAGTGCTTATTTTATCATCTATAAAAATAGAATAAAATTAAATAGATTTTAAATTTTGAATTATCATGTTGATATTTTGAAATAAAGGTCATTTTATATTTTTAGTAAAAAATAATTACCATGAGTAAAATTTAATCAAGTATGCAATGACTCTAATTTTTCTATATATTAATTTATAATATTGTATAAATTATATTTTGAGTTATACGCTGGAAAAGTTTGATATTCTAAGGCCCGATGATCCCAATATTGTTCTTTGAAATATGTGAAATATATAAAATATCATACATTCACCATTTTCTTGAAATAGGGGAATAAATTCTAAACAGAGGCTCGGATCAGAAATATGAAGCCATTATTGACTTTAGAGCTGGGGTTTTCCCTAGGATTGACTTAACCTTGGAGCTTTTCAAACGTTTTGGTTGATTTCAGTCATCATTGAATTAATAAAATAACTTTATTTCTTTATTTGTTTTATTATGTTGGTAAAATGACCTATTTTTCTCTATAAATATTAATTTATAAGGAAATTTAATAGTTTTCTATTTATCCCTAGATACCTAGAGTAACATTGGAGGATAAAATTCTTAGAGGATGACAACAAATCATATCGGGATTGAGGATCATTGTGCCATCAAAATTTTAGGATCTCATCAATGAAAATGACCTGGATTTGTTCTTCATTAGAAATATATCCATCTCATGGAAGGATGTTATTTTATTTGGATTTATCTTCATTGATTAATTCCTACAATGAACACAAATCAATCAAATGACAAATTGATTCATAGATTATGTGTATTAAAGGTATGGGATAGATATGATCCCGGATTTGGAATTTATTTATTGATTATATTAACATATCTTTATTTTTCATTCTAATAATGACGAATTAATGACATCACAAACATTGTTTGAGGTTTATTCCTCACATTTTTTTGATTTTCATTTCTCCCCCCATTCATCGTTCAGTGTGGGAAATCCCATTGGCCTGAAATTTGATGAATACCAAAAAATAAATCATTATACACTCTTTTCTTGGAACAAAGGATTGATACAAAAAATCCATGTTCAGATTGATGATGAGATCCATAAATAATGATGGATCAGGATCAGATCAGAGTTCCTCACATGGATATTGATGTGTGGATACCAAGATACATGATGAATTGTTTTTACCATGTGAATCATATGGCTAGATTCTGATGAGTGGCTATGATTGGACTTGACCAGGAAAAATTCTTGATTTTTGGAGTGATTCGTGACCAAATTATTGTTTGGAGGAGTAGAAGATGAAACATGAAGAATCTGTATGGGTTTTAAAAAATCCTGAAATATATGATGTGTAATTTATAGATACATTTCATATTTGGCCTTGGCTGTAGTGCTAGGTTTTCCATTGATTAGATAAGTATGAAATGCAATATGAATTGGTCACATATCATGTGACCCTTTAATGATGGCACAACATCTTCCCAGGGAGGTGCACAGACATGGATAAGGCTATTCGTACACGTACATGAACATCCATACACGGACACAGTCAAGAATACACAGGCTTAGACATGTTGTGTACTCAGACATGGATATAGGCATAGGTCCTAATGCATGGGTATGACCCACTACTGAAGGGATATGATGTGTAATATTAAGACACGCCATTTACTTATTCAAATATGGCTTGGATACTTGGTCTTCTTTATCCTATAAAATATTCATTAGGGTATTCTCCCTTGATCCATTCCTCAAGGATTCAATATGGAGTCGCTTCTAATGTAATAGGATGGTGATTCACTTTGAGAAACTTCCTTATTGGATAGATTTGTTATAATCATTCATTGAGGCCAAGAGTAAGAACCTCTATCATCATTATTACTCTAGGTGGGGTTCATGGTATCATTGTAACCAACACTACATGGGAAACAATCCCCTACTTAGTGGTTTAATACAGATTTGGGTTATTGGTATACTCTATGGCATTAGGTGTGATCTATATATGTGTATTGATCAATTTAGATATCAAGAATGTACTTATTATGGTGAGACCCAACAATAATGACATCTCAGATGGATATCATCTATGCTATTTTAATCGTGGAGTTTTTTCTGCCAGATGAGTACTATGTGAAACCTTCCAGTAAGAATCTTAGTCTAGAAATATTGTTATGATATTACTTGAGATCGTGTGTCAATTATGAGTATATATTGGTGTTCTTGTTATATATATTCCATTAATATATACCTGTGATGAGATGACTATTATTGTTGATTTGATATTCTTAGTGATTTTATGGTATACTACTGTGTCATGACCCCCTCCCTCCAAAGATACCCCTCCTGGGTTGCAAATGAAGAATGGGAAATAATGACCCCTGAGACCCGCCTCCAGTTGGCCTCGAGATGGTGACTAGCACCAAGGGTGTAAAAATCTCACAATATAAGAGGCATTAACCTTTTTAAGAAATAGTATTAGAAGATATGACGGATCATCCATAAATAAACTCCAAGACATATAAAAAAGAAATCCAAAAACCATCCCACATGCATGTGTAAAAAGAGAACTAATACAAAAGTAATAAGGTCTCCAAAAAAATACCAAAAGTAAAACTAGTCAACGACACAACAACTATCAAGATGCAATCTAGTAAGGACCATTACGGTTTGTGAAATTCACTTGGAAACCTAAAAACTATTTTACAATGTAGGGTGAGTATATAGGTATAATCAGTAAGACAAAATGTCTCTAATGAACATGTGAGGAAAGTGTACTAATACCCCAGTTAGAAAACAACCGAACCAAAAAACACCTATACAGGTATACTAACCCAAACCACCCTCACCAAGGCATTCTCACCAAGTAACACAATTCAAGTAATCTAATATAATTCAAATTAATGATAGGGTACCACACACCACTTTCCCACTGATTATCCACTCTCACCTTAATTACAGATGTCCTGGTGCTCCTACCTCCTTCGAATACACTGCATTACATCCCTCCCACACACACCTGGACCATATACTACAACATATCCTGACCTCATACACCTTGTCCACACAACAAATCCTACCCACAAATACATGTTCCACATATCACAACACATCCCACCCACACACACCTGGTCTATATACCAAAACACATCCCACCCTCAGACACCTAGACCACAAACCACATTTCATCTTGAAGACACCTGGGAAAGTACAGAACATATCATCCTGAAGACATCTGAGAAATAAAAACTCACCAGTACACACCTAGGCCTCACAAACCACAACCCACATAAAGAATCTAGGGCTATCATTGCTTGGAAGAGGGAGAAGTAAAGATAAGGTGGCCATCCATCCATCCTACCACCGAGATGTTTGGAAAATACACCCTCCCCCATAACGATGGGGGTGTTCGGAACATAGTTCTCAACTAGGGTGGGGTGCGTATATAAACCACAAGGGAAAAAGAAGTATAAAAATATATATAAAATCAACCACTAAAGCCCAACCTACGGATTCATAACCAAATGAACAAACTTATAACACCATCACTTTTGTCGCCACCTCTAAATGCATAACACCACAATCAAGCCACAAATCCCACTTCACATTTCCCACCAATTTTATTTAATCATCTAATTCATTTCATTATTTGGCATCAACCAAATTTAACCACAAAACCCACCATTTAATTATCCATTAAAAATTTCCATTTTATTAACCAAACCAACCCAATCCATTCCAAACATTATTGAACAATCATCTATTTATTCCATCACTACCTGGTAAATTATGAGGCACAACACAAGAAAGTAACATAGTAATAGAAAATTGTGAAGATGAAGAGTTTTGATAAAGAATTAACATGACTTAACATTAAAACACATCATATCATGTTCCTTAGAGACGAGGTGAATATTTCTTCATGTTACTCATGAAGAAACTTCGAGAGACTAACCCATACCAATCACCACCATCATTCTTCGAAATCATCCCACAAAGGTCATGTATCAATGAAACCAACCCCCAACTCACAACCACATCTAGTAACATATTACCACACAACCAGTTTCATAGCCTCATTACACAACACTTCTCATCCAATCCATAATCAATCAATCTCTCAACCTGAGATTCCATTACACCACCCAAGCCTTCCCTCATCACAAAACCATGATCAAAACCATACTACAACAAAAAATAGAGAAAAAACACACATCACATCACCCCATATACCAAGGAAAAACATAATTATAGATTTAAAAAGGTATCCCTTATTTAATTACACTTGTTTAATTCATGGGTTATCACAAAACTGTAAGATCCTATGGAATCCATTCATTGCACAAATATATATGGTTAACCAATTTCCATTTTTTGGGTGATACAAAACAATATTATCAAGCAATAACTATAACACACATACCCAACACAAGAAAATCTACCAACAGCCACACTTTTCAGTGGGGCGTTTAACCCGTATGATCATAAAATAACAATCAACATCAAGCTTTAAAATATTGAAAAAAACAAATTCCTATACCCCTTTCAGTATTATTTATCCAATTACTATCTTTAATTAATCTAGAAAAACCAAAATCCATAGGTAAAAAAAATATAACCCCTCCTGGTGATGTAGAATTAAAGAGAAATAAAGGAAATCCACCCTTGAAAGGGTGTCAATGTTCTTCACACAAGATAGATCACGTAACAGATATATGATCACCTCACCCAAGGATGTTTTGGCACCACTGAATCAACAAAAACTAAAGAGAACCCCATTAAAACCAAGGGAGATCATCCACCATCACATAGAAAGAAGAATGAGAGGAAAAAGGAGATCAGCCCAGAAGAAACTGTACGAACGGGGGAAGAATGCACCTTAGATCGAAGATGGATCTCTATGGATCAAAGGAGAGAAGGTAAGAATCAATCCTTGATGAATGAATTCTCAAAAACAGCAAATAGGGGTCACCGGGTCACCTAGGGTCAAGGGAGAGTCACTACAGCCATAAGGTTTGACAACCCGAGCAGTTGGAAAAAACATAAAACATTACAATAGTGGGGTATTACATGACGTGTAATCAAATTTAACATATTTTATTGTACTGAGGTTGGTTTTTACTAAAAAACCAGTCTCCTTTCAATTTATTTTATTTTTCAAACCCTGAAACATTACATTCCATTGACCACCTAGAATAAGCTGTGAAACTATGATTCACGCCGTGTAATCTACTTACATGATGTGAAACCCTTAAAATAGATTTGCTGCACCCCCAACTCCTTTTAAAACTCTAAGAACCTCCTCTAAAAATCTAAAACAACAAAAACCTGGAAAAGTAACACACCAAGAGGACACATACCGTTACATCATATACCTATCAAAAGATTCTCATCCTCGAGAATCCAAAACCAAGCCCGAAAGGAAAACGGGGTCTGAAAAACCACTCTGTGAGATACCTTTCAAGAGTCTCGCCACTCCTCAAGCACCACCACTAGCCAAACATGCTAAAACAAATGACCACAAACATACTTCACAACCTCACCCCCACCACCATAATCTATCTCCTCTCTCACAAAAACACTTCCACACAACTACTACGTAACCGTCTCAACCTCTGCACAACCGAAACCAAAAACCTCTAAAACTAACAAATTTCACTACCCCAAACACAAAAATCAGGGAGTTTAATCATCCATGTTAAGATACTATCCACTCTGGGTTAAAACGACTCACCCACACATGTTTAATCAGATCACAATTAATGCGTCTCAATTATGAATTGGGTTCTCCCTTTTCCACACATCATGACATTATCACACAACACACCACAGAAAATTATAAACCAAGAGAAAATATCTCATCTCATGAAACAACAAGGATAAAACATAACATTTCAAAGAAAAATAGGGAAAAAATTCAAAACAACTCTCAGTATTGGGAACACATCTGCATTTCTCACTCTAAAGTACTCTCCTCCTGACCACCATTCCTCTACAACACACAAACCAAAGGAATGGTCTGTCCACACAACACCTTCTCTTAATGATTCTGGATCTCTACTAGCTACTCCATGAGCACTTCATCGTCCTCTATATCTATATCTCCCTAGTCAAGGATGTGGGATTCATCGTAAAGATACTGACAGATCTAAGAGATGTGGTAGATTTCATGGATTATCTCCAACCATGGTGGTAATGCCAACTGGTATGCCACCTTTCCAACTCACCTCAACACCACAATGTGTCCAAAAAACTTGTGAGAAAACGTACTCCCTCGGTCAAACCTCTACTAACCACATTGGGGGAAGACCTTTAGGAACATGTGGTCCCCAACCTCAAACTTCAAGGGCCTTATCCTATGATCGACATAAGATTTATTCCAATCATGTGTGGCTTTCATCTTCTCACAAACAAGCTGAACCTTCTCTGTCTTTCTCTGCACTACCTCAGGACAAAGAAAAGTTGTCTCCCAAACCTCTATCTAGCACAACAGTGAATGACATAGTCTTTCGTACAAATATTTGAATAAATACATGATAATTAAATAGTGATATCTATTATTATCAGTAATCTCTAACAAGGGAATGTGTCACACCCAATATCCGTCAAATTCCAAGAAAAATGATCGCCACATGTCCTCTAATGTCTATATAGTTCATTCCATGTTCCCATATATATGAGGGTGGGAGCCAGCATTGAGGTGTAACTGGATGTCAAAATCTTGTTACAATCCTATCTAGACTCTCGAGGTAAAATATGTTTCCTGATCTGATATAATGGACCTTATAACTCCATGTAGTCACGCCACCTCATCCACATACCTCTTTGCCAAGGCATCCACTACACCAGACTCCTTGATCGTATTGAAGTGAGCCGATTTCATCAGTTGATCCACTATTACCTAGATAGCATCATATCCTCACTGAGATCTGGGTAACCATATGTTGAAATCCATCGATATTTCATTTAACATACACTCGGAAATATCATAGGGATGAAAAAAACAACTAGGAATGCAGTTCTTTGCCTTTACCTAATGGAAAACTAAGAACCTTGGCACAAAATCTGCTACTTCCTGGTTCATCTCATGCCACCAAAATAGCATCCTCAATCCATGGTATATCTTGGAAACTCCTAGGTGTACCACTAAATCTAAGCTATGAAACTCATGTAGGACCCCATTATGCATCGCTACTTGAATGGAAAACCTCTCATGAACAACATCCGATTATGAACATTATCCAACTATCCCTCTAGAGCATCACCATGGACAACACGATGGCACGAAACCTATGCCTCTAAGTCTCCCCACTGAGACCCTTTCACCTACTACATCAAAGAAGACCGCAATATCATCTGAAACAAACAACCTCTACCACCATCCACTTATGCATCCAAGTTAAAGGCTTCCAACTCCCCCATCTCTCTCTAAGAATCTATAGAATCTCAAACAAACTCATTCAATGACATTATTATCAAGTCATAATCCACAACATTTCCCTTTCCTAAGGTGTAGGAGATCTAAAAATTCCATTCCTAAAGAAACTCCATCCACCACCATTGTCGCAATTCCATATATCACTAGAAAAAGATATAACTCAAACTATTGTGATCCATGAAGACCACAAAGTTCTCCCCAATGAGGTAATACTGCCAAAAATTTAGTGAAAACATGACTAATTCTAGTTCCATATCATGGGTGTAATAGTTACGCCCAAGGGGGTATAACTTCCTAGACCCATAAGAGATGAATACCTTATGCTGCATCAAGAATAACCCTAAGACCATAAGGGAAGAATCACAAAACACCTCAAACATTACTCATTCCTTAGGAAATCAGAGCACTGGAGCACTAACCAACTTCCCCTTCAGGTAACTGAATGCTTCCAAACACAGGTCACTCCACACAAAATCTTGATCTTTCCTAGTCAAAGAATATAAAAGAGGATGAAACTTGAGATAAATCGAGTAAAAAACTTTGATAATAGCCTGAGAGACCAAGAAAAATTCAAACCTCTACAAAATTATTGGGCACCTCACAAAGAAACAGCTACTTCAACCTTTGATAGATCTACTAAAACACCCTGATAAGACACCATGTGCCAGGGTAAATGAACCTCCCATGTCCAAAACTTACACTTGGTAAACTTTACATAGAGATGGCGGCATTGAAGAACCTGAAAGACAAATTTGAGATGCTCGACATGCTCCTCCTTAGTCTTCGAGTAGACCAAAATATCATTGATCAATATGATGAGAAATAGATCAAGGAACATATGGAACTTGGACTTCATAAACCCCATGAACACGACTAGTGCATTTGAAACATTGAATGGCATGAACACAAACTCAAAGTGCCTATACCTAAATCTGAAGGAAGTATTCATGATATTTCTCTCCTTCACCCTCAACCTGTTATATCTAGACTATAGATATTTCTTGTAAAACCAACTTTAACCTCTCATATGGCCAAAAAAGTTATCTATCCTCAGAAGAGGGTAAAAGTTCTTGATCGTCACCCGATTCAACCTCCAGTAGTCTATGCATGACCTCATAACATCGTCCTCTTTCTTTGTGAACAACACTGATGACACACTAGGCTAGATAAAACCCTTCTGCATTAGGTCGCTGATCTAAATCCTCAACTCCCATAACTTGGAAGGTTCCATCCGATAAGGAGACATCGAAATCGTAGAAGCACCAGTCTATAAGACTATCCCGAACTAAACATCACATCGAGGGGGTTGTGTCAAAAACTCCTAAGGGAAAACATCTAAGAACTCCCAAAAAACCATGGGAACTTCTACTATCTAAAAAATAATTGATTCCAATGATAGAATAGCTATCAAGGAAATAAGGGGCTCCACATTCTGACTGCCCACCTGAAAACCCTGCTCGCCAATGAAAACCCCACACTGAACATAAACTTATGAAAAAAATAATATCCTACAGAAGTAGACAATAATAGAACATATGAAAAAAACCAGTCGATGCTGATAATAACATTTTATGTCTATATTTGTATCAAGAATATATCCTCATGGGATTGATGCTATCCCATCATCAGTCTACACGCCTAGAACACATAAAACAAGCTGGTTTGGCCTCCCAATAGTATAGTAAATACCAAGGGAACATGAAGCCTCTCTATGTCTAGTCCCAAAGCATGGGCTAGAGTGGTTGCAACAAAGAAGTGTGAATATCTTGAATCAAAAATGGAACAAGCAAGAGTACTAAACAAACTGATCGTACCTCTAACAATCTCAGGCCCCGCTGAAACTGCTACCTCCACTACATGTAACTAACCATTCCCAACTCCTATACCTCTCTTCTATCAAACACCTCCATGATTTTGACTAGGTCAAGTACCCTAAACACTAGGAAAATCCTGAGGTTATCCTCTACTTTATCCATATCCCCTTGGCTAAGCATGATCTTGCTACTCCTGCTGCTGAAACTGCCTCACTAGAAACAACTACTGATGCTGACACTAAACCTATCCAATTGCAGTATAATGAGCTTGAACAATAGCTGGAAACTGGTTCTGAATATTTCCACAAAATCCAAAGAAGAAATGCCTTGTCCCCAAGCCCACAAGAAAATCATGGGAACCACTGGCACTAGAAGGCCAGAAAGGAAGTTGATGAGGTTAACTACATGTTGGTAAAAACCTCAAAGGTCATGGCACGTGAGACCTTACACTAGAAACCCTACCCCTCGAAGAACTCTGTTGGCTCCCCTCTCATGGTATACCTCCTTGCGAGTGCATCTTCTTGATCAATTATTCTTTCTTCTGAACCTCTATGTATGTTGGAAACGTAAAAGGAGTAACCGCATACTGGATAGAAGGATGGAGCACCTATTTAACATGTATCGCAAGAGGCTCCTCATCCAAAAAGAGATCTAGGAAAAAAAGAAGGGGGGCCTTGAACTTCATCCCATATCCCGCACTAACATACCCCCCACTGAAGGGAGAGTATCTCTTTACTCTTCTCAGCCTTCATGGTTGAAGAAAGGAACTCTGCTCGGAACTCTTTCTTAAAGTCGGCCCACAAAACGTCTACCTCCTTCTTCTCCCCCAGATACAATGTCCACCACTGACACACAACTCTTCACATATTACTGACTTCCAAAGGAACCCAGTACTATGTCGTGGCCTGTATCAAACTAAAGGTGAACTCAAGATCCTCAAGCCAGATCTCTATCTCCATGTCTGAAACACTACCCTCATACTTCCCCAAATATTGTGGATGGAAAGAACAAAATTACTTCTACCATTGGTCATATTACTCAACTAGATAAAACCTTATTTGATCAACCAAATCATCATTCTGATCTTCAACTGTGTGAGCCACATGTGAACAATGAACATGAGCCATAGCTGAAAGGTAAACAATGAATTCCTAAGCTTGAGTAGGACAAAATTTTCATTTATGATTGACTTTAACTCATTTAACTCATTTTTTATTCAGCCAAATTTACCAAAATATCCCAATTCAAGCAATAACACAATTCATTATAATTCATGTATATTTCATAAGGTCTCTACCCTACAAACTGTTTATCCTCACTTGGTTATTAGGTAGGCTCAGAGTTTTTGTATCAGATCACAGGGGGGAGATATAATCATGTGTCCTAGCCGATATTTCCTAGACCATGTCACACACCAAGATCATCTGACACTGTTTCCCTACCAACCCATGAAATCTTCACTATGCCTAACCCCAAACCCCATGATATCTATCAACCATCACCTCTAATACCATTTTATCACGACCCCTCCCTCCCAAGATACTCCTCTTGGGATGGAAATGAATAAAGGGATATAATGACCTTCGAGTCCTGCCTCCAGTAGGCCCTGGGTTGGCGACTATCACCAAGGGTGTAAAAATATCACAATATAGGAGGCTTTACCCTTTTTAAGAAACAAGATCGAGAGATATGATGGATCATCCATAAAGAAACTATGAGACATATACAAAATAAATCCAAAAAACATCCCACATGAATGTATAAAAATAGAATTGATGAAAAAGTAATACAGTCTCCAAACCAAATACCAAATGTAAAACTAGGAATCAACCAAAAAACTATCAAGATTTAAGCTATTAAGGCCCAGAACAGTCAGTGAAATCCTCCTTGAAACCTGAAAATAGTTTAACATGCAAAGGGTGAGTATACATGTATACTCAGTAGGAAAACCAAATCCTCTCATACACATGAATGGGAAGTATAATAATTCCACATGAGAGAAAACAATAGAATAAAATAGAACCCATATAGTTATACTAACCAAACCCAACCTCACTAAGGCATTCTTACCAAGTAACACAAGTTATGTAATATAATATAATGAACATCGATGATTAGGTACCCCTCACCACATTCCCACTGATTAGATGCTCTCACCCTAAAAAAAGATTTCATGGATCTCCCACCTCCTCTGAACACACCACATCACATCCCACCCACACACACCTAGGATACATACCACAACATATCACACCCACATGCACCTGGTCCACAAAACACATTCATCCTACACACACCTAGGCCACATAACACAAAACATCCCACCCGCACACACCTAGGACACATACCACAACACATCGCTCCCAAAGACACATGGGACACAAACAACATCTCATCCCAAAGACACATGGGAAAGTACAACACATCTTATCATGAAGACAACTAGGAAAGAAAAAATCCACCACACACACTTGGGCCTCACAAAACACAACCTACCCAAAGAATATTGGGATATCATCACGTGGAAGAGGGGGTAGGGAAGAGAGGGTGGCCAACCATCCATCCTCCCACTAGGATGTTTGGGAAAGACACCCCCGCATGATGATGGACATGTTCAACACATAGTTATCAACTAGGGAAGGGTGTGTATAGAAATCACAAGGAAAATACAATTATATACATACATATAATATCAAAAACTCAATCCCAACCTACGGGTTCAAAAAAAATGAACTAACTCATAACTCCATTAATTTTTTTCCACCTCTAAATTTATAACACCACAAATCAAGCCAAAAACCCCACTTCACATTTCCAACTAATTTTATTTTAAAACTCCATCTATTTAATTATTTATCATCAACCAAATTTAACCACACAACCCACCATTTAATTATCCATTAACCATTTCCATTTCATTAACCAGACCAACCCAAGCCATTCCAAACATTATTGAAAAATTATTTATTTTTTCCATCACTACCCAAGAAACTATTAGACACAACACAAGCAAAAAAAACATTAACAGAAAATTGAGAATATGAAGCGTTTAGATAAATAATTAACATGGTTTTACATTAAAACACATCATACCATGTTATTTAGAGAAGAGGTTAAGCTTTATGAATGTTACTCATGGAGAAACAACGAGCGAATTACCCATACCAATCACCACCACCCTTAATAAAAATCATACCACTCAGGTCACATATCAACAAAACCAACCCCCAAATCACAACCCCATATGGAAACACATTACCACACAACCAGTTTCATAGCCTTGCTACACAACAATTATCATCCATTCCACAATCAATAAATCTCTCAACCTGAGGTTCCATTACACCAACTAAGCCATCCCATAACACACAACTGTTCTCATGATCATACTAAAACACAAACCAGAGAAAACCCACACATCTCATAACCCCATGTACTAAGTCACAACACAATTATAGATTTAACAAGGCACCCATTATTTAATTCCACTTGTTTAATTTTGCGGTTATCATAAAACTATATGATCCTGAGGCATATATTAATTATCCGGATATACATGATTAGCCAATTTCCATTTTTTGGTGATACTAAACAATATTGATCAAGAAACAACCATAATATGCATACCCAACATAATAAAATCCACCAAAGAACACAATTTTTATTGGGGGTGTTTATCCCATATAATCACAATATAACAATCAACATCAAGTTGTAAAAGTAAGTGAAAATGAATCCCTCTACCACTTTCAATTTCATTTAGCCAATTATTATCATTGATTAATATGGAACACCCAAAATACATAAGTAAAAAAAGAAAAACCCTCATGTATGATGCATAATTGAAGAGAAATGAAGTAAATCCTACCTCAAAAGGGTGTCAACATTCTTCACATGAGACTGATATTGTAACAGATCTCTGATCCCCTCTCCCATAAGATCTTCACCCACTTGAGGATGCCGCGACACCACATAATCAACAACAACTGAAAAGAACCCCATTATAACCAAGTTATATCATCCTCCATCACATGGAAATAAAAAAAGGAGTAAAAAAGAGATCAACATGGAAGAAACTACAAGAACCGTGGAATAATTCACCTTATATCGAAGATGAATCATTATAGATTAGAGGTGAGAACCTAAGAATAGATCCTTGATGAATAAATCCTCAAAACACTGAAGAGGGGTTTCTGTGTCACCTAGGGCTGAGAGGGAGTCACTATAAATATAGGGTTTGATAACCCAAACAACTGATAAAAACATAAAACATTATAGTAGTGGGGTATTACGCGATGTGTAATCCACTTTCACATCCTGTAATACCTTGAGGTTGGTTTACACCAAAAAACCAGCCACCTATCGATTTATTTTATTTTTTAAACCCTAGAACATTACACACTATAGAACACCCAGAACAAGCCATGAAACCAGGATTCACATAGTATAATCTGCTTACATGACGTGTAACCCCTACATCAGCTTTACTGCACCCCCAACTCCTACAAAAACTTTTGAATTCTCCTATGAATATATCCAAAAACCAAAAATTAGCAAAGTAGCAAACCAGGAGGACATAGACTATTACATATTGGGTAATATTTTAATCATCCCTACATAGGCTATTCACTCACATGTCATGTCTTATGCATATAAATAACCTTTTTGATGTAGTCCTAGTGGGACCAGGACCAGACAACGCCTAGTGAGCCGGGCAGACAGAGGTATGTTCCTGTAGTTACATTGATAGCAGTTCTCACTCACTTTACATGTTGGATTTGTTTTCAATTTATTTTCAGTGGTCATGTATTTATAAATTTAGACTTCTAGTACTTTTTTGTAATATGATGGTGGGATTTTAGATGTATATGTGCATGGTTATCAGTAGTTTAAAATTTTATCATTGTATGGTATTGTAGATGTGTTCATGTGTATAGGTACATTAGTCTAAGACCACCCATGTGTGTTATATTCCAACTTGGAACTAGTCACTAACCCTTGGCCTATTTGAAGCAGGCTTAGGGTAGTCACAGATCAGGCCCTGTTGAGATGTGTCATGATAGAGTGGTATTAGAGTAGTTGTTTCTACCTTAGAATCAGAGTCTGTGAGATTGTTTTGGGGAAATAGTGTCAATTTTTTTGAGTTTCGATCTTAGGCTATAGACTCTAGTGTTGGTGATGTGGCCAATGAATCCACACACCAAGAATCTGAAAACTTGGTTGTTGAATCGATGCATGTGGACACTGATGGTAGGGAAAACATTTGTAATTGTATCATATAGGAATGATTTGTGGTTTCAATGTCCTTATTGACTCATTTATATAGATAAAATCATTATCAATGGTACATATTTTTTTTTGAGGAATCTTACATGATGTTTTATAACTTAGATTCAGTATTAGGATCCTGAGGATGATCCCCCTAATGAAGAGACTTTGATACAAGGACATGTTTTGGGGGGTGTTACCTCTATGTGGTGCAGCAACATTACCACCACATGTAAAGTAGTAGATTATACCAATAATACTAATGAATGAGGTGTTCATGGTGAGTGAGCCTTATGAGTTTTATAAATATAAACCCCTCGGGTTTTGAGGTGAGATGGACCCCCAGGCGGTGGAGGACTAGTTTGAGGCGATGAAACGAGTCTTCCATCATGTCAAGGACACCTACAGAGAAGATGATGGTCTTAATAACGAGCCTTCTCCAAGGCTTTGTTGGAAAAGTTTGAGGATTAGTGACCTACTCGTAAGATGAGGTGAATATAGAATGGTCATAGTTCGAGCACCTTTTCATAGAGAAGTTTTATCCAGATACTCTAATGGTTGTGCACATCCAGGTCCTTCTAGAGATTTATCAGGGTAGTACGGTTATAGCTAAGTATTCATAGAGGTTCACCAACTGCTCTCAGTACTATATAGATATGGTTCATGATTATTTATTTTAGGATTGGACCTTAAATTGAGGAATACATAGAGACATATGTTCCAGTTTTATACCTCTATGCATTACTACCTTTGCTGGGGTTCTAGAGTGGTCCTTAGTTTATGGATGTTTCTTAGCTGAGAAGATGAAGATAGTTGGTACTAGTATTTGATACACAAGAGCTAAGACTTCAGTGGTTGGGATACTATAATGGACATTGGGATTCAAGACAGTCTAGTATGAAATACCAGGATAGAGGGTATATGGTTCAGGGCTCACAAGATGGATCTAGTTAGACTAGGAATAGGCAATGATACTCTTGTGATGGCATGGGACATCAATTGTGGGATTTTATGACCTGTTGTACTGCAAATAGAGAGACTATGGGTGGGCCACCTAGGTAGAGACAATCTAAAGAGTAGGTAGGTATGTAGGGTGGAAGACATGGAAGCAGGTATGTGAGAGTAGATTGAAGTGGTATATACTTCGATTTGTTACCACCGCCACCCCCAGGTGGTCTACGCTAGGCTTAGAGAGCTAGGGGAAAAGGGAAAGGGAAGCTGCAGGAGGTCGAGCCATATGAACCAGAGGAACCTAAAATGATACAAGGTATTATATCTTTATTTTATACCTTAATTATAAAATATATAGACACTGGGGTGAGTTATTATTTTATTTCCACATATCTAGTTCGAGACATAAATATTACTATTGAACATTTACCTCGACCCTTGCATTTAGAGACTCTTGCTGGATGTGACTCATCGACCATACACTTCTATCGATGGTGGGACATAACTCTTGGAGGTGAGAGTTTATTTTGATATATCTTTGTAGCGGTGATGAGGCGAAACAATTTCATATTAGGTATGGTCTTGTTTCCAACATTTCATTCCCATATATACTGTTTTAAGTAGAGGATGTGGTGTTTCAAAAATAATGGGATGAGGTTTTACTTTTTGGGTGAACAAGAATCCTAAATAGATGAGGTTGGACTCATGCATATGAGAGTTCATCTAATTACTCATTATTTGGATAGAATGATCCTTGGTGAAGTGGATGCTATGAGTTTTCAGTTTCTTATAGTGTGTTGGGGTACGAGGATGCATTTCCTAAGGACGTGTGAGAATTACATCCCCAATAAGAGATATAATTATTCATTCATATACACCCCAAGAAGACCCTAATATCTATTCCATCATATCATATGGATTCTTCAATGCTTCAGGAGCTGAGGATGAAGTTAGAGTACTTACAGATAAAGATCTTTGTTAGAACCAATGTCTCACCTTAGGATGCCCCCGTATTGTTCATCAAGAAAGAGTATGAGATCTTGATGATGTGTCTATATTACTATCACCTAAAATAGGTGACCATAAAGAAAAATTATTCACTATCTAGGATCAATGACCTATTCGATCAGTTGAGAGGGGCATGTTGGTTCTCAAAGATTAAACTCAAATCAAGATATCACCAGTTCTGAGTACATGATAGTGATATACTGAAAATGGATTTCCAACATCATTTTGGTCATTAAGAGTAATTGGAAATGTCCTTCAGCATGAAAAAATCCTTAGAAATGTTTATAGAACTCATGAACTAGATCTTTCATCTTTTTGTAGACCACTTGTGGTTGTCTTCATCAATGATATCCTAGTGTACTCAAAATACGAGGATGAGAACATGAGACAATTGAGGATGGTTCTAGATTTACTTAGAGAGAACCAGTTATATGGGAAACTATTGAAGTGATAGTTATGGATTCATGAAGTTAACTTTCTAGAATATGTTATCTCAGTATACAGTGTAGTAGTGGACTTAGAAAAATATCAAGGTAGTTTTTTATCAGGATCCACCCAAGATATAGATATAGGTTTATACATTCCTTGGTTTGGAACACTACTATTATAGATTCATACCTGATTTATTTAGGATATCAACTCCCATAACAGTTTTGAAATAAAAGGGGAATTCGTTTGTGTGGACTGAGATGTGATAGCTGGATTTCTAGGAGTCAAGATAGAGACTAACAAGAACTCCCATATTGAAATTTCTATAGAAGGGTGTTGAGTACTTTCTTCCCTATGATGCATCTAGGACCAAGCATGTTTTTTTTCTGATGCAGAGGTAGGTGATGATTCCCTATGCTTCATGTTATTTGAGACAACATGAGAAAAAATATACAACACATGATCTTGAGTTATCTGTGGTATTATTTTCACTAAATATGTGGTGAAAAAACCTAATGGGAGAGTGTTTTATCATCTATTATGACCATAATATTATCATTTATATCTTTTATTAGACGGATCATAACTTTAGACAGAGGCGATAGTCAGAGTTCCCCCAAGATTATGACTTCATGATTATATATACTCCTAGGAAGGTGAATGTGGTAGAAGATTTTCTCATTATGTGATATTGTTTTCAACAACTGAGAGAGGTGTCAGACCTATTGGACTCATTGTTGTCATCCTTTGTGGATTGGGATAGAGGATTCTACCTCTATTAGATTATTATTACCCCTTTTCTTTTATATCATTCCAGGAAGGAAGAACATGGTGATACTAACACTAATACCCTACATAATTAGATATCCATTGTAAATTCTCCAAATGGATTTGCTAAAGGCGGGGACCATGTCATTTTTTCAAAATATGAATGATGGAACTAGTGTCATTATGAGTTGAGGTTTTGAGGTAGTTTCATACATTTCCCTTGAAGGTATATCTAGGTGTGACAAACTTATATGAGGACCTATGAAACCAGTTTTGGTGTCCAAGGATGAAGAAGAGAGTTGTTGAGTTTGTCTCTCGATGGATCAATTGTCAGCTGGTGAAGGGTGAGCACTAGGATTTCATGGGTTTAGCTCAACCCCTTCAGGTCCCAAAGTGAAAGTGAGATGGGATATCCATGGACTTTGGGACAGGGTTACCATGCATGTTCTGAGAATAAGATGTCGTTTGTGTGATCATAGATCAAATCAACATGTAGGCCCACTTCTTATCTATTCAAGAGAAGTGTTTGGTAGATATAATGGGACACCTCTATGTATAGAAGATAGTCTAAATCCATGGAGTTACCTCTATGACTGTGACTGACCACGATGCTCGCATAAAATTTTAGTTTTGGAAGGGATTTAAGGAGTCCTTTAGGACTCAATTTCATTTGATAATGACGTTTAACCCCCATACTAATGACCAGACGAAGTAAATCATTCATGTCTTAGGGGACATGCTATGATATTTCATGTTTGACTTTGTCTATAGTTGGTAGGATCAACTACTATTGGGGTATTTTCATATAAAAATATTTACTATTCCTCCATTAGTATGGAAATATTCGAGACCTTGTATAGGAAACCCTATAGGTCACCACTATGTTAGATCGACCTAGTAGAGTTATCAATTATGGGCCTCAAGTTGGCATGAGACACTATATAGATAATGGAGATCATATATGAGTGGATGAAAACTGCACAGATCTATTAGAATTCTTATACAGATTGAAAAAAATGTCTTTTAATTTCAATGAGGTAGACCATATGTTCTTAAGGGTCTCACGTAGATGTGGATTTCAAATATTTTTCCAATGTGGAAATCTATCTCTGAGATTCATTAGATCTTTCCAAATACAACATAGAGTTAGCGAGGTGGCATACCACATATCTCTACCGCCACAGTTAGAGTGGGTACACGATGTCTTCCATGTATCACTCCTAAGGAGATATGCAAATAACCCATCACTTGTTATCAACAAGGGTGAGCTGGAAATCGAGGATGGAGACATCTTTGTTGAGTACCCAATAAAGATTGAGGATCGAAAGGAGAGGATCCTCTATGGGTGAGTGATTCCTTTAATGTGTGTCTAGTTTTAGTATAGGAATCTTCATGAGAGTACCTTGGAGCAGGATACCCAGATACATTCTCACTACCCATACTACTTTGCGTAGCTTTTTTTGGATTTCTAGGACATAAATCCCCAAAGTGGGTATAATGTAACAACTCTTATTTTTCCATATATTAATTTAAAATATTTTGTGGATTAATTTTGAAGCTTGGAATTGAGAATTCATGAGATTCTAAGGCCCGAGGATCCCAAAATTAATTTTTAAAATATATTAAATATCATAAGTTCTTATTTTCCCAAAAAAATTGAATAACTTTAAAATAGAATCTTAGATCGGAAATATGATGCCTCTGTTTAGTTGAGAGCATTGTTTCTACCCAAGGTGCAACTTAACCTTGGATCGCATAAGACGTTCAGGTTTAGTGTAGTCATCAGATAATTAATAAAATTAAAAAAAAAATTATTTTAATATGTTTATGCAAGGACCTATTTTTCCTCTATAAATACAACGTTATGAGAAAATATCAGGGTTGTTTATTTAACCCTAGAGACCTCGAGGACCATCAGAGAAGATCATTCTTGGAAGATGACATCAGACCAGATCAAGATTGAGGATCATTATGCCATCAAAATTTGAGGTTCTCACTGATGAAAATGATGCATATTCATTTTTCATTAGCGATCTATCCATATCAAGGAAGGAAATTGTTTTATTTGAATTTATCTTGTTAATTTACTCATATAATGAACACAAATAAATCAAATAATGAATTGATTTTTGGATCGTATGTATTTCACTTATGGGATAGATACTATTCATGATTGGGGATTTATTCATTGATTATATGTATTATCATATATTCATTTTCATTCTAATGATAAAGAATCATGGACAACACAAACATCAGTCAAGGTTTATACCTCATGTTTGTGTGTTGTGCATTTCTTCCCCTATTCTACTTTCATTTCAATAAATCCCCTTGTCCCATATTTCTATGTGTACCTAGAAATTGATTTTTTCTCACACGTTTCTTGGCGCAACGGATGGATACAATAGATTCGATTTCAGATTTATGATGAGGTCGATCTATGATGATAGATCAGGGTTGGATCAGATTTCTTCACATGGATATTGACATGAGGTGATCAAGATATGTGATTGATAGTTTTTCCTAAGTGAATTGTATGGCCAAATTCTTGAAAGTGACTACAGTGAGGCTCAGTCAGAATATATCCATGCTTTCCAGCATGACTCGCAGCCAAATCGGTGGAAAGAGGAGCAGATGATGAAATGACAAGAAAATCCACGTGTTATGAAAAATCCAAATATACATGTAATATAATATAAGGATATACATTGTGTGGGGACATAACTACAGTTCTAGGGTTTCCATAGATGAGATAAGTATCAAACACCATGTGACTTTGTCACATGCCATTTTACACTTGCCTTATGGCTCATGGTGTACCCATGGAGGTACACAGACACATACCCAATCATACATACATGGAAAATTCCATATATACATGTAAATGGTCTAGAGTACATAGACTTTGATAGAACATGTAATCAAACATAGAAATGATCATGGGCCGTTATACATGAGTAAGACCTAGTGTAGAAGGGACACACCGATTACTAGCAGTACATGTTGGGGATACTTATAAAAAGATGTGTTGGAGATTTTTTCATCTTAATATTGGATAGGATTCATTAGTGTAAGTTCCATTGATCCTTTCGATATGGTTTTAGTATAGAGTCACATCCTAATTAAGAGGATGGAGATCCCCTCTGAGGAAATTTAGTCTTGGATAGAGTTTTTGGAATCATTTTTTGAGGTTTGGAGTGAGATCCTCTATCATTATCATTACCATGTGTTGGGTTCCTAGAATCATCATGACCAAAACTACTTGGTAATTGATCCACTACTTATTAGTTTAATCTAGTTTTTTTGTTCGTATAACCCATGGCCTTATGTTTGATCCCCATTTATGGGTCAATCTCTTCATAAATCCAGTGTGTACTTCTTATGGTGACACCTAATGAGAAATTCATCATATATGGATTCCATTAGTGATATTCAACTCATCGGGTCTGTACTCCAGGATGAGTTCTATACAGAACCTTAGAGTATGAATCCTAGGATGGAAATATAGTTGTGATCTTACTTGAGATTGTTTGACTATTATGATTATATCTAGATGTTCTTGATATATATATGTCATTGACATATACCTATGATGAGATGTCTATTATTATTGTTGTTATATGTTTAGTGATTTTGGGGTGACATACTGGGTATTTTTATACTCACCCTTGCATGGTATCTGCCTTTACATGTCATGTCTTATGCAGATGACAAACCTTTTGATGGAGTTCTAGAGGGATCAAGACCAGGCATATCTTAGTGAGCCAAACAGACCATGGTGGGTTCATGTGATTACATTGACAACTATTCTCAACCACTTTATAGGTTAAACTAGTTTTTATTTTCTTTTTTTGGTCTCTTATTTGTCCCTTTTTCTTTCCATTACTTATTATCATATGATGATGGTGGGATTCTAGATGTATACATCGAGGGTTATTAGTTTTTTTTACATTTCAGTATTGTTTGGGATTTGAGATGTGTGTGTGTGTGTGTAGATGCATCAGGATAAGGCCTCACATGTTTCTAATATAACTACTCATAATTGGTCACTATCCCCAATCCTATTAGAGGTGGTCTTGGGGTAGTCACAACATGGGCCCCATTGGAATGGGTTGTGACAGAGTCTAATAAGGGTAAAAATGAGTAACTTAAGTGGTTCATCTTTTGTAGAGTTTACATGGAAATTATGTATTATAGAATACCTTTGGTATATTTTAAATTCATACCCACATGTCTCCCCAACTATTTCTCACCTTACACACCAAACTCCAATGTCATTCCTTTATTAGCCTTCACCTACTATTCAATTCAAAGGAAAAGTCCCTCATTTTCAACAATAAAAGGAGCTAACAACCTGTTACTTTAATCCACAGTTATAGTTATAAATTCCCTTGAAACATGACCTATATTAAATCTCATATAATCCCACATTACATTTTTCATACCTTATTTACAATAAATTTCTCTAAGTCCTCAACTGCCAAAAATTCATTCAAGAGAAGACTCAAATTCTTAACTTGAGTATTATCACCCCAAGTATTTTATTTTTTAGGTTTATCATCAATAATACTACAATATTGTTTTAAAAATATTAATATAATTATATCATTATCAGTTTTATACTTAAATTTTATTATACTTATGGTGCAATTATTATCCATCTTATTCTCAATCATTTGAAAAATTAAAACATCATTTTTGTTACATGCAGACTACCACCTCCATGACATATGTCTTCAATTTTTCAAAATAAAATTAAATAGATGGTTAAAATGGGATATGTAAATAATAAATATTATATATATAACATTATTATTATTCTAAAAATATTAATTTATTCACACATTCTCATTATTCTATGGAAAACGAAAACATTGTTTATATTTATGTATAGAACACAGCCTCCATGGACGACATGTATATTTTTTCATAACCACCTTTAATGTATAGATATAAGATTTATTTAATGAATAAATATGATTTTTATGAAATAATTGATATTTTATAAAGGCAAACTGGTCATTATATAAATAATCACATTTACATGAAAATGAAAATGTATCTAGGGTATACATACAGACTACAACATCCATGAATGATGTGTTTAATTTTCATCACCACCTTAAATGAATGGTTATAAAGTATATTTTAATAATTTATATGATATTATTGAGTAATATTTTTCCTTAATACGGTTATGAAAGTATGAAACTAAAATTAACGATCATTATAAATTGATCCCTTAATATTAGTGAATTACTCTAAACAAGTTAATCATGTATCTCATTCTCACAAACCATGCCCATATTTTCCACAAAGTGAACATGTTAATTCATAAAAAATTGAAACATAATAATTTAAATATCTTTTTTAATCTATGAATTATGAAGTTGGTATAAAATAATGGGGTTCTACATCACAATTATAAAACATTTTCTAAATAATCGATATTATTAACATTTGTTAATGAAATAAACATTAACTGACTAATACAAGATTGGGGGATTATTATAATTTATGATTAAAAATGGATATTGATATGAATAATTACTTTTAATAAGTGATTAATATTATTATTTTTATTATATATACTTTTAAAAATATTTCATGAAATTCAGGAGTAATAAGGTAATAGTTTCCTCATCATATGTTTTTCTTCATTGAGATCTGCTTCATATTCATGACTAATTTTATTTTTTGTGGTATATACCACCCATGTAAGTATTTGTAATTTAATTATCAAGAAACTAAATATATTAAAAATTACATATCATGTTCTTACCTTTCATGGGTTTTTATTTGGAAAAAATAAAGAAATTTCAAGGGTGTTTCTTAACTCAACGCCCTTTTATTGAGTTATAATGTTTCTTCTTAAAATTATTTTTTTAAAGTTCATTGAAAATTTACCTATAGTTTTATTATGTTTCATATACTCATTGGTTTATATATATTTAAATTTATATCTTATAAACCCCATTTTAAATATTTTATACTTCATGAATTATGATGTCCAAAGGGTTTTTCATCTCAAACTTCTTTTTTTGAGACATGTTTCATATTTTCATATTATTTTTTATTATATGGTATATATAATACCTATGGGGAATACTTTATTGTAATTATATTTTATTCCTTTTAATTAAACCCCCATTTCAAATTTTCTCTTTTAAATGTTTTTTTAAAAAGGTTTCCAAAAGTTGTAATGGTTTTTATTAACTCAATTTCCATTCATTGCGTTATGATATTTCTTCTTGAACTATATTTTTAAAAGTTTGGTAAATTCTCCCCTATAATTTTATTATGAAAAATTTCCACTTTTGTTTCAATGGATTTATATTTTTATCACATAAACCCATTTTTAAACGTTCACTAATTCATGAATTATGTGGAAGTAAGGGTTTTTCATCTCAATATTATTCCATTGATACATATTCTGTATTCACTATTTATTTAAATATAAGTTGTATATATACTACCATATAGATTAATTTTGTCATAAATTTCATGATATTCAAGGTATTTACAAATACATATAAATTTATCTCTTCTATATCGGTATGATTCAAAGGTTTCCATCACCATAAGGGTCTATTTCCAATATCATTTTAAAATCGATATTGTTATGAATGAATTTCCATATAGGGAAATTTTGTGTGAAATATATCTCTAAATCCTAAAACATTTTATTATCCTTAGATTATTATTAGGTTTTTATGTACCATCTATCAATTTAATTTTCCTTGCTAAATAATTTATTAGATGTGATGTTTGTGAGATAGACTAACCTCACCTCTTCTTTTCGGTAAATAATTTTCTTCCCTTATCTCCATGAACATTGGATTATAATATGTATGTACTTATATATGAATAAATAATTGATTAAGATCATTTTATAATTTTTTTAATTTCTTCACATAATTTTGAAAGGAATTTTTTGATTTATTTGACATGGTTTTTTTTCAAAAAATTTAAAAGAACCTCTTTTTTAACATTTTCTATATCTATAAATTTTTAATCTACCATTATTTTTTATGAATTTTCTTTTTAATTTTTTAATTTTTTTTCAAAAAATATTAATTCTTAATGGTTTTGAAAATTAAAATTTTATCCCTTCCAATTTTAGAAATTGACTTATTCAATAATATTAAAAGGTATTTTTTCATATATGACATCATACTTTGTTGTTCCTTTTATTACCCTTGTGGTATGTTCTTATGATACCATCCACATTATAAATCTGGATAACTTATGATGATGATATTTTAATAATTTTTTCATGAAATCCATTTCTTTCTAACGGGTAAATCAAGATACAATTAAATGATGAATGCATTTATGATATTATGGGACAATTATGTATGATTTTCATTATATGATGGGTAAGAGTTAACTTATATATCCCTAAAATTCGATGGGTAATGTCTTAAATTACATAATCTTAAAGGATACAAGGGTGATTATCCCAAACCCAAGAGGATATATATGTGGTTATCCCATGACGATGAAGTTACATAGGTTGATAGCCCAAGCCTATTATGTAATGAATTTATTAGTCGGTGTCCTTGAAATTTGATTTCTATTTTTATTCTTATCCCATAATATTAAGATGGGTTCTAATTCTTATGATATTCTTTCATGGAACATGAATAGTTAATGATTATTTTTAAATCTTATGACTCAACTATTTTTTTAAGACAAGTCTTTTTTTCCATGAAATATAATTTATGATAAATGAATTTTTGGGTTTTGATTTTTATAAGTTATGATCATGTTCTAATTCACTTATACTTATCTTATGCTCACTTATGATCATCAATTGTTTTATCACATTTTTACCCTTATTGATAATCTGATTTCACCCTTTCTTATGTTTACTCTACCCCATGTAATGGAGAAAGGAATTAAGTATGATAAGTCTTGAAGGGTACCATGTCAGAATTATATTTCTGGGAAATTTTTAAGATTGTTCATAAAAAAATTGATTTTGTATAAAGTCTCCAAAGATACTGAAGATTTTTGGTTCTTGGGTGTGTATTATTATGATATGTATTAATTATTCAACTAAAATTATGTAATATTTATGTAAGTAATTTTTTAGACATCTCAGTTGATAAAAAATCCTAGTATTAAATAATTTATTTTTAGCACTAGACTTAGAAGTGTGGGTTGGGACCCCTCACTAATTATACTAGTAATCCTCTAGATATAACTAGTAAGGGCCCACAAAACCTATAGTACAGATACCCATGATTCCTATTAGTTACTTCTTACATAAATCCTATCTGGGATGCTTTAAGAATATCATCATCTAGGTTAAAAACATGATATAATTCCTTGAATGAATCTTCCTATATAAATAATCATGTGTTTTTTATAATGGTTCCTTTGAAAGTGGAGGGATATACTCTGCATCCACCTTGGTGACTACAATGGGGAACTCAATCTACACATCCCTCATTATGGGGAACCCACCAGTCTTATAAGAATCCCACAATTTGATTTCAAATTCCTTGTGTATTAGGTGAAATATATTGGTGTAGGGGATCTATCATCTCATAATTATATAAGAAATAACACAATATTATACACATATTTCTAATATATCCATAACAATTCATAAATATCTACTAACTATTTATACATCCTTAATTTTTTGACACTTTCTAGACCAATTAAACTATGTCTAACCATAATTTAACCCACCTCTTGGGATAAAGTCCAATATTATGCTATATCCCAGACATTGGTTAATAGAGGATAAGTAGTAGATCAACCATTAATTATGAATCATGTTTTTTCTTATATACTAGTAGTTATTGATAGTAGTGATTGAAGTCCAAAAGGCATACTTCAATTGAGATTAATATTCTATTTTGGATTTCCCAGAAATTAACATATTTACCATTTACATTATTATCATATAGCTAATGCATGATTTAAGTAGATTCTGATTCAGTGGCAGGATGGGTATATTAAAAAATGACATGAATTTTTATTACAAAATACAAACTAATAATAGGATGCTCTTGAAATTTTTCTATAGAATAATTATGAGATCCAAATATTTAATACTTATGGAGTGCACATTTTGAAACTCAATATTAACTATCATTATATTTAATCGAGTAATATCTATATTGTTAGGATACGATCTTGTTTCCCAAGATTCTATTTCTATAAAAATTAACCAAAATATTTTGTTAGAGTTCACTAAAATAGTTCGAATCCATTAAAAATCCTAAAAAATTTAAGCAAGGGGAAACAAAAACTAATATTTTGAAGGTGAAATATGTGTTCACTAAAACCCTTTGTGAAGTACTCATTCATAAATTCCAAATTAAAGTTTCAATCTACCAATATCAAATAAGAACTTATAAAAAGAAAGTTTTTTTGATGTTTAGACCTTTTAGAAAAGAGTGATAATCACTTATAAGAATAATTTAAGTCAATGATCCCTTACTTTGGTGATGGTCCCCAATATATAGGGACATAAGTGACCATTCTCTGCTAACATTGTGAAATTATATGAAATTATTCAAAATTCCTTTATTTACCGTTATAATTTTTTCATTTTTATCTATAAAATATAAAATTCATGGCGGGTATTGTAGGTACTAAAATTTTGTTTCAAACAATGGAATTAAGGATAAAAAATGGATCTAATAATTTGGTTTTACATATGTGTGAAAAATAATTTCTTACATCAGAACATGTTGAGGAATTACCATAGTAAGAACCATGGTCTAAAATAATAAAACCCCTAGCCATTACTTATAAATAAACCCTTAAACTCCAAGTTTATTGGAAAAGTGAAAATATAAATTTAAAGGTTCATAGACATAGATAAGATAGCACCTCAAAATTAGTGAACACCAACTTATGAATCAATACCTAAGGGAGATGGATAAAAATGAATCATCCAAAGGTTTTATCAATTTTAAATCAAAAAATACTTTACCAAAGTTTAAATTTAAATTATTTTTGAATGCATAAATTTTTAAAAAAATACAAATTCATGATAGGTGAAATATATCTCCACGCTCCCCATTAAATGAGAGGCCACTTTTTAAGGTCCCCAGTATCATCGTGAGGCCTTTGATTTTTTATTAGGTCACCTACCCAATTGAATTCAATTTATTTATCCCTTATGGAAATAATTTACCAATATAAAATAATTATCATTAGAGAGGTAGTTTATTCATGGTCATCACCATTTTAATGATTTCTACCTTAACCATTGTATTCTTCTTTGATAATAATTTCCCTCCTTGATGGTACAGGCTTTCCCAAGTTGTAGTGCTTCATAAAAAACACTATAAATTATTTATTCATTCACTTAATTCATATTTAGTCCCCAAAACTATGGTTTTATTCATTATAATTCTCAATAATAACCTTAATTACTCCAATTGGTATCAATATTTTTTTATTCATAAATACATTGAGTAACTTTAGCATAATCCCCATCATACATCCCACTACATACTTGAATCCATTTTCTATAAGGATACAAGTGAATCCTATACTACTTTTATGTAATTCTCAATTCCTTTTATTGACATTTTCTAACTTATATAGATTCCCAGGGATAATTAGTTACCCTTTCAAAATTTTGTTGCATGATTCATTTCACTTTACCTTAAACTACATGGAATGGTATTAGTCAAATGACCATAAACTAAATGACACATGGTCCACTATATAACATTAAATTATAAGTATTTATCCTCATCAAATGAGAAATAAACTATATAGAATATTTCATCATTAAATGAACTTAAAATTATTAGAAAAAAGAAACTTCTTTCATGCTATAAAACTATATATAACACCCTGGGTAAATAAATTTAAATTATACAGTGCCCCATTTTTTATATTATGTATATTTTGAAACATTACAGGACACCCTCTTTTATGAATATAAAATATAATAATCAATTTCAATGATGATTTTTACACCCTTATTTCTTGGATTTGAAATTCATAATATTCCTTTCTTTAATTAAAATTTTACAAATCATTTATCAAGTAAAATTATAATGCATTTTTCATATGGATATTAATTGTGACCCTCAAAATATGTGGATTTGTGTCACCATAACTGGGATTTGTAAAATTGATTTTGGAGGTTAAATCCCAATACTTATATTACTATCCCCTCTTTAAATTACCTTTTTATTCCTGGATAACACTAAACTATATAATAATATTTTTCACCTTCCATGATGATACAAAAAAAATTATAAACCATGTTTTCTTCTTGAAAGAAACTAAACTCTATTTTAAAAAATTTCACACCTTTATATATCATCGAAATATAATATAATCTATTTTACCTTTCTCTATGATAGTAAGATTCATTGGAATTATTTTTTCATCATGGAATGAAGCAAACTCTGATATAGAAGTTTTTTCTTCATGGATGGAACTGAACTCTAACATGAAACATTCAACTTCTAAGATGTAAAAAAATTGTGTAAACCATTTTTCATCTGAGGAAACACTAATATTCACCATAATACTTTTAATATTTAAATGGAACAAAACACTAGTGTAAAATTTTCACCTTTTATGAAAACTAAACTCTTATGTGAAAATTTTTACCTTCTTAGAGTATACTAAACTATATTTTAAACATACTCACTATCTATAATTAAACTAAATATTAGTTCATAATTTTCTATTTCTTGTATAGTAAATCATATTGTATAAAACTTTCACATTCTTGGATGTATCTAAACTCGAATAATGACTTTATACATTTAAATTTTTCTTTAATGTGAAATCTCTTCTCTATTATATATTTTAACAATATTTTAATCACCCTTATTTTTGTAATAAAAAAATATTCCCAATCCCCTATGTGTGAGAATATTTAATTTTTTATATAATACCCAAAATCATGAGTATTAGTTTTTCAATTTCTCTAAAAGGGCATCTCCCCAGTGAATAGGAAAGTGATGTAATTAATTGATGTTCACAAGTCAAGTATGGATTGGGTAAGGATTTCATAAACATGACATAAATAATATCACAGTTGTAAACTATAAAAAAATATCTTGATGATATTACTCATCCTCCCACTCTCTCAAAATTTTCAAGTATACACCAATTCCATATATTTTCATACCATGAAGGCATAAACAGTTGTAGGGATAACAATTTATGAGAAATTATTTAGTATACATATGATAACACTATTATTTATTTCACATTAATTCGTGATTTATTCCATAAAAGTTCAAATAATACATCTTGAATGATCAATAAGTCTAGTGTATTTTGGATATAGGTGCATAGCATATCATCTTGAACATGGAATACACCAACCTTATTGAAAACATTCTTAATATGCTTCTAAAATTCCATGACTGTACATGGGATAACCTGGGGTCAAACTTAATAAATGGGTAAGCTATAAATCATAGTATGGGAATAAACATAACATAATTTTATACATTTTAGACAATAGTAATATCAGTGGGGAATAAAAAGAGTAGGAATCATAAACATGAACAATGATACATGATATAACATGATAATCATAACATGGGAAATGTGGAAACAACTTAAAACACTACATCATAAACATAGTTCAAGGTTAAAATGATAGGACATCATGGTGTAAAAAGTCCCATAAAGGAATCAGGTTCACTCAGTGTCCCAACATGAAGTCTCATAATATTGAATATTACTCATTGGAGCGCTATATAATTCAGGGTACACCTGTCATATTCATTTTCTTCTCATGCTTAAGTATTCCACATAGATCACAAAACATGGATTCATTCATCATCATAATTTATTCCAAGATAAAAGAGTTTGGAATGAATATATGTAAGTACAAAATAAAAAAGTATATTTTCATAAATGTTAACAACCTTGATAGGAAATTAGTACGGTATTCACTACACAATTTTTTTGGCATGGAAAAATCACGGTGAAATTTCTGCAGCATAACAACGTCACTAAGAGATTCATAAAAATGGGTTGATGAGAGATAAGGGTGTATCTCATAACATATAAATAAAATGATAATTAATAGGGACATGGAGAAACATATCCCAACATTATAAATTGTAAATTAAAGGTATAATTTAATGAAGAAACTTAAATAAATAAAACAATCCTAAATATATTTCAGCATGGTAATAGGTGTATATAAAGGATCATGGGAGGCTTAATGAAAGTTAAAGAGGGATCTCATCATTTTTAAATTAAGAGGTATGTAAATAGAATATTTAATAACATATCCCAATATAAGAAAATTTAATTTAAGAGGCATAACATAAAAGATGTTCTTGAATGGAAATGTGAAGACAAAAAACCCTTACTTGATTGTATGACTCCAAATGCTTGGGAGGGGATTCTTAAGAGATTGGGGTCACCTTGGGAGGAATATAGAGAGTGGAGGGTATATTTTGGACATGATCTAAGGATTTTTTCTGAAGATAAATGGGAGATTTGGTGGGTTTATATAGGAAAATAGGGGGATTTATTTATTATTTAGTTTTTGGGATCTATATAATAAAATAAAAAAAATCACATACCATTCCATGGGTTTTGCCCATGGTTTCTGCCAAATCGGATTAATTATAATTATTTTATAATTCCAAGGTAACAAATTAATAAAATAATATCCTTTATTATGTGGATTTGAGTTACACTCTTAAATAAATGATTTAAAAACATTAAAATATATTATATGTTGGGGAGGATTCATAAGTTATTTATAAAATAAATGAAATAAACATAAAACCACATTATTTTAAACAAAAAAATATATATTTGAATGTGGATACATTTTACAGTATTTATTATATCACCTTTGGGTCATTATTATGTCATAAAACACAAAGTATATTTATAATTTATTTAATTTCCCCCCAAAAATTTGACTGTCTCAGAAAATTAAGAAAAATTCACCATTCGATAATTATATTGTCCTTATTCCAAAAATAATATTTATTGTATCTAAATAATCTTTTAAATTTTTGAATTTTGACTTTTAAAATAAAATCAAAATTTATTAATAAATTTTTGGATTTTTTGATAATAAGAGTTTTCAAACCCTTATAAAAATTACATTTGACTTCATCAAAATTATATGATATTTTATTTTTAATAAAAATTATTTAATAATAAAAATTTATTAAAAATTTATTTATTTCAAAAATCCATTAAATCATCAAAATAAATTCCTTTATTGAATTTGAATTTTAACCACAAATACTATTTGTGTTTTATTGAAAAAAATTATAAAGTAACAATAATAGGATGAAAATATATTTATTATTATATTAAAAATAGTGTAAATAATCACATTACTAGGGTCTTGATACATATATAAGGACCTGACCTTATTACATTACATAGTCTTGAATTTAGTCAAGAAAACAATTCCTTTTACATTGAGGATATTTTCATTTTTAGAGCTTTAGATAATTGGGACATAATACATTCATAACATTACACATTGTTACAAAGTGGATACCATAAGAACAATTTCCATTTTTTTCAATATTTAAAACATTAAAACTTAAAACATGATTCCTTGATAGTTATTAAATATTTTACAGGGATTACTTCTTTGTCTCACACATACATTAACCTGTGAAAATCATTTAAAACTTGGGATGAGCACAAAAACTCAGTAAGGGATATAAAAAGAAGGAAAGAACACATTTTTCCATGAATACTTGTCACGTATGAAATCATTTCCAAAAGACATACTTATTACATGTATATATATACTTACTTTTTGAAACCTGATATTTTCACAATAAATAATAACATAATTAGAATATTAAATCTATCTTGGGGCATTACTTACATAATCTTGTAACCCTCTCGGCTACCTTATAATTTGTAACCCTCACGGGTACCTTACTATTTGTGTAACCATCGTAGTTACACTTGGAGTAACCATGCGGATGACCTCCAACTTACACATAACCAATACGTTAAAGAGAAATATAGGTCCCAAAATTCATCATAAACAATTCCCAAGAACTAGAACATAATCATACAACATGAATAATATCATAAAAACCTTAATTTTGAACTTTGTAAAACACAATTTTAAAAGAGGATTTTAAAAGGAAAGTCTGTTATAAATATCATATAATTGAAGTGAAACTTAATAGAGTGGATGGAATATGTATAAAAACTATAAATAAACATTATTAAATATAATATAAGTAAAAACCACCACACAGTCAATTTTTAATACCACATAAATAACGAAGTAGAATGTTAACCCAAAGAATGAAAATCAGGTTATGAATTCACTTACCTAGAATTTTTATTACTTAAAACTTGTTTAAAATTTTTGTATAATGGTTAAAATAGTGTTATTAGTATTTTATAGAAACATATTCATGTTTATAACATCTTATATGATCATTTCATAACATCATTTTACCCTTTAATTGTTAGTATTTTTCTTCTTGCATTGTTTTTGGGTGAGTTCTTTACATGATTTCCAAGATTGGTTAATGATAGATGTTCTTGTCGATTGGAAGTGAAACTCTAGAATTGGAATGGAGTAGTATTTACATATTTACAGTACCATAAATTATAAAATTTATTATTTTGAATTATTACATGAGGATGATTCATAAGTTAAAACATTAATGATGTTCATTTAGATCATTTTAGTGGTTCTTTGATTATAACGACCTCATTTTGTTTTATAAATTAAAACTCTGTGAAGAAAAGAATTATAGAACCATGAATGAGACATAATACATATATTATAACCTATTTCAACCTTTAAAATGGTTTCATGACCAGACTTTAAGTAATTAAAGAAAAATGAAATCACATCGTCCACGATGTTGGTAATTTGACACATCATAGGCAATGTTTTTAATTATTTGAATAAGTGGGAGAGGAGAAGAATAGTGATGATGAATTTTTCATGAACATGAGAAAATACAGAATATACATGATTTTGGAGATTTAATGACTCTTGGTTAATAGGAGGTTAGGATAAAAGAAGAAAAGAAAGGAATCTTGAAATAAAAGAAAACATGATAAATTTCTCACGAAAATTCGACAGCCTAACGACGTCTCTTAAAATTTCATAAAAATAGTTTGATGAGAGAAAGGGGATATCTCATAACTCTTACATAATATGTATAGTAAGGGGGGATATGGAATGAAATATCCCAAAATAATCCAAATGGAAAGGAATAGAATAACATAAAATGAAGGAAAAGAAAGAAAATAAAAGAGGATGATTACCTCTTGATCTCTTCTCCTTGAGATCCTTCTTAAGGGATTTGGTTTTGGTCTTTTGGTGAGACTAGAAGCTCTAGGACGTGGGGAGGATCCTTTGGAGGAGTATTGGGCCAAACCTAGGCATGGATCAATGATTGAGAGGTGTGGGAAGAAGAGGGGAGTGATGGTGGTATTTGTAGTGGAGGAGAGGGGGTATTTTTTATTATTTTAATCATTATTATAATATTTTTGCCCAATACTATGAATAGTATTAGTTCATGTTACCTCAAATAGTAATAATGGTATGTGAGTTCTAACCAAGTGTCCTTACATCACTTGTGATGTCATAAATAGTTTATTTTACTGATAATTTGATTATACGGTATTTTATCGTATTTCACTATTCATCAAAAATTCAAGAATTTTAGAAAAATACCAAAGATTTACCCTAACCATTTTTCAACGTGTATAATTAAAAAATGATGTACATTTTTTGAAAAAAAAATTCTAAAAATTTTCAATTTAATTTTTAATAAAAGAAAACTTAATTAAAAAATTAACAATTTTAATTCTATAAAAACTTCTATATCACGATGAAAAATTAACCAAGATGTTATTATCTTAAAGACTTAAGAAAATAAAATAATAATAAATTTTTCTATTAATTAGGGTCATATTACTATTCATAAGGGTATGTTACTATTCACAAAAAAAACAACAAGTTGGTTTCATCAGACTCCAAATAACATATTGAACACAATTGTAGATGAATATTTTTCAAAATTCAAAAAATAGAAGTAGAAAAATTATGTTTAAAGGCTAGTTATAAATATATACTTAAAACAAATTTTCATGCATTTTTATTTATTTTTAGAAAAACTTGGGGTGTTACATTATCCCCACCTTCTGGAAATTGCATCCTCACAATTTTATTTACTTATTAAACAACAAAGGGTACTTTTTGCTCATAGCATTTTTAGACTCCCATTTTTTTATTTAAAAATGGTGATGTCTTGGTCAAAAATGACCAAAACATAAATATTATTAAAAAGGGTAGAAATATTACAAGATTCTAAAAGATGGGATCATATTAAAATATTTTTCATGAAAGGAAAGGAGAGAAATGTGGAGGTCTTCGAACCAAGTAATGTCCTGATTGACTCCCATGTTGGCCAGACCATCTGAAACCGCATTTGCTTCTTGATAAACATGTGTGATGATATATTTAAGATCACTAAGCGAATGGAAGCAATCTATCATGTGGGTGGTAATCGGACAAGCAAGGTGGATTATGCCATTCCAAATTGCTTGGACAATAGTCGTCGAGTCACTTTCGATCCAAAGGTTATTCCAACCAAAGTATTTGACAAAGGTAACGGCATGAATCAAGCCTAGCATCTCAGCTTCGAGGGAGGTGGAAATGCTACATTTACCCATGAAGCATCCAAGGATCTAGCCATGGTGATTTATGAAGACAACACCACACCCTGCAGGTCACGAGTTTCCCTTGGAGGTGACATCAATTTTGATCTTAATCCATCCAGGGAGGGGAGATCTTTAGAACACCTCTAGAGTATGATGCGGCTGACCGAAATTGCCTTTAATCCTGAGATGCCTCAGGATCACAAAGTCATGCACAGTGTTTTGGAAATGTCCCTTTTGAATCAAGGAAGATTCTTGTATGGAAATGAGGATCCTCATATGATCTGCTTTTTGATTGAATGAGTAATTATTATGAATAATAGCATTCCGATCATACCAGATCACATGGTGGATCTCAGCAACCGCAGCATGAAATAGGTTCCTGATTTGTTGAGAGCTATCCATATCTGCACATTTTTTAAGTTGAGCTTTAACAGAATTAAGCTTAAACCATGTGGTTTCTCCCAAAAAATTATACCTAGTGGATTACCTTATTCTGCAATACCTGTTCCCTTCGATCACGAATATAAACTAGTTTCTCTTCGTAAGAAAGGTTCTCTTCCAGCTGAACTACTTTTGGTCTAAAGACATGTGATGAATCTGGTACATAATTTCTTAACATTGAAACATGAAAAATATTATGTACCTGAGACAAAATTGGAGTCAAATCTACTCGGTATGCAAGTGTTCCAGCTTTATCCAATATTTCAAAAGGACCGATGAACCATGGACTTAGCTTTCCATTCTTACCAAAACACATCACAGTTTTCCAAGGAGAGATTTTAAGTAAAACATGGTCACCTACGTCGAAAGAGAAGTCTTTCCTTCTATTATCTACATAACTTTTCTTCCTACTCTGAGCAGTCCTCATGTGATGCTGGATCATCTTCCCTTTCTCAGCCACTTCTTCTAATAATTCTGGCACCATCAACTTTCTTTCACCAACTTCATCCCAAAACATTGGAGTCTGACACTGCTTCCCATACAAAGCCTCAAAAGGTGCCATCTGTATACTAGAATGACAGCTGGTATTATAAAAAAAATCAACTAAAGAAATATGCTGATCCCAAATTCCCTGATAGTTCATTGAAAAAGATTGAAGCATATCCTCCAAAGTCTAAATCATTCGTTCTGATTTCCTATCTAATTGAGGATAAAAGGCTGTATATAAATTTAACTCCGTGCCCAACGACTTCTGAAGTCCCCTATAAAAGTTAGAAGTGAACCTGGGATCTTAGTCAGATACAATGGAAAGAGAAACTCCATGTAACATTACAATCTCCTTGAGGTATAGTCGAGAAATTTGATCCAAAGACGTTGTATCTTGCATAGAAATAAAATGTGCAGATTTTGTCAGCCGATCAACAATAACCCCAATCACATTGTTACCATGAGAAGTCTTTGGTATTCCCAAAACAAAGTGCATGTATACATTCTCCTATTATCACTCTGGCACTGGAAAAGGATGAAGCATCCCTTTGGGTTACTGCCACTCTGCTTTAACCTATTGACATGTTAATCATTTCACAATAAAATCATCAATATCTCTTTTCATTCCATCCCACCAATAATACTACCAAAGGTCTCTGTACATTTAGTAGTGCTAGGATAAACTGAAAATGGAGAACTATGAGCTTCACACAACAAATCTTTCTTCAACCAAGAATCACTAGGCACACACAAACTTTTTCCAAATCTTTAAACACAATCCTTATCAAGGTTAAATTATGGAAACATACCCATTTTAACCAATTCTACCTTTTTTTGTAGCTCATAGTCTTCCTTCTGTGCTCACTTAATTCTGTCTGACAATGACGAGTGCATTGAAACATGAAACAAAACATAGGTATTTCCTACACCAACAATTTCTAATCCAAAATTCATCAAATCATTAATCTAGGGATCATGTTCCAAATGAAACATGGTTAATGATGCCTGATGTTTCTGACTCAAGGAATCCGCCACTTTGTTTGATTTTCCAGGATGGTAATTGATTGTGTAATCCCAATCCTTTATCAGTTCAAGCCATATTCTCTACCTCATGATTAATTTCTTTTGAGTGAATATATAATTTAGGCTTTTATGGTCAGTATATATTTGACATTTGGTTCCATATAAATGATGCCTCTAAATTTTCAAAGAAAAAAAACATAGTTTTCAATTCCAAATCATGTGTGGGATTATTTAACTCATGAGGTTTTAGTTGTCTTAAACCATAAGCAATTACCTGATCATTCTGCATCAAAACAAATCCAAGTCCATTCAAAGAAGCATCCCTGTAGATGGAAAACTCACCATTTCGGGAAGGCAAGGACAAAACTAGAGCATTTACCAATCTCTTCTTCAGTTTTTGAAAACAAGCATTAAATTCTTCTATAAAAACAAATTTAACCCCATTCCGTGTTAACTTAGTTATCAGGCTAGATTAATGAGAAAAATTCTTAACCAAATGTCAGTAATAACGTGGTAATACAAGAAAAATATGAATCTCTATAACATTTGTGGGTCTTGTCCATCCATCAACTACTTTTGTTTTGGTAGGATGAACTGTTATTCCATCCTTATTTACAATGTGCCCAAGAAAAGAAATCTGTTGCAACCAAAAATCACACTTGCTAAATATTCCATGCAGTTTCTTTTCTTTTAAGGTTTTTAAAACAACCCTTAGATGTTTTTAATACTCCTCTTTATTTTTAGAAAATACAAGAATGTCATCAATAAATACGACCAAAATCTTATCCAAGAATTCATGAAATAATATATTCATAAGATTCATGAATACAACAGGTGCATTAGTTAATCCAAATGGAATAACAACAAATTCATAATGCACATATCTAGTACGAAAGGCTGTTTTCATGATTTCAACCTCCTTCACCTTCAGCTGATGGTATCTAGATCTCAAGTCAATCTTGGAAAAGTACTGAGCTCCCTGGAGCTGATTAAACAAGTCATCGATATGAGGCAAAGGATACTTGTTTTTAACAGTGATGTTATTCAAAGCTCTATAATCAATGCAAAGTGTCATGGAACCATCTTTCTTTTTAACAAACAAAATAGGGGCTCCCCATGGTGAAGTTTAAGGAAAAATGAAGCCTTTATCAAGCAAATCCTACAACTAATTTTTCAATTCAAGAAGTTCTATTTGAGCCATACGATATGGGGTTTTTGAAATTGTCTTAGCATCAGGAACTAAGTCAATTGTGAATTCAACTTCCCGATCAAGTATGACATCGGGTAACCCATCTGTAAAAACATCAAGGTATTCATTTACCACTGGAACATCATTAATATGAATAGTTCCCTTGTTTTCAACAATATGAGAAAGATAACTTTCATTTCCATCTTTCAATAGTTTCTTAGCTTCCTTACATGTTATCAATTGTATGGGATTGTTCTTGTATAGAAATAGAAAATATTTCTAAAAAACTACTTCTTTAATTCTACAGTCAATCTTTGCATGATAAACAGAAAGCCAATCCATTCCTAGAATAACATCAAACTCGACTAAGGGTAAAACAACAAGGTTTGTAGGTAAAGTCTTTACAAATACCACAATATAAAGATTCTTATAATTCCTCTTTTCTATAATATTTCCCCTAGTGTTTAATAACAAGTTCGAGTATCATTTGTTGAGGTGATATTTCCAATGTTCCAGAAAATTTCTCAAAGATGAAGGAATGTGTAGAACCCTTATCAAACAAAACTTTAGCAAAATCTGACTGAACAAAAAAAGTACCTGATACAACTTCATTGGATGGCCCAACATCTACTGACATAGTCACAAAGAATCTCACTACACCTTTCTACTTGTGGTCTGGCTTCTTTGAATCATTTAGATCTCTCTTTGGGAAGGCATTTGCATAATGACCAATCTCAACACATTTAAAACACTTTAAAGTTTTCTTATCAGGATTAGTCTTTGGATCATTTTCATTACAATCTTGGGCCATATGTCCAAACATACCACATTTAAAACACTTCCTAGTTTTGCTAAGACATTCCACAGGGTGTTTCTTGCCACACTTTTCACAAACTGGAAATTGGATTTTCTTACCATAATATTTCTTTGGTTGATTCTTACCCATAACTTTCCATCCAAACCTCTTCTTCTCTTTATTTCCAAAATGAACATGTCATCATCCAACTCTATATCCACCCTCTCAGCACATCAAACAAGTTTCTCATAACTTTTGAATTCCTGAGAGGCCAACGCCCTTCGATACCTTGGATTCAGTCCTGAGTAAAAGCAGTTAATTTTGCTATCAAGATCCATAATAAGATTGGGAGTATACCTCTCCAGTCGAGTGAAGTTCGCTTCATACACGGCCACTGAATCTTCCTCCTTCTGTTTCAATTCAAGTAATTGCTTCTCCATCCTAAGTCGCACCACCTTAGGAAAATATTTCTCAAGGAAAAGACTTTTAAATTCATCCCACTCTAAGGAATAAAAATTTTCTCTACCACTAATATTCCTTACCATTGACCACCACTGACCAACTTCACATTCAAAATGATAAATGGAAAGACTTATCTTTTTATTTTATAAACATCCCATAACATCAAATATCTTTTCAAGTGCTTTGATCCATCCTTTAGTTGCTACTGGGTCAGAAGATCCATTGAAAACCGGAGGGTGTTGTATCATAAAATGTTCCACTATTGTCATGTTCCCTTGTGGTACCTATAGTTGTTATCTTTCATGGATTCCACCACCATTTATTTCCTTTGACAGCTGATCCATTACCGTCACAAACTGTTCGGTTCCAATCCCTACCATTCCGGGCTGTAGATTCAAAAGGATGTCGTTCCGTTAGTGCCTCTCCTGTTCATCTTCTCTGTTTCTTCTACGAACAACCATTCTGAACAAACATACCATAGACGAAGCAACATGGTAATATTTAAATGCAATAACATTTCAAATTAATTATAGAGTAAAAATCATTTATGGTATTCTTTTAACATAATCCTAACCCCTAAAGTTATCTAAACCATCATCTGATACCAACTATAAGGACCCAACCTTATTAAATTATATAGTCTTGAATTTAGTCACGAAAATACTTCCTTTTACATTGAGGATATTTTAAAGTTTATATCTTTAGATAATTGGGACATAATACATTCATAACCTTACACATTGTTTCAGAGTAGATACCTTAAAAATAGTTTCCATTTTTTTTCAATATTTAAAACATTAAAACTTAAAACATGATTACTTGAAAATTCTTAAAAATTTAACATGGATTCCTTCTTTTTCATACACATCCATTAACCTGTGAAAATCATTTAAAACTTTGGATGAGCATAAAAACTCAATAAGGGATAAAAAATAAGGAAAGAACACATTTTTCCATGAATACTTGTAACGTATGAAATCATTTCCAAAAGACATACTTATCACCTGTATATATATACTTATTTTGTGAAACATGAGATTTATAAAATACATAAGAACATAAGTAGAACCATAAAGGTATTTTGGGGAATTAATTATATAATATTGTAACCCTCTCGACTACCTTATTATTTTTAACCCTCACGACTACCTTACTATTTGTGTAACCATCGTAGTTACACTTGGAGTAACCATATGGCCGAACTCCAACTTACCCATAAACAATACATTGGAAGGGAAATATATGACCCACCCTTCATCATAAACAATTCCCAAGAACTATAACATAATCATAAAACATTAATAATAGCATAAAAACATTACTTTTGAACTTTGTAACACAGATTTTTAAAAGAGGATTTTAAAAGGAAATTCTATTATAAATATCATATAATTGAAGTGAAACATAATAGAGTGGATGGAATATGTATAAAAACTATAAATAAACATAATTAGACATAATATAATCAAAACCCATCACACAATAAATTTTTAATACCACATAAATAAAAAAGTAGAATGTTAACTTAAAGAATGGAAATCTGGTTAAGAATTCCCTTACCTCGGGTTTTTCTTACTTCAAACTTATTTAAACTTACTATATAATGGTTAAAAGACTGTTAATATTATTTTATAGAAACATTTTCATGTTTATAAAATCTTATATTATCATTTCATAACATCATTTCACCCTTTAATTGAGAGTATTTATCTCCTTGCACTGTTTTTGGGTGAGTTCTTTACATGATTTCCAAGATTGGTTCATGATGGATGTTCTTTTAGATTGGAAGTGAAAATACATAATTGGAGTGGAGTAGTATTTAAATATTTCTACTACCATAAATTATACCGTTTATCATTTTGAATTTTTACATGAGGATTATTCATAAGTTAAAACATTAATGATGTTCGTTTATATCATTTTAGTGGTTCTTGGATAATAATGAACTCATTTTGTTTTATAAATTAAAACCTTGTGTAAAAAATAATTCCAGAACCATGGATGAGACATAATACATATATTATAACCTAGTTCAACCATAAAAATTGTTTCTTGACTAGACTTTAAGGGCTTAAAGAAAATTGAAATCACATCATCCACGATGTCGATAATTTGACACATCATGGACAATGTTTTTAATTCTTTGAATAAGTGGGAGAGGAAAAGAATAGTGATAATGAATTTTCCATGAACATGATAACATTAAAAATATACAATATTATGTATCTTTAATTTCTCTTGGTTAAGATAATGTGAAAAAAGAATAATAAAATAAAAGAATCATGAAATAAAATAAAACATGAGAAATTTCTCACAAAAATTCGGCATTCTAACGACGCCTCTTAAAATTTCATAAAAATAGTTTGATGAGAGAAAGGGGATATCTCATAAATCTTAAATAATATGGACATTAAGTAGGGATATGTAATGAAATATCCCAAAATAATACAAAGGTAAAGGAAGGGAAAAATATAAAATTAAAGAAAAGAAAGAAAATAAAAGAGGATGTTTACCTCTTGATCTCTTCTCCTTGAGATCCTTCTTAAGGGATTTGGTTTTGGTCTTTCGGTGATACCAGTAGATCCAAGACAAGGGGAAGAGTCTTGGGAGGAGTGTTGGAAAAAACATAGGCATGGATCAATGCTTGAGAGGTGTGGGAAGAAGAGGGGAGTGAGGGTGGTATTTATAGTGGAAGAGAGGGGGTATTTTTCATTATTTTAATCATTATTATAATTGTTTTCCCAAGATTATGAATAGTCTTAGTCCATGTGACCTAAAATATTAATAATGGAATGTGAGTTCTAACCAAGTGGCCTTACATCACTTATGATGTCATAAATAGTGTATTTTACTGATAATTTGATTATACGATATTTTATCGTATTTCACTATTCATCGAAAATTCAAGAATTTCAGAAAAATCCCAAAAATTTTCCTAACCATTTTTCGACTTGTAGAATTCAAAAATTAAGTCCATTTTCAGAAAATAATTTTTTAAATATTATTAATTTAATTTTCAAATAAAGGCATACTTAATTCAAAAATTAACAATTTTAATTCTATAAAAACTTCTATATCACTATGAAAAATTAACCAAGAAGTTATTATCTTAAATACTTAAGAAAATAAAATAATAATAAAATTTACTATTAATTAGGGTCATATTACTATTCATAAGGTTATGTTACTATTCACAAAAAAATAAGTTGGTTTCATCAGGCTCTAAATAACATACTGGACGCAATTTTAGATGACCATTTTTCAAAATTCAAAACATAGAAGTGGAAAAATTATATTTAAAGGCTAGTTATAAATATCTACTTAAAACAAAGTTCCATGCATTTATATTTATTTTTAGAAAAACTTAAGGTGTTACAACATATCCTTTTAATATGCCAAAAAAATTTATAATGGTATGGTGCACGGTTGTGGGACTTTAATGAGGTTGTTTGGTGAACATGGTTTGGGCTATGATCTCGATAAATTTGAACTTATCCCATAAAAGGTTGCTCTTATGCATAAGTTGTTGGATATTATATTAGGATTGTTCAATGGAAAATATCAGTTATGTTATCTCCCTCAGAAGCTCCAATAAATGGGCTTCATAGGGTATGCTTCTACTGGTTGAGGCCATCACTTCCATTGTTTGTGCGAATTAGATTTATCAAAAACCTATATTTATACTAATCATGATATCAATGTTCAATGGATATATTTTCAATGGTAATGATATTTAACAGTATTTTAAATCCAATTGGATATAATGAAAAAATAAGTGAATGTGTTTTCTATAACCATATAATACATTTAATTAAATAAAAATGGGAATTTTATTTATAATAGTTCGAGTCGTTACAAGACATGATGTCCATAATGTTATAATCTCAGATATTTGATAGCAATTAGATCCATGTGAAATTAACTAGATTATTATAATTAATATCCTTAATTATATGATAACGAATATGAGTTTATTATTGTTCCTTATATGTGAATAAATGATTATGATATGGAGATATACCGAAACTAAGATTTAAATTAGAAAGGATGTTTCATGGTCTCAACCAAGATTTTTATTCTACCTCAATTTTTAATCTATGAGTTAGAAAATTTATCAATTTCAAATAGTGGATGATTCTATAAGGTAAGTTAAATATATTTTTTCAATGGATTTCATAGAGGAATATTTTTTGACAATGAAGTTTAATACCAAAATATAGTGAGTAACTATTATTTTTGGATTATAAATATCTATTAGTTCAAAAAAATATCATCATATAGTATTAGTAACCCCACTCTCCCCAAATAAAAAATAAAATTATTTTCATGTAACAATTCATTATATACATTATTCATTGGGGTGATAGAAATATTTTTTGAGTGGTTTAAAATGATAAAGTTGAAAATTCATTAAAAACCATTATTATAAAAAAATAATGAATGAAATATATATTCTTTAGGTGTTTGATATGTTATGAATTAGATATTATGTAATTTTTTTAAATCCCAAATATTTTCCATGTGATGTAAATATTTTTATTTAGTAATGTATCTTGATTTTATTATTAAATTACATTTATATATTATCATATATTCATGTGTAAATAATTTATTATTTGAGATAGAGATGGTTTTTAACCCCTTAAAGGATATCTATAAGTTTTATTTAATCATGGATTTTTGTATAAATTCATGGGTTGTGACAAAATTTTAATATTAGTCTGAGTGGGGATCATATATAGATATAAAGTTTACACATCAACAATAAGTGAAGTTTGTTATCTTGATTTTTTTATTGAAAAATATCTAATAGATTTTTATACAAGATTTTACTTATATATGAATGGGTGTGTCTTTTTTATTAATCTTTATTGTATGAGTTTAATAAAGAACTATACATTTAAACCTCCATTCTTCGATACCATTCTTACACTAGACTAGAGAGACTGGTCTAATCAAGGTGGGATAGTTATATTATTAATCATGTATTGGGTTATTATTAACAAATATAGTAATTACCCTCATGTATGATGAGTACAAAATTTGGACCTCTATTTTATTATATTGAGGAAATGTTTGGTCTTTATTAGCATAGTTATATGGACACATCTTTAAACAATACATAATATTAAATTAAGTCAAGAATTTTTCTTTATTTCACATTGTGGATCTTTTGAGGTTTATAGTTTTAGATAATTAGGCCATAACTATAACATAACAACTCAAATATTACAAAGTAGACAAGTATACTCATGATCCATTTTTTATAATATAAAACATTTTAAAATATAACGTGAATTAATTTTTTGGAAAATAATCTTTATAACATTCATATTGACTTCTTACTTTCTCTTACCCATAATTATACCCTACGGAAAATATTTCCAAAACATGAGATGAGAACAAAAAGCTCAGTAATGGATAAAAAATAAGGAATGAAACTATTAGTCCATGAATATTTTAAACTTATGAAAACATTTTCACAAAATCATACTTTTCACCCAAAAAGCATAAACACTTTAGATTACCTCATGAAATCATAATATTTCTATAAAACTCATATAAATAATAAATCATAAAGGTAACATGTGGAATCCATATAATTTATACATTTTAGCTTTCACGGCTATATAGGTATTGACCTTAATAGTTACATTTGGAATACTCATCATGATATATTCCCTAAATCTATTAGGATAAACCTAACTAGTTAACTCTGTCTCATTGCCCAATACATTAGAGAACTATCACGAGCTCCCCCAAACTCAATTTATCATGGATAAACCCATATTAATAAACAATTCCCATGAATAAAAACTTAATAACAACACATAAACCAAGAATAAAGGAAAATAAAATTTCCACTTTCAAATCACATTTCATTTTTACATAGTTGTGCAATTATAAATAAAAACACTTTATTTGAAAATAAAAGTGTAAATGTATAAATTAAACATAAAAAAATAAAGAGACATAAAATAGATAAATTATTTTAATTTTTTATATTTTAAAAAAACATTTAAATTTATTGAAATAATAAAGCCATTTTTAAAACAAAATTAAAAATCTTTAAAAAGAATATTTTTGAATCAAAGTGACCCATACCACTTTGAAAATTTTGAAATGAATTGAAATTTTAAAACATTCAATTCCATATATATAAATTCTTAAAACCATTTTGAAAACATGTAAATTGATGAAAAATATTTATAAGAATAAATCTTTAAAACTTTTAAAATTATGTTTTATTTAAAGTGTAACTTTAAAAAAGGTTTTTAAAAGAAAGTACCTTACCACTTGATAAACACTTGGATAGAACTAATTAAAGAATAAAATTAAAAAAAATTAAATATAATGAGAGTATATTAATTAATTATATAAAATCTAAAAAGGGTTATATATATACCTTATAGGATCATGAAGGTGTATAACATCAAGATATGCCTCAAAGAAGGAGATTAAGACGAAGTCCCTTACCTTGAGTCCAAATCATCACATATAATCATTATATTATTGAATAATAAACTTAATCTAATTTATAATTTATTTATAACCTTTTTCAAGTTTATTACTACCTTTATATCACTTATTTATAATTCTATAACAATTACTTAATTATTTAAGTTCATATTGGATGTTTTTTCAATATTCAGTACTTGAGTTCAAAAATGAACTTGGTATGATGTAAATAGTGCATGCAGTCATAAGTACATCATCTAAAGAATAATATTTATGATATAATGATCAATTTCATACATTAATTATAATTTTAAATCAAATAATTTATTATGGTTATGAAAATAAAATAATATTATAATTATAGAGAAGATAGGCCGTACGTACGCATGACTAACATTTTCCATTTTTCATTGATCATTATGGAAAGAAGTTAATTATTATTTTATATTTATAGAATGATCATAAAATAATTAATATAATTTTTATAATTTAATTAAATCTATATTTATATCATAAAAGTGATGTAATGAATAAAAACAAATCACATCGCTTCATTAAGATGATAGTTCACACGTACGCACAAATGACGCTATCATTTTTATGTGCTTGAAAAGTAAGAAAACAGTTGATATATTATTATCTTATAATGATTCATATGTAAGTAATATAAAATTTTAACATTAATTCCATAATTATAACCATTCATGAGAGAAAATTATGGAAACCGAATTATATCGGTTCGTGGATGTGATAGTTCGCATATACGCATGAACGATTAATTCCTTTCCCATTTGATGGAACTGGAGATGGATTTAGGTGAAGATATTAACATAATAAAATATTATTATATTTTGGATATTTTAGTTATTATATCATCATGTTTGGAGAATATTTGAAGTATGTGGAAGAAGAAATAAAATAGAAACACTTAAATGAAAAAAATACCTTTCATTCGGATGATCACCTTTTCTTAACACCATAACACCTATAATGAGAGTGTTTTACCTAAAATAAGGACTCTATAATATGGGGAGGTATTCTAAAAAGGGTTTTGGGTAGATCTTCAGTGAACCAAAAGGGTCTTCAAGTGTAATTAATAGAGATGAATGAGTTCCCTTTTATTGAAGAGGGGAGGGGCACACTTGGAATTATTAAAAGTATTAAATTAATATAAATTAATTTTCTATTAAAAATGGATAAAAATTTATTTATTTAGAATATAGGATGTATATGGGTATAAATATAATCATAAAACAAAAATTATACAAGTTTTATTATTTTTAAATCCTTATCGTTTTGTTTTAAACCCTTTTAACTCTTACCATTTTATCAAGTTATTTACACTTTGAGGGTTAAAATAATTACCATAAAATGACAAATAAACAATGAGAGATTCATTAATGAAATTTTTATACTTATATAAAATTTTTCACCAAATTCTTGTTTTTTATAAATTTTATATCATTTAATTAATGATTTTATATTTTAAGATATGACTTATGTCAATTTTAACACTATTTATTACTTGACTTTTTAAAAACTCATAAAAACTTGATTCATTCAAAAAAACTAAATTCAATAATATATAACATGTAAAAGTAATCCATAAAATTAGTTTATGGCATAAAATATTTTTAATTTTATTTACTGTAATATTATTAATATCATTTATTTGATTCTTCCTTTAATAAATCTAATATTGCACCATCATTGTGTAACAATTAAATTTAATTATTGAATGTCTAAAAATTTACAATAAATGATCATGATGTATATAAACATTTTATCTTTAAAATAAATATTTATAGTATAATTTAAATTATATATAACACTATGTTAAAAATGATTTACTTATTAAAATTATGAGTATGACATTTCTTTAAATAAATATAATAAATGTCATATTCTTACCCAAGTGGATTAAAAAGGTTATAATTTATGGATATGGTTTATTTTGGTTGAAAAAAACTCTTACAATGATATTAGGATAAGTTTAAGGGTAACTTTATATTATCATAATATTATTTTTAATTTTAATTACTCGATTTACCCTTAACCATGGTAAATAAAATAATAAAGTTATTATTCACCAAAAATTAAGTTGATCCTATTAGATGAAAAATTTAATATTGATTAAAAAAAATTATATCTATTTTTCACAATTCAATTCAAAAAAGTGGATAAATTAATCTTAACACTAATCTCACAGATGTGGCGAAAAGGCGGGTAAAAGAGGCATTCAAAATTTCATTAAGTTTTTAGATATAATTTCAATATTAAAATTATTCCAATAAACTAAATTGGATTAAATTATAAAAATTTAATCTAATTATACTTTAAAACCAATTAATAGGATAATCTAACAATATAAATAAATTAGATGAAAAAGAAGTTTTGAATTAAAATGCAGTATTTTTCACAATTAATTAAAATGTAAAATTTATTAGAAAAATACAAAAACTTCAACCAAAGTAAATTTTTATATCCATATTCCAAATTATAATTTTATTTTGTTAAATAAATCTCATAAAAGTTTCAAAAAACAGATTTAAAATGTGTTTACCATCAAAAGAATGTAAAATCCATTTTTTTTTGAAAAATACTCCTTTTATGCGTAAAATTAAATTTGTTCTTATATGATATCAAGAAAACCAATCAGATGAATTTTAAACATTATATTGAATTTATATTTCATTAATATAATCCAAAAATAGCTATTTTATTATTTTAAAAATATAATTTTTCACACATAAATAGTTTTTCATAAAAACACTTTCTTTATAGTAATATCTTTGTATTTTCATTTCTAATTAATTGGTTAAACATTGAATAATTATATAATCATATGGAACCTCTATTTTCATAATTTAGTTAATACCATTCATTCCATCCATTCTAACATAAATACGATTACTACAATATTTAATAATATTATTCAGTTGTTTGATTAAACTCAAAGTGGCATATCATGTACGCTATCTAGCACATTGTTTCCTTTTAAAAAATTGGGATGTTATATTATCCCATTTCAATAAATAGTGTCCCCAAAATTTAAACTCGAGATTGAAAACAAGGGGTTTGAGTTTCTAAAATACATTTTTGGAATCCCACATTGGAAAAAGGATAAATGAAACTTCAACTTTAAAATAAATAAAGGGAAGTATGAAAGTTACCTAAGATAACACATACTACAGTTCCATGTAAGATAAAATGGATATAGAATAGAAAAATATCTATCAAGTTTTGATAGAGTGTTATATAAAACATGATCTAAAGAAAGTTAAGAATCAAAAAACTATAAATTTATGATGTGTTAAATGGTTTTGATTTCATACTAAGAAAAGTAAACAGAAAACTTTTTTGTTTTAAGATCTTTTTTATTGAGTTTTGGAATTAATTTAATTCCTAGAATAATATCAAAAGGAAGTGTACTTACTTGAAAATTAAAGTTTCATCCTTAAATCAATTTTCACCTCAAAATCATCTTTTTCCTCCAAATTATGAGTATTCATGATGATTTTTTCACACCTGAATCAACTTCTAGAGAATTACATAATCCAAAAAATATTAACCATCAATTCCTCTTGTCTTGAAACATTAACCAAAACCATAATGGTTAGGATAAAATAATATAATTACACCAAAATAAGAAACTTTTAAAAGAATAAATACTACTTTTAATATCCAAAATTCAACAGTAATACCCAAAGTTCAACATAGACCATTTGAAAAATAAGGGTCGATAAATTTATAAAAGTAATCCAAACTAATATTGAAACCCAAAAATTATTTGATCACATAATCTTAAAAGATATTTTTTTAATTAACACTAAATAACCTCAATTACCCTTGGAGTATCATACCAAAAATCAATTTCTCTAGTAATATTCAAGTTAGTCTAACCATTTACATTAATAACCTAAATCATTATAAATCTATAATTAAATCATATATTCATCCAAAATATAATTAAACCTTTACTCCTAAATTAAAATCCCATAGTATTATATTTAACTTAATCATATAATGGTCCCAAGATAGTGAAATTATTCCAAAATAACATTTATCACTTAATCACCAAATCATTTTCCAATTACAAGGATATCAATTTTACAAAACAAAAGTTCCCAAAATCAACTTATTCATTTTCCATAAACTCATTTAACTAAAAAGAAAAATTCATACTAACCAAGGAATTAATGTTGGCCAATGTTAGGTGATGAACCTTTATCACCCTTCGATTGTGGGTTGGATTCCTGCAACCTTGCTAGATGTGATAGGTTGTCACCCATCCTACATGTTGTCCTTTTTCTAAAACTATAAAATTATTATAACATTCCAAAAATAAAATACTCAAAAGTAAACATAACATGTTTTAACATAAAATGATATCTCATAAATTTTATTTTTCATTCCAAAATTAATAAAATATAATTACCTCAAAAATGGATGTCTCCAAAAATACCACTATACCCCTTAAAATTTCATAACACAAACATCAAAACTGGTTTCTAATACTTTGAAATTATGTTCAACATGAAATTTATAAACTCATGATGATATACCCAACTATTACGAAAATATACTAATCTCCAAATTTTTCTAAGCCTTTGTTTTGATACCTACTATAAGGCCCCATCCTTAAATATTACATAATCTTGAATTAAGTTAAGATTTTTTCTTTATTTCACATCTAGGATCTTTTAAATTTTATTGTTTTATAGAATTAGGCCATAAATATTAAATAACAAATCAAATATTACAAAGTATACAAGCCTACTCACAATACATTTTTTTCACAATCTAAAACATTTTTAAATAAAACATTAATTAACATTCTTGATAAAAATATTCACAACAATCATCCTGAATTATTAATTTATCTTACCCATCTTTATACCCTATGGAAAACATTTCAAAAACTTGGGATGGTCAGAAAAAGCTCAATAAGGGAAAAAAAATAAAGAATTAAACTGTTAGTCGATGAATATTTTAAACTAAATTAAACATTTTCACAAAATAATACTTTTCACTCATAAAACATAAACACTTTAGCTTACCTCATGAAATCATAATATTACTATAAAAATCATAGAAATTATAAATCATAAAGGTCAATTTTGAAATCCATATCATTCTTATATTGTTTATTTCATGAAAACATAGAGAGTAAAATTCATGGTTACATTTGGAATACCCATAATGATATATTCCATAAATCGCATAGGGGAAACCCAACCATTTAACACTATCTCATTAACCAATGCATTGGAGAGATATAATAGGATCAACCACCATCGATTTATAATGTAACAACCTGCATTTATAAAAAATTACAAATAACCAAAACATAATCATTATACATAAAACAAGAATAAAGGAAAAATTAACTTTTCCACATTGAAATCACATTTCATTTTTTCAAAGCCATGCACTCATAAATGAAAAAACTTTATTTGAAAATAAAAGTGTAAAGAAGTAAAGTAATCATAAAAATAATAAATCAATATAGAAGTGAGTTTTTTTAATTAATTATATATTAAAAAAACATTCCAAGTAATTGAAATAATCAATCCATTTTTAAAACATAATTAAAACATTTAAAAGAGAATACTTTTTACTCAAAGTTTCCCATACCACTTTGAAAATTTAGAACAGAATTGAAATTTTAAAACATTAATCTACATATAAATAAATCCTTAAAACAATTTTGAAAACATGGACATTAATGATAAATATTTATAATAATAAATCTTTAAAACTTTTAAAACGGTGTTTTAGTTAAAATGTAACTTTAATAGAGGTTTTTAAAAAAAATCCCTTACCATTTGACAAAAACATGAATAAAAATAATTAAATAATAACATTAAAAAAGCTTTAAATAAAATTATATTATAATAATTCATGATATAATGTTTAAAAAGTGATATATATACACCTTATAGGATAATAAAGACACATAAAATCAATATATGCCTCAATGAAAGGGGATTGAGACGAAGTCCCTTAACTTGAGTCCAAATCATCACATAAAATCATTATATTCATGAATAATAAACATAATTAAATTTATACTCGATTTAGAACATTTTTAATGTTTATTAATCCCTTTATATCTCTTATTTATATTTTTATAACAATTACTTAATTATTTATGTTCATGTTAGACATTTTAACAATATTCGGTACTCGAGTTCAAAAATGATCTTAGTATGATGTAAATAGTCCACGTGATGATAATTCCCTCATATAAAGAATAGTTTTCATGATATAATGATCACTTTTATACATTAATTATACTTTAAAATTAAACCATTAATTGTGGTTATGAAAAACGAACAATGTTATAATCATAGAGACGGTAGGCCGTACATACGCATTAGTAATGTTTTCCATTTTTCATTGATCATTATAGAATGAAGGTAAATATTATTTTATATTTATAGACTTATAATAATTAATTAACATCATATTAATCATTTAAATAATATTATATATATCATATAATTGATTTAGTGGATAAAAATAAATCACATCGCTTCGTGGAGGTGATAGTTCACATGTACGCACGAACGATGTTACCATTTTTATGTGCATGAAAAGTAAGAATGTAATTAATATATAATTTTATTATAATGATTAATATTTTATTAATATCACATATGAACATTAATTATATAATTATAACCATTCATGATATTCTATTATGGAAAACAAATTATATGAGTTCGTGGAGGTGATAGTTCACACATACGCATGAACGATTAATTCCTTTCCCATTTGATGGAAGTGGAGATGGATTTAGGTGATGATATTAAAATATTAAAATATAATTATATTTTGGTTACTATAGTTATTATCTCATCATGTCTGGAGAGTATTTGAAGGAATTTGAAGAAGAAATAAAATAGAAACAGTTACATAAAAACACTACATTTCCTTCAAATGATCATCTTTGATTAACACCTTAACACCTCTAAGGAGAGTGTTATGACTAAAATAAGTCCTCTATAATGTGTATAGGTATTATAAAAATTGGTTTGGTTAGATCCTGGCTGAACTAAAAGGTTTTTCAAGTGTAAGGAATATAGATGAATGGGTGCCCTTTTATAGGAGAGAGGAGAGACACACTTTGAATTATTAAACGAATTAAATTAATATAAATTAATTTTCTATTAAAAATGGTTAAAAAGTGATTTAGTTATAATATAGGATAATATGCGTTTAAATATAGTCATCAAATGAAAATTATACTTTTTTTAATATTTTTTTAATCCATATATTTTTTGTTTTAACCCCTTTTAACTCTCACTGTTTTATCAAGTAATTTACAATTTGAGGGTTAAAATAATTACCAAAAAATGCCAAACGATCCATAAATGAGTCATTAATGAATTTTTAGTCTTATATAATATTTTTTTCCTAATATTATATTTTTATAAATTTTATTTCTTTTAATTAAATATTTTATATTTTAAGATATGAATTATGGTAATTTTTACGCTATTCATTACTTGACTTTTTAAAAAATCATAACAACTTGATTCCTTTGAAAAAACTACATTAAATCATTTATAGAATGAAAAAGGAATCCATAAAATTAGTGTATGGCATAAATATTTTGAATTTTATTTATTTTAATATTATTAATTTCATTTATTTGATTCTTCCTTTAATAAATATATTACTACATCATCATTTCGTAAAAATTAAATTAAATTCTTTAATGTAAATTATAAATAAATTATCATGATGTTGATAAAAATTTTATATTTCAAATTAATATTTATAGTCAAATTTAAATTTTACATAACCCTATATTAAAAATGATTTACTTGTTAAAAATATGAGTATGACATTTTTAATTTATCTTTAAATAAAATATAATAAATGTCATATTCTTACCAAAGTGTCTTAAGAAGGTTATAATTTTGGACCAAGGTTTATTTCAGTCTAAACCCTCTCATCTAATGAAATTAGTACAAGTGTTAGGGTAATTTTATATTGTTATAAAATTATTTTTACCTTTAATTTCACGATTTACCATTAACCATGGTAAATAAAATACTAAAGTTACTATTTAGTAAATATTAATTAGATCCTATAAAATGAAAATTTTCATAATGATTATAACCATGTATGTAAATTTTTAAAAATTCAATTCATGGAAGTGGAAAAACTAATCTTAACACTAATCTCACAGATGTGGTGAGAATGCCGGTAAAATAGACGTTCAAAATTTCATTAAGTTTTTATGTTTAATTTAAATATAAAAATTATTCCAATGAAATAAATTGGATTAAATTATAAAAAATTAATCTAATTATACTTTAAAACTAATGAATCGGATAATATAACAATATAAATAAATTAGGCGAAGAAGCAGTTTTTAATTAAAATGTGGTATTTGTTACTATTCATTAAATAATGAAATTTATCATATTTTTTCAAATATATCTCATAAAACTATTAAAAACTAGATTTAAAATTTGTTCTCAATCAAAAGGTGGTAGAAATGTTTTTTTAAATATTCTTTTTATGCATAAAATTAAATTTGTTCTTATATCATGTCTTGAAAACAAATAAGATGAATTTTAAACATTAGATTGAATTTATATTTAATTAATATAGTAAAATAATAGGGATTTTATTATTTTATGAACAAAATTATTCACACTTAAATATATTTTCATAAAAACACATCTTTTATAATGAATTAGTTTTTATTTTCATTTATAATTAATTTGTTAACCAATGAAACATTATATAAACATGTGTAACCCCTATTTTCATAATTTATATAATACCATTCATTCCCACCATTCTAATTGTCATAAAATAACTATAATATTAAATAATAATATTTAGTTTTTTTATTAAGCTCAAAGTGGTGTTTCATGTATGCAATACAACACAATGTTTTCTTTTAAAAACATGTGATTTTACACTAATGACATATTATTTTCACACTTGTTTTGTTGAATAATATGTTATACATTCATTTATATAGGTTTGTTTATTTAAGAAAATTGAGAATCTGTGGGTTGGTTAATATGATGTTTCCATGTTTCATGTTACATGGATTTACTTGATGGATTGGAAAATATTTTCATATAAAAATACATGTGATGTATGGAGATAATTTTGGTGGAAATATTTTTACAGAGTTATGATTGTCCCTTTATAACATGATCATAAATGAATAATTTTTAAATTATTCCCTTTGATTACTATTATTAATCATGAAATTATAATCATTTTCAATACTTTATATCCCCACATGGTCACCCATATGGCTGTGACATAAGGATTTATTTTTGAATAAAGTATTTGTATAAAATAATATATTTTATGATAATTTATCCAAACTAGTTTGGATTTTATTTCAAAATTTATATTAAACTATCCATAAAGTTTACGAGCCTTTTCTAAAAGTGGGTTATACATTTAGGACAATATTATCCCATGTGAAAAGGGATATATCATTATTTTATATATATATAACTAAAAGAAATATGATTAAAATCTAGGCACATCTGATGTAAGTTATTTTTATTCCTTAGACCTAGAATATAACTTCATTTCATTAAATTATTATTTTATGATTTATTTAATTAAGTAATTTTTTTTGAACAAGTGAAGAAATTTATACTCAAATGGTTAATGGAGAAAATATTATATTTTAGAACATTTTGGTCAAGTTTTATCTATACATTTATAAAACAAATAAACCTCAAAGTGAATCTATAAAAATGAAGTAGTTGTATATAAATAGGATTAGAGTATCCTATAAAGTGAAAAAATCATAGTAAATCAAGATACATTTTTTCAAATGTAATTTTTTTATTTATTTTTTTCTTTAAAATATGATGGTACTAATATACTTTAGATGAAATAATATACTTATAAAATTGTTGATTTAATATATTTTAGATCACCTTTGGATTTAAGAACATGTTTATTTTTATGTGATTAACATCAACTATAAGGGTTGAAGATATTTAAGACACGATATATGTTTTATTTATATTTTTAATCATTTCTTAATTTCTATCATAAAATTATTTTTCCATGGGTACTATATTTCCACTACCTATAAACAAATTTGTGGTTATTAAAAATCATCAGAGGTATTAGAGATAAGTTTTGTGAAGGGTATATGATATTTTATTTTATGAAAAATTATATTTTATTGAGAACATAAAAAATGTATAAAGTTATATGATAATATTTCATCTTAGGTTATATAATTCATTATTATATCACAAATATGGACATAAAACATGATATTGAAAACAATGATATTAAATATCAGTGTTTTTGATATTCCTCCATCACGGTCCTTAAAATAGAGTACTATACTAATATGATTATATAGTGATATCATTAGTTTCATTGTAAAATAGATGTTTTTTAAGATATCACATGGTGGAATATAGTGATATCATTGTTTGTGATGGAAATACATATGGAATTATCCATGAGTTATTTCACAATAATATTAATTATTTATATTAAAACTGGTGTTATGTGAAAATTTAGTGTATAAGATAATTATGTATTCTTCTGAAAGATTTTTTTTGGATTCAATGTGATATAATATAAAAAATGGTTTCTAATAAATATTGAAATTGTTCCTTTATTTATTTAATTCATTATTTAAATTTTTATGAATATGAATTGTCAATTTTATAAATATTAATATTCATCTATTGAAAATATTATTTTTTAATAAATATTATTTTATTCATACATATTATTTTATGAAAGGTATAATAGAATATTGTGTTTAGTTAAGTCAAAATTTATGATTTCTTTATTATGATTCCAATATAAAAAAATTATAATTAATATTTCATATTTGGAGTGAGAATTGTATTAGAATTTAAGATCCTTATTAAGTAATGATTTATGTATAGTGGGATTTTGGGGTAGACTTCCAAATAGATTTTGACCTTGAGCTCTGTTCAAGAAATATGGGGGGTTTCTTATAATAAATCCATACATTCCAAGAAATATAATTTTAGTTTCATATTATTTTAATCATTACAATTTAAATTTAAATTTCACTTAATAATGTTATGCATATGGACATGTGTTAAATATTATAATTAATTTTAAATGTTGAATGTATAATACAGGTTAAAAGTTATATAAGTGTTTTTTATTGATGAGAATGAAATAAATTATTTTAGTTAAAGTCACAAGATTCATAAGTTAAAGCATTAGTAGTATGAGAACATATAGAGATTTAATGATATGAAATATCGATGAAATCTATATAGATAAGGTAGAATATTTTTTAAAAAACTACCAAAAATAAGTGTTAGTTTCCTTTGAATGTGAACAAAAATTAAGACCTCGTTCATTTATTCTGAGTTATCTAAAAAATTAGGATCCCATAAATTATATTTTTTAATCCATATAAGATATTGACAACCCTAAACAATTGGAAACTGAAGACATGGCCACATCATGGTGGTTTAGACTATGTTTTAGTCTGTGTTGGTATACACCACATAATGGTGAATGTCATCACACTATAGGGTAGTGCATGGAAATTCTTGTGTAATGTTATAATTATTGGATTTTTAAGATACTTACACTGTATTTTTAAAACAACAATTTGATCATCCTATAATTATGACTTGAGGATTTTTAATTTCCAATTTTTTTTGAATGTTGAAAAGTTATGATCCATTATTTATAAAGAGTTATAACATATCATTAATAATTAAATGTTTGATAAATGTGTGGTATCCAATAAGTTTTCTTGGATGACTATAATAGAATTTCAATTATTCTTAAATTGGTTATACAATTTAATTTAAACACTGTGAAATTACTTAATTTTATGATCTTTAGATCCTCTCCATTTTTTCCATTAACCCTAGGTTATATAAAACCTTGAGTAATTTATACTTCTTCCAAAGATTTATGAGATTTTCATATAATGTGGATACACTAGGTTGAATAACCCCATTGGATTCATAATAGTGATTTTTATAAATCTAGTGTATAAAATCAAGGAAATACTCAACTCAAAAGGTAAAGAAGGTTCATAATTCACCATTTATAAAATTTTGTAGAAATGAAGGCAATAATCATGTTCCATAATTGGTTTTTGTTGATGTTTTATACTCTATTTGGATAAGAGTAATCCCCTCTAAATCCCTTTAGTGGTATAAATGTCTCACACATTTAATCATTTTCAGGTCTATAATTTTTATTTATTAACTTTTATTTTATTATTATTTCTTCTATACCTTTTCCTTTGAAATATTATATTTTTGTAAGTTAGTAGCTATCACATGATTGGAACACTATTAGGAGAAAATAAGAAAAAAAGTGAAATAATCCTATAGTTTTTATCAGTGTTGATTTGAATAGTTGGAACATGGTTTATCTGACCGTATGTACAAGTCACCTAAGTGATCCAATGCAACCCGTATGATTGGTACATAGTTTTTCAAACCGTGGGCCCAAATCATGTGTCATCCCTAGAATTTTTTTTATTCACAGCGTCTTTTCTACCCCTAACCAATTTAACCATATTCTCCCTTTATTTTATCTCATTACCAAACCCTCTATCCCTTATGTGCAATATCCCCTATTCTTTTTTTCATAATGACCATTTTAGGGTAATTTCTTCAATATTTTCCAATATTTTATCAATTGAGTTTCTCCTGACCTCATTATTTTCTTTCCACTTCTTCCTTATTAGAATTTTCTTAATCCTAAGTATATGGAAACCTATAGATGGTTAAAGAAAAAAAATAGTATAATCCTTTATGTTTTTTTATCTTGATTCTATATGGTCTTCCAAATAGTTTTCTTAAGAATTACCTATAAATTTCACTAGTTTCAAGTGAATAAGGTTGGTGGATTCATGTTTATCCTTTTTCTGATAATTAAAATATTCATTCTTATATTTATAATGAATGATAAAAAATTTAGATGTATAAATTTTGTGTTTTAAAATACTTGTTTTGTGATATTTGTGGCTTGGAAGTGATTTTACCCTTTGAGTTAAAAATGGAATGTGATTTTCTAATCCTTGAAATGGATCTCTTTGATGTTATTATTAGAACTAATTGAATGTCATCATTCAGAACACATATTTATTACTACCATAAGAGGGTAACCTTTACTTCCCCTGATGGTATTTCCTGTGTGTTCCAAGGAGAGTGGGACCTATTCTATTACCTGATATTCCAACCTCTTCTTTAAGTTGTTCAATTTATCTATTGTATGGTCTCTATTAGTCTTGGGAAGATGAAAAAAGTATTGACAAGGATATTTCTATGATATTAAGTGAGTTTTCCAATGCGTTCCTAGATGATTTCTAAGGATCTCCTCTAGAACAGGAGTGGGTTTAATCATTCATTTGATGTCAAGAACATAACCCATCTCCTTACCATAAAATCACATACCACCAGTGAAACTAAAAGGGTTAAAAATTCAGTTGGACAACTTGGAAGCTAATGAATTTATTCATCTAAGTGTGTCACCATGGTCTCCCCAAGTGGGGTTTCAAGAAAGAGTATGGGTTAATCTACCTATTTATTCACTACTAAAAGATGAATCATGTTATGATTTAGAATAAATACCCTTTTTTATATTGATAATCATTGTGAATAGTTAACATTTGTGAGGTGGTATTCATAGATAGGCCTCTGTTTAGGGTAACAAAAATTCATGGTTAAGGAATATGGAATTATAAATACTACCTTTTGGTGTAGGTATGGACACTTTGGGTATTTGTTGATGTTTTTTGGGCTGACGAATTCCCCTATGGTCATTATAGAATTCATGAATCATATATTCCATAAATATAACAACACTTTTTTCTTGGTATTTGTGGATGTTATCATGGATTACTTAATGATAGAATAAGAGCATGAGTATCATTAAAGGATTGTTCTAGGAACTCTTCATGTTCAATTCCTTTATTTCCATCTATAAAACTATGATTTATGGATATAAGAGATGAATTTTTTTTGGGTCGTGGTTTCCAAACATGTCATCATTATTGATCCTAAGAAATTAAGAGTTATTATGTCCTGGGAGGATCCAAATAATGTTCTTAAAATTTAATGATTTTTGTGACTGGCTGGATATTATCAATAGTTTTTAAAATATTTTTATAAACCTATGTCTCCTATGAAAACCCTAACCTAGAAATGGATTATATTTACAAAGATACATGGGTTTTATGGATATTTCAATAAACTAAAGCATTGATTAACCTCATCCCCCATTCAAATTATACCTGAGGTGTGGAAGAGTTATGTTGTTTATTTTAATACATCAGGAATAGTTTAAGGTTGTACAATTTTGTTAGAGGATCATATAATGGTGTTAATATCTTTCTAAATCTATACATATGAGAAAAAGAACCCAACTGATGATCTTGAGCTACTATATATCATGCATGAATTGATAGGTTGGAGTTATTACCTGTTTAGGAGGATATTTCTAGTTTACTAAAATCATAAGTTCCTAATATATGTATTTCCTCAAAAGTATTATAATATCAAACAATATTAGTGGGTGGATTATATTAAGTAATTTAATTTTTATATTTCCTACAACCTGGGAAATGGTAATGCAATTGTTGATGTACTTAGTAGGAAGAAACCTTCTCATATGGTGAAGGAATCATGCGATGAGTGGAACCTAATGAAACTTGTCACTTAAATTCACATGAAGGATAAATAGGAGAAATTGGGAGAATTTATTTCCAGTGTTTAGTTGATTCCCTCTCTTTTGGAACTCATTAAACAATAGAAGTTTAGAGATAAGGAATTCCATAAGTTTGGGTGGTACATAAATTGTTAATAGAATTCTAGAGATTGGTCATTAACCCAAGTGGTTATTCTTAGCTTTAAAGATATGCATGTGATTCATGTATCAATGATGGAGGAAGTCATAGATAATTTCCACCATTCTTGGGGTTTCATCCAGCCCTATACCACCAAGATTTATTATGATACGAAGCATCAATTTTGGTGGCTAGATATGTTGGAAGACATAGTGGACTTTATTTCTTGGTTCATTACGTGCTATAAGATTAAGGCTAAGCACCATAATGAATCATACACGATTCAACTCCTTCTAATTACTACTTTTAAGTGGTATTAGGTGTCTAGAGATTTCATCATTGGATTACCCGATACCCCTTAAGTGAATAATTTTGTATGGGTGGTGACTGATCAGTTGACTAAATCTACCTATTTCATCTTGATGAAGGACACCATATAGGTATAAGATCTTGGTAGCCTATATGCTGAAGATATTATGATATTTCATGGGGTTTCATCTTCTATTATCTTAATCAGGGATCCTTAATTCAATTTAATATTCTAGAAGTTCCTCTAGAATGTGATATAATCTTAGTTTAAGCTTATTATAACATACAATTCAAAGAAATATGAACAAATGGAGAGGGAAATTCAGATATTAGATGATATAAATTGTGTTCCATTATTGGATTGTATAGGATCATGTGGTAGCCACTGAGGATAAGGAGAGTTTTATTATAATTATAGTTACTAGTCTTCTAAAATAATTTCTTCCTTTAAAGCAATTGTTTTTTACCATGAAGATCACCCCTCTAGCAGTCTGGGGTGGGAGGAACCTATTTAGAAGGACCTATAATTATGAAGGAGATTGCATAAAAAATTTAAATGATTTGACATCACTATAAAATTTCTTAGAGTATCTATAAGTATTAAACATATAAAAAACATTATCCTATATGGGTTTCAGTTGGGGACCAAGTGTTACTGAGAATATTGATTTGTTTGGGTCACTATTGGATTGTGAAATAAGGAAATATTGCTTTGAAAAATGTTATAAATTTAAAGATAATTGTAAGAATTAAAAAATTAAATTATTTACGAAAATTTCCCCATAATTTCATATTAATTCATAATATATTCCATGTATCTCAATCAAAGAATTATCATTCAGAACCCTATAATGTCCTAGAATGTGATAAACATGAGATTGTTTCTAACATATCTCTGACCAAAATACCGATCTGAGAATTTTAATTCTAGATGAAAATGATTCATGGAAAATATATCTCGTAATTACAAGTTTTTTAAAAATATGGAAAAATTATACATGAGTCATGGGAGTGGGAATAATTTATTATGGATCAATGGCCTCATCTATTTTCTTATCAAACTTTAGGTTACCTTTTTGGGAGTGGAAAGTGACATGGTTGAGAGAATTTTTACACTAAAAGTGTCATTTTTATGTATGTGTTGTTTATTTAATGGTTTTATTTTATTAATACCCTTTTTATTTGAAATTTTATGTTTTTTAAGTTAGTGGGTATCACACATTTAATGCATGATTAGAAATAAAACTATGTGGAAAATATGTAATAAGCATGCAGTTTTTATGAGTGCTGATTCACTTGGTTGACATGTATTATACCTCACCGTACTGCCAAACCATGTGATTCACCCAGGTGATACAATTCCACCTTCAGGGTTATTGCATGGTTTGGAAAACTATGAATCCAAACTGTGTAGCATGCCCAAATGTTTAAAAGTGTGAAATGACCTTTTAACCCTGACCAATTTAACCCCCATATTTTCCCTCATTCTCAAACTCTATTACCCTCAAACATGATCTTATCTCTTACCCTTGTCTCAATGACCATATTATAGTGGATTTTTTTTATATTTTTTAAGATTTTATAAATTTAGGGTCTCCCCTCCTCATTATAATATTTATTCTTCCTTTCTTATTTGTTTTATATTATTTTCTATGCTATGAGATCCTTGTTTTGGTTAAATCCAAAATAAATAGTATGGGAATGAATGGTTTTGGTCTTATATTTCTTCTATATTGTTTTCCAACTTCTTTACTTGTAGATTCCACAAGGATATAATTGGTTTTTTAAGGTAAGTGGTTTCATATTGTTCCATTTTTTGAAAAACTAAATATGTTTTCCAATATTTACAATGAATGATAAAATTATTTAGATGTTTAAATCAGTGTTTTATAATATATATATTTTTAAATTAGTTTTTTGGAAGTTTTCCCCCATTGTGTACAAAATAGATTGCATTTTAAAGGCACATTTTGATGTAAAATGAAATGAAACTGGGCTGTAAACCATAATAAAAATGGGATAGAATATGGGAACCCAAATTACTTAGGTGTAAAGAATAGGTAAATTACCAATAGGTATGGATGACCCTCCCTAACCATATAACTATTCTAAAAAACTAACGAAACAACCTGATATTATGATTTTGGTCGATAGTTGGCCTTTACCATGGTTCTTCCTGGCATCTCGTGCACATGTAAGGATATGTATGGATTAAAACCTAAGAGTATATAGATCATTGGATAATTTATTAACCTATATTACATTAGGTTAATCCCATGAATCATTCCCAATTTTTATACATGTTTTTTTCTTATCTTTCCTATTTAAAATCTCAAATATATTTTTCAAAATTATTTTGAAACTAGTATGTTGGTTTTTATTACAATGGTAAACATGAAACATTTGGTCATATGATACTAGGATAGATGTGATCACATCCTATATATAGACAATGGCTGTGTCCTGAACTTGTCTGGGTAGATATATGTAATAATAAGACAACACATGGAGGTGGTCGATACTATTTCTAGTTTCTCTTAGGTTGGAAAGAGGTGACATGGTAGGTTTATCCCTTATGGCACACAAAAATGGGTTATGTTTGTTTTTATTTTAAATTTAGTTTATATTACTCCTGGTCTATTATATGGTTCTCCATGGCTCCCCATCCCATTTATATTGTGTATGAATATTTACCCCACTATTTTGTTTGTATTCTTTCAATATACATGGATATTCTTACTTTCATTATAGTGAAACTTATATTATATTTTTTGATATATTGGGAATAAAATTCCCAAGGTATATCTTTGATCACTAAACACTAATTTCCAACCAATGGGGATTAGGAACACCCTTCTAACCTTTACAAAAACTAAATCAAGAGCCCATATTAGATGTTAATTTTGTTGGTTTATAAGAATTAAATTCAACTCCATTTTATTTATATCTATTATTCGAAAGGATGAAGAATAAAAAATATGGCGATTTATAGAACTAGGGAGAACCCAAGTCCAATACCGTTATGGTTCTTAATGTTTATGATACTATAACATAGATAATTATTCAAAAATGGTCATGTTCTTATAAAATTTCTAATACTACATCATGGTCTAAAAAAATACATGTAATATTTATGTGGAAAATAGAAAATGAATTTTTGACTAGACCACCTTGTAGTTAGTTGATCACTGCATCATGGCTAATTTCCACCATGAGAATCACCATGTCATGGTAGATGTAGGTTGGGCATGGTTTATAGTCTAAACATATAATTGAAATAGTTTCCCATATATAAAAATGGACATAGTCTACCTTTTTTATGAGAATAAACCATAATGTGGTAAGGTTTGTCATGTTGTGGTGAGTAAAATAGTTGTGGTCTACATGGAATATGATCTCATAAAACCACCATGTCGTAACTAGAGACACCATGTCATATTCTTCCCAAAATGACCACGATATACATTTAAACACACATAGTTCAACCAATAAAAAATTTCCTTTAAGGAAACAACCATACTTTTGTGAATACCCAAAATGGTCAAGGTTTGTATAATTTTAAAGAAAAATATATTTTCCTTAAAATTAACAAACACCTTAAAAAATTAACTACACTTAAAGTTTCTTTGAGTATGTAGTCTAGTTTTGAAGTCAATTTACATGGTTTGTAATATATAAGTTTTGTATAAATTAAAATAAGTTAAAATATAAAATTGTTTTTGTCAATTTATGAATTGTTCAGAAATGATAATATAAAATGGTTATATTGAAAATAAATATTTTGAAAAATTATTCAAAATTTTCTCAAATAGGTTTGGGTTAATTTAGTTACCGAATTAAATAAAATGAATTGTTTTATATTCATTTTACATCAAGTGTGTGGATAAAAGATGAAAATTTTCAATGATTTTAAAAGTTTTCATGAATAAAACATACTTTAAAATATGAAAGAGTTCACAATAAATGCATTTTAAATTAATAATGTGAATGTGTTAATGTTAAAATAAATATAAAATGTTCATTCTTATTTATTTTATCTAATTTTCATTATGAAAGCCTAAATTATATAGTTTTTATAAATTAATTATTTATGAATTGTTTATAAATTGTTTATCACACTCAAATTTTATGAAATATTGATTTATTTTGTTAATTATCAAAATTATTCATAAATTTTTTTTTGGTTATTTATTAATGTATAATTTAGTATAAACTTTTAAATTACTTCTTTAAATTACCAGACATGTATTTTAGGAGTTTCATGTTATGCATGGTAATTGATTTAGTTTTATTCTAAATCTACTTTAGATTTTCCATTAGTTATAAAATTGAATTTATAGGTTAATCATATTTTATAGATATTTGGTCTTATAATTATGATTGAATTGAGTTTACTCTTGATTATTGTACCATGTGTAGTGGGAATTTGGGTTATTTTTTCACTGGCTTGGGAGTTTAAGCTCTGTCAAGAAAAATGGACGTTAACTACCAGTCTCATTGTGCACTCTCTTATGTGAATTTGGATTTATTATTTTCATTATCCTTTAAATTAAAGTATATCATGTACCATATTCATGTGATGAATTCAGATATATGTAAACATATTTAGATTTTAATTTTAGTGAGTAACACAATTTATGAGTTATATAAAAAGTTACATATCAATATGGTTTAAACATATTGATTCTATAGAAGGAATAAGGATTCAAAAATGAAATCTTTAGAATCATGAATATATATATAATGGGAATATGTTAGGTGTTATGGTGTGATAATAAAACCCATTAAAAACAAATTCATAGATTCTTTCAAAATTAAACACATGTCAAGACCATGATTATCCAACCAAGTAGGTTCATGCTAATGTTGGGTTACCATGTATTATCTTATGTTATGAATGGTGAAAATGGATAATCCTAAGAGTTATGAAATGAAATAAAACTATGAAATTATGGTTAAACATATATAGGAAACCCAATAAAAAAGGATACGAGAGTAATATAGCTAAGATTATCATTATAGTGGATTTCATAAAAACGTATTTTCCTAAAATATTGAAGAGTAATAGTTGATGTGATTGGCATGATTGTCTCCCTAAACAGCCAAATAGTGAGAGAAAAATTATTTTGAAATCATTAATTAGTGAAACATAGATCTTAGACCATTAATGGATATGATGAAATTAAAAGGGATATCATATAAGTGGGAGGAAATTTAAAAAAATAATTTATTATATGAATCTAAAATATAATACTCATAGGATAAAATATTTAGTTGAAAATAGAATGGAATTATAATCAATGAAAATTAATTTGAGAAAAATGTAAAAAAAGTAGAATATTGGTGTAAGAAAATACAAAAAATGGTGTTGAAACTTAAGTATTATTATTAATTATAAAGTAAAATTAAATGTGTTAGAGAAACCCCAACTAAAAATTCCAACTGGTAAGTCCAATCAATAATTAAATAATGAAACTTATGGTATGAATCTGAAGGATTCATTGGACATATCCAGTCCCATTATTGCATCTATAGAGGATAAGTACAGAAATTAACATGTGAAGATGGATGTTTTCATGATACTAGATAACTTGAAATGTATCTATCAAAAAAAAGATAGGAATGAAAATTGTGATCTTTTAAATGAAGTTTTTAGATTAAATATTTTAAAAAGGACTTTATTCTAACTCATTTACTCAATATTATTGGGTATATCACTAAAATGAAGATATTTTGATCCCCTTGGAAACATAATCTAGTTATATATTTCATTCAACAAACTTTATTATTAAGGTTATGATAGTTTTTTTTAGATTTCAAAAGGAATGATTCAAAAAATATTTTCTAGATCTCTTGAATAAGTTGAATATAGGTAAGATAGGAATGAGAGGTATTGGATTACTTGATATATTTATGGGGTAATAGGGTAAATGTTTAAATCAAGAGAATAATAGATCTATAGGAAATTCCAACAACTAGTATACTAATATCAAGGTAACATCTTTGAAACCTTAGGGAGGAGTTATGAAGGAGAGGAATTACTTACATTATAGAAATTCTAGTCAATGGATAAGGAACTTCATAGACTACATGAAGGGATGTAAAAAATCATTATAAATTACACATTAGGAAATAATGTTGTAAAAAACAATTCTTATATCTTAAAGGGTATATTATACAAACTACACATAAAAATTATTCTTAATGTATAAGTATTAAAATTGATGGTGTATTTTTGGTAAAAAACATTAAGTATACATATAAGTGGTGGAGATAGAGTTGATACACTATGGATTTGTATATAGTGGATTAATTTAAATCTTAGATGAATCTATAATTAAAGGTGTGTATTTTAATCTCATTTATTTTCTATTATATGATAATATATGCGATATTGATGGGGACACATACAGAGATGGAGACAGAGACTCGCGACGACTTGTGGTGACGACGATCATGATTCGAGGCATTTGAACCCTAGATGGCGCTTGGGGATGACTTCCCTCCCCTTCCAGGAGGTGGAAGGGGGGGTGGAGGAACGGTCAAAACCTCTAATCCCACGGAAATCTTTCATTCCTTTCTCAAGCCCTAGCTCTCTCCCTATTTTCCTGACGATTTCTTTATGCCTGAAGGTTCCTAATCTCCATCAGGGTGATCCACAGTTGTCGATTTTTTCGTCGAAATTTATTTAAGCATCGAGTCATTTGGATCTTACACTGGTGGCTCAGTTTAATTAGCGAAGGCCCTCAGTTGGCAACTTTGATCGATTCATCTTTGGTAAGTGGGATTTGCAAGACCGAGCAGTTTTTGGGCTTCTCGACAAATGCCATCTCATGATTTGGTTCTAGTCAGAAGACGATTTGATCCGAGCCTGGTCTAGTGCCCCTCGTAGATGAAACAGATGCTTCTTCTTCCCCCTTCGCTGGTCTTTTGATCTATGCATGAACTGTGATCCATCAACCGTTGCGGCATGGGATGGTCTCCCCCAACTCCCTCTTCCTTTCCAAAATCCTGCAATTATTCGCATGATTGGAAATATGGTGGGGCGTTATCTATGCTCCAATGTCCGAACATCCACTTTAAGCCATCCATTCAATCCTCGTATCTGTGTGGAGGTAGTTGTTGCAAGGCCACCAGTCAACTGGATATGGCTTACCATAGGAGAAGAGTTCAGATGGAGGCAGTTTGTGGTCTTTGAATCTTGGATAGATTTTTTCCATGCTTGTTGCTGATTGGGGCATACGGCCTCGAAGTGTCATGTTGAGGTAATGAACTGAAGAAGTTCTAATCCGAGGGATAGAGTAGGAAAGTATCAAGGGCTGAGGTTGATGATTGCTGAAGGTGTGGTATCTAGAATTGCTGATGGTGTGGAGAACCGGATTGCAGTGCCTTCGAGGATCTATGCAGAGGCACCTACAAATCCTGATGTGTCTGCAGTATTCTGCAAGCTTCTCCACGATCTACAGTTGGGTAAGGGGGTGTTGCAATCTAGAGTAGAAGATTCTGCTGGTAATGGTGAACTGGAATGCTCAGTAGGTGCTAATGTAGTCATGTGTGACCTATAGAATGAGGTGGGTGTAACTATATCTAATGGAAAGAAGGAGAACAGGTGAAAGGGAGCATAGAATGTGGATGAAAGAGTGCTGGATGATGTTGGCTGTGTGAGTGTTCCTTTGGAGGTGTTGGATGTTGCAAATGGGGCACAAGGGAAGGCTATGAATGATGAGGGTGTGGGCTTCACAGCTACTGCTGGAGATTGTCTCTAGGTTTTGGAGCAACAGAATGTGGAGGATGTCTATCCATTGAATGAAATACAAAATGGGTCTTTGATATAGGAGGGTGGTAGTGGATCCAAAGATGTGCAACAGGGGACTATGATTATTTATGATCCTGTGGAGCATCCAAGGTGTCTCGATGTTGACACCAATGGCCAATTCCATAAGGGTAGTGAAGAAGAAGATATTTTTTAGAATGTGATCATCAATGGGAAATAGGGGGATTGCTGTGAGAGTGATAAATAGAACTATGGCGGCATGATCAAGCCCTCTTTTAGTGATGTGGTTCAAGGAGGGAGGATGAAGATGACGGAGCCTCACAAAGTATTGACTGCCCCTCCGCGACGTAGGTCAATAAAGGACTACTCCCACCTGCCAAAGGCGTTGGCCACTAGGTCCTCTGGTGGTAACACTGAACTCTTAGCCTTGGAACAGATGAATCTGTGAAGGAAATATGCTAAGGTCTGGAAGCATTATGATTGCTTTTAATGGGAGTTGGATACTATGGATGAAGCTTGCTAGCAGGGGTGTGGGGATGGGTATTCTTTTGATGACATGAAACTTTTTCTTTTGAATTGTGTTGCTTGTTACTGTCCTTTTCTTTTTTTAATAAACGGTCAAGGGGTTATCCCTTGGCTGAGCCTATCTGGTATGATAATATATTCTTGTAATCAATAGTTTTTTAATAAATAAATAGGATGATTATTTTACACATGGTATATTATTTATCTAATTCTATAACACACAGGAATGGGGGATGTGGGTGAAATGAGTTTTATCTAGAATAAAGGTTTGGTATTTTTTTCATTTGTTAAAATATAACAGATATAATCCCACCACATAATAATGGTATATTTTAATGAATAAAATCTTATTTTTTGAAAATTACTCCAAAAAAATTGAATGCCATATTATATATGGTTATTAGTATCTTATTTATTATATTTCCCCACTAAATGAAATAATTGTTAATTATAAACACAAATATGTTTGTGTATATTAGGATGATATCCAAGGGAGACTATAGTTTATAAGAGGACAGTGGGAGTATATTTGGACTTTTAGATGTTTAAAGTATTAAAAAAATAATGATTAAAATAGATAAAACTACAAGAAAATTTCAATTTATTTTCTAAAATAGTTTATCTCATATCGGTAAATATCTTATGTAATTACTTACATTGTGTTACTAGAGTGATCTCCAAGAAATTTTAATCAGAAAAATTCTATGAATAATAAAAATTATAAACTTAGAAAGAGATATATTTAATAAAATAAATGTTATTAAAATTATAAAATTATATTGTTAAGTAAAGAAGTTTGAATACTTGTTCAAAGATTTGAACTTCAAGAATATGATCCCTAACCTCACCATTATTAAAACATTATTTTTTCTTATATGATTCTTACTATTAGAGTTTAGTGGTAGGTTTATTTAGATAGTCACATATATATCTGTTTGGAATTATATAGAGATAGAAGGAGTTTAATAAAACCCTAGAAGTGAACCAAACATAAGTCCTTTATAGTAGTATAATGTAACATCCTAGGTTTTCCTATAAGGTAATGATATCATAAATTTAAATTTAAATACTTTGTTTTCACTTAATGTGAATACCTATAGAGTTCATGTGATTTTTGGTGTTATTTAGGTCTTGTTTGGAGCCCAATCCCGAATTTTGGAGAAAAACAACCAGACCACATAGTTAGTTGAAATTGTATAACCTATGATGAATGGTTTGAGGAAACCATATAGGGATGGCCAGAGAGCAGTAGTGTTCTCATAGTTCACACTAACATTTTTATAAGGTCCACACTCCCTTGAATGTCCACCTACAATTTTTAGCACATGATAAATGCATGGTTGACGCATGGTTTTTCTAACTGTGTGCCATGGAATTTGTGAGGGGACTCGTAGATAGTGTCTTCTAACACAGTTTGGGTGAAGTTTTCCAAATCATGTGCATGAACTATGTAGGATCCCTATTAAGGTAGCAAGGGTGAATGGTTGGTGTACGGTTTGGCCAAATGTGTGACCATTCAATGTGACCAAGTGAAAATGTGGGAAATAAACATTTTCCATTAAAATTTATTATAATGTAAATATAATTTTACTCCTCCTTCCAAAAGGTAGCCTTGAGATGTGGGTGATTCCTTTGAAGCTGAAATTATAGGATTTTCTATCGTTTCATCATTTGATGCCTGATTCAAGAACTGTTGATCTCATTGGATGCACATTGGTGAGTTATTTAGTCATCTTGATTATTTGTTTTTTAGTATTTGTATCAATAGAGTTATTTCAGTGAATGATAATTTCCCAATTTATAGTTTAATCATCCATTATTCCTTTTAATCATGATCTAAACTTAATTAGAGGTTGATACTGGAGGAGTGTTTTACAACGGACTATGGTATGTGGTCTATACATTTCCATTAATGTTTTTTGTTATATATACCTAGTTGTCATTATTGGACATGTCTTACTTTCCATAGTTGCGCCTAATATTAATTGAATGATTTAATTGAAATTATTGGAACCTATTAGGGTATACTAATAGTGACTTTTTTTAGTTGGATGTCATTCGCTTAAACCTGTACCACCCTTGGGGTGTTTCCTCAAGTCTCCCCCATGTTATAAGACTCTGCTGGGTGTGTGTGAACTTTCCAATTTTAGTGGGACCGTTAATGAGAATTTAATGAATTGTTTATGTTTGTGACTATTTAAAGGTGTGTATTATTTATACACAGACTACAAATAAGATTGTTTGGGGACTTGAACCCATGACCCATGCCCCATACCCCAACCCCCTTCCACCCAAGCCGCCTACGGGGGGCTTTATGGTTGTGATTACATGTTTTATCTATTAGTTTGTAAATAAAAGCAATGAATTGAGTTGAATTGATAAAATAAGGATGTTTAATACTTTTCATGTGATTACATATGATTAAATTGGATAAATGGTTTATATGGAAAATGTTGAATGGGTTATAAGAACTCATTGGTTGTGAATGATAATAACTGATGAATTGATTATTACAATGGGTACTGAGAACATTTTTACTCCTTGGACCCTGATTCTAAATGATTTAATGGAAAATTATACTATATGGATATTGTTTATGATAGAGGATCCCTTGGAAATTTCTACTCCTTGGATATTCATTCCATAGGATTCTAAGGATGTTGCTACTCCTTGGATCCCAATTTCTTATAATATATTAGACATGATCTATGGACATGCTCTATGGACATGATCCTTGGATTCATCTCAATTATTTATCTATTTTCCATTGATATGATCCATGGAATTAATGAGGATTCCTTAGTATTCTATTCCTTAGATCCATACCTTCGTTGTATTACACTGTATTACATAGCATAGTCCGTTGTGGATGTTTACACTTGATTACATGGAATGGTCATTGTGGATATTTTGTTATACTTTATGGAAATACCTTGATTATGGTGGCTTGATTATAGTTGACCCTTACTAGGGTTGTTTGATTAAATATGGTAGATTGGACATTATAAATTCTTTATATGACCCTTTACTTTTTTTACTGTTATACTTGTGATATACTTTACACTTCTTATATTTATATTAAATTTACTAGAATAGTTATAGGCACCTTTGGTGGTGCCCTACTGAGTGTTATCTCAAACAATTTTTGGTACATCATTGGGTACCCATATAGACTTCATGGATGCAGGTAGGGATTGGGGAAAGATCCCACATTATGATTCCTGATTGATCATTCTTAGGAGTAAGGGAGCACATGATCAAGCTAGGTTCGTGACTCTATCCAGGGATTGTAATTTTTAGTCTTTTTTTTACATTTGATACATCTATAAAACCATATTCCTATTTCCATGCAATTCCATCCATTTTGTGCAGAGACATGAAATGATCATCAAATTGTATATGTTTAATTTTTAATTATTTATTATTACAGTTTTCTAGATGTTTATATTCTGTTTAGTTATTTATCTACTACTAAAATGGGTTGTTTTGATAATTACCAGTGTTCTACACTTTGATAGGACTTCATAGTCTATACATGGACACAACCTAGGACCTCTGTTATATTTAACAACCTCTGGAATTTTGGTAGGAACACTTGAGGCTGTATGACCCACCATATTAGGGTACCATTTAATAAAACCCAATTTAGAACATTAACAATTTTTATCAGAGGGGTTTTCTTTTATTTCCTTACTATTTTGAGAAAATAGATATAAGATTAGTGTGGAATTAGAATATGGGAATTATTTTTCCAATGAATTACCAAACCAATGTACAAGTAAAATATAAATTGTTCAGACTGGGAAATTTTTTTTCCCAGTATTTTTTCTATTATAATTGATTTGAATACACTATTTGGTGGTTTACTTGAATTATGATGTTATTATTTCTATTATTGAGGATTTTATTTTGTTATGTTCTAATGATATATGGGTATCCATATCCTGAATCATTTTAGGAACTAGTTAGAATTCACATTCCATGCATTTTGTCTTTCCATATAGGATGCATTTCTTGACTGTATGACATTTTTATATGTGCCTAATGTGATATTATTTTTTTCTACTATATTTTTATGTAGTGTATTGAGAAACATAAATGGAACTTAAAGTACCTACCATAACCTAAATAGTCTTATCCTTTATATTTTATAATTGACACCCTATGTAGTCAATTATGGAATGTTGATTCATGGACCATTGGTCACTTAGAATGGAATGTGTTATGGTTTTGATTGGGTGGATTCCATACTTAGGTTCATAAGGTGTATTGGTCCTTATGGATCAAAAGTGGTGACCCACTTTTTTTAAACATTTAAATATAATTATGATGTAAATATGAATATAAAATGACCTAAAATTTTGAAACAGAGAACTTCGCAATAACCCAATATTAGAGTGGGGTAGCAGGAAGTATATCCAGTGCTTTTTATGGTAGTTGTTATTACCTAGCCCTAGATTTAGGAAAATGATAGGGGTGTAGTTTGTTTATATGAAGGAATCAACCTGTTCTATTCTTATTTTTTATGACTTGGTCACTAATTTATTTTTTTTCCAAGGTGTGTTATTTCCATTGTAGATACATGCCACAATGATGGTCTCAAGTCATGCACTAGGAGGGTGGAAATGACTATGCTCCAATGGTGGTGGCCTATGAGCCACCAATAGAACTTATTTTTTTTTCTAGTTGAAATACTTGTGGTTGTACCATATATGGGTGTGGATTCCTTATTATACTATGGTTTCCTATGCTTTATGTAGAAATTTCATGAAGCAATGAAGCCTAACTCATCTATTATAGAGATGACGCATGTGTTCTAGCAGTAACATCTGCCCATATTTTTGGAGGATGACGATCAATAAGATACTGAACAGTGGATTGAGTATACTTTATTGATTTTTGAGTATCAGGAGACACCTCCTGTGAGAATCAGGTTATTATTACTGAATGGAACCTGAAGGAAGATGGGGGAGTAGAGAAGGGTAGTTCAGTCTCTTGATTCGGTGGTTCAGTGTCAACTAGAAGAAATCTCTATTATGTGACTTATATTTAAGGTTATACCAGCTAGGCTATTTTTTGGATAGTTTCACCTTCTGTCATCAATGTGGGAGATGGGTCATATGAGGAATAAATTTAATAGGGACCTAATTGAGTGTTGAACTTAAAGATTGATTTTACATGTATATTTTTTTTGTAAGACCTTCCCTCTAGTAGTCAGAGAGAGGGGATCGACTCTGACCTCGAGTTCTGAAGTGGGATCCATTGCTTCGTGTCAGGTTGGGAGTTAGATTTGTGTCGGTTGTTCAGTTCAACATGGTGTTCATGGATAAGGAAGCCGGGAACAAGTTGTACAATGACAACAAAGTGGGATTTCTCTTGGTAGTGAGGACGTTTCATGGGGCTGTAGCTTAAGAGAGAGATATCTTGTACAACCTACACTTAAGTAGAAGAGCACTGGTCCACCTACGGTGAGAGGCACGATCTTAATAACCTATACATTAGTATAAGATCTTTTCTATATAGGTTCATCTCATTATATCATATCAACACTTTTTTATAGATCCTTGGGCTCTTTGTTTAGTTTTACAATGGAGTTATGACATTGGATACTCCATTGGGGATCCGGACAGAGGGTGTTTGCCAATGCAGAGGGTTCTCTATTGAGATTGGTCGGTGTCACATCATATGGAATCTCTTTTTCCTCAAGATGATAGGGTTTGAAATCATATTTGATATGGATTGGCTAGCTTATTATCACACCCATGTTGATTTCTATCATTGAAGGATGACACTTACATCACTAGGGGGTGGATTTTTTATTCACATGCGTGAATGGGATTGTAACAAACCAAAATGTTATAAAAAAATTCCAATTCCAATTTAATTAAATGTATTATTATAAAATATGGATATAGAAAAAAAATTCCATTATTACGTTTTATTATATCCTATCATATTTAAATGGCCGTTAAGCTTATTTACTATTGATAATGTAGTATTTGAACATTGATCACATGTCTAGTATAAATATTGGGTTTTAACAAATCCAATTGACACAAACAAAGGAAGTGATGACCTCAACTAGTGGGATTTTACCCTATGAATCCCATTTATTATAGCTTTCAATGGATATAACATCTATGTGATATTATCTTGACCAAGACAAAGCTAAGATCTAATAAATTAACCATGAGTAGAATTGTTTACGGGATTAATTCAATCTCATCGAGATCATAACCCAAACTATGTACACCAAACCACCCCATGGAAATATCATCGTCACACACCTTACTATTAAGGTGTTTTCTAGTGTATTAAAGAGATATGTATCAAGAGCCTAGGAATATAATTATGTACATTATTTTTTATTGAAAAATGAATATACTTTCATCATATTATTGATACTTTATAAATGATTTCTATTTTGATTCAAATAGTATTTTGTATAATATTAAAATTAAATTAAGGAATTTATTTTGACTAATTGTTCTATTTTAAAATAAATAATATTTAAATAAAAGATTATTATTTTTATAAAATATAAATGATCATATAATTTTTTTGAAGATAAATGTAATTTTTATACGGGTTTGAAATTATTGTCAAAAAACGCAACATTTCTTAATAAATGTTAATTTTATTTTAAATTTGAAAATTCAAATATTTAGAAATTTCTTTATATAAAATGAATATTTTTTTTGGAATCATAATATTAAAATTATCCAATAGTAATTTTTTATAATTTTCTGAGACAATCGAATTTTCAGGTAAAAGTTAAACACCATATAAATATAATTTATGTATTATGACATCATAATGACACAAAAGTGATGTAATAAATACTATAAAAGTTATCTAAGTACAAATATCTATTTTCTATTTAAAATAATGACATTTTAAGTTTACTTTATTAATTTTATAAATCAATTATGAATCTTACAAAACCATTATTATACTTTAAGGTTTTAAAATCGTTTATTTAAGAGTATGACTCACCTCCACATAATAAATGGAGATATTTTATTGATTTTGGTTCTTAGAATTATAAAATAATTAAAAAGACTCCCATTTTTTAGAAACTATGGGCAAAAACATGGAAATGTTTGTGTTTTTTGTTATTTTATTATATAGAGTCCAAAACCTAAGTTTGATAAATAATAAATAAATTCCAACAAAATTCCTATATAAATCCACCCAAGCTCTAATTTATCTTCTCTAAAACTTTTTAAATAATTCCTTACTCTTCTATCTCCTACCATGAGTCCTCTCAAGGTGCCCCTAAGCTCTCAAGAAGCTCCTCCCAAGCATTTATAGTCACACACTCTAGTGAAGCATCCTAACATTATCTTCTTTATTCAAGATTCTTTATTATATTATGCATTCCATTTCAAATTAGTAATTTTGGGAAGTGTATTTAAATGTATCTATTACAATACATTTTATTTCAAAACTATTATAGACCCATTTATCTCTCATCAACCCATTTTATGAATATTTAAGTGATGTTGTTCTGCTGCCGAAATTTCACCACATTTTTTCCATGCCAAAACAATTGTGCAGTGAATATCATACCTATTTTCTATCAAGGGTGTTAAAATTTATTCAAATATACCTCTTTTAAATGGTACATACACGTATTAATTCTACACTCCTTGTTTTTGGAATAAAATGTGATGATAAATGATTCCATGTATTATGATCTATGTGCCACACTTAATCATGAGAATGAAATTAATGTGACAGGTGTGCTTGGAATTATATAGCACTCCAATGTATTGGGTAATGTTTATTATTATGAGACATCATGTTGGGATAAGGACTGAAATTTATTCCTTTATGAGACTTTATCCATCATGATGTCTTGGCAGTTTTCCCTAACCAATGTTTACGATGTAGTGTTTTAAGTTGTTGCCACATTTCCCATGTTCTGATTATGATGCTATATAATGCATTATTATTAATGTTTAGGATTCTCACTCATTTTATTCCCCATTGATATTCTAATTTTATTACATGTATTACCTTATTCCATGTTTATTACCTTATTAGGATTTATATCTCACCCCTTTCATAGGTATGTCCTCAGGTTATCCCATACAGTTTTATGTACGATTATGTTAATGAATTTTTCAATAAAGATGATGTTTTTCCAGTTTTAAATTATTATGTAATGTACTTAATTCCAAAAGAAACTAGTATTCTCAATATTCTACATTTTATTAAGTGTAATATTATATAATAAACTATGTATTAATGTGTAATAAAGATCAGGATTCTTATAATTGGTATCAAAGAAAAAGTTTAGTTATTTTTGGGATTAGGATTAGAAAAATCTAGAAAAAGACATAGGGATAAGAATAAGTTTAAAAAAACATCCCTAATTTTTTTAAGTATAGTGTAAGTGGTTTATCAATAAAATACATCTCTGTTTAGATATACAAGTGGATGTGGTTCTAGAATAGATGTACATAGTGGTAAAAATTCTGACAAGGTGTGTCAGACTTGACTCGGCACAACCTAGTACATGTCAATGGGATTTACTATTCATCTAGTTTGGAAATCTTGAGGGATATACTTTGGTAAATTCATAGGATCATTATGAACCATTATCAAGGGAGAAAATAACCATAATAGTATTTGTTAGGAAATATATCATGGATAACAAAGATTAAATCCTAGAAATTAAGAAGTTAATAAAATACATGTAAGTTATAAGTTATACCTTTAATGCCATTGGATTCCCCATTTATGTGTCTAATAGTTAAAAAAATACTCATCCATAATTCTATTTTTATTCTAGAAAAAGTTTGTAAATAGGAGGAACTAGGTAAATAATCAATGTGAAGGGAAATATGATGACTTCCCTATGGAGATGCCCAACCTGATTGTAGCAGGAATCGAAAAATTCATGATGATACTCTCTCAGGTAACGTAGGTTATGAATTGAAACCTAGATCATGAGGGGAATCCAAATACCCCTAAGAGAGAACAAGCTATTATTGATCCCTTTATGTGATAAATGCCTTTGAATTTCAATAGATCATCTGATCCCTTAATCAAGGAATAAAGGATCAACTTCATTGAGAAAATATTCTCCATCCTTAAATGTTCTAAACAAGAGAAGGTTCTACTAGATGTTTAATGTATAGAAATAGAATTCAATAAGTGGTGGGAATTGAACAATAATATGAATCTTGAGGAAGAGATCGAAGTGATGGGGTGGAAGGAATTCTATAAAATGTTTTTTGATAAATATTTTTCTCCCAATTTTTGAATTAAAATAGAAAGGAGTTTCCTTTTCCTCAAGAAAAAATTTACGATGAATCTATTGGGGTGTATGAGGCACAATTAAAAAGACTTTAATGATACACCTTTAGATTTTTCATTACCCCTGAATGGAAGGTTTACTGCTTCTTTAGTGCGCTAAAACATAATCTACGAAAATCCCTAGTGATCCAAGACTTTAATAGAAATGAAGAAATTTTCCGATGTTCCCTCAAAGTCAAAATCAAGATCGGTGAATATCAAGGGTATCATGGGGATAAGAAGCATAAAGTGGAGTTCAATTTTAGAGGTTTGATGGGGAAATAAAATGGTGCCAAAAAATTTCAACATCCCACTTATTAAAGGTGTAGAAAGAAGAACCCTAAAACTTTCCTAAGGGGAATGATGAAATTCTTTAGGTACAGGAAGGAAGGGAACCTATAAAGTGAATTCCGATAAGAGAAACCCACAAATGAGGTGAAGTAAAGTAATGATCCATTCAACCTTTACCACACAGTTCATTTCTTCAATGGAAAACAACCCAAGAAATTTAAAACCAATGCACTAAGCCAAGGGTTTTTGGAGACAACCAACAATATCTAAGGTAGAAAGGGTGAGATTTTTCCAACACAACCACTAAGGTGGATCCTGACAATGAAGTGGTGATAGGAATACTAGTTATTTATTCAAGAATAGAGAACATAATTTTTTTATTCTGGTTATACACATTCCTTTTTATCATGAAATTTTATTATAACTATTCAAACACCACTACAAATCATGGAAGTAGAGTTGTAAGTGAAAATAAAAAATGGGGTAGTTATTTAATCTCAAGTACACAACTCCTCCCCAATCATAACATTTTGGTTGAACTTCCCAGTGAATCTTTTCATACTTCCTTTGGTGGAATTTGATGCAATTTTGGGTATGTAATATCCTTTCATATATAGAGCCAAAATAAATTGTCATGAGAAGGAAATCACTCTCTATATTTTGAATCAACCACCGATTCTATACATGTGAAAGGAGGAGGATAATTCTTCTTTATCACCAACATCTCAAGAATGGATATCATTTCCCAATGAGTAAGCTTATCTAGCTCAAATGATTGAATATAAGGAAATAACCATAATCAAAGACATGCCTATTGTGATGGAATATGTTGACGTGTTTCTTGGAGAATTTTCTGGTCTTCCTCATATCCCAGAGGTTGAATTTTCAATCGATCTTATACTTGGGGTGTTTACATTATCCAAGACTCCATATATAATGGATATTGTGGAATTTGAGGAGATGAAGAAAAAACTATAGAAGAATCTAGATAAATGGTTCACATTCCCAAGTGCTTCACCATGGGGTGCACCGGTCCTCTTCCTCAAGAAGAAGGATGGGACAATGAACCTTTTTATTGATTATCATGATCTCAACAAGATCCTGATAAAGAACAAGTATCCTTAACCATGGATTGATGTGTTATTCGATCAACTACATGGAACAAAATACTTCTCCAAGGTGGATATGTGGTCAGGGTATTACTAAGTTAGGGTAAAGAAGAAGGATATCCCCAATACTATTTTTTGTATAAGGTATGGGAACTATGAGTTCATAGTAATTCCATTAAAACTCACTAATGTTTCAAAAATATTTATGGATTTTCTGAATATAGTCTTTAGATATTACATCAAAAAGTTTGTTGTAGTATTAATATATGACATTATAATATTTTATAAAATGGAGGAGGATAATGAGGAGAATTTGAGAACTGTGCTAAAGAAATTTTGGAAGGATAAGATTTATGAAATGTTCAAAAAATTTGAGTTCTGTTTTAAAGAAGTATCATTCCAAGGGAACATCATCATAAGCAGTAGGATATATATATACCCTTCAAAAATATAAGCAATTAAAGGATGGTTGATGATAACATATGTGATATATATCTATAGTTTTCTTAGGTTAGTTGGGTATTATCATTGATTATTGAGAAATTTATCATGATTTTCAGACCCTCAAACATAGATAACTCAAAAGGGGACACGTTTGTTTGAAATGATGAATGTGAAGATAGATTTAAGGAACTTAAAATGAGGTGTATCACTGCACCTGTGATCACACTACCCATAGGTGGAGTTATTTTTTTTTGTATTCAACAATGATTCAAAGAAGGTCTTGGGTTGTGTGTCAATTCAAAATGATAAATTCATAGCCTATGTATCAATGTAGTTGGAAGTTCACAAACAGAACTACCAAACACATGATATGGAGTTATCTATAGGTATCTTCACTTTGAAAATATGGCAGTGTTATCTCTTTGGGGAGAAGTGTTAGATATATATCGATCATAAAAGCCTCAAGTATATATTCACAAAAATAGTTGAATATTCTCTAATGAAGATGGTTTGAGATGATCAAGACCTATGACTTGTCAATTCACTAGCATCCTCAAAAAGTGAATAAATTGGCATATTCTCTAAGTATAAATGATCCATAAATTCTATCAGTGATAAGAATTAATAGGGATCTGATATTAATATATTTATAAATTATATACATGGGAATCATAAAATAAGGAACATCATAAATCATTTCAAAAATTATTTCTTAACTGTCCCTTCTAGAGGGGTTAAAATTTGAGAAAATGGATGATGTGGGAATTGAGAAGAAAGTAGAAACCATAATAAAAAAAATACTCAGAATTAAATGTTAACGTAGAAGGAGTTTTGAAATTTGGATCATGAGTATGAATACTATAAAATCTTGAGTTAAAGAAGGAAAAATTGGATGATGCACATAGCTTAATTTCTCAATTCAACCAGAAATCACAAACATGAATCAAGATCTATGATAACACTATTGGTGGGAAAAAAGAATAAGAATTTCTTTGAATATACATCCATGTTCCTGGTATGTCAGCAAGTGAATACTAAAAGGTATAAGTCTAAGGGGATGATGCAACCATTACCCATATCAACATAGAAATGAGAAAACATCACCATGGACTTTATCACCGAACTTCTAAAGCCATCCATGGGAAACAATTCTATATGGGTTGTTGTGAAGCATCTTATAAAGACCGATCAATTTATCAAAATTCGATAGGACTTCTCACTAGATTTATTTTCATGGATATACATTAGAGAAGTGGTAAGGTTTCATGGAGTATCACTATTGATTGTATTCAATTGAGATTTAAGATTCACCTCCATGTTATGGAAAAGTATCCAAAATTCTCTAAACACTAAGCTAGACTTCATTATGGATTACCATCCCAAATTGATGGCCAATATAAGTGGAATATCTAGACACTTGAGGACATGTTGTGAATATGATAAATTAAATTCAAAGGAGGATGGGATAAAAAACTTCCTACGGTCAAGTTCTCTTACAACAACAATTTCCACTCGAGCATTCAAATAACTCTCTACAAAGCTATTTATGGGAAGTGGTGTAGAAAACCTACATGCTGGGATGAAGTTGGGGAATGAAAACTATTAATTCTTGAAATGGTTGAGGAAATAGTAGAAAACGTTAATAACATCTATCAATACATTGATTCTGATCAGATTCGACAAAAGAGCTTTGTTGACAATCATCGATTATACCTAGAATTTGATGTTGGAGACATGGAATTCCACCTCATATCCTTATAGAAGAAAGTTATTAGATTTTTTAATAAAGGAAATTTTAGTACAAGATACTTTGTCCCCCTTGAGATCCTTGATCTCATCTGAGCGGTGGCCTACCAGCTTGCACTCCCACCTAACCTATCTCAAGTATATGATGTATTCCATGTATCTCTCTTGGGAAAGTACATACTAAACCCCTCACATGTACTTAATCCATAGGTGGTACCATTGGATAATGACCTCTATTATGAGGACCAACTAGTGAGAATCTTATATTATAGAGATAAAGTTCTACAGAATAAGACAATACATGTAGTCAAAGTGTTTTGGAGAAACCACAAGTTTGAAGAAGAAACATGGGAACTTTAGGAGGTGATGAAACAGAGTTACCCACTTTTATTTTAATGTGGTTAAAGAAAATTTTTAGGGTGATATTTCTTAAGGGGGAATATTCTAAGGACCTAAACTATTATAAATTAAATCCCCCTTGAAATTTAATTAAATGTCTTTTTATGAAATATAGATATAAAAAACACATCCATTTATTTGGTTTTAATATATCCTATAATATTTAAATGACTATTAATATATTTATCATTGACAATATTGCTGTTGAAAAGTGATCACATGATTAGTATAAATATAGTGTTTTAACAAATCCAATTAACATAGAAAAATGAAGTGATGACCTCAAAAAATAGGATAATAACCTATGAAGCCCATTTATTAGAGCTTACAAGGGATGTAGAATCTTGAGAAATTATGTAATAACCCAGGTTTTGGGACTCTGAGACTTTAATTTTTTTTTTCTTGATATCATTCCAGAGTAGGGCGTTCAGACGGTGTGCAATTCCGAGGTCCGGTGTGCCCGAAATTAATTATATAAAAATGTTAAGTGTTTTTATATTGCGCACACGTGGTTAACTAAATAAATGTGATATCTCTTTGACGGTTTATCAGATCCGAAATCCGAGATGACGGTTGGGTCCAGAACGCGGTGTTTACCCTTGGCGCGACATAAAACAAGTCAGCACGAGATGTTCGGACCCCTCGCTCTTTAGCAGTGTGTCAAATGGATAAATTAAATTAAATTATTCATTTAATAGGTCAAACCTAAGTAACTCAAAAACGGTTGCTCGGATGGGAAAACTGAGGGTACCGTTGAGTCCGGAGCATGCCGTTTACCCTAGGCAAGGTGAAAAATTTGCGGGCGTGGGCATGCCATGAGAAATGTCTCACAGGGGAAAAATGGTCATTTCAGAATGTTCACTTAGTGATTTTTATCATTGGAATTCTTTTTGAATACTTTCTAATGAAGTCTCGGAATTCTAATCCGAGATTTCTGTTGAATTCGAAATGGGGCGTTTTGCCAAAGCGTGAGATAAAATAAGCGGACGTGAAGGTTTTAGAATCCGCGCCCATTGGGAGAGTTTTAAGTGAATTTTTATAAATTCAATAAGTGTTGAGGGAAGAATCATTTCTTCCTCTCTCTCTCTCTATATATATATATATATATCGTTCTTCTCCGTTCTTCGCCGTTCTTCGTTGTTCTTCACCGAATTGAGAAGCTGTCTTCGGCGGATCAAAGCGGGATTGCGCGGGCGTGTCGCCAATGTCGAACAGCCGGATCGAGGTAGGTTTTTTGTTGGTTTTCCACCCTTTTGTCAATTTCTATAGTTTTTTCGTTTTAAATTATATAGTTTTAGAACTTGGAGGAATTGGAAGAACGAACACGACAAACGCCCGAGCCCTGTTTTGTTCATCTTTCTTGGGTGTCCTTCGTCCAAATTTTCAGACGCGCCAAATCATGTTGGATCAATGATCAGCAGTAGGTGCTGCGAAGGCCTTGTCCCGAGGAACCCAAACCTGAACCCACGTTCGGTTTTTGAAACGGGCCACCGGAGCAGTGGCGGTGGCCATCAGAAGTGTCGGCTTCGGCAAGGGCAGTGGCCAGAGCTCGGGGTGGCGCAATGGAGGTTCGAGTGTCCGGCAGTGGTCGCGGCCGGAAGCGCGGCACTCAAGAGAGGAGTGGTTCAAGGCTTCAGCGCGGTGTAGTAGGGACGAGTACGGGCTTCGGAGGTGGCAGCGCCGGGTGTCTCTGGGGCGTGGTCGAGCGGAGGATTCGGCTTCAGCCGGTGCGGCGAGCTCAGGTGATGCGGCGGCTGGGCGTGCGGCTCAGCGGGAAGGTGAGGCTGGAGGGATGTTCGACGGGTCTAGGAGGCTGGGGCGCAGGCGTCAGGCAGAGTCGGTGGAGCGGCGGCTGGGCGTGCGACTCAAGGAAGCAGCGGCGAGTTGGGAGCGTGGGCAGCAGCCTGGCGCACTCAGCAGGGGAACCCGAGGCGGTCAGCGCCTCGGGTGTGCAGCGTGGACAAGGACCCACTGTTTGTGGGTCATGCTGGGGCGACGTGAGGAGACCATCCTTCGGCCGATCTGCTTGAAGAACTGGACCCGAGGGTCTGGTAGTTTGGGGCGGGCCACAGCCAGCGGGCTGCGGCGGGTTGAACCGGACCCGCGGCTGGGCCACGCGCCGGCGGTCTGGACCGGGCCGGCCGGTCTGGATCGACCCATTTTGGGCCCCCTTGCATTCGTGGGGCCATATCTCCTAAACAACGTGTCTGTTTGACAAGCCATCTGCGGCTGTGGGACTGTATCAATGAGGTGGACCTTTTAAAGTGAGTTTTGTAGTTTTTGGGGTTTTGCGCTCGAAGTCGGGTGACCTGAGGAGTTTTAATTTAATAATAATAAATTATTATTAAAGTTGTGACAGACGTGGCTCACGAGCCAGACGTCCGTTTGATGCGCCGTAAAAGTCGCGATGGCCCCGGAGCCGAGATGATCCTTCCAAGGTTGGTTTGGAACCTTTGCGGGTTGGTTTTGTTGCTTAGTAGCACGAAACCCAATGTGAGTAATTAATTAATTAATTATTGCGTCAGACCTAACTCCTGCTTGGGATGTCTGATTGAAGCGTCGTTAGCGGCAGCGTGACACCAGTCCTTATGCAGTCTTTTTGAGATGGATTTTGAAGCGCTCGGGTTAGAGACAAGGTATGGACCCCACAGGGCCTAGTTCGCATGCTTTACGGTGAAACACCACTTTTTCACCCGACATCCGCTTGGGGTGTTTGAGTACTCATTTCTGAGTGTTTTTCTGAGGGGATTGCAACGACGCAATCCACCCACCTAAATTCGGGCCCAAGGTGTGGGACCCACGGGGCCCCATTTGCATATAACGTGGGGGAATTGCAGTTTCTGCATCTTGAGTCCATTTTAGGCACTGTCATCAGCGTTGTGACCCTGGTATAGAGACGAGGTTGACCAGGGTGGTTTCAGGCGATGAAACCGGAGTTGAGGCGTGGGCCCCACGGGCCGTCTTTTGAGCTGTGTGATGCGTACTGCGACTTTTTCATCAGGCGTCCGCTTCGGGCATATGAATAGTTGATTTGACGTGGTTTTTCGAGGGCATTGTGATGACGCAGTTTGATCACCCTTTTTCAGGATTGTGGTGCGGGCCCCACCTAGGCTGGCTATGGTGAATATTACCTTTTCCACCGGGAGCCTATTTCCAGTGAGTAAATGGTCTATCTCGCATGTTTTTCCATGAGGATTACAATGGCGTGATCCGTTTGGGAATGTGAATCCTCATTTGAGATCTTATTAATTGTTGAAACATAAAAGGGTGTTGGATGGAGGTCCCTTTGACGCACTCCGAACCAATGAATGACATCGATGTTGGTAACACCTGGTGATTTCAGTTGCAATGCTGAGTTATCAGACCCATTTCTAGGTCTACCCTCCAGTAGAGACTGGGCAGTGGGTCTCTTGTCGATGTGTTCCGGGTTTACCCTCCAGCAGAGATTGGGCAGTGGTTGCCTGTCAACTTCTTAGGGTCTACACTCCAGTAGGGCTGGGAAGTGGGTCACCTGTCAACTTCTTTCAGGTCTACCCTCCAGTAGAAACCAGGTAGTGTGTTTCCTGTCGACGTGTTCCAGGTGTACCCTCCAGCAGAGACTGGGCAGTGGGTCACATGTCGACTTCTCAGGGTCTACCCTCCAGCATGGCTGGGCATTGGGTCGCCTGTCAACTTCATTCAGGTCTACCCTCCAGTAGAGACTGAGCAGTGAGTCGCCTATCGACGTGTTCCGGGTCTACCCTCCAGCAGAGACTGGGCAGTGGGTTTCCTGTTGACTTGTTCTGAGTTTACCCTCCGGCAGGGTTGGGCAGTGGGTCACCTGATGATGTATTAGGGTTTACCCTCCAACAGGGCTGGGCAGTGGGTCACCCGTTGGCATTTCAGACTTGGTCCTTATCTATAAGGTTAGTCAGTGACTTTTTCTCCGTGACTACTAGAGCGGGATCCATGGTTGTACGGACCGACTATGTGGCAGCTTTGACGTGACCTTAGGACATACGAGGACGAGGGTCACTTTTCCCACTGAGACACATCCTTGCGTTGCGACCTAAAAGCCTTGCAGGCGAGTCAGTGCCACCCAAAGCGGATAGTATCAAGGTGCGGTGATTGATCCCCTTTTACTTGTACGTCCTAGGTTGACGTGCAAGACTTTTGGGTTCAATGTTGGATACCCTTTGAACTATTGGTGACTCTTCTTGGGATGAGCTTGGAGATAGAGATCCCCTTACACACTCATTCAGGTTTATCATTGAGCATATATATACACCCTATTATTGTTACCACTCCTTGGGTTAGGTTACTCTCCTTTTAGAAGGGGCGAAGACACACGGGGTATGCCACATGCTTTTCGCGTCTAGATCCTCTTGGTTAGATGAGTCTACTCTCCTGCTATAGGCAGCGAAGACTCGAGGAGAAGTTCATCTTCTCACCGTATCCAGCTCCTTGCATCTGGACGAGTCTACTTCTTTTCTCTTGTTGGGTTGAACTGAACTCTCTCTCTCTTTGGTACTCTTACACTATTCTTTTCTCTGTCTACTGATCACCATCTTAGAACCTCCCTTGTTACTCCCTCGAGATTTCGGGGCATCCTACTGAGTATTTTTTATACTCACCCCTGCTTGGGCTTTTCCCACACTTGGTGTGCCCTTGCAGATGATAGACAGGTCTGTCGAGACTATGGAGGATTTTAGAGGACACAGGAGCTTGGGCTGCATTCAGTGGCTGTAACAGGACTTTCCGGGTGTAAGACTCACTAGCGGTTTACCTTTGTTTTACCTGTTGCCGGGTTGTGGCACCTTTCTGAATGGGTGCGTGTTTTGCCCCTTTTTCTGTTCAGTTTACTTGTTAGTACTTTACAACACTTTTCTTGTACTGGTTTGAGGTCGATGCATGTATGTTGGTTCCCCTTTTTTTAGCAATGTTGTATCTTGCTTTCCTTTCTCTACACTTTGGCATCGATTTGGCTGCGTGTGTGTGTACAGTTTCTTAGGCAAATGCCTTCCCTAGTTTATTGTGACTTTGGAGCTAGTTGCCAGCCCTGGGCCTATGGAGGCGGGCTTGGGGTAGTTGTGGCTCGAGCCCCAGTACGGGTCGGGTCGTGACAAAGTGGTATTAGAGGTGGTTCGTTCCTTGGGGATATGTTCAGACGTCCCTAAAAAGGAATTGGTTGAGTTTTGGGAAAATAGTTCCAATGTGTCTTGAGAGTGGCTCTCAGGCCAGGGAGTCCAGTGATGGTGCGGCGGCCGATGTATCCATTCACGAGGACCCTGATAACCTGCTTGTCGACTTGGAACACTGAGACACTTGTTGTAGGGAATTTGATTCATGCATCGTATAGGATTGAGTCCTTGACTGTCCTTCTTGAGTCAGCTCCCCATCATTGTAGATATATATTTGCTCATTTGACCACGGTGCTCCTTGATTGGGTTCAGGATGTCTTCATGATGATAGCTATCTAGGATACTAGCTCCGGTTCGTGATGACGATTCCGTGAGTGAAGATGGCTCAGTTCAAGATCCATCATACGATTACCCTTTCTCCAGGAGGACCGAAAGTAGTGCCTCTACCTGTGTAGTAGCGGATAGTACCAACAGCGAGGGATGATGATGAGCGCATGTTGGGAATGCTACATGAGTTCCAGCATCAGAGACCACTGAGGTTCCACGGAGATCCATACCCTCAGACAGTGAAGGGTTGGTTAGAGTCGGTGGTCCGCCTCTTCAGGCTTGTTCGGACACTGACAGGTTAGATGGTGTCTTTGATAGCCAGTCTTTTTCCACTGAGCAGTTTGCTGCTAGTAGAGCAAGGGTTACTTAGATACATGATGAGTCAGTACTATCGTGGGATGACTTCTAGCAGCTATTTCGTGAGGAGTGGTACCCCTCATACTTACACTTTTTACGGTTTCGGGAACTGCTGGAGCTTCAGCAGGGAGTGATGGCAGTGGCTGAGTACATGACTGGGTTCGCAGACCTTACTCAGTACTCCTTGGATGCGGTCTGTGACGGCAACTTCTGAGAACAGAAGTTTGAACGAGATCTTTGTAGAGGAGATTCGTGCCAGCATAGTGCCCTTGTGCATCCTCACCCATCTCAGGGTGCTGGAGAAGGAACTAGTGATAGAGAAATTTCTAGCAGAGGGACATCGATTGGTGGGGCCTCGACGCCGAAGGTCTCTCCTTGATGAGACTCATGCATATGTTCCGGGACATCTTAGAGCACCAAGATAGCCCAGGGGGACTAGTTCTATGTTTGTGATGTGCGAGATCACGTGGTGTGAGAACACTCGACCAAATTTTCTTAGTCTTTCAGATAGTTGGTAGATGAACCACCACGATAGAGGTAGTGTCGTGATAAGAGAACCTGCAGGTGGGGACAGGGTGGTCCCCAAGGAGGTGGTTTTGGTAGAAAGTAGGAAGAACTGTGGTTGGCAGGCGACGTTTCGAGGTCCTTCCACCACCACTAGGTGGCCCATGTTAGGCTCAGTGAGTTGACAGATGGGGCCATGGGTGGTTGTGTGCTGTGGTTGTTTACAATCTTGTTGCGCAAGAGATGATAAGAGGTACACTCTGTGTCTTTTTATACTTTTCTTAGTAGATCTTGTTAGACACTACGTGAGGTACTCTTTTATCTAACTCCTTGCTCGAGGGGTTATCGAGGGTGAAGTAGGGCATCGGTATACCCTGTGTTGGTGCTGGTGGTGGTAGTTTTTCCCTAAGAATTTGGAGACACTATCTTCAGGAAGAGCGCATTGTGTTTTCTCAGACCAACAGTTTATCAGGTGCGTCCCCACACAGAGAGACTTGAACTAGAGAAGACGGTGCTGGATGGAGTTTTTGTAGGATGGTAAAACTTATCTGCAGTTGATGAAGTTGACTTTTATGCTGGTTGAGTGTGTAAGAGAGTATCGGTCATCATACATCAACTGTGAAAACTTGTGTGACTGGATATCCTTGGGTATTTCACCAGATGGGTATTCTGAAAGAGGGAATCACGAGACCATGTTCCAGGAACAAACTGTGATTTCGGTCATGACGTGGAAAGTAGAGGTGCATCCGGTAAAGACTATAGAGTTTCTTTGGGCTGTTCGGGAATCGTGCAAAAGGTTGAGAGGTTGCCTACCATCTTAACCTATCCTTCCAACAGTAGTGGTGGGTGCACGATTTCTTCCACATGTCGCAGCTGATGAGGTGCATGTATATTCCTTCGCATGTCCTCGAGAGTAGCCGATCTTATAATAACCATCCCTTTGGTTCGTGTGTTTTGTTAGCATGGTGATGTGAAAGTTTTCTTGGGCGTGGGAGAGCTTGGTGTGAGCTCTGTATCCCAAGTTGTTTTTCCCAGTTTTACTTTTCGGGGAAGAAAATATTGAAAGAGGGAATGATGTAAGAACCCAGGTTTTGGGACTCTGAGACTTTAATTTTTTTTTCTCAATATCATTCCAGAGGAGGGCGTTCAGATGACGTGCAATTCCGAGATCATGTGTGCCCATAATTAATTATATAAAAATGTTAAGTGTTTTTATATTACACACACTTTTTTAACTAAAGAAAAAGGTGATATCTATTAGACGGTTGATCGGATCAGAAATCCAAGACCACGGTTGGGTCCGAAACGTGGTGTTTACCCTAGGAACGACATAAAATAAGTCGGCGCGGGACGTTTGGACCCCTCGCTCATTAGTGGTGTGTCAAATGGATAAATTAAATTAAATTATTCATTTAATAGCTCAAACCAAAGTAACTCTTAAATGGTTTCTTAGATGGGAAAACCGAGTGCACCGTTGAGTCCATAGCATGACCTTTACCCTAGGCAGGGTGTAAAATTTGAGGGCACGAGCCTGCTGTGAGAAATGTCACCCAGGGGAAAAATGGTCATTTCAGAATGTTCACTTAGTGATTTTTATCACTGGAATTATTTTTGAATAACATTCGAATGAAGTCTTAGAATTGAAATTCGAGACTTCTGTTGAGTTTGAAATGGGGCGTTTTGCCTAGATGTGAGATAAAATAAGCGAGCATGGAGGTTTCAGAATCCGCGCCCATTGGGAGAGTTTTAAGTGAATTTTTATAAATTCTTTAAGTGTTGAGGGAAGACTCATTTCTTCCTCTCTCTCTCTCTCTCTCTCTCGAGTTCTTCACTGTTTTTCAGCATTCTTCGCTGTTCTTTGCCGGATAGAGGAGCGGACTCCAGTGGATGGAAGCGGGATTTCGCGGGCGTGTCACCAACGTCGAACGACCAGATCAAGGAGGGATTTTTGTTGGTTTTCCGCCATTTCGTCACTTTATGGAGTTTTTTCATTTTAAATTCTATTGTTTTATAACTTGGAGGCATTGGCCGAATGAACATGACCAATGCTCGAGCCCCGTTTTGTTTATCATTCTTGGGCATCCTTCGTCCAAATTTTCGGATGCCCCAAATCATGTCGGATCAACGATCAGCGGTAGGTGCTATGAAGGCCTCGTCCCGAGGAACCCGAACCCGCATTCGGTTTTGGAAATGGGCCACCAGAGCAGTGCCGGTTGCCGTTAGAAGTGTCGGCTCCGGCATGGGCGGTGGCCAGAGGTCGGGGTGGCGCAGTGGAAGTTTGGGCGTCAGGCATTGGTCGCGGCCGAAAGCATGACGCTCAGGCGAGGAGTGGTTCAAGGCTTTGACGCACCGTCTGCAGCTGTGGGACCGTATCGAAGAGGTGGCCCTTTTAAAGTGAGTTTCATAGTTTTTTGGGTTCTACGCCCGAAGGCGGGTGACCTGAGGATTTTTAATTTAATAATAATAAATTATTATTAAAGTTGGGACGGACGTGGCTCGCGAGCTGGATGACCGTTTGACGCTCCGTCAGAGGTGCGATGGCCTTGGAGCTGAGACAATCCTTCCAAGGTTGGTTCGGAACCTTTGATGTTTGGTTTCATTTCTCGGCAACACAAAACGCAATGTGAGTAATTAATTAATTAATTAATTAATTGATGCGTCGAACCTAACTCCTGCTTGGGATGTCTGATTGACACGTCGTCAGCGGCAGCATGACCCCAGTCCTCATGTGGTCATTTTGAGATGATTTTTGTAGCTCTCAGGTTGGAGACAAGGTACAGGCCCCATAGGGCCTAGTTCGCACGCTTTACGGTGAAACTCCACTTTTTCACCCGACATCCTTTTGGGGTGTTTGGGTACTCATTTCTGAGTGTTTTTCTGAGGGGATTGCAATGGTAAAATCCACCCACCTAAATTCGGGCCTGAGGTGTGGGCCCCACAGGGCCCCATTTGCGTATAATGCGGGGGAATTGCCACTTCGGCATCCAGAGTCTGTTTTAAGTGCCGTTAGCGGTGTTGTGACCCTGGTATCAAGACGAGGTTGACTAGGGTGGTTTCAGGCGATGAAGCCGGAGTTGAGGCATGGGCCCCATGGGCCGTCTTTTGAGATGTGTGCAGCGTACTGTGACTTTTTCATCAGGCGTCCACTTCGGGCGTATGAATAGTCAATTTGACGTGGTTTTCTGAGAGCATCGCGATGGCATAGTTTGCTCGTACTTTTTTGGGATCATGGTGTGGGCCCCACCTGAACTGGCTATAGTGAATATTACCTTTCCACCGGGAGCCCGTTTCCAGCGAGTAAATGGTCTATCTCACGTGATTTTCCATGAGGATTGCAATGGTGTGATCCTTTTGGGCATGTGGAGAATCATTTGAGATCTTATTAAATGTGGAAACATGAAAGGGTGTTGGATGGAGGTACCTTTGACGCACTTCGAACCAATGCACGGTAGCGATGTTGGTAACACCCGGTGATGTCAGTTGTAGTTCTGAGTTATCAGACCCATTTCCAGGTCTACCCTCCAGTAGAGACTGGGTAGTGGGTCGTCTGTCGACGTGTTCCGAGTCTACCCTCCAATAGAGACTGGGCAGTGGGTCACCTATCGACTTCTTAGGGTCTAACCTCCAGTAGGGCTGGGCAGTGGGTCGCATGTCGACTTCTTTCATGTCTACCCTCTAGTAGAGACTGGGCAGTGGGTCACCTGTCGAAGTGTTCTGGGTCTACCCTCCAGCAGAGACTGGGTAGTGGGTCTCCTGTCGACTTCTTAGGGTCTACTCTCTAGCAGGGCTGGGCAGTGGGTCGCCTGTCGACTTATTTCAGGTCTACCCTTTAGTAGAGACTGGGCAGTGGGTCGCATGTCGATGTGTTCTGGGTCTACCCTCCAGTAGAGACTGGGCAGTGGGTCACCTATCCACCTTTTCTGAGTTTACCCTCTAGCAGGGCTAGGTAGTGGGTCACCTGATGATGTATTAGGGTTTACCCTCTAGCAGGGTTGGGCAGTGGGTCACCCGTTGGAATTTCGGACTCGGTCCTTATCTATGAGGTTAGTCAGTGACTTTTTCTCCATGAATACCGGAGCGGGATCCTTGGTTGTACGGATCGACGATGTGGAAGATTTGACGCGACCTTAGGACATACGAGGACGAGGGGCGATTTTCCCCCCGAGACGCGTCCTTGTGTTATGACCTAAAAGCCATGCAAGAGAGTCAGTGCCACCCAAAGAAGATCGTATCGAGGTGTGGTGATTGAGACCCTTTGACCTATACCTCCTAGGTTGACATGCAGGATATTTGGGTTCAGTGTCGGATAACCTTTGGACAATTGGTGACTCTTCTTGGGATGATCTTGGAGACAGAGATCCCCTTACACACTCATTCAGGTTTCTCATTGAGCATATATATACACCCTATTGTTGTTCTCACTCCTTGGGTTCGGTTACCCTCCTTTTAGGAGGGGAGAAGACGCACGGGGTATGCCATGTGCTTTCCGTGTCCAGCTCCTCTTGGTTGGATGAGTCTACTCTCCTGCTATAGGCAGCGAAGACTCGACGAGAAGTTCGTCTTATCACCATCTCTAACTCCTTGAGTCTGGAAGAGTTTGCTTCCTTTCTCTTGTTGGGTTGAGCTTCACTCTCTCTCTCTTTTGTACTCTTACACTGCTCTTTGCTCTGTCTACTTCTCACCATCTTAGTACCTCCCTTGTTGCTCTCTCGAGCTTTCAGGGAATCCTACTGAGTATTTATTATACTCACCCCTGCTTGGGATTTTACCACACTTGGTGTGCCCTTACAGACGACAGATAGGTCGGTCGAGACTGTGGAGGAGCGTAGAGGACGTAAGAGCTTGGGCAGCATTCAGTGGCCGTAGCAGGACTTTCTGGGAGTGAGACTCACCAGCGGTTTACCTTTGTTTTAACTGTTGCCGGGTTGTGGCACCTTTCTGAATGGGTGCGTGTTTTTCCCCTTTTACTGTTCTGTTTACTTGTTAGTACTTTACATCACTTTTCTTGTACTGGTTAGAGGTCGATGCATGTATGTTGGTTCCCCTTTTGTAGCATTGTTGTATCTTTCTTTCCTTTCTCTGCACTTTGGCATCGATTTGGCTGTGTGTGTGTGTACAGTTTCTTAGCCAAAGGCCTCCCCTAGTTTATTGTGCCTTCAGAACTAGTCGCCAGCCCCTGGCCTATGGAGGCGGGCTTGGGGTAGTTGCGGCTTGAGCCCTAGTACGGTTCAGGTCATGACATATTACCTTGACCAATCTCAATATGATATCCAACAACTTAAGCATGAGAAAACATGTTTATGGAAAAATATAATGCTCATCGAGATCACTGTCCAAACAATGTATGCCGAACCACCCCATGAAAATCTAATTGTCACCCACCTTACTCTTAAGGATTTTTTTGTGTGTATTAAATGGATATATATCTTGAACCTAGAAATATGTTTATGTACATTATTTTTTATAAAATAATGAATATACTTTCATCCTATTATTATTAATTTATAAATTATTTTTATTTTGATAAAAATAGTATTTTGGGTAATATTAAAATTAAATTAAGGAATTTATTTTTATAAATTAATGAATTTTTTAAATAAATAATGTTTCAATTGAATATTATTATTTTTATTAAATATAAATGATCATATAAATTTTATGAAGTCAAATGCCATTTTTATAAGGGTTTGAAAACCATCATTTTCAAAATACCAATTATTTCGAAATAAATGTCAATAAAATTTTAAAAGTAAAGATTCAAATACTTATAAAATTATTTAGATAAAATTAATATTATTTTTTTTAATTATAACATTCAAATTATCCAATTTTGATATTTTCTTAATTTTCAATCATTGTCGAATTTTTAGGTAAAAACTAAATACCGTATAAATATACTTTGTGTATTATGACACCATAATGTCCACAAGTGAAGTAATAAATACTTTAAAAATATCCAAGAACAAATATATGTTTTAAATTTAAAATAACGAGATTTTTAGTTTATTTTATTGATTTCTTAAATCCATTATGAATCCTCCAAAACCATTTATATGTTTTAAGATTTTGAAATCATTTCTTTAAGAGTATGAGTCACCTCCACATAAGAAATGATATTTTTTTATTAATTTCATCCATTTTACTTATAAAATAATTAAAAACACTCTCATTTGGTAGAAACTATGAGAAAAAACCTTGGTAAGGTTTTTTTTTTGGTGATTTTATTATATAGAGTCAAAAACCTAAGTTTGGGAAATAATAATGAAATCTCCACACATTTCCAATATAAACCCACCCAATCTCCAATTTATCTTTACTAAAACTCCTTGAAGTAGGTCCTTTATCTACCATCTCTTCTCTAGAGTCCACTCAAGGTGTCCCCAAGCTCTCAAGAAGTTGACCCAAGAATTTGGATTCACACTCTAAAGTAAGGGATGCTTATATTCTCTTCTTTAATAGAGTTTCTTTGTTATCTTATGCATTCCATTTCCAATTCCTAATGTTGGGACATGTATTTACAAGCCACTATTAATTCCCATTTTATGTAAAAAATTTTGAGACCCATTTCTCTCTCATCAACCCATTTTATGAATGTTTAAGTGATACCATTATGCTACCAAAATTTCACCATGATTTTTACATTCTAAAACAATTGTGTAGTGAATATCATACCCATTTCCTATCAACGATGTTAACATTTATAAACAAATACCTATTTGACTTGGGACATACATATATGTATTCCAAGCTCTATTTTAATGGAAAAATTTGGTGATAAATTATTCCATGTATTATAATCTTTGTGACACACTTAATCATGAGAATGAAATGAATGCGATGGGTGCGCCCAAAATTATATAGCACTCCAATGCATCGGGTAATATTTAGTCTCATGATATGTCATGTTGGAATACAAAGTGAACTATATACTATTATGGGACTTCTTCCATCATGATTTCTTGATAGTTATCCTTGAACTATGTTTATGATTCTGTGTTTTATGTTGTTTCCATATTTACCTAGTTCTGATTAACATGCGATGTAATGAATTATTATTCTTTCTTATAATTCTCACTCCTTTTATTCCCCATTGATATGCCTATTTTCATACATGTATTACCTCATGAAATTTTTATTCCCTTATTGGTCTTTATATCTCACCCCTTTTGTATGTATCTCACCAAGTTATCCCATGTAGTTTTAAGTGAGAGCATGTTAAGGACGTTTTCAATAAAGATGATGTTTTTCTTATTTTAAATTATTATGTAATTTAAATATTTCCAAAATACAATAGACTTATAAATATTTTAGGTTGTATTAAGTGTAATATTATGTCATAAACTATGTATTAATGCTTAATAAAGAGCAGGGTTGTTATAGGGATGTCCAGGAAGGTAGATCTAGATTAGAGAACCATGAGATATGCGAGAAGATAACTCAGATTGATAGATTATTTTAGGATGATCATCTAACACGTCAAACAGAATTTCTGTAACATCACAGGTAATTATAGAATAATACTTTTTCATAATTTTAAATATTTATGAATTAGAAAGTAATTTTACTTTAAAAGGGACTCTATGCTTGATAGCATACCCGACATGTAATAATAGGTTTCTCTGAAATCATATGTTTCTCACAAGACTACGTTATACCGAAAAATTATATATTATTAATATTATTATTTAATGTTGTAGTTATCACATAAACGTTAGAATAGTGGGAATGAATGATATCAACTGAATTATGAAAATAGGGTTTACATATGTTTATATAATGATTCATTGGTTAGAAAATTAATTAGAATTTAAAATTAAAAACAATTGATATAAAGGAAGTGTTTTTATGAAAAACTATTTAAGTACGAATTATTGTGTTTATAAAATAATCCAATCACTTTTTTTGGATTATATTAATTAAATATAAATTAATTTTTATGTTTAAAATTCATCTTATATGTTTTGTAGATGTTATATAATTACAAATACAATTTTATGGATAAAATGATTATTTTTCAAAAAATATAGGTTTACTGCCTTTTGAGGGGGAACCCATTTTAAATATAGTTTTTTTCACTTTTAGAAGTTATATTTGAAAAAATAAACTTTTTCTGGAATTGGGACATTAAATTTACTTTGGTTGAATATTTGGTATTTTTCTGATAAAATTCATATTTTAATGAATAGTGAAGAATACTGCGTTTTAACTCAAATGTGTTTTTTTGAATAAATTATTTATATTGTAAGATTATCATTTTAATTTTTTTAAAGAATATTTAATTTTTTTATAATTTAATCTAATTTTGGTTATTGAAATCAATTTTACATTGAAATTGGATATAAAAACTGTGTGAACTTTTGAACATTTTACATAAAAAACCCATTTTATTATTCCATCAACGAGATTATTTTTTAATTAAATTCATCTAATTAGGTATTTTGAATTTGGAAAAATGGATTCCATATTTTGAATCAGAAGGTAGAAATTATGTAAATAGGTTTCTTTTATTTTTTGACATTATGAATAACAACTTTAGTAATAAATTTTATTACCACAATTAAAGGTAAATCGGGTAGTTAAAGGTAAAAATAATATTATAATAACATAAAACTACCCTAAAAATTATCCTAATTTTATTGTATGAGTGTATTATGACCATTAAAATTCTTGGATCTATTTTAGGGCCACTTAGATCCACATGGATGACTTTAATGCATTTATAATATTATATTCAATGTATAGTCATTTTTCTTACACTTTTTCTTTTTAAAAGTAATGTATTTTAATATAGAGTTATACAGGGGATATCTTTGACTAGAAATAGTTTTTATATATCTAAAATTATTAACTATATCATGGTAATTTATTTATAATTTTTATAAATTAAATAATTAAATTTAATTGGGACACAAAGTGGATGCAATAAAAGATTTATTAAAGAAAGAATCAAATAAATGGTGTTAATAATATTAAAATAAATATAATTTGATATATTTTATGCCATAAAATAATTTTATGGATTAATATGATATTTTACTATTGTGTTAATGTAGTTTTTTTTTTCAATGGAATCAAGTTGTTATGATTTTTAAAAAAATTCAACTGATGAATAGTGTCAAAATTGACAAAATTCATAACATAAAATATAAAATATTTAATTAAATAAAATAAAATTTATAAAAATATAAGATTCATAAAAAAAATCATATATAACTATAAAAATTTCATTAATGACTAATCTATAGGTATTTTTTCATGATTTCATAATTAATTTAATTCTCAAAGTGTAAATTACTTAATAAAATGGTAAGAGTTAAAAGGGGTTAAAACAAAAAGATAAGGATTAAAAAATATTAAAAACATGAATAAATTTGATTATATTATAATTATTAAACCAAAAGTAATCTGGTATTTTATATAAATCCGATTGGGACCATTTGGAATCAAAATCAAATTTATATTAATTTAACCCTTTTTATAATTCCAAGGGTGCCCCTCCCCTATCCTATAAAAATTCACCCATTCATCTCTATTACCCACACTTCCAAAATATTTTGGTTTTGAAAAGCTCTACCCAAAACCCTTCCTAGAATCCCTTCCCACATTCTTGAAGCCTTAGTTTTCCTTAACTTTCACTCATGTGTGGTTATAAATATGAAATTAATGTTCATATTTTATATTCTTGACATATTAATCATTATATAATTATAACATATCAATTACGTTCTTATTTTCCATGTGCATAAAAATGATAACGTCATTCGTGCGTACATGTTAGTTATCACCTTCACATAGCGATGTGACTCATTTTTATTCATTACATCAATTGTATGTTATATATAAGTATAAATAAAATATTAATATTATATTAATTATATTATTATTATTTTATAAAGATAAAATAATACTTACCTTCTTTCTATAATGATCAATGAAAAATAGAAAACGTTACTCATGCGTACGTACGTCTTACCGTCTCCATGAATATAACATTGTTCATTTTTCATAACAACACTCAATGGTTTTATTTAAAAGTATAATTGATTTATAAAAATGATAATAGTGTCATGAATATTATTCTGAATATGAAGGAATTATAACCACATAGACTAGTGATATCAAACCATGTTCATTTTCGACTCAATTATCGAATATCGACAAAATGTCTGACATGAGCTCAAATAATTAAATAATTATTATAACAGGATAATTAATGATATAAAATGAATAATAAACATTAAAAGGTTATTAATTATGTATAAATTAACCTATGTTTATTATTTAGAAAGAAAAATGAACATACACGATGAAACGAACTCAAGGTAAGGGACTTCATCTCAATCTCCTTTAATTGAGGCATATTTTGATGTTATACACCACCATATTTTATAAGGTGTATAATAAAATCATTTGAATTTTATTTCATTCCAAGGTTTAAAAAGGAATATTTTTATATGAAACATTTTAATTTCCTTAAAAACCAGAAAAAGGAATGTTTTTTAACCTATGCAGTGATAATGACTTCTCCACCACTGTAACCATTATTTGATATTTGGATTCCTCTATAAGCCTTAATTTTTTTAAAAGGAAAAGGAATCCATTATTATATTTTTTGGTGTTTTGGTATTGAAAATGGTTTTGAAAGTGGACTGACTATTTCAGTATCTTGAAATTATTTCTTGTGATTGCAAATGAAATTTTATGAGTGAAATGTTGATAATTGTAATCTTTTATGTGTTATGATTATATAATGGTACTTGAGAAAAGACAGGTGGTTACATGATAAAACAAAGATGGGTGGATCCATGATAGAACATGGACGGTTGGTTATGTTATAACCTCCAATGCATTGGGTATGGAAGTCAGCCGTATAGCTATTTCATTTAGTGACACGTGAAGAAGTCAGTCATATGGTTATTCATTTTAAGTATCATTATATACCAAGTTACCTTTATATGTTATATGTGATATCTATGAGTTTTATGGTAATCTGTTGATTAAAAAAATGGTAATTAATGATATTATATTCGGTGAAGTGTATTTACTACTTCTTAAAGTTGAAAATTATTACTTTATCATAAAGTATTCATTGTTTACAAGGCTTCACAATATTAATAATTTTCCTTCTTTTTGTATACCTTACTGAGCTTTTTTTTTTCTCATCACAAGTTTTGAAATGTTTTTTCACAATATTAAAATAATAATAGTGTTAAGGATAGTATCAAGGAAAATTTATGAAGTTTAAACATGAAAGGGAATCATGTTTCTTTTTAATGGTATTTTGTTTATGAAAAAATGGATAGTGAGTAGAAGTGTCTACTTTGTAATATTTGAGTTGTTTTGTATGAGTTATGGCCTAATTATCTAAATATATAAAACAGAAAATATCCTTAATGTGAATGAAATTAAAATCATTGAATTAACTCATGATTAAGTACTGTTTAAGGCTTATTCCTTGTAGTTGGTATTAAAGGTTGGTTTAAATAACTTCACAGGATAGGTTTCTATTTAATCTTAAGTTACAAGTTGTATATAACAATAATCGATACCATGATAGAAAGAGTTATAGTTATTTTAAATAAATTTAACGACTTTGATAAAAAAATGAGTAAGTATATATTAGTGTTTACATTCCTTATAAGAAAGTATATGATGATTTTATTGATATACTCACAAAAAACTTTTGGTTTTAGTAAATGGATGGATCCAGCAGGCACCAAAGTAACAATATATATGAAATAAAAGGCGGTGGTTCTCTGAATAATCAACTGAATGACATGAGAGATAAAATGAGAACTCTCATGGTTATTCTAAACCAACTATTAAGAGTAATGATTAACCACTCGAACTTTGGTTATTTTTCTGATGTATCATATATGAGAGAAATGAATCCTTATGGAAATTAAGGTAAAAATGATCATAAAGGTAAGTATATTCAATGACATATGTGTCAAGTATGTTCAAGAAAACACATAGGAAAATGTTTTAAAGGGACAAGAAGATGATATAGATTTGATAATAAAGGTTATAAATCAATAACCTTCTATGGAAGAAGGATGTGTTTAGTTGACTCCTGAAAATGCAAATAAGTTCTTTCTGAGTTATCAATTGAATGTTTTAAATGTAGGTTGTATAATCATTTTTAAAATAGATATCCTATAAAGAAACATTTGGAATGGGATCATGAATACCATATAAAAATATTTTTTTAAATACCAAATTCTATTCGAATTGAAGATAAGGAAACTAAAAATAACCTATGAATGGTATATATTATTTCTTCTCTCATGTTTTGACATTATTGAATCTTAGGACATGATTCATTTTCTTGTTCATAAGAAATATGTATTAAAGAATAATAAGTAAAACCATGGTTAAATTATCATAAAAAATGATGAATTATTAAAAAGTCTATAGATAAATATTCAAGGGTTATAGTAGACTATAGCATGATGGAATTTTTAAAGGTATTAATACTCTTTTGATAATGGGATTAATTTGGATGTTTTTTTCTAGTATATGTAACCTTGAAGTTTGTTATATAAAAATTCTATTTGATTAAAAATTATATTTTTTTATGTGGAATAATTACAAAGGTATGGATAACCATTAGGGTTTATATAATCTTTGATTTTGAGGTAATTCTGGGTTATTACATTTTGGGTTTCAAAATGAAAGGTATGAGATAAAAATTGAGGATAAAACATGTTATGGTTATTTTTGCTAATTTTATCTCATTTTTGGAATGTTATAAAATTATGTAAGTTTAAGAAAATGACAACCCATAGGAAGGGTTACAACATGTTGTGTCGGACAAGGATTTGGAAATTAAACCCACAACCGAAGTGTGATAAGGATTTATCACCTACCACTACCCTACGAAAAGTCCCTAATTAGTAGGTCATTTTTTAGTTAAATGAGTAGATGAAATTAGTTTATTTTGGGAACTTATGTTTTATAAAATGGAAATACTTGGTATAAAATGAATTATGAATTATTTTATAAATGTTATTTTGGAAGATGTTAACTATTTTGGTAACTTTACATGATTAAAGTAAGTAGAAAACTGTGGGATTTTATTTGAGAAGTAATGGTTGAAATATATTTTGGAAGAATTAATGATTTTATTGTGGACTTATGGAGATTTCGGTTATTTATTGAAATTATTAACCTATCCTAGAGAATATGTGATTAGGTTAGTTACTTTTCGGTATGAGACATTTAGAGTGGTTGATGTTATTTGGAGATAAATGTTAAAATTTATCTTGGAATACTGTGTAATCAAATTCATCCAAGTTTTGGGTTTCAAAGTTGGTTTGGACTTTTTTGAGGGATTTTAAGGGAAGTTATTTGTTAAATGGTCTATGTTGAATTTTTGGTATTATAGTTGAATATTGGATATTAAAAGAAGTTTTTTCATTACCCAATGGTTTATTATTTTTGGGAGAATTGATTTATACCATATTGGTTTTGGTTAATGTTTCAAGATAGGATTAATATATTGTTAATCTTTGTGGATTATGTTATTCTATACAATTTTATTCTAGTGATTCAATTAGATATTAATTTTAGTTTAAAAGGGATTCTATGTCCGATAGCATACCCGACACACAATAACATGTTTCTTTGAAATCTTATGTTGCACACAAGACTGAGTTATATTTAAAAATAATATATTATAAATATTATTATTTTAAGTTATAGTTGTCGCATAGATCTTAGAACAAAGAGAATGAATGATATTAACTAAATTATGAAAATAGGGTTTACACATCTTTATATAATGATTCATTGGTCAGAAAATTAATTAGAAATTAAAATAAAAACTAATTGAATATAAAGGATGTATTTAAAAAAAACTATTTAGGTGCAGATTATTGTGTTTATAAAATTAAAAAATCACTCTTGTTGGATTGTATTAATAAAATATAAAATAAATAATATATCTAAAATTCATCTTTTATTTTTTCTCAACATTATATAAGAACAAATACAATTTTATAGATAAAATGAGTGTTTTTCTAAAAATGTAGTTTTACCGCCTTTTGATAGAGAACCCATTTTAAATATAGTTTTTGGAACTTTTATAAGTTAAATTTGACAAAATAAATTTATTTTTTGGAAGCAGTACGTCAAATTTACTTTGGTTGAATTTTTGGCGTTTTTATGATAAATTTAATATTTTAATGAATAGTGAAAAATACTATGTTTTAACTCAAAACTATTTTTTTGGTTTAAATTATTTATATTGTTATATTATACTTTTAATTGTTTTTAAAGTATATTTATATTATTTTTTGATAATTTAATTTAATTTTTTTCATTGTAATCAATTTCATATTGATACTGGATATAAAAACTATGTGAACTTTTGAATGTTTTACTTAAAATACTCGTTTTCTTATTCCATCAATGAGATTAATTTTTAATTAATTTCAGCAAATTATTTGTTTTGAATTTGAAAAAATGGATTCCATATTTGTAATCCGAAGGTCCAAATTATATAAATATGTCCCTTTTATTTTTAGACATTATGAACAATAACTTTAGTAATAAATTTTATTACAATAGTTAAAGGTAAATCTGATAATTAAAGGTATAAATAATATTAGAATAATATAAAACTACCCTAAAACTGATCATAATTTAATTGGATGAGTTTATTTCTATCCTGAGCATCCCTGGGTCTATTTTAAGACCACTTGGAGCCATTTGGAAGATTTTAATTCCTTTATAATATTATATATAATGAATAGTCAGTTTTGTTACACTTGTTTTTAAATGGTAATGTTTTTTAATATTAAGTTATGCAGGGAAAATCATCAAATATAAATAGTATTTATAAATATAAAATAATAATATACAACATGGTAATTTATTTATAATTTTTAGGAATTAAATAATTAAATTCAATTGTTACACAAAGAGGATGCAACAACAGATTTATTAAAGATAGAATCAAGTAAACGATGTTAATTAATTTAAAATAAATATAATTAGATATATTTGATGCGATCCAAGAATTTTTTGAATTTATATGATGTTTTAGGATTTATTTAAGGTAGTTTTTTTAAGGAATCAAGTTTTTATGAATTTTTGAAAAAGTCAAGTGATGAATAATGTCAAAATTGACATAATTCATAACATAGAATATAAGAAATTTTATTAAATGAAATAAAATTTCTAAAAATCTAATATTCAGAAAAAAAGTTTATATAAACCTAAAAATGTAATTAATGACTCATTAATAGGTACTTTGGAATGATTTGGTAATTATTTTAACTGTCAAAGTTTAAATTACTTAATAAAACGGTAATTGTTAAAAGAAGTTAAAACTAAAAGATAAGGATTAAAAAATATTAAAAACATGCCTAATTTTATTTGGATGATTAGTATTCAGCCGATAATCATCCTATATTATAAATTAATCATTTTGGGACCATTTTTAATCTAAATGGAATTTATATTAATTTAATACTTTTAATAATTCCAAGGGTGCCTCTCTCCTCTCCTATAAAAAGGAACACATTACTATCTATTACTCACACTTATAAAACCTTTTGGTTCATCAAATATCTTCCCAAAAACCTTAATGTAATCCCTCCCCAAATTCTTGAAGCCTTATTTTAGTCAGATCACCCTCTTTATAAGTGCTAAGGTTTTAAGAAAGGTGCTCATCTGAAGGACAAGTAATGTTTTTATTTGAGTATTTCTATTTTATTTATTCCTAAACATCCTTCAAATATTCTTATTCCAATATAAAATAATAACGAAATTATCCTAAATATTCTTAGATTTTATTATGTTAATATCATCACCTAAATCCATCTCTATTTCTATTAAATGGGAAAGGAATTAATTGTTCGTGCACAAGTGTAAACTATCACCTCTATGAACTGATATAATTCGTTTTCCATTACCGTATCTCATGAGTGGTAATAAGGATGGAATTAATGTTAATATTTGATATTCATGAAATATTAATAATTATATGATAATAATATGTCAAATATGTTTTTACTTTCTATGCTCATGAAAATGATAACATCATTCATGCGTACGTGAGAAATCTCACCTCCCTGTAGCGATCAGAATCATTTTTATTCATTACATAAATTGTATGATATATATATAAGTATATTTAAAATAATAATATGATATTAATTATTTTATTATCGTTTTTTAATTATAAAAAATACTTACCTTCTTTCAATAATTATAAATGAAAAATGGAAAATGTTACTCATGCGTACGTACGGCTTACCATCTCCATGGATATAACATTGTTAATTTTTCATAACAAAACATACTTTTTTTATTTAAAATTATAGTTTATGTATAAAAATGATAATAATTTCCTAAATATTATTCTGTAGATGAAGGAATTATGACTACATGGACTAGTGACATCAAACCATGTTCATTTTCGACTCAAGTACCGAATATCGACAAAATATTCGACATAAAATCAAATAATCCACTAATTATTATAACATGACAATTAATAATATAAAAAGAATAATAAAATATAAAATTTTCATAATTAAGTATAAATTAACCTAATTTTATTATTATATAATAACAAGTATCATACGTGATGAATCGAACTCAAGGTAAGGGACTTCGTCTAAATCTCCTTTCATTGAGGCATATTTTGATGTTGTAAACCAAATTATTTTATAAGGTGTATATTCAACCCATTTTAATTTTAATTAATTACAAGGTATTCAAAAAGAATATTTTTATATGAAGTAATTTACTTACTTTACAAAATAAAAAATGAATGTTTTTTAACCTATGCGGCGACAACGGATTCTCCGCCGCCGTAATTGTTATTTGACATTTGAATTACTCGATAAGACTTAATGTTTTAAAAGGAATAGAAATACCTTATTCCCTTTTTGGGTGTTTTGGTACTGAAAATGGTTTTTAAAGTGTATTATCTATTTCAATATCTTGAAATGATTTCTTGTGATTGCAAATGAAATTTTATGAATGAAATGTTGATAATTGAATTTTTTTGTGTTATGATTATATAATGGTACTTGGACAAAGAAAGGTGATTAAATAATAAACCAAATATGTGTGGTTCCTTTATTATCCAAGGATGGGTGGTTATATAATAACTTCCAATGCATTTGGTATGGATGTCATCCGTATGTCTATTCCATTTAGTGATATGTGTGGAAGTTGACTGTATGGTTATTTCATTTAAGTATGATTACGTCCCAAGTTACCTTTATATGTTATATGTGATTTATAATGGTTATATGGTAATATTTTGATTACATAAATTGTAAGCAATGAGATTATATTTAGTGAAGTGTATTTATTACTTCTTAAAGGTAAAAAGTATAACTTTATAATAAAGTATTCATTGTTTAAATGTTTTCACAAGACTGACAATTTTAATTCTTTGTGTACACCTTATTAATCTTTTTATGCTGATCCCATGTTTTGAAATGTTTTTATAGGATTTAAAGAATAATAAAGTCAAGGATGAGATCAAGGAAGAGTTATGAAGTTTAAACATGAAACAAAACCATGTTTATTTTTAAATTTTTTATTTATTTTTGAAAATAATGGATACTGAGTAGAAGTGTCTACTTTGTAATATTTGAGTTGTTATGTATGAGTTATGGAATAATTATCTATATATCTAAACCTGATAAGATCTTATATGTAAATGAAAGTAAAATTATTGAATTAATTCAAGATTAGGTCATGTTTAAGGTTAAGGCCTTATAGTAGGTATGAATGGTTGGTTTATATAATTTTAGAGGTTACAGTGTTATTTAATCATAAGTTAAAATTTGTATATAACCATAATTGATTCCCTGATAGGAAGAGTTACAATTATTTTAGATAATTAGAATGAGTTAGAGAAAAAATGAATAAGTATATATTAATGTTTACCTTCCTCATAAGAAAGTGTATGATTATTTTATTGATATAATAACACTAACATTTTGGTTTTAGTAAATTGATGGATCCATATAGAACTAAAGTAACAAGTATGTGAAGGAAAATGAGGTGTTTATCTGAATAAGAAACAAAATGACACGGGAGATGCAATGAGAACTCTCATAGTTATTCTAAACCAACTTTCAGGAGTAATGATTAAACACTTGATCCTTGGTGATTTTTCTAATGAATCATATATGATAGAAATAAATCCTTATGGAAGTTAGAGTAGTAATAATCACAAAGGTAAGTATATTCAATGACATATGTGAAAAGGATGTGAAAATAAATACCTAGGAAAATGTTTTAAAGTGATGGGAAGATGTTATAGATGTGGTAATAAAGGTCATAAAACAATAAGCAGGCAAGGAAAAGGGAAGGGATCAGTTGACTCCAAGAAAGGGATGGAAGCCCTTTATGATTTATCAATTTAATGTTTTAAATGTGGGGTGTATGATCATTATGAAAATAGTTGTCCTATGAAAATGGTTTGGGAATGGGATAAGCAAGAATATATAAATATATGTTTAGAAATACTAAATTCCATTCCAATAGATAATGAGGATACTAAGAATGACTTATGAAAGGTATAGATTATTTCTTGTCTCATGTTTTGACATTATTGAATCTTAGAACATGATTCAAGGTTTTATTTGTAGAAAATACATATTAAGGAATAATATGGAAAAGCATGGTTAAAGGATCATGAAGAAGGTTTAATGATTAAAAAGTATACATATAAAGGACTCAAGAGTTAGGGTAGACTATAAAATGATGAAATGTTTAAAAGTATTAATGCCCTTTTAATGATGGGATTACTTTGGAAGACTTTTTTATAGTATAGGAAACGATTAAGTTTGTTATGTAAAAATGTTATTTAATGAATAATTATCTTTTTTTATGTGGAATAATTAAAATGGTATGGATAACCATTAGGTTTTTTATGATATTTTATTTTGAGGTAATTATGGGTTATTACATTTTGGGTTTCGAAGTGAAATGTATGAGACAAAATTTAAGAATAAAACATGTTATTTTAATTTTTGAGGATTTTATCTCATTTTGGAAATGTTACAAAATTTAGTAATTTTAGGAAAAGGACAACCCACAGGAAGGGTGACAACCCATCACATCATACAAGGCTGTGGAAATCGAACCCAAAATCGAAGTGCAACAAGGCTTTATCACATACCACTAGCCTACTAGAATTACTTGGTTAGAATGTCATTTTTTTAGATAAATGAGTTCATAGAATATGAATAAGATTATTTTGGGAACTTATGTTTTATCATATTAAAATCCTTAGTATTATAAAATGAATTTGGAATTAAGTGATAAATGTTACATTGGAAGATGTTCACTATTTTGGGAACTTTACATGATTAAGGTAAATAGAACACTATGTGATTTTATTTGAGAATTAATGGTTGAATTACATTTTGGAAGAATCTATGATTTTATTATGGACTTAAGTGGATGTGGGATATTTGTGGAAATTATTAACCTAACATGAAGAATATGTGATTAGGTTAGTTAATTTTTGTTATGATACATTTATAGTGGTTAATTTTATTTGGACATAAATGTTAAAATCTATCTTGGAAGACTGTGTAGTCAAATTTATTTGAGTTTTGGGTTTTAAACATGGTTTGAATTATTTTGAGGATTTTTAAGATAGTTATTTATTCAGTAGTATATATTGGACTTTTGGTATTATAGTTGAATTTTAGAGATTAAAAGTAGTTTTTATTCATCCAATGGTTTATTCTTTTTGGAGAATTGTTTTATTGCATATTAGTTTTGGTTAATGTTTCAAGTCATGATAAATAGATATTTATTATTTGTGGATTATGTGATTCTATAGAAGTTGATTCTAGTGCTTCATGACTAAAAAAATTTCATCTTGAATACTCATCATTGGATAAAAAGATTAGTTTATGGTTGTTTAAAGTATTAATCTATACTTTTAAAGTAAATTTTTTTCCTTATGTTCTTATTGTAAGTAATAAAACAATTATTCAACTTTATGAAAAGGATCGTAAAAAACATTTTCTGTTTTCTTTTCCTACTATAAAATCAAATATCATTTAAACCATTACAATTTTTTGGTTTTCTGATTATTAACTTTCTCTTGATTCGGTTTTCTATTAGTCTCCATCAAAACTTGATGGTTTGTTTTTATTTTATATCCATGTTTTTCTATATGTAATTCTAGTATGTGTTATCTTGGGTAAAAATTTTACTTCAAATTCATTATTTGAAGTTGGAAGTTTTATTGACTCTTTTTTCTATGTGGTATTTCAATTAATTAATTTGGAAAAGTGAAACCTTTGTTACCAAGGCCAAATTTAAAATTTCAAGGATGCAATTTCCAAAAGGGGGGAAGGACGTAAAATTATAAGTAATTATAAAATAATACTTTTACATAATTATTAATATTAATTAATTAGATATTAATGTTATTTTAAAAATTATTTTATATCTGATAGCATACCCGACACAAAACAATATGTTTCTCTAAAATCTTATATTTAATACAAGAATGAGTTATATAGAAAAATAATATATTATTAATATTATTATTTTAGATTTTAGTTATCACAGAGTCATTATAATGGTGGGAATGAATGATATTAACTAAATTATGAAAATATGGTTTACACATGTTTATATAATGGTTGATTGGTTAGAAAATTATTTAGAAATGAATATAAAAATCAATTGACTATAAAGGATGTATTTTTATAAAGAACTATTTAAGTGTCAATTATTGTGTTTATAAAATAATAAATTCACTCTTGTTATGTTATATTAATAAAATATAAATTAAATATTATGTTTTAAATTCATCTTATATGTTTTCTTAAACATTATAAAAGAACAAATACAATTTTAAGGATTAAATGAGTGTTTTTCTAAAAATGCAGTTTTACCAACTTTTGATGACGAACAAATTTTAAATATTGTTTTTGAAAGTTTTATAAGATTTATTTTTCAATATAATCTTATTATTTTGAATAAGGAAAAAAATTACTTTGGTTGAATTTTTAGTATTTTCTTGATAAAATTCATATTTTAATGAATTGTAAAAAATACTGCGTTTTAACTCAGAACTATTTTTTTGCCTAAATGATTTATATTGTTAGATTATAATTTTAATTGGTTGTAAATTAAATATACATTATGTTTTTATCATTTAATATAATTTTGATCATTTAAATCAATTTCACATTTAAATTGGATATTAAAACTATGAGAACTTTTGAATGTTTTTCGTAAAAAAACTCGTTTTCCTATTCTGTCAATGAGATTGATTTTCAATTAATTTTAGCAAATTATTTGTTTTTAATTTAGAAAAATTGATTTTATATATGGAATAAAAAGGTCAAAATTATGTAAATAGGTGGCCTTTATTTTTGGACACTTTTAAAAACAACTTTAGTAATAAATTTTATTATCATGGTTAATGGTACATTAGATAATTAAAGGTAAAAATAATATTATTATAATATAAAAATACCCTAAAACTTTTAAAAATATAATTGGATGAGTTTATTCTGAACATGATCATACTTGGGTTGATTTTAGGATCACTTGGAGCTACATGGATGACTTTAATGAATTTATAAAATTATATTCAATGAATAGTTATTTTTGTCACACTTTTGTTTTAAAAATTAATGTATTTTAATTTGGAGTTTTCTAGAGGATATCTTCAATTAGAAATAGTATTTAGAAATATAAAATGATAAAATACATAATGGTAATTTATTTATAATTTTTAGGAATTAAATAATTTTATTTACCGTGACACAAAGAGGATGCGATAATAGATTTAAAAAATAAAGAATAAAATATATGATAAAAATAATATTAAAATAAATATAATTTGATATTATTTATTCTAATTTTTTTATGTATGACTATTATATTTTAGTATTGAGTTAATGTATTTTTTCCAAAGGAATCAAGTAGTTATGATTTTTTAAAGATGTCAAGTATTGAATAGTGTCAAAATTTACATAATTCATAACTTAAAATATATAATATTTAATTAAATGAAATAAAATTTATAAAAATATAATATATGTCCAAAAGGTTTATATAACTCTAAAAAAGTCATTTATGACTCATTAATAGGTATTTTTTCCTAATTTAGAAATTATTTGAACTCTCAAATTGTAAATTACTTAATAAAATGGTAAGAGTTAAAAGAAGTTAAAACAGAAAGATAAGGGTTAAAAAGTATTCCAAACATTTTTAATTTTAATTTTATGATTATTATTAAACCAAAAACTATCCTATATTAAAAATAAATATGTTTGGGACCATTTGGAATCAAAATTGAATTTATATTAATTTAATAATATTAATAATTCCAAAGGTGCCCCTCCCCACTCCAAAAAAGTAACCCATTACTCTATATTAATCACACTTAAAAAACCTTTTTTTTGAACAATATTTGATAAAAAAACTTTCCTATAATCCATACCCACATTATTGAGGCTTAAGTTTAGGCAAAAAAACATTCTTAGAGGTGTTAAGGTGTTAAGAAATGTGCACATCCGATGGAAAGGTAATGTTTTTATTTGAATATTAATATTTTACTTCTTCTTAAACATCCATAAAATATTATTATTCCAAGATTAAATAATAACTATGATATTATAAATATACTAATATTTCATTACATTAATATCATCACCTAAATCCATCTCTATTTTAGTTAAAACGGAAATGAATTAATCGTTCGTGCGTACGTGTGAACTATCACCTCCACGAACTGATATAATTAATTTTCCTTAACTGTCTCTCATCAGTGTTTATAAAGATGAAATTAATGATAAAATTTTATATTAATAACATATTAATCCTTATGTTATAATAATATATCAATTACATTCAAAGTTTCCATGCAAATGAAAATGATAACGTCGTTCATGCTTACGTTTGAACTATCACCTCCACGCCGCGATGTGACTCGTTTTTATTCATTACATAAATTATATGATGTATATAAGTATATTTAAAAGATTAATATTATATTAATTATTTTATGATAATTTTTAAAATATTAATTAATTCTTACCTTCTTTCCATAACGATCATTGAAAAATGAAAAACGTTACTCATGCGTACGTACGACTTTCCATCTCCATGAATATAAAATTGTTAATTTTTCATATAAACACTTAATTATTTTATTTAAAAGTATAATTGATGTAAAAAAATGATAAAAATTTGATGAATATTATTCTATAGATGAAATACTTAAGAAAACATGGACTAGTGAAATCAAACCATGTTCATTTTTGACTCAAGTACCAAATATCCACAAAATGTGTGACATGAACTCAAATAATTAACTAATTATTTTAACATACTAATTAATGATATAAAAGTAATAAAAAACATTAAATGGTTATGAATTGAGTATAAGTTATCCTAATACTACTATGCATAAAGTACAAGGAACATACGTGACAATTTGAACTCAAGGTAAGAGACTTCGTCTCAATATCCTTTTATTGAGGCATATTTTGATGTTATACACCACCTTATTTTATAAGGTGTATAATCAATGCCTTTTAGTTTTAAATTAATTCCAAGATTTTCAAAAGGAATCTTTTTATATGAAAAATTTTACTTTATTAACTAAACTAAAAAGGATTGTTTAACCTATGAGGCAATAATGACTTCTTCGACTCCGTAATTGTTATTTTATATTTGGCTTCCAATATAAACCTTAATATTTTTAAAAGGAAAAGAAATCCTTTACGCCCTTTTTGGGTGTTTTGGTATTGAAATTCATTTTGAAATTGGATTGAATATTTTAATATCTTGAAATTATTTCTTGTGATTGTAAATGATATTTTATGAGCAAAATGTTGATAATTGAAATATTTTATATGTTAGGATTTTATAATTGTACTTGGAAAAAGAAGGGTGGTTAAGTGATATACAAAATATGGGTGGTTCCATGATAAACCAATGATGGGTGGTTACGTTATAACCTTTAATGTATTGGGTATGGAAGTCATCTGTATGACTATTTCATTTAGTGATATGTGTGGAAGTCATCTGTATGGTTATTCTATTTAAGTATGATTATGTCCCAAGTTACCTTTATATGTTATATGTAATTTATATGGGGTTTATGGAAATATTTTTATTAAAGAAATGGTAATAAATGATCTTATATTCAATGAAGTGTATTTACTACTTTTTAAAGGTAAAAATTATTACTTTATAATAATGTATTCATGGTTTACATGTTTTCATAAGACTAACAATTTTCCGTCTTTGTGTATCCATTACTGATCTTTTTATTCCCATCCCACATTTTGAAAAGTTTTTCATAGGATTTAAAGATGAATAGATTCTAGGATGGGATCAAGGAAAAGTTATGAAGTTTAAACATAAAACTGAACCATGTTTCTTTTTTATTCATTTTTTGTTTATGAAAAAAATGGAAAGTGAGTAGAAGTTTCTAATTTGTAATATTTGAGTTGTTATGTATGAGTTATGTCCTAATTCTCTAAATATCTAAACCTGAAAAGATCCTTGATGTGAATGAAAGTAAAATTAATGACTTGACTTAAGATTAAGTAATGTTTAAGGCTATGGCCTTATACTTTCCTCCTGTGGTATATCATTTTATAGATGTACTCCTGAATGAATTTTCTAGTTTACCTCCTAATAGAGAGGTAGAGTTCATTATTGATCTAGTTTGAGGAGCTAAAGTAGTATCCATTCCACCTTATAGTATGAATACTAATCAGTTGAAGGAGCTTAAGAGACAGCTTGAGGACTTAGAGGAAAAGGGTTTTATATGACCCAGTACATATCTATGGAGGCTCACCAGTCATTTTTTTGAGAAAAAGTTTGATGTATCCCTCCAGATAGGTTTTTATTACCACAAATTGACTCAGTTGAAAGTTAAGAACTAGTATCCCCTTCCATGGATAGATGAACTTGTTGATCAGCTCTGAAAAGCTTGGGTTTTCCCAAAAAACAATTGAGATCAGTTTATCATAAGGTTCATGTTCAACCTAAAGACATACCTTGTAAAATTATTCATTGATATTATGGTCTATAAAACTATTTCGTTCTATAATTTGGTCTTATAAACATTCCAGTTGTTTTTATAGCACTAATGAACTTTTTTTCACATCCTTACAAATTTGTTTTCTTGGTATTTTTGGAAAATAACTTGGTGTATTCTCTCAATCAACATGACCATAAAACTTGCATATTATTTTGGATATGCTGAAAAATCATCATTTATACACTAAAATAAAACGTTACACTTCTAGATGGACAACATTAACTTCCTAGGTTATATTTTCTTAGATATAGGAGTACCAATTGAACAATAGAAGGCGAGAGCTATAATTTTCTAGGATAAGCCGAAGAACATATTTTACATACAAATTTTCTTGGGGATAGCCGGCTATTACAAGAATTTCATACATGAATTCTCATTATTAGAAGTAACTCTAATGAACTTTACTAAGAAGGTTTTGATGTTTACATGGATATATACCTACGAGACACACTATTAGGAGTAGAAAGGAAGACTGACTTCAATTCTTGTCCTAATTCTACTGGAGTTGAGAAGAATATATACTATATATTGCGATACATAAGGTATCAGTCTAACAGAAGTTATACTATATGGGGGAGTTATTCCTGGCATATGGGACTCATCTGTTGATGCCACATGAAAGGAAATACCTGAAAAATAGTCTCAAGTTCGTTACTATTGTACATGCCTTGCGCTACGGGAGGAATTATTTATTGGTAGAGCATTTTGTTATGTATATTTACCAAAAAAGACTCGAGTTTATATTTACAGTGTAATATGAATTTTAGGTGAAGGATACCTACAAATATAGATTTAATACCTCTAACTATTTCACTTAGAGCCTGTTTATATGCATGGTAAAGGAAATGCAGTTTTCAATTAACTGAGGATAAGGAATTAGATACAGGTAGTTTAGGAGGCCAGTATCAAGTGATATATTATGGAATTATTCTCAAAGATTCTCTTGGAGGTGAAGGAAAATCATGTTCAAACTTTTATCTCATCCATATTAGTAATGTATAGTCTTCTAGAAAGGGTGAGTATGAGAAAGTTATCTAATTTATAGTACCTAATTTTATAGGAGGGTGTGGTAGGTGAGGACCCGCCGCCTAGTTGTACCGTAGGTGATGGTGAAATTATGTGTATACATATTTATGATTGGGTTACAGAAAACATATGAGATGAGATGATGTTGGTGTTTTATGCCTCATCTTGGGCTATATATCTCGATGTTACTAAGATATACAAAAACTTTTGTCACTGGTACTAGTGGTCAGGGATTAAGGGAGAGATAGTTGGTTTTATCCTGAGGTGTTCTGCCTATCAGAAGTGAAGCCAAAAAACCAGCATACAACTAGGGTTTTATAGTATTTGTCTATTCCCAAGTGGAAATGGGATGATATTTCAATAGATTTCATGACCGTATTTCCATGGTCACCAAAAGTTATTGATGTTGTATGGGTTTTTGTGGATAGTTTCATGAAGGTCGCTCATTTCATTCCAATTAGGGAGACCTTCCCAGTAGATAACCATGGGAGACAATATATTCGGGAGATTGTGCACCTTCATAGGGTTATATATACCATTTTATCAGATATGGATGATTGGTTCACATCTTGATTTTGGTATCAGAGAGGGTGTTGGGTACACTAGTGATACTAAGAAAAACTTATCGCCTTCATATTGATGGCCAATTAGAGTGCATGATTCAAGTGTTTGAGGACATTCTTAGATCACATGTCCTTGACATTGGAGGCTCTTTGGAGAGGTATATACCCCTAATTGAGTTCACCTACAATAATTTCTATCATGAGACTATACAAATTTTAGATAATTAATATTTTTATGGTAGGCCATTCCGATCACCTATGTACTGTTTAGAGGCTAGGGATGTATTTTTCTCAAAACTCATCTTGTTCTAGAGATGTTAGATAAATTCTAGTTGATTAGAAAGAAGATGGATACTAAACATTCTAAATATAAATCTTACACTGATCATTGTCGATGAACTCTATAGTTTGAGGTCATGGATCAGTTCTTTTTACATATCTCACTAAGGATGGGACACATATGGATTTGGAGATTGGGTAAGATTTTACCATGATAAGTTAGGCCATTCAAGATTCAAGAGAGAGACAGGCTGTTAGACTATTGGTTGTTGTTATCTTATAGGCACTGATCCATTCATGATGTCTTACATTTATCTGAGTTGTGACACTATCAATAATAATCATCTCATACTCTGCATCTAGAGGAGTTTGAGTTGAATGTATATGTTTGCATCAAAGAGAATCATATATTTATCATTAACAGGATCATGAAGGCTCTCTGAGGCTGGAAAGTTCCTCTCGTAAGGTGACTATGGAAATACATCCATGTAAAAGACAAGACTTGGGAGTGGGAGTCCAACATACTTGATCAGTGGCCATAAATTTTCTCAGGCTATTTTTTACCACAATTGGAAGTGAAATTCAGGGATGAATTTCTCTATGGGGGAATGATTGTAATATCTCAAGTTTTTATATGAGGTTGGGGTCGCTTTAATTCCTATTTAATTTCATGGTTTTGGCCTAATGTGAATTCCTATAGAGGTCATCGGATTTTTGGGGGTGTTTGTGGCATGTTCGGAGACCAAAGATAGAATTTTGTAGAAACAAAGTTTGGATGCATTGTTAATAGAAACCATGCAACCCAGGATTCACTATTTAAGGAAACTGTGTAGGGATAGATAGAGAAAAGTACAGGGTTCACATTTCTTTTTAATCATGCACATAAGAAAGCATGCTTGTCTGTAGCCATCTGTAATTTTTAGCAGAGGCCAAACGGATATTCAGTGCATGGTTTTTCTGATCGTTCACTATAGAACATGCAAGGGGAGTCTTTGACAGTGTCTTGTGACAAGGTTTGTACATATTTTTACAAACTATTCCCCTGAACCATGCAAGTTCCTTATTAAAGAAGTGAGGGGTGAATATTTATTCCAATCGTGTAACCAAACCATGCTACCCAATTAAAATATGGGAAATGACTATTTTTATTTTAAAATTTATTTTAACCTAAATATAATTTCCCCCATACTTCTAGTGGATAGACTTGACATTTGGGAGCTTCCTCTAAAGCTCAAATCATAGTCTTGGTTCTCTTTTCATCATTTGATGCTAAATTTGAGAACTATTGGTCTCATTGGATATGCGCAGGTGAGTTCATCATTCATCTTATGCCATTCTTGGTTTGTCTTCATATCAATGAAGTTATTTTTGTAGAAGATAATTTTCCCTATTTATAGGGTATTAGTTCATTATTCCTTTTTTAATAATTTGGAAAAAATTAAACTTCGATACAGGAAGAGTGTTCTATTATTGACCTGTGATAGTTGGTCTATAACTTTCCCTTAAAGTTTGGTATTCTATATTCTTAGTTGTTATTGTTATGCATGCCGAACATTCCAAAAATGGACCTAAAATTATTTAAATGATTAAATTTAATTAATTGAAACTTGTTAGGGTTTTCAACTAGTTACTTTTTGTGGTTAGAGGTCATTCACCTTAACCCATACTGTAACACCCCGAGCTTCCACAATACACTTCTCATTCAATAATGCAATAGCTTGCATTGTACGAAACTTCGAGTTCTAACACACCGCGACTAATCAAAGTAGCCGTTATGAATAGTAATACCCACTTTTTAAAATTATAGAAATTTTATATTTCAAAATGGACTTCATTTTTGTATTCGTAATATCGAAATTATCCTAAGTTAAATTTTTTGTAATTTTCTGAGAACTTCCATTTTTTATGAATAGTGAAAAATACATAAAAACAACTTTTTTAATCAAAATAATTTATAGTGATAAATTATACTATTGAGTTGTTTTAGAGTATAATTAGAATATATTTTTATCATTTTATCCAATTGTGGTCATTAGAATTAATTTCACTTTGAAATTGGACATAAACAATTGTCAATCTTTTGATATAAATTGTTTCTTAAAAACACGCTATTTGTTGTGACAGCGAGAATTAATTATAAAATTAATTAATGCAACTTATATGTTTGGAATTTTGTAAAATAGACATCATTTTTGAATTCGGAATATCAATTATAGCTTAGGGTGAAATTTTGGCATTGTTCTGAAAAACTTCAATTTTTGATGAATAGTGAAACCACTAAGTGGTACTTATAAAAACTGATTTTTCGTTTAAATGAAATTTTACCACTTCCGTGTTTTGAATTTCAAAAATCCGACATACATGGTTGTCATTAAGAAGTAAAATGTAGTTCAATGAGATTAAAATAATTTTTGGTGAATAGTAACTTTTAAGTTCTTAATCGCGATTAGAGGTAATTAGTGTAGTTTAAGGTAAAAATAATGTTTTAATAATATGAGATGAGCTTGACACATGTCCTAACCTCATTGGATGTGTCATGGCCGACCAAGAAAATCCATGGGTCAACATGGGGACCCCTTGGAGCCACTTTAGTTGGAAAATGACATAAATACCTTTTATTTAATGTTAAAGTAAAAAATGACACAAACATGAAATGTTTTACTAAAAAAATTTTTACATGGGGTTATACAAGTCATATTTTTGACTATAAATAGTCAATGGAAAGCTAAAACGATTTCTTACATCATAGTAGTTTTTTTATAATTTTTAGACATTAAATACATTAAATTATTTATGACATCATTATGATGTAGCGATGACCTCATTATTTAACGATTTTAATAAAATGAAAAGATAATGTACAATACAAGGCTTAAACTTGTCCAAAGACTATTGGATGGGTAGAGTTCGAACCCTTATCACCTTATCCACGAATTATATAAGTGTGGGACCTTTAGAATCCTAAAATCATTGTATAATAATGTAAAATTTCCTTACTTTCCAAGAGTGCCCCTCCTCTCCTCTTACAAAAGGCCCCCACCTCTACCACCTCATTCACACTTTCAAGCCATTTGGCTCAGACAAACTCTGCCCAAATACTCCCCCAACTTCCCTCCCTTACTCCTAGAAGCATCACTTTGGACAGAAGTCTTCCCAAGGAAGCCTTTGGCTCAAATCAAAGGAGTTAACCAATTTTAAGGTAATGTCTTCTCTAATGTTGTTTTGTATTATTTTTCTTCTCCAAACCCCTAAACACTTTTTATTCATTTATTTTTTTAACAAAACCAGTATCCTAAAAATACTAAGATGTTGTTATAAGAAGGATTAGAGCTACACTTACACACATCTACATCTAATGGTTAAAGAACATACGGTTTCTGTGGATGGCGAATTTCTGCCTCACGAAACGATGACTGTTCAACACTCATAAAAAACATTCAAAGGTGGACATTAAGATGTAACTATATTTATAAATGATATATAATATGTTTATGTTTTACTTGAGGTTCTGTATTTTCCATTTATTTCATACCTTTATTTTTTCCATTATGGGTAAACGTGATATTTTCATTTTAGGAAGTGCGGACTACCGCCCCCTCAAAGTGATTTGAATCGTTAATACCATATGTGGGATGTATAAAGGATGGAGTAAATGATATTATATATGATTTTATACTAGAATTATAATATACCTTTATATCATTATGATGTCATTAAATACGAAAGAGAAATGAAAGTAGCGTTCATGCGTACGTACGGCTTACCGTCTCCATGAATGGTGCATTTCATTTCTTACCTCTAAACATTATGGAATATTATAAATGCATGTATATACTGGATATATATTAGATATATGATATCTATATCATGAATATAATCTTGGATATAATGGATATATCACCACATGAACAACTTGTAATTATAAGAATTTTATTTTTGACTCAAGTACCTAAGATCGACAAAATGACCGTTATAAACTTTAATAATTACATAATGTTCATAACATGGTAATAAGGGATATAAAAGGAATAATGAACATGAAAAAGGTTCTTAAGTAAATAGAAATTAACTCTAGTTTATTATTCAGGAGGTTAAAGAACGGTTGAGTCAGGACAAGACGCAAGGTAAGGGAATTTCTTAACCCAACTTCCATTCTTTGGGTTAATCTCCTACTTTCAAATTATGTCATGATATTATTATGTCCTATTTTGTATTTTTATGTTCTTTATGTGTACCTATAGTGAATACACATAATAGATCTATTTTATTTTAAAAATAATCTTTTTAAGGACTTTGTCTCAATCTCCTTTCATTGAGGCATATTTGGTTTTATACACAATTTTCTTTTATACGGTGTATAAACCACTTTGAATTTTACGTTTATTCAAAAGGAATATTTTTTATACGAAGCGTTTTACTAAACGACAAAAAGGGAATTTTTTTTTATTTCTGTACATATGCGGCGACAATGACTTCTCCGCCGCCGTGACCATTATTTGAGTTTCGGCTTCCTCTACAAGCCATCACTTTTTTAATGAAAAATAAATACAAAGTTTTTACTTTCTTTTATTTTGGTATTGAAAATGGTTTTGAAAGCATTTTTATTATATCAATGTGTTGTATTGAAATCTTATGATTGAAATGTGGAAATGTTATGTTTCCTTTATGCATGTTTTATGTGATACGATTATGTTATGGTTTATGATATGTTTAAACCCATTCATATGAGGAATGCATTGGACTTAGTAAGTGACGGGTGGAGCCCGCTATACCTCCTCGATGCATTGGCAGGTCTCATGAGACAAACTAGTGTCTTGGCACGAGGCCTTGACAAAATATTATTTGTGGTCTTGGCACGAGGCCTTGGCTACGTGGTTATGATAGTCTAGCATTGTGCATTCCATCATTATGAAAGTGGTTATTGATATTGCATGTGATTATTCGACCAGTAGAATATCCATGTGAAGAAGTGAATGACATTATCTCATTTTACTTTTGCCATATTATGTTGAAGTTCAAGTTTAAAAGGCTTTTGTTTTAGTTATACATTGCCTTAAATGTTTATGTTTATTGATGAAAGCTTCCGCTATATTGTTATCCTTACTGAGCATCTGAGCTCACCCCTTTCAATGTTTTAATATTTTCCAGGATGTGAAGAAGTACTTTATGAATGACCTGTAGGGATAGTCAGAAGAGGATATGAGTGTGGACTATGGAGAAATTGTTATTTTAGTTTTTCACCTTATGATGTAATGTAACGTTTACGAATGTATCTAGTGTTTCCAAGGCTACTAAACTAATCGGTCTTTTGAGACATGATCTTTTGTGATCATGCCAATGTTACGAAGTAATGCACCGACTTCGGGTAGCTGGGGTCAGGGTGTTACACATACCACCCTTGGGGTGTGTCCTCATATCTACCTCATGTTATACCGCCCTGTTTGATGCATGTGAGCTCACCAATTTTATTGGGAACCTTAATGTGAATTTAATGAATTTCTTATGGTTGTGGGAACCATGTTTTATCTATTCATTTTCAAAGGAAATGGATGAATTGATTTTATTTTATAGGATAATGTTTTTGCTTCCTTTTCATGTGATTTCATATGATTAAAATTGATAAATGATTTATATGAAAAATATTGAATGGGTTGGAAGTAATCATTAGTTTTGAATGAAAATGATTGATGAATTGATTGTGGTTGTGTATTTTGGGGAAATTTATACTCCTTGGATCCTAATTCCATAGTATTTTTTAGACATTTATACTCCAAGGATTTTTATTGGTAGTGGAAGCCTTCAACATTTATACTCCTTGGATCCAGATTCTATAGGATGCTAAGAAAATTGCTACTCCTTAGATATGGATTTCTTGGAATGCCTTGTAAATGATTTGTGGACATGATCCTCGGATTTATATCATGTCTTTACTATGTTTCCATCAATATTATCCAAGGAATCATCAATTATTCCTTATACTTATATACCTTGCCTTGGATCCATCCCTTTGTGGTTTGACACTGGATTGCACAACGTACACCATTGTGGATGTGTAAACGTTTTTACATGGCATGGTCATTGTGGATATTTTTCTATGATATCTATACAGCTATTGACTATGGTCACTTGATTATAGTTGACCTATTATAGGGGTGTGTGATTATAGTTGGTAAACTGGGAAATATCACTTCTGAATTCGATCCTTTACTTTTATTATTGTTATACCTGGGATATATTGCACACTGATTCTCTTTATATTAAACAAACTTCACATGTTATAAACACCATTAGTGGTGTCCTATTGAGTGTTATCTCACAACATATTCAAGATAACATTTGGTAGCTATACAGACTTCAAGGATGTAGATAAGGACTAGGGAAATCACACACTTTACAATGTTTTATTGATCATTCTTTGGAGAAGGGAAGCACAAGACCGAGCTAGGATCTTGATGATATTTAGAGATAGTAATTTTTTGGAATTTTTTTCTTTTGATGCACTCATAGAACTGGATTCTTGTTTCCATGTACTTCCTGCCATTTTTTATAGTGACATGACATGTTCATCATATTGGATATCACTACTTTTGTCTTATTTATCATTATAGTTTTCTAGATGTTTATCTTTTAGTTAGTTATTTAGATACTTCTATGGGTTTTTATGACTATTATCACTATGATACACTCTTACATGAGGGCATAATCTCCATACAGAAACACCTTAGACCCTCACTACTAGTCGGCACCCTCTGGTGTATGGGGAGGCATGCCTAAGGCCATGTGACCCACCGGGTCAGGGCACCGTTTAGTGGTACCCAGGTTGAGACGTTACATGTAACATATTAGATAATATTATATGGGGCTTATATATATATATATATATATATTTATTATTCCTAAAATTAATTTTTAAATATAAAATATATCAATATATACAAAGGCAGTCCTCACATTATATTATTTCAAGTCGGTTTAATATATTACATGTATTTAAATGAAAATTAACCTATAAGAGTATAACATTAAGTTATCACTAACACATTTTAATTCTATATCATAACACGATATAATTAGAAGGGTTGGTGTTAGTATTATATTTCATAGAGATATTAAATATGATCATGTGACATAAAATGAGTTTTTTTAACAATAGAATCTTCCATGTATACCATATAGAGTTCCATGTACTATTTATTTGGTATATATGGGGTGCATGTTTTATATTAAATCCTTTTAACTAAGGTTGGAAAGATACTTATCCTGAGAATCTCTATACTCCTATAATTTTCTTATACTAACCTTTAGGATATGTTAATAATGGTATAATATGATATGTTTCTGATCATGTCATCAGTTGAGGATTACCAAGACGGCACCCCCCAATGATTAGTAAGACATTTTATCCAACAATTGAGATAAAATAGAGAAGTGTAAAGTCATACCTAGGTAATTTACATGTGATTTCATTATAAATTATATGAAAATAATTTGATGTACTCATCTTTCATGTTGAATGACATAAGATGTGTTCATCCATATAGTTATTTTACACTAGGACAATAAATATTTTTTTAAATGGTTATACAATATTGGCACAATACATGTCTCATGACCATTCAACATCTTGTTAAAATGGATTACTTGATTATGTATACTTATATAAGATATATTTGGTTTACATAAGAATAGATACATGTATTTGATAGAGATCTTTCCATATCCCTTCTTAGCCTAAGTATCTTAACACTTTACAAGAGGTCGATCTTTACTTGTAGTTATATATTAGGGAATCCATAATTTTTTTTAAATCTAAAAAGGCCTTTACGGTTATACTTTTTGTTTTTTTGAATGAGGATTAATTTTTCTTCTAAAATTTTTGTACAAGGATTTGAGAGAAACCCCAATGTTTTTTAATGGATACCCAAAAATGTTTTAAATGTATTACCACAAGTTATTTCATATAATGTAATATGTGGTAAATATGTATTATAGATTTTATATAAGGGTTTATAGAATATATCTAAAAGGATTTTTCTAAATGGTTTCATAAGTTATTAAATATTTTGCAACAAAAGGTGAAATTTGGATATGTATATGAGGATTTAGTGTGAGTGAAATATTGATGGAAATATTCACTATAGAATTGACCATGGTGTGGTGGTTTAGAAAATCTCATGGTCTATGTTGGGACAAACCACATCATAGTCAATGTCACCATGACATGGTTTATAGTATAAAATGACTACATTATTAAAAAAACACTTAGTTTTGTGGGATAATTTCACTCTAGCTAGAAAATATCGATTTGATCATCATATAATATTGATGTGAGGAGCTTGAAAATCAAAATAAACTATTTAAATGTTAAATAATTATGATCTAAGAGATATAAATAGATAAAATGTCTCCTTGATAGTTAAAGTTTTTAGAAATATGTGGTCTCTAAATAGGGTCTCTGATGGATATAAAATAGGCTCAATTATTTTGAAATGGTTATACATGTTGATTTGAAAAATATGAAATTACTCAAGGAAAATCTCTCTAGATCACACCATCTTTTTATTTTAACAACATGTTTAAGAAAAATTCATGTAAGAGATAATCATTCTAAAGTTTTGATATATTTTCATATCTAAGGGATACACTTAGAGGAAAGAGATCATTGGTAGATTCATAGTGATCATTATCAAGATTCTACAGAATATCTTAGCTAAAATTATATTAATGGAGAAAAAAGCTACACCATTATTCATTTATATGTTCCTGTCCAATTGAATGGTATGATATTATAGAATAATTCGTTTTTTTATGTTTTATTCTATGATTGGATAATCCTTATACCCTATAAATCCCTTCAAATATATTTGATTGTATGCTTTAGGTTTCACATGGTTGGTTAGCACTAAAATTTAAATATATATATAAATAAAGTTAAGTCAATTTATTATATTGTTTTGGCATGATTTTTTAACATTTAATTATCCAAGAGATGTATATTAAAGTATTGAAATTATTTCACTCCAATATATTTATTTATTTTTAATGTAAAACTACAGCAGGCAAAAATCTTTTTGAAGTATAGAACTTTTCCAACAGATAAGATATATTTTATGGGGTTATCTTTTTAGTCAAATATTATTACCCAAATTTATTATTAAATATTTAAAAAAAAACATGATTCGAACTTGATAAATTTATTTTATCAATGATTAAAATTTAATTAAATAGAAAGTTTGTGAAGTTCTCATCTACTCCAAGTTAGTTTTATAATTTAATATCATGGTATTGTAACTTTTTATGTATTCATAGTTATATATCTAACTATCATAATATTATATAATTTAATTTTATAGAAATAATATTCTTTATTTTAAATCACATGTACTAGTTATTGGTTATCCATCACATGTATTGGTTGATGTATAAAGACTCATAAATTTAAGTGAAATATTGACACCCTTAATATGGTTAGTAAAATCCCTTTTCATCTTTAGAGTTTTTATATTGAAAATTTGGGTTTTTAGAGGAGAGGTGATGGAACATGGTTAGGATAACCATATAGGTTAACTATATATAGTTAAAATTATTACAAAAGAATATACCTGTTTAAGTGAATAGTTAATATAATGATGAAATATTACCAAACTTCCTTGAATGTGAGACTATTACTTCTAACATGGTTCGACACACTATTTACCTAACTATGTGTCTGCACATTCATTTCATGGAATTTTGAATGGATTTTATTTTTAAAGTTTATTTTTATCCTAAAACTATCATTGTATATTACCGTTTGATATTGAATGATTCTAGGGACTGTTGGGGGTCCATTTAGATCTTCTTATTCAATTCAAAATGAATTTATTTTAACAATTTATCAAATAAAAATGGAATAAATGTTTTGGATTTGATAATTTCTTAGTTTATTTTGTCTATATTTATCTATCTATAGAAATATATTAATATTTTACAAAACTATATGTGGTTATGTTAGAATCACGAATCATTAAATTTTTAATGAAAACATCTATTAATATTATGAGGGACTCATTGGATTTGATTTAGATTTCTCATCTAAGAATATTTATTTTTTGGGATCTATATGGGGATACAAGTCTATATAAGTGGTAATGGGGACTTATGTGAAAAAAATAGTTCACATATTTTCTTGGTAATTTTAAGGTTTTGAATGAAAAATGATATTTTCAAGGAGAATTATTGGATTTAGGTCCCTTTGAAGATGAAACTATTATTATTTTATCTTCCTAATTAAAATATGTGATTTGGTATCCTAATGATCATATGTTATGTCTAATAATACTTTTATTTATTTGAAGAACAAATTTCTCCAGGTTTTTTGAGAAAACATTCGTTAAAAATATGAATTTTCAGGTCTTTGTATTTAATTATATCATTATTCAATGTTTTTTAAAAAAATATAATATATTATTTAATTACATTTTCTTGGAATCTTTTTCTCAAATTGATTCATTTTTCTAAATTCATAAATCTGGATGTTTTTGGGGATGGGTAAAAATATTGCATAGAGGAGATTTCAGGATACCATGAAAGAGTGCTATATATAGTCAATCCCTTATAAAAAAGCTACCATGAATGGAGGAATGACCAAAATTTCTGACATATGTGATAAAATTACTAAAGAAGATCCCCATCTATCATGATCCCTCTAAAATGGCATCGGGGGTGCATCAACTGCAAGATCAAAGGGTTAAGTGACCATTATAACTGATAATACCAAAGGTTTCAATCAACCAAAATATCATGAGTCTATGGAATGGTAATTTTCATTTGTTAAAGGATGAAAAATTAATTGAAATATCTAGGAAATTATGAGGATGATTCAATAATCAAAAATACTAAAGTAGATAAATATTTGGTAGCTAATGAAGAATGATTGAGTCTAGAAATTGAATATTTATAGTAAAAGGAAGGAAACTGGGAGAGGTTGAAGATAACTGAATCTCGAAATAAGTGGTTAAATGGATAAGATTAAACTTTTACAATACTTATTTAATCCAATAGAAGCTTGAAAATAATGAGTTCAGACATCATCAAAACTACACTAAAGATTTTTTACTAAACCAGAATCTGGGGAACTCATTCAAGCTCAAAGGATGTTGAACATATGAATAAGTTGTTAAAAACAATTATTATAGTATGTGGACCATGAAATGTTGATATCAGTTGAAGGTGAATAAAAAATGACATGATCTCACTGTTGAATATGATGACCCAGGATCTACCAAATCCAACTAAATCTCAAGGTTGGAGATGCTCACTCCATGATCAAGTACTGATGAAATTTTTTCCTCTAGATAATTTCTTATTTGTGGGATTGATTTAATAAAATGGGGGTGGGCCTTATTTCTCCTAAAATATATATTTGGGAGTTTATATGGTGATTTTTTGTAACGCCCCAACCCCAGTTACCCAGAGTCAGTGCATTATTACTTAACATTGGCATGATCACAAAAGATCAAGTCTCAAAAGACTGATTAGTTTAGTAGCCTTGAAAAAACTGGATACATGCATAAGGTTTTCATTACATCATAAAATGGAAAACTACAACAACATTGTTTCCAAAGACAACACTAAGATCCCATAGACTATCTCTGTAGGTCAGTCATAATATACTTCTTCCCATCCTGGGAAAAATAAAACATAGAAAGGGGTGAGCTCAGATGCTTAGTAAGGATAACAATATAACAGAAACTTTCATAAACAAGCATAAACATTGAAGGAAATGTATAACTAAAAAAAGACTTTTAAACTTGAACTTCAGAATAATATGGAAAATATAAAATCAAATAATTCCATTTAATTACTCACACGGATATTCTACTAGTCGAATAATCACATGCAATAAAAATAACCACTTTCATAATAATGGAATGCATAATTCCAGAATTTCATAACCACATAGTCAATGCCTTGTTCCAAGAATACAAATAATATTTTATCAAGGCCTTGTTCCAAGACACTAGTTTGTCTCATGATACCTACCGATGCCTTGAGAATCTATATCGGGCTCCACTAGTCACTTACTAAGTCCAATTCATTCCTCATATAAATAGGTTTAAACATAACATAAACATTCATATTAAAACTAGCATACGAAATGTCAATAATTTCTCTATAAACCATGAATGGTATAAAAATAACACATCCACAGTCAGACATATCATAAAACCTTCAATACAATATTGAAATTTTGTATCATAATAAATCAACTTCAAATAAGCTTAAAATCCATCAAAGGATGTTGACAAAGATGAAATAAAAACTATTTGAGAGAAATCTCTTTTCTTTGAAATCATTTAAAAGTCACATAATTATAAAAGAAAACATTTACTTTGAAAAAATTCTTATAATATTGTAAGAGAAGCTTTGACGATTTTATAATGGCAGAAAATAGCCGCACCCGCCATATAAGTTATAAAAAGACATTCTAACCTAAATTTTGTCGAAACGGTTAAAAAGGACCTTGTTTGGAAAATGATGGAAATATTCCTTTATAAACATATTATAAAAAGTAAAACATGGGTATAAATTACTTTAACCCATAGTCTATAAAATATTAAGAATGTTTTGAAATAAATTTATAAGAAACTAGGATGTGGATGATAAAGAGGTCCCAGTAGATAATTACGTATAAACAACCTCAGATAATGAAGAGATTGTGAAATAAACCCTTAACTTGTACTTTTCCTTGGTCGACGGTAGGTTAACATCATGTATAATAGTTAAATCATTGTAATCAAATTATACAGTAATCATATACATAAATATGATATCATATATGATCTTCTAATATTGCTTTGTTAATAATATTTTAGTATTAACGTCGTTTCGGGTGTTCACTTACTCGTTTTTTATATGCTTTATTACATAAGCCGTATTTGTTATGGATAAGTTGTATATCATTAATATCCAGAATGATAACAATTATTTAAAAATTATTTTAAATCATCAAATGAAAATTAGTCTTGAATGGATACGAAGGGGAATGAATCTGATCGTGTTCGTGGATATGGTAATCCGTACGTACGCACGAGCAACAATATCATTATTTTGATATTAAAATAATATATAATTGGATGGTATATTATATATACAGAATCATTATCATGTTATATTTATTATTTACACCAATTACACATCATTATTATACCCATCCAAATAATAATGTATTGAATAACAATTACACCATGACGTGGAGACGGTAAGCCGTACGTATGCGCGTATGGTGACATGTAATTAAAAGGATGGATAGAATAATGAATATGGTTGTACCATATTTATAATAACATCACAATATATAGAATATACTAGAGTTATTATTTTATAATGGAAATAACAAAGAAAGAGGAAGTGGAAGAAGAAAGGAACTTGAAAGAGGTGATGAAATACCTCTTCTTCGGGTTCTTCCTTTTGATTTGATCAAAAGGGCTCCTTATGTTGGCTTTATAACAAAAGGAAGGCCTCTAGGTTGAATTTAGGAAAGTTGATAGGGTATTTGGGCAGGGGTTGGATGAGCCAAATGGCTTTGAAGATGTGAATTAGAGAGAAGGGGGAGTACCCTTTTATAAGGGGAGTGAGGGGCACCTTAGGAAAATCTAGAAATATTATTTTATAATAAAATAGTTTTCAGTTTATAATGGCTCAAAAGTGGATTATTTAAATTATAAGGTAGGTATGGGTCGCAATTTACTCAACCAATAGGTCTTATATGAGTTTGGGTCACTACATTAACTTTATCTTTTAGATTTAACTCTTAGTTAAATAGTTTGACATTTACCATGTCTCTTTGTATTTTTATAATATATGGTTAATAAACATATTATACACTTCCAAGAGAACCCCAAGTGGTTCATTAATGATACACATATCTTTATATAAGTCTTTTGGCCGAACTGTATATCTTTAGGAATAGAATATCAATTAATAATATAATATTTGTTTTAAAAACACTTTTATGTCAATTTTGACACTATTTTGTATTTTGTTTTTGCTAAATTCATAACAGAATTATTACTTCAAAAAAAATTCATCTAACCAACCTTAATATTCCATATTAAACTATAAAATTATTGGAATTCATAAAAGTCTCAAATTAAATTTATTTGGATATTTATAATATCAATTATTTTAATATTTCATTAATTAGGAAATTACTGAAACATCATTGTGTCATAAATAAATTAAATTATTTAATGTCTAAAAAATATAAATAAAATACCATTATGTAGGAAATATTTTGATCTTTGTAATTAATTTTTATAGTTGAATTTATCTTATGTTTAACCATATATTAAAAATGTTTTTGTTATTAAACTTTTGATTTTAACTCTTTTAACTCTTCTTTAAATAAAATAATAATAAGTGTCCTAATCTAATCCAAGGGAACCTAAATGACCATATTTTATTTCTAAGGTTGTTTTTGGTCGAATTATACTTATTTAATAGAATTAGTACATTTGTTAGGGTAATAATAATATCATTTTTACCCTTAATTACCCTATTTACTTTTAACCGTGCTAAATAAAAGTAAAAAGTTACTATTCACCAAAAATTATTTTTATCTTATTTAACCACATTTTACTCCTTGATATTAACCGTGTCTCTCAGATTTTCGAAATTCCATTTATAGGAGCGGTGAAATTTAGTTTTATGCGAATTTGCAAATTCTCATAGGAGGTTGGTAAAAAACGGTGAAAAGTTCAATAAAATTTTTATATATATAAAATTATTATAAACTGATTCCAATGAATTAAATTGAACTTATATAGGTATTATATATCTATTTTGACCTAAAATAAATTTAAATAAAATAAATAATTATTTAAATAAAAATTCGGTTTTAAACTATAACTCAGTGTTTTTCACTATTCATTATAAATTGAAAGTTTTCAGAAAAATACCAATAATTCACCCTAAGCTAATTTCGATATTACGAATCCAAAAATGAAGTCCATTTTGAAAGATAAAATTTGTAAAATTTCAAAAAGTGGGTATTACTATTCATAACTGCTACATTGATTGGTCGCGGTGTGTTAGAATCTCGATGTTGCGTACAATGCAAGCTATTGTATTATTCAAAGAGAAACATACCGTGGAAGCCTGGGGTGTTACATTCTACCCTACTTAAAATAATTTATTCCTTGAAATTTCTAGAGTATTACTGCATAAAAAGACTCAGGTGGTTCTTCATCATAAGTTCCTCAGGTTCCCATGTTGCCTCTTCCATCTTAATGTTTCTCTATAGAACTTTTACCAGACGAGTCGTTCGGTTTCTCAATACTTGTTCTCTCGTATCAAGAATCCTGACGAGATCTTCATAATAAGATAGATTGGGTTCTAGTTCTAATTCCTCATAGGTGAGTACATGCGTTGGGTCAGGCATGTATTTTCCCAACAGTGATATGTGTAACACATCATGATCTTTGGAAAGATTTGGTGGCATTGCCAAATGGTAAGCTACAACCCCAATTTGTTCTAGAATTTTAAAAGGTCTGATGTACCTGGTACTCAATTTTCCTTTCTTACCGAAATGTATAACACGCTTCCATGGAGACACCTTCCAAAAAACATGATCTCCTACCTGAAATTATAAATCCTTCCTTCGGTTATCGACATTGTAACAGCCCAAGATTTTATATTCTTTTTAATTTTATTAATGTCTTGTGTTGTACGCTACACCAAAAGGAGCTTGCACAACACACATCCTTGACTTGCCTTGCATTACACGCAATCGCGACCTTCCTCGATAGCGTGTGTAATACGCAATACTGAGTTTCATTAAACAACGATATGCTATTAAAATATTATTAAAACTAGCCGTTATGAATAGTAATAACCACTTTTTAAAATTCTATAAATCTTATTTTTCAAAATGAACTTCATTTTTGGATTCGGAGAATCGAATTTAGCCTAAGGTGAAATTTTGGTACTTTTCGGATAACATTCATATTCTGATGAATAGTGAAAATTACTAAATTATAATTAAAAACAACTTTTTTAATCGAAATAATTAATAGTGATAAATCATTAATTTGAGTGGTTTTAAAGTGTATTTAGAATATATTTTTACAATTTAATACAATGTTGGTCATTGGATGTAATTGCACATTTAAACCAGACATAAACAAGTGTCAATCTTTTGATAGATATTGTTTCTTAAAAACACGCTATTTGTTTTAACAGCGGGATTTAATTATAAAATTAATTAATGCAACTTTTATGTTATGAATTTGGTAAAATAGACTTCATTTTTGAATTCGGAATATGAAATATAGCTTGGGATGAAATTTTGGCATTATTCTGAAAAACATCAATTTTTGATGAATAGTGAAACTACTAAGTGGTAGGGTAAAAACTGAATTTTGCATAAAACTTAATTTTACCGCTTCTGTGAATGGAATTTCAAAAATCCGAGAGACACGGTTAATATCAAGGACTAAAATGTGGTTCAATGAGATGAAAATAATTTTTTGGTGAATAGTAACTTTTTACTTTTTTTACCGCGGTTAATAGTAAATAGGGTAACTAAGGGTAAATATGATATCACTATTACCCTAACACATGTCCTAATTCTATTGGACAAGTGTAATTCGACCAAAAACAAACTTAGGAATAAAATATGACCATTTAGGCCCACTTGGATTAGATTAGGACATTTATTATTAATTTATTTAATGAAGGGTTAAAATAGCAAAAATCAAAGTTTAATAAGTAAATAATTTTTAATATGGGGTTATACATAAGATAAATTCGATTGTAAATATTCATTAGAAAGCTAAAAAGATTTCCTACATGATGGTATTTTATTTGTAATTTTTAGACATCAAATAATTTAATTTATTTATGACACAACGATGATACAGTAATTATCTTATTAATGAAATATTGACATAATTGATGTTATAAACACCAAAATAAATATAATTTGAAAATTTTTATGAATTCCACTAATTTTCTAGGTTACCATGATATATTAATGTTGATTTAATCAACTTGGTTCGAACATTTAATTCTGTTATGACTTTCACAAAAATCATATATCAAATAGTGTCAAAATTGACACAAAATAGTTTTTAAATCAAATATTATATTATTAATTGTTATTTTATTCCTAAAAATCTAAGGTTCGGCCAAATGACTTAGATAAGGATATATATAATAAACAATTTGGGGTTCGTTTGGCATGTTATAGTAAGTGTATTAACCATATAGTGAAAGAAAACAAAAAGACACGGTAAATGTTAAATTATTTAACTTAGAGTTAAATCTAATTGATAAGGTTAAAATAATATCCTAAACTTGTCTAAATTCTATTGGTTGATAGGATTTCGACCCATCCCCACTTTAGCTTCGAAATAATACCCTTTGGAACCATTATAAACCGATTTTGACTTTAATATAAAATAATATTTTGAGGTATTCCTAAGATGCCCCTCTCCTCCCCTATAAAAGGACACCTCCCCCCCCTCCTCCTCACACCAATTTGAGCACTCAAGATCGGCAAACCCCTGCCAATTTCTCCTCTCCACTTCCCTAGCAACATCCTAGAGGTTCGGGTCTTCCTCAAAGACCAATTTTAGTGCCTTAAGAGGAGGTCTCAAAGAGGCACTTCAAAGAAGAGGTAATTACCGTTACCAATTCTTTCATCTTTATTTCTTCTTGCACTTCTTCTTCTTAGGTTGTTTCATTATGAAGTAATAACATCAGTATCACTCATATACTGATATGTTATTATAAGTATGAAACAACCCTATTTCACCATCTATCCATCCTACGGAAAAAGAAATCACCGCGCGTGCGTACGTACGGAATACCGTCTCCACGCCGTGGTGTAATCTATTTTCCACCACCACCTTACATGGATGGGTATAATGGTGTAAAGAATAACTATACATAGTTATTACAACATCATATTGATTCTGATATATTTTATAATACACTCCAATTCAATTCAATATTTATATAAATGATATCATCGCTCGTGCGTACGTACGGAATACCGTCTCCACGACGCGATGAGATTCATTCTCCATGTTAACCATTTAAGAATGATTATAATGTATATATAAGAAATAATAATGAAATATATGACATTATAAATCTACTGGATTTATGTATATATATACATATGTATTTCATCTACTTACTTCCATTTCAAGACAATAAGGAAAGGAAAACAGCGTTCATGCGTACGTACGGACTACCGTCTCCATGAACGGTGTTTTTCATTTTATTTATCTACCTATTATATATATATATATATACTGAATATATATGATATATAAATCATATTTTTTATTCTGGAAGTAAGTAAATCATGATATAAGTAATAATGATGTCAAGAACAACAAGTCAAAACACCTACGATAAATGAAACGATTTTACCCAAAACGCTTCTTTAACATGGAATTTACAAAAGAACGGGTAATATAATGTCATAAGTGAACCATATATGATATCATAACAATGAATATGATTCTGTAATAAGTCAATAACATGATTTAAATCATTATACAGGAGGTTCGGACACTTACAAAGCAAGTCGGACCTAAGGTAAGGGAAATATCACAATCTCATTTTTATCCGAGATTGTTTATTCGTAAGTATTTACTGGGGTGTATTTTATCATCCACATCCATGTTCCCTCAATATGTAATATTGTTTTCATCCACTTACAATAGTTTAAATCCAATTTTTCCCTTAGGTGAGTTTTTAGTAAAGAATATGAAAGGAATCTTTTGTCGTTTTTCCGTACGAGGTACTTTTTGACTTTTCCGACAAAAGTACGAAGAATGTTTTTTTTAACTTATACGGCACGAACGGATTTTTACGGTTTTATAAAGCCTTATTTTCATGAACCTTCCTCCAAAATATTTCATGACTATTTTTAATAAAATCTCTTTCTTTTAAAATTGTATGATGTTTTGTGAAAAGAAATTGATTTTGAAGAAGAAAGGATATTTTCCTCAAGAATTCATTTCAAGTGTCTTATCAAAATTATTTTCCATCTAAGATAATAAAGGGTTATGTTTCTATCCATATTTTTACATTGATTTGACTATGTTGTGATGGAATTATGTTTATGAATTCCTTTATCTTATATGAATGGTTTTATGATGTCATGTTGTTTAAGAATCCCATTTTTATTACATGGGTGATGCAATGATGTATGATTTATGATTTTGTGGCACACATAAGAAAGGATTCATTAAGAGATGGGTGGGACATATATCTCCCTCCAATGCATTGGGTAAAGATTTTATATCTCATGAGATAGACATGGCTGGAATGGTAGGTTATACCGGTTCAGTGAAACAGGACTGAAACGAGGATTACTCGATTCAGAAAGGGACTTTGTCCACTAAGATAGTCTTGGCAATGAGTCTTGACTAACAAGAAATGATTCTCTATGATTATGTGTGTATGCCACAAAGTTTCATGTTTTAAGTTATGATTATTGGGATTACATTTCACTTCTATGATTTATCCCATGTTATGAAATTATGATCTCTTTTGCAGGTTAAGATTTCCAAAAGCTATGTTCTTATGTATATGATGTGATTGATATTTCTTTTGTTTACCCTTACTAAGCATTTGAGCTCACCCTTTTATGTTTTCTTTTCCCCAGGATATAAAGAAAGGTTTTAGGTAAAAAAAAGGGATGACCTTTATGGGAGATATTGAAGAACTTTCACCACGATTAGAAGATTACGTTCCGAGTTTCCAAAGACACTAAACTATTACGATCCTTTAGTGTGTGTTTTTGTTATGTATTAAGTATTCCGCAAATGTAATGTAATGTCCATGTACGTCAGGCTTCGGGTCTCTACAGTTGGTATCAGAGGAAAGGTTTAGTCAACCTTTGGAAACTAGGATGCGAAAACGTTAGTGAGATCCCTAGAGATATTTCTAAGGTATGTCTAGGGATTTTCCTAGGGATAAGTATACGTATAGGTTATAGTAATAGAATTACGCTAACGATCATAGAATTAAACCTAAGATGTTGGATATTGAAGGTACTCCCCCTTTATTATGTTGTTTTCCCTAGCATGATTTTTGCCTCTCACACTATTCTTTTTGGGTTTTAGACGATGGCTGGAACCCGAAGGAACCGTGTTGATCAATACAATGGACAATGCAATGATTGCCCTCCTGAACAAACAAATGTTATGGGAGATGGAGTGCAAAATCTTATTGCTATACTTACACAAGCTATGAATCATTCTGGACTTCCAAATGAGCAGAGAAGGGAACAATATTCTATTGAGTCCTTCATGAGGCAACGTCCACCTTCTTTCAGTGGGTCTTCTGATCCACTTGTGGCTGAAAAATGGATCAGTACTACTGAAAAGATATTTTCAGTTCTTCAATGTTCTGAACATGATAAAGTCATCTTAGCAGTATATCGTTTGGAAGGTGAAGCTGATCAATGGTGGAATCTTATCAAGAATACGAGGCCAAGAGATGAAATTGAGTCCATGGAATGGGACGAGTTCAAGAACTTGTTTTTCAATAAGTACTTCCCTCGTATTCTTCGAACAAAGATGGAGAAAGAATTTCTTGAACTGAAGCAAAGGGACGATGAATCTGTTGGTACCTATGAAGCAAATTTTACAAGACTTGCAAGGTATGCTTCTGGAATTATCATCCAACCTGAAAGTAAAGTTGATCGATTTTTCTGTGGCTTAAAACCAAGTCTTCGAAGGGCATTAGATATAAGAGACTTCGGTAGCTATGAAGAAATTGTGCGTTGTGCTATCAAGGTAGAAATGGAAGTTGGTGTTACATATCCATCTCATGGTTTTGACAAGAAACGAAAGATGGAGTTCAAGGAGAAATCTCAGAATAATGGTGAAAAGAAGATGAATGTTTCCTTATGCACAAAGTGTGGAAAGAAGCATGGTGGAGATTGTCTAAAAGGGACTAGAAAATGTTTTAAGTGTGGAAAAGAAGGTCATCGAGCAGCTGAGTGTCGAAGTAATGGAAAAAGGGTTTCTAATGATGTGAATAAAGCAAACACTGCAGAGAACGCACCGCCAACACTTCAATGCTTCAAGTGCAAGGAAATGGGGCATTATGCTAATAATTGCCCTAATCCAAGGGTTAGTGATGATCAACATGAGCAACCACTGAAGGCAAAGGACAAAGGGAAATCACATGCGATCACTATTGGCAATGTTGAATATGACAACGATGTGGTGGAATGATTAAGTGTTTATGTAATCGGATTCCAAAATAATGTTGTATCATTGAGTATTGCAATATTTATTGATGTGGTATTCAAAGTGATTGAGATATTTTTTGGAAATAAGATGATATGCGCATAATGAAGACAAGAAAATGAAATGTTTAATAGTATTCATGAGCTCATGATTGATATAAGGACTAAGTGATATCATGGTTTGAGTATATAGAATTTTGAGGATTTTGGTATGTGGAAAGTGTTAACTTTTAACTGCACTCATGTTTTCACTAAGGTATTCAAGAGAATACACGATTAAGGACTTTGAATGTTTGGGATGTGACCAACAAGACATATCTTATGATATGTGGGGATCAACGACAGTATTAAATATCTGGTAATCGATGTCACTATATTATGAGAGTGGACTGCAGTATTATGTATAAGCCTAAAGATTAGACTGAATTATGTTGGACATAAGTTAGTATTGTTTAAGGATAGAATATTTTCGATATTATTGATGGGATGTTATAGTGACGTAGTTTTAGAAAAAGGACAACCTGCAGGACGGGCGACAACCCATCGCTTCGGACAAGGCTGTAGGAATCGAACCCACAACCAAAGTGCGACTGGCCTTTATCGCCTACCACTGGCCTACAGGAAGTCCCTGTTTAGTAGAAATTAGTTTTATTATATTAAGCAGTATGATATATGAAGTATAAGTCCATTTTAGGAACTATATATGATTAATCTCACTATAGAATGACTTATGTATATTTAATAACTTTTGCTAACATTTTGTTTGAGACAGATGGAATGACCCGTCATTCTATCGCATGATCTGCTAACACTTCACGAATAACAAATTCAACTTCATTTATTTAAGAGATGAATTAGAAATTGTTCAAGGCACGAACAAAAGTGAGATTGTACCAAAATAAAGTAAGTATTTATTCTAAGCAAATTTTCAACTTTAGGGAAATGATCTTGAAAACCAAAAAAAATGTTGTCCTAGTGATCTTATACCTGATGAATCAGATGGTACCTTATATCATCACAAATCTATGGATTTGTGATTACTAGCTTTTCCATAGCCATGTTCTCTACCACTCTCCATCAGAACATGATGGTTAGATTTCTTTTCCCTATCCATATTTTCACCTATGTGGAAACCCAGTGATTAGTTTATTTGGGTAATCGTTACATTTCATACTTTAGTTTTTAAAGACAAGTTTTGGTATTCCCTTTTACGATGTGGGTTTATATTAAAGAAACTTTCAAATAGTAAACCATTTATAACCCCGACGAATTTCGAGGTCGAAATTCATTTTAAGGGGGGTAGAATGTAACAGCCCAAGATTTTATATTCTTTTTAATTTTATTAATGTCTTGTGTTGTACGCTACACCAAAAGGAGCTTGCACAACACACATCCTTGACTTGCCTTGCATTACACGCAATCGCGACCTTCCTCGATAGCGTGTGTAATACGCAATACTGAGTTTCATTAAACAACGATATGCTATTAAAATATTATTAAAACTAGCCGTTATGAATAGTAATAACCACTTTTTAAAATTCTATAAATCTTATTTTTCAAAATTAACTTCATTTTTGGATTCGGAGTATCGAATTTAGCCTAAGGTGAAATTTTGGTACTTTTCGGATAACTTTCATATTCTGATGAATAGTGAAAATTACGAAATTATAATTAAAAACAACTTTTTTAATCGAAATAATTAATAGTGATAAATCATTAATTTGAGTGGTTTTAAAGTGTATTTAGAATATATTTTTACAATTTAATACAATGTTGGTCATTGGATGTAATTGCACATTTAAACCAGACATAAACAAGTGTCAATCTTTTGATAGATATTGTTTCTTAAAAACACGCTATTTGTTTTAACAGCGGGATTTAATTATAAAATTAATTAATGCAACTTTTATGTTATGAATTTGGTAAAATAGACTTCATTTTTGAATTCGGAATATGAAATATAGCTTGGGATGAAATTTTGGCATTATTCTGAAAAACATCAATTTTTGATGAATAGTGAAACTACTAAGTGGTAGGGTAAAAACTGAATTTTGCATAAAACTTAATTTTACCGCTTCTGTGAATGGAATTTCAAAAATCCGAGAGACACGGTTAATATCAAGGACTAAAATGTGGTTCAATGAGATGAAAATAATTTTTTGGTGAATAATAACTTTTTACTTTTTTTACCGCGGTTAATAGTAAATAGGGTAACTAAGGGTAAATATGATATCACTATTACCCTAACACATGTCCTAATTCTATTGGACAAGTGTAATTCGACCAAAAACAAACTTAGGAATAAAATATGACCATTTAGCCCCACTTGGATTAGATTAGGACATTTATTATTAATTTATTTAAAGAAGGGTTAAAATAGCAAAAATCAAAGTTTAATAAGTAAATAATTTTTAATATGGGGTTATACATAAGATAAATTCGATTGTAAATATTCATTAGAAAGCTAAAAAGATTTCCTACATGATGGTATTTTATTTGTAATTTTTAGACATCAAATAATTTAATTTATTTATGACACAACGATGATGCAGTAATTATCTTATTAATGAAATATTGACATAATTGATGTTATAAACACAAAAATAAATATAATTTGAAAATTTTTATGAATTCCACTAATTTTCTAGGTTACCATGATATATTAATGTTGATTTAATCAACTTGGTTCGAACATTTAATTCTGTTATGACTTTCACAAAAATCATATATCAAATAGTGTCAAAATTGACACAAAATAGTTTTTAAATCAAATATTATATTATTAATTGTTATTTTATTCCTAAAAATCCAAGGTTCGGCCAAATGACTTAGATAAGGATATATATAATAAACAATTTGGGGTTCTTTTGGCATGTTATAGTAAGTGTATTAACCATATAGTGAAAGAAAACAAAAAGACACGGTAAATGTTAAATTATTTAACTTAGAGTTAAATCTAATTGATAAGGTTAAAATAATATCCTAAACTTGTCTAAATTCTATTGGTTGATAGGATTTCGACCCATCCCCACTTTAGCTTCGAAATAATACCCTTTGGAACCATTATAAACCGATTTTGACTTTAATATAAAATAATATTTTGAGGTATTCCTAAGATGCCCCTCTCCTCCCCTATAAAAGGACACCTCCTCCCCCTCCTCCTCACACCAATTTGAGCACTCAAGATCGGCCAACCCCTGCCAATTTCTCCTCTCCACTTCCCTAGCAACATCCTAGAGGTTCTGGTCTTCCTCAAAGACCAATTTTAGTGCCCTAAGAGGAGGTCTCAAAGAGGCACTTCAAAGAAGAGGTAATTACCGTTACCAATTCTTTCATCTTTATTTCTTCTTCCACTTCTTCTTCTTAGGTTGTTTCATTATGAAGTAATAACATCAGTATCACTCATATACTGATATGTTATTATAAGTATGAAACAACCCTATTTCACCATCTATCCATCCTACGGAAAAAGAAATCACCGCGCGTGCGTACGTACGGAATACCGTCTCCACGCCGTGGTGTAATCTATTTTCCACCACCACCTTACATGGATGGGTATAATGGTGTAAAGAATAACTATACATAGTTATTACAACATCATATTGATTCTGATATATTGTATAATACACTCCAATTCAATTCAATATTTATATAAATGATATCATCGCTCGTGCGTACGTACGGAATACCGTCTCCACGACGCGATGAGATTCATTCTCCATGTTAACCATTTAAGAATGATTATAATGTATATATAAGAAATAATAATGAAATATATGACATTATAAAGCTACTGGATTTATGTATATATATACATATGTATGTCATCTACTTACTTCCATTTCAAGACAATAAGGAAAGGAAAACAGCGTTCATGCGTACGTACGGACTACCGTCTCCATGAACGGTGTTTTTCATTTTATTTATCTACCTATTATATATATATATATATACTGAATATATATGATATATAAATCATATTTTATATTCTGGAAGTAAGTAAATCATGATATAAGTAATAATGATGTCAAGAACAACAAGTCAAAACACCTACGATAAATGAAACGATTTTACCCAAAACGCTTCTTTAACATGGAATTTACAAAAGAACGGGTAATATAATGTCATAAGTGAACCATATATGATATCATAACAATGAATATGATTCTGTAATAAGTCAATAACATGATTTAAATCATTATACAGGAGGTTCGGACACTTACAAAGCAAGTCGGACCTAAGGTAAGGGAAATATCACAATCTCATTTTTATCCGAGATTGTTTATTCGTAAGTATTTACTGGGGTGTATTTTATCATCCACATCCATGTTCTCTCAATATGTAATATTGTTTCCATCCACTTACAATAGTTTAAATCCAATTTTTCCCTTAGGTGAGTTTTTAGTAAAGAATATGAAAGGAATCTTTTGTCGTTTTTCCGTACGAGGTACTTTTTGACTTTTCCGACAAAAGTACGAAGAATGTTTTTTTTAACTTATACGGCACGAACGGATTTTTACGGTTTTATAAAGCCTTATTTTCATGAACCTTCCTCCAAAATATTTCATGACTATTTTTAATAAAATCTTTTTCTTTTAAAATTGTATTATGTTTTGTGAAAAGAAATTGATTTTGAAGAAGAAAGGATATTTTCCTCAAGAATTCATTTCAAGTGTCTTATCAAAATTATTTTCCATCTAAGATAATAAAGGGTTCTGTTTCTATCCATATTTTTACATTGATTTGACTATGTTGTGATGGAATTATGTTTATGAATTCCTTTATCTTATATGAATGGTTTTATGATGTCATGTTGTTTAAGAATCCCATTTTTATTACATGGGTGATGCAATGATGTATGATTTATGATTTTGTGGCACACATAAGAAAGGATTCATTAAGAGATGGGTGGGACCTATATCTCCCTCCAATGCATTGGGTAAAGATTTTATATCTCATGAGATAGACATGGCTGGAATGGTAGGTTATACCGGTTCAGTGAAACAGGACTGAAACGAGGATTACTCGATTCAGAAAGGGACTTTGTCCACTAAGATAGTCTTGGCAATGAGTCTTGACTAACAAGAAATGATTCTCTATGATTATGTGTGTATGCCACAAAGTTTCATGTTTTAAGTTATGATTATTGGGATTACATTTCACTTCTATGATTTATCCCATGTTATGAAATTATGATCTCTTTTGCAGGTTAAGATTTCCAAAAGCTATGTTCTTATGTATATGATGTGATTGATATTTCTTTTGTTTACCCTTACTGAGCATTTGAGCTCACCCTTTTATGTTTTCTTTTCCCCAGGATATAAAGAAAGGTTTTAGGTAAAAAAAAGGGATGACCTTTATGGGAGATATTGAAGAACTTTCACCACGATTAGAAGATTACGTTCCGAGTTTCCAAAGACACTAAACTATTAAGATCCTTTAGTGTGTGTTTTTGTTATGTATTAAGTATTCCGCAAATGTAATGTAATGTCCATGTACGTCAGGCTTCGGGTCTCTACAGACATAGCTCTTCTACGTACTTTTAGCTGCTTTGATGTGGTTTTGGATTACCTTTACCTTTTCTACTGTTTCCTCCATAAGTTCTGGGCCTACGAGTTTTTGTTCACCAACATCATCCCAACAGGTTGGTGTGCGACATCTCTTTCCATATAACGCTTTATATGGTACCATCTGAATAATTTAATGGAAGCTATTGTTATATGAAAATTATACCAGAGTTAAATATTTATCCCACATACTTGGAAAGTCAAGTGAGAAAGATCTCAACATGTCCTCTAAGGTTTGAATAGTACATTCTGATTGTCCATAAGTTTGAGGGTGGTCGGCAGTGCTCAAACGAAGTTCAGTATCCAAGGCTTTCTGAAGACTTTTCCAAAATTTTGATGTAAAACGGGGATCACGATCAGAAACAATCGATAATGGTACTCTATGAAGTCTTACAACTTCATTAATATATAGTATTGCTAATTTTTCAAGTGGTAAATCTTCTCTTATAGTAAGAAAATGTGCTGACTTGGTAAGATGATCAACAATAACCCATATTGCATCGTTCCTTCTAGGAGTCTTTGGTAGTCCCATGACAAAGTCCATCATAATATAATCCCATTTTCACTCAAGTATGGGAAGAGGTTTCATGACTCCTCCAAGATGTTTCCTTCCATCTTTCACTTGTTGAAAAACCATACATCTTGACACTAAATCAGCAATCTCCGTCTCCATGTTTTTCCACCAAAAACGTTCCTTTAAATCTATATACATCTTAGTGCTACCAGGGTGTATAGAGAAGTTGGAACTATGAGCATCATATAACAATTCCATTTTTAGATCAGGTATATCGGGAACACAAAGTCTCTTCCCAAATTTAAAAATTCCATATTCATACACAAATTCACTCAATCTCCCGTTATTCACAGCTTTAATCATTTTTTGAAACTCCTCATCATCAACTTGAGAACTTTGTATCCTTTCTAGTAAAGATGTTTTGGAAACCATTTGAAAAAGTATTTTTGTTTCACCTTCCATGGTGATTACCATATCCATCTTTACTATATCCATGTATATAGGATCCTTTTCAACTCTCATATTGTTCAAAACTCCATGATCTTTTCTGCTCAAAGCATCTGCCACCATATTTTCCTTCCCCGAGTGGTAGTGTATCGTACAATCATAGTCCTTGAGCAGTTCAAGCCATCTCCTTTGCCTCATGTTGAATTATTTATGTGAGAAAATATACTTCAAACTTTTGTGATCAGTATAAATATCACATTTCTCACCATAGAGATAGTGTCTCCAAATGTTCAAAGAAAATATTACAACTGCTAACTCAAGATCATGAGTAGGATAGTTTTTCTCATGAATTTTTAACTGTCGTGATGCATAGGTGTTGATGCTCCTTTTTCGTCACAGAGTCTAAATGAAATGAAAAGGGAAATACCTCAAACAAAGAAGTTTCATCCTTTGAATAAACATCAAAAAAAGAGAAAGGGATGAACAAGTAGAACATTGCCCATAGGTCACGCAAGTTCCACCATGGTCGCGCAAGTACACTTGTGCACCGCCTAGTGGTCGCACAGGTGACTTGCGTGCCCTCTTTGAAGATCACCCAGGGTCTTCTCCAGCCTATAAATACCCCCAGTGGGCCCCCCATTTGAACATGATATTTTCTAGAATTCAGATACAGAGCTCTGAATGCCCATGTCTGTTCTTCAAGTCTTCTGAACACTTCTAAGGTAATTCTTTACCTAGAATGGAAGGTCTAAACAAGAGGAATAAGGTCTAAGTGTTAGAATTCATTAACACTTGCACACCTAAGTGTTTTACCATTAAGGGAAATGGAAACACTTGCGCGCCTCCTTACCTACTCATTGAAACTTGCGCGCCACTCTTCTGGAAGTACATCGGGATAATTTTAGAGTCTTTGGTCAAGGATCGCCCAAGTATTACCCTACTGGTTAACCATCACCCAAGTATATTGGTGTCACACAAGTATACTTGTGCGACCAAGACTTGAGCGCCCATGCAATACTTACGCGACCCCCCTGGACTTGTGCACCCTTCTATTTTTGGGTGCCCTTCCGGCCAATTTCACGTCTCTTATGACATTCCACCTCTCATATTCAAGATTCAGTATTCAAGACACTTGTCAAAGCCATTTATGGCATGTTTTCTTGATTTACTTCCTTATCTGAAAGGAATTCTTTGGAACATCTCTCAAAACCTAGTGATTTACACATCTTTATGTCACTAAAGTTAGAGATTTCATTCATTCAACCTAATCCTTTAAGATGAGAGAACCCTATTCATGGGCCTCCTCTTCAGGAGTAAGCCCCAATCATAATTTCCATTAACCTGGGCCTCCTTTTCAAGAGTAAGCCCCAGTCATAATTTCCCTTAACCTCGGCCTCCTTTTCAGGAGTAAGCCCTAGTCTTAATTTATCTTAACTAGTCTTAATTTACTTTTGATTTGAGTTTTATTTTCAGGAATAAAATCCAATCATAAGTCCCCTCCTAATTTGGGCATCTTTCTTGGGAGTAATCCCCAAGTTAGAGTATCCAAATCTCCATAAAATACATATACCTTTATGGACCCTGTTTCCAAGTTTCTTCCTTGAATTAAATCCTAATCTTCATTTATCTCAGCATTCATACATAGATAATCTCCACATTATTTCTCATGATTGCTTCTTTCATGGCACAATTGTCTGGTTTTACCAATACCTCTTGTTTCTCACACCGAGCATGACTCACGTGAGCTTAAAGTGTAAAAGTAATTATGACATCTTTCTTTGATCCATCAATCATACATAAACCTCATACTTCCTTACTCAAACTATGTGGGTTATGATTCCTTCTCTAAACAAGGATACGTAGGTAGCCCATATGCGGGTGCGATCCCAACTCTGAAATAATCTATGTCCTTCTGAATGATAATAAACTTCAAGTGCCCCGCTGAGTGGCTTTAAAACCAGCATGGTTATCATAATAACTAAGATACTTCTATATAATATCTTAAAGGATACCATTGACTAATAATCTCTAAAAAAACAGATGATTTATTATCGATGAAGAACCTCAAATACATATAAAAGATTCTATAAATTTCATACATATTTATCATTGATTGTCAGATCTAAAGGAAATCTCATTCTAATACTTGGTAATGTAATAAGGATTCCCGAACATAACTTAAATCTATAAAGAGAGTCCCGAAGTAGACAATAATCCCCCTAAAAAAGGTGTGATCAGTCCAACATCCCATTATCTCGACCAATGCAAATTCCTAAGCCTCATTAGTGCATAACTAATGAGCACCTACCTTTAGAAAGTAGGTCCAAATGAATATGGAATCATTGGATATTTCTGGTTCTACGAACAAACCTGTTAGAAACCACTTGGAATGTTTGAACGTTAAACCAACAAGGTCATTCCCAATTTTAGAGGGAAAAAAATGGTTAACCCGACGTGAATCCTTAACCAAGTTAAAATGATATTTTACCTACTTGTTAGGCCCCTATTTAAAACTCAATGAGAGGGCCAATAAGAAAATCAATAACATATGTGTTTATCCAAAAGATGTAGTGGATGGACTTATCTTGATTACTTCTGTTATATCAAACAGGCACTCTTTTCCAAGATCTTATACTTTTTAGAAATGGCTTCTCTCAAGTTTACACCCGTGAATACTTCTGCTGTGAATGCCTCTGCTGTTACTCCTGCTGGATCGTCGTCCGCTCTGAGGACGATATCACCTACTCAGCGTCTTAAACGATGGGTATCAAATGAACTGGTTATGGAGTACCATCAACATGGTACCATTCCAACATTGGAGGCTGCTCGACAGGCCCTCCATGTGAACAATTCACCCTGGTCGTCCGGACAGCGATGACCAGTCATCAAGAAGCAGGTGGTTCCAACCACCTTTTCAACCGTTTCAGGTCGTTATCCCCGGAACACAATCACCAGTCCCTCCCATATTCTAGGGAGGTGAATGAGTAGGCCCTTCAGGGACTTAATTCAAAGAGACATGAGTCCTTACTAAGGGCTCCCATCAACAATCACCACCAGACTCGTGTGGAAGTGCACCCTCAACATGATGAGGGTATCGACTCCAGGCGTTCGGCTCAGGTTCCTCGAACCTGAGTAGGCAAGATGTATCACCAGAGGCAAAATCTGGTCAACAGTGAGTAGGTTCTAATATCTGCTATCTCCAGAGAAGTCCACTAACCTAACTTGGTGGTAAGCAACGAGCGAGCACACACACCCGTCCATTTTAATTCTGCTGTCCAGCAGACTCATCTGACAGCATCATGCCAATCCCACCAGGAAATTCCGGCGGAGTACTATAGACAGGAACATACACCTGTTTATAAATTATCAGCTAGTCAGCAGGCTCGTCTGACTAAATATGATGGAGCTCATCAACCACGTTCGTCGAAGTGCAATCAACAGGCACATACACCTGCTAGTATTGATCAAGCCTACCAACAGTCTCGTTTGGTAGCATTCAGAGAAGTCAGTTGGAAAGCTCCAGTGACAAACACGAGGCAGACTCAACTCTCTGCCCCCACACTTGAGTACTGTCAGGAATCACTGATAGGAAAAGGAGGACAGGAGAAGGAACATACACCTACTCTAAGCACAGAATGGACATATATCCCCATTACGGCAGCTGAAGTCACCAAGCATATTCTATCAATGGTGAAAGAGAACAAGAAAATCCCTGCTCATATTCTGGATGCTTTCCAGGATATTATAACAGATTCAGTAGCATCTAAGGGAAAGACACATAAATCTATCCCTACTAGTGGAGTAACACATCAATAGTTCACTCCGGAACAGACACACACATCTATTCCAGTCCAAGAGGGATGTAGGGCGTACTCCCCCATATCATACAGACAATGAAGTCAGGCACATACTTCTGGTTTGAGTGGAGATAATCACCCTAACCTGATCATTTCTCCTGAGTAGGCACATACACCTGCCAACTTGAGTAAGAAGGAATCTAAGAAGAAGACCTGCCCAATACAGTCAAGAAATCAAGGGCCAATCTGTAACAAGGACTTACTCGATGCTAGAGTTCTTGAAGCCCTCAAACAATTATCTGTTGGAATTCAAGATTCTACTAACTCATTTCCCAATAGTGGGAACATTAATTCCGAAGGTCTTCAATAGACACTTCCTCATGAAGGCTTGCTTTATGACAGTTCGGTCGATCTTGAATTTTCATCTTTAGATGAGAACTAAAATAACCCTCTGTGTGGCCAGAAGACCAAGGAGCAAGAGATATCATCTTTTGCTGTAACCCATTATGGTGGTCCTCCCCATGATGATGAATTTCGTTGCGAATGTCCTCTCTGTAGTAGTGATGCACATTGCCCGAAAAATGCTCTAGTGGACAATGTAGTGCCGATAAATCCCTCTTATCTTGAGGCACTTGCAAATGAGAAACCAGTCATGTCTGCTTCTTTACCATCAGCAAGTGAAATACTTTCTCAATCAGAAGATAGCCTGGGGCGTAGGTCTTTCTCCGAATCACCCCTGGGTCATTTATCTTCTAGTTTGATCAGTGGATTCTCTACCAGTCTTGTTGAATCCGATGAAGCAACAAGAAAGCACCAGATCTGGTCAAATCAGGTATAATAATGTTCATTTAATGATAAAGAGGAAGTGCTAAATATGAGAAAACAACTGGAAAAAGGTGAAGTGCCAGTTATGTTTTGGACTTTGGCTGACTCTCAGTATGACATTCCAGAGATGTTGATAGAAGATGGGATTGATGACATTCGTCTCAACATATGGAAACATCTTTTTTAGTTAAAAAAGAAAGTATTATCTTATGATGAATATGAAAATCATGTTAAGATAATAGAAGGGTTACAACGCCAAATTGACTTGGAATCTCTATCAGTCTCTCAATATCTGAAGGCTGAAAAGTAGCAGAGAACCCTTCAACGTTCATTCCTTGGCGCAATAAGAAGATTGCGCCAGTTAATTGCCAATGCCCCATCTGGTATTCATATCAGGGGATGGGGTATTCCTGGAGCACTACGTTTTACTATACTCTCCAGTTAGAAAATCCTGCCAGAGATGGTCTCATGCAATGTTATTGCCCATGGACGGCCACAATCAATTGGATTTGTTTTTAATCAAAGGTTTTCTCAAGAACATGCCTCAACTAGTTCTTCATAAAATCAAGTATATAGAGAACAAGTTGTTGAATTACTCCTACATCAATCAAACGAGAATATTGAACAGGCCTCTCGTTTGGAGAAAACACATCATCAAGTGACAGAAATGTCAGAAATCATCCAGCGTTCATATGAGCCATGTGATAAAAGTGGATACATGTTGATGCATCCAGCTAACTTCTAGAATAAAGTCTGCAAAATCAGGAGAACTTTCAAGAAAGTATCAGATATAGAATGTCAAGAACCACCCCAACTTTCTAGACTGGGGACTCTTTTAACCCAACCCTCGGAATCAACAAATAAGATTTGAGGAGTTGAGCGGCATGAACAACCCCAGTCCACCAGACTGGGGAATTTTTCAAATCATCAATCCCCTCCTCAGTGAAAGTCAGTCTTCTCTCGATTGGGGAAGAAAGCACAGGAGGAATGAAGAGCCAAATTATCAGGAGATTCCCTCCAAATTACTATTCGCCAAGAAGTTCCGGAGGGATCAAATAAAAAAAAGGCAATGTCTCGTCAGGGGAATGACAGAAGACAATATCATAGAAATGCGGATAGAGGGGATGCGATGCGTTATGCATCAATAAATGTCATTAATGTCATTGTTACTGATCCTCCAGAACATGATACTCACTCAGAGGACTCAGATGAAGATGTTTCTGCTCAAGAAGTTATACGTACAGACACAAATGAAGAAGGTGTGCATACACGAAATCAAAGGATTACCCAGAATCTTGGTGTTCCTTCAAATAATCCACTTCCCCCTCTCCAAAAGAGATCAAACAAGGGGAAGGGAAAGAATCAGGTTACATATCCTTCCTCTGTCGAAGGCCAATCGCTCTCACTAGAGAAAATATTTGTGCAACAAGAGGAAGAAATGAAGTAATTAAGGAAGATGAATGCAAAACTACTTTAGGGTAGTCTTCTTCCTAAACGTGCTAGAGTCAGTCAACCAAGGGAGTTTGTTGCAGATACTGAGATGGATCAAGAATATCCTCCTCTATCAGTACACCCTCACAGGTTTAATCATATGAGTCAAGTGAAAAAACAATCGGTGGTGCTACCATCAGTTGCAACACCAGCCACCATACCTGTCCAGACTCCAATTATTGCACCTGCCCAAGTCCAAGTTCAACCGGATGTTTCTCAAAAGTTAATAACTACCATTGAGTCATTAACAGCTCGGTTAGAGAATATGGAAGGGAAGCATGCTCAGGTTCAACCAGAAAAGAAAGCTTACTCTGAATGGGTAGATTCAATCCCTCCCCCATCAAGTTTTGGGAACCCTGTATTCCCTATTTTCAATGGATCAGGCGATCCTGAATAGCATTTGACGCATTAAGTGTTTTGTTGCAATCCTATTATGGGAACTCTGGAACAAAAAAAAGTAGTGAAACTCAGATGCTTCGTGCGAACCTTGCAAGTACCAGCTTTTGTTTGGTATACAAGCTTGCAATCCCGGTAAATTACCGGATGGGAATATCTCTGTCAACAATTCCTTCTTCAGTTCAGCTCAAATTTTCCAAAGACAACAGTTTTTTATCTTAAAACTGTAAGCAAAGGGAGAATGAAAGGGTTTCTGATTTCATTACTCGCTGGAAGGGATTAACATATTCCCTAAGCTTAGAACTCCCTCAAAAAGAACTGTTTCCAATCTGTGTGGAAAATCTGCGTGACGAATTACGCACGCTGTTGATCCCTGTGAAATACACAGGAGGGTTTCGAGACCTTACTTCAATATCTCAAAAGATTGAAGACTCTCTTACGAAGACTAAGGATAAAACTCGTGTAATTCCATCATCTCCAGGAAAGATTATGGGTAGAGAAGAGACTGCTACAGTCATGCTTAAATAGGCACCTATACCTGATTCTACTTCAAAACCTTCATTTTCCTGAAGGGCTCCAAATCCCGAGCGCCAGCAAAGGAGGCCGTTTCATCAAGATGATAAAAGAGATCAAATACAGAAAAAGTTTGATGAGTTGAAGAGTAAAGTTTATTCTTTCTGAAATTAACAAGTTCCTGGTTACTTCATTTTGGCCCTGGAGAATAATTTGGTTCAACTATCGGGGCCCAAGAGGCCAAACAAGGAAAGAGATTAAGACCATCGTAATTATTTCCCATTTCATCAGATGTTGGGGCATCCCATTCAGGAGGGTTTTGTCTTCAAGGACCTCCTGCAAAAGATGGTTGACTCAGGACAAGTTAAATTGAAAGGTTCTTCAGCTCAGGTAGCATGTGTTACTGCTAAAGATCCAGAGGAAGGAGGTGAGTGGAAAGAAGTCAACAGCAAAAATGCGTAGAAATATGATGATTTGTTGGTCAGAAAAATTATCAACCGAACTCATGCAATTTTTTGAATGAAAATAAAGAAACCAATTGTGTCTTCTACTGTAAATGCCGCAGTGAGACCTCCATCAAAAGAAAAATCCTCAAAAGGGCAGCATAATTCCAGGATAGAAGAAGAATCAGAAGAAGATGATTATGTGCCAAAGCCTAAGTTGTCTTTAACTCTGGTATATTTCATGCCATCTACTTCGAAGCCGTGGGCACCGCCCCACCAAATGGCACAACCTAAATTGGCTAGTGAGGAAGAGTCTTCATCAGATGAAGAACATATCTTCGGTTCTATTAATATGATTCATTTAACATATCCTTATTCCAGTCGTAGTTTCAATTTCGATGAGCCATAATTCCCTGTACCAAATAGAGGAATTATAGCTAGTTCCAGGGGTCTGGGATATAGAAGAAGATGTGGATATCCCAGAATCCACTATTCCAATTCTACCTATGCTAGAACTATGTATGTAGCAGAAACTCGTGGTAGAGCCCTTCAGCAAGCTCAATAAGAACAAGCAAGTTCTTCCACCAATAGAAAATTCAGTCCTAGCACAATTATTCTAGAGGATCAGTTGGGGGGTCCATATTCATCCTCTCAACAAGTAAATGGATCTAATCGTTCTAATCTTACAAAGCCAGGAATATTTCCAACTCTTATCCTGATACAAGATGCATCAACTTCCGAAGCATCAACTTCCAAGGCACCTGCTAAACCACATGTTCCTGTTGGGAAACGTAGACCTATGGATCAAAAGTATGATGTATTGAAACACCTGGCCCATGTAATGGCCATGTTATCAATTCTGGATGCTTTGAATCTGTCAAAAGATCTTCAGGAGGCACTCATAGAGGCTTTGTCAAGTCCTCAAGAGTTTGAAACTGAAATTGTTGCAGCTGAAGCCTACCATATAGAGAATAATCTTGCAGAATGCCATGTAGTGATATTTTTCACATATGAAGATGAATATGATGTCATGCATGGGCATATTAGACCTTTATACTTATCTGGAAAGGTCAATGGTGTGGACATCCGAAGAGCTTTCATTGATAATGGTTCAAGAGTCAACCTCATGCCCATTCGTACACTTCGTCGATTGGGCCTTACGGAATCTGATTTATCTCCTTCTACTATGATGTTACATGGATATGATAAAAATGAACAAGAACCAATGGGCGAGATTATACTCAGAACTCAGTTTGGAGATCTTTTATCCAATTCAGATTTCATGGTTGTTGATCAAGACTCAGGCTTCAATATCTTGCTTGGAAGACCCTGACTACATCAACATGTGGGTATCCCTTCATCATACTACCAATGTCTCAAATATTGTTTCGATGGTCAAGTTGGGACATTGTATGGTGATAAGTCCCCTTTCAAGACATGTGAATCTCAATACATTGATGCAGAATTCTATCACATGAAGGGACAGGAGAAATCCACAACAAAGGAGATTACCAATGTTAATGCTCCATATGGTTTGGAAAAGATTCCAGTAAATCCATTTGTGCATGTGAGTACAGATTATGTGTTGCCTATCAGTCAAATTGATAGGATAGACCCAAATCAAAATACTCTTATGGAAAGATCCATAATGTCAATTATGACAATCAAGCCAGACAACAAGGGAGAAATTGGTGATCCACCAGGCAATAATGAAAGCTCAAATGGAGATGTCTTCATTTCATCTGCTGAAATCCAGCAAGTCTATACTTCGCCAACCAGTCCAGAAGAAGTTATAGAAATAACAAATGTGAATGATGATGTTGATTCTCAATCCATAATCTTCTCTATATTACCCATGGAAGACCCTTCATCATCAATGGTCAGAAATGAAAGCCTCTTCTTCAAGATGTTCAAATTTTAACATCTCTTCTGATCATGGAAATTCTGCTTCATCATCTACTATGAAAGTAGAAATGGAAGAAAGAACACATGTTGAAGAAGAAGAGGAAGATCTTAGGGATTCTCCTCCAGCATTTGAAGAGGGTATCTCTACCACTGTGTATGAACTCATAGAAATAAATCTGGTTACAAAAGAAGATCCACACCCACTTTAATTAGTGCGGCCATGAATCTTGAAGAGAAAGAGATGTATATTTCCTTTTTAAAGAAAAATTGAGACATATTTTCTTGGAACTATACAGAGATTCCTGGGCATGATCCTGATGTTGCTACTCATCATTTAGGTTTACCAAAAGAACATCGAGGATTTAAGCAAGCCGCAAGAAGAACACACCCAACTTATGCTTCCAAAATTGAAGCTGAAGTGGATAATCTTATCAAAGTTAACATCGTCAGAGAAGTTCAATATCCCAAGTGGTTGGCTAATATTTTACTTGTGAAGATGAAGAATGGAAAAATTAGAGTTTGCATCTATTTCAGAGATCTTAATCGGCATTGTCTTAAGGATGATTTTCCAGTTCCAATTACAGAACTTTTAATCGATGCAACAGCTGGCTATGAAGCACTTTCCTTCATGGATGGAAATTCCGAATATAATCAAATCTGAATGGCTCCAGAAGATGAGAAATCCACAGCCTTCAGATCTCCTCAGGGTGTGTTTTGATATCGGGTAATGCCCTTTGGCTTAAAGAATACAAGTGCAACATATCAGTGCACCATGCATCGTATCTTCAAACCCTTTTTAGGGAAGTTTGTTGAATGTTATGTGGATGATTTGGTGGTCAAATCCAAACAACGTTCTAATCACTTGGCTGATTTGGAAGTCATATTCCACAATCTTCGACAGCATAATTTGAAGATGAACCCCTTAAAATGTGCTTTTGGGGTAACCTCAGGAAAATTTCTCAGCTTTGTTGTACGCCATCATGGTATTGAAGTAGATCCTGAGAAGACCAAGTCAATCCTTGGTATTTCACCTCCTCTAAATTTGAAATAATTAAGAGGACTTCAAGGACACTTAGCCTATATTCGGCGTTTCATCGCCAATTTGGCAGGCAAAAGTTTACCCTTCACCAAATTGATGAAGAAGGGAGTCACTTACCAGTGGACTGAAGAACGTCAAGAGGCATTCAATATTCTCAAGAAATACCTCTTGAGTCCACTGGTACTTATGCCACCTGTTGAAGGAAGACCACTTATACTCTACGTGACAGCCTTAGAGCGATCATTGAGTGCCTTTCTTGCTCAGAAGAATGATGCTGGGAATGAAAACAACCTCTATTATCTCAGTCGGACTATACTTGAAGCAGAAACCCGATATTCAAATATTGAGAAGTGCTTCCTGGCATTAATCTTTGCAGTTCAGAAGCTGAGACACTACATGAAACATCATGAGGTCCAATTGGTATCTCACAATAACCCGCTCAAATTCATCCTTAGTCGTCCAATGCTTACAGGACGTCTGGCAAGGTGGGAAGTTATTTTGCATCAATTCGACATTCAGTATGTGTCTCAAAAGGCAATAAAGGGCCAAACTCAGGCTTATTTCCTTACTGAACATCCTTCAGTAGAAGATACATATTCATATATTGAACTCCCTGATGATGAAGACTTATCTGTTTAGGATAGTCCTTAGGTATGGGAAATGTATTTTGATGGTGCTTCCCGAAGTCCAATAGGGAAGAAAATGGAAGATACTAAATTTAATAAGGTTGGATTAGGATTTATTCTTATTTCCCCGTAAAAGGCAGTATTACCTTATTCCTTCTTATTATGGGAAGGTGGTACCAATAATGAAGTAGAATACTAGGCCCTCATCGCAGTATTAGAGTTGGCGCTTCAAGTACAAGTGAATCACTTAAAGGTGAAAGGTGATTCAGACCTGGTAATCAAACAAGTCAATGTGGATTATTCCATCAGAAAAGAAGAAATAATCCCTTTGTATGATTACATCAGAGAGTTAATGGTAGAATTTCCTATGGAACCGACATTTTCTTATGTCTCGTGATCACAAAATGCTCAAGCTGATGCACTGGCTAATATAGCCACAGCTCTGGCAGATCCAAATTGGGACAAAACAACCATCAGTATTGCCCACCGTCATACAATTTCACCTTATGTTCGAACCAGAATAGAGGAGATCAATGAAATTAGTCCCATCCCTAAACCGTATGGTCATATTATAGGATGGATGACACCTATTAGGGAATACCTTCAAAATGGAACACTTCCACCTGATCGAGTCGGGAAAGAACAAATCCAGTGACGTGTGGTCAATTTTACTCTTTATGATACCCCAGATCACCTATAGAAAATTCTCCACAATCATGGTTTTGATGGAGTTCTCTTCAGATGCATTGATGGTGAAGAGACAATGGCTGTCATGAAAGAAGTGCATGCAGGAGTCTGTGGTGCCCACCAGTCTGGACATAGAATGTCTGATCAGATTCGAAGGCTTGGATACTTTTTGCCTTCAATGATACAAGATTGTGTTAATTTCACAAAGAAGTGTCATTGATGCCAAGTACATGCCAATTTCATTCATCAAACTCCAGAGTTGCTTCATATAGCTAAGTACTCGTGGCCATTTTCCACATGGGGAATGGATATGGTGGGACCTTACACTTCAGCTACGGCCAAGCAGTTTAAGTATATTCTTACTGCTACTGACTTCTTTTCCAAATGGGCAGAGGGAATACCTCTCAAAGAAGTTAGTTCTAAAAGCATTGTTAGCTTCATAAAGTCTAACATCATTACCAGATTTGGTGTCCCTCATACCATATTGATGGATAATGGCACCAACTTCTGTTCATCCGAGGTGAAGAAGTTGTATCAAGAATACAACATCAAATCCAATCATTCATCTCGGTATCATGCAGCGGCCAATGTCCAGATAGAAGCCTTAAACAAGACTCTTTCAAACATACTACAAATGATGGTGGATAAAGATAATAAGTCATGTCCTGATAAACTCTTTCATGCTTTATGGTCTTATCGGACCACCACCCGCACTGCAACGCGGTCAACTCCATATTCATTAGTATATGGAACGGATGCAGTCTTGCCTATTGAAGTTCAACTACCCTCGCTCAGAGTATCTATTTGTGATCAGTCATCTACAGATGAACAATATCAAAAGTGATTGGATGAATTGGAATAGTTAAATGAGAAAATATTGTGCACACTGCACCACTTGGAAGTTTATCAGAATTGAATAGCATGAGCTTTCAATAAAAAAGTTCCTCTTCGTTCATTCATTCAGGGAGAACTGGTACTGGTTCTCAGAACTCCAATGATACCAGGAAAGAAACCTCCCAAGCTTGAACCAAAATGGGAAGGACCTTATTCAATTCATAAGGTCTACTCCAATGGAGTATATTCATTAATCTCAATGGATGGAGAACTCATCACTACTCCAACCAATGCCAGATTTCTGAAGAAATATTTTTTATAAACACAAAATACATTGTAGCGGTCCATACACATGACATTAGAATATTTTTATTACTTTCGTCCCACATGAAATTAAACTATGACGTCCTAACTACATGACGCTAAACTGTACCGAAGTCTCTTATGTCTAGCAAGACGTTAAACTGCACCATCTACGGTCCATACATATGACCTTAAACTATTCGCACTTTCGTCCAACATGACATTAAACTGTACCATCCCTTTTCATCCAGCATGATGTTAAACTATGAAAGAGCCCCTAATACGTCCAACATGACATTAAATTGTGTCCTCTTTTGTCCTTACTACATTACATTAAACTGCACAGTCCCCCTTTTGTCCAAACATGACATTAAACTGTATTATCCCCATCGTCCAAACTACATGACACTAAACTGTACAAAAATTCCTTAATACATCCTACATGACGTTAAACTGTATTTTTTCCCTGCTACATGACACTAAACTATGCAGCACCAATAGTCCTAACTACAAGACTTTAAACTTCATAGTCCCTTCATATGTCCTACATGACATTAAACTGTTCATCGTTAAGGTTGTTGCTACCTCTTTTTTCTCACACCGAGTATGACTCACGTGAGCTTAGAGAAAACTTCAACCATAACACCATCTCGGGGCCGCTAACCATGCATAAGTCCCAACACCATTTTTTAGGTCATTGTCCCCAAGAACAACTTGATCACTAATTCATTCTTTAATTGAACTACGCAGACTTTGATCCTCGCCTTCTAGGCTGGGTACATAGGCAACCTCCCAAGGTTCAAGAAGAAAACCAATCTCTTCACATCAGTTCACCTCCATCTCATACGATGTTGATTTGTGAAACTGCCCCCAGAATCAATATATTTACACTGGTTTACCTTCATCCTTTCTATACAACGTTATTCTGTACAACACTTTTGTCCTGTATGACAATAAACTACAATATTCTTTGATACCCTCACCTGAGAGGGAATTATTATTTACATTGATTTTCAATCATCTTATATTCCAAAGACTACGTGCATACATGGAAATACCTGAACATTTTATCTTGGGTTAAACCATCATTGCACTAAAGTCCCCTTTCACCCTTCACATATACGAGCCAAATCTGTACAGAGGGTATTTCTAGAACTACGTGGGCTTGATTCACATCCTTATGGGATACATAGGAATGTTCGAGTGTCCCTAGAATCCAGCCCCAAGTCTTTGGGCCTAACCCCAAATTCCACTTTCAGTCCCTTGGCTGAAAAGTCCCCATGAAATCACACACTGTGTATTTCTTATAATGGTCTGAGCTCTATGACCCTAAACTAAGATCTCCCATACTTAAGTCCCACACGACATTAAACTGTATTTCAATAACTACGCATGGATTGATTCCCATCCTTATGGGATATGTAGTGAAGTCTAATATTTCAATTTAAGACCCAGCCACAACATGATTATGGTTAGCATTGATCTATGTGTCTTTACATACATTGAAAAATACCCATTTTTATGTGTCATAATCCTAACCTTAAATATTTTCAGATCTTTATAACCCTTTTTTCCTGACTTCTAATCACAAAATGTCCAAATTATGAGAATTATTTTTCCTGACCATGCAGCACGTGCCCTTAGGTGGCCTTGCATAAACAGTCTACATAACAGACCTATCAGCCAAAAGATGCTATTATTTGACTATGCAGCCAATGCCCTTAGGCGGCCCTGCATAATTCAACCCCCCTAATGGGTTTTTTAAATAATGGTAACTTCATTCTTGAGAAGAAAACCTCTTTTGTCCTTAGTTATCTTAATGAAGATATATAGGGATCCCCAAAAATAGCAATCCTTTACATATTTTTCTTATACTCTTTTTCATGATCTGAAAATATTCAAGCCTATGTTTTATATTTTCCCTTACCTAATTTTGGGTCATACCTTCGTAGGAGTGACATTCATCATGTTCTTAAACAATCCTGTTTGGAAATATCTTTTCCATATTCAAATAATTCTCTCCATACAGAAAAATCTATGCTTCGGAAAATTTAAATCCTCTTAAATATCCACAGGCTTTTTAGCAGTAGAAAAGTGAATTTCTGAGAGTTATTTTTCCTAACTATGTAGCACATTCCCTTAGGCGTCCTTGCATAAGTAGTCTACATAATGGACCTATCAACCAAAAGATACCATTATTTGACTATGCAGCCAATTCCCTTAGGTGGCCCTGCATAATTCAACCCCCTAACGGGTTTGTTAAATAATGGTAACTTCATTCTTGGGAACTAATTTTTCTAAATGCCTTTTAGCCATTTTTCATATCATTCCTCAGATTAAAAATTTCTTAAGTCATGGTTTACATTTTTTCCCTCATACTTGAGTGTGGTAATATGTTTTCAAATAAATTGTCATGGAATTGAGTCAATTTTAATCCATTCGGTCAAAGATATTTCAACCTTAAAAATTAGCCTTTTTATGTCCGACGTGCATGACTTTAAACTGCCCACAAAAGACAAGGGAAAATTGAACAAAATTCAAGTTCCAGCTCACTAAACATACATTTTTCATGATTTAGGTAATATTGAGAAATTAAAAGATTCAAAGTTTGGAGGGTTATTTATACAATCCAAGAAAAAAATCAAACTATGCTTACTAGGCCCATTGGCTTAGATAAAATTTAATGGAGGTAGCTGGAAAATACGTGAACAAATGATTGAAGATAAAAGCGTTCATTTAATTTTATGTACAAAAGTTAGAAGGACATCTACATACTAGAGTCTCTTCTCTTTTTTATGAAATTTACAAGAGGCTGTCAACATAAGTCTTCACTTAATGAAAAACATCCCGAGCTTCATCAGCAGCTACTTGAAGGTCATACACTCGACCAACTTCACTCTTTTCAGCCTGATTGAGTGCTTTCTTGGCATCCACAATGGCCTTTATACCATTAGTTTGAGCTCCCTCCAGTGAATTATTGAGTTGGTCAAGTTCCCTAGTAACAACGTCTAACTATTGCTGAAGGTGCATCTGCTGGATGACTTTAACTTTGATCTTATGCTTCCGCTCCTTCATCTTGGTAGCATAATCAGCCTCAACTCGGGATACTGCAGCCTCAAATTCGCTGATATTGACTGACAACTTCACCCTAGTCAGATCTTCACCGCACTTTTTCTCCTGCTCCCTTCTTAAGATGACCTGTTTCACCGTGGTATGGATCACTTGATATCCAAAACCGCCAAGTCCTAGCATGACGAATAGGGACGACAATCAGAAAATATTTGATGACAGCTCTTCAAGAGGCACTTCAGATATGACTTTTCATATGTTGTTCCATTCCTTGCATCGTGAAAGGATGAGCACCTTAAGCACCTCCGGGTCTGATTTGACATCATCATCACAGGGGGGCATGTAATCTGGGATTAATGCACTTAAGGAAGTGCCCTATTCTGCTCCTTCTCCCCTGACCCAGGTTGCTTCGCCTTCTACTACTGTTTGGGCAGAAGTTGAGACTTCACCTCCAGATCTAGCCATTGAAGTTGATGGCCCTGTTTGATCAATTAAAAGTATGGTTAGTTTCATAAAACAATGAAAGTTGGTTTTCCATCTTGAAAACTCAGTACAATCATTACCTAACAGTAGATCAAAAACTTGAGAAGACTCCTCCCCATCTTTCCCAGTTTCAACAGGATCTTCAAGATGGGTCTTAGGAGGGTTTACTGGGTTTAGCTCCACTTGAGATAATGGTTCTGCAATAGCAGGGTTGACATCAATTTCTACACCCTCTTCAGGCACTGGCAGTTCAACAAATTCTTTGGATGGAACTACATCTTATTTTAAGTCATGATTAGAAGTTTAAATTATAAGAAAATTTATCGGACGAAGGATAACACTCATGCCCAAGATCTTCTAAATCACATGATAATTTATCATGATCAAAAAATTATTTGAAAGACATGCCAATATTCATCATTTCATCCAATGATATTTTAGAATCCTGGTTAGTCTCACCAGTGGGAGCATTTGATGTGTCTTCTTGGCGACCCTCATTCTGCGGCCCCTGACCCTGGACAGCTTCTTCAAGAAAGATAGAAGATTCGGTTGCTGCGACCTCCAATGATTATGGTGCAGGTGTTATACCTAAAATATCACATAACAAAAGTTAGTTGATGTTTCCATTCAACATTTAAGGAAGCATTGTATGAAGAATTGTTAAATTACCAGAAGTAGGATCTTCTCTACTTGTAGCAGCAGCAGAAGCAGTACTGGGAATAGATGTTGGCTCTTTTTCAGAAGCAGCCAAGTCAGCCTGAATATGCGTTTGTTCCACAGCACCCTCCGTGGTCCTCAAATGAGGATCAGTCTTCTCCCTCAGAGGGTAAATTGAAGAAGCCCCTGCAATCCCAAGGAAAATGAGCAATATTTTCATGGTTTAAGACTCATGATTATTCGAAGGACTTACCACTACTGATAAAGCGTTTAGTTGTGGAATTCTTCCTCTGACGCCTTTGTCCCTTTGGATTTTTGTGAGTATCAGCAGTCTCCCTTATAGGTACCTGAATCGGAGAATGGAAAGCCACGTCCAACTCCTCATCCACGACCTGCTGGCCTGGAGATATCTCACCCGACTCCCGAGGAGATTCAGCAACAGCCCCGATTGCAATACCACCAGGGCTATACTGTGGTGAAGGAACTTCAGTAGTTATTTTCCTTGAAATATGTAGGATAAAAAAAGTAATTTCCTTGAGTAACAAAGCTTTGACTGAAATCGAGTTGCAAAGTAAATAAGGAAAGAAAACTTTCATCTTCAGGAGACACGTACTCATGCCACTCCTCATCAGTGGCGTCGTGATCCATCATATCCTTCACCCGCTTGGTGATAGGGATAGAATAATTGGTGGAATGTATATAGGTCCTCAAATCTTTGACATAGGCTCTTACTTCATCAGGATTATCCTTGAAATGAATATTTGCAGGATCCTGAAGAGTCCCTATTCCAGGAAGATGTATCCCTTCACATAGCTCCAGCCAGATAGTTTCAGTATCACAGTATACATCCTACCATGTCTAGATGACCTCTTGTCATAGATATGCAGGTGCACTAGAAGGCTGTGAAGAGGGTCCTATAACCTTGGATTTTAATTTCTTTCTATCTCCTGAATCTATAAAAAGATAATGAAAACTTGTTACTCTATAAAGTTACTAGCAAATAAATTGCCTCAATAAAGTAACTTACCAGGAGTTGATGGAGTGGCTCACTTGATTCTGACAAGAGGATTATATATGGAATGTGGACACTTTGACACATGTTGTATCTCTTTAGAATCTAACGAATCATCCTCGGTTGAAGAACTCGGTGAACCAGCTTTAGGAGTGGAAGAATCACCTGCCACCTGAATTGTTTCTTTCTCAATGGTTCTCTTCTTCTTCCCCACTCGATAAATAGGTTTATTCAATATTGCCTCAGGATATGACGCTATCAAGTTTTTAGCATACCATATGGCCAAATTGCATACTACTTCAGCATCTGGTAAGTCAAAAACTGCCCCAGTCCATTCCATAGCCATTAGCAACCATAGTTTTCGGGCAACCATTGGATGCTTCTCTGACCTAACGTGCACTGGAGGAGATACAACAATTGTCTGCAAACACTTGAATTGGCATGCAAATAGATATGAAGCATAGGCCTCACATATAATTTCCCAATCAATTCTGGTGGCCAGTACACCATCTCTATCTGCCAGCATGTAAGACCTCTATTCCAAGTTGGCCGATCCATTGTCAACAAATCGCCCTGTCAGTGGATTTCCATAGGGAAAGAAGTGTAATTCCTTATGAATACCCAGCCTTGGCCTAATATCATAGGCATTGAGGGACAAATGAAAAACTCCATAGAAGTCCTGAATAGATGACCTGAAATAACTTCCAGGAATATGTATTCCGTTCTGTACAGCATATGTCTGGAAGTGAGTGGCGATCCATCCCCATAAAACTTGGAAATCCCACAAATCTCAAAGGAGACTTACCCATATTGACATGGAGTAAGCTCCTATGAATCTTTTCCAAAACTGGGGTATCCAACCCCACCATCTTCCTCTCAGCCAACTTGGATACAATAACGAAGGTCCCTGTCCTAACACCTCCCTTCAAATATTTGACTGAAAAAATATAGACACTGAGCCATAAGGCTAAAAAGCCTACCAGACGGGTCTTCTCCGGGATTTTATGATTCACTTCATACCCCGATTTCTCAAACTCTCCTGCTTCCAGAGTCGGCAAGAATGTGTCAGGAGCACCTATCTTATCTGCTCTAGGGTAGCTAGTAGGATGAGTATAGGTGGGCCCCTTTCCCCTCTTCTTCTTGAGAAACACATCCATCCATTCCTCTGGATTAATATCCCTTCTAGAATGAGTCTTTGAAGTCTTTGAGATTATGAGCTTATGATAAATCTTTAATAACTCTCGAACCAAATCTGGAGTCTTCTCAGGATCATTCAAGGTTGCCTTTGGGGGGATGAATTCGTCATACATATCACCCAAAATTGGAACCCCTGAGATCATGTAGACATCCCACAAACTAATGACTAATTCTCCATGGGTCAGATGGAAAGAATTAGTTTCTGGGATCCAGAGGCTAAGCATATCCGGTGCAAAATTATCATTCCTATAAACATACATCTGCCCAACCCAGACAACATCATAAATTGCAACTCCCTTCAAATCCTCGACAAACTCTTCACAAGTTTGTCACACCCAATAAGCCCACATCCATGTTGGCTTCACCCCTCCTCCAGAATGGAATTCCCATTTCTCCTTCGAGCATTTGGATTGATCCATCTTAGAATTTCGAAAGATTGAGGGATAACAATGTTGTTGCATCTCAGGTTTGTGAGGTTTCAGATCTGGTGCACAAGGGCTATGATGCATTATATAGGCTTTCTTTACTGTTCCAGCATTAGAAAATGTTCCTGCGATTGAAACATTTTCTGAAGAAAAGTTGGTATATGACTGAAACCAGGAATGAAAGAGATAATTCTTTGCCTCTAGAATATTGACATATTGAAGATGAACATGGCCATAAAGAGGTAGATAGATGTTGTGCGGGAAATTAATATGATGCTTGTTCAAGTACTTGGCCAATTCTGGGAGAGTACTTTCACAGGTGGAATAATAATCATGGCCAACGATGTACATCATATCATCAATTCTTTTGCTTTCCAGTTCATCAGTCATTCCGATTCTCTTGGGAGCCATTGGATATGCACAAAAGTTGAATAATTAACTCTTAAAGTAAGTTTATTTTTCATAAAATTTGTGACGGAATTTGAAAAATTGGCTAAGCCATTTAGGCGCGCAAGTCCCATAGTTAGCGCACAAGTCTCCTTTGGTCATGCAAGTATTGGGCGCGCATGTATCACCATGCAAGTCCAAATACCTTAACAGAAGCGTGACACAAGAAACAAGAAGTGCGGACGAGCGAAAGCCAGGAGTCCACTTGCACGCCGAGAGAAAAAAACAAGCGAGAGCTGGGTGATTTGTGCAAAGTGAGGCCATCTATTTATAGACGAGGCCGTAACCCTGCGTGCCGGACCCTGTGCGCCCGAATCCCATTTGCATTCCATACCTTGCGCGCCCTAATTATCTTTTGTTTCGCGTTTTCCTCAAAGTCAAATCCTCATTACTTTTTGGATCCAACTCTGAGGGGGGAATTTTGTTGACGCTCCTTTTTCGTCACATAGTCTAAATGAAATGAAAAGGGAAATACCTCAAACAAAGAAGATTAATCCTTTGAATAAACATCAAAAAAAGAGAAAGGGATGAACAAGGAGAACATTTCCCATAGGTCATGCAAGTTCCAGCATGGTTGTGCAAGTACACTTTCATGCCGCCTAGTGGCCACGCAGGTGACTTGCGCACCCTCTTTGAAAATTTCCCAGGGTCTTCTCCAGCCTATAAATACCCCCGGTGGGCCCCCCATTTGAACATGAGTTTTTCCAGAATTCAGATATAGAGCTCTGAACACCCAAGTCTCTTCTTCAAGTCTTCCGAACACTTATAAGGTAATTCTTTACCTATAATGGAAGGTATAAAAAAGAGGAATAAGGTCTAAGTGTTATAATTCACTAACACTTGTGCGCCTAAGTGTTTTAACCTTAAGGGAAACAGACACACTTGCGCGCCTCCTTACCTACTCATTGAAACTTGTGCGCCACTCTTTTGGAAGTACCTCAGGATAATTTTAAAGGCTTTGGTCAAGTATCGCCCAAGTATTACCCTACTGGTTAACCATCTCCCACGTATATAGGTGTCGCACAAGTATACTTGCATGACCAATACTTGCGCGCCCGTGCAGTACTGGCGCGACCCCCTAGGACTTGCGCACCCTTCTATTTTTGGGTGCCCTTCCTACCCATTTCACATTCCTTATGTCATTACACATCTCCTATTCAAGATTCAGTCTTCAAGACACTCTTTGAAGCTATTTATGACATGTTTTCTTGATTGAATTCCTTATCTGAAAGGAATTCCGTGGAATATCTCTCAAAACCTAGTGATTTACACATCTTTATGTCACTAAAGTTAGCGATTTCATTCATTAAACCTCATCCTTTAAGATGAGAGAACCCTATTCATGGGCCTCCTGTTCAGGAGTAAGCCCCGGTCATAATTTCCCTTAACCTAGGCCTCCTTTTCATGAGTAATCCCCAGTCATAATTTCCCTTAACCTGGGCCTCCTTTTAAGGAGTAAGCCCCAGTATTAATTTATCAAAACCAGTCTTCATTTACTTTTGATTTTAGTTTCCTTTTCGGGAATAAAATCCAATCATAAGTCCCCTCCTAATTTGGGCACCTTTCTCAGGAGTAAGCCCCAAGTTAGAGTATCCAAATCTCTATAAAATACATATACCTTTATGGACCCTGTTTCTGGGTTTCTTCCCTGAAGTAAATCATAATCTTCATTTATCTGGGCAGTCATACATACATAAGCCCCACATTATTTCTCATGATTGCATCTTTCAGGACACAATTGTCTGGTTTTACCAATACCTCTTGTTTCTTACACTGATCATGAATCACGTGAGCTTAGATTGTAAAAGTAATTATGACATCTTTCTTTGATCCATCAATCATTCATAAACCAAATACTTCCTTACTTGAACTACGTGGGTTCTGATTCCTTCTCTAAACAAGGATATGTAGGTATCCCATCTACGGGTGCGATCCCAACTCTAAAATAATCTATGTCCTTCTGAATTACAATAAACTTCAAGTGCCCCGATGAGTGGCTTTTAAACTAGCATGGTTATCATAATAACCAAGAGACTTCTATATAATGTATTAAATTATACCATTTAATAATAATATCTAAACAAACATAGATTATTCTCTATTGATGAAGAACCTCAAATACATATAAAAGATTCTCTAAATTTCATAAATATTTATCATTGATTTTCATATATAAAGGAATGCTCATTCTAATACTTGGTAATGTAATAAGGATTCACGAACATAACATAAATCTATAAAGAGAGTCCTGAAGTAGACAATAATTCCCCTCAAAAAGGTGTGATGAGTCTGACCTACCATCCTCTCGACCAATGAAAATTCCTAAGCCTCATCAGTGCATAACTAATGAGCACCTGCCTTTGGAAAGTAGGTCCAAATGAATATGGAATCATTGGATGTTTCCGGTTCTATGAAAAAACCCATTAGAAACCACTTGGAATGTTTGAACCTTAAACCAACAAGGTCATTCCAAATTCCATAGGGAAACAATAGGCAATAACCCTATCATTTTGCATAAGGACACAACAAAGCCCTTTATTTAAAGCATCACTATAAATAACAAACCCATTATTCCCTGATAGAAGAGTCAAGATAAGATAATTGACTAATCTTCTCTTCAGTTCTTCAAAAAATTCTTCACACTCTTTTTTCCAAACAAATTTAACCCCTTTTCGTGTGAGCTTTGTTAATGGGTTAGCCAACTGGGCAAAATTTTGTACGAAACGTCAATAATAACCTGCTAAACCGATAAAACTGCGTAACTTGGTTATAATCATTGGTGATGGCCATTCTAGGATTGCTCTTGTCTTAGAAGGATCAATAGATATTCCATCCTTAGGGACAATATGGCCAAGAAAAGAAATCTTTTGAAGCTAGAATTCACACTTGTTAAACTTCCCATATAATTCATTTGTTTTAAGAGTCTTTAAGATAATGCACAAGTGATTTTCATGATCTTAGTAGCTTTTGGAGTATACCAAGATATCATCAATAAATTACACTACAAAGTTCATCAAGACATTCCTCGAAAACTCTATTCATTAGATCCATGACAACAGAGGGTGCATTAGTCAGCCCAAAAGGCATTACTGTAAACTCGTAATGCCCGTACGTGGTTCGAAATGCTGTTTTCGGAATGTCTTCCTTCTTTACACACAAATGATGATATCCAGATCAAAGTTAAATCTTTGAAAAGTATTTATCTCCATGAAGTTGGTCAAATAAATCATCAATGTGAGGTAGAGGATACTTGTTCTTTATTGTTATAGCATTGATCTCTCTGTAGGCAATGCACAACCTCATAGATCCATCTTTATTCTTAAAAAATGAACAAGGGCTCCCTATGGAGAAACACTAGGGAAAATAAATCCCTTATTACTCAATTCCTCTAGTTGTTTCTTTAGTTCCACTAATTCAAAAGTGGCCATTCTATATGGGGTCTTAGATAATGGCCTTGATCCAGTAATTAAATCAATGGAAAACACAATTTCTCGTTCTGGAGGATGTCCAGGTAAATATTCTGGAAACACATCCACATATTCTTTCACAATAGGTACATCCTCTATTTGAACATTATTTTCCTCACCCACAATTATTTTATTCTCTTCCTCCCCGATAATTGAGTTTATTTGAGATACTGGGGTGAGATCTAGATAAGAATTAGGTGGTGATGATTCTTCTCTTAAGATAAGGCGTTCTTTATCATCAACTTAAAAAATAGTAACCTCCTTATTCTTACAATAAATTTTTGCATCATGGTCTGAAAGCCAATCCATACTGAGGATTATATCAAATTCAATCATGGGTATGATGATGAGATCAAAAGATAAAGAACATTTATATTCCCTAATGGGAACTGATTCACAAAACATTATAATAATGATACTTCCCTTAAGAGTTTTGAGTGAAAAATCCCTCGTTAAATCAAATTTGAAATATCTAATTTTCTTATCAAACTGGGAAGATATGAAACAATGCAATGATCCAGAATCAAATAAAGCATTGGCTAAAATTGAGGAAACCATTCAATTACCTGCCACTATGTCATTCAGAGCTTCAAACTCAGCAGTAGTGATAGCATAAGCTTGGCCTTGATCTCTTGGCCTTTTCTGAGGTAAGTTTCCCTGACGCTTAGGACATTAATTTGAATAATGTCCCGTCTCACTACAATTGTAGCATTGAACATCGGTAGCTTCTTTCTTCCCCTTGAAATCATGAGCATGGTGGCCTTTTTTACCACACTTGTAACAGACTCCCATTCCCTTCAAGAAAGCACCAGGGTGTTTATTCCCACATTTACTGAGGAATTGATATTCAAATTTTCCCTTCTTCCCCTTATTTCCATTTCCAGAGTGATCAGCAGATCTCTTCTTCTCTTGCTTTGCTTTAAAGTCGTAAGACATAGAGAATTCCTTTTCTGTCTTGATAGAAAATGAGACAATATCTTCGTACGATGAGAAGGATTGTGAGACTAATGCTGGATGGATATACGATTTTAACCCATAAAAGAAATGATCAGTCTTGCTTCTTGGTTTATGTATATAATCTGCAGCATGCCTCGTTAACCTTGTAAAGTTAGCCTCATACTTTGCGACATTCTCATCCTCCTTTTGCCTTAGACTTAGAAATTACCTTTCTATATCAGCTCAATGGTCATGAGGAAAGTATTTTTCTAAGAAATATTCTTTAAACTACCTCCATTGAATATTTGATACTTCATCATCTTCATTTTTGTTTTGAATCAACGACCACCATTGATCAGTATCTCCAGTGAGGCGGTAAACTGCCATGACAACTTTTTCCCTTTCGCTACTACCCAAGGCGCGAAATATTTTATCTAAGGAATTTCTCCATTCCTCAGATAATAGTGGATTTGTACCCCCATTTAATTTTGGTGGTTGTTACCTCATGAAGTGATCTAACATTGATCTTCCACGCTGCGGATCAGGGTGCTCCATACGGGTAAGGTTATTATTCATAACCTGAGTGAGTTGGCCTAGTATGGTGATAAACTGATCAACACAAGTTGTATCACCATCTCCACTATAATTATCTTAAGTTGGAGGTTAGTCCCTACTTGGATTACATGCATTGATACGGTTTCCATTCCTTCCACTAGGCACCATTTCTAAACAATGGAATAAACTAGATGAGTTTATGAATTGAAATACATAATTCTAAACTTGAAAAACACTTAACATAAATTGAACAGTTTCTGGATATAATCCATAATCATAAAAATGTTTTCTTTGAGGAAGTATATAATTGTAAACCCTTCATAATGGTTTGTAAAGAAAATTAGAATTATCCTAAGCATATCCCCAGGGAGTGTCGTAACCAAGAGTGCAGCAAGGCCCGTTGTTGTGCACCAGTTCCCATTCGAGTCTAGCTCAAAGCGGTGTTTTCGGGTTTTACCCCTAGGTACATCTCTTCCAGAGCCACCTCTACCTACTTGTATCCAGACAGGGATGTATTTCTTGGAAAACTCACAAAATCTTTACATTACCAAAATTCTAGGAAGTTATTATATACTAATCCTCAAAGTCTATCTTAGGGTAATGTGCTCTAATCAGAGTTTATCTAAATCTAGCTTCCAAGGTTTATACTAAACTTACTCTGATACCAACTGTAATGCCCTGACCCCAGTTACCCAGAGTCGGTGCATTATTACATAACATTTTCATAATCACAAAAGATCAAGTATCGAAAGACCGATTAGTTTAGTATCCTTGGAAACACTAGATACATTCATAAGGTTTTCATTACATCATAAAATAGAAAACTGCAACAACATTGTTTTCAAAGACAACACTGAGATCCCATAGACTTTCCCTACGGGTCAGTCATAATATACTTCTTAGCAACCTAGGAAAATGAAAACATAGAAAGGGGTGAGCTCAGATGCTCAGTAAGGATAACAATATAGCAGAAACTTTCATAAATAATCATAAACATTTAAGGCAATGTATAAGTAAAACAAAAGCCTTTTAAAATTGAAATTCATCATAATATGGCATAGATAAAATCAAATAATTCCATTTACTTACTCAAATGAATATTCTACTAGTCAAATAATCACATGCAATATCAATAACCACTTTCATAATGATGGAATGTCTAATTCCATACTTTCATAACCACAAAGTCAAGGCCTTTTGCCAAGACTACAAATATGATTTTGTCAAGGCCTTATTCCAAGACACTAGTTTGTCTCAGGAGACCTACCAATGCATCAAGGAGCTATAGCGGGCTCCACTCGTCACTTACTAAGTCCAATACATTCCTCATATGAACATGTTTAAACATAACTTAAACATTCGTATTAAAACTAGCATACGAAATGTCAAAACTTTCTCCATAAACCATGAATGGTATAAAAATAACACATCCACAGTCAGACATATCAAAAAACCTTCAATAAAATACTGAAGTTTTATATCATAATAAATCAACTTCAAATAAGCTTAAAATCCATCAAAGGATGTTGACATAGATGAAATCAAAACTATTTGAGAGAAATATCTTTTTTTAAATCATTTTAAAGTCACATAATTATAAAAGAAAACATTTACCTTGAAAAAATTCTTATAATCTTGTAATGGAAGCTTCTAAGATTTTATAATGGTGTAAAGTAGATTCACCCGCCGTATAAGTAAAAAAAATAAATTCTTACCTTAATTTTTTTCGAAAAGGATAAAAGGACCTTGTTTGCAAAATGACAGAAAGATTCCTTTATAAGCATCTTATAAAAAGTCAAACAAGGGTATAAATGACTTTAACCCATAGTCTATAAAATAGCAAGAAGGTTTTTAAATACATTTTTAAGAAATGTGTATGTGAATGATAAAGATGTCCTAGTAGATAATTACGTTTAAACAACCTTGGATAATGAAGAGATTGTGAAATAAACCCTTGCCTTGTACTTTTCCTTGGTCAAGGGTAGATTAACCTCCTTTATAATAGTTAAATAATTTTTATTAAATTATACAAGAATCATATACATAAATATCATATCATATATGATCTTCTAATATTTCTTTGTTAATAATATTTTATTATTATCGTCGTTTCAGGTGTTCACTTACTCGTTTTCTTTTATATGTTTTGTTAAATAATCCATGTTTGTTATGGATAGGTTGTATATTATTCATATCCAGAATTATATCAAGTCTTTAAACATTATTTTTAATCATCAAATTAAAATTATTCTTGAATGGATATGATGGGGAATGAATCTCATCGCGTTCTTAGAGACGGTAATCCGTACGTACGCATGAACGACAATATCATTCTTTGGATATTAAAAAATATATATAATTGGATGGTATATTATATATAAAAAATCATTATCATGTTATATTTATTATTTACATCAATTTAACACCATTATTATACTCATCCAAATAATATTGTATTGGATAACAATTACACCACGACGTGGAGACGGTAAGCCGTACGTACGCACGTATGGTGACATGTCATTTAATGGATGGATAGAATAATGAATTTGGTTTTAACATATTTATAATAACATCACAATATATAGAAGATACTGGAGTTATTATTTTATAATGTAAATAACAAAGAAAGAGGAAGTGGAAGAAGAAAGGAACTTGAAAGATGTTATGAAATATTTACCTCTTTTTCGGGTTCTTTCTTTTGATTTGATCAAAATAGATCATTAGGTTGGATTTATTACTAAAGTAAGGCCTCTAGGATGAATGTAGGACAATTTATAGGGTATTTAGGCTGGGGTTGGTAGAGCCAAATGGCTTTGAAGGTGTGAATTAGAAAGAAGGGGGAGTGACCTTTTATAAGAGGAGTGAGGGGTACCTTAGGAAAAGCTAGAAATATTATTTTTTAATAAAATCCTTTTCGGTTTCTAATGGATCCAAAGTGGATTATTTAAAGTATAAGGTGGGGATGGGTCTAAAATCACTCAACCAATAGGTTTTAGACAGGTTTGGGTCACTATATTAACTTTATCTTTTAGATTTAACTCTTAGTTAAATAGTTTGACATTTACCATGTCTCTTTGTATTTTTATAATATATTGTTAAAAAACATACTATATACTTCCAAGAGAACCCCAAGTGGTTAATTAATGATACAAATATCATTATATAAGTCTTTTTTTGAACCTTAGATTTTTAGGAATAGAATATCAATTAATGATATAATATTTGTTTTAAAAACTCTTTTATGTTAATTTTGACACTATTTGGTATTTTGTTTTTTCTAAATTCATAACAGCATTATTACTTCGAAATAAATTCATCTAACCAACCCTAATATTCCATATTAACCTAGAAAATTAGTCTAATTCATAAAAAGTCTCAAATTACATTTATTTGGATATTTATAATATCAATTATTTTAATATTTCATTAATTAGGTAATTACTACATCATCATTGTGTCATAAAAAAATTAAATTATTTAATTTCTAAAAAATATAAATAAAATACCATTATGTAGGAAATAGTTTTATATTTATAATGAATATTTATAGTCGAATTTATCTTATATTTAACCTTATATTAAAAATGTTTTAGTTATTAAACTTTGATTTTAACTCTTTTAACTCTTCTTTAAACAAAATAATAATAAGTGTCCTAATCTAATCCAAGTGGACCTAAAGGATCATATTATATTCCTAAGGTTTTTTGGTCGAATTATACTTATCCAATAGAATTAGGACATGTGTTAGGGTCATAATAATATCATTTTTACCCTTAATTACCCTATTTACTTTTAACCGTGGTAAATAAAAGTAAAAAGTTACTATTCACCAAAAATTATTTTTATCTTATTGAACCACATTTTACTCCTTGATATTAACCATGTCTCTCGGATTTTTTAAATTCCATTCACAGAAGCGGTATAATTATGTTTTATATGAATTTGCAAATTCTCCTAGGAGGTGGGTAAAAGACAGTGAAAAGTTCAATAAAAATTTTATATATCTAAAATTTTTATAAACTGAATCTAGTGAATTAGATTGAACTTATATAGGTATTATGTATCTATTTTGACCAAAAATAAATTAAAATAAAATAAATAATTATTTAAATAAAAATTCGATTTTAAACTATAACTTAGTGTTTTTCACTATTCATAAAAAATGGAAAGTTTTCAGAAAAATACAAAAAATTCACCCTAAGCTAATTTAGATATTTCAAATCCAAAAATGAAGTCCATTTTGAATAATAAAATTTGTAAAATTTTAAAAAGTGGGAATTACTATTCATAACAGCTACTTTGATTGGTCGCGGTGTGTTAGAATCTTGAAGTTGCGTACAATGCAAGCTATTGCATTATTCAAAGGGAAACGTACTATGGAAGCTTGGGGTGTTACATTTTTGGTTAGTGTTATATAAAATAATTTAGTAGTTTTATCATACATTATCTCTTGGTAATCAAACGTAAGGTTGAACCAAGCTTTGAATCTAGGTGATGATTAAGGGGATTACAAGTTTTCATGAAGGAAGTAGACTAAAATCAATATTATACATAGGGAGTATAAAATCAGAGAGGAAGATCAACCAAAAGTGTACACTCATCCATACATAGAGGATAAATAATCACCAACATAAAAGATAGTAAAAATAATGACGAAATAATATTTAACCGAGTTAGTAGATGATGAAAATATAATTTAATCAAGATTCATTTTAATGATTAGGATTTATTAGAATGAATGGAATCATCATCACAATTATCCATTAAAAAATGAATCCATTAATAAATCAGAAAACAAATAGTGGGTTTTTTGGTTAATTTCATGTTGGGTTAAATAAATTGAATCATGTTTTAAAAGACTAGGATCATTGGTCTTCATTTGAATGGTTGATGGAGATAGTCAAGGTCCTCATATCTCCTCCAGAATATTGAGTTTAAGGTTGATTCACTCCACATTTTATACAAAATTACTCCATTAATCTCAAGGGGAATTGATAGTTTAAATCATTGGATACTTGATCATTTGTCTATGTGTTTTCACTGAAGATCTGAGTTCCGTCGATGATTGAGAAATTTGGGAAAGATGATGTAAATTGAGGTTGTGAAATGATTTCAATTGGTTTTTAAGAGCTATTTATAGATAAATAAAAAAAATTCAGAAGGTTATGTTCAATGTTTGAAGTCTATAATAAGGGCATCACAAGATCGAATGGGATTATAGAAGCATCATCTTGGGCCACAAGAAGCTACATCAAGGTTCTGAAAATTAATTAAACACCTGATAAATCTAATTTTTAAAATTAATTTAAAGGAATTAGAGGATATGATCTCAAGATACAGTTATGGGGGTTTGGGGGGGGATTATGACGATTTAACAATGAGTAAGGGAGTGTATCTAATTATGGGTTATTTTTTTTATTTTCACCCACAAGAGGATAATGGATAGTAATAGGAGCACCATGTGGAGTTCAACAAGATAAATTCAAAGCTGTGATTTTAGACTCAAGGTAAAGAATTGGAAGGAAAAATAAATATTGATTTGATGAGGAGGAGAAGATAAAAAATTATATCCATCATTTGGTATTCACTATAAACACACACCATTGTGATCCATCAAGTAAGCATAATGAAATTATGAAGAATCACTTGAGTTTGGTAATCTTGAAGTTATTCGAAATGGAAGAATTATTGATTCCATTTTCTTTACTCCCTATAATTTTGATATTTTTTAATTTCATAGATATTTATAACTCAAACATGATCATTCACTAAACAATTTTATTTTTAATGATATTGTGTTGGTAATTATTATTACTGCATTCATGAATTATTTTTTTGTATGTTACTCTCAACCTAAATTCTTAAGAAATTCCCTATTTTAAATAATCATTGATAATTATTAATAACATATCTTGATATGATTCAATTTCAAACTATATAATAATAATAAAATCTAAGAAAAGAAATCATCTATTGAGAGTAACAAACATGGATCAATGTACAAATTGATTCTCGTGACATATGGATCATCATTTTGTGAATAATTGAAAACTATTGTTTATGAACATTAGGATTCTATAAGTTATAGGTAGATCAAACAACATGGTTTTTTAGACTTTTTTTATTAAATCCAATGATATATTGTGTATGAATAAAGTAGAATACTAATAAAACCGTCCTACCATTTTCCCTTATCTTGTAAACCGATTTTCCTTACTTGATCATTGATCTTTGATCTCTGTTAAATCGCCTCACTTGATTCCATATTGTCTCATAATAATCATAACTTATATAATATTTCTTCATTACGATGTTTTTTATCACTTTCTTGAGTGTTTTTCTTTATTATCTTGGTCACAAAAAAAATCTATCAATTCTAACATATGGATCAACCCTCCTCCTAACTATACTATTTATAAGTAGTGATATAAATGATTAATTATAAAATACTTAATGATATAATCAATTCTATTTTGGAATCATTTTCAAGGATGCTGCGTAATCCGAAGTAAGATAAAATATACTTTCAATACAATTTTCCAAAACAAAAACTAACTTATAAAATATATTTCATAAAAATCAATAAAGAAAATATAAAAACAAAAATCTTGTATAATATTTAATATATTAAAAACAATTATATTAGTGAAAAATTATATCCCTTTATGCCCTAGGTAAACAAAAATATAAGTAATATCAAATAGAAAAATAAATATAAAACAAATGCTAACATATATAATCTAAATAATAATTGAAATGAAAATATAAATCCACATCAACCTAAGAATGTATTGGTACAGAGAGTTGGAATGAGGGAGTTTCAAGTAACTCTTGTTTCAAGTAACCCATCTTTTTTAGGTAATCTCCTATGTATCATAAACATTAGTTCAAAAAATCCCAACTTTGTTTATTTCTATTATAAAATGGATTTCCTAATTAAGTCACTATTGAAATTATTAGGGACTTCTATAGTACGGTGAAATTTTTTTTACTTAGGTAAGGTTGGAGGATTTAAAATGAAGAGTATTTACATTATTCTTAAAGAGAAATAAAAAATACTCATTCCAAAAACTAGATAAATATATCATTGATACATGAGACAAACTATTCAATAAAATTGTGATTAAATTTTATCCAAAAATAATTATAACAAAAATAAGGCACAAAATCACTAAGATTATTCCATATGAGGGTGACATATATCATAAATATTGGGAAAATATTTGAATGTAACTTTGGAAGTGTCAGAACCATCAATGCATAACAAAATATCTCATAGATAAATTTTACAATAGACTAACCCATATCACAAATATATACTGGAACAGTTCTTAGAAGAATATTTTAGTCATAAAATACCTGAGTAATTTAAAAAAAATAACACACTTCCTAAATACTCATAGTATAAATTTTTAATAAAAAGAACCCTTATTAGGAAATCAAAAATCTATTTAACATATTGATGTAAAAACTACTATATTAAAAAACTAAAATCATAAAAATAATATTAGGAAACAATTCTGCCACTATGTTCTGTTTGGGCATTCACAATACTATTTACCCAACTTCAATATGTAAGTCGAGCCTTCTAAAAATTATTTTTTGGGTATGGAACTAGGAAGTATATTAAAGATAATCCATTTTCAAATACTTAAAATGAGTGGTATTGAAAACATAAAAATATCTCATATAAAGAATATGTAGTTTTAAGTCCTAATGCTCCCCCTAGTTTTCAACATTAATTTTAACCGCCATGAACCGCACTCCTGGATCCAAAGCTAGAAACATAAACTATAAATTTATGACATTGATGCTAATAAATGTGACTGAGTTTTTTTCCATCCAAAACTTACAAAATTCAAAAAAAAATATTGGATTACATACATTCCCAAGGATCTTTTAGGTTTAAGGTTTTATATAATTAGGACAAACTCTTAACAACTTGGGTTCATAAACTACTGGTTCTTAAAGATCAATATCGTATCCCAATTTACCCAATTTTAAAAATCCATGTTAAGAATTCAACATCTCCTAAAAAAATTTCACATATGAAGGATTTATAAAAAAATAATTTTGAGTCATTCTTCATAACCCACATAAAGGGAAACATAATAAGGGTGGTATCAAACTCTCAGTAAGGCTTAACAAAAGCATTAACAATTAAATTTCATCAGTGAGAGTAACATGTGAATATGAGAATGATAACATAATAAAAGTTCCTGAGCATAAACATGGGATAAATAATTACCATAAATACTTGAATCATCAATCATGAAACACGACATAAATCTTTTCCATAGGATTAGAATAAACAATCATGAGCAATGTGATGTCAACTTTGATCAAGAGAAACATTTATAACCCATAGAAAGCATAAAAAACAACATGTTTTATCTTAGAACATAATTATCATATAACCCTTAGAGAACCCATATAATTGAAATAACCACATTTACAACTTTTAATATAACTATATACAGAACATAATCATTACCTAATAAACTGGAGCACTATTTAGGATTATCCATCATATAAGATATATAAGGCTCACCCATAAGCTATAATGGGTATCAACCATTTATATAAGTAATATCGAGATCACTTGTGAGATATAATAGTGATAATACCGTAATAAATATTGTCGAAAAACCATTACATGAATAAAACATTTAGAATATTTTAATTTTCAATATAACACCATTAAAAAAATAACACTCATAGATTACTTAACCAGTGAAATAGAAATGAGTTTCATGAAAATATATTTGAAAAAAAATCTTAATCCTTCTAAAGAAAGAATATGGATGCAATTGTAATATCTCAATCCCAATGAAATATAGGAATATTTATAGGATGTTGTCATAGATGAAAATACCATTAAAATAATTATTAAAAAATTTCGTTAAAAACAAGGGAAAATACCATTTTATATAAGTAATTTTTTATAAAAAATTCAAAATGTTGGTAAAATATTTAATTTGAACATAACCATGTAAAATTATAAAGGAATCTTAAAATAAAATAACATTCATGAAAATAGGAAGATATGTTATTTTTATAGATGTAAACATTATACATTCTTTTCAAACATTTTAAAAAAGGGAGTTAAAAGTAACCCATTGGGAAAACATTAAGAAATTTAATTTTAAATACTTTTAAAAGAAGTTAAATATCATGTGAATTAAATTTATGAAAGAATTTATTTTAAAAAAAGAACATTTTCGAAATCATTTTAAAAAACCTGAATATGGAAGTGAAAGATTCCCGATCAATAAGAAGATACAAGATCAGCATCACCTAAAAACGTATTTATTTATGCTTATTTAATCAATAATAGAGGGAATGAAAATTAAACATGTAAACCACATACATAAATTGAGGTGAATAAAATATATGTGCTTCAAGAAATTAACATCCTATAATTACCCCCCAAGTAACCTTGAATATAAAAAAACTTGAAAAGAAATGAGAATATAACATAAAGCCTTTTCTACATTGGTAACTCTTCAATAAAAAGCCTCGTGAAAGAATAAAACCAAGTAAAACTTTAAATATCATCAAAATATGGATATTAATGATTTAAAATATAAAATGGGATGTATATACACCTTATAAAATAATATATTTTCATATCATAAATTAATTTCCCAAGGAAATATAACTTGACTGGAAGATCCCTTACAAAGATCATATCATTTAATTGAGAAATAATCAATGGAGTGATTATGTGTAACCATTTTAAATAAAAAAACAATTGGAAACTAAAAATATAAAAATTTATAGTATAATTATAACATAAAAATTCCATAATAAATCAAAATACAAATAATAATGACCCAATGTAAGGAAATTGTGTTAAGAAACCCTTTACCACTTGGTAATAATCAAATCAAATCCCCTTAGATAAAATAATACAAATTAAAGATAAAATACCATTAATTATTAAGAATTCATGACATGACATGTAAATGGGGAATTATATACACCATATAAAATAAATTGGTTCATAACATTAAAATATGACTCAATGAAAGGAATGTGAAATGGAATTCATTACCTTAAGTCCAGACATTCCATGTGTGTCATTTAACTCTTGTAAAATAAACTAATATAAATTATTTTATATATTTCAAATATTATCTATATTTATTCCCTATTCCTTATACCATTTTTAAATTTATTACAATGGCACAATTAATTACTTAATCAGTTAAGTCCACATGAGGTGATTTGAGGATGTTCTGTCCGTAATTTCAAAACAACTTTGATTTATAGAATGCAGCCAAAGGGGCGATTATTTAATAATATACTGAATAATAATATTTATTTAATTATTATTTATATATATATATATCAAATATAATTTCAAATCTATCAATTAAATATGGTTTTGAAAAATTAACTACTTTTTAATCATGTAGATGGTAGGTTGTACATACGCATGAGTAAAGCTTCCATATTTTAATGATCAATATGGAAAAAGGGAATTATTATTAAATATTTAAATAATTATAATATTATAATAAATATCATATTATTATTTCAAATGCACTTATATATATCTTCCATGTGATGTGGTGATGAAAAGTATGTCACCTCACTTCGTAGAGGTGGTAGCCCATACAAACACCCGAACGACTTCATCATTTTTCAGTGAAATGAAGGTTAATAAATTAAGCGACATATTATAATTTAATAATGATAAATATTTCATTAATACCATATAAAATAATTAATCTTATCATTATAAACATTCTTGAGAGGTGGTGATATAAAACGAATTATGTCGGCCCATGAGGTGATAGTCCGCCATACAAACGAATGACAAATTCATTTCCAATTTGATAGAGGTTTGAGATTTATATAGGTAATTATATTAAAATAATAAACAATAAGTATATAGAAGATAATTATTTTATTATATAATAATTTTTAAGAAAGATCTTAAGGAGTTGGAAGGATAAAAAAACAGAAATACTCAGTTAAAAACAATACTCCTTCCTCAGAAAACGGCCATTTCTTAACACCTTAAGAACAATAAGGTTAGATTATACCATAACTAAGGCCTCTAAAACATGTGTATGGAATATATGAAGGTATTTGGGTAGATATTGGTCGATCTGAATGGGTTTTACATATGAAGTAATGATAAGAAGTTATTCCCATTTATAAGATAGGGGAGGAGAACTCTAGGAATTTCATAAAATATTAAATAAATATAATTTTTTTTAAAAATGTCTCATAATTATTTATCTCAAAATATATGATGATTATTAGAATAAATTATCTCATTAAATTAAATTTAGACAAGTTTCCACTGTATTTTTACCCTTATCATTTGGTTTTAACCCACCCTCCATTAATCTTTTTTACTCTTACAACAGTAAAATGGTTGTTAATCTTTGAGGCTCATTATAGTTACTATAAATTAACTATAGAAACATAAACAGACCATGTATGATATTATAAACTATATCATTAATGTCAATTTTTATATCTATTCATTACTTTGGATTTATATCACCAATAAAAAAATTAAATTCAAAGAAAATGTTTTATTGCACCACTAAAAAGTTATATTAATATATAAAATTCATGGATCATAGTAATTGTATCAAATTATATTTCTTTAAATATTTTTATTATTATTCTTGTGATTTTTTCATTAACTGAATAATTGATATGTCGTCTTTATGTAATAATTTAAGTTAATTATTTCTTCTCTACAAATAAAAAATAAATTATAATGCTAAATATGAATCCTCTATATTTAAAATTAATATTTATAACCGAACATATCCTATGTTTATATGCTTAATTAAAGTATTTTTATTATTAAAAACAAGTGTGTGACATTGTATACTTTTCTTTAAATAGAATATTATAAAGGCCATAATCACATCCAAATAGAAAAAAGGCCATATAAATAAATATTGGATGAGTATGGATGAGATACACTCAACCAATAAAATCATAGAAAGTGTTAGGGTCATTTTATAGTCCTTATCATATTATTTTTAACCTGTAATTACTCAATTTACCCATTATCGTGGCAAAAAAAATTAAAATGGTTATTATTCATATTAAATAAAAATAAAAGGGGTTTATTTACCAAATTTGGACACATGGATTCAAAATAAAGAATCCATTTTTAAATATGAAAAGTATAGTAGTAGTAGTATTTAATTTGAAATTTAACTGAAAAATGTGATAGAATATAGTTTTTAAAAAAATGTCAATTTTAAGTATGATTTTTTTTAAAAGCAATATAAAATATAATTTTACTTTGTAAATAATTTAAAAGAAATTAATGTTTTCAATAAAAATTAGTATTTTTAACTATTCATTAATAAATTATTATTTTCATAAAAATACCAAAATTTCACCCAAAGATAATTTTTATAGGCCGATTTCATAAATTATATTTATTTTATAAAATAAAATTTCTAAAAGCTCAAAAAACTAATTATAATATTAACTCATAAAAAGAAAAAACACCATTTATGAAGAAAAAATATTTTTGATGACTAAAATTACTTTACTAAAAAATTAGTTCTTATTTCATAAGAATTAATCAATAATTTTGCATTAATTAGAATAATTATAATTGTATATATATATATATATTTTAAAAAATAGTTAATCCTCTTCATACCGACCAATTTAATATCAAGGTTATAATAGTCATATTTAAATAATAATATTTCATAGTTTGATTATGATCAATGTTGTATATTTTGTATGCTATCAAACATAGCCTTCGTTTTTTGTCTTGGGATATTACATTTTCCACACTTTAAGAAATTTCATCCTTGAAATTATGAAAACAATATTAGTAATCAATGGTTGAAATTTTAAAATATTTTTGTTGAAATCCCACAATTTAAAAATGGTTAATAGAACTTCTTTTTAAGAAGAGAGAATAGACAGTAATAAGGTAATATGAGATAACGTATACTAGGTTTTAAAATTGGAACTAACTAGTGGGAATTAAAAATAAGGAAGAAAATAATATTTTATAAATAATTATAGATATTTAAAGATATCACTGATCATAAGAAAGTGTATTATTACAAGAAATCAAGTGAACATAAAACCATAAACCAAATAGGTGTGAAAAAAGACCATATATTCATTGAAAATGAAGGTAATAGTATAAATTTTTTGGTTCAGGTTACATTTCCTAGAGTTTAGGAATTCAATTAATATATAAATTAATAACATGTGGAAATATAATTACTAGAAATCAATAATTTCATCAATTTATCAGTTTCCACCATAATCTCATCTTTTTCTAAAAAAGATGAGTATTCAAAAACAATTATGCCTATAACACTAAAATCAACTTCCAAAAATTGAATAATCCATAAGTGAATAAAAAGATATTACTTCTATATTTAGACATTAACCAAAACTTAAATAGTTAGGACAAGGTACAATAATTAAGAAAATGTATAATCCATTATACTAAGAAATAATACATTAATATCCAAAATCCAGCAGTAATACCCAAAGTTTAAACTAAGTCATTCCATAAATAACTATCCTTAAAATTATTCAAAACATTCCTAACCAAGCTTGAAAAAAAACAGAAGGATTTGATCATGAATTTTTCATGATATATTTAACATTTATCTCCAAATAACTTTAGTCACCCATAAATTAATATAACTAAACAGGTATATTACCTGATCATATAATCTCAAAAATATTCTATTCATTCCCATAAATAACCCGAATTTCCATAATGCCACAGTAAGATCAGATATTATTACAATATGTAATTCAAACATGAATGTTAAAATAATAATTAATTTGAAACCCCAGGGTTACATATACCTCTACCTAATAAAACATCTCTCAAAATACCATTAGTCACTTAAAAATTACATTACATAAAACCCAAATATGAGTTTCTAATACTTTGAAAGTAAAATCAATCTTAAACATATAAACACAAGATGGTTTATATAACTCTTTGGATAACCTCACATGAAAACATCTTAATATCAAAAGTTATCTAAACCTAGCTCTAATACCAAATGTAATAGCCACGAACTGCACTCCAGGATTTGGTGTTAAAAACAAAAAAGTTTGTATTTCTATATTTGATATTGATAAATTTAACCCAATTTTTTCCAAATAAGAACTTACAAAATAAAAAGAAAATATTAGATCACCTAAATACCCAATGACCATTTAGGTTTAGAGTCTTATAGAATTAGCATAAACTCTTAAAAAATTGGGTTGATAAATAACTCCTTCACAAGGATTAACATCACATCCCACTATACCAAGATTTTCATATTTTATATTAAGTCATCAAAATATTCCATAAAACTATTCACACATGAAACCTTTTTAAACACAAATCATTTATCTTTATTGTTCATAACCTGTATAAAAGGAAACATAAAAAGGGTAAGATCAAATTATTAGTAAGGGAAAACATTAGCACTAAAAGTTAAATGTTATAAATGAGAGTAATATGAGAAGAAGTGTATGATTATATAAAAAGTGCATGATCATAATAATAAGATAACTCATGAACATCGATACTTAGATTATCAATCATGAAACATGGTATAAATCTTTACCATATGATAATAAATAACAACCACGATCATTGTGATTTCAACCATGATCAAAGAAAACATTTATAACTCATAACAGAAATAAAGAAAATATATTGGTATCTTGGAACATCATCATTATAGAACACTAACAAAACCTTTACAATTTTAATAACCATATGGTTGACTTTGAATATAAATATTTTGAGAATATAATCTTTACCCATTGAAATAGAGAACTATCTTGGTGCATCCATTGTATAAGATATACCTGGATCACCCCTGAGATATAACGGGGATAAACCCTTAGTATAAGCTTTATAAAGACCTATAATGAGCTATAATGGGGCGTAAAGTTTTTTAAAAAATTCCCAGGAACCATAAAATGAATAAAAAATTTATAATTTTTCACTTTTCGACACAACAACCTTGAAAAAAACTATTATAGCTATCTTAACCCATGGAAAAGGAATGTGTTTCACTAAAATCTGTTTAAAAAAATTATTCTAAGCCATAAAAAGAAATAATATGGATGGAATTATAAGATCAAAAACCTTGTGACATAAATTAATAATTAATTTATTTTTAAATAGATGAAAATATCATCAATATAATATTTAAAACAAATTCTTTGAAAACAAGGGAAAATACCCTTTTCTTTGAGAAATATTTATTAAACATTATAAAATATTAGGGAAAACATTTCTTTGAAAATAAACATGGATACTTATAAAATAATGGTTAAATAAATTAAAGGTCAATATGGAAGAAAAATATGGTCATTATGTAGATTTTAAAATAATCATTCTTTTCAAACATCTAGAAAATCGAATAAACAGTGACCCATTTGGAAAATTTTATGAAATTTTCTTTTAAAATATTTTAAAACATGTTCATGGATCATTAAAAATATATTTAGTAATTAATATTTTAGAAAATTACATTTTTAAAATATTTTAGGAAACCTGGATATGGAAGAAAAATATTCCCGATCTAAATGAATATACAAGATCATCATAACTTATAAATTACTTTCTAGATGTTTATTTAATCAATAATTGAGGAAATGGAAGTTAAAATGTAAACCAAATTCATAACCAATGAATAATTAATGATATTTGGTTCATGAAAATGGGAACATATGATTTCAACCCAAGGAACCTTGAATATAAACAATCCCAAAAATAAAAGATATTGTAACATAAAAGCATCTTCTACTTTGGTAACCCTTAAATAATAATCCCCATGAAATAATGACATCAAATCAAACTTTAAATATAAATAAAATAAGGATATTAGTTATTTAACATTTTAAATGAGAATTATATAAACCTAATAAAAGTTTAAAGGTGAATATTATAAATGTATGTCCCTATAAAATAAATTTTGAGGTGAATAACCCTTACAAAGATCATATCATTTAATTGTGAATTAATCAATAGAAAAATTACGTGTAACAAATATAAATCCAAAAAAGTGGAAATTCATATTAAAAAAAATTTATAGATAAATTCTCACATAATGTTGGCACAATAAATTTAATGAAAGCAAGTAATAACCCAATGTAAGGGAATTGAATAAAGAAACCCTTTACAACATGGTAAATTTCAAGTAAAATCCTATTTGATAAAATAATTAAAGATTGAAAATTAAATTAAAATTAAGTATTAGTGATTAATTATATAAAATTTAAAATGGAATTATACACACCATATAAAATAAATTGGTGCATAACATTAAAATATGGTTCAATAAAATGAAATTGAGACAAAATATCTTCTCTCGAGTCCAGACATTTTATGTATGTCCTTTAAATCTTGCATAAAAAAATCATATCAATTGTTTTGTTTATTAAGAAAAAATAGTTTTAATATCTAATCCTTAAACCAATTCTTAATTTATTACAATGACATGTTTTATTACTTAATAGGTTAAGTCCATGTCGGGTGTTTTGTGGATCGTTCAATCCATAATTTAAAAAATGATTTGGTATGTTGATTATAGTCAAAGGGGTAATTGTTTAATCATATCAAGAATAATAATAATATAACAATTATAATTTGTATAAATAAATTATACTTTTAAACCCATCTATTAAATATGGTAATGAAAATAGAACTACACTACAATCATAGAGATTGTAGGTCGTACGTACACATGAGTAACATTTCAGCCTTTTAATTTATGGAAAGAAAGTAAGTATTATTATATATTTTGATAATTATCATAATATTATATATATCATGTTATTTTTTAAATACATTTATATATATCATCCATGTGATGTGGTGATGAAAAATTTATCACATAACTTAATAGAGATGGTAGTCCACACGTTTGCATGAACAACATTATAATTTCTCAGTGAATTGAAAGGAAATAAATTAATTGATATATTATATTTTAATAATGGTAAAAATCTAATTAATATAATATTTAAAGATTAATTCCATCATTATAATCAGTCATGAGAGGTGGTGATGGAAAAGTAATTACATCAGTTTTCGTTGCGGTAGTCTGCCATACACAAGAACAATGAATTCCTTTCTCATTTGATAGAGGTTAGAGATGGATGTAGATTATGAAATTAACATAATAATAACTATTTATATGTAATATATTTATGATATAATAAAATAATGGTTAAGTAATTTTTTAAGGAGGTTTAAGAATAAATAATACAAAAATTCTTAGTTAAGAATGATTCCTCTTCTTCCGACAACCTCCTTTAATTAACACCTTAGGACCATTATTATAGGTATTATGAAATAACTAATGCCTTTAGAATGTGCTTAAGGATGTTGGAAGGTATTTTAGTAAATAATTACTAATAAAAATGGGTTTTAAGGTTTGAATTAAAGAGAATAAGAGAATCTATTTTATAATAGAGGGGAGGATCACTCTTAGAATCTCATAAAATATTAAATTAATAGGAATTAATATTGATTTCTAAATATATAAAAATTGGTAATATTATAATTTAATATGAGGATGAGTGTAAATATGAAATTTAAATTAAATTTGGAAAATTATTGGAAAATTTTTACCCTAATATTTTAGATTTACCCATATTAACCCTTTTTACTCTTATTGTGACAACATGGTTTTTTACTCTTTAAGGGTTATTATAGATAATATAAATGGAAAAGGCCTATAAATGGATCATGGATGATATTATAAACAATATTTTAATCCCTTTGTATAATATAATATTGTTATTGATTCTATATCATTAAATAGCATATTATTTACTATAAAATATCATTAATGTCAATTTTTAGAACTATTCGTTACTCTGACTTTAATAACATCTTGATAACAAATTAATTCCAAAAATATATATTTTATTACATCGTAAACCTATTATATTATTATATAAAATTAATGGATCATGTTTAGTGTCTCATTTCTATACTATATGTAATATCATTAATTTTAATTTTCCATTAACTAAATAAATACATTGTTAGATTTGTGTAATAATATTAGGTAATAATATTTCACTAAAAATAAAAAATAAATTTTCCTGATAAATATAAATCATTTATATTTCAAATTAATATTTATAATTCAATATATCTTTTATTTATCTCCATGTTTAAAATATTATAGTTATTAAAACCAAGAGTGTGACATTTTTTATATATCTATATATAAAATATTATAAATATCATAATCACACCCAGATGAAAAAAGTATATATGAGAGAATATTAGATGAGTATGGATGATATAGAACCATATGATAAAATCCTGTCTAGTCTTATGGTTATTTTATTTTCCTTATCATATTATTTTAACTCTTAATTACCTAACTTACCTTTTACTATGGTAACAAAAATTACAATAGTTACTATTCATATTGACTAAAAATAAAAGGGAATTATTAAAAAAATCTGGTCCCACTATTTCAAATGAATATTCCATTTTTTTTAAATTCAAAACATAGAATTTACAGAATTTAATTTAAAATTAACCCAAAAAATGCTTTAAAATAAATGTTTTCATAATTTTTCTTATTTTAAGTATAATTTTTTTTCTAAATTAAAGTATAAATTTAATTAAAAACACATAATTGGAATAGTTTTTTAAAAAATAATTTTTTATATTTTAAAACTAATCAATAATATAATATTACTTTGTAAATACCTTCAAATAAAATATTATTTTCAATAAAAATCACCAATTTTCACTATTTAGTAAAAATCAATCTTTTCAAAAAAATATCAAAATTTCACACAAAGATAATTTCTATATGCTGATTTTAAAATTATTATTTATTTACGAAAATACAGTTTCTAAATGTTTGATCAATTAATTATGTCATCCAATCACAAAAAGAAAAAAAATAATTTTTGAAGAAAACATATTTTGGAAGAATAAAATGGATTTATTAAAATAGAGTTCTTATTTCTTAAGAACTAATAAATAAATTTGTAATTATTAAAATATGTATATATATATATATATTTATATAAAAAATTAGCTCAATATATTCATTCATATTAATTTAATGGTTACTTTATAAAAGTGATATCTAAATAATAATATTTTAAAGTTTAATTACGCTTAGTGTTGTGTATTTTGTATACTATAGAATATAGTCATTTTTTTAAAATATTGGGATATTAAAATTTTATAGGAAATAATATAAAAATTGGATGATGGTTCTAATACACAAGGGAATGTTGCTGGATTTTTTTTTCAAAGATGGATTAAATAATAAGTCGAATTGATTCTCAAGATGAATAGATTAATATTCAATTTCATAAAAAATGTTTATAATGATTCTGAGAAAAGATCAGCCTGATACCATCATGTATAATCTTGAATTTTAAAATGGGAAAACTAGTTAATTTAATAAAAAAATAGATAAGGGTAAACTACTAGGATCCACTAAAGTGAATTGTATGTAGAATATAATGGTTATCATATTAAGGAGTGGTTTTCAAACTAACTTGGATGTTTCGAATGATTAAAAACCTGTTCAAAATAAAAATCTAGATGAAATTGGAATCTAAAATCTGGAAAACCATAAATTTGGAAATTTGGATAAGAATACTTAAATATCATGGAAAACAATTATTCTAGATAAAAATCAATAGGGAAAAGAGATGAAAAATATGAAAAATAAAGAGAAAAAGAAACTCAATGAAGAGATTGATTGAATCCCAAAAATTATTAGAAAATTATTTCTACCCATACCCTTATTATAATTACTTAAGAAGTGGAATAAATATACAGAACATCTTAAATTATAAAGACCTAATCTTTATTCAACCCAAAATTTAATTTTAAAAAAACCACTTTCCATTCATTCCCAAATATATTTTAGGATTATAATTGTAGAAAATTAATTTATGAATCTTATGTAACATACTCATAAATTAAATTTTAGATATAGTCTCTTTTCTACCAATGATGGATTTAACCATCTTCTCTATATATTTTATCTCATTCCCAAACCCTTTATCCCTCATTTTTAAGATCCCCTCTTCTCCTTGTTAGTGTTACCATTTTTCTATTTAATTTATTCAATATTTTCTAATATTTTATCAATTGAGGTTCTCCTCACCTCATTATTTTGTTTCCTCTTCCTTCCTTCTTAGTTTTTTTCTTCTTCTTCGGTATATAGAAAACTATGGATGGTTAATTAAAAACAAAATAGTATGAGCTTAGATGGCTTTGTTTTTATCTTTCTTCTATATGGTCTACCAAATAATTTTCTTAAGGATTACACCAAGATTTCACTAGTTTCAAGTGAATATGGTAGGTGGTTTCATGTAGATCAATTTTTTGACAATTAAAATATTTATTTGTATATTTTTAATGAATGATAAATATATTTAAATGTATAAATTTTGTGTTTTAAAATACTTGTTTTATAATATTAGTGGCATGGAAGTGTTTTTCCTCTTTGAGTGAAAAATGGAATGTGATTTCCTAATCCTTAAAATGAATATCTTTGATGTTGTTATTAGAACTAATTGAATGTCACTATTTATCAACCATATTTATTACTACCATATAAGGGTAACCTTTACTTCTCTTGATGTGATTGGATATGTGTTCTAATGAGTGTGAGACCTATGATTCTACTAGATGTGCCCACCTCTTCTTGATGTTAGTCAATTTATCTATTGTATAGACTCTATTATTCTTGGGGTAGGTGAAATAATTATTTCGAGGGATCTTCCTATGATATTAAGTGAGTTTTAAAATGTGTTCTTGTATGATTTCTAGGGATATCCTCTAGAACAAGAGTGGTTTATATCCTTGATTCAATGTCAAGAATAGAAACCATATCCTTACCATCAAATCACATACCATCATTGATACTAAAATAGCTAAGGATTTAGTTGGACAACTTGGAGGCTAATGACTTTATTCATCATAATGTGTCACCACGGTCTTCCCAAGTGGTTGTTTTAAGAAATATTATGAGTTAATGTACTAATGTATTCACTACTAAAAGCTAAATCACGTTATGATTTAGAATAAATACCCTTTTTATATTGATAATTAGTGTGAATAGTTAATAGGTGTGAGGTGGTATTCATAGAGTGGCCTTTATTTAGGGTAACAAAAATTCATTGTTAAGGAATATGGAATTCCAAATACTACCTTTTGGAGTAGGTATGGACACTTTGGGTATTTGGTGTTTCTTTTTGGTCTAACAAATTCCCCTATGGTCATCATGGAACTCATGAATTAGATATTCCATAAATATATCAACACTTTTTTCTTAGTATTTGGGGATGTTATCATGGCTTATTTAAGAATAGAATTAGAGCATGAGTAGCATTTGAGGATTGTTCTTGGAACTCTTTAGGTTCACTTCCTTCATTACAGGCTATAAAAATATGATTTATGGATCTAATATATGAAGTTTTTATGGGTTTTTGTTTCTAAACATGTCCTCATTATTGATCCTGAGAAATTAAAAGTTGATATAACCTGGGAGGATTCAAATAATGTTCTTCAAATTCAATGTTTTTTGGGACGGGCTGGATATTATCAATGGTTTTTAAAATATGTTTCTAATCCTATGTATCATTTCAAATCCCTAAACTATAAATGGTTTATATTTACAAAGATACATGATCTTTAGGTATCTTTCAATGAACTAAATTTGTGATTAACCTCATCCTCCATTCAAATTTTACCTAAGCTATAAAAGAGGTATGCTGTTTATTTTTATACACCAGGAATAGGTTAAGGTTGTACACATACATTATAGGATCATATAATGGTGTACATATCTTTATAACACTATACATATGAGAAAAACTACCCAACCAATGATCTTGAGCTAGTATATATCATGCTTGAATTGATAGGTTAGAGTAATTACTTGTTTAGGAAGAGATTTCTAGTTTCCTCGGATCATTAGTTTCTAAAATATATATTCTCCCAAAAGGATTATAATATCAAAAAATATTAGTGGGTGGATTATATTCAACAATTTTATATTTATATTTCCTACAAATTGGGAAATGGTAATGCAATTGTTGATGCACTTAGTAGGAAGAAACCTTTTCATATGGTGAAGGAATCATGTGTTGAGTGGAACCTAATGAAACTTGTCACTTAAAATCACCTGGAGGATAAATAAGAGAAATATGGAGAATTTACTTACATTGTTAATTTGATTCCTTCTCTTTTGGAACTCCTTCACTAATAAAAGTTTAGATATGAGGAATTCCATAAGTTTGGTTGGTACAAAAATTGTTGGGGGGATGCTAGAGACTATAAATTTACCCAAGCAGTTGTTCTTAGCTTTATAAGTATACTTGTGATTCATGTATCAATGATAGAGTATGTTATAGATAATTTCCTCCATTCTTTGTGGTTCATCCATCTCTATACTAGCAAGATTTATTATGATATGATGCATCATTTTTTGTGGCCACATATGATGGGAGACATAGTGGACTTTACTTATTGGTTCATTACATGCTAGAAGATTAAGGTTGAGCACCATAATGCATCTAACATGATCCAAATACTTCTAATTACTATTTTTAGGTGGGATGAGGTATCCCGGGATTTCATTATTGGATTACCTGATACCCTTTTAGGGAATAATGTTTTATGGGTGGTGATTGATTAGTTGACTAAATCTACCCATTTCATCTAGATCAAGGACCCCATATAGGTGGAGATGCTTGGTAGGCTATATTTAGAAGATATTATGATATTTCATGGGGTTTTATCTTCTATTATCTCAAACAGGGATCCTCGATTCACTTTAACAGTCAGAATGTGATAGAATCTTAGGCCAAGATCAGAATATCTTAAAATTAAAATAAATATGGATAGATAGAGAGAGAAATTCATATCTTATAAGATATAAATTGTACACAAATCTTGGATTATAAAGGATATTGAGGTATCCACCAGGTACTAGTAGTGTATTATTATAATAATAGTTACCATTCTTCCAAAATAATGTCTCCCTTTAAATACCTTTTGTTCGACTATGCTGATCACCCATCTAGTGGTCTGGGGTGGGAGGAACCTCTTTTAAAGGACCTAGCATTATGAAGGAGATGACACACAAAACTCAAATGATTTGACATCACTATGAAGTTTCCTAGAGTATCCATTAGTATTACATATATAAACAACATCATCCCATATATTTTTCAGTTGGGGACCAGGTGTTACGGAGATTATTTCTCTCTTTGGGTCATTGTTGGATTGTGAAATAAGGGAAGATTGCTTTGATAAATTTTATAACTTTAAAGATAATTATGAGAATTAGAAAATTATATTATTAACTAATTTTCCCCGTAATTTTTTGTTAATTAATAACATATTCCATGTATCTTAATCAAATAATTATCATTCAGAACCCTTTAATGTTTTAGATTGTGATACACATGAGATTGATACTAACATATCTATGACCGAAATACCGATATGAGAAGTTTAATTCTAAATGAGAATGATTCATGGAAAATATATCTCATAATTCCAAGTGTTTTATAAATATGGAAAAATTTTACATGAGTCATTGGGGTGGGACTAATTTTTGATAGAGCAATGTCCTCATCTGTTATCTTATCAAACTTCAGGTTAAATTTCTAGGAGTAAAAAGTGACATAGTGGAGAGAATTTTTACACTTAGGGTGTCATTTTTTACACATGTATTTTTTATTTATTTACTTTTATTTTATTAAGAACCTTTTTATTTGAAATTTTATGTTTTTTAATGTTAGTGGGTATCACACAGTTAGTGCACAATTATAAAAACAACTATGTGGAAAACATGTAACAAGCTTGATGTTTTTACCAGTGCTGATTCGCATTGTTGCCATGTAGTATACCTAACCATATTGCCAAACCATGTGATTCACCTAGGTGAGACAATTCCACCAACAGGGTTAGGGCATGGTGTGGAAAAATATGAATCCAAACTGTATAGCCTGCCCAAAAGTTTTAAAGTGTGAAATGACATTTCAACCCCTAACCAATTTAACACCTCTATTTTCTCTCATTCCCAAACTCTACAGCCCTCAAAAATGACATTATCTCTTACCCTTGGATCAGTGACCGTATTTTAAGGGATTTTGTTTAATATTTCTAAGGTTTATAAATTTAGGGTCTCACCTCCTCTTTATAAGATTTATTATCCCTTTATTTTTTATTATATATTCTTTCCTAGGCTATGGGAGCCTTGTTTTGGTTAAATCAAAACTAAATTGTATGTGAATGGATGGTTTTGGTCTTATATTACATTTATAGGGCCTTCAAACTACTTAACTTGTGGATCCTGCAAGGATATTATTGGTTTCAAGGGTTTAAGTTATGTGGTTTCATATTGTTCAATTTTTTGATAAACTAAATATGTTTTCAAATATTTAAAATGAATGATAAAATTATTTAGATATTTAAATCAGCATTTTATAAGATTTATTTTGTAAAGTATGTTTATTAGAAGTGTTTTCCCCCATTATGTGCAAAATAGAATGGATTTTGAAGGCACATTTTGATGTAAAATGAAATGAAACTAGGTTGTAAACCTTATTGGAAACATGATAGCACATGGGAACCCTAATTACTTAGGTGGGAAGAATAGGAAAATTACCACTAGGTATTGATCACCCTCCCTAGCCATAGAAATATGATACAATACTAACTAAACTACACAATATCATGATTTTGGTTGGTAGTGGGACTTTAGCATGGTCCTCCCTGGCATGACATTCACATGTAAGGATATGTATGGATTGAACACTAAGAGTGTATAGATCCTCGGATAACTCCTTAACCTCTATTGCCTTACATTCATCCCATAAATCATTCCCTATTTTCAGACTTGTTTTCTCTTCTCATTCCTATTTAAAATCTCAAATATTTTTTTAAAATTATTTTCAAACTAGCAAGTTTGTTTTTCTAACAATGGTAATACATGAAACATTTGGTCACATTATACTAGGATAGATGTGATCATATCCTATATACAACCAATGGGTGTGTCTAATCCTTTTCTGAGTAGATATAGGTAATAATTAGATAAGACATAGAGGTGGTGGATGAAATTTCTAGTATTTATGAGGCTGGATAGAGGTGATATGGTAGGTTGAGACCTTATGGCGCACAAAAAATGGGTTATTTATATTTTTATTTCAAGTTTAGTTTATATTAATCATGGTCTACTATATGGTTCTCCATGGATCCCAATCCCATTTATATTATATATGGATATTTACCTCAATTGTTTTTTAATTATTGAAATATATATAGATATTCTTGGTTTTATTATAGTGATACTTACATTATATTTATTGATATATTGGGAATAAAATTCCCAAGGAACATCTTTGATTACTAGACACTAATTGCCAACCCATGGGGATTAAGAAAACCCTTAGACCCTTTCAAAAAACTAAATCAAGAGACCATATAAGAGGTTACTTTGGTTTTGTTATAATATTTAAATTCGACTCCATTTCGTTTATATCTATTATTTGAGTGGATGATGAATATAGAAAAATGGTGTTTTCTAGAACTTGGTCGAATCCATGTCCAAAATAGTTATGGTTCTTAATTTTTATGACACTATAACATTGATAGATATCCAAAATGGCCATGTTCTTATAAAATTTATTATACTACATCATGGTTTAAAAAAATAGATGTAATATTTACATGGAAAATATAAAATTCTTTTTTGACTAGACCACCTTATGGTCAGTTGATTACCACATCATGGTTAATTTCCACCATGAACATCACCACGTCCTGAAGATTTAAGTTGGGAATGTTTTATGGTCTAAACATAAAATTATAATAGTTTCTCATATATAAAAATGGACCAAGTCTACCTTTTCTATGACAATGAACCATAATGTGGTAAGGATTGTCACGTCGTGGTGAGAAAAATAGTTATGGTCTCCATGGAATAAGATATCATAAAACCACCATGTTGTATCTAGAGCCACTCTGTCATAGTCTTCCCAAATTGATCATGGTGTACATGTAAACATACATAGTTTAACCCATAAAAAAATTCATTTAGGGAACCAACTACACTTTTGTGAATACCCAAAATGGTCAAGGTTTATATAGTTTTAAAGAAAAATATTTTTTCATTAAAATTAACAGAAACCTTAAAAAAATCACCATACATAAAGTGTTTTTGAGTATGTAATATAGTTTTGAAGTCAATTTACATAGTTTATAGTATATAAATTTTGAACAAATTAAAATAGGGTAAAATATAAAAGTGTTTCTATCGATTTATGAATTTTTCAGAAATGAGAATATAAAATGGTTATATTGAAAATCCAAATTTTGAAAAACTATTTTTTTTTTGAAATGGGTTTTGTTTTATTTAGTAAAAAAATTAATAAAATGAATTGTTTGATATTAATTTTACATCAAGTGTGTAGATAAAAAATGAATTTTTTAAATGATTTTAAAAGTTTTCATGAATATCACATATTTTAAAATATGAAAGAGTTTGTAATAAATGAAGTTTAAATTAATAATATGAAGGAGTTAATATTAAAATAAAAAGAAAATGTTTATTTTTATTTATTTTATGTAATTTATAGTATGAATGCCTAAATTATGTAGTTTTTATAAATTTTTAATCACATTCAAAGTATATGAAATATTCATTTATTTTTTTAATTATCTAAATTATTCCTAAAAATAAATTTTGTATGTTATGTATGATTTAGTATAAAATTTTAAATTACTTTAAATTACCATACATGTATTTAAGGAGTTTCATGCTAGGCATGATAATTTATTTAGTTCTATTCTACACAAACTTTAGCTTTTCCATTAATTAAAAAATTTATTTCAATTTTTAATCATTCTTTATAGATATTTGGCCTCAGAATTATGATTGAAATAAGTTCACTCTTGATTATTATACCATGGATAGTGGGAATTTGGGTTAGTTATTCACTAGCTTAGGAGTTTATACTCTATCAAGAAAAGTGGACGTTAACTACCAGTGTCACTATGAATTATCTTATACGAATTTGGATTTATTATTTTCACAATCCATTAAATTAAAGGTTATCGTATACCATATTCATGTGATGAATTCAGATATATTTAAAAATATTTAGATTTTAATTTTGGTGAGTAACACAATTTATGAGTTATATAAAAAGTTACATATCATTATGGTTTAAACATATTGATACTATAGAAGGAATAAGGATTTAAAATTGAAATGTTTAGAATCATGAATATATATAATGGGAATATGTGAGGTGTGATGGTGTGATAATAAAACCCATTAAAAAATAATTCTTAGATTATTTCAAAATTAAACAATGTTAAGACCATGATTATCCAAACAAGTAGGTTCATGCTAAAGTTGTGTTCCCATGTATTATCCTATGTTATGAATAGTGAAAATGGATAATACTAAGAGTTAGAAAATGAAATCAAACTATGATATTTTTGTTACACTTAGATGGGAAACCCAATGAGATATGATTCTAGTGTAATAGAGTTAATATTATTAATACAATGTATTTTAGAAAAGTGTATTTCCCTCAACTATTGAAGAGTACTAGTTGATATGATTGATATTATTGTCTACCTAAACAAGCAAATAATGAGAGAAACATTATTTTTAACTCATTAATTAGTGAAAAATATATCTTAGACCATTAATGGATATGATTAAATTAAAAGGGACATCATTTCAGTGGGAGGAAATTCAAAAAAAATCCTTTATTATATGAATCTAAAATATAATACTCATAGGATAAAAGATTTAGTTGAAAATAAAATGGAATTATAATCACTAAACATGAATTTGAGAAAAATATAACAAAATTATTTGATTTATGGAAGAAACATCTTACAAGTGTGTTGAAACTTATGTATTATTCTTAAGTAAAAAATAAAATTATATGTGTTTAAGAAAACCCTTCTAGAAATTACAACTTTTAAGTCCATTCAGAAATTAGATAATAAAATTTATGATAGGAATACGAAGGATTCATAGGATATATCCAATCCTGTGATTGTATCCATAGAGGTTAAGTATAAAAATTAGCATATGAAGATGGATGTTTTCATGATACCATATAACCTGAAATGTCTCTATCAAAAAAATGATAGGCATGAAAATTGTGATCTTTTAAAGGAAGTTTTTAGATTAAATATGTTAAAAGGGACTTTATTCTAACTCATGTACTCAATATTATTGGGTATATCAATTAAATGGGGATATTTTAATCCCCTTGGATACATTATCTAGATACATATTTCAGTCAACAAAATTTATTTGAAAGGTTATGATTGTTTATTATAAATTTCAAAAAGGAAGATTCAAAAAATGGTTTCTAGATCTCATAAATTGGTTGATATAGGTGAGAGAGGAAAGGGAGGTCTAGGATTATGTGTTATATCAATGGGGGTAAAATATTAAATATTTAAATTAAGAGAATAATAGATCTATAGGATAGTCCAATAAATAGTCTACTAATATCAATGTAACCTTTTTTAAACCTAAGGGAGGAGTTATGAATGCGATGAATTAATTTCATTATTGAAATACAAGTCAATGGATAAGGAACTTCATGAAATACATAAAGGGATGTAAAAAATCAATGGATATTATACATTAGGCAATAAAGTTGTAAAAATCAATTCTTATATTTTAATGGGTATATTATAAAAACTAAACAAAAAATTATTTTTAATGTATTGGTTTTAAAATTGATGTTGGATTTTTTAAAAAAACATGAGGTATACATTTAAGTTATGGAGAAAGATATGATACATCGTGGTTTGGTATATTGTGGATTACATTAAAGCTAATATGAATCTAGAATAAAAGGTGTGTATTTTAATCTCATTTTTTCTATTATATGATAATATATTCTTGTAAACAATATTTTTTTAATAAATAAATAAGATGATTATTTTAAACATGGTTTATTATTTATCTAATTCTATAACACACATGAATGGGGGATGTGGGTGAACTAAGTTTTATCTAGGGTAAGAGTTTGGTATTCTTTTCATTTTTTAAAATAATACAGATACAATCCCACCACCTAAGAGTGGTATATTTTAATGAATAAAATATTATTATTTCCAAATTACTCGAATAAAATTGAATACTATATACTATATGGTTATTAGTAGTTTATTTAGTATATTTTCCCACTAAATGAAATAATTTTAATTTATAAACACAAATTGGTTGGTGTATCTTGAGATCATATCCAAGAGAGAATATAGTTTCTAAGAGGATAGTGGGATTATATTTGGACTTTTAGATGTTTAATGTATCAAAATAATAATTATTAAAATAGATAAAACTATAATAAAATTTCAATTTATTTCATAAAATAGTTTTTCTTATATTGGTAAATATAATATGTAATTAGTTATATTGTGTTACCAGAGTGATCTCCAAGAAAGTTTAATCACAAAAATTATATGAATGATAATAATTATGAACTATGAAAAATATATATTTAATAAAATAAAAGTTATTAAAATCAAAAAACTATATTGTTAAGTAAAGAAGTTTGAATACTTGTTCAAAGATTTGAACATCGGGAATACGATCCCTAATCTCACCATTATTAAAAAAATATTTTTTCATATATGTTTCTCACTTTTAGAGTTTAGTGGTAGGTTTATTTAGATAGTCACATAGAGATGTGTAGGGAGTTACATATAGATTTAAAGAGTTTAAAAAAACCCTAGAAGTGACCCAAACTTAAGTCATATCTAGTAGTATAATGTAATATCTTGGGTTTTCCTATGAGGTAAATATCAATTGAATTTTGATTTAAATTCTTTTTTTTGACCTAATTTTAATGGATAAATAGTTTATGGGAGTTTCAGTGGTATTCAGGGCTAGTTTGGAGCCCAAATACGAACTTTTGGAGAAAAACAACTTGGCCACATGGTTAGTAGAAACCATGTGACTGAGGATGAACAATTTAAAGATACCATGAAGTGATAGAAAAAGGTAAGTAGAGTTATCTTAGTTCACACTAACACTGTTCCAAGGTCCATACTCTCTTACATATTCACCTACTATTTTTAGAAGAAGACAAATGCATGGTTGGTTCACGGTTTGTCTAATTTTGCAACATGGACTTTGCGAGGGGACTCTTGGATAGTGGAATCTACATGGTTTGTGTGAAGTTTTCCAAATCATGTGTACGAACCATGTAGGTTCCCTATTAAGGCATCAATGGTGTATGGTTGGTGCACAGTTTGGCCAACCTTGTGGCCATTTAATGTGACCAAGTTAAAACGTAGTAAATGGGAATTTTTTCCTTAAAATTTCTTGTAACATAAATCTAATTCCCCCCCCCCCTTCTAGAAGATATCATTGAAATGTGGATGATTCCTTTGAAGTTGAAATCATAGTACTAGCTCTCGTTTCTTCATTTAATACCTCATTTAAGAACCATTTTCTCATTAGATCTACATCGGTGAGTTACTCATTCATCTTGAACCTTTCTTTGCGTTTCTTTGTATCAATAGAGTTATTTTAGTGAATTATAATTTCCAAATTTCCAGATTATTCATTCATTCTTCATTTTTCTCATTATCTAAATTGAATCAGAGGTTGATACTGGATGATTGTTCTACAAAAGACTGTGGTTGGTGGTCTATACCTTTCCATTAATGTTTCGTGTCATATATTCCTTGTTTTCATTGTTCCACATGTCGACTTTCCAGAGTTTCCCCTAAAATTAATTGAATGGTTGAATTGAATGAATTGGAACCTATAATGGTTTTCTAATAGTGACTTTGTGTAGTTAGATGTCATTTTCCTAAACTTATACCACCCTTGGGGTATGTCCTTTAATCTTTCCCATGTTATACCACTCTGTTGGGTGTTTGTGAGCTTTAAAATTTTAGTGGTATCCTTAATGATAATTTAATGAATTGTTTATAGTTTTGATTACTTTTTTATATATTCATTTTTAAGTAAAAGTAATGAATTGAGTTGAATTGAAAAGATAATTTTTTTCTCCTTTTCATGTGATTTCATATGATTAAATTGGATAAATGATTTATATGGAAAATGTTGAATGGGTTAGAAGAACTTATAGGTTGTGAATGATAATAACTGATGAATTGATTATGGTAGTGGATGCCGAGGACATTTTTACTCATTTGATCCTGATTATAAAGGATTTTATGAAAAATTATAATCCATAGACTTTGTTTATGATAGTGGATCCCTTGGACATTTTTACTCCTTGGATCTTCATTCCATACGATGCTAAGGACGTTGCTAATCCTTGGATATGATTTTCTTGGAATGCATTAGACGTTGTCTATGGAAATGATCTATAGACATTCTCCTTGGATTCATCTCAATTATTTATTGATTTTTCATTGATATTCTCCATGGAATCGATGAGGATTCCTTGGTATTCTATTCCTCAGATCCATCCCTTCATGGTATTACACAGTATTACGTAGCATAGTTCATTGTGGACATTTACACTTGATTACATGGAATGGTCATTCTGGATATTTTTTTATGCTACATAAACATCCCATGATTATGGTGGCTTGATTATAGTACCCAGATAGACTTCATGGATGTAAGTAGGGACCAAGAAAAGATCCCACTTTATAATTCTTGATTGATCATGCTTTGGAGTAGGGGAGGATAATATCAAGCTAGGTTCGCGATTCTATCTGGAGATTTTAATTTTTAGTATTTTTGTACATTTGATACATGTATAACACTGGACTCTAATTTACATGTAATACCATCCATTTTTTGTAGAAAAATGACATGATCATCATATTGTATATGACTAATTTTGGATTATTTATTATTATGGTTTTATGGATGTTTATATTCTATTCAGTTATTTATCTGCCACTACCATGCATTGTTATGATAATTACCATTGTTCTGCACTATGAGAGGACTTTATAGTCTCCACATGGACACACCCTAGGACCTTATTTCTATTTGACAACCTCTGGCATATGGGGAGGCACACTTGAGGCCGTGTGATCCACCAGATTAGGGCACTGTTTAGTGGCACCCAGTTCTAGACAATAAAAATTTATATTAGAGGAGTTTTATTTTTTTCCTTCCTTACTATTTTGAGAAAATAGATATAATATTATTATGGAATTGGAATTTGGTAATTATTTTTCCTATGGAGTACGAAACCCATACATAGAAAAAATCCAAATTGCTTAGACTGGGAAATTTTTCTTTTTATGTATTTTCTCTATTACAGTTCATTTGAATCCACGGTGGTTCAATTGAATTATGATGTTATTATTTCTAGGATTGAGGTTTTTATTTTACCATGTCTTGATGAGAAGACGGTGTCCATATCATGAATCTTTTTAGGAACCAGTTAAAATTCACAAGTCATGCATTTTGTTTTTCCATATAGGATGCATTTCTTGACTGAATGACATTCTTATATGTGACTTATGTGATATGATTGTTTTCTAATATATTTTTATGTATTGGATTAAGAAACATAAATTAAACTTAATGTGACTACCACAAACTAAACAATATTATCCTTTTAATATTATAGAATACACCCTATGTAGTCAATTATGGAATGTTGATTCATGGACCATTGGTCACATGGATTGGAATGTGTTATGGTTTGAATTTTTTGGATGTCATACTTCGATTTATAAGGTGTGTGTGCCCTTATAGATCAAAAGTGGTGACCCACTTTGTTTCAACATTTAAAGATAATTGTGGTGTAAATATGAATTTAAAATGACCTAAAATTGGGAAACAGAGAACTTGGCCATAACCCAATATTAGCGTGGGTAGTAGGTAGGGTCTCTGGTTCTTTTTATGTTAGTTGTTATTACCTAGTCCTCGATTTAAGAAATATTAGAGGGGTGTGGTTTGTTTATAGGAATGCTTAAACCTGTCCTATTCTTATTTCTATGAATTAGTCACTACTTGATTATTTTAGGAGGTGTGTTTTTTTCCATTGTAGATACCTTTCACCATGATGTCCTCAAGTCATGTGCTAGGAGGGTGTAAAAAACTACACTCTAATGGTGGTATCCTGTGAGCCACCAATAGAACTTCTTTTTTGTTTCAGTTGAAACACGGGTGGTTGTACCAGATATGGGTGTTGATTCCCAGTTCTAATAGGGTTTCCTATGCTTTATATAGAAATTTCAAGGAGTAGTGAATCCTACCTCATCTATGGAAGAGCTAGAGCATGTGTTCCAACAACAAAATCTGCCCATGTTTTTGGAGGACGATGATCCATAGGCTCCTAAATTGTGGCTTGATTCTACTTTATTTATTTTCGATCATTAGGAGACACCACCAAGAGGATATTGAAACTTGATACATATATTATTCAGTGTCAATCTAAGCACTAGTGGGATGTTTTTAACAAAGAAAATACACTATGAGATATGGTTTGGAGGGATTTACAAACTAGTTTTCGCATTTAATTATTTCTAGAAACCTAAAGAGATGAAAGGTCTAGTGAGTTAATATTTTTGAATCAATGTGGGATGACCGTTATGGAGTATTCAGTATTATTGATAGAGATTCAATTTTTTCACCAATTTTACTTGTTGATGAGATGTTGTGGGAGAGATGCTTTGAGGAAGTTCTAAAGCATGTCGTTCATTCATAGGTAAATATTTTTTAACTAAATATTATTATAGAGATAGTGAATCAGGTGCTTATTACTAAATGTAACGTAATAGAAGATGGGGGCGTAGTGTAGGGAAGTTCAGTCTCTCGAACCAGTGGTTCAATGTCAACTATCAAAAAGCGCCATTATATGAATTCTTGTTAAGGTAATACCATCCAAGCTATTAGTTTGGATAGTTTCACCTTCTGTCATTGGTGTGAGAGATGGAGTCATATGTGGAATCCATTTGATAGGTACCTAGTTGAGTGCATATCTTGAATAAGTATGGTCTATGTCTATTTTTTTGTAGGACCTTTACTCTAGTCGTCAAAGAAATGGGATCGACTATGACCTTGTGTTCAAGAGTGGGATCCATAGCTCTTTGTCAGAATGAGAGCTGGAGTAGTGTCAGTTGTTCCGGTCAACATGGTGGTCGTGGATAGGGAATCCAAGAACAAGTTGTACCATGACAACCAAGTGGTATTTCTATGGGTAGTGAGGATGTTTCACATGGTTGTAGCTTAGGCTAGATATATCTTGTACAACCTACACCTGAGTAGTATAACGTTGGTCCATCTACAGGGAGAGGCATGATCTTAATAGCCTCTACATTAGTATCTTCTCTTTTTGATATAGGTGCATCTCATTATTTCAAATCTATACTTATTATAAAGATCCTTTGGATCTTTTTTTAGTTTTATGATGGAGTTATGACATTGGATACTCCATTAGGGATTAAGACGGATGGTGTACACCAATGTAGGGAGTTATTTATTGAGATTAGTCGGTGTCACTTCATACGTAATCATTTTTCATTTGGATGACAGGGTTTGAAATCATATTCGAGATGGAATGGATAGCTTATTATCACACCCATGTTGATTTCTATTGTTGAAGGGTGACACATACATCATCATAGGGTGGATTTTTTGTTCACATGGGTGAATGGGATTGTAATGACCCGAACTGTTATAAATAAAATTCTCATCCCAATTTAATTAAATGTCTTATTATAAAATATGGATATAGGAAGCTCATTCACTTTTTTGGTTTTATTATATCGTCTCATATTTAAATGACCATTAAGAAACTTTACTATTGATAATATAGTCTTTGAATAATGATCACTTGTCTAGTATAAATATGGAGTTTTATGAAATCCAATTGATATAGAATAGGGAAGTGATGGCCTTATTCAGTAGGATTTTACCCTATGAATTCCATTTCTTAGAGATTCATAGAGATATCGCATCTATGGGATTTTTACTTGACCAACCCCAAGATCATATCCAATAAATTAATCATGGGAAACATTGTTTATCATATTAGTTTAAGCTCATCAAGATCCAAACCCAAACCATGTACGGAGAACCACCCCATAAAAATCTCATCGTCGCACACATTACTATTAGGGTGTTTTCTAATTTATTAGAAGGATATGTATCAAGACCCTAGAAATATTATTATGTACATTATTTTTTATAGAACAAAGAATATATTTTAATCATATTATTTTTACTTTATATATTATTTTTATTTTGATTCAAATAATATTTTGGGTAATATTTAAATTAAAATATGGAATTTATTTGGATTAATTAATGGATTTCTGAAAAATAATAATATTTAAATTAAATAATTTTATGATGATAAAACATAAATGATCATATAATTTATATGAGGATAAATGTGATTTTTATAAGGGTTTAGAAACTGTTATTGTCAAAAAACGTAACATTTCTTAATAAATGTTAATTTTATTTTAATAGTGAAAATTCAAAGATTTATATATTTTTTAGATAAAATGAATATTATTTTTGGAATCATAACATTAAAATTATTCAACAGTAAATTTTTTCATAATTTTCTGAGACAATCAAATTTTTGGATAAAAATTAAAAACCATATAAATATAATTGATGTATTATGACATCATAATGACCCAAAAGTGATGTAATAAATATCATAAAAAGAATCCATGTAAAAATATATGTTATATGTTTAAAATAATGAGATTTTAAGTTTACTTTATTAATGTTATAAATCTATTATGAATCCTACAAAACCATTATTATACTTTAAGGTTTAAAAATAATTTCGTTAAGAGTATGGATCACCTCCACATAAGAAAAGGTAATATTTTTTTTTATTTAGGTCCTTGGCCTTATAAAATAATTAAAAAACCCTTTTGTTAGAAATCATGGTAAAATCCATATAAAGGTTTGTGGTTTTGGTTATATTATTATATTGAGTCCAAAACCAAAGTTTGAGAAATAATAAAGAAATCTAGAAACATTTAATACATAAATCCACCAAAGATCTAATTTATCTTATCTAACACTCCTTGAAGAATTTCCTTACTCTTCCCTCCCTTCCCTAGAGTTCTCCCAAGGTGCCCCCAAGCTCTCTAGAAGCTTCTCCCAAACATTTGGAGTCACACACTCAAGTAAAGGATCCATACATTATATTATTTTTTCAAGTTTCTTAATTATATCATGTATTCCATTTCCAATTAATAATGTTGGGACATGTATTTCCATTTTATTTATAAATGATTATAGACCCATTTATTTCTCATCAACACATTTTATGACTATTTTAGTGAAGTTGTTATTCTGCCGAAATTTCACCGCATTTTTTCCATGACAAAACAATTATGTGGTGAATATCATATTCATTTAATATCAAGAGTGTTCACCTTTATACAAATATACCTCATTTAAATGGTACATAAATGTATAAATTCCACACTCTATGTTTGTGGAATAAAATGTGATGATAAATGATTCCATTTATTATGATCTATATGGCACACTTAAGCCTGAGAATGAAATTAATGTGACAGGTGTGCTCAAAATTATAGAGGGATACAATGCATTTGGTAATGTTTAGTATCATGAGACATAATGTTGGGAGAGGGAGTGAAATTTATTCTTTTATGGGACTCTATCCATCATGATGTCTTGGCAGTTTTCCTTGACCAATGTTTATGATGTGGTGTTTTAAGTTGCTTCCACATTTCCCATGTTCTGATTATCATGATATATAATGCATTATTATTATTTAGGATTCTCACTCATTTTATTCCCCATTAATATTTTAATTTTGATACATGTGTTACCTAATTCTATGTTTATTCTATTACTAGGCTTTATATCTCACCCCTTTCATATGTATATCCCTAGGTTATCCCATGTTGTTTTAAGTACAAGCATGTTAATGAATTTTTCAATAAAGATGATGATTTTACAATTTTAAATTGTAATGTATTATACCTAATTCAAAAAGACACTAGTATTATCAATCTTCTAGGATGTATAAAGTGTAATCATATTTAATAAAATATTTATTAATGTTTAATAAATATCCGGGTTGTTATAATTGGTATCAAAGGAAAAATTTAGTTATTTTTTGAATGAGGATTAGAAAACTCTAGAAAAAGAATTAGGGATAATACTATGTATAAAAAAACCATCCCTAAATTTTAGTAAGTATAGTTTAAGTGGTTTATCAAGAAAATACATCCCTATTTGGATTCTACAAGTGGATGTGGTTCTATAATAGATGTACCTAGGGGTAAAAACTCTGACAGAGTGTGTTGGGCTTGACTTGGCATAACCTAGTACATGACAATGGGACTTACTATTCATATAGTTTCACACTCTCTAGGGATATGCTTTGGTGAATTCATAAGATCATTATGAACCATTATCAAGGGAACAAAAAAATGACCATAAGAGTGTATGTTAAGAAATATATCATGGATAACATAGATTGAATCCTAGAAATTTAGAAGTTAAGAAAATACATGTAATTTATAAGTTATACCTTTAATGTTATTGGATTCCTCCTTTATGTGATTAATAGATTAAAAAAATACTCATCCTTAATTTTCCTTTTATTCTAGTCAAAGGCTAGAAAGAGGTGGAACTCGGTAAACAATCAATGTGAAGGAAAATGCGATGACTTCCCCAATGATATTTCTAACCAGATGGGAGCACAAATCAAAAAATTCCTCATGATACTCTCTCAGCTAACTTAGGTTATTAATAGAAAACTAGATGAGAAGGAGCATCCAAATCCCCCTAAGAGAGAATAAGTTGTGATTGAGTCCTTTATGTGAAAAAGGCCTATGTATTTGAATAGATCATCTGATCCCTTAATCAAGGAACAATAGATCAACTTCATTGAGAATATCTTCTTACATCCTTTAATGTTATAAACAAGTGAAGGTTCTACATGATGTTTATTATATAGAAAGAGAAGCTGATTAGTGGTGTGCATTGAACAAGTATACAAATCCTGAGGAAGATATTGAAGCAATGGGGTTGAAGGAATTACAGAAAATATATTTTTGATAAATATTTTTATTCAAAATTTCATAATTAAAATGGAAATGGAATTATTTTTCCTCAATATAAAAAGATGACGAATCTATCAGGGCATATGAGGCACAACTCACAAGACATTAACGATACACCTCCGGCTTTGTCATTACCTCCGAATAGAAGGTTTACTAACTCTTTATTGTGCTAAAACATAGTCTATGAAAATCTCTAGTGATCCGAGACTTTGATAGCGATGAGAAAATTTTCCTATGTTCCCTTAAAGTCAAAATGGAAATCATAGAATATTAAGGGTACTATGGGGATATGAAGAAAAAAGCGGAGTTTGATTCTAGCAGTCTGATGAAGAAATATAACGGTGCCAAAAATTTTCAACATCCCAGTTCTCAAAGGTGTAGAAAGAAGCAACCTAGAAATTTCCTAAGGGGAATGAGGAAATACTTTAGGTACGGGAAGGAAGGGAACCTGGATAGTAGTTGCTGATAAGAGAAACCCATTAATGCGATGGAGTAAATGAATGATCCATTCAAATTTCAACACATAGTTCATTTCTTCACCTAAAAGGAACCCGAGAACTTTAAAAACTAATGCACTAATCCAAGGGTTTTTAGAGACAACCAACATCCTCCAAGGTAGGAAGGGTGAGATTTTTCAAATACAACTGCTGAGGTGGATCTTGATAATGAAGTGGTGACATGAATACTAGTTATTAATTCGATAATAGGGAACATAATTTTTGATTCTAGTTCTATATATTCTTTCTTATCATGAAATTTTAGTAGAACTATTCAAACTCCACCACAAACCATGTAAGTAGAGTTGTAAAAGAAAACAAAAAATGGGGTAGTTATTTCATCGCAAGTATATAACTCCTCCCCTATCACAATTTTTGGGTTGAAATTCCCAGTGAAACTTTTCATACTTCCTTTTGTAGAATTTGATGCAATTTTGGGTATTTAATGTCTTTCCCTTTATAGATCCAAAATAAATTATCACAATAAGTAAATCACTCTATGTATTCTGAATTAACCACTGATTCTGTACCTGTTCAAGGAGAAGGATGATTCTACTTTAGCACCAATATCTCAAGAATAGATATTATTTCTTTATGAGAAATATTATCTAGCTCAAATGATTTAATATAAAGAAATAACCATCATCGAAGACATCCCTATTATGATGGAATATGTTGATGTGTTTCCTGAGGAATTTCTTAGTCTTCCTCCTACCCCATAGGTTGAATTTTCAATCGATCTTGTACTTGGGGTATTTACATTATCCAAGACTCCATATAGAATTGGTATTTTGATACTTGAGGAGGTAAACAAAAAAATAAAGAAGAATATAGATAAAGGGTTCATACACCCATGTCCTTCACCATAGAGTGCACTAGTCTTCTTTGTCAATAAGAAGGATGGAAAAATGAACCTTTTCATTGATTATCATGATCTCAAAAAGATCTTGATAAAGAATAAGTATCCTCTACCATAGAATGATTAATTGTTCAATCAACTACATGGCGAAAAATACTTCTCCAAGGTGGATCTATGGTCGGGATTTTACTAGGTTTGGGTGAAGAAGGAGGATATCCCCAATACTACTTTTTTAACAAGGTATGGGCACTATGAGTTCATAGTAATTCCATTTGAACTCATTAATGATCCAACAATATTTATGGACATTATTAATAGAGTATTTAAATATTACCTTAAAAAAAATTTGTAGTATTTATATATGGTATTCTAATAATCTCTAAATGGGGGAGGATTAGGAGGAGCATCTGAGCATTGTGCTAAAGACATTTTGGAAGGATCATATTTATGTAAAGTTCAGAAAATGTGAGTTCTATTTGAAGGAAGTACAATTCTTGGGGAATATCATCAGCAGAAATAGGATATATGTAGATACTTTAAAAATATAAGCAATTTAAGGATGATCAAGGACAATATTTATGACAGATATCCATAGTTTTCTTATTTTAGTTGGGTATTATCATCGATTTTTGAGAAATTTATCATGATTGTCAATGCCCCTAACCAAGATAAATTAGAAGGGGGATAAGTTTTCATGAAATGTTGAATGTGAAGAGAGCTTAGAGGAACTTAAAATAAGGCTTATCACCGCACAAATGCTCACACTACCCACAAGTGGAGATATTTTTGTGGTATTCATAAATTTTTCAAAGAAGGGATTGGGCAGTGTGTTTATTCAAAATGATAAAGTCATAGCCTATTCATTAAGGAAGTTGTATTTTCACAAACAGAACTACCAAAATCATGATGTGGAGTTGGGTGTAGTGATATTCTCTTTGAAAATATGGTGGCATTATCTCTTTGGGGAGAAGTGTAAAATATATATGGATAATAAAATCCTCAAGTATATATTCACACAAAAAGAGCTGAATATAATTCAATTAAGATGGTTAGAGCTAATCAAGGACTATGACCTCTCAATTCACTAGCATCCTGGAAAAATGAATAAATTAGAGTATGATCTATGTATAAAAGATCCATAAATTTTATCATTGATGAGAATTGATAGGAATCTGATCTTATTATATTTATAAAGGATTTATTTGGGAATCATAGAGGAATGAACATCATAAATCCTTTAAAAAATTTCTGCTAAACCGTCCCTTTTAGAAAGATTAAAAGTTGAGTAAAGGGATGACCTAAAAATTCAGAAAAAAAGTAGACGCTATTGTAAAGGGAAATACTCGGAATTAAATGTTAACAAAGAAGGATTTATGATATTTTGGTCATTACTATGTGTATCATAAAATCCCGAGTTAAAGAAGGTGCTGTTGTATAATGCACATAGTTTGACTTTTTCAATTCAACCAGAAAGAATAGACATGTATTGATATCTTTGATAGAACTATTGGTGGGAAAAAATGAATGAGTAGATCTTTGAATATACATCAAAGTTCCTGGTATGTCAACAAGTGAATACTTAAAGGTAGAATTCTAAGGGGATGATGCAGCCATTACTAATACCAACATGGAAATGAGAAAACATCACCATAGACTTTATCAAAAGACTTATGAAGCCATCCAGGAGAAATAAGTATTCATGGGTTTTTGTGGAGAATCTTACAAAGATAGATCACTTTATCCTAATTCAAGAGGAATTATCACTAGATCACTTTTCATAGATATACATCCGAGAAGTGGTAAGGTTTCATGGAGTACCACTATCAATTATATTCAATCGATATCTGAGATTCACATCCATGTTATGGAAAAGGATCCACAATGCTTTAAAAAAGAACTGAACTTCATCACAGATTACCACTCCAAATTGATGGCCACTCTGATTGGTCTATCCAAACACTTGAGGACATTTTGTGAATATTCTCAATTAACACAAATGGAGGATGGGATAAAAAAATTACTCTGGTAAAGTTCTTTTAAAACAATAATTTCAACTCAAGCATCCAAATAGATCCCTGCGAATCACTTTATTAGAAGAGGTTTAGAACACCTATATGCTGAGATGAAGTTGAGTAATGAAAACTATTAGGTCCAGAAATGGTTGAGTAAATGGTGGATAATGTTAAGACCATTCAACAACACATCATGTCTGATCAAATTCGATATACGAGATATGTTGAAAATCATCAATGACACCTAGAGTTTGATTTTGGAGACATGGTATTCCTCCAAAATTCTCCATAGAATAAAGTGATGATATTTTGGAAGAAGGGAAATATTAGTCCAAGATATATCATCCCTTTGAGAACCTTGATCTCATAGGATCAGTGGCCTACTGACTTTCACTCCCACCTAACCTATCTCAAGTACACGATGTATTCCATGTATCTATCTTGGTAAAGTACATACTAGACCCATCACATGTAATCAATCCATATATGGTATCATTTTATAATTACATTTACTATGAGGAGATACTGGTTATGATCTTAGATCATAGAGACAAAGTTCTACGAAATAAGATAATACACCTGATCAAAGTGTTTTAGAGAATATATAAGTTTGAAGAAGAAAAATGGGAACCATAGGAGGTGATGAAAAAAAGTTACCCTCATCTATTTTAAAATGGGAAAAGAAACTTTTTAGTGTGAGATTTCTTAAGGGGGGAAGATTCTAAGGACCCAAACTGTTATAAATTAAATCCCCCTGGAAATTTAATTAAATGTATTTTTTTGAAATATGGATACAGAAAACACTTCCAATTATTTAGTTTTATTATATCATATAATATTTAAATGGCTGTTAACATATTTACAATTGATAATATAGCTATTGAATAATGATCACATGATTAGTATAAATATATGGTTTTAAAAAATCTAATTGACCTAGAAAAATTAAGTGATGACCTCAACCAATAGAATCATAACCTATGAAGCCCATTTATTAGAGTTTACAAGGGATGTAGAATATCTGGGCTATTCTCTAGACCAATTCCAAGATTATATCCAACAACTTAATCATGGGAAAAACTGTTTATGGGAGAAGTTCAAGATCATCAAGATCACAGTCCAAACCATGTACGCCGAACCACCCCATGAAAATCTAACTGTCATGCACATTACTATTAGAGAATTTTTTGGTGTATTAAATGGATATGTATCAAGACCCTAGAAATATGATTATGCATATTATTTTTTATATAATACTAAATATATTTTCAACCTATTATTATTACTTTATAAATGATTTTTATTTTGATACAAATAGTATTTTGGGTAATATTACAATTAAATTAAGGAATTTATTTTTATGAATTAATTTATTTTTTAAATAAATAATATTTTTATAAAATATTGTTATGTTTATTAAATATAAATGATCACATAATTTTTATGAAGTCAAATGTCATTTTTTAAGGGTTTGAAAACTGTTATGGTTAAAAACCCAATCATTTCTTAAAAAATGTCAATGTTATTTTTAAAGTGAATATTTAAATATTTATAAAATTATTTAGATAAAATTAATATTATTTTTTTAATCAAAACATTCAAATTATCCAATTGTGATTTTTTCATAATTTTCTAAAACAATCAAATTTTTTGGTAAAAATTAAATACCGAATAAATATACTATGTGTATTATGACATTATAATGTCCCACAAGTGAAGTAATAAATACTATAAAAGGTTTCCAAGAAAAAATATATGTTTTAAATTTAAAATAATGTTATTTTAATTTAATTTTATAAATTTTATAAATCCATTATGAATCCTCCAAAACCATTAATATATTTTAAGGTTTTGAAATTATTTCTTTAAGAGTATGACTCACCTCCGCATAAGAAAGGACATTGTTTTACTAATTTCATCCCTTTTCCTTATAAAATAATGAAAAAAAATCCATTTGGTAGAAACTATGGAAAAAACATGGGAATATTTGTGTTTTTGGTTATTTTATTATATAGAGTCTAAAACCTATGTTTGAGAAGTAATAAAGAAATCCCCATACATTTCCAATATAAACCCACCAAAGATCCAATTTATCTTCACTCAAAATCCTTAAAGTAGGTTCTTACTCAACCATATATTCATTATAGTTCTCCAAAGGTTTCCCCAAGCTCTCAAGAAGCTCCATCCAAGCATTTGGAGTGACACACTCAAGTAAGGGATCCTCACATTCTTTTCTTTATTCGAGTTTCTTTGTTATCTTATGAATTCCATTTCCAATTCCTAATGTTGGGAAAAATATTTCCATGTCCCTATTAATTCCAATTTGATGTAACATTATCGGATACCCATTTATATCCCATCAACCCATTTTATAAATATTTCAGAGATGTCATTTTGCTGCTGAGATTTCCCTAAGATTTTTACATGCTAAAACAATTGTGTAGTGAATATTATATGCATTTTCTATCAATGGTGTTAACCTTTATACACATATACCTACTTGACTTGGGAAATACATATATTTATTACACACTAAATTTTCTTGGAAAAAATGTGATGATAAATGATTCCATGTATTATAATCTATGTGGCACACTTACGCATGAGAATGAAATGAATGTGATGGGTGCACCCAAAATTATATAGCACATCAATGCATTGTGTAATGTTTAGTCATATGATATGTCATGTTGGAATATGAAGTGAACCTAATTTTATTATGGTACTTTTTCTACAATTATTTTTTAGTATTTAGCCTTGACCTATGTTAGGATGCAGTGTATTACGTTGTTTCTTTATTTCCCATGTTCTGATTATCTTGCTATATAATGCATTATTATTCCAATTTATGATTCTCACTCTTTTATTCCCCATTTATATTCCTATTTTATTACATGAATTACCTCATTCCATGTGTATTCCCTTATTGATATTTATATCTCACCCCTTTCTTATGTATCTCCATAATTTATCTCATGCAGTTTTAAGTGATAGCTTGTTAAGGAATTTTTCAATAAAGATGAAGTTTTTCTTATTTTAAATTATTATGTAATGTACCTAATTTTAAAATATACTATATTTTTTGATTGTCCAAATTTTATTAAATGTAATATTATACAATAAACTATGTATTAATGTTTAATAAAGAGTAGACTTTTTATAGGGATGTCCAGAAAGGTAGAGTTGGACCATAACATCATGGGATGTGCGAGATGGCAACTCAGATTGATAGATTATTTTAGGATGTTGAGATAACATGTCAAGCTGACATTCTATAACATCACAGGTAATTATATAATAATAAATTTCCATAATTATAAATATTTATGAATTAGATAGTAATTTTACTTTAAAAGGGACGAGATGTCAGATAGCATACCCGACACGCAACAATTGGATTCTCTGAAATCTTACATTGAACACAAGACTAAGTTATACCAACAATTATAATATATTAATTTTAATATTTTAATTTTTAGTTATCACATAGCCATTAGAATGGTGGGAATGAAAAATATTATCTGAATTATTAAAATAGGGTTTAAATATGTTTATATGATGATCCATTGGTTAGAAAATTAATTAGAAATAATTGAATATAAAGGATGTGTTTTATTGAAAAACTATTTGAATGATAATTATTATGTTTATAGAATAATCCTATCACTAATTTTGAATTATTTTAATTAAATATAAATTAAATATTATGTTTACAATTAATCTTATATGTTTTGTAGACATTATATAAGAACAGAAACAATTTTATGGATAAACTGAGTGTTTTCTAAAAATGTAGTTTTACCACCTTTAGATGGAGAAACCATTTTAAATATTGTTTTTGACTCTTTTATAAGTTATATTTTAAAATATAAACCCCCCTTTTGGAATCAGAACTCCAAATTTACTTTGGTTGATTTTTTGATATTTTTCTGATAAAATTCATATTTTAATGAATACTGAAAAATACTGCGTTTTAACTTAAAACTGTTTTTTCATATAAATTATTTATATTGTTAGATTATTATTTTAATTATTTAAAAAGTATATTTACATTATTTATTTATAATTTAATCTAATTTTGATCATTTGAATCAATTTCACATTAAAATTGGATATAAAAACTATGTGAACTTTTGAACGTGTATCTTAAAAAAAACCTATTTTCTTATTCCATCTACGAGATTACTTTTTAAATAATTTCAGCCAAATATTTGTTTGTAATTTAAAAATTTTGATTCTATATTTGGAATAATAATGTCAAAATTATGTAAATAGGTTCATTTTATTTTTTGACATTAAGAATAGAAACATTAGTAATAAATTGTATTACCACTGTTAAGGGTACTTTAGGTAATTAATGGTAAAAAAAATATTATAATAATATAAAACTACCCTAAGAAATATTTTAATTTAATTGGATGAGTGTATTCCAAACATTACCATTCTTGGGTCTATTTTAGGACCACTTTTATCCACGTGGATTACTTTAATGCATTTATACTATTATATTCAGTGAATAGTCATTTTTCTTACACTTTTGTTTCTAAAAAGTAAAGTATTTTAATATGGATTTATATATAGGATATATTAGACTATAAATATTATTTAGAAATATAAAATTATTACCTATATCATGGTAATTTATTTATAATTTTTATGAATTAAATAATTAAATTTAATTGCGACAAAAAGAGAATGTAATAATAGATTTATTAAAGAAAGAATCAAATAAATGATATTAATAATATTAAAATAAATATATTTCAACATATTTTGTGCCACAAAAGAATTTTATGTATGAATATGATATTTTATAATTGATTTAATATAGTTTTTTTTTCAAAGGAACAAAGTTGTTATGATTTTTTAAAAAAGTCATGTGATGAATAATGTCAAAATTGACATAATTCATAACTTAAAATATAAAATATTTAATTAAATGAAATAAAATTTCTAAGAATATAATATTATGAGAAAAAGTTTATATAACAATAAAAATTTCATTAATTACTCATTCATAGGTAATTTGGTATCATTTGGTAATTATTTTAACTCTCGACGTGTAAATTGGCTAATAAAATAGTAAGAGTTTATAGGGGTTAAAACAAAAAGGCAAGGATTAAAAAATATTAAAAACATGGCTATTTTTAATTGGATGATTATTATTCTTCCCAAAATCATCCTATATTATAAATAAATCATTTTGGGTCCATTTGGAATTGAAATTGAATTTATATTAATTTAATGATTTTTATAATTCCAAGGGTGCCCTCCCCTCTCCAATAGAAAGAACACATTCGTCTCTATTACTCACACTTCCAAAACCTTTTGTTTTGGACAAGATATAACCAAAACCCTTCCTAAAATCCCTCTCCACATCCTTAATGACTTTTTTTAGGCATAACACCCTCCTTAGAGGTGTTAAGGTGTTATGAAAAGTGCTCATTCTAAGGAAAGGTAATGTTTTTATTTGAGTATTTATATTTTATTTCTTCATAAAATTACATCAAATATTATTATTTAAATATGAAATAATAACTGTAGTATCATTAATATAATTATATGTTATTATTTTAATATCTTCACTTAAATACACTCCATTTAAATTTAACGTGAATGGAATTAATTGTTCGTGCGTACGTGTGAACTATCACCTCCACAAACCGATATAATACATTTTCCATAACCTTATCCCATGAGTGGTTATAAAGATATAATTAATGTTAATATTTAATATTACTGACATATTAATCATTTTATGATAATAATATATCAATTAAATTCTTACTTTCCTTATGCAGAAAATGATAACGACGTTCGTGCGTACATGTGAACTATCACCTCCACACAGTGTTGTGAATCATTTTTATTAAATAAATAAATTGTAAGTTATATATATAAGTATATTTAAAAGATTAATATGATATTAATGAGTTTATTATCATTATTTAAAGACAAAATAATACTTACCTTTTTTTCATAATGATCAATGAAAAATGGAAAATGTTACTCATGCGTACATACAACTTATCGTCTCTATGAATACAACGTTGTTAATATTTCATAAAAACACTTAATGGTTTGATTTAAAAGTATAATTGATTTATGAAAATTATAATAATGTCTTGAATATTATTCTGGATATGAATGACTTATGACCACATGGACTAGTGACATCAAACCATATTCATTTTCGACTCAAGTACCAAATATAGACAAAATGTCCAACATGAACTCAAATAATTAATGAATTACTGTAACATGATAATTAATGATATAAAATAAATAATAAACATTAAAATGATCTAAATTAAGTATTAATTAACATAATTTTATTATTTAGTAAGAATAAGGAAAATACATGAAGAATCAAACTCAAGGTAAGGGACTTCATCTCAATCTCCTTTCATTGAGGCTTATTTTCATGTTATACACATCCTTCTTTTATAAGGTGTATAATAAAACCCTTTGAATTTTAATTCATTACAATGTTTCAAAAGAAATATTTTTATCTGAATCATTTTAATTTCATTAAAAATTGATAAAGTATTGTTTTTTGACCTATGTGGTGACAACGACTTCTCTTCTGCCATAACCATTATTTGATATCTGGAATCCTCTATAAGCCTTAATTTTTTTAAATGAGAAAAGAAATCCATTATTACATTTTGGGATGTTTTGGTATTGAAAATGGTTTTGAAAGTGGAATAACTATTTCAATATCTTGAAATTATTTCCTGTGATTGCAAATGAAATTTTATGTGTGAAATGTTGATAATTGTAATATTTTATGTGTTGTGATTATATAATGGTATTTGAATAAATATGGGTGGTTATGTGATAAAAAAATATGGATGTTATCATGATAAACCATGGAAAGTTTGTAACATTATAACCTCTAATACATTGGGTATGGAAGTCAGACGTATAACTATTCCATTTAGTGTTATGTGTGGAAGTCAACTGTATGGTTATTCCAATTAAGTATGATTATCTCCAAAGATACATTTATATGTTATATGTGTTTTCTATAGGTTTTATGGTAATATTTTGATTAAAAAGATGGTATGAAATGCGATTATATTTAGTGAAGTTTATATACTACTTCCTAAAGGAGAAAAGTATTACATTATAATAAAGTATTCATGGTTTACATGTTTTCGCAAGACTAACAATTTTCCTTCTCTCTGTATCCCTTCCTAAGATTTTTTTTCTGGTCCCAAGTTTTGAAATGTTTTTAATTGTAGTTAAAGAAGAAAATATTCAAGGATGAAATCAAGTAAATGTTATGAAGTTTAAACATGAAAGGAAACCATGTTAATTTTTAAATGTTTTTTATGAAAAAAATGGACATTGAGTAGAAGTGTCTACTTTGTAATATTTGAGTTATTATGAATGATTTATGGCTTACTTATATAAATATCTAAAACTAAAAATATCCTTGATGTGAATAAAAGTAAAATAATTTAATTAGCTCAATATTATGTAATGTTTAATTTTGGGGCCTTACAGTTGGTATCAAAGGTCAATTTAGATTACTTTAGAGGTCAGAGTTCTATTTAATCATAAGTTACAAGTTGTATATAACCCTAATGGATAACATTATAGAAAGTGTTATAGTTATTTTAGATAAATTTAATGAGTTTAAGAAAAAATAAATAAGTATATATTAGTGTTTACCTTCCTCACAAGAATGTATATGATGATTTTATTGATATACTCACACTAACATTTTGGTTTTAGTAAATGGATAGATCCAATAGGAACTAAATTTACAATGGATGTGAAAGAAAATGTAGTGGTTCTATGAATATGATACCAAATGATAGGGTATATTTAATTAGAACTCTCTTGGTTTTTCTAAACCACATATCGTGAGTAATTATTAACCACTTGAACCTTGGTGATTTTTCTGATGCATCATATATGAGAGAAACAAGTCCTTATGGAGATTCAGGTAATAATGATCATAAAGGTAGATATATTCAATGATTTATGAGTCATGGATGTGGAAATAAACACCTAGGAAAATGTTTTAAAGGGACAGGAAGATATTATAGATGTGGTAATGAAGGTCATAAAGCGATAACCTACCAAACAAAAAGGAAGTGTTCGACTAACTTCAGAAAAAGGGAAAAAGTTATTTCCAAGTTATCAATTGAATGTTTTAAATGTGGGGTGTATGGTCATTATGAAAATATATGTCCTAAAAAGAAATTTAGGGAATGGGATCATCAGGACCAAACAAATATATGTTTATCAGTACCAAATTCCATTCGAATTGAAGATAAGGAAACTAAAAATGGCCTATCAAAGGTATGGATTCTTTCTTGTCTCTTGTTTTTACATTATTGAATCTTAGGACATGAGTCATGTTTATGTTTCTAGAAAATATGTATAAAAAAATAATATGGAAAATCATGGTTAAAGGATCAGAAGAATTATGAATGATTAAAAAGTCTACATATAAAGGATTCAAGAGTTACGATAGACTGTAGGATGATAAAAAATTTAAAAGTATTAATGATCTTTTGATGATGGGATTACATTAGAAGGATTTTTTCTAGTATGTGCAACCATGAAGTTTGTTATGTAAAAAAGTTATTTTATAAAGAATTATCTTTTCATGTGCAGAAGAATTACAAAGATGTGGACCACCATTATGGTTTATATGATCTTTGATTTTGAGGTAACTAGGGGTTATTACATTTTGGTTTTCAAAATGTATGGTATGAGGTAAAGTGTAAGGATAAAATATTTTTTTTTATTTTTTATAATTTTATCTTATTTTGTAAATTTTATAAAATTATTTAAAATTAGGAAAAGGAAAACCCATAAGAAGGGTGACAACATGTCCTATCAGACAAGGCTGTGGAAATAGAACCCACAACCCATGTGAGAAATGGATTTATCACCAACCACTAGCCTACAAGAATTCCCTAGTTAGTATGTCATTTTTTTAGTCAACGAGTACATGTAATAAGAATTAGTTGATTTTGGGAACATATGTTTTATCAAATGGAAATACTTGGTATTAGAAAATTAATTTGGAATTAAGTGATAAATGTTATTTTGGAAGAGGTTCACTATTTTCGGAACTTCACATGATTAAGGTAAATCGAATACTATGGGATTTTATTTTAAGATTAACGGTTGATTTTTTTTTGAAGAATATATGATTTTATTTTGGACTTATGGAGATTTGGGTTATTTATAGAAATGATTAAACTATCATGGAAAATATGTGATTAGGTTAGTTACTTTTTAGCATGAGATATTTAAAGTGGTTGATGTTATTTGGGGATATATATTAAAATTTATCTTGAAAGACTATGTAATCAAATTCATCTAAATTTTGGGTTTGAAACTTGGTTTGGATTATTTTGAGGTATTTTAAGGGTAGTTATTTATTAAATGTTCTATGGTGAACTTTTAGTATTATATTTTAATATTGGAGATTAAAAGTAGTTTTTCTTCATCCAATGGTATATTTTTTTGGGCGAATTTATTTATACCATAATTTTTTTGGTTAATGTTTCAATATATGATTAATAGATATTAAATATTTTTGGATTATTTGATTCTATATAATTTTATTCTAGTGCTTCAGGATTAAAAAAATTACATCATGAATACTCATCATTGGAGAAAAAGATAATTTTGTGGTGGAATTTAATTAATGGATGAATCTCTACTTTTTAGGAAAATATCTTTCCTTAATCTATTATTCTAAGTAATAATAGAATTCATCAAATTTATGAAAAGGATATTAAAAAAAGGTTTTCAGTTCACTTTTTCTACTATGAAATCAAATACTGTTTAACCCATCACAAGTTTTAGTTTTCTGATTGTTAACTTTCTCCTGATCATGTTTTCTATCTATCTCCATCAGAACATGATGGTTAGTTTTTATTCTATATCGATGTACTCCTAATGGAATCCATGTATTTGTTATCTTAGGTGACCATTCTAAATCACTTAATTTATTTTAAAGTATAATTTTTATTAAATCTTTTTCCGATGTGGGATTTCGATGAAGTAATTTTGAAAAGTGAAACCTTAGTTACTTAGCCCATATTTAAAATTACTCGGTCGCAATTTCTAAAAAGGGTGAAGGATGTAACATCCCAAGTAATTAGATAATAATACATTTTCATAATAATTATTATTTAATAATTATATAGTAATCTTACTTTAAAAGGGATTCTATATTCAATAGCATACCCGACACACAATAAGAGGTTTCTCTAAAATCTTATGTTGCACATAAGACTGAGTTATAAAAAAAATAATACACTGTTAATATTATTATTTTAAGTTATAGTTGTCAAATAACTATTAGAATGAAGTGAATTAATGGTATTAATTTAATTATTAAAATTGGGCTTACACGTGTTTATATAATGATTCATTGGTTATAAAATTAATTACAAATGAAAATAAAAACTAATTGAATATAAAGGGTGTTTTTATGAAAAACTATTTAAGTGAAAATTATTCTGTTTATAAAATAATGAAATAAATATTGTTGGATTATATTAATGAAATATAAATTAGTTACTATATTTAAAATTCAACTTATATGTTTTCTATCTATTATATAAGTATAAATACAATTTTACGAATAAAATGAGTGTTTTTATAAACATACAGTTTCACTACCTTTTGATGGCTAACCCATTCTAAATATAGTTTTTGAAAATTGTATAATTGATATTTTACAAAATAAACTTCTTTTTTTGAAGCGGGACATAAAATTTTATTTTGTTGAATTTTTAAAATTTTTCTAATAAAATTCATATTTTAATGAATAGTTAAAAATACTGCGTTTTAACTAAAAACAGTTTTTTTCATATAAATTATCAATACTAAAATATTATCCTATTAATTGGTTTTAAAGTATATTTATATTATTTTTTTATTATTTAATATAATTTTTGTCATTAGAATCAATTTCACATTGAAATTTGATATAAAAACTATGTGATCTTTTGAATGTTTTAATTAAAAAAATCATTTTCTTATTCCATAAATGTGATTAATTTTTAATTAATTCTAGCCAATTATATGTTTTTAATTTGAAAAAATGTATTCCATATTTGGAATCAAAAGGCCCAAATTATTTAAATAGGTCCCTTTTTTTTGGATATTATGAATAGTAACTTAAGTAATAAGTTTTATTGCCATGGTTAAAGGTATATTGGGTAATTAATGGTAAAAAAATATTATCATAATATAAAACTACACCAACACTTGTCCTCATTTAATTTTATGAGTTTATTTCGATCCTGATCATCCTTGGGTTCATTTTATGACCACTTGGAACCACTTAGATGTCTTTAATGCATTTAGAATATAATATTCAATGAATAGTCATTTTTTTTAAAGAGATGAGACCTTGCCCGGAAGAGAAAGGCTCCTTTATTGAAAAAAGGAAGAAACTTACACAATTCTAAAAATGGGAGTCTTGTCACAATCCCTCTTATGAAGAGATGAGAACTTATCAGGAAGCTGGTCATGCCAGATGAAATCAACTCCACTGACCCCCTTGTTTGCAAGGCTATCTGCCACCGAATTAGCTTCTCTATAGGTAAGAGTGATGATATGATTCATAGAAAGAAGAGAGTCTAGGAAATTGACCCAACGATTAGTGAGCTTGCAAGATAAATGAGAATATCCCAACCTAATAGAAGAAACAAAAGTATTAGAATCACTTTCAAGCCAAATGTTATTCCACACATGTCTCTTCGCCTACTCCACCACAACAATAATGCCAAGAATCTCAGCCTCAAGAGAGGAGGTAAAGCCACAAGGACCACGAAAACATCCAAGAACATTGACTCGATGATCTCTGAAGACGGTGAAATATTTGGAGGGACCAGGATTACCACGAGAAGCTCCATCGCAAATGGACTTAATCCAACTGAAAATGGGCTGCAGGAAAAACACTTCTAGAGTACGATACGGTGGTCGGAAAACACCAATGATTCCCATTTGAGATAAAACAGTAAGATCATGAATTAAATTAGAAAAAAATTCTTTTTTGGGATGGAGGCCTCACGAACAGCAACAAGAACCTGAGTTAGAGCAGTGTGGGCCGAGAAAGACATACCAGATTGAAGATCCTGGTTTTGAGTATACCAGATATAATGAAACATCTCTACAATAATGACCATAAAGAGATCAAGCAACTGGATGGATAGGGAAAGTGACCCCCAGCCCTGCATGAAGTCACGGATGAAGATCATCTATGGCAGAGAGACTTCAAATAGATCTCCAATGGATTTCTACATTGATGTAGAAGTAACACATGTTAGGAAAAGATGATCTGTATCCTCCCTGTGTTGGTGGGAAAGAACACATATGAAGCAAAGAGATATTCCACAAGACTGAATATAACACTATGTAGGTATTTCATGATGAGAAACTCTCCAAGACAATATGGATCTTGAGGGTCTGATATAATTCTTGTGCAACCCCTCCATCCAGCACGAAGCAAAGTCACAATGCCAAGAAAACCTATAAAACAACATGGAAGAAAGAATACCATTTCTAGCAGGCTACCAAGCCCAAAAATCCTCCATGTTAGAGAAACAGTAATTGCTAGCAATGTTGAAAATTTGGCTTGGAAGGCCCTCAATTCTACCAAGCTGATCCTTGATTGAAATATAAAAATCCAAGATAGAATCTTCACCTTCAATCAAATTTGAAAGAGGATTACCGGTCCAGTTGGATTTCTAAAAATTAATTGATGAATACTTGGAGACTAACCACCATGAGTGAGAATCAATTGAGATAAAGATAGATTTGAATGCAGTCCTTCTAGATGAATCAAGATGGTTAAAAGAACCAATCTTCAACATATTCATAAATTTACTCTGAAGGAAAGAAAGAGACTCAGAATTGCTATTGAAAAGTCTCCACATAAAAGAAGCTTGCAGTGAATCATTAAAGAGATGAATATTTTTTATCCCAAAACCCCACATGTCATACAACTTGCATTAGGTATTCCATGGAACCGTAGCCAGTTTCTTTTCAAGGATGTTTTCTCTCCAAATGAAATTCTTAATAGAAACATTGATATTACTAATGTGAGAGATGGACCACTTATAAACCATAAAAGAATAAAAAAACTTGTAGACAATAACAGATTTTACCAAAAAAAACTCTTCCATCCATGGAGAGAGTTTTCCGTTTTAGAGTATCAAATGCCTTCTGAACTTGCTATGAATCTCTAAAAAATAACAAGCTTCAGGACTCCTCCAAAATAAAGGCACCCCAAGTAGTTTAAAGGAAGGGTGCCCTCATGAATTCCCAACTCTCTAGCAATTTCAATCTTCTTGGGAATAGAAATATTCTTTCCAAAGTAAAAAAAAGTTTTTCCCCAACTATCTCTTGACCCAAAATAGGGGAATAATGACAAAAGGCCTTCTTGATATTTCTAATATTCCTCTTATCACCTAGTGTTAAAAGGATAATATCGTCAGCATAAAACAAGTGAGTGGGGGCAATAATCCCTCTAACTATACTAATAGCCTTCATTTTTCCATTACCTTCCAGGATGGATAGATGTCTGCTAAGATAATCCTCTACAATGGAGAAGATAATGGAAGAAAGAGGGTCGCCCTGCCTAACCCCTCTAGAACAATCAAAGAATTCTTCTAAAGACCCATTAATTAAGATGGATATGTGAGCGGAACTAAGAATGGTTCGGATCCAATTAATAAAGGTACCATTAAAATGAAACATATCATGAACCTTGCAAATGAATCCCAAGTTCATTATGTTAAAATCTTACCTGACATCAAGTCTGTGAGCAATATTCCCACCGCTGGTGGGTTTAATTAAAAGATTCACACATTTCAAAGTAGTAATGAGACACTCCTGGACGAACCTTTCTTTAATTAAATTGAACTAATTAGGAGAAACAATCCTACTTGCTACCATAGATAGACTTGTAGCTGTAATTTTAAAAATGATTTTGTAAATAGTGTTGACCTAAGCAACTGGCCTGGATAGATGAATTTCATTGAAATTTTCCACTTTAGGAATCAAAGATAGGAACATAGTGTTCAGGCCATGAGGAAGATCAACTCCCTTTAAAAAATGAATGAGAGTCCTACAGACATAATTTTGAATTATATCCCAATAAGTTTGAAAAAAGAGATTACCAAATCCATCTGGGCCCAAAGAACTTTCAGAATTAAGGCTGAAGACCACCTCTTGTATCTCAAGATTCAAGGGTATAGAGGTGATATTGGTTTTGTAATCATTATTTACAAGTCTGGGAATGATACCCTCCAAAGGATACATATGGAGGGAATATTCATTAAAAAGTTCCTTGAAATAATCAATCACATGATTCGAGAGATCCTCCTGATTGTCAAAAATCTGATCACCATTTCTAAGAAAGGATAAAGGCCTAGAGACCCTAATTATTTTTTGAAGTGAATTAAAGAACTTGGAATTAATATTACCATCCTTTGACCATTTGGATATGAAAGTATCCCTTTGTAAAGCTTCCATGAGATTCAAAAGATATTTCAGCTTTTAAACACTTTCAGATTCCCCTTTAACACCACTAGAGAAATTATTCAGGGTGCTTTGCTCCTGTAAATTCTGGATATAAGTTTCAAGAGAGGAGATTTCTTGATCAAGAGATATAAAACGTTATTTGGTCCAAGTTTTGAGATCCATTTTAGGAATCATCATCTTGATGACACACGAAAAATCATCCTTTCTACAATTCATAGAGTTCCAAATCTTCTCAATAATGTGTTTACATTTCGGGTACAAAATCCATGCCTTGTTGAACATAAAAGGCAAGGGTGGCCTAAGATGTTTACCCACCAAGTCAACCAAAATAGGGTGATGATCCGAGTTGATTCTAGATAAGGTTGTACAAGAAATATAACCCCAAGTATCAAGGAAGCCTTAATTGACAAACGCCCTGTCAATTCTTCTTGGCACAAACTTGTTTAAGAATTTTTTGTACCAAGTGTATTTAGCTCCAACCAAATTAATCTCAATCACCCCATTAAGATAAATGAAAGCTTTGAACTCTCTAGATGAAATAGAATTAAACATAGCCCCCATCTTCTCATCCGGATTCATGATGGAATTAAAATATCTAAAGACTAACCATAGACCAGAAATAAACAAATTGAGATCCTTCAAATACAACCATAAACTTCTGCGATCATGATAATTATTATGGGAATGTAAAAAAGAGCAGAAATAATGAGAGGTCAAGTACTTGAAAGAACAGGTGACCTACTGTTCACTACAAGAAACCAAGGAGATATCTGATATAAAATTATGTTCTATAAACCAATGTATTTTCACCTTTGAAATATAATTGTTAGAGTTAACCAAATGAAAATCTAGATTTTCCAGATATTCAATTTTTGAAGAGAAGACTATTTTAGGTTCAGAGATCCCAAAGATAAGCGGCCTATGATGCTGAATGAAGTGCCTAAGAGACCTGATAGTGTCACAGTTGGCAAGCCCCTGAGAATTCTAGTATAGAATCTTCATTTGAACTTGATTCTGGGGATTGATCCCCCTTTTTGGATCCACCGACATTTAGTTTGCGTGTTTTGGGAGGTCTTACAAGTTTCTTTTTTTAGGTTTGGAGAATCCTGAATAAGATCACTTATGTCATAGCTAGACTTTTCTTTTTATGACTTAATAGGTATCCCACTGGTTAGACCATCATCACAACATGAAATTATGTTAGTTTAACACCGACCTGAATGAAACTATTATCATCCTTATCAACTAGCAGAGATCCCCCAGGTGAAGGTGATCTAGATTTTGTACCAACAAATATGTAGAGATCCTTCATCACTATGTGATTGAAAATAGTGGATAGAGATGCAACAAACAATTCTGCTTCAATTCATCTTTGAGTGAGGACAACAGCAGGCTTGTTGACAAGAAGGGAGCTCTCAGGTCTGGATAATCCAGATCTGGTACAAACTAGATTTCAGGGATCCTTGATCAACACAGTACATGATGATCTTACAGGGAGAGTGATAAATGTAGCAGTGGTTTTTGAAAAAACTAGAATACTTTGAGGGTCGGTGTCATTAGCAATGACAACATCATCAGAAAGTGGGATTAAATTAGCCCCGGTGTAAGGAACATTGATATTAGGAGGATTTATCTCTTCCTGCATGAACCCAACTAATTCAATGATATCAGAAGAAATCTCTTAGATCATGAGAGTTTATTCCATTTCTCTATGAAGATTAAAAACCAGATTGAATAAATCATTTGAAATGTCAGATAACAGAATTTGATCTTCTGGGGAAATCAACCTAGAAGGGGAGAAAGGCAAACCTACAACCTCTTTATCTTCCACCTCCACCATATCAGCCAATGAGATTTTCACCATTTTGGAGGGCCCATCTTGAGGCAAGATATGAGCCACAAATTGAGATTTAACTATTGCAGGTGGGATAATCGGTTTACTAGTGGTGCCTTTGTTCTCAACCAAGTCATTCTTGCTTTTTTCTATTCCTAATGACCTCAGTCCAATCCTAGGCCTTAGAATCAGCACTGACCATCATTTGAAGCATCCTACAGTTAGTAACAGAGTGTCACAATATCTTACAAACATAAAAAAAATGAGGAAAATTTTTATATTCCACTTTCACTTCAGTTGTGTTACCATTTGCTTGAAAGGAAATGCTAGCAGGCCTTTTTCTTTCCAGGTTGACATCCACTAGAATTCAAGCATAGAAACCCAAATCACCATTCATAGTCTTTTGAACTAATCTGATTTGGGTACTAAGGCATGAGGAAATATCAATTAGAATCTTTGGATCCTAATAAACCCAATTGAAACCATGAAACCTCACCCATAATTGATCATTGGACAACTTGAGGTTGAATGGATTATAATTGGCATTCCATTTATAAATCATGATAATTCCATGCTTGAGTTGGAGGTTTCCAATGTTCAATGCTGCATTCATGGCATCTCTGGAGTGGATATTGATATGAAAATATCCTCTCCCAATCGAAATTATCCTCCAATCATGTTTACCACAACAATGAGAAATATTGTTCTTGAGATCTGTGAAGGACCAAGGCATGTCCCCCTTCGAGTAAATGACTCAGCCCAGGATTGAGAATCTGCAAAGATTTATATGTTGCTACAAGGCCTTTGGTTCAACCACAATTGAGAAACCTCCATTCTCAATTCTTCTGACATTGGTAGACCTCAGTGCTTCCACCCAAACAGGATTAGAAGAACCTTTAAGTGCCTCCACGAAAGATAAACCCTTCTTTCTCAAGATCAAAGGTTCACGAGGATCCGAAGCAGTGATCTCTTCCTTCAACATGTGATGATCATATTTGGAAGCGAATTCCCACTCCTGGTTAAAAGAATTCATTGTTGGAATCAAATAAGATGTCTAGAAATACAAGAAACATCATTTTCATATTCCAGATCAAGGTCTCCCATGCCCATGCCCACTCTCACCATCACTATCAATCAATATATGGTTCACAATGAATAGTCATTTTTATTACACTTTTGTTATTAAAAAGTAAAGTATTTTAATATTGAGTTATAGAGGGGATATCTTCAGCTAAAAATTGTATTTATAAATCTAAAATTATTACCTATAGCATGGTAATTTATTTTTAATTTTTAGGAATTAAATAATTAAATTTAATTGTGACACAAAGAGGATGGAGTAATATATTTATTAAAAAAAAGAATCAAATAAATGATATTAATAATATTAAAAAAATATAATTAGATATATTTGATTCCATTAATGAATTTTTGGTATTAATATTATATTATATTATTTATTTAATGTAATTTTTTCAAAGGAATCATGTTTTTGTGGTTTTTAAAAAAAGCCCAGTGATGAATAGTTCCAAAATCCCAATAATTTATAACTTAAAATATAAGATATTTAATTAAATGAAATAATTTTTTTTGAAATATAATATTCAGAAGAAAAAAGTATATATAACTCTAAAAATGTCACTAATGACTCATTCATAGGTTATTTTTCATGATATGATAATTATAGTAACTCTTGAAGTGTAAATTACTTAATAAAACAGTAAGAGTTTAAAGGGGTTAAAACTAAAAGATAAGGATTAAAATTTATTCAAAACATGTCTATTGTTTTTTGGATTATTAATATGCAACCAAAAATATTCCTATATTATAAATAAACTAGTCTGTGACCATTTGGAATCTAAATTTAATTTATATTAATTTAGTACTTTTGATAATTCCAAGGGTGCCCCTCCCCTCTCCTATAAAAACCCATTTATATCTATTACACACACTTTAAAAACCTTTTGGTTTATCCAAAATCTAACCAAACCACTTCCTATAATCCCAAACTACATTCTTGAAGCCTTATTTTAGGTATAACACCCTCCTTAGAGGTGTTACGGTTTTATGAAAGGTGCTCATCCGAAGGAAAGCTAATGTTTTTATTTGAGTATGACTATTTTATTTCTTCTTAAACTTCCATAAAATATTCTTATTCCAATATAGAATAATTACTAAAGTGTCCTAAATATACATCGATGTTATTATTTTAATATCACCACCTAAATACATCTCCATTTCTATTAAATGGGAAAGTAATTAATTGTTCCGGCACACGTGTGAACTATCACCTCCATGAAATGATATAATTAATTTTCCATAAATTTCTCTATTGAGTGGTTATAAAGATGGAATTAATGTTCATATTTGATATTCATGACATATTAATCATTATATTATAGTAATATATCTATTAAATTATAATTTTCCATGTGCATGATAATGATAACGTCATTCGTGCTTATGCATGAACTATCACCTTCACGTAGAAATATGACTCGTTTTTATTCATTAAATAAATTTAATGATATATATAAGTATATTTATAAGACTAATGTGATATTAATTAGGTTATGATAATTCTAGAATGGTAAAATAATACTTACCTTTTTTCCATAATGATCAATGAAAAATGGAAAACGTTACTCATGTGTACGTACGGCTTACTATCTACAAGAATATAATATTGTCCACTTTTTTAACAACACTTAATGGTTTTATTTGAATGTATACTTCCTATATAAAAATGATAATAATTTCATGAATTTTATTTCGTATATGATGGAATTATGACTACATGGACTAGTGACATCAAACCACGTTCATTTTTTACTGAAGTATCGAATTTCGACAAAACATCTGACATGAACTCAAATAATTAACTAATTATTATAACAAGATAATTAATGATATAAAAGGAATAATAAAAAATAAAAGGTTCTGAATTAAGTATAAAATAACTTATGTTTATTATTCCGGAATTACAAGGAACATACGTGATGAATTGAACTCAAGGTAAGAAACTTTGACTCAATCTCCTTTCATTGAGGCATATATTGATGTTATACACCACCTTCTTTTATAATGTGTATAATCAAACCCAATGACTTTTAATTAATTACAAATATTTCAAAAGTATCCTTTTTAATGAGGCATTTTAATTTTATTAGAAAATGAAAAATGAATGTTTTTATCTTTTGCAGCGACATCGACTTCTCTGTCACCGTAACCATTATTAGATATTTTGCTACCCCAAGAAGACTTAATGTTTTTAAAAGGAAATGAAATCCCTTATTCCCATTTTGGGTGTTTTGGTATTGAAAATGGTTTTTGAAATTGGATTTTTTATTTCAATATCTTGAAATGATTTCTTATGATTGTAAATAAAATTTTATGAGTAAAATATTGATAATTGAAATCTTTTATATGTTTTGATTATATAATGGTACTTGGAAAAAGGTTGGTGGCTATGAGATAATCCAAACATGTGTGGTTACCTAATAAACCCATGATGGGTTTTTTTGTTATAACCTCCAATGCATAGGGTATTGAAGTTAACCGTATGGCTATTCTATTTAGTAATATGTGTGGAAGTCAACTGTATGGTTATTAAATTTAAGTATGATTATGTCCAAAGATATATTTATATGTTATATGTGATTTATATGGGTCTTATGGTAATCTTTTGATTAAAAAATTGGTAAGAAATGACAATATATTCAGTGAAGTGTATTTACTACGTCTTAAAGGTGAAAAGTTTTACTTTAAAATAATGTATTCATGGTTTACATGTTTTCACAAGACTAACAATTTTCCTTCTTTGTCTATCCCTTACTGATATTTTTATGCTCCTCCCTATTTTTGAAATGTTTTTATAGGATTTATATAAGAATATAGTCAAGTATGTGATCACAGAAATGTTATTAAGTTTAAACATGAAATGAAATCATGTTTCTTTTTAAACATTTTTTTGCTTATGAAAACAATGACTAGTGAGTATAAGTGTCTAATTTGTAATATTTGAGTTGTTATGTATAAGTTATGGTCTAATTATCTACAAATTTAAGCACGATAAGATCTTATATGTGAATTAAATTCAAATTATTGACTTAACTCAAGATTAAGTAATGTTTAAGGATGAAGCCTTATAGTTGGTATCAAAGAATGGTTTAGATAACTTTAGTGGTTAGGGTGTCATTTAATCATAAGATACAAGTTGTATATAATTATAATTGATACCATGATAGGAAGAGTTATAATTATTTTAGAAAAATTTAATGAGCTTGAGAAAAATTGAATAATTATATATTTGTGCTTACCTTTCTCATAAAAAAGTATATGATGAATTTATTGATATACTGACACTCACATTTTGGTTTTAGTAAATGTCTTGATACATCATGCACCAAATTAAAAAATTTATGTGAAGGAAAATGTGGTAGTTATCTGAATAAGAAATCTAATTACACGATAGTTGTAATGAGAAATATCATGGTTATTCTAAACCAACTATCAGGAGTAATAATTAAGCACTTGAACCTTGGATATTTTTCTGTTGCATCATATATGGGAAAAATGAATTTCTATGGAAGTTCAAGTAATAATGATCATAAAGGTAAGTATATGAAATGAAATATCTATCAAGAATGTTTAAATAAAAACTTAGGAAAATGTTTTAATGGGGTGGGAAGATGTTATAGATGTGGTAATGATGTTCATAAAAAAATAAACTACCGAGGGAAAAAAGGAAGGGTTCATTTAGCTCCACAAAAGGGAAAGAACTCCTTTCTGAGTTATCAATTTAATGCTTTACATGTGGGACATATTTTCATTATGAAAATATATGTCCTATGAAAAAGGTTCAGCAATGGGATCGGCATTTCTAGACAAATATATGTTTAGAAATATCAAAATCTATTCCAATTGAAGATAAGGAAACTGAAAATGACCTATTAAAGGTATGGATTGTCTCTTGTCTCATTTTTTTACATTATTGGATCTTAGGAAATGATTTGTTTTTTTATAGAAAATATGTATTAAGGAATAATATATAAAATCATGGTTAAAGGATTATTAAGAACTCTGAGTGATTAAGAAGTCTACATATACAAGATTCAAGAGTTACAGTAGACTATTGGATGGTGAAATGCCTAAAAGTAATAATGCTCTTTTGATGATGGGATTACTTTGGAATAATTTTTTCTAGTATGTGTAACCCTTAAGTATATCATGTAAAAATTTTATTTGATGGAGAATTATATTTTTTGTGTGTGTCATAATTATAACGGTATGGATAACCATTAGTGTCTATATGATCTTTGGTTTTGAGGTAATTATTGGTCATTACATTTTGCGTTTCAAAATGAATGTAATGAGATAATCTTTGAGAATAAAATATATAATGGTTATTTTTAAGGATTTTATCTCATTTTGGGAATGTTTTAAAATTATTTAATTTTAGTAAAAGGATAACCCACAGGAAGGGTGACAACCCATCATGTCTGAAAAGGCTGTGGAAATTGAACCCAAAACAAAAGTGTGACAAGGCTTTATATATTACCACAGTTCTACATGAATTACCTCATTAGAATGTCATTTTTCTAGTTAAACAAGTTGATGAAATAAAAATAAGTTGATTTTGGGTACTTATGTTTTATCAAATGGAAATCCTTGGTATTAGAAAATGAATCTGTAATTAAGTGATAAATGTTATTTTGAAAGAGGTTCACTATTTTAGGAACTTTACAAGATTAAGGTAAATAGAATACTATGGGATTTTATTTTAGGAGTAATGGTTGAATTTTATTTTTGGAGAATATATTATTTTTTTGTTGAATTAAGTAAATTTGGGTTATTTGTGGAAATTATTAACCTATCATGGAAAATATGTGATCAAGTTAGTTACTTTTTGGGATGATACATTTAGAGTGGTTGATGTTATTTAGAGATAAATGTTAAAAAATTTCTAGGAAGACTATGTAGTAAAATTCATCTGATTTTTGGGTTTCAGACATGGTTTTGATTAATTTGATGGATTCTAAGGGTGGTTATTTGTTCAATGGTATATATTGAACTTTTAGTGTTATATTTTAATGTTAGAGATTTAAAGTAATTTTTCATCATCCAAAGTTTTATTCTTTTTGAAGAATGGATTTATACCATTTGGTTTTGGTAAATGTTTTAAGATAGGATAAATAGATAGTTGTTCTTTGTGGATCATGTGATTCACTAGAAGTTGATTCGAGTGATTCATGCATAAATATTTTTTTCATCTTGAATACTCATAATTTGAGAAAAATATGATTTTATCATGAAATTTGATTAAATGATGAATCACTACTTTTCAAATAAGTAAATTTCAATATGTTCTTATTATATGTAGTAAAAGAATTCCCCAAATTTATAAAAATGATCTTAAAACAAAAATATTTTTTTACACACCCTACTATGAAATAAAATACCTTTTAACCCATCATAATTTTGTGATTTTCTGATTATTAACTTTCTCCTGATCAATTTTTCGATCACTCTCCATAAAAACATGATGGTTAGTTTTTTTTCATATCCAGGTTTTCTGACATGGAATCTTAGTATGTGTTATCTCAGGTGACCATTGAACTTCAATTTATTCATTTTTAAGTGGAATCTTTATTGGATCTTTTTTCGATGTGGGATTTCAATGAATTATTTTTGAAAAGTGAAACCTTAGTTACTGAGGCCAAATTTAAACTTTCAAGGATGGAATTTACAAAAGGTGGAAGGGTGTAACATCCCAGATATTTATAGAATAATACATTTTCATAATTATCAATATTTATGAATTATATAGTAATTTTACTTTAAAAGGGATGATATATCTGATTGTATACCTAACACACACCAATAGGGTTCTTCTAAATATTACATTTCATACAAGATTGAGTTATATCGAAAAATAATATATTATTAATATTATTATTTTAAGTTATAGTTATCGCATAACCTCTAGAATGGTGGGAATGAATGATATTATCTGAATTATAAAAATATGGTTTACACATGTTTATATAATGATTCATTGGTTAGAAGACTAATTATAAATGAATATAAAAACCAATTGTATATAAAGGATGTGTTTTTATGAAAAACTATTTAAGTGAAAATTATTCTATTTATAAAATAATAAAATCACACTTTTTGAATTACATTAATAAAATATAAATTAAATTTGATTTTTTAAATTCTTCTTATATGTTTTCTAGACATTATATTATAACAAATACAATTTTATGGATAAAATGAGTGTTTTTCAAAAAATATAGTTTTACCTCATTTTGAAGGACAAACCATATTAAATATAGTTTTTTACAATTTTATAAGTTTTATTTTTCAAAATAATCTTCTTATTTTTAAGTAGGACAACAAATTTACTTTGGTTTATTTTTTGGTATTTTTCAGATAAAATTCATATTTTAATGAATAGTGAAAAACCCTACGTTTTAACTGAAAACTGTTTTTTTCATCTAAATTATTTATATTGACAGGTTTTCCTTTTAATTGGTTTTAAATTATATAAATATTAATTTTTTATAATTTAATATAATTTTAGTTATTAGAATCAATTTCACATTGAAATTGGATATTTAAACTGTGGGATCTTTTGAATGTTTTACTTAGTAAACCTATTTTATTATTCAGTCAACAAGATAAATTTTAAATTAATTTCAGCCAATTATTTGTTTTGAATTTAAAATAATTGATTCACTATTTTGAATGAGAAGGCCCAAATTATTTACATAGGTCCCTTTTATTTTTGGACATTATGATTAGTAACTTTAGTAATAAATTTTATTACCACGGTTAAAGGTACATCAGGTAATTAAAGGTAAAAACAATATTATAATAATATTATACTACCCTAGAACTTTTTATAACTTAATTATATGAGTTTATTATGACCATGATCATCCTTTGGACGATTTAAGGACCACTTGGAGCCACTTGGACGACTTTAATGCATTTATAATATTATATGCGATGAATACTCATTTTTATTACACTTTTGTTTTAAAAAATTAAAGTATTTTTATATAGAGTTATACAAGGGATATCTTAGACTATAAATATTACTTTGAAATATAAAATTATTACCTACAACATGGTAATTTATTTATAATTTTTAGGAATTAAATAGTTACATTTAATTGTGACCCAAAGAGGATGTAGTAATTGATTTATTAAAGAAAGAATCAAATAAATGATATTAATAATATTAAAATAAATATAATTTGATATATTTTATGTCATCCACCATGTTTATGTATTACTATGATATTTTAGTATTTATTTAATTTAGTTTTTTTGAAGGAATAATGTTTTTATGGTTTTTTTAAAAAGTCAAGTGATTAATAGTTTCAAAATTGACATAATTCATAACATAAAATATAAAATGTTTAATTAAATCAAATTTTTTTTATAAAATTATAATATTCTACCAAAAAGTTAATATAACTCTAAAATCTTCATTACTGACCCATTAGTAGATATTTTGGTATAATTTGGTAATTATTTGAACACTCAAAGTGTAAATTACTTAATAGAATTGTAAGAGTTAAAAGGGGTTAAAACAGAAAGATAAGGATTTAAAACTATTCAAAACATGTCTAATTTTAATTATATGATCATCATTCAACCCAAAATAATCCTAAATTTGAAATAAATCATCTTGGGACCATTTTGAATTGAAATTGAATTTATATTAATTTAATACATTTAATAAATCCAAGGGTGCCCCTCCTCTCTCCTATAAAGAGGAACATATTCCTCTCTATTACTCACACATTTAGAACCTTTTGGTTCAGCCAAGATTTTACCAAAACCATTATTATAATCCCACCCACATTCTTTAAGCCTTATTTTAAGCAGAACACGCTCCTTAGAGGTATTAAGGTGTTAGGAAATGTACTAATCCGAAAGAAAGATAATGTTTTTATTTGAGTATTTCTATTTTATTTCTTCTTAAACATCCTTAAAATATTATTATTAAAAGATGAAATAATAACTCCAATATCCTCTATATACTGAGATGTTATTATCTTAATATAATCACCTAAATCTATCTATATTTCCATTAAATGGGAAATAAATTAATCGTTTTTTGCATACGTATGAACTATCACCTCCACGAACCTATATAATTCATTTTACATAACTATCTCTCATGAGTGGTTATGAAGAATTAGTTAATGTTAATATTTTATATTCATGAAATATTAATAATTATATGATAATAATCTATCAATTACATTCTTAATTTTAATGCGCATGAAAATGAAAATGTTGTTCATGCTTACGTGTGAACTATCACCTCCACATAGCGATGTGACTCATTTTTTTTCATTATATATATTTTATGATATATAAGTATATTTAAATTATTAATATGATATTTATGATGTTATGATTTTTATTTAAAGATAAAATATTACTTAACTTGTTTCCATAACGATCAATGAAAATGGAAAACATTACTCATGCGTACGTACGTTTTACTGTCTCAATGAATATAACATTGTTAATTTTTCATAAAACCATTTATGGTTTGTTTTAAAATTGAAATTGATGTATAAAAATGATAATAATTTCATGAATTTTATTTTTTTAGACGAAGTAATTATGACCACATGGACTGGTGACATCAAACCGAGTTCACTTTCGACTCTAGTACCGAATATCGAAAAACTGTCTGACATGAAAACAAATAACTAACTAATTATTATAAAATAATTATTAATGATATAAAAGTAAGAAAAAAAATTAAAATGTTATTAATTAAGTATAAATTAACCTAAGTTTACTATCCAGTTAGAACAAGGATCATACATGACGAATCGAACTCAAGGTAAGGGATGTCGTCTCAATCTTCTTTCATTGAGGCATATTTTGATGTTATACACCAAATTATTTTGTAAGGTGTATAATAATTCACTATGAGTTTTAATTCATTCTCTGGTATTCAAAGGGAATATTTTTATATGAATCATTTTACTCTCATTACAAAATTAAAAAATGAATATTTTTTATCCTATGTGGAGACAATGACTTCTCCGCCTCCATAACCATTATTTGATATTTATCATCCTCTATAAACCTTAATGTTTTTAAAATAAAAAGAAATCCATTATTCTATTATTTGTGTTTTGGTGTTTAAAATAGCTTTAAAAGTGGATTGACTAATTTAAAATCTTGAAATTATTTCTTGAAATTTTAAATGAAATTTTATGAGTGAAATTTTGATAATTGAATTCATTTATGTGTTATGATTATATAATTTTACTTATAAAATGATGGGTGGTTATGTGATAAACCATATATGAGTGGTTCCGTGATTAACCAAGGATGGGTGGTTATATTATAACCACTAATACACTAGGTATGGAATTTGGATATATGGTTATTCCATTTAGTGATATGTGTGGAAGTTTATCATATGGTTTTTCTATTTAAGTATGATTATGTCCTAATTTACCTTTATATTTTATATGTTATTTCAATGAATTTTATGGTAATATTTTGATTAAAAAATTTTAATCAATGAGATTATTTTTTGGGAAGAGTATTTACTTCTTCTTAAAGGTGAAAAATATTAATTTATAATAAAATATTCATGGTTTATATGTTTTCACAAGACTACCAATCTTCCTTCTTTGTGTATCCCTTAGTGAGTTTTTATGCTCATCCCAAGTTTTGAAATGTTTTTCACAATATTTATAAAAGGAATAGAGTATGGGATGGGATCAAGGAAAATTTATGAAGTTTAAACATGAAACAAAACCATGTTTCTTTTTAATAACTTTTTTAATGAAAAAATGGATGGTTAGTAAAAGTGTCTACTTTTTAATATTTGAGTTGTTATGTAAGAGTTATGGCCAAATTATCTAAATCTATAAACCTAAAAAGATCCTTAATGTTATTTAAGGCTTGGGAATTATAATTTACTCCTATGTTATATCATTTTAGAGATGTCTTACTAATTTAATTCTCTATTTTACCTCCTAAGAGAGAGGTGGAGTTCACTATTTATCTAGTTCCAAGAGCTAAACTGGTATCCATTCCTCCTTATAGGATGGATACTAATGGGTTGAAGGATCTCAAGTGACAGCTTGATGTCTTGGAGGAAAAGGGTTTTATATGTCCTAGTACATATCTGGGGGGGTTAACCATTCATTATTTGAAAAAAGGGTTGATGGATCCCTCAGGTCATGTGTGGATTACCAAAAATTGAACCAGTTGATGGTTAAGAACTAGTATCCCCTACCAAGATAAATGAACTTGTCGATTAGCTTTGAGGAGCATGGGTTTTCTCAGAAAGAAAATTTGAGATCCGTTTATCATCAGTGCATGTTTGACCAGAATACATGCCTCATACATCTTTTTATAGAAATTATGGTCAATAAGAGTATTTGGTTATGTTATTCGGTCTTTTAAACATTCTAGTGGGTTTTCTAGCACTGATGAACTGATTTTAACATCCTCACCTGATTTTTTGTGGTTTTTCTGGAAAATAACCCGATGTATTGTCAAAATATACATGATCATAACATCTGGAGATCATTTTGGATATGGTAAAAAATCATCATTTATAAACTAACCTCATAAAGTTCCACTTCTTGATGATAAACATTCACTTACTGGGTCATATTTTTTTAGAGATAGGAGTACAAGTTGAACTAGAGAAGGTGAGAGCTGTAATTTCCAAGGAGAAGCCCAAGAACATATTTGACATACAAAGTTTACTGGGGATAGTAGGATATTACAATCATTTAATACATGACTTATCATTCTTAAAATTACCTCTTATTAACTTGACTAAGAAGGTTTTGAATATTACATGTCCATATAGCTACAAGACACCCATATAAGAGATAAAAGGGAGACTAACTTTTATGTGAGTCCTAATTATACTAGATTTGATAAGAATCTATACTGTATATTGTGATACATAAGTTATCGATATAGAAAAATTTATACTCTATGGGGGAGTTATTCGTGGTGTACGGGACTCATTAGTTGAATCCACATTAGAGGAACAACCTGCTATTGTACAAAACATGCGCTACTAGAGGAATTATTTAATGGGAGAACATTTTGTTATATACAGGGACCAAAAAAAACTCAAGTACATATTTAAATAGTGTGAGTATAATTTGAGGCCACGAATATAGATTTAATACCATTTTTTTTTACTTCGAGCATGCGTATATTCATGGTAATAGAAATGAAATTTTCAATTCACCAAGGAGGAGGACTTAGATATATGTAGTTAAGGAGGCCAGTAGTGAGTGGTATCTTATGGAATTATTCTCAGATATGATCTTAGATGTAAAGGATAATCATGGTCCAACTATTCTCTCATCCATAGTAGTATCATATAGTCTTATAGAATGGGTAAGTATGAGAAAGTTATCTGATGCAGAGAGCCTAGTCCTATAGTATAGAGTTGTAGGTGAGGACCCACCTCCTGGTTGTACCATATGTGAGGATGAAATTTTGTGTATACATGTTTATGTTTGGGTTCTAGAAGAAATACATGCGGAGATGATGTAGGTGTTTTAGGCCTGATCTTGGGTAGTATATCTCGATGTTACTATGATGTACTAAGACTTGTTTCACCAGTATTGGTGGTTGGGGGAAAAAGTGAGAGGTAGTTCGTTTTGTCACAAGGTGTTCTTCATATTAGCTGGTGAAACCAAAGCACCATCATTTAGTTAGGATTTTATAGCAGTTGTCTATTCCCATGTGGAAATGGGATTATCTTGTAATAGATTTCATGACTAGGTTACCACGGTCACCTTAATTTATTGATGTTGTATGGGTTTTTATTGATAGGCTTATAAAGGTCACTCATTTACTTCTGATTAGGGATACCTTCTCTGTAGATGAGCTTGAGAGACTGTATATTCAAGAGATTGTGTACCTTCATGGGGTTATGTATACCATTTTATCAGATAGGGATTCTCATTTCACATCTCTACATTGATAGATCTTAGAGAGGGCATTGTGTACATAGGTTATTCTAATCACAACATACCACCCTCATACTTATAGAAAGTTAGATCACATGATTAAAGTATTTGAGGACATGCTCAGATCATGTGTCCTCGATTTTGGGGGCTCTTTGAAAAGGTATATAGCCATAGTTGAGTTCACCTAAAACAATTTATATCAAGAGACAATTTTTTTTCCTAATTAATATTTTTATAGTAGGCCATTCTGACCACCAATGTTCTGGTTAGAGGCTGGGGAGATAGTTTTACTCGGACATCATCTTGTTAAAGAAATATTGAAGCATGTCTAGTTGATTAAGAAGAATATGGCTACTACAGAGTCTAAACAGAAATCTTACACTGATCCCAATCGATGACCTATATATTTTGAGGTCATGGATCAGTTCATTTTACATATCTCGCTGAGGCTGGGACACAGAGGGATTTGGAGACTGGGTAATATTTCACCATTATAAGTTATGTTTATCAATATTTTAGAGAGATACAGGCTGGTAGCCTATTGGTTGCATTTATCTTAGAGGTATTTATCCATGCATGATGTCTTCCATGTATCTTAGTTATGCTGTTATCAATCACAATAATCTCATATTATGGATCCAGATGAGTTTTATTTGCATGTCAATTCATCCTTCAAGGAGTATCATATATATATATCATTAACAAGAGAATGAAGGATCTATGAGGCTGGTCAGTTCCTCTAGTATGGTAACTATGGAAACACATCCATGTTAAAGACAAGACACCGTATTGGGAGGCCAACGTACACGAATAACGACCATAAATTTTCTCGAGATATTTTTTACCACACATGGAAGTGAAATTCAGAGATGAATTTCTATAAGGGAGAATGATTGAAAGATCTTGGAGTTTCATAAGAGGTAAGGGTCACTTTAATTTCTTGTTTTTTGGCTTAATGTAAATTCCTAAAGAGGTCATGGGAGTTTTGGGGGTGTTTGGGGCTAGTTCGTATACCGAAGCTTGAATTTAAGAGAAAAAAAGTTGGGCCACATGGTTAGTAGAAACCATGTGGCCCAGGATTCAGTATTTGAGGTAACCATGTAGGGATATATAGAGAGATGTATAGGGTTCCTATTTCTTTTTAACTGTTTACCTAGGGAAGCATGCATGTCTGTGGCCACCTGTAATTTTTAACAAAGGCCAAACACACAGTCTATGCATGGTTTTTTCTAACCATGCACCATGGACCATGCACGAGGAGTCTTCAATAGTGGCATGTGACAAGGTTTGTGTACAATTTTCCAAACTATTCCCAAGAACCATGCGAGTTCCTTGTTAAGGCAGTGAGGAGCACACTGTTATTCCTATCATGTAGCAAAACCATGCAACCGAGTTTAAATGCGGGAAATGACTATTTTCCACTTAAAATTTATTTTATCCTAAATATAATTTCCCTCAACATTCTAGTGGATATAATTGAAATTTTGGAGCTTCCTGTAAAGCTCAATATATAGTCGTGGCTCATGTTTCATCATTTGATTCTCAATTCAAGAACTATTGGTCTCATTGGATATGCGCTAGTGAGTTCTTCATTCAACATGCTCCATTCTTGTTTTGTATTCATATCAATGAAGTTGTTTTAGTGGAAACTAATTTTTCTTATTTCTAGGGTATTCATTCATTCTTTATTTTTTTCATAATCTGAACCAAATAATAATTTGATACTAGAAGAGTTTTCTTCTATAGATCTATGGTAGCTGGTCTATAACTTTCCCTTAAAGTTGGGTATTCGATATTCCTGGTTATTGTTGTGATGCATGTCGAACATTCTAGAAATGGACCAAAAATTAGTTGAATGATTCAGTTGAATTAATTTAAACCTGTTAGGGTTTCCTACTAGTTCCTTTGTGTGGTTGGAGGTCATTCACCTTAACCCAGACCACCCTTGGGGTGTGTCCTTGTATATACCCCATGTTATACCACCTTGTTTGACGCATGTGATATCACCAATTTTAATGGTAACCTTAATGGAAATTTAATGATTTTTTATGGTTGTGAGAACCATGTTTTATCTATTCATTTGGGAATAAAAGGAATCAATTTTTTTTAATTGATAAGATAAGGTTGTTTCGTCCTTTTTCATGTGATTTTATATGATTAAAATTGATAAATGGTTTATATGAAAAATGTTTAATGGTATGGTAGTACTCATTTATTGTGAATGATAATGATTGATGAATTGATTATGGTAGTATATTTTAGGGACATTTATACTCCATGGATCCTAATTCTATAGGATTCCATGGACATTTCTACTGCATGGATCCTATTTTAGGTAGTGGATGCCATGGACATTTCTACTCCTTGGATCCTGGTTCAATATAATGCTAAATAAATTGCTAATCCTTGGATATGGATTACTAAAAATTCCTTATAAATGCTTATGGATATGATCCTTGGATTTATATCATGAATTTTCTATGTTTACATCAAGATTCTCCAAGTACAAACAATGATTCCTTAGTCATATATACCTTGGAACCATGCCTTTGTGGTCTGACACTAGATTGCACAACATACACCATTATGGATGTGAACACTTTTTTACACGACAGGGTCATTGAGGATATTTTTCTATACAATCTTGATAGCTCATGACTATGGTCACTTGATTATAGCAGACCCTTTCTAGGGGTGTGTGACTGTAGTTGGTAGACTGGGAAATATCACTTCTGAATTCGACCCTTTACTTTTATTATTATTATACCTCTCATATAATGCACACTATTCTCTTTATATTACACGTACTTGACATCTTATAGAAACCATTGGTGGTGGCCTGCTGAGTGTTATCTCACACCCTTTTAAGGCTACCATTTGGGTCCTGGATGAACTTCATGGATGTGGGTAAGTACCGGGGAAAACACACACTTTAGGATGATTTATTTATCATGCTTTGGAGTAGGGGAGCACAAGATCGAGCTAGGCTCATGATGATATCAGGAGATTGTCATTTTTTGGCCTTTTTTACTTTTGAAACATGAATAGAACTATATTTTGTTTCCACGTATTGCCTTCCATTTTGTGTGGAGACATGACATGATCATCATATTGTATATGACTTCTTTTGGCATATTTATTATTACAGTTTTATAGATTTGTATCTTCTAATACATTATTTATCTACTTCTTCTATTTTCTTTTATTAATATTATCACTATGTTGCACTCTAACATGAGGTGATAGTCTCCTTGTGGACACACCATAAGCCCTCACTACTAGTAGTAAGTCTCTGGTATATGGGGAGGCGTGCTTGAGGCCATGTGACCCACCAGATTAGGGCATCGTTTAGTGGTACCCAGGTCAAAACGTTACATATAACAAATTATATTATATTATATGGGGATTATATATATTTTTAGTATTTCTAAAATAAATTTTAAAATATAAAATGTATCAAGATATACAAAGGAAGTCTAGACATTATATTATTTCATGTTGGTTGCATATATTAAATGTATTTAAATAAAAATTTACCTATAAGAGAATAACATTAAGTTATCACTAATAAATTTTTATTCTAGATCATAACATGATATAATAATATGACTGTTCTGGTGTTAGTAATATTTTTAATAGAGATATTAAATATGATCATGTGACATAACATGAGTTTTTATAGAAATATAACTTTCCATGTACACCATATAGAGTTCAATACACTATGTATTTGGTATACATGGGGTGCATGTTTTATATTAAATCCTTTTATCTATGGTTGGAAAGATACTTATCATGAGAACCTCTATACTCCTATAATTTTCTTATTCTAACCTTTAGGATATGTTAATAATGGGATAATGTGATATGTTGTTGATCATGTCATCCGTTGAGGATTACCAAGTTGGTATCCCCCCAAATGATAAGTATACCATTTTATCCAACAATTGAGATACAATAGAGAAGTGTAAGGTCATACCTAGGTAATTTACATGTGATGTTATTATTTATTGTATGAAAATAATTTGATGTACAAATCTTTCAAGTTGAATTACATAAGATGTGTTCATCCATCCAATTAGTTTACACTTGGATAATCAATATTTTTTGAGTGGTTATACAATATTAACATAATCCATGTCTTATGACCATTCAATTTATTGTTAAAATGGATTATAGGATTCTATATAATTATATATGATATTTTTTTTAACAAAATTGAGGATACAAGTATTTGATAAAGAACATTCAAGATCCCTTCTTAGATTGAGTAGCATTAACACTTTACTATAGGTCTATCTTTACTTGTAGTTATAGATTTGTGAATCCATAGTTATTTTAAATCTACAAAGTTTTTTACAGTTATACTTTGTGGTTTTGTGAATTAGGATCATGTTTTTCCCAAAAATATCTGTACATGGATTTGAGAGAAACCCCAATTTTTTTAAAGGATGCCCAAAAATATTTTAAATGGATTTCCACAAGTTATTTCATATAATGTAATAGGTGGTAAAAATGTATTATATATTTTCTTAAAGGATTTCTAGAAGATATCTAAAAAGATTTTTCTAAATGCTTTCACAAGTTATTACATATGTTTTATCATAAGGTAAAATTATGCTATATCATTGAGGATATAGTTTGACTGAAAGATTTATGGACATATTCACTATAGACTTGACCATGGTGTGGTGGTTTAGAACATATCATGGTCTATGTTGGGATGAACCACATCATAGTCAATGTCACCATTTCATGGTGTATAATAGAAAAATGACTTCATTACTCAATAACAGTCAGTTTTGTGAGTGAATTCCACTATAGATATCAAATATTGATTAGATCATCATGTAATACTGATTTTAAGTGCTTGAACATCCAAATAAATTGTTTAAATGTTAAATAATTATGAGATAAGATATATAAAGAATCATAATTTCTCATTGATAATTAAAAATTTGAGAAATATGTGGTCTATAAATAGGGTCTCTGATGGATATAAAATAGTCTTAATTATTTTGAAATGGTTATACATATTGATTTAAAAATTGTGAAATTACTCCAGAAAAATCACTTTATATCATAATCTCTTTTTATTTTTAACCACATGTTCAGGAAAATAGTATTGAAGAGATAACCATTCTTAATGTTTGATACATATTCATATCTAAGGGATACAGTTAGAGGAAATAGCTCACTGGTTGATTCATAGTGATCATTAAAAAGATTCCATGGAATATCTTGGATAAAATTATATTGATGGAGAAAAAAGGTACATCATTATTCATTAATATGTTTCACTAATAAATATGAGACCAAAAGAGACTGCCATTGGCGGTAGTTATTGGTCTATAGAGACCTCTTTGAGACCGCCAATGGCGATCTCCTTAGGCCCATCATTGTAGGGCAACAGTGACTACAAATGGCGGTCTCTATAGGTGACCTAAGGCTCAACCGAATAGTGGTCTCTATTGGGTTGAGCTATAGTGACCTCCATTGACGATAACTATAGATAAACTAAAAAACAACCTACAGTGACCGCCAATGGTGGTTGCTGGTCCTGCAAAAAAAATGGACCCATTATCTACCGCTAATGGGGGTCGCTAACATGGGAATTTTTTTTAAAAAAAATTACTGTACGGGTTCTCAAATAGAAGAAAACAGCTGAAACAAAGTGAAAATCAGAAGAAAAAAAATCAATTCAAAACAACAGAAACACCAAGATCCTCAAAAACAATAAATGACATACATAATTCTTCATATCCAGTGATATAAACAACTCTAATCCATTCCAATATTTTTTTTCAATAAACCTACAATAAGATACAAAAGTAACAACTAAACAAATAAAACTCAAATTGGAAATATTTATTCAGTTAGAATATATATATATATATATATATATATATATAATCAAATTGGGTCGTTAGGCCGTTAGTCCGTTAGGGAATTCGGGAATTTGGCCAATTGGCCAGTATCCATTTAGCCAATTGGCCATTAGGCCGACATGCTAATATTCTAGTTGGCCATTTTTTCATTAGTCCAATATGCTAATATGACATCAAGCTAATAGACTAATAGGTCATTAGTCCGATAGGCCATTAGGTAATTAAGATAGTAGTCCATTTGGCCAATCCTCCATTAGGTCGTTCGACTATTGGGACTTTGTTAGGATGTTGTTATGTCGTTGGGTTGTTGTTAGGCTGTTGGGACACTGTTAGGCTGTTGGGCCATTATTAGGTTGTTGGGCCATTATTAAACTATTGGGACATTGTTCAGCTGTTGGGTCATTGGGAGGTTGTTGGGCCGTTGTTTGGCCTTTGATGGGTCGTTGGGCCATTGGGATGTTGTTGGATCATTGGGTCATTAGGCAATTAGGTCGTTATGGTGTTAGGGAATTAAGGAGTTAGGGTATTAGGGTGTTAGGGCATTAGGGTGTTTGGGTGTTAGGGAGTTTATCATTTGGATGTTAGGGTGTTTGGCTATTAGGGCATTAGGTCGTTAGGTCGTTAGGGCGTTTGGCAATTTGGGCATTTTTTTATTTTTTTCCAATTGGCCAAGTCTCCATTTTTTCAATTGGCAATTAAGCCAATAGTCTAATATGTCATTAGGCTATTTGTTCATTAGGGAAATAGGCTAATATTCCATTAGTCTAATAGGACATTAGGTAATTAAAACATTAGGTAATTAGGATAGTAGTTCATTTGAACAATTGTCCATTTGGTCATTAGGATGTTAGGGAATTGGGGCGTTAGGGTGTTAGGGCAATAGGGCGTTAGGCCATTAGGGCATTTGGTCATTTGGGAATTTGGCCAATTGGTCAAGTCTCCATTTAGATAATTGTCCATTATGCTAATTTTGACATTAGGCCATTAGACTCAGTACTCTACTCTAGTAGGGACCAACTGTGTTCCTTGTACACGATGAGGTAGTTTGAAAAGAGGTTTAGAAAACCATTTAGCCACGTTTTCTCAACATTGAACTATATAGAGTAATGTTTACTACTGAATAACCCCCCTGGACAACCCCCTCCCAACCCCCTACAACCAACACACTCCCCCCAGACACCCCCCCCCCCCGAATAGTGCCCCCCAGACAGCCCCCACCTTGAACACCCCCCCCTCCACACCCTGCATAGCCCCCCTAAACTCTCCCAGGACAACCCCCACCCCACTCACCCCAAACATCCCCCACCCTCTGAACAACCCCCCCCCCCCTGAACAGTGCCCCTCCCCCTGGATAAACCCCCCCTGGACAACAGACCCCCCCCCACTCACCCCCGAACAGCCCCCACTCCCCCCAGACGTCCCCCCCCCCACTCACCCCGAATAGCCCCCCCCCCCCCCGAAAACCCCCCGAACACCCCCCCCACTCACCCCCAGAAAACCCCCAATCTGCCCTCGGATAGCCCCCCCCCCCCACACACACATACCCCAAACCGCCCCCACCCCCCAGACAGCCCCCACCCCACCCCCTGAACAACCCCTACTCACCCCGGACATCCCCCCCCCCACCCCCAGACATGACCATCCCCCCAAAAAAACTCCCCCAAGACAACCCCCACCCCCAAAATCCCCCCTGGACATCCCCCCCAGACAACACCCCAACCCCCAAAACATTCCCCGAACACCCCCAACCTTCAAAACTCCCCCCTCCACCCAAACACCCCCAACAACAGATTCATTTTCAATTAAAAATGTTCAATGTGACAATTTGGTTATTATAAAATTATAACCAACACTAGATTCAGTAAACATGACTCTTAATAGACCAATAGGAAAACATTGGTCATTAAGAGATTAGGCCATTTGGCCATTATGAAAATAGGCTAATATTCCATTAGTCCAATAAAATATTAGGCTAGTAGGCAGTAGGCCATTTGGCCCTTAGGCCAATAGGCCATTCGGCCATTGGTCCATTGGTCCATTGGGGCATTGAGCAATTGGTCCATTATTCCATTTTTCCATTGGTCCATCGGGCAATTAGGCCATTGGGCCACCTAGCCTAATTCCTATCCACCAATGGAGATTCTATAAAGTTATCTATCACAATAAAGTATCCAATTACTAATCATACTCTTATAATTAAAAAACCGTGGAGTTTTTAATAGCATAAACTGTTCTAATTTCTAACAATTCTACATTTAATGTCTAAATCAATATATAAAATTAATTCAATAATAAATATAAAATAAACACACCTCATGAATATGATGTGTCATGCCTGGTCATGCCTGCTACCTCTGTCCAGTGAACCAGGGCCAACAACAAATAAAAATTATAAATATTTTAATAACAAAAATAATAGTAAGTAAATACATAAATTTAGTATAAACATGCATTGTCTGATCCCCTGTACCATCACCTGGATGCACAAATTCTTGCAGTGTTCTAACCTCAATGATCAATTGTGAATTTACCTCCTAGGAAGCGCGCAATCATGCCTCAAAATATGAAAGTTGTTTTGTCATCTGAGCAACAACAGCACTGAAAACCTCAGAACGTGATACTATAGAATGAGGAATCCTCGTTCCATACGTCAAACTATTTCCATTCCCATCACGACCAGTAATGTGATGGAATATCTCATCCCTTCACATGGGAAACTGTCACTGGTCCACTGGTAGCTGTTCTAACTCAGATTCAAATTGAGCCTGTTCAATATTTAAATATATATACATATATATATGTTTATATAAAAATGAATGTAAGTATTGGTAATGAGTACAAGAACTTACTATAAGAGTTGCAGCCTCTGGATCATTTCAATCCTGAGTTCTCATCCACGCTGACATTTTATCAATCAGTGCACCTTGCTCCCATAACTGTATACCAATAAAATATAAAAATGTAACAAAAAACCGTATTAAATAATAAATTAAAAATTTAATAACAAACACATCATGTCAGATCTAAGACATGTGATGAGTCTCGAGCCTGTGAGGTGGTCCTTGCAACGCTCAATTCTCAGAATGGTATACAAACACCTCCTATATTCAGTTAATTAAAATTTCAAACAAATATAATGTCACACATTCATAAATATATATATACAAAAATAAATATACTAACTTCAATGGCCTCTATAGACCAATATGAAACTAAGTCTCACCACTGAGATAGGAGAACACCTCTCGGGAATTTTTGTAGAATGTCTGAGGCACCCATGTTTGGCACCCAGTGCTCCCTCTTGATTTTTCCTTTAAAATATTTCCAAATATTACCACATTTTCCCATACACACTGGCTGAAACTCATCACGGCACACTTTAAGATTATTCTATTTAAGAAAAAAAATCACACATGTTAATATTTTTTAAACATAAGAAAGAAACTAAAATGGTGTTCTTACCTAAAATTGCCTCTAAATATGATCTAATATATCCTGAGGGATCAAAGCCCAGTCACGTGTGGTCAATGAAAATAAATGTGGGTTGTGTATGATATGACCTAGCTGACTGATAAATGTAGGGGCAGTCAGTCCTAAAGGATGAAATCTCTAGTCAAATGAAACATCATTGGTCGTGTCAGAATTCTATGATGAAATTCCATGACTAGGGCCTCTCTTGCTAGAGGAAGAAGTGGTCGAGTCTGATCCTGTCGAAAAAAATTTTATACATAATTTGAAATATGTGCATATATATATATATAGAAATTACATAAAAAAATAAATTCAGTTACATTGAAACATACTTCGACTCTAAGACGTAGATGGCTCAGATAGATGATGTGGATGTGCTTCTTGTTCCCCTAACATGCCTGCAGTCATAGGAAAATTAGTAAGGGGACAATCCAAAGTGTCAAAAAGATAAATTAGATTGTTTTTAAAAAAATCAAACTGGTACAGTTATTAATAAAAAAAAGGGGATAATATTTTAAAAAATCAGAAACTTAACAGAATAGAAAATAAATTATGTACAAAAAAGGCTTGTATTTAGAGGGTTCTTTTTACGTGATTTGATTTCGGGGGTGGGCAGTCCGGGAGGGGGGAGGGATGTATGATGGGGGTTGGGAGTGGGAGGAGGGGCCGTTTAGGTGGAGGGGTTGGGCAGGTGGGGGTGGGGATGTCCAAGGGAGTTTTGGGTAGTGGGTTGTCTGGGGGGGGAGGGTGTGTGTGTGGGGGGGGGGGTGTCCAAAGGGGGTTGGGAGTGGGAGGGGTTGGGGGTGGGGCTGTCTAGGGGCTTTCTGAGGGGAGTTATGGGGGTGGGATATCCGGGAGTGGGGCTGTCCAGGGGGAGTGGGGTGGGGTTGTCCCGGGGATGAGGGTGGGGGGCTGTCTGGGGGGAGCTTTGGGGGGTGGGATATCCGAGACGGGGGGATGTCCAAGTGGAGGGGATGTGCAGGTGGGGGTGGTGCTATATGGGGGAGTGGTGTAAGGCTATCTAGGGGATGGGGATTGGGGGCTGTCCGAGGGGAGTTTTGGGGAGTGCGTTGTCTGGGAGGGGGGTTGTCCAAGGGGGGGATTTCTAGGTGGAGGGGTTGTGCAGGTAGGGGTGGGGATATCTGAGGGGATTGGGGTGGGGATGTCTAGGGGGAGTGGGCTGGGCTGGGTGTGCGATGGGGGCGAAGGTGGTAGGGGGTAGTGTGGGTGAAGGGGAAGAGGGGGGCTGGTTCAAGGGAAGGGGGAGGGGGAAGGGCTGGCTGGTGTAGGGAAGGAGGTAGGGGAAGGGTTGGTGTAGTGTAGGAGGGGAGGGGGAGGTGCTGGTGCAGAAGGTGGGTAGGGGCTGTTGGTGGGGCTGGTGCAGTAGGCGGTAGGGGGTTGGTGGGGGGAGGGGATGGGCTGGTGCAGGGGAGGGGGAGGCGGAGGGGATGGTGTAGTAGGGGGAGGGGGGTTGGGTGCAGGGTGAGGGGGGCTGTGTTCCGGGAGGGGGTGAAGGGGGTAGGGGTAGTGGGGGTGAAGGGTGTCAGGAGGGGGGGAAGGGGGCATTGGTAGTGGGGGTGAAGGGGGAAGGGAAGGTGGAAGGTGTAGGTTCAAGGGAATGGGGGAGGGGGAAGGGATGGATGGTGTAGGGTAGGGGGTAGGGGAGGGCCTGGTGCAGTGCAGGGGGGGAGGGGGAGGGGTTGGTACAATAGGTGGGTAGGGGCTGTTGGTGGGGCTGGTGTAGTAGGGGGTAGGTGGCTGGAAGGGGGGAGGGGAGAGAGGGATGAGATGGTGTAGGGAAGGGGGAGGGGGAGGGGCTGGTGTAGTAGGGGAGGGGGGGCTAGGTGTAGGGGGGCTGGGTGAAGGGAGGGGTAGTGGGGGTGAAGGGGGCAGGGGGTAGTTGGAATGAAGGGGGGTAGGGGCTAGGGTTAGGGGCTGTCTAGTGGGAGTTTTGGGGGTGGGATATCTAGGAGGAGGGCTATCCATGTGGAGGGGTTGTGGAGGTATGGGTGGTGTTGTCCAGGGGGAGTGGGGTGGGGCTGTCTAGGGGGTGGGGCATAGGGGTTGTTCCAGGGGAGTTTGAGGGGGTGGGTTGTTTGGGGGGTGGGGCTGTCCAGGGGAGTGGGGGTGGGAGGCTATTCAGGTGGAGGGATTGTGCAGGTGGGGGTGGGGCTGTCCGGGCAGAGTGGGGTGGGGCTGTCCAGGGGCTGGGGGCTGGGGGCTATTCGGGGGGGGGGGGGGAGTTTTGGGGGGTGGGCTGTCTGGGAGGGGTGTCCAAGGGGTGGGGGTGGGGGAGGCTTTCTAGTTGGAGGGGTTGTGTAGATGGGGGTGGGGATGTCCTGGGGGAGTGGGGTGGGGATGTTTGTGGGGGATACTATATCTATATAAACACATATGTGTGTGAAATATGGATCTTTCAAGATCAAAGTAGAATCATCATCCCATATAAAATTATCATTCTGATTAAAAATTAAAATAAGGATTGAAAGGATGTGGAAAGGGGAAGGGGGAACTTAAAATCGAATCCACAAGGTCACAAAACATTTCAATACTTTGAAAATACAATCTTTTTCCTTTACCCATGACTAGGGAAAATTCACCTTATTTTAAAAATGCTTTAAATCAAAGTAACAAACCTTTTCAATTTCATCTATAAAAAAACTTATAAAACCAAATAAATATAGTTCATCCAACGAATTCTAGAGACAAAACTAGATACTAGAATCTTGGTTCACACATTCCAATAATGGAATCCATAAAAAAACATCAAACATTAGGTTAATAGTAGTTTCCCCGATCATTATTATCATTTCTTAGAATCACACCCCATAATGAAAATGGATTTAGGAAAGGGTATCTCAAGAAAAAACTCAACGAAAACACACTAGCAACACCATATCCATTCAAAGGATCATCCCCTAGAAGAATATCAGAAAGTGGATCTATAAAGAACAAAAACACAAGATCATTGGATATGAAAACATAGAACAAATGTGAAGTTATGATCAATTGAAAATAAGATAAAAAAGGATATCTTACTCAATGGGGGGGGGTGTCTGAGGGCTGTTTTTGGGGGTGGGCTATATGGTATGGGGGGCTCTTTCCAAGGGGGGGGGGGGGGGGTTGGAAGTGGGGGATGTCCATGGCTGGGGGTGGGGGTGGAGGGGATGTTCAGGTGGTGGGGGAGTGGTAGGGGGTCTGGGTGTGGGAGATTTCCAGGTGGAGCGGTTGATTCTGACTAACAATAAATAAAAATTCTTATGTTCCAAATTAGTTTTTGGTTGTTTTAAACAATTTTTAAAAAAATGATTTAAAATAAAGAGCGGGAAAACAATTATACCTTTCATTAAACATGAAAATCGACCGTTTCTCCTTCAACGACTGCTCTAACCCAATAAATATCTTCTTCACGCTGAACTATGGTATGTTTTTCAAGCTGTTGGGCAAAAAAAGGAACAGTCTCTTGTTCATCTTGTTTAAATAAAAGCACTCCTCACCGGGACATTTTCACAACAACTTGACCACTAGGATTCGAAGGCAATTTAATGAAGAATAATTTTTCCGCTTGTGATGTCAAAATGACAAGTTCATTATCAACTTGTTCATTTATGTATGACATATAGTTAAAATTCACCAATGTAAACTGATATTGATCGACTTTACTTCCACGAACTTGATCAAACCAATCACACTTTAACAATATGTACTTCAACCCTTGTGCATATAAAACATCAATGATGTTTGTCAATTGACCATAGTAATAACCTGAATCAACGAATGGACAACTAATGCCATTGTTTTGTGTTTATCATTTATCGTCAACATCTTTAATGCAAAATCGTAATCCATTTGCATCTATAGCTTTATTACGATAAACCGTTATAGATGGACCCTCAGCTAGTTTGATAAATTCTTTAGTTGGTGTGGGGTCACCTAACTCCCTCAGGTTATGAACCTACATAATTCACAGAATTCAATAATGATTTCTATAGAAAGAAATTATTATAATATTCACTTATAATGAAAATCAATTTATACATACAAAATCCTCGAACCAATCATGAAATTACACTTAAAGAGATTGTTGAATTTGATACTCAGTCGCACAAGACATCACTTTTTTTAGCTCATTAATTTGTTTCCTACAAATGATAATTTAATGTTTAAAAGATCAAATTATGAAAAAAAACATATAAAAGTTAAACAATAAAAGTGATAAGACACTTACTGCATTAATGGTGTAACTGATGGAGTATTAAACAAGATATATCGATGTGCTTGTATCCACTCGATGTTGTCCATATAAAATATGGTTTCTTCCCCAACTGGACCATCATGAATCCAAGATGGCTTATCTAATTTTGTTTCAACATCCATAAGATATTCTGCACAAAAACTAGCACACTCATCCATCAAATAACAATTGGATAATGATGCCTCCAGACGAGCTCTGTTTCATACATATCATTTTAATGAATTCTGATACCGCTAAATAGGATACATCCACTAGAATTTCACTGGACCAACAACCATTACTTCATCAGTTAGGTGCACTATCAACTGAACCATAACATCGAAAAATAAAGGGAGAAATAGTTTCTCAAAGTGAAAAAGAATAAATACAATTCAGTCCTACAAACATTTTAAATCACTCATTCATTTATTTCTTAAACAAATCTATGTAAAAATATTAATCATCTCATTCAACGGTTGAAAAACATTGGGGGATAAACAATCATGAATTGTGATTGGAATCAACTATTTATTTAGTATGTGATTGTCATAACTTTTCAACCCTTGCAGTGTCCTGCTCGTAAGATTCACACACTTTTAAATATTATAATAGTAACCATCAGGCACCTTAAGCATCTACAAAATGTAAAGAAATGTCTCTTTCTCCTTTGTAGTCATTTCATACTGTGCAACAGACATATATTCCTTGTTTCCCTCAGCTAATTGTAAATTAAACTGATTCCTTAAACCCATTTCTTCCAAATCATGATGTGCATTAACATGGACCTTTTATTTTCCACTAACACTTAAAATGGTCTACAATATATTATCACAAACATTTTTTTTCAATGTTCGTGACATCCAAATTATGTCTTAGAATTTTAGTTTTCCAATAGGGGAGATTGTAAAAAATAATTTTAATTTTCCAAATTTAACTACGATGTCTACCCACACCACGAATATTATGTAATGGATGAGCCACTGAATCCTGAAATTCATATATCATGAATAAGTTTTCTTTCTCAATCTGCAATAATATTTAGACTCTTGTCATGCTCTTTTGTGCGGGGATGAACTCTCTAGATGCATAAAATGTCACTTTCTCTTTTCTGGACCTGTGCTGAGGGGGGAGAAAACGTTTGTGACCCATGTATGCCCATTTTATGAAAATTTTAAGCCATACAAATTTATTTAATTTTATTTCAACAAGGGAAAGAAAATTCCCCTTTTGTACTCCAGCCTAATAAATTTTCATAAGCCGGTAAGTCATTGATTGTCCATAATAAAGCAGCTTGCATTTTGAACATTTCATTCATTTCACAATCATAAGTCATCATATCATCTCCCCAAAATTCATTCAACTCGTTAATAAATGGATAAAGGTAAACATCAATCTTATACCCCGGACTTCTAGGTCCATCAATAAGAGTGGAAGGTAATATAAATTGTTTCTCCATGAAAAGTTACGAAGGAAGATTATATGGAACCAACACCACGGGCCATGTGCTATGATTTTAACCAACCATAGACTTGAATGGATTAAAACCATCTACTTCAAACCCCAATTAGACATTACGAACATCTTTAGCAAAGTCGGGGTGTCTCCTATCAATATCCTTCCATGCATGAGATTCTGTCGGGTGGGTTAAGATAACAATTTCTTGATTTCTTTCGGTATTCCATCCCATTAAATTAGAAACTTCAGATGACATAAAAAATCTTTTCAACCTCAGATTTAGGGGAAAGTAACAAATTTTATTTAAAATAAATGATTTTACTTGTTTCGTAGTCTGACTTTGATGAGTCTAATTTCCCATGTTCTCTCTCCACCAAGAAGCACCACAAACTATACAAATATCCAAATGGGCAATTTCTTTTCTAAATAGCATACTGTTGTTTGAACATGCATCTATGTTCTCATATGTAAAACCCAAGTTCTCTATCAACTTACGAGCATGGTAATATGACTTGGGAATCTTAGCATCGATAGGAAGAACCTTTTTTAATAACACTCACAACATGTCGAACGATGTGTCTGGCCACTGATTCAAAGACTTCAAATGAAACAACTCTACGATAAACAAAAATTTATTGTAAGCAGTACATCTATTATATAATTCCATTTTTTTCATCATCAAGTAATTTATAAAACCTCCTCAAATCACGATCCTCACCAGAGCACAAATTTATCTCACCGGTCTCAAAATTATAGATGTCAATGCCTTCAGGAGCTAACCCACATACCATTTCAGTAAGCATTTCATGCATTGGATCATTCATACTTACATTAACATCCATTTTAACTGCATTTGTATTTTGACAATGAATATATTCTTCCCCATGACGAATCCTACTCTTATAATTTTTCAGAAATCCATTCAAGAATAGGTGTTCCCTCATGGTATTTCGTGTGAATTGATATCTGTTTACACATTATCTACATGGAAAACTATTAAATTCACTTTGAAATCCTCTAGTGAAATCAATAATCTGCATAATTCCCTTGAAATATTCTCTAGACATTCAATTTGAAAGATCAATCCAACTCTTATCCATAATAATATCTTTATAACAAACATTTACACAAGACTTCATATTACATACATTTTTCATATCAAATATATTTAAAATAAAGACTGTCCAATTGTATGTGGACCATTGATAAAATAAACAATTTATATCTTTGAATAATAAAAAATAGAATAGATAATGGAATGGAAGTGAAATCACATGTCATCTCCACCATGTTGGTGTGGTAAATTTAATGATGATTCTATATTCAAGAAACTATATTGAGATTGAATTTGGGCTATAATTCCATAGAGTAAACATTTTTCAAGAAAGGAATATTATAACCTTCTTGCGTATGTGGTACATGAAAAAATTCATCAAATACCAATCTCAAACTATCAAACTTAGCATCTAAGTTAATGCCTACCAATAAATCAACAAATATAATTTGTGATGAAAGTGCCCAAAATCAATTAGTGATGAACAATCTTCTCAAACTTAGAGAAACTATATATTGTACAAATAATTTATCACTGCCTCATGGATTCAAACTACCTTTGTTCAATCAGATGCGGTAAAGATTAACCATCAAATATATCAATAAATATCTAATTTATGGAAAGCTAACTAATCTATATCAAGGATAACTTCAAATATATACAATTCTAGAAAAAAAATACCAATCTATATTCACTTATGTTATCAATTGAGAATATGTGGGACAATGAATTTGATTCCCCATGATATATCACAGGGTCTAATACAGTTTTCCTAATATCCTCAAGTAGGTATCCTTTTATGAAATATGTTTGTTACTAGCAGTAAGGTTCTAAATGTCATCAGTGTAGAAAATATACCTATTGTATCAATTAAGAAAAAGATAAACAATAACATAATAGAGTCAATAAAAATGAGATATCATAATACATTGTAGGTATCTCAATTAATATAGTAAAAACCCAAATATCCCCAAAGTGTTAGGTCAATAAAAGTGTGAGAAATAATAAGAATGTTAAAAAATATTGATACATCACTCTAAATTCCATCCCAATTCTTCCCCTAAAATATAAAAAGTTCATCACATTGAAACATGTAATTTCATATAATGGAATATCATATAATATTAATAATAACATATAGTATGGAAACACATGTGATCAAACTCAAACAAGGGTCCCATGGGCCATGCAAGCACACACATGTGGTCAAACCTCAAACATTTTCTCAAGGTATACACACACATAGAGAGAGACATGTGATAAACTCAAGAATGGTATAAATCAAATAACAACACAACAAATAATATCAATCCAATAAACATATACATAGACTTTGCATTTTATGTAACTTCCAAACTCATGTAATGTGTGAAGTCTTCTCATAAACACACTTTCAATACACATTGTTTCATAATTCTTTTTGCAAACAAACTCGTATACACATGAAATTCCATTCCCACACTTTTTATTCACAAACAATATTTATATAATCCTTATGCATGTCAAATTTGTACTATAAATTTCCCAAAATTAAAACCTTAAAACATAAATTAGGGCATACTTTATTGCAAAAAAAATTTGGAACTGAGGGGAGCCAGAGGTGGTGTTGTGGGGGAGAGGAGGGTCAGCGGAGGGGAGCCGGAGTTGGAGGATGTGTGGTGAGGGAGGGGATGGGCACCGATGGCGGTGGGGAGCCAGAGGAGAAGGCGGTAAGGTGGCGGCGGTGCAGCAAGGTAGGGGACTGGTAGTGTAGTGAGGAAGGGAATGGGAGACAGCGTCGTCGGGAACCGGAGGCAGAGGCTGTGCGACGTCGGTGGTGCGGCGTTACTGGTGTAGTGAGGGAGGGGAGGAGGTGCAAGGGAGCCAGAGGTGGTGCGGTAAGGGAGGGGATGGTCGGCTGTGGGGGGTAGGTGTAGAGACCCAAAGCATGACGTACATGGATATTACATTACTTTTGCAGAATATTTAATACATGAAAAAAACATACACCCAAATATTGTATTAGTTTAGTGTCTTTGGAAACTCAGAATGTAATCTTCTAATCATGGTGAATGATCTTCAACATCTCCCATAAAGATCTTCCCCTTTGGGTTTTATTACCTAAAACCTTTCTTTGTATCCTGGGGAAAGGAAAACATAAAAAGGGTGAGCTCAAATTCTTAGTAAAGGTAAACATAGAAAACATAAAACAATCCATAAACATTTGAATGCAAAAACTTGAACATAAAATCTAAACATCAAAATCTTGAGCGAAGACATAAATCTTGGATGTACGCAAGGAATATATCATAATGGATCATCAATCATGATAAAATAGCATGGGAATAAAGTATGTAATTGTGGAAACCATTAAGCACATGTTATGATTTCTATAGTAGCCAATGCATTACTGTCATGACCATCTTAGTAGACAAAGTCCCTTTTTGAATCGAGTTCACTCTTCGTTTCAGTCTTGTAACACTGAACCAGATTAACTTACCGTTCCAGCCATGTTTATATCATGAGATATAAATCTTTACCCAATTCATTGGAGGGAGATATAGGTCCCACCCATCTCATAATGAAATCATTCTTACTTATGCCACAACATAAACATAAATAATTCATCATAACCCAAGAAATAAAAATGGTTTTCATAAACATCATCCCATCATAACATAATCCATATAAAACAAATGGATATAATTTCATCATAAGAAAAGTGAAACCATGTAAATAATAGAGACATTATACTTGAAACATACACATATGAAATAATTCCATCTTATATGGAAAATGGTTTTGATAATACACTTGAAATTAATTCTTGAGGAAAATATCTTTTATTATTTAAAATCATTTTCTTTTCACAAAATTACATGAAATTTTAAAAGAAAAGTATTTTGTTGGAAATAGTCATTAAATCTTGTAGAGTAAACTTCATGAAAATAAGGCATTAAGAAACTGTAAAAATCCGTTCATGCGGTACAAGTAAAAGAACATTCTTCTCGTACGTTTGCCAGAAAGGCCAAAAAAGTACCTCATAACGTAAACAAAAGAAAGATTCCTTACATACCATGTAGTAAAAGTCAAAAATGGGTAAAAATAAATTAAAATATACATGAAACCATTTTAATAAAACATGTACATGGATGATAAATATAACCCCAGCAAATACTTACGTATAAACAATCTCGGATAAAAATGATATTGAAAAATTATCCCTTACCTTATGTCCAATATGCTTCGTATGTATCTGAACCTCCTGTATAAAGATTTAAATAATGTCATTGAATTATTACAGAATCATATTCATTGTTATGATATCATATATAGTTTACTTATGACTTTATATTACCCATTATTTTGTAAATTAGATTTAAAAGCAGCGATTTGGGTAAAATTGTTTCATTTATTTTACGTGTTTCGACTTGTTGTTCTTAATATTATTACTTATATCCTAATTTAATTAATTACAGAATGTAAAAAATGATTTATATATAATATATATTCATCATATGCATATATATATATATATATGATATATTGATAAATTGAATGAAATACACCGTTCAGGGAGACGGTAGGTCGTACGTACGCATGAACATTGTTTTCGTTTCCTTATTGAATTGAATGGAATTAAGTAGATGACATACATATATATATACATAAATCCAATATCATTATTATGTCATATATTTAATTATTAATCATTATATAAACTTTATAATCATTCATGAATGGTTAACATGGAGAATGAATCTCATCGCGTCGTGGAGATGGTAGTCCGTACGTACGCACGAGCGATTATACCATTCTCATGATTGTAGAATTGTAATGAAGTGTATGTATAATATTTCAGAATCAATATCACTTTAAAATAATCATATATAGTTATTTATTTACACCATTATACCAATCCAAGTAAGGTGGTGGACGAAAAAAGATTACACCATGGCGTGGAGACGGTATTCCGTACGTACGCACGCGCGGTGATTTCTTTTTCCATAGGATGGATAGAAGGTGAAATAGGGTTGTTTAATATTTATAATAACATATCGGTATATAAGTAAAACTGATTTTATTACTTTATAGTGAGACAAGTAAAGAAGAAGAAGTAGAAGAAGAAAGAAACATGAGAGAATCGGAAGAAGAGATTACATCTTCTTCGACGCACCTCCTTTAAGATTCCTCTTATGGAAGTATAGTTGGTCTTTAGAGAAGACCAGAACCTCCAGAATGTTTCTAGGGAAGTGTAGAAGAGAAATGTACAGGGTTTGGCTGAGCATCAAGGCTCAAAGAGGTGTGAAGAGAAGAGGGAAGGGGTGCCCTTTTTATAAGGGAGGAGAGGGTCACCTTTGGAAAAACATAAACAGTTATTTTATAATAAAACCATATTCGGTTTATAATGGATAAAAAGTGACTTATTTCGAAGATAATGTGGGGATGGTTATAAATCCTCTCAACCAATAGGTTTTAGACAAGTTTAGGTTAATATTTTAACCTTATCATTTAGATTTAACTCTTAAGTTAAATAATTTAACTTTTACCGTGTCTTTTTGTTTTGTTACACTATATGGTTAATAAAATTACTATAAGAAGCCAAACGAACCCCAAGTGGTTAATTATTAATATATATAACCTTATCTAAGTCATTTTTCCAAACCTTAGATTTTTATGAATAGAATAACAATTAATGATATAATATTTGTTCTAAAAACTATTTTATGTCAATTTTGAAACTATTTGGTATTTGATTTTTGTGAAAGTCATAACAACATTATTAGTTCTAAAAAAGTTATATAAATTAATACTAACTTGTCATATTAACCTTCAAAATTATTTTAATTCATAAAATGTCTCAAATAACATTTATTTGGGTATTTATAATATCAATTATGTTAATATTTCATTAATAAGGTAATTACTGCATCATCATTGTGTCATATATAAATTAAATTATTTAATGTCTAACAATTATAAACAAAATACCATTATGTATGAAAAATTTATATCTTTATAATGAATATTTATAGTCTAATTTATCTTATGTATAACCCTATATTAAAAATGTTTTAGATATTAATCTTTAATTTTAACTATTTTTACTCTTCTTTAAATAAAATAATAATAAATTTCCTAATCTAATCCAAGTGGACGTAAATGGTCATATTTTATTCCTAAGATTTTTTTGGTCGAATTAGACTTATCCAATAGAATTAGAACCTGTTTTAGGGTAATAATAATATCATTTTTACCCTTAATTACTCTATTTACTTTTAACCGTGGTAAATAAAAGTAAAAAGTTACTTTTCACCAAAAATTATTTTTATCTTATTGAACCAAATTTTATGCCTTGATATTAACCTTGTCTCTCTAATTTTCTAAATTCCACTCACAGAAGCGGTAAAATTAAGTTTTATGTAAATTTTCAAATTCTCCTAGGGGGTGGGTAAAAGACGGTGAAAAGTTCAATAAAATTTTAATATATCTAAAATTATTATAAAATTTCTCAATTTAATTACATAGAACTTATATAGGTATTATATAACAATTTTGAACTAAAATAAATTTAAATAAAATAATTAATTATTTAAATAAAAAGTCGGTTTTTAAATAGTAACCCAGTGTTTTCACTATTCATCAAAAATTGAAAGTTTTCAAAAAAAATAAAAAAAATTCACCCTAGGCTAATTTTGATATTCCGAATACAAAAATGAAGTCCATTTTGAAAGATAAAATTTATAAAATGTCAAACAGTGGGTATTACTATTCATAACGTCTTGTTCGTAATAATATTATAATAATATCTCGTTTAGTGAAACTTGGTATTGCGTATAACACACGTTATCATGGAAGGTCGCAGTTGCATGTAATGAAATCCAAGTCAGGGTTGCGTGTAGTGAAAGATTCATTTGTTGTTTCATATAATAGAATCCAACCATACTTTATTTATACATTTAATATATATATATACACTCAATGTTGCGTAAAATAACTTCTATAAATGAACTTGAAATTCTGTGTAACACAATCCAAGATTAGTGTTGTGTATACTGCTATCTAATACGATGTTTCATATAGAACAAGCTAATTTTGGTGTCGCGTACAACACAAGACATCAATGAAACTAAAAATAATAATTCTCATAAAATCTTGGGTTATTACATTTTACCCCCCTTAAAATGAATTTCGCCCTCGAAATTCGTCGGGTTTATAAATCATTTACTACTTGAAATTTTCTTTAATAGAAACCCTCATCATAAAAAGTAATACTAAAGCTAAATTTTAAAAACTAATGTATGAAATGGAACGGTTACCCAAATTAACTTATCCCTGGGTTTCCACATAGAAGAACATAGGTGAAAATATGGATATGGAAGAGAAATATAACTGTCAAGTTCTGAGGGAGAGTAGTAGAGAACAAGGCTATGGAAAAGCCAACAATCCCAAAGCCATAAATTTGTGATGATCTGAGGTACCATCTTATTCATCAGATATGAGAGTACTAGAACAACAGTTTTGGTTTCCAAGAACATTTCCCTAACATTGATAAACTTTTAAATAAGGATAAATACTTACTTGATTTTAGTGTAATATCATTGTTGGTCATTCTATGAACAATTTCCACTTCATCTCTATTTAAATAAATGAAGTTGAATTTTTTATTCATGAAGTGTTAGCAGATCATGCGATAGAATGATAAGTCATCCCATCTATTTCTATCACAAAAAGGTTAGCATAAGTTATTAAATATACATAAGTCCATCTATGGTGAGATTAATCGTATATGATTCCAATAGTGGACTTATACTTTATCTATCATACCGCTTAATAAAATAAAACTAGTTTCTACTAACCAGGTACTTCCTGTAGGCTAGTGGTATGTGATAAAGTCCTGTCGCACTTCAGTTGTGGGTTCGATTCCCATAGCCTTGTCCGATGCAACGGGTTATCGCCCGTCCTGCAGGTTGTCCTTTTTCTAAAACTACATTATTATAACATTCCATAAATAATATCGAAAAAAGTTCTAGCCTTAAACAATAATAACTTATGTCCAACATAATCCATTCCAATCTTAAGGCTTATCTAAAATACTTCTGCACATGCTCATAGTATAAAGAAAAAAATAACTAGAAATTTCATGAGCATGTCAATATCATCATTTATCCCCCATATATCATACGATATATCTTGTTGGTCAAATTACAAACATGTGAATACCTTAACCATGTATTCTCTTGAAAAATGAATACCCATTTAACCTTAGTGAAAACATGAATGTTGTCAAAAGTTAACTCTTTATACATAACAAAATCAAAAAAATATATATACTCAAACTATAATATCACTTAGTCCTTATATCAGTCATGAGATCATGAATACTATTAAACATTTCATTTTCTCCTTATCATATCATCTCCTTTCCAAAATATTTGAATCACTTTTCATTGTTCCTAATGCCATATTCTTATGGAAAACCACAATGGACCAAAACATAGATATTCCAAGATACCATAAAAGTAACTCAACAACATTATTCTTGAATACCAATACATAAACACTTTAATCCATCCTCTTCAATGATTTCATGGAATAATTCCTTCCTTGATTTAGAAGTAACCTCTTTGGTTAGGGCATTGAGTTGGGTAATGCCCATATTCTCCAAAAATAATACATTGAACCTTATAACATTCTGTCACACTATGACCCTTTTCTCCACACAGATAACATCTTCCCCTCCATTTGAGGTATTCCTCAAGGTTCTTCTTCCCTTCTTCTTGATACGTAGAAAGATTCATCTTCATTCATCTATATTCCTCTCCATGGGAACATGTATAAAAGTTCATCTTCCTCTTATTTGATGACTTAAGAATACCACCAAAGTTCACCTTGTTAATCATTTATCGTGATGACTGATTCGACATAATCACAATATCTTTCTCTCTAGGCATTACATGATTTTGTTTATCACAGTCACCAATTTGTCCATCGGAATCCACGTTAACAGAATCCATTCTTGTTTCCTCCATTGACTAAAACTAGAAACCATAGTGTAAGAAACATTTAAAATAACGAGGAACCACATTCTCATTAAAATTCACTCATGGGATGTCTAACTTATCACACATTCTTTAATCCATGATACCTTAGGTTCACCCTAGGTTATTCATGATCATCAACATAACTCTAGGACTGTAACCTATAGTTATACTAAACCTTAGGGACATCCCTAGACATACCTTAGAAATATCTCAAGGTATCTCACTAAAGTTTTCGTATCCTAGTTTCCAAAGGATAACAAAACCTTTGCTCTGATACCAACTGTAGAGACCCAAAGCTTGAAGTACATGGACATTACATTACTTTTGCAAAATATTTAATATATGACAAAAAACATGCCCAAAGATTGTATTAGTTTGGTGTCATTGGAAGCTTGGAATGTAATCTTCTAATAATGGTGAAAGATCTTCAACATCTCCCATATAGATCTTCCCCTTTTGGTTTTCTTACCTAAAACCTTTCTTTATATCCTGGGGAAAAGAAAATATGAAAAGGGTGAGCTCAAATGCTCAGTAAGGGTAAACATAGAGAACATAAAACAGTCCATAAACATTTGAAATCAAAAACTTGAACATAAAATCTAAACATCAAAATCTTGAGCAAATACATAAATCTTGGAAGTACGTAAGGTATATATCATAATGGATCATCAATCATGATAAAATAGAAAGGGAATAAAGCATGTAATTGTGGAAACCATTAAGCACATGTTATGATTTCCATAGTAGCCAAGGCATTACTTCCATGACCATCTTAGTGGACAAAGTCCCATTCTGAACCGAGTTCACTCCTTGTTTCAGTCCTGTAACACTGAACCGGATTAACATACCATTCCAGACATCTCTATCTCATGAGATATAAATCTTTACCCAATGCATTAAAGGGAGATATAGGTCCCACCAATCTCATAATGAAATCATTCTTACTTGTGCCACAACATAAACATAAATCATTCATCATAACCCAAAGAATAAAAATGGGTTTCATAAACATCATCCCATCATAACATAATCCATATAAAACAAATGGATATCATTTCATCATAATAAAATTGAAACCATGTAAATCATAAAGACATTATACTTGAAACATACACATATGAAATAATTCCATCTTATATGGAAAATGGTTTTGATAATACACTTGAAATGAATTCTTGAGGAAAATATCCTTTCTTCTTCAAAATCATTTTCTTTTCACAAAGTTCCATGAAATTTTAAAATAAAATGATTTTGTTCAAAATATTCATTAAATCTTGTAGAGTGATCTTCATGAAAATAAGGAGTTATAAAACCGTAAAAATCCATTCATGCCATACAAGTAAAAAAAACATTATTCTTGTACTTTTGCCGGAGCAGACAAAAAAGAACCTCATAACGTAAACATAAGAAATATTCCTTACATACCATGTAGTAAAAGTAAAAAATGGGTTAAATGGACTTTAAATATACATGAAACCATTTTTAGAAAATAGGGACATGGATGATAAATATAACCCCAGCAAATACTTGCGTATAAACAATCTCAGATAAAAATGAGATTGAAAAATTATCCCATACCTTATGTCTTATATGCTTCGTATGTATCCAAAATTCCTGTATAATGATTTAAATAATGTCATTTACTTATTAAAGAATCATATTCATTGTTATGATATCAATATAGTTTACTTAAGACTTTATATTACCCATTCTTTTGTAAATTCGATGTAAAAGCATCGATTTGGGTAAAATAGTTTCATTTATTGTTCGTGTTTCGACTTGTTGTTCTTGATATTATTACTTATATCCTGATTTAATTAATTAAAGAATTTAAAACATGATTTATATATAATATATATTCAGCATATTCATATATATATATATGATAGATTGATAAATGGAATGAAATACATCGTTCATGGAGACGGTAGGTCGTACGTATTCTTGAATGCTATTTTCGTTTCCTTATTGAATTGAATGGAATTAAGTAGATTATGTACATATATATATATACATGAATCCAGTATCATTATTATTTCATATATTTCATTATTATTCGTTATATATACTTTATAATCATTCATGAATGGTTAACATGGAGAATGAATCTCATCGCGTCGTGGAGACGGTAGTCCATACGTACGCACGAGCGATGATATCATTATCATGATTGTGAAATTGTATTTAAGTGTATGTATAATATTTCAGAATCAATATCAATTTACAATAATCATATATAGTTATTTATTTATACCATTATACCCATCCAATTAAGGTGGTGGTCGAAAACAGATTACACCACGGCGTGGAGACGGTATTCCATATGTACACCCGTGCGGTGATTTTGATTTCCATAGGATGGATAGAAGGTGAAATAGGGGATTTTTCATATTTATAATAACATATCAGTATATAATTAATGCATATTTTATAACTTTATAATGAGACAACAAAATAAGAAGAAGTAGAAGAAGAAAGAAACTTGAGAGAATCGGAAGAAGAGATTACCTCTTCTTCGACGCACCTCCTTTAAGCTTCCTCTTAAGGAAGTAGAGTAGGTATTTTGAGAAGACCAGAACCTCCATAATGTTTCTAGGGAAGTTTAGAAGATAAATGGGCAGGGGTTGACCGAGCTTCAAGGCTCAAAAGGGTGTGAAGAGAAGAGGGAAGGGGTGCCCTTTTTATAAGGGAGGAGAGGGGCACCTTTGAAAAAACTTAAAATATTATTTTATAATAAAGTCATATTCGGTTTATAATGGATCCAAAGTAAATTATTTCGAATATAGAGTGGGTATGGTTCTAAATCCTCTCAAAAAATTTGTTTTAGAAAAGTTTAGGTTAATATTTTAACCTTATAATTTAGATTTAACTCTAAGTAAAATAATTTATCTTTTACCGTGTCTTTTTGTTTTCTTACACTATATGATTAATAAACTTACTATAAAAAGCCAAAAGAACCCAAATTGGTTGATTATTAATATATATAACCTTATTTAAGTCATTTGTCTGAACCTTATATTTTTATAAATACAATAACAATTAATAATATAATATTTGTTTTAAAAACTATTTTATGTCAATTTTGACACTATTTGGTACATGATTTTTGTGAAAATCATAACAGCATGATTAGTTCGAAAAAAGTTAATTAAATTAATACTAACATTTCATATTAACGTTTAAATTATTTTAATTCATAAAAAGTATCAAATTAAATTTATTTGGGTATTTATAATATCAATTATGTTAATATTTCATTAATAATGTAATTACTGCATCATCATTGTGTCATAAATAAATTAAATTATTTGATGTCTAAAAACTATAAATAAAATATTATTATGTAGGAAATAGTTTTATATTTCTAATGAATATTTATCATTGAATATATCTTATGTATTAAATCTTGTTTAGTTATTAAACATTGATTTTCACTATTTTAACACTTCTTTAAATAAAATAATAATAAATGTCCTAATCTAATCCAAGTGGACCTAAATGGTCATATTTTATTCCTAAGGTTGTTTTTGGTCGAATTAAACTTATCTAATAGAATTATAACATGTTTTAGGGTAATAATAATATCATTTTTACCCTTAATTACTCTATTTACTTTTAACCGTGGTAAATAAAAGTAAAAAGTTACTATTCACCAAAAATTATTTTTATCTTATTGATCCACATTTTACTCCTTGATATTAACCATTCCCCTCGTATTTTCAAAATTTCACTCACATAAGCGGTAAAATTAAGTTTTATGTAAATTTTTAAACTCTTCTAGGAGGTGGGTAAAAGACGGTGAAAAGTTCAATAAAATTTTAATATATCTAAAATTATTATCAAATGACTCAAATGAATTACATTGAACTTATTTAGGTATTATGTATCAATTTTGAACTGAAAAAATTAAATAAAATAATAAATTATTTAAATAAAAAGTCAGTTTTTAAATAGTAAACCAGTGTTTTCACTATTTATCAAAAATTAAAAGTTTTCAGAAAAATACCAAAAATTCATCATAGGGTAATTTCAATATTCCGAATCCAAAAATGAAGTCCATTTTTAAAGATAAAATTTATAAATTTTCAAAAAGTGGGTATTACTATTCATAACGGCTAGCTCATAATAATATTATAATAATATCTTGTTTACTGAAACTTGGTATTGCGTATAACACACGCTATCGTGGAAGGTCGCGGCTGCATGTAATGAAATCCAAGTCAGGGTTGCGTGTAGTGCAAGATTCATTTGTGGTTGCGTATAATAGAATCCAACCATATTTCATTTATACATTGAATATATATATATACACTCAATGTTGCGTAAAAAAACTTCTATCAAATGAATTTGAAATTGTCTGTAACATGATCCAAGATTAGTGTTATGTATACTGCAAGCTAATACGGTGTTGCATATAAAACAAGCTAATTTTTGTTTCACGTACAACACAAGACATCAATGAAATTAAAAAAAATAATTCTCATAAAATATCGGGTTGTTATAGTAGGGCTCAGGATCGAGGGGAGGGGGAGGGGGGAACTGAAGATTTTTGTTTGAGAAGCCATGTGACCATCGTTAGCGGTCACTATAGGTCACCAATAGAAACCTCCAATGGGGGTCACCCATGTAAGGGGCCTCCAAAACCCCGTTTTCAAGTAGTGTTTCCATCCAATTGAATGGTATGATCTTATAGAATAATTGGTTTTTGTTGATTTTTTCTTCCATGATTCGATAATTATTGTCCCCTATAAATACCTTCCATTATATTTGATGGTATGCTATCGGTTTTACGTGGTTGATTATCCCTTAAATTTAAATATATATAGGAAGGGAGTTAAGACAATTAATTATATTGATTTGGCATGATTTTTTAACATTTAATTATCTAAGAGATATATATTGAAGTATTGAAATGATTTTACTCCAAGATATTTATTTATTTTTAATGTAAAACTATAGTGGACAAAAATCTTGGTGAAGTATAGATTGTGCCCCACAAATAATATATAATGTATGGGGTTATCTTTTTAGTTAAAGAATATTATATAAATTTATTATTACATATTTCAAAAAGAAGATGATTAGAACTTAATAAATTTATCTTATCATTCATTAAAATTGAATTAAATAAAAACATTGTTAAGTTTTAACCTAATCCAGTTTGGTTTTATAATTTAATATCATGGTATTGCAACTATTTATGAATTGATAGTTATAAATATAACTATCACGATCTTATAGACTTCAATGTTATAGAAATAATATTTTTTATTTTGAATCATGCATATTAGTTATTGGATATACATCATACATATTGTTTTATATATAAAGACCCATAAATTTAAGTAAAGTATTTACACCCTCAATACGATTAGTATACTCCCTTTTCATCTTTAGAGTTTCTATATTAAAATATTGGGTTTTTAGAGGAGAGGTGTTGGCACATGATTAGGATAACTATATAGGTTAACAATATATGTTCAAAATTATCCCAAAATAATATATACATTTAAGAGAATAGTTCATCTAATGATAAAAGATTACCAAAATTCCTTTAAGGTGAGGCAATTATTTCAAACAGGGTAAAAACACTATTTACCTAATTATGTGTCTGCACATTCTTTTCATGTAATTTTGAATGGATTGTATTTTTATATATTATTTTTATCCTAAAACTCTCATTATATATTCTCCTTTGATATTGAATGATTCTAGGGACTCTTTGGGGTCTTTTTGGGCCTTTTTATTCAATTAAAAATGAATTTATTTTAACAATTTATCAAATAAAAGTGGAATCAAAGGTTTGGTTTTCATAATTTATTAGGTTATTGATTATATATTTATCTCTCTATATAAATCTATAAATATGTTACAAAACTATACGTGGTTATGTTGGAATCATGAATCATGAATCCTTAAATTTTTATTGCAAACATATATTAATATTATGAGGACCTCATAGGGTTTGATTTAGATTCCCTGTCTAAGAATATTTATTTTTTGGGATTTATATGAGGATAAAAGTCTAGGTAATTGGTTTGTGGGGACTTATGTGTAAAAACTATGTGACATATTTTCTTGGGAATTATTAAGGTTTTTAATGAAAAAAATGATATTTCCAAGAAGAATTATTGGATTTAGGTCACTTTAAAGATGAAACTATTGTTATGTTATATTCCTAATTAAAATGTGTGTTTTGAAATATTAATGATCATATGTTATGACTAATAATGTTTCTATTTATTGTAAGAACAAATTTCCACAGGTTTTTGATAAAACATTCATTAAAAATATGAATTTTCAGGTCTCTGGATTTCATTCTTTCATCATTCAATATTTTATTTTTAATAAAAAAATATAATATATTCTTTAATTTTATTTTCTTGAACTATTTCTCTAAAATTGATTTATTTTTATTTATTCAGAAATCTAGCTGTTTTTTAGGATAAGTAAAATATTGCATAAAAGATATTTCAAGGTACCATAAAATACTGCCATATCTAGTCAATCTACAATAGAAAAGCTACCATGAAGGAAAGAGTGGCCATATTTTCTAAACTATATGATGAAATTACAGAAGAAGAGCCCCACCTTCCATGATCCCTTTGAAATTTCCCTGGGGGTGTATAGAATGCAAGATCCCAGGTTTAGTGACCATTACAACTGATAATACCTAAGTTTTCAATCAACCAAAAGACTGTGAGTCTATAGAATGATTATTTTCATTTTTTAAAGTATGAACTATGAATTGAAATATCTAGGAAAGAATGAGTATGATCCATGTATCAAAAATCTTAAAGTAGATAAATAGTAGGTAGCTAATGAATAATGGTTGAATTTGGAAATTGAAAATTTATAGTAAAAAGAAGGAAATTGGGTATGGTTAAAGAAAACTTGATCTTGAAATAAGTGGGTTAATAGAAAAGATTAAACTTTTCCAAGACTCATTGAATCCAATAAAACCTTGACAATAATGACTTCAAACATCATCAAGCCTACACTAAAGAATAGTTACTAAACCAAAATTTAGGGAACTCAAAGAAACTCATAGGATGTTGATCATAGGAATAAGTTTTTCAAAAATATTATTAGAGTATGTGGACCATGAAAATTTGATCTCAATTGAAGGTGGATCAAAAAAAGAACCTGATCTCACAATTTAAGATGAGGACCCAATATTGACCAAATCCAATTGAATCTTAAGGTTGAAGATGCTCACTCTATGATCGAGTACTGATGAAATTTTTTCATCTAATTGATTTATTGTTTGTAGGGTTGATTTAATAAAAGGGGGCCTTATTTCTACCCAAATATATAGCTGTAATTTTATATTGGGATGTGTGTTTGGTGTTAGATAAAAAAACTTAGTAGTTTTATCATACATTGCCTCATTGACATCTAGCAGAAGGTTGACCCACGCATTGAACCTAGGTTGTTGATTAAAGGGATCCCATATTTTCATAAAAGAGTCCGACTATGATCAATCCTATATATAGGAAAGCTAAAATCAGAGGAATATCAACAAAAAATGAACACTAATCTACACATATAGGATAAATAATCACTAGATGAAAACATGGTGAAAATAATGAAGAAACAATATTTGACCGAGTTAATTGATAAAGATAAGATAATTTAATAAATATTCATTTTAAGGATTATGATTTATTAGAATGAATGGAATCATCATCACACTCATCCATCCACAAAGGAATACAATAATAAATCTAAACCTAGGATGTGATTTTTTTGGTTAATTTCATGTTGGGTTAAATAAATTTAATCACCTTTAGGAAGACTAGGATCACTGGTCTTTATTTTAAAGGTTGATGAAGACATTCAAGACCCTCATATGACCCCGTGAATATTGAGTTTAAAGTTGATTCACACCACTTTCTAGAAAAAATTACTCAATTAATATTGATGGGAATTGATATTTAAAACAATTGGATACCCAATCATTTGTCCATGTGTTTTCACTGAAGATCCGAGTTCTATTAATTATTGAGTAATTTAGGGAAGATGATGTAAATTAAGGTTTTACAAGGATTTCACTTGGTTTTTAAGAGCTATGTAAATATAAATATAAATAATTCAGAAGGTTTTATTCAAATTTTTAAGTCTACAAAAAGGAAATCACAAGATTGAACGGGATTAAATAAGAATCATCTCGGGCCACTAGAAGCTACATCAATGTTCTAAAATTTAATTAAACACCCGAGAACTCTATTTTTTAAAATTTATTTCAGGGAAATGGAAGTTATGATATCAAGATGAAGTTGTGGGGGTTTTGGTGGGATTATGAATATTGACCCACGAGTAAAAGAGTTTATCTAATTATGGGTTCTTTTCTATTTCCACCCATGAAGGGATGATTCATAGTGATAAGAGCACTATATGGAGGTCAATAAGATAAATTCAGATCTGTGATTTTGGACTCAATGCTTGGAATTTGAATGAAAAGTAAATATGGATTGGATGATGATTATGAGATAAAAAAAATTAGATCCATCATTGGAGAATGACTATCAACACACACCACTAGGAGAGATCAATATAATATAATGAAATAGGAAAGAAACGCTTGAGTTTAGTAATCTTGAAGTTCTTTGAAATATAATACTTATTGCTGCCATTTTTTTACTCTCTAGCATTTTGATTGTGTTGAATTTCTTAAGTATTAATAACTCAAACATGATCACTGACTAATTTTTTTTTGGTAATGATATTATGCAGGTAATTATTATTACTTCATTCAAGACTTATTTTGTTGGATGTTACTCTCAACCAAAATTTTGAAGAAAATAACTATTCTAAAGAATTATTGAGAATTATTGATAACATATCAAAGTATAATTCTATTTTAAACAATATAATAATTATAAAATCTTATGATAATAAATCAACTCTTAAGAGTAACACACATGGATCAATGTAAAAATTTATTCTAGTGACATATGGATCATAATTTTGTGAATAAGTGAAAGCAATTGTTTATGAACTTAAGGATTCTATCAGTCATAGGTAGATCTAGAAACATGGTTGGTTAGCCTATTTTCATTCAATCTAGTGCTATATTGTGTATAAATAAATTAAAATACTAATAAAACCATCCAATAAATTTCCCTTATCTTATCAACTAATTTTCCTTGCTTGATCATTGATTTTTCATCTCTATTAAATCATCTCACATGATTTCATATTGACTCAAAATAATCATCACTTATATAATATGTTGTCATTCAAATGTTCGTCATCACTTTCTTGAGTGTTTTTCTTCATTTTCGTGGTCACAAAAAACATCTATCAATTCTATCCTATGGATGAACCTACTCTAAGCTTTTCTATTTATTAGTAGTTATATAAATAATCAATTAGAAAAGACTTAATGAAAAGACTCAATTAGATTTTGGAATCATTTTTTAGGATCGTGTGTATTTCCAGTTAAGATAAAAAATAATTTTCAAACAAATTTCAAAAACAAAAACTAACTTATAAAATCTATTTCCAAAAAATCAATAAAAAAATCTAAAAAAAATCTTGTTACATATTACAAACATTAAAAATAGTTTTACTAGTAAATAATTATAACCCTTTTGCCTAAGGTTAACAAAAATATAAGTAATATCAAATAGAAAACAAAATATAAAATAAATGGTAAGATAGATAATCTAAATAAGAATTAAAATTTAAATATAAATCCACCTCCACCTGAGAATGAGTTGGTAGAGAGAGTTGGGATTGAGGAGTTTCAAGTAACTCTTGTTTCTTATAACCCATCATATTTTAGGTAATCTCATATGTCTCATTAACATTAGTTCAAACAATCCCATCTTTCTTTATTTCCATCGTAAAATGGATTGCCTAATGAAGACACTATTAAAATGATTAAGGAATTCTATTGTGTTGTGTGTAATATTTTAAAAAGATAGTTAAGTTTGGAGGATTTAAAATGCAGAGTCTTTATATTATTCTTGAAGAGAAATATAAAATCATTGTTCCCACAACTAGATAAATATATCTTCGACACATGAGAGAAATTATTAAATTAATTTTTGATTTAATTCAATATAAGAAGGATTATAACAAAAATAAGGCACAAAATTATTGGGAATATTCAATATGAGGGTGATCTATATCATAAATTTTGGGAAAAAATTTAATGTCACTTAGGTAGTGTTTGAACCATCAATTCATACCAAAATATCTCATATATACATTTTACAATAGACCCTTTAATATCACAACTATTTATTAAACCAGTTCTTAAAAGGATATTTTAGTGGAAAAATTGCAGTGAAATTAAAAAAAATTAAACAAACTTCCTCCAAACTCATAATATAAATTTTCAATAAAAATAACCATTATTAGGAAATAAAAAAAATTATTTAACATGTTGAGGTAAAAACTTCTATATTCGACAATAAAACATCAAAATAAAATTATGCAACAATTCTACAGCTTAAGCATGTTTGGGCATTCACAATCTTAGTTACCCAACTTCAATATATAAGTTCATCCTTCTTAAAATGAATTTTTTATTGGGTATGGACCTAGGATGTATCTTAGAGATGGTCATTTTAAAATACATACAATGAGTGGTATTAAAAACATACAAATATATCATATAAATAACAAGTTGTGTTAAGTCCTACCACTCCCCCTAGTTTTCAACAATAATCTTAATAGCCACAAACTACACTCGTGAATCCAGTGCTAAAAACATAAACCTTACATTTATGTAAATGATACTAATAAATGTGACCTAGTTTTTTCCATCCAAAACATACAACACCAAATGAAAATATAGGATTACATACATACCCAAGGACCTTTTAGGTTTAGAGTTTTAGATAATTAGGAAAAACTCTTAACAACTTGGGTTCATAAACTACTGGTTCTTAAAGATCAACATCATTTCCCACTTTACCCAATATTAAAATTCAATTTTAAGACATCAACATATCCCACAAAATTATTCACATATGAATCCTTTATAAAAAGAATAATTTGGAATCATTCTTCATAACCCATGGAAATGGAAACATAACTAGGGTGGTATCAAACTCTCAGTAAAGGTAAACATAAGCATTAATAATTGAATTTCATTGGTGAGAGTAACATTTTAATATGGGTATGATAATATAATAAAAGTTCATGAGCATAAACATGGGATAACTAATTATCATAAATTACTGAATCATTAATCATGAAACATGGAATAAAGCTTTACTATAGGATAAGAATCAATAATCCTGAGCAATGTGATGTCAACCTTGATATGAAGAATCATTTATACCCTATGGAAAGCATAAATAAAAACATGTGTTTATCTTGGAACATCATTATCTGAGAACCCTTAAAGAATAAATAAAATTGAAATAACCATATTCCAAACTTTCAATATAAATCTCTGCTGAACCTAATCACTACCCAATGAATTGGATCACTATCTGGGAGAATCCATCATATAAGATATATCAAACTCACCCATAAGCTATAATGGATCTCAACCCTTTATATAATTTGTATCGATCTCACTCATGAGATATAATGGTTCTCATACCTTCAGAAGTAGTGTCTAAGAACTATTAAATGAACAAAACATTTAGAATCTTATACTTTTCAACATAACTCCTTCGAAAAAAACATTCATAACTTTCTTAACCTATGAAAAAGAACTGAGTTTCATGAAAATCTATAAAAAATATATAATAATCCATCTGAAGAAAGAAGATGGATGTAGTCGTAATACAACAATCCTAATGAAATATAGTAATCATTATAGGATGTTGACATAAATGCAAATACCATCAAAATAATATTTAAAAAAATCTTTTAAAATGAGGGAAAAAACCATTTTATATAAGTGATGCTTTAAAAAAATTAATATATTGGGAAAATATTTTCTTTGAAAATAACCATGGAAAAATATAAAGGATGCTTCAAATTAAATAACATTCATGACAATAGGAAAATATGTTATTATTGTAGATGTAAAAAATAAACATTCTTTTCAGACATTTTTAAAAAGGGAGTCAAAAGTAACCCATTGGGAAAACATTAAGAAATTTTATTTTAAATCCTATTAAAATAAGGTTAAATATCTTTTAAATTATATTTATTGAAGAATTTATTTTTTAAAAAAATAAAAAAATTTAAATCATTTTAAAAAACATAGATATAGAAGAGAAATATTCTCTATCAATAAGAAGATACAAGATTATAATCACCTAAAAATAGATTTATTTATGCTTATTTAATCAATAATGGTTGAAATGAAAATTAAACATTTAAAATACAATCATAAATATATGTGAATAAAAGATTTTTGGTTCATGAAATTAACATCCCATGATTTCCCCCCCAAGTAACCTTGAATATAAACCATCTTGAAAAGAAATGAGAATATAACATAAAGCCTTTTCCACATTGGTAACTCTTCAATAAAAAAGTCTTATGAAAGAATAAAACCAAGTGAAACTTTAAATATCATAAAAATATGGATATTCATGATTTAAAATATTAAATTGAAAGTATATACACCTTGTAAAATAATATATGTGCATATCATAAATCTATTTCCCAATGAAATAGAACTTGATAGGAACATCCATTACAAGGATCATATCATTGAGTTGAGAAATAATAAATGGAGTGATTATGTGTAACAAATTTAAATCCATAAAAAAATTAGAAACTTAGAATAAAAAAATTTATAGATTAATTATCACTTAATCATTCCATAATAAATCCAAATATAAATAGTAATGAACCAATGTAAAGAAATTGTATTAATAAACCCTTTACCACTTAGTAACATTCAATCCAAATCCCCTTAGATAAAATAAATTAAATTTGAACATAAAATAAAACTAAGTATGAAGGAATCAGGGAATAACATGTAAAGTGGGTATTATATACACCATATACAAAATGATGTATAACATTAAAATATTCCTCAATGAAAGGGAACTGAAATGAAATCCTTTACCTCGAGTCCAGACTTTCCATGCCAGTCCTTTAACTCCTATATAATAAACTCATATAAATTCTTTTATTTATTACCCATATTATCTATATTTAATATGTATTCCATAAACCATTTTTTATATTTATTATAGTGAAATAGTTAATTACTTAATCAGTTAAGTCTACATTAAGTGTTTTGTGGATGTTCGATCAACAATTTTAAAATGCATTTGGTATGTCGACTATAGTCCAAGGGATCCTTGTTTCATAATATACCAAATAATAATATTTATGTAATTATAATTTATATATATAAATAATATTTTTAAATCCATCCATTAAATATGGTTATTAAAATTGAACTACTTTACAATCATGAAGATTGTAGGTTGTACATATGCATGAGTAACCGTTCCATTTTTTTATGATTATTATGGGAAAATGAAATTATTATTATAAGTTTAAAGAATTATAATATTATAAAAAATATCATATTGTTACTTCAAATACACTTATATATATCATCCATGTGATTTTGTGATTAAAAGTGTATCACCTCGCTTTATAGAGGTGGTAGCCTATGCATACATACGATGGACATCATCATTTTTTAGTGAATTGAAGGTTAAAAAATTAAATGATGTATTATAATTTAATAATGATAAATATTTCATTAATACCATATAAAACCATTAATTATATCATTATAAAAATCCTTAATAAGTGATGATGGAAAACGAAGTACGTCGGTCCGTGAGGAGGTAGTTCTCCATATAGAAGAATGATGAATTCTATTCCCATTTGGTAGAGATTTGATATTGATATAGGTCATTCCATTAACATAACAAAAACTCAATATATAGAAGATACTTATTTTATTATATAATAATGGTTAAGGAATATCTTAATAAGGTGGATGAATAAATAAAACTGAACGACTCAATTAATAATGATACACCTTCTTCTGAAAATCACATTTTCTTAACACCTTAATACCAATAGGGTTGGTATTATACCATAACTAAGGCCTATAGAATATGTGGAAGAATTATATGAATGGATTTGGGTACATATTGGTCGATTAAAATGGGGTTTTAAGTACGAAGTAAAACGAAGAATAGATTCCCTTTTATAATATAGGGGAGCAGAACTCTTGGAATTTCACAAAACATTAAATCAATAAAAATTAATTTTGATATCAAAATTTCACTTAATTATTAATATTAAAATATATGATGATTATTAGAATACATTATTGGATGAAATTAAATTTATCCATGTTTTTACTATATTTTTACCCGTACCTTTTTGTTTTAACCCCCATTAATATTTTTCAAACTTACCATATTAAAATGGTTTTCAATGTTTGGGGCTGATTATAGTTACTACAAACGGAAAATATACACATAAATAAACAATTTATGATATTATAAACCATATCACTAATGTAAATCTTTATAACTATACATTACTCTAAATTTAATAACATAAAAAAATGAAATTCAAAGGAAATATTTTATAACACCCCTAAAAATGTTATATAAATCTTTAAAATTCATGTATCAAAGTAATTATATCAAATTATATTTCACTTAATATTTTTTTTATCATTTATTTGATTTTTTTTATTAACCAAATAAATGATATATCATCTTTCTGTATGAATTTAAGTTAATTATTTCTTCTCTATAAATAAAAAATAAATTATCCTGATGAATATAAATCCTATATATTTAAAATTAATATTTATAACCAAACATATCCTATGTTTATACCCTTTTCAAAAATATTATTATTATTAAAAACAAGTGTGTGACATTTTCTACTTTTCTTTACATAGAATATTATAATGGTTTTAATCACACACAAATGGAAAAAGGATATATAACTAAATACTACATGAGTATGGATGAGATACACTCATCTAATAAAATTACAGAATGTTTTAGGGTCATTTTGCAGCCCTTATCATAATATTTTTAACTCGCACTTACTAGATTTACCTATTAATTTGGAAAAAAATTAAAATGGTTAATATTCTTATTAACTAAAAATAAAAGGGGCTTATTTACCGAATTTGAACAAACAGATACCAAATAAAGAATCCATTTTTTAAAATTCAAAACCCAGAAGTATTAGTATTTAATTTAAAATTGAATTGGAAAATGTTTTGGAATATGGTTTTTCAAAAAAAATCAATTTTAAGTACTCTTTTAAAAAAAATTAATATAAAATATAACTGGAATTTGTAAATAATTTAAAAGAAAATACAGTTTTCAATTAAAATCCTTATTTTTCACTATTCATTGACAAATCAATATTTTCATAAAAATACCATAATTTCACCCAAATATAATTTTTATATGATTACTTCATAAATTATATTTATTTCATAAAATAAACTTTCTTAAATTTTTAAAAACTAATTATAATATTAACTCATAAAAAGAAAAAGCACCATTTATGAAGAAAACATATTTTTGATGAATAAAATTACTTTACTAAAAATGTAGTTCTTATTTTCTTAAAATTAATGAATAAGTTTTTTATTGATTATAATATTTTTAAAAATTAGTTAATCTTATTCATACCGATTTATTTAATTTCAAGGTTATAATGATCATATGTAAATAATAATATTTTGTGTTTTGATTATGCTCAGTGCTGCCTATTTGGTACTCTATCAAACATAGCCTACTTTTTTTAACTATTTGTGTAAAGACCCGAAATTTCCATGTAATTTTTTTTAAATAAATGGTAATTTTACGAGTCTTCAAAAATTGACGGCACGTGATTCGTGGCCCGGAGTCCCTGGAATGAATTTATGAACTTTTTTTTGGGTACGTTCAGTAAACATGTGAGCGGGTTTTTCTAACATTTGAACCAATGCTCAGAATTTAAATCTGAGGACAATGTTGAACTCGCAGCGCCATTAATCACTTAAAGAGACTTTCACCTCGATGACAGTTGGTCGAGGGTGGAATTTAGTTTTTGGATTTTTCGTGGAATTAATAAAATAAAATAAACACACGTTTTATTTTATTTTTTTGTAACCAACCTCCTTGTGGAAGTTGGTGGTGGAGACCACCAGACCTTAAACTCCCACGAGAGGTTAATGTGGTAGGACCACCCGAGCCTAACCTCCCATGAGAGGTTATGGTGGTGGGGACCACCAGGGATTAAACCCCCCTTGAAACCCCCTTTAATTGAGAGAAAACCTAAACTCCCTCATTAATGTGGAGCATCCTCTTGAGCTTCCTCCACATTAATTGTGCCAACCCTCCCCCACTTAATTATGCCAATACACAACTTAATTGAGCCAATTTAATTAATCCAATTTGAATTGTGCCAATAATTAAATTGGGGAAACACTTTTTATTATATTGTCTATCTCTTTTATTTTGGTGGGTTCTTCTTTTGAGAACATTCCTTAGCAAAGCAGAGAGAGCTCTCGGTGTGTTGGATACAGATGACAGACTATGTTGAGTGAGGCTGAGAGTACCAGGACTGGACGGTACCTAGAGGTGGACCATACGGCATGTCTATACGTGGTGGATACGGACGTACATGGTGTGCTGAGGAGGCGATATGTACCTACCCTTCAGGTAGGAACCCAAAGGATGACCTAGTAGCTACCTTTTTTAGTATCTTCAGTTGTTTTTTATTTCAGTTGTACTTGTACTTTTACAGTTGGGCTTGTATTCCGGCCCCTTTTCTTTCAGCACTCTCTATTAGTTATATAGTTTTCTTGAGTTCAAATCTTGCTGTGTGCTTGGTTTTGTGTGCTTATAGGTTATAAAGGCAATTCCTTCCCAGTTTTAGGGAATACGACTTTGTGCTAGTCGCCAGCACCTGGCCTATGGAAGGCGGGCTTGGGGTAGTCAAGACATGGGCCCCGGGGGACAGGTCGTGAAAAATTGCAATCAGAGGAGTCAGTTTAACTGTAGAACTTAGGACTCTGATCTTTCTTTTCTATGAAGCAATAGTGTTAAGGGTAATGAGTGCGATTTTCTGTTCCGGTAGTCCAGTGTTGGTGCGGCAGCCGACGTATCCATACACCAGGACCCTGACTTCTGATTTCCGAATCAATGCATGAAAACGCTGATTGTGTGTTTGTTTTCAAGAGTTTTCTTTGAAATCTATTAATTCAGCTCACTAAGTATAACTTAATGACCGTGGCATGCCTATTTCTTCTCTAGATGCTACGATAAAGACAGCCACCTAGGATTCCGAGAGTTGTACGCACTGATAGCTCAGCGAGCGATGAGGCCTCGATGTGGGGCCCTTTTCCAGTAGAGGCACCAGTGGAGGAACCAGCAGTACCATAACCCGTTGGGCCTCCGATTCCACCAGCCATAGCAGTAGATAGTGCATGCCGCTTGAGCACATTGCACGAGTGCCAACACCAGAGGCCACCCAGGTTCAGGGGAGAGATAGTCCCACAAGTGGATAAGGATTGGATGGAGGCTGTAGTGAGAGTTTTCTGACTAGTAGGGACACCAGCCCTAGCAGTAGATAGTGCATGCCGCTTGAGCACATTGCACGAGGTGACACTTATCTAGGTAGACTTAGAGTGCTTGTTTCGGGCAGAGTTTGTTCCAGTGACTCTTTGCGCAGTACGCATACTAGAGAAACTTCATCTGCAATAGGGCAGAATGATTGTAGCTTAGTACTCAGTTAGGTTCACTAACATCTCACGTTACTCCACAGATATGATGTAAGACCCATTCTTCAGGGCCAAGACCTTCGAGTAGGGACTTAGATGGGAGTTTAGAGCTTCGATGATCTCAATCAGCACCCCAACGTAGGCGAGGGTGTTAGAGAGAGCCCTTCAGGTGGAGATTTTCCTTGATGAGTAGTCTCTAACAACGATATCCACCACCAATCGTCACATAGAGAAGTCTTCTACAGCTGGAAGTAGACAGACATCACGGAGGTCCAAGAGGACCAGACTTATAGGTGGACGACCGCCTGATTCAGAGTCGGCTGTGCGAGGCACCCGAGGCGGAGACAAACATTCCAGGAGCGGGCAGTGTTTCACAAGTGTCAGGTATGGTCACATGGCTCGTGACTGTCCGACCAACTGTATAGATGATCAGGAGACAGTTGAAGGACCCCCCTGGTAGAGACAGAGATTCGATAGAAGTAGTCCACATGGAGCATGCAGACGTGGAAGAGGTGCTTGTCTTGGAGCTGGCAGTGGGCGATGATTCAAGATGTTACCGCCACCACCACTAGGAGGTCCACCCCAACCGCAGGGAGTAAGTGGATAGGGGAGAGATCAACTCCAGAGAGCTGAGGATTATGATCATGGCACTCTGGAGGATACGAGGTATGATTTGTGTCTACTCCACCTTAGTTGCAGTACTTATAGACACAGGTGCCCATCATTCTTTTATTTCCACTGCCCACATTTGGAGCTCAGAGATTCTGACAGAGTCGTTGGCTCGATCTTTACGGCTAGAGACTCCTACAGGATAAGATTCGACGATTACGCACTGGTGCTGACAGTGTGAGCTTACTCTAGGAGGAGAGATTCAATTGGGATCTCCTAGTAGCAGCATCGAGGCCTTACGATGTCATTTGGGTATGGATTGGTTATCTACCATACATTCTCAGATAGATTGTATTACGCACAAGGTACAGTGTGTCTGCACGGATGGGACCACTTTTACCATCACTAGCGAGAAGAGAGCCTTTGCAGCATAGGATGGACTTACCTGGAAGAGGGTGCAACCGATTACTCATCAGTTGGATATCCTTACCCTCAAAGTGGTGGATGTGGAGAGTCTGAGTTATCCTTTCGTGGTGGACCAGAACATGGATGTTTTCCCTGAGAATATCTCGGGTTTACCTTCTCGCATAGAAGTTTTCTTTTACATTGACATGTACCCCAGGACGACACCGATATCTACACCAGCGTATCGGATGGCTCCCACGGAGCTTCCCGAACTGCGGGTATAGCTAGAGGACTTGCAGGGGAAGGGATTCATCCGGCCCAGTGTTTCTCTATGGGCAGCCCCGATTCTGTTTGCCAAGAAGGAAGATGGAAGCTTGAGACTTTGTGTTGACTATTAGCGCCCGAACCAGGTGACTGTGAAGAACAATTACCCACACCCGAGGATTGATGATATCTTTGATCAACTGTAGGAAGCATGGTGGTTCTCGAAGATAGACCTCAGATCAGGCTATCACCTGCTCAGAGTACGAGACGATGATTTTCAGAAGACAACTTTTCGATGTCGGTATGGCCACTACGAGTTCTTGGTTATTCCATTAGGCATGACCAATGCTCCACCAGTGTTCATAGGACTCATGAACATGATCTTCCAACCATACCTTGATCACTTTTTAGTAGTCTTCATTGATGACATACTGATTTACTCGGATACTGAGGAGAAGTAATCCTATCATTTTTAGGTAGTACTGGACACACTCTGAGAGCACCATCTTTATTGTAAACTCTCGTAGTGCTAGTTCTGGATCTGAGAGGTTCACTTTCTGGGACATGTCATCTCAGAGGTTGGAGTTGCAGTGGATCCAGAAAAGATTGAGGTGGTACTTGCTTGGGAGACACCTAGGAGTGTGACAGAGGTATGGAGTTTCCTGGGACTAGCTGGATACTACTGGAGGTTTGTTCCATACTTCTCCAGAGTTGCAGCACCACTATCAGCAATGACGAAGAAGAGGAAACCCTTTGTTTGGTCAGAGACATCCCAACGGAGTTTTCAGGAGCTGAGGCAGAGGATGACTAGTGCCCCCATCTTGAGGCTTCCAGAGGAAGGTGTAGGGTACGTAGTTTACTACGACACATCAGGGACTAGGCTCGGATGTGCCATGATATAGGAGCGATCAGTGATCGCATATGGTTCTCGGCAGCTGAGACAACATGAGCAGAACTACGCTACCCATGACCTGGATTTAGCAGCAGTGGTCTTCGCCTTGAAGATGTGGAGACACTATCTGATGGGTGAGCATTTTACCATGTACTCTTATCACAAGAGTCTCAGGTATATCTTCTCTTAGTAGGACATGGACTTGATACAGCGACGTTAGATTGAGTTCCTCTAGGACTATGACTTCGAGATATTATATACTATTTGGAAGGGTAACGTTGTTCGGATGCACTTAGTAGAAGATCTGGTATACAACTGCTAGGTGAGGTGACAAGGCCATTTGACGCTTTGCAGATATCCTTTGTGAATCGGGACGGAGAAGATTTCATCCAGTCTCTTACAGTCACTCCCCCACTTCTTCAACGAGTCAGAGAGGAGCAGTATGGGTACTCTGACTGCAAGACACGATGTTCTCATATATCAATAGGATAGGAACCTGATGAATTTTATGTAGGTGGTGAGTATGTCGTCCTCTTTAGAGGACGTACCATAGTACCAGTGTCACTTCAGGAAGAAGTGTTGAGGGATTTCCACACATCCCCTCTAGCGGTAAATCCAAGAGTATCAAAGATGTACTAAGATCTCTGATGATAGCACTGGTGGCTGGGAATGAAGAAGGCAGTTGCAGAGTTTGTCTCTCGATGCCTCCCTTATCAAAAGTGAAGGCGGAGCATCAGGTACCAATAGGCTTGGTTCAGCCTTTGGAGGTCCTAGAGTGGAAGTGGGATGGCATATTCATGGACTTCATGACAGGACTTCAATGTACATCCAGAGGTCATGACTCTATTTGGGTGATCATTGGCCGACACACCATATCGGCCCACTTCCTACCGATCAGAGAGTAGGGTTCAATAGAGACCTTTGGACACCTCTATGTGCAGAATATTGTGCGGATACATGAAGCACCTTCCAATATTTTCTCTGATCATGATGAAAATTTTACATCTCATCTATGGAAGGGGTTTTAGGAGGCTTTCAAGATGCAGCATCATTTGAGCACCGCCTTCCATCCTCAGACGGATGGTCAGACTGAGTGGACCATTTAGACCATCAAGGACATGCTGCGTGCTTGTGTCCTCGACTTCGGTCGTAGCTGGGAGGATCAATTTCCTTTGGTGGAGTTTGCGTACAACAACACCTATCACTCCACCATTGAGATGGCGTCTTTCGAGGCATTGTACGGGTGACCTTGCATATCACCCTTGTGCTGGACTAACCTAGGGGATTCATCACTTGTGGGACCAGAGATGGTACGGGCTACCACGGAGAAGCTGCAGATCATCCAGTAGCAGATGAAGACTGCATAGAGCAGGCAGAAGTCGTATACAGACAAGAGACGGATACCTCTGGAGTTCGAGGATGGTGACAACGCCTTTCTACGGGTCTCACCCTCACAAGGTTTATAGAGATTTTGCCGAGGTGGAAAGTTATCTTCGAGATTAATCGGACCTTTTCAGGTTCTCAATGGTGTTAGAGAGGTGGATTACCACATAGCTCTTCCACCTCAGTTGCACAGGGTGCATGACATCTTCCATGTATCCTAGTTGAGGAGATACGTGCATGACCCCAATCACATCTTCGATCATGGAGAGCTGTACGTCGATGATGGGATGACTTTTATGAAGGTTCTAGTAAAGATTGAGGATCGACAAGAGAAGGTCCTTTGTGGATAGCCGATACCTTTGGTGCACGTTCACTGGAAGCATGGGAACCTCCAGGAGAGAACATGGGAGTGAGAGGCTTAGATACGTACTCAGTTCCCCCACTTGTTCCCTTAGTTTGAGTTGTGGATTATGGGGATACAGAACCCTAAGGTGTTGATAATATAAAGACCCAGAATTTCCATTTTTTTTAAATAAATGAAAATTTTATGAGTCCACACAAATTGATGGTACGTGATTCCAAGGCCCGGAGTGCCCATGATTAATTTCTGAACGTTTTTTCAGGTACGTTTAGTAAACATGAGAGCGGGTTTCTCTAACATTCGAACCGGTGCTCGAAATAGAAATCTGAGTTCGTCGTTGAACTCACAGTGCCGGTATTCACCAAAGAGGCTTTCAACTTGACGACAGTTGGTCAAAGGTAGAAGTTAGTTTTTGGTTTTTTTGTGGAATTAATAAAATAAAGTAAACATACATTTTATTTTATTTTTTTGTAACCAACCTCTTTGTGGAAGTTAGTGGTGGGTACCACAAGACCTTAACCTCCCATGAGAGGTTAAGGGGATGAGACCACTCGAGCCTAACCTTTCATGAGAGGTTATGTTGGTGGGGACCCCCAGGATTAAAACCCCCTTGAAACACCCTTTTATTGGGAGAAAACCTCGACTTTCTCATCAATGTGGAGGAGCCTCTTGAGCCTCCTCCACATTAATTGTGCCAACCCTCCCCCTCTTTAATATGCCAACACACCACTTAATTTAGTCAATTTAATTAATCCAATTTGAATTATGCCAACAATTAAATTGGGGAAACAATTTTTATTATATTGGCTATCTCTTTTATTTTGGTGGGTTCTTCTTTTGAGAACATTCATTGGCAAAGGAGAGAGAGATCTCGGTGGGAGAAAACTCTCTAATGAAGAACATGTTCTTCCATGAAGAATGCTCCACCAATGAAGAACGCTGACCTCAACTTTGAGCTTCATCCTTGGGACTTATTCTAACGTGGGACATTCTCATCTACGATGAAACAAAGACCATACTACCTCTTTGCCCCTTGGTGTTGCGGCAGACCCACAGTGGGGAGCCCTTGGTGTCATGGCAGACCCACGGTACTCGACAGGAGGAGTACCTCAGTAGGCTATGAGGGGGATCTCCTTGGTGATGCGGAAGACCCATGGTGGGGAGAGCCTTGGTGATGCGGCAGACCCATGGTACTCGACAGGAGGAGCACCTCAGCAGTCCAAGGTTAGTTGGAAGCGCCATGGTGTCGCGGTAGGCCCACTTTACTTGATAGAGGAGGAGTTCTTCAGCAGTTGAGGATTCAAAAATGTTACTGGGGATGTTACTTGATACTACCCCTAGAATAAAATCCTATTTTGAGCTGAGTCTGTTTTTCTGTGTTTTTCTCATGATTGAGATGGATTATTTGATAACTTAGGTATATGTATGGGCATATAACTATGTAAGGTTATCGGTTGATTTATTACTTTGGGGATTATCCTTGGTGGATTTTTTTGAGACCTTGAGGGTCTTGGGGTCCCTACTAATTATCATTATACTCACCCTTGCACGGGATATGACTGCACCTTGTTGTGTTGGATGCAGACGATGGACAGTGTTGACTGAGGCTGAGAGTACCAGGACTGGATTGTACCTAGAGGTGGAATATACGGCGTGTCGATACGCAGAGGAGACAGATAGACATGGTGTGATGAGGAGGTGATCTGTACCTACCTTTCAGGTAAGAACCTGGAGGATAACCCAATAGCTTCCTTTTTCACTTTCTTCATTTGTTTTGTATTTCAGTTGTACTTGTACTATTACTATTGGTCTTGTATTCCAGCCCCTTTACATTCAACACACTCTTTTCGTTATACAGTTTTCTTGATTTCGTATCTTGTTTTGTGCTTGGTTGTGTGTTCTTATAGGTCATAAATGCAATGCCTTCCTAGTTTTAGGGAATACACCTTTGGTGCAAGTCGCCAGCCCCTAAACTATGGAAGGATGGCTTGGGGTAGTCAGGGAATGGGCCCCGAGGGAAGGTACAATAATTTCCAAAAATATATAAACCTTTATTTTATAAAATAATACAATAATATATAAAATTAAACAATAATAACCAAAGTTCAAACTAATTAATTTCATAAATAACTATACTTAAAATTATTTAGAACATTCCTAACCAAGCTTGAAACCCAAAAAAATTATAAGGATTTGATCATACATTTTTTCAAGATATATTTATCATTTTTCTTCAAATATCATTAGTCACGTATAAATTTATATACCTAAAAGGCGTATTCCCAAATCATATAATCTCAAAAATATTCTATTAATTTCAATAAATATCCTGAATTTCCATAATGACACATTAAGATTAAATATGTTTACAATAGATAATTCAACCTTGACTCCTGAAATAATAATTCATGCTAAACATAAGGGTTACATATACCTCAACCAAATAAAAAATCTCCCAAAATATCATTAGTTACCTTAAATTTATATAACATAAAACCCAAATATGAGTTTCTAATACCTTGAAAGTACAATCAAACATAAATGTATAAACACATGATGGTTTCCATAACTCTTATGATAGCATCACTTGAAAAATTCTTTATATCAAAAGTTATCTAAACCTATCTCTAATACCAAATGTAATAACCACAAACTGCACTCCAGGATCAGGTGCTAAAAACAAAAATTTTATATTTATATATTTGTTATTGATAAATGTGACCCAATTTTTTCCAAATAAAAACATATAAAATAAAAATTAGATATTATATCACATAAATACCTAAGGACCACTTAGGTTTAGATACTTATAGAATTATTAAAAACTCCAAAAAAAACTTGGGATGATAAATAACTCCTTAAAAAATATTGACATCACATATCACTATACCAAGATTTCCATATTCCTTATTAAGTATTAAACATATACCATAAAATTATTCACATATGAAACCTTTATAAACATAAATAATTTATCATTATTCTTCATAACATGTATAAAAGGAAACATAATAAGGGTGAGCTCAAATTATTAGCAAGGGAAAACATAAGCACTAAAAATTTAATGTTATTAGGGAGAGTAAGAGGAGCCAAAGTGTATGATTATATATAAAATATTTGTGATCATAATAATAATAGAACTCATGGACAAAAATAATCAGATCATCAATCATGAAACATGGTATAAATCCTTACTATAGGATAAGAAACAACAGCCATGATTATTGTGATTTAAACCTTGATCAAAGTAAACATTTATAACTCATAGAAGGCCTAAAAACATATTGGTATCTTTGACCATCATCATTATAGAAAAATAAAAAAACCACTACAATTGGAAAAACCCTATGGTTTACTTTCAATATAATTATTTGGAGAATATAATCATTACCCAATGTAATGGAGAACTATCTCGGTGCACCAATTGTATAAGATATACCAGGACCACCCATGAGATTTAATGGGGATAAACCCTTTGTATAAGCTTTATCAGGACCACTTATGATCTATAATGGGGCGTAAACCTTTGTAAAAAGTTTATAAGAACCATAAAATCAATAAAAAAATATATATTTTTTCACTACAATCTTTAAAAAAACCATCATTGCTTTCCTAACCCATGAAAAAGAAATGGGTTTCATGAAAATCTATTTAAAACAATTATTATAAGACATCAAGAGAAATAATATGGATGGAATCATAAGATCAAAAACCTAGGGAAATAAATGAATAATTTAAGGTTGTTGTAATAGATAAAAATATCATCAACAAAATATTTAAAATAATTCTTTGAAAAATAAGAGGAAAACCACTTTTCCTTGAGAAATATTTTATAAAAAATTATAAAATACTAGGGAAAAAAATTCTTAAAAAATAACCATGGATAATTATAAAATAAAATTAAAATGAATTATAGGTTATGATAGTATAAAAATATGTTCATGTTATAGATGTTAAAATATCCATTCTCTTTAAACATTTAGAAAAGGGAATCAATAGTGACCCATTTGAAAAATATTAAGAAACATTATTTCAAAACATTTTAAAAGAAGTTCATGGATCATTAAAAATATATTTAGTTATATTTTTTTAAAAAAATATGTTTTTTAATATATTTTATGAAACATGGATTTGGAAGAAAAATATTCTCGGTCGAAAAGAAAATATAGGATCATCATAACTTATAATTACTTTTCAGATGTTTTATTGAACAATAATGGAGGAAATGAAATTTAAAAATGTAAAAAAAATCATAACCAAAGTTTAATAAATTATATGTGGTTCATGAAAATTAGAGGATATGATTTCCACCCAAGGAACCTTGAATATAAATAATCCCAAAAAGAAAACATATTGTAATAAAAAGCCTTTTTCACATTGGTTACCCTTCAATCATAATCTCCATGAAAGAATAATTTCAAATAAAACTTTAAATATCAATAAAATAAGTAAATTGATGATATAATGTTTCAAATGAGAATTATATACACTTAATAAAAGTATAAAGGTGTGTATTATAAATGTATGTCCCTATAAAATATAATTTTAGGCGAATAACTCTTATAAAGATAATATCATTGAATTGAGAATTAATCATTGGAAAAATTATGTGTAACAAATATGAATCCACAAAAAAGTTGAAATTCATTATAAAAAAATGTATAGATAAATTCTCACATAATTGTGGCATAATAAATTTAATAAAAGAGAGTAATAACCCAACGTAATGGGATTGAATAGAGAAACCCTTTACAACTTGGTAAATTTCTTTCAAATAACATTGGATAAAATAATTGAAAATTGAAAATTAAAATAAAATAAAGTGTGGATGATTCATTATATAACTTTTAAATGAGAATTATATAAACCATATAAAAGAAATAGGTTAATAACATTAAAATATTGTTCAATGAAATGAGATTGAGACAAAATTTGTTACCTCGAGTCCATACATTCTATGTATGTCCTTTAAATCTTATATAAAATTAATAAAAAATATTTTATTTGTTACAAAAAAATAAGTTTAATACATAATCTTTGAACCATTTTTTCATTTATTATAATCACATGTTTTATTACTTAATCAGTTAAGTCTATGTCTGGTGTTTTGTGGATCATTCAATCCATAATTTCAAAAATTCTTTGGTATGTTGATTGTGGTCAAAGGGGTCATTATTATATCATCTAAAGATTAATAATAATATAATAATTAGAATTTCTATAAATAAATTATAATTTTAAACCATCCATTAAATATGGTCACAAAAATAGATGTACATTATAGTCATGGAGAGGATAGGTCGTATGTACCCATGAGTAACATTTCAATTTTTCAAAGTTCATTATGGAAACAAATTAAGTACTATTAAATATTTCGATAATTATAATAATATCAAAGATATAATATTTTTTTGAAATACATTATATATATCATCCATGTGATGTGGTCATGAAAAATTTATCACATCACTTAATGGAGGCGGTAGTCGACACATTCGCATGAACAACATTATCATTTTTCAGTGAATTGAAAGGTAACAAATTAATTGATATATTATATATTAATAATGATAAATATTTAATTAATTTAATATTTAAATATTAATGCCATCGATATAACCACTCATGATAGGTTGTGATGGAAAATTAATTACATCGATTGGTGTGGCAGTGGTCTGTCATACACACGAACAATGAATTCCTTTATCATTTAATGGAGGTAAAATATGGATTTAGATTATGAAATTAACATAATCATAACTATTTATAGGGAATATATTGATGATATCATAAAATCATGGTTAATTAATAATTTATGGAGTTGAAAGAGGAAATAATATAGAAACTTTTAGTTAAGAATGAGACCTCTTCTTGAGACAACCACTTTTAATTAACACATTATGAACATTATGATTAGAATTATGAAATAACTAATGCATTTATAATGTGTTTGAGGATGTTAGGAATGTATTTTAGTAGATAATGGCTGATACAAATGGGTTTTAAGGTTTTTAGTAAAGAGAATAATAGAATCTATTTTATAAGAGAGGGGAGGGTCACTCTTTAAATTTTATAAAATATTAAATTAATAGAAATTAATTTTCATTTCCAAATGTATAAAAATTGATAATATAATAATTTAAGATAAGTAATAGTGTAAATAATCTAATAAAATTAAATTTGAACAATTATTAGAAATTTTTTACCCTAATATTTTAGATTTAACCCCTATGAACCCTTTTCACACTTACCGTGAAAACAAGGTTTTTTAATCTTTGAGGGAAATTAAAGATACTATAAATGGAAAAAAGGAATATAAATGGATAATGGTTGATACTATCAACAATATTTTAAACCCTTTTTATAATATATTATTTTTAGTGATTCTATATCATTAAATAGCGTATTATTTATTATAAAATATCATTAATGTCAATTTTTAGAACTGTTCATTACTCTGACATTAATAACACCTTCATAACAAATGAATTCAAAGAAAATGTTTTATTAAATCATAAAATTATTATATTATTCTATAATATTCATGGATCACATTTAAAATCTCAATGTTTTACTATATTTAATGTCATTTATTTGATTTTTCAATTAATAAAATAATTACATTGTTAGTTTTGTGTAAGAATTTTAGGTAATAATATTTCACTAAAATTTATGAATAAATTGTCTTGAGGAATATAAATCATTTATATTTAAAATTAATATTTATAACTGAATATATCTTCTGTTTATACCCATGTTAAAAATATTATAGCTGTTAAAACCAAGAGTGAAGCATTTTTTACTTATCTATGTATAAAATATAATAAATGTCATAATCACACCCAAATTAAAAAAATATATATGAGTTAATATTGGATGACTATGAATGATATATAATCATCCAATTAAATCATGTCAATATTTATGGTCATTTTATTGTACTTATCATATTATTTCAATCCCTTAATTACTCGATTTACCTTTTACTCTCGCAACAAAAATTATAATGGTTACTATTCATAAGGACAAAAAATACCAGGGAACTATTTACCAAATTTAGCCCCACTAATTTCAAATAAATATTCCATTTTTAAAAATTCAAAACATAGATTTTATAGAATTTAATTTAAATTTAACCTGATAAAACGTTATGAAATACAGGTTTTTATAAAAATGAATATTTTAAGTATAAAATGTTTTATACTAAATTAAAGTATAAATTTAATCAAAAATAAATAATTAGATTGTTTTAAATAAAAATAGAATTGTTAAATTTTAAAACTAATCCATAATATAATTTTAAATGGTAAATAATTTTAAAGAAAATATAATTTTCAATAAAAATAAGTACTTTTCACTACTCAAAAATAAATCCATCTTTTCAAAAAGAAAATACCAAAATTTTTCACAAAGATAATTTTTATATGTTGATTTCAAAAAAATTATTTATTTAAGAAAATAATGGTTCTAAAAGTTTGATCAATTAATTATAAAAATCACTCAAAAAATAAAAAAATCATTTTAGAAGAAATTTTTTTTAAAGAATAAAAAAGATTTATTAAAATTTATTTTCTATTTTCTAAGAGTTAATAAAAAAATTATTGATTAGAATATATATATATATATATATATAATTAGCTCATATTATTTAAGCACACTAATTTAATGGTTTATTTAAAAAAATTGATATTTAAATAATAATATTTCACGTTTTAAATACACTTAGAGTTGTGTATTTTGTATTCTATTGAATATAGTAATTAATTTCTTAAATATTGGGATATTAAAACTTTATAGGAATTAATATAAAAAAAAATGGATGATGGTTATAATCCAAAAGGGAATGTTGTGGGACTAGTTTTTTCAAAGATGGATCAAATAATAAGTCAAATGGATTCTCAAGATGAATAGATTAATATTAAATTTCATAAACAAAATTTGAATGATTCAAATAAAATATTATCTTGATGTAATCGTGTATAATCTTTAATTTCAAAATGGGAAAACTAATTAAGGGAATAAGAAAATGTTAAGGGTAAACTACCAAGAACCACAAAAGTGAATTGTATATAGAATCTAATGGTTATAATATCAAGGAGTGGTTTTCAATGTCACTAGAAAGTTTACAACAATTCAAAACCTGTTTAAAATAAAAATCTAGATGAAATTGGAAACTAAAATCTGGAAAACCTCAAATCTGAAAATTTGGATAAAAATACTTAAATTCCATGGAAACCTATTGTTCCATATGAAAATTAATAGGGAAAAGAGATTATAAATATGAAAATTAAAGGTAAAATAAACTCAATGAAGAGATTTATTGAATCTCAAGATTTATTAGGAAATTCATTCTAACCATACCCTTTTTAGAAATACTTAAGAAAAATAATCAATATACAGAAACTAAATTCTAAAGACCCGATCTTTATTCAACCCAAAATTTAATTTTTAAAAAATAATTCACTTTCTTTCATTCCCAAATAACTTTTTAGTTTTATAATTTAATAAAATAATTCATGAATTATATGCAACAAACTCATACGTTGAATTTTAGATACATTCACTCTGTATCCATTTTTTCACAGTATAATATTTTTACAATGAAACGTGTTTTATTTGCATGATAAATATTCATGATTTTTAAATTCTCTTAATAATTATTCGTACAAATTCTTAAAACCTATAATTTTTTTAAAATGTCAAATAAGAAAATAAATCTCAGTAAGGAACATAAAAAAGAAGAAACCAACCAATCAGTCAATTTAAAAACCATGAAATCATAAAAGAGAGTTTATATTTAATATAATAAACATTAAGATCAATTAATCATTTACTTACATGTAAAATATTATTTAATTACTAAATTTATTAATAAATTAAATTAAAATAAAACATAAAGGATAAAATCATAATCATTAAAGTTTCTTAAAAAAATGATAAACCTTGAAAAATATTTTCTTAAAAACATACCTTTTTACCATACATGGGAATAATCATTACTGAAAATGAAAGATCAATAGCTCACCTTGTGATATTAAAATATTTCCATGAAGACTCACTCAGAATCATAGAGACTTTATATAGGTGCCTTGGGACATCATCTTCATATAAACTTTATAATACACCCAATAAGAAATTTTACCAATACAGTAACTAACACAACTAATTAAAATATAATTCTCTAGAGAATATAATCCTTAATCGATATGTTGGAGAGATATATTGGTCTCACCTATCAAAATAAACAATTTAAAATGACTAAAACATTCATAAAATACGTGGAATATTTTATTTCAATCATTAAACTCACAAAAATATACCTTTTTACCCATATAGAAAACATTATTAGATATTGTTATATCTCTTTCCTTTAAAACCCAATTTCTGAAACTAAAATACATAAAAGAAATGGAATGAGGGTTTTTTATGAATGAAACATATAAGATTAAAAAGTAATAAAAACTAAAATAAGGGTTACAGTGGTTTGAAAATCCATTGTTTTCATATATGTTAAAATAAAACATTACTTTTGACTATTGTAATAAAATTCACAAGATTCTACACAAAATACAAAATAATAATCATTTTTAAAACCGTTGAAATAAAGTAAAAAAAATACATAAATTATACTTTATAATTTATTTATACCCCATATAAATTAATTTATAAAACTTATTTTGATGAATATCTATATGGAAGAAAAGTATTTTTAAAATAATTTTTTAAAACATTTAAATATAGATTTTAAGGTAAAGTGACCCTTACCTCGAGTCTGACTGGTCCCATACATTCGTTATATTATTAAATAATATAATTATGTTAATAATTAAATTAATTAACAACCTACATCTATTTTATTACTATTTTTATTTTACTTTTATATGTATATATTTCTAATACTTAATTACTTAATTGATTAGTTTTACTTCCAATGTTTTGAGGATATTTGGTTCATTAGTCCCAAATGACTTCAGTAGGTTGAGTTTGGTCAAATGGACAATGATAATATAATTTATAGAATATAAATCATTTTATAATTATTATTTATATAAATTTATTGTAAATTTAGAATCAACCATGTAGTATGGTTATAAAAACTGAATTATGTTACAATCCTGGAGAAGCCAGTCGTACGTATGCATGAGTAACGTTTCTATTTTTTAAATGAAAATGAATGAAAGATGGTATACATCATTTTATCGTTATAAAATGATGATTATATCATGAATATCATATTATATATTTAAATACACTTATATATACCATTTGTGTGTGGCGATGGTGAAAAAATAATCACATCGCTTTATGGAGGTGGTAATCTACACATACGCACGAACAAACGTTATCATTTTTCAATGGATGGAAAGGAAAGAAAATTGATTATATATTATCCTTAAATAATTATAATTATTTAATTACTATAATATATATATATATATAATAAATTCATCATCATAACCATCTAAGAAAGGCAGTGATGGAAAATCAATTGCATCGATTTGTGAGCCGGTAGTATGCCATACACATGAATGATGGTTTAATTTCTCATTTGATGGTAGAAGAGATGGATAAAGGTTTTTCCATTAACAAAATAAAATCTTAGTGAATGAGAGACACTAATATTATTATATTATAATATTTAATATAGGTTTTTAGTAGACGAAAGAAAAAATAAAACAAAAGCATTTAGTTAAGTTCTTTACATCTTCTTCACATAACCTCTTTAGGTTAACAAATTTGGCCTATTAAAGAGGGTATTGTGATCCAAATATGGCCTCTAAGACATGGTTTTGGATGTAATAAATAGTTTTGCGTAGGCCTTGGATGATACAAGAGGGCCTTGAAGTGTTTAAAAAAGAGAATATGGAATGTCCTTTTTTAATTGTGGGATAGAAAATAATTGGAATTTTTCCAAATATTAAAATATATTATTGTATTACACAATCAAAATGGATATACAATTGAAAATTTCTAAATGTGATATAATATGGGGTCCAAATATGGCCATAAAAAATATTTAGACAAGTTTTTAGCCCAATTTAACCCTTATCTTTTTATCCAAACGGTAAAAACCATGGGTAGACCATGGTCCCATAGAATTTATAAGAAATATAAGTAAAAGGAATAGAAAGAAAGATAAAACTATGAAAATAAATGTCACAAAATCACTACTAAAACAAGAGAACCATCAAAGATTATATACTTTTGTGTCTACCACAATTTCCTCTCAGACCACCCTGGCTTCTTGGGTGCATTCCCCTTTTCCATTGCTTAGGATCATGTCAACTACCAACAAGGTCATCCATACTCAATGATTCATCCACCTCAGTATGGGGATCAATGTATTTACCTTAAATTATATCATTTTTTAGTTTCAATTTCAGGTTATCTTGAGTGTTGGAGAACTCCTCCCAATACACTTCTCTACTTTGGGATCTGTTTAATATCTCATTCAAAATGACTCTATCTTTATTAAGACCAGAGTCCCCGGGGATATGTATATCCTCCTAAAACCCCACATTCTCCATTGATCCATTCCTTACTCTTTATGAGGGAAAGTCTATTATATATTCCCCCATGACATGCTCTCCCAACTTCATTATAATCGACTCTATAGACTCTAGAATAACCATCTCTTTACAATTCAAGTTGGTTGTCATAGGAAAGACCTACCTAACCAAAGATGAGGGGGATTACTTTTATAGATAAATACCAAATTAAATCTATCCTCATAAAAAATATTCACATTACCCATAATTTTATCAATGAGTAGTGCTTATTACCTCAAGTTATAATCAACATTATCATGTACAACATTCTCCTAATCAGATTGACCAAATGAGTCCCCATTCTCCCTTGAAATTTTAGTGACCCTCACATATTGATATTCATCCTCCAAAATTGCTTCATCACCCCATGAGACCCTATGATATGCTATCAGTACAGATCCATTCAATCCAAAAGCATCCTCAACCACATGAGTCTTCTCCATATTTAATATCTTTCCTTCCAATACAGAGGCCCACTCCATATTGATCAAAAGCTTTTCATTGTCTACACCAAACCCTCCAACACAATTTTCCTTCATAACATTGATATAATAAGGCATAAACTCCTTTATTACTTCTACCACATCACCTTTTGGCTTACCTTCATCCAAATTCATCCTATGTCTAAGACTATAGTCACCTTAAGTGTGCCTAACTTTCTGACAATATGATAAAACCATATAACTTTGATATTTATCAGACTGATGTCCAATAGATTTAAAAATATCACATAGAATTGGATTCCTATAATATTATACTAAGAGCTCAATGTGGTGTCCTAAGGAAACCAAGATTATAGATTAAATCATTATGACATAGATATGAACCTCAACGAGTACAGGTGAAAACTACTTGAATCTGGAGATCTATGTCTCTCAATTGAATTTGGTGGGAAAATTGATAGGCAATATCCCATATAATTTTAATCTTCCATAAAAACTAGTTAAGTCCATGAATTCTCACCCAGGATCATGAAACCTAATTTTTAGCCTTCTTAGGGTCAAAAAGGGGATCCAAATCTTGAATCTTCAAGAATCTGAACTTAATAAAGATAAGTTCGCAACCCCATGCCCTAATCTTGAGGTCCAGAAATGGGAAGATGTAATGATAGAACCATATTAAAATTGATACAAATTTCCACCCTTCAAAACCCAAAATACAAAAAAGGCGGTTATATAGTTTATTAAGATTCTATAGGTCATCTTCCAATGAGATAATTAAACATGAAAGAATTGAAAACTTACACTCATCAATTAGATCTTCCAAAATTTTGGACTGTTCTTCCACCATAGTCAATGACCTATTGTGGGTATTTCAATTCCTATTAGATTCTCCCTTGAGGTCTCAGAAGAACAGGTGATGCTAAAATGCCTTCACTGTGGTGTGAGGAGCATCATCCTTGCCCTTCGAAGAGGGATTATCAATGGCTGGAGAACTAAAGAGAGGTTCTTTAACCAGATAATAAATTTATAGGTCCCAAGGAAACTCCATAGACAATTATCCCTCGTCTTTATCTTTCTAGTTTTTACCATTTTAACCAATTATAACTCTTACTATAGTAACTAATTTTTTTTAATAAAGTTATTATTCATAATGACAAAAAAATGAAGTGGTATCTTTAACAAATATTTAAATTATTATTGAAAATTTTAATCCCTTTTCAACAAAGTTTATTTAAATAAGTTTTATAAGTATCTTTTAAAATAAAACCACAAAATGCAATGAAATCCCATTTTTTAGTAAAATAATTTTTTTATTACAAAAAATGTTTTTATAAAAAATTGATCTATAATATGGATTCCCATAAAATTTATTGTATTAGGTATAATAATAAAGACTAATTATATATGAAAACCAATAAAAAAATAGAATCTGACTTTGTAAATTCATGAAAAGGAAAGACAATTTTCTTACCAAAACAGTATTTTCTATTATTCACCCAAAGATAAATTTGTTTGGAAAATTATAAAAAATCACAATACAAAAATCTTTGGTTAATGATATCAAAATGAATTTAATTTTTTTAAATTTTAATTCTGAAACTTATAAATTAATCTGTTAAATAAATTTGTTTAATATACGTAATCAAATTTAGTATGAATAAAATTATTTCCTTTTTGATTGGAAATAATATTAATATTATTATAGTGAATACAAATATAGGAAATATAATTAATGAATACAAATAATCTATGAAATTTATTTTCTATTAACATTACCTAGGTTGTTATATTCATCCACCATTTTTTAAATTGTGACCACGTAATTTTATTCATTTCTTAAATAAGAGGGGATATTTTTCATTCATAACATTTTTTGATTAAAATGTTTCTTCTCTAGTAATATGTTTTTTTTTTGACAAAACCATAACCAGATTAATAACCATATTCTATGAAACCTCATCTATATGGTCAAGAATCAAAAAATTCTATTCCTCAAATGAAATATCCACTTGCAGCTATACTACTTCAAGGCTCAAAACATGATTTTTATTGGGTATATATTTACTTAACAGTGAATCAGAGAACACATCATGTACTTTGGATAAACATAGAGGTAATGCTATTCAATTTTAAACCAATCCAATATTATCTAAAATTTCATATGGTATAATGAACCATAGACTTAACATTATCTTTTTATCAAAATACATAACACTTTTTCTTGGAGTCTCATTAATAAAAACATGACCTCATACCTTAAAGGGAGGAACATTCCTCTAGTAATCTACACAACATTTTTGCCTTTTTTGATCCATCCTCATATATTTTTGAATCATATTTACCTTTTGAACCATTTATTCTAACAATTATAATCCTAATAACTTTCTTTCACCTACATCATCCCAACAAGATGCAGTCTGACACCACTTTTTATATAATTTCTCAAAAGGTATCATTTCTATACTAGAATGAAAACTTTTATTATAAGAAAATTCAACAAATTAAATATGTTCATCCTGATTTCCTTAAATATCCATTGATAAGATCAAATCATTTCTTCCAATGTTTAACTCGTTTTCTCTAATCATCCATCATGTGGAGGATAAAAATATAAACTAAAATTTAATTCAATACCCAATGAATTTTGAATACATTTCCAAATATTAGTGGTAATTCTAGGATCATGATCATATACAATAGAGATAGAAAATCCATGTAACCTAACTAGTATCTAAAATTGGAAGTAAATGTATAGATTTAGTAAATAAATCAACAATAACCCATAAGGAATTATTAACTCAAGATTTATTTGGAAATATAAACATGAAATATATAGATATATTTTCTAATTTCTAGTCTACAACCAGAACATGATGAAACATCCCCTTCTGTAATTGATTTTTTTCTTTAACCTATGCACAAGTCAAATATTTTATCATAAATTATGAAATATCTCTATTCATTTCATACCAATGGTAATATTCCTAAATGTATTTATACATATTAGCATCGCTGTAATGAATGAGAAAATGAAAACTATGAGTTTCACTCAAATATTATCGCTTAAATTGGGAATCTCAAGGAACACATAATCTCCTTCCAAATTTGATGAAACCATCTTCACCAATATTAAACTATATAATCCTACCCATATTGACTTATTCTATATTTTCTTATAAAACCAAATCTACCTTCTGAGCTTTCTTTATTCTGTCTAACAAAGACAAATACACTGACACCAAAAAAATAGTGGAAGTTTTTTAATGATCAATTTATAGAATAACATTCACTAAATCATATACCAATTCATCATGTTCTAAATGTTTAATGGTTAAAAATGTATTATCTTTCTGAATTAAATCATCATCCCCTCTATTTTATTTTCCTAGATGGTATTGTATCATTAAATCATAATCCTTAATCATTTCTTGCCAACTTATTTATCTCATGTTAAACTCTTTCTGAGTGAAAATATAGATCAAATTTTATGACTAATATATATTTAAAACTATACTCCATATAAAATATGTCTTTATAATTTTAAATAAAAAACTATAATATAAAGTCAAATTTCGTTTGTAGGATAATTTTGCACATTAAGTTACAATTATCATGAAGCATTAGAAATCACCTGGTCATTCTGTATTATAACAAAACCAAGTCCATTCAAAGAAGAATGTGATGAATGTTTAAATTTATTGATGGGAGGGTAAAAACTAGTGAATTCACTAATATTCTTTTCAATTCATGGAAACAATCATCACATTCTTCTATCTATATGAATTTAACTCTTTTTTGAGTTAATATAGTTAGTATGCTGGATAACTAAGAAATTTTTTCAATAAACTGTCGTTAGTAAACCATTTATTCAAGAAAAATATGAATCTCTATGAAATTTTTAAGACATGGACCCTATTTAATCACATTAGTTTTATATAGATAAATAGTTACTTCATATTTATTTATAATATGTCTAATAAATAAATCTTCAACAAACAAAATTCAAATTTACTAAATTTTTAATAGAAAATATTTTTTTCAAGGTTTATTAAACAAAATTTAAATTTTTCTCATAGTCATCATAACTTTTATGATATACCATGATGTTATCAATAAACAAAACCAAAACATTACCAAATAAGTCATGGAAAAATTGTTTCATGTGGTCCAAAAATACAGTTGGAGCATTTCTCAACCCAAAGGACATAACCAAAAACTCATAATACCTACACATATTCTAAAATATTGTCTTCAGAATTTGACCCTCCTTATCCTTCATCTCATGGTACCTAGACCTGAGATTAAACTTTGAAAAACATCGACCTCCATGGAGATTATCAAATAAGTCATATATATGAGGAAATATATACTTATTATTAACAGTTATGTTATTAAATGATCAATAATCAATAAAAACATTTTATAATCATCTTTATTTTAAACTAACTAAATAGAATCATCCCATGGTGAAGTTATAGGATGATTGAAGCCTTTATCAAATAACTCTTGTAACCATTTTTTCAATTCCAAAATTTATACTTGATCAATTTCTTAATATGGTTTGGATATTGGATTACCATTGGAAACTAATTCATTAGTAAATTCAATATCCTAATTACGTATAATACAAGGTAATTCATCAGAAAATACATCCATATATTCATTAAATATATGGACATCAATAAGTTGAATAGTATCCTTCTTATAAACAATATTTTCAAGATAAATTTAAATTTGAATCTTTAACTAATTTTTAAACATCTTGATAAGTTATCATAGTTATTATTCCATTATTTTATACAAACTAAAATTTATTTAAAAAACATATTTATCTTTATAATATATCTAAGCACAATAAAAAAAATTAAATCTATACACAGAATAGCCTCAAACTATACAAGGGGAAAGAGAAAAAATTATATACTTAAATAATTTCCATATAAAAAATAATATTATTATAACTTATTTTTTACTTTATACTTCTGCCATGTCTTTTTTATAAAAAGTTATGGTTTCATTTCTTGAGGTGAAATTTCTAATTTACCATAAATTTTATTACAAACAAAAGAATGTGTAGACACCATATAAATAATGACATTATCATAATCAAAATAAAAAAGTAATGTACCAAACACCACATTGTTGGATAGTTTAACATCTTCTATATTAGACACAAGAATTTATCCGCACATTTTTTCATTTTATTTTAACAACTCTCATCCTATATTAATATCTTTGGATATGTACTCACAAAATGACTTCTCCTTATAATTAAAACAACTTAGTCTTGGCCTTTCCTTTTCTTCACCATTAATGTGATACTTCTATGAACATTTAGGATATAAATTTATAAACTTTCCATATTTAAAACACTCATAATAGTTTATCATACATTCACCAAGGTGATTTTTACCACACTTAACACTAGATGGAAACTTTATTTTCATACCATAAAATTTACTCGGTAGATGGTTCCCATTTTTTTGGTACCTAGAAAAAAAATTTTACTTGGTTTCATAGAAAAAATTATTAGGAAAAAGTTATGTTTACACATTCTAGGAATATTAAAAAAGTTATTCATAACTTTTAATTTCACAAAAATCCAATGCCCTTTGATATCATGGATTCAATCATGAGTAAAAATGATTAATTTTACTGTCAATACCTGAATACAATTTGGTTCATTATATTACAATAAAGTTAATTTTTACTCATAAGTATTCACCATCTAATACACTAATATTTTTATAAAATATTTTCTTTCAAATAAATTTAATTTCATCAATAACTTGTGTTACACGTGACATCGGGTTTTAACAAACTATGAAATACCATAATATTAACTTATCTATTAAACTTGATGTTTTAAATAAAAATAAAAAAAACTAAATATTAATTATAAATGTTCTATATAAATAAATTATATTTATAAAAAGGTACTTAATTTTTAGTAAACTCTTTATATTTTTCAAAAATACTATTTTCTCAAAAGAATTTTTTTTTATTTCCTTTTAAAAAAATAATATATTTCTTTTTAATTTTATAAAATTTGGTTGAAAAAATAAACTTCATTTTTGAAATATATATTTGAAATTTATCTTTGAGTGATTTTTTTGAATTTTTTTTGAAAATTTTAACTGTTCGACGTATGGTAAAAAATAGTGATTTTAATTAAAAATCGCCACTCCATTAAAAGTAATTAAAAAATATGTTTTTATAAGATTATTATAAAATTAAATTTTGTTAAAATATGTATTTATTAGTATAATTTATTAAATTTTTCTCAATTTTATATTTAATTTTGATACCAAAACTTTTTATACTTATGAAAATATTCTCTTTGGAAGACCGCTTTTTCATCGAATATGTTGTAAGACTTTTTATTTTACAAATTTCATGTGTGTCCTCTCCCCCATTTATAAAGGGGATCTAACACTCTTATCCCCTTCACACATAAAAATCCATTTGATGCATAAAACACTAATATATATATTAATTACTTAAACACATCCCAGAGTTTATATTTTTATTAGTAACCCCTCCTAATAAAGCATTAGGTATTATCCTAAATAGGTTCTCTAAAGAAGAGGTAAAATTCCTAAACATCTGTTTTTGTTTTATTTCTTATTCCACCTATTTTATATCCTATTAAACCATAATTATATAATAATATCATTATATCTCAAATAGTTATAGGTTATTATGTTAATTTAATTACTTTATTCAATTCCCTATTCCATCAAGAGGGGAAAAACAATCGATCATGTGTGCGTCAGAATATCGCCTCACAAATTGATGTATTTTTATTTCCATCACTGCCTATCAGGGAAAAATATAATGATGTTTTTAACACATTTATATTATATTTTTTAAATTATTATTCTTCTGGAATTATAATATCACATATACCTTCTTATATCCCATTTTTTCAAAATAAGAATATGTCGCTCGTGTGTACGGCGGACTACCGCCTCACGTAGTGATGTGATTCATTATTCACCTATGAATTACATGGAATGTAATAAAGATGGTTTTAATGAACATAATATATATATATATATAATAAAAATTATTGTTTAATGTTTATATGATATTTACATTTCTTTCATTTCATCTATTGATTAATTGGAAATAGTGTTCATGCATACATACAACCTACAATCTCCATGATCTTTGTGATTCATTTTTGATATCTAAATTTAATAGATTAATACAAATAAATATATAATGAGTATATATTATATTTATATCAGGGTTAAAATTATATAGATTATGGATCCATTATTAATTTAAAATGACCAAAAATACCAAACCAAAACACACATAAAAATGATGCAGTTATTACCTGAAACGTGATTTTAACAAAGAATTGTTGATAAAAGTGTAATGAAATGCCATAATTAAATCATATATTTTATGATAAATATTATTAATGTTATATAAAATATTTACATTAAAATTATATTTTTTTATATAAGGTTTTAACATGTATGATGGAAGTCTACACTTTATGTAAGGGATTTTTTTGTAAATTACCTTCTATGGGACACAAGTAATGTTATATATCTATTTTCTTTTATGAGGGGTTTATTATCCCCCTATGATATGTTATATAATTAATTTATTTATTCTCATGATATATAATGTTTCTTTTCATGTTATTCTTTCGTGGGGCTTATGATTCAAATGTTACCAATAGTGGTAATAATTTTATGTTACAATATCTCAATGGTAATAGGGATTGTTTATGATTATGTTTTGAATGATGATATATTATGATATATCACTCAAAAAACTCATGAAGATTCAAATAATATTGATATTTCATGATAATACATGTTTTCCTTCCATTTTCCATTCTTTAAGAACTCAAGTTATCAAAAATATTTTTTTATTAAAAAATTGACCTTATTTCTATCTTCGAATGAAATTTTTTTTCTTCCATATATATTTTTTCTATAAAATTTTAAAATAAATTTTTTTATATTACCTATTTATTATTTAAATACATTTTTACCCATGTTTTATTTTTTTGTAAAATTTATTATAAAGGAATCTTCTTGTCATTTTCTAAACACGGATCTTTTTAATTTTACTAAAAATGTGAAAGGAATCATTATTTTAAGTTCTGTGAAATGAAAATAAAAATAAAATATTATAAACAATCATTAATTTGAATATTTATTTATAATCTACTATGATTATTTAAAATTAAAATGATTTTGAATTTTTCTTTTATAAATTTTTAGTATTAAAATGTTTTTTTCATAGTGGAAAGGCTATTTTCCTCAAGAAATGTTCCTAGTGATCATTAAAATCGATTTCTATTTAAGGTGAAATCCTTTAATGATACATATGGTTTACTAGGGACATTATCCAAGGATATAATTATTATTATTTCTTAAAATGGTTTATTATTATAATTAATAAATATTTATGAAAATTGTTCCTTTTCCATAGGTTATAATATGATAAAATGTTTATGAAACCAATTTATTTTCATGGGTTATGATATGATGAATGTTTCATAATCTTGTGGCACAAATATGTATAATTTTGAGTATGTGGTTTGTGGGACCTACATTTCCCCCCAATTCATTAGGTAAATATGAATATCTTATGAGATAACCAGAACTGGAATGGGGAATGAACCTAGTTCACTAAGGTACTTTTAACAATATGGTAGTCATAGGAGTACATGATGACTACTAAGATGGTTTGTGGAGGGATCTGAATACACTATAATATTATTAGTAGTAACCCTTTACTATTAAGGAAATTATTCTCTATTATTATCTATATTCCATGATTATATTTCTTATTACATTGTTATACTCTCATAAATCATGTTCATTAACTCCCTTATTATTAATGTATTCACAACTACTAACATTTATTCAATTAATCAATATTATGATCTATGATATGTAGAGTATGATTATAAAATATTATTCTCATGCTCTCATACCCTTATGATCATTTTATGTTTATGGGTCTCACTTGTTTACTATGAGTGAGCATATAAGCTTACCCATTCTTATGTATCCTTTATCCATGTTATGAAGAAAGGTATTATGTATGATATGTCTAAGAGGTGTGTTAATTATGATTAACCCAGTGGGAGATTACTCAGTTCACTTATGAACTATTTTTTTAGGTTTCCAAGTTTCCAAATACACAATATCTTTATAATCCTTGAGCATGTATTTATGCAATGTAATGAATATTCATCTAAAAAGATATAATATCTATGAATGAAAATCCTAGGTGGAATAAAATTAATCTTCATAATTATACATCAATTCTAAGAATTTCATTTCCATCCAAATTTGAAAATCCTTTAGGAAATATTTCTCAATGAAAGTATTATTAAATTCATTACATTACAAGGAATTACTATATACTCTTTCTATAATATTTTTAACCATTTACCACCACTAATCAACTTCACCTTCAAAATAGTAAATATTAATAGTTAAATTTTATTGTTTTAATTACCTGTGAATTAAAATATATTGTCCAAGTCTTTATCTTATCCTTCAGCTATAAAATTTTTAGATGATATACTAAATTTTAGGGGGTATTGTTAAATGAAATTATCTACTATAGACATGTTACTCTACGATTAACATGATTATTCCCCAGAAATGGATACTATATCCATTTATAGCATTTGTTAATAGATCCATCATATAAACAAGCTGCTCAATTACAATTCTAATCATTCTGGGTTTCTGATTTGGAAGGACATTTTCCTATTGATGCCTTCTTAATTCATATTCATAATTTCCTTAGTGGAAATCCAATATGAACTGTCATTTTTTATGAAGGAACATCATAATATTCAAACACTATATATTGATAAAAAAAATTGAAATCTCATAATAGTATTTACTTACACAACCCTAACCTCTAAAATTATTCAAAACCAACACTAATGAAAACTATAAGGACATAATCCATATTTAATCTATAATTTCATTGGTAAACTAAAATTCATTCCCTTGTATTCCCACAGATATTTTTAGTTTTATATTTTCATATAATTAGTTCATAACACTTATTTAACAAAATAATATATTATAAGTTGTAAATGTCAACTTAGTTTCCATTTTTTCACAATGCAATACTTTTAAAATAAAAACATGTTCTATTTTCATGAAAAATCTTCATAGTTTTCAACTTAACTTCATCATTGTTTTTAATCATCCTTATACACTAAAAAACATTTGAAAACATGGGATTATCACAAAATTATCTGTAAAGGACATATAAAAAGGAATAAAGAAACATGTTAGTCAATTTTAAATCAATGAGATCATAAAATAGAGTTTTCCATTAACATAATAAACATTGATATCAAATAATCGTTTACATACACATGAAATTAGATTTATTTCATAATTTTTTCATAAAATGATATATAAGAAAACATGAGGGGGAAATTATAATCATTAATTTTTCTTAGAAAATGTGAGAACCCTTGAAAGAAAATTTCATAAAAACATACATTTTTTTACTAGAGAAAAATCATTCTTTTAAAATAGAAAATCATTAAATTAGTATGTAAAATAAAAATATTTCTATAAAAACTCATTAACAAGAATAGAAAAATCATATATCTTCATTGACACATCATCTTTATAGATCCCATACAAGAACACTTAAAAATAGAATAACCAACACAATTAATTTCCACATAATTCTCTAGAGAACATAATCATTACTCAATTCATTGAAGAGTTATATCGATCTAACCCATCATCATAAACAATTTAAATCAACCATAACACACATAAAACAGGAATAAATTATCTTTATATCATTAAAATAAAAAATATTTTTTTTAACCTATAATAAAATAATTTTTGGATATTGATATACTGTATTCCCTTAAAACCGCATTTTCAAAACTAAGATAACAAAAAAAGTAAGGATAGTTTTTATTTGAATAAAACATGGTTTAATATGAATAGTTCCAAACATAATGTAATTATTTTATAATAAATAAAATCCATAGTCATCATATATGTTAAAATAGAACATTCATTTTTCCTTCTGTAAAGTAAGTGATAACATTTCATATAAAATACAAAAAAAAATTCTGTTGGAAAAACTTTTAAAGGAAGTAAAAAAGCAACATAAAACTCCATTTATAATTCATTTATTTCTATATAAATACATTCATATAATTCTATTTTAATAATATGAACCTGGAATAAAAATATTTTGAAATAATATATTTTAAACCTTTAAAATGAGGATTTAAGGTAATGTGTCCCTTACCTCGAGTACGACTTGTCACATACATTATTTATATTCCTGAAAAATAAAATTATGTCAATAATTAACTTTATATTTAATTTTTTAAATTTTATTCTTCCTTTTATTTCACTTATATCCATGTTAAATTAAATTACTTTAGTGATTATGTTTACTTCGAACACTTTGATGATGTTTGGTTCATTAGTCAAAAATGACTTTGGTGGGATGAATTTTGTCTATGGGATCATGGTTATATAATTTATAGAATATTAATCAGGTTTTAAATACCATTTATATAGATTAATTATATTTTATATAAATAAACATTTAATATATTTATGAAAAACTAATTACAATAAATTCATGGATACAGTAGATCATAAATATTCATGAGTAACATTTCCATTATTGAACAAACATGAGGGAGATAAAGTGAGTAACATTTCATATTTACATAATGATTATTATATCATAAATAAATTATTATATATTTAAATACAAAAAATATATACAATCAATTATAGTTGGTGATGAAAAACAAATCATATCACTTTGGGGAGGTGGTAATCCACACGTACACACAAACGATGTGATCATTTTTCAATGGTATAAAAAAATAGAATATATATTATATTTATATAATTATAATTATTTAATTAATATCATATATATACATTAAATCCATCATTATAACCAACTATGATATTTTTTATATAAAATTAATTATGTTGGTTTTTGAGGCGGTAGTCCGCAGTTCATACAAATGATGGTTTCATTTCCAATTTTATAAAAGTGGATATGGATAAAGTTTTTCAAATTAAATTTATAAAATTTAATATATGGTATAAATTTATGTTATTATATAGTAATATTTCATAAAGTTTTTAATTAGATAAAATAATAAATAAATAAAAACACTTAGTTAAGTTCCTTACCACTTCTTCAGACAACCTCATTGGGTTTACACCTTTGGATGCCTAATGTCACACACATGACTTATTTTGAAGTTAAATTTCATTTATTTTCATTTCATTCTTTGTTTTGGATGGTTTCCAAAGGTTTTATGGAGAAATAGATGAGTTTTAATGAATTGGGCCAAACCGTGAGCCCAATTCCAGATTTAAAAATAAATTTTGTTTCCTTTATAACTTTTTAATTTTTTTAATATTTTTCCCTAATTCCAATTCTCAAATTGTATCCTCTGAACTATTAACACCAAAATATAAATTTGGAGCCTTTATAAATCCATAATCTTGGTGGATATGTGTTTTTATTTAAGATATTGGGCCTACCCGAAGGCCCATTTTATGCATTAAAAATAATTTTTAATTGTTTTATATCTCCTACAATATTTTCGTTTTGTTGGTGATTCCACCTCCCCCTAGACCCTAAGAAACCCAGGCCCGCTCCCATTTCCTTTACACCCTCCTTGGAGCTCTATGAAATCGCGAATATGGGCTGATCTTCATAGGGTGTCTCAAATCGACCAGAATTGAAGAGGAAACTTCAGCCTTTTTTAACTCTCTCAATTCTTACTCTTTTCCCTCCATTCCAGTTTCTAAATTACCTCATAAATCTTGTTCGAACAATCCCTGAATTTTGGATGTTTTCAATTTTAGAAACTATTGTTTTTGGAGTGATTGATTCAAGATACTTCAAGTAGGTGAGTCTATTTCTTTCCTCTTTCAAATTGCTTAGGGTTTCTTCCCTAATTCTTGAATTATAAAAATTCCAGAAGTTAGGGTTCATTCCTAGGTTCTAAATTACTGTATTTTGGGTGAAATATTGAGGTTTTAGGTTTCTTTTAACTTCCTTGAGGTGCGGCGGTCGTGCGGTTGATGTTTTGCCCAAATATTTGAGGGTTTCGACACATTCGGTAGGTGATTCCGTGGGTAACCATTTAATGATGAGTTAGTTTGCTTGATTAAATAATTTTACATGTTACTTATGTGCTGTGAATTATGAGAAAACCATTTTTGGTAGCAATAGTAAAGCATTTGTTTTTAAAGTTACATTTTTTCTTGAAGTTTGTATTTTTCAAATGTATTTCATGTGTTATCTCTTGTGGTAGTTTTGTAAAATGTGGAAGTGATTTATTAGTTGTTGAAAAGGGCTGCCAATTATTGTTGGGTAATGATATAGTTCCATGTGGGCCTAAAAAGGTGGTGTATTTGAATGGTTTTATTTGTATAACCTTGTTATACTCCTTGAAAGTGTTTTATGGATTTGTGTGTTCTCATGGGTATCTTTTGTGGTATTATTCAAGGTGATTATATAACATTTGAAATTGGATTATTACATGTTGATTGGGCTGCCAATTCTATTTTGGTAGGGTCTTGGTGTGATTTTGGCTTAAAAAGTTGTTTTTGAAATGGATTTTATGTGCAAAGTTTGGGTATACTCTTTATAATTGTTTTATGAAAGATTTGAATGGTTTATTGGGTTGTGTAATAGGTGAAACTATATCAGCAAACTGTTTTGGTAGGAGTATATTTTTAAAAGGTACATTTCATTTGTGAAAAGGCTGTTATGTGATATGTATCATCTTGGAAATATTTTATTAAATTGTTTGAAGGAGATATTGAGGAGTGAAAGTGATGTGAAAGTGATATGGAGGGTTTTGTGTGAGTGTGATGTGAAAAATTGAATTTTTGATTATGAAATAAGTGTTATTTTCCATGTGTGTGGGCTATTATATTAGTTTAAATATCATATAATTGTTTTATAAAATTTTTTAATGGTTTTGTGGAAGTGTTGAAGAAATGTGAAATGTGTTGTGGGCTATTTTGGTGTGATTCAGATTTCAAAATAATTTTGAATGAAAAATGGATTTTTGTGACTTGTGTGGTATACATACGGGCTGTTTGGTGAATTTGTGATGTGGAAATGATATTTTCATGTTCAATGTATATTTCTTGACTTGTTGAACTTGTTTGAGCGCAAGGGGAAAACCTGGGTATCTAGGTGGGTGGACGTGTACTAGTATGCTAGTGAATCCGTGGGGTTTGGCCTCTGTTTCACTTAGGAAGATTGATGCTTACAACTCTAACTAAACTATGATGATGATGATTGGGGACCACTAGGTTATGGGTATGTTCCCTACTAGTGGCTCGTGCATGATAATGGATATTTGTGATGGTTACTCTCACCGAGATACGAGGTACCTGAGACCCACAGCTAGCTAGTGCCTAGGGGTTATTTCCTATTTCTTGTGCTCATTATTTACTTTGTACTTATCGTCGGCATACGGTATAGTTGGCTGGAAAATTCACTAATGATTGAAATTATTTTTAAAATTGTTGATTCTTAATGATATCCCACTTGAAAATTGTTTTTATTCAAAGTTGCATCTTTTAGAAATTGTAACTAGCTTTTCATGTTTTTGAAAACATCCATGCTTTTAGTCTTTAAATGTTTATCACATGGAATCTCATAGTGGTGTTATCCTACTGGGCATTGGCTCACACCCTACTTACACCCTTGGGTGTAAGTAGACTTGGTTATTTTTATTGTCGTAGGTTGGGTACAGTTTTTTGTTCCAGTGGTTCGGGTTTCTAGCAGGTCCTTGGTGGTGAAGTCTTGTGGAGGTGTCTTGAGGGTGGTGCCCCTTTCCATGAGGGTTCTTGGGCTGTCCTTATTTGGTTTTGTACCATTGGTATAGACCTTTTGAGTTGTTTTAAGCTATGTAATTCAGTTCTGAATTTTTGTAAAAGATTATTTGGTTTGAAAAATCCAGATTTGTTTCATTGGATTCTTTTATTGTTTTATGTTTATAAACTCGGGTAAATCGTTCCAAATTTTCATTTTATGATACCCGGGCACTTGTGCCAGCCCGTTGGGATCGGGAAAGCCCTTCAGGACTTGTCACGGGCTGGGTTTGGTGCCATTTTTGGTGGCGATCGATTCGGTTCGTCACACCTAATGTGGGAATTATGATCAAACAAAGCACTCTAGTACATGAGTGGTGATTTTAAGAAGGGATATGAGAAGTTATTGGAGGATCTAATAGGCTCTTTAAGTATGGAGAAAATATAATAAAGGGTTACCATTTATAAGCGGGGGAGGGGACACTCATGGAATTTTTCAAAAGATTAAAATATATTAATGTATTACTTCAGATAAATTGATTTAAATGGACAATTTTTTAATATGAGATGACATATGGTAGAAATAAGTCTATAAAATTGTATTTATACAATATTTCATGTTATTTTAACTCTTATTTATTTGTTTTAACCCTTTCTAACTCTTAATTTGGTAACTATATTTGTTTACTAAAGTTACTATTCTCAGTGACCAATAATAAATGTGAACTCTTAAAAATACAAAAATGATGATTAAGAATTTGGATTATATTTTATCAAATTCAAATTCTATTTTTGGTTGAAGTTACTTTTAAAATAAACCCACAAAACGAAAATAAAAAATATTTTTCAAAAAATTACCTTTTAAGAATGAAAATGTTTTTATACCGAATTCAAGTATAATATTGATTCAAATGAAATTTATTGGATTATTTTTAATAAAAAGTAACTAATAAAATATTAAAACTAATTCCAAAATACAATTTTACTTTGTAAATACATGATAATATAATATGGTCTTCTTAAAATTATGTGGTTTCTACTATTCACCCAGAAAACATCTTTTTCAGAAAAATCTCAAAAATATCACTATAAGATAATTTTGAATTAATAACACCAAAAATGAAGTTATTTTTCTCAAAATAAAATTTTAAAATGAAAAAATTATTCTTCAAATTATAACAATATAATATATGTAAAAAAATTTAGTAAGAATAACATTATTTCCTTTTTATTGGAAAATTACTAAATATTTTTATTAGGAATATAAATACAGAAATATAATTAATGAATTTTACAAAGGAATGAAATAAATTTAATATTAATATTACTTGGGTTTTTAAAAAAAATACTTGATCTCTTTAAAAACATAACATCAATATTAACTTCCTTGAGGAATTGAATCAATTACCTCTTATTTCAAATCATTAAAGAAAATTTGTTCAAATAAAAGAACCTAAGAAAATGTTTCTATATTTAATCTCATTGAGGAATGGAGTGAATCCCTATGTAATAGAATACCTTATAAACCACAATATTCATATATTTTTATCACATAATGCCACTTGGGATATAGTGGTTTCATATTTGACAAACTGTGTGACCTCGGTGCTAGTATTAACCTGATTCCAGTATCATGGATTCATCACTTCAGATTAGGAGTAGAACAAGAGACCTCTATTTTATTATATTTTTATGGATGATCAAACACCATTCTTATTGGTATATTATATGGTATATTATATGAATTTCTATTTGTAATTGGGAAGTTGTTTCTTCCCATGAACTTTCTTATTTTGGATAAGGAGTGTGACAAAAAAGGTCCTGAAATCCTTGGTAGGCCCTTCCTAGCCACAAGAAGAGCGATCATATATGTTTTTAAGGGTATGTTAATATTCAACCTCAAAGAAAAAATAGCTATCCACTAATTTAAAATGAAAAAAAACCATTCACAAGGTCAAATCTATTTAAGATATTAGTTTTTATTATTAGAATATTCAGTTGATAATGTAGAGGAGTAATTTTTGAGAATATAATATGGGATTAATATCCAACCAATCAATGAAGAAACTTTCAGGGGAGTATACTCAAGAAAATAATAAGAAAATATTGATAAATCTATAAGAAATTTCATTTAAGATCAAGATTATTTTACCATGTAAAATAGTATAAACCTATTCATTAATCTTGAATATGAGAAATAGTTTTCTGGGGACACCAGTGATGAACAAAAACCATTTTACAGTTCCTTCTTTAAGAGGTGACATAAGGACCACAGACCTCCTTGGTCCACATCATGAACCAACTAGGATAACCCACTAAACTAGTACCCAAATAATCTAAACATGGATAAAAGGAAGTGTTTGATCCCTATGGGCAAGTGACTAGTGTCTGGGAATCAAAAATAATCAAGAGAGGATAATTTTTCCAAAATAAAAACTTAAAAGACAAAGATTAAAATTAAAAACAATAAATAATTAGTATTTCAAACCCTCCATGGGAGAATAGTGCCCCATCCAGAGAAATAAATTCCCAAAAGAAATGTATGTCTGCCCAAGAGATCAGATAAACCATCAAGATATCATCATGAGATCTCTATGTCCCAATCGGATCAGAAACTCCATCAGTCCGCATCAAATCACAAGAACTCACTAATCAAGAACACACACCACCTCCAAGTAGTAATTTACCTTTTCTAAGACCTAGCATAAGAAATTATACAAATTTTAAATGGTAAAAAGAAGGGTGCAAGTAACACTGTCCCAGTAAGATCTCGTAATGTATTCTATAAGTGATCCATATTACGTAAATCAAGTATAATTAATTTTAAATAAATCTTGAAATGGTAATAATTTCATAATTCAACATAAATAATATTTTGTAACCATTTCAACATATACTATAAAATAGATATAAAGTGAATTTATATCAAAATAGGCATAAATAATAATTTCTATCATTACAAGAATAATAAAGCATTTCAATAAAACATTTGCACGTATAAGTAATTTACAATCATAAAACCATGTTTAAAAGTATCAAGGTTAGGTTACTTTAATGATTATCACATATCTCAATGAAATATATCTCTAAAAGTGCACACGCCCTAAGATATCAAGCCAGGGGGTTAAGATAACACCCCAAATAATAAACTCTTGAGCCTCATCATAGATTAGCTAGCATTGTAATTTTCAATCTATTTATTGCTAGAGCTAATACATACCAAGATGTTTTATCCCCACCTAACTACCCAGGATTCCATGTTCTTCAATGAAATTAAAAAGAAAATGGTATATCTTCCATTTCAAAATATATCACCTCATCTCAAACAAAAAATTCAATCGGTCCTAAGTCGATGTCTCAAAACATTCCATTTTATTTCAAAAACCAATATCAAATGTATTTCATCAAAACTCATATATTTTAAAATAATTTATTTCATTTAAAATAATATATCATTTTATTCCAGGTTTTCTCAATATATAATCATCAAATTAATTCAATAGATCATTCATTCATTTCAAATCCATTTTCCAAAAATTATCACTTTACTAGAAAATGAATAAAATAATGAGGTTCAACACACCCATAATTTTTTATTAAAAACTATCAAGGATTCTAATTCATGCATCTAAAAAAATATAGAAATCCATTTAAAAAAATCTAGCAATAATAGTTTCAATTGATAATATTTTCACTATGAAACCACCTACCAAAATCATGGTATATTCAAACACTCAACATGGGATCCAAAACGAAGAGTCATAATGATAGAATCAATCAAAGAATAATATTAGAATCCAAAACATGAAATCAAAATCTATTTTTTCTAAAGATATGATAATTTTCCACTCTCTGAGAAGTATAGAGTGGTGTTAAGGAGAAATCATTAATAAAACTAGAATATATTTACCTTAAGATATTCAAGGATTCAAACATAATATTGATCAATGAAGAAAAATTATAGGAAGATGCAGGACCACCCCAAGCGAGTCTCCAAAATCATGAGGGTTGAATTATGTTTGATGGAGAGGTTTTTGGAATTAAAACATAAATTTTTTCAAAATAATTATAAAACTACCCAAGTATTCCTAACATAAATCAGTGTCACATGAAAGCCATCGGATCCCACCCGCTAGTCGGTGGTGGCAGATAGGATGCATGTAGTTCTATGAGCCCCACTGGCTATATGGTGGGATTCAACTGAGTGGTCGGTGGACTTTTTGTAGGAACTCCAGTCTTTCATCCTTCCATTGGATAGTTGGTGTCCATCATCAGATTTATAGGGGACAACCTAGAGGAAATCATTAGTTTTATAGTGCCACATTCAAGATAGTGTCTCTTGTTGACTATCTGGTGGTCTACCTATAACTATTATAGCTACAAGTCCTTTCCCATTTGAAAAAAAACAACTAATCACCTCCCTATATCCATTCTTACCTTTTAAAAAATATTCAAAACTCACTATAGACCTATCAAAAGACTCAAAAAATAAGAAAAAATTAAGAATCAATATATATATATATAACCAGAGATCAACATGAAAATCATGAATATCTAATAAAAACCCAGGATTGTACTTGAAATCAGATGTTGGTATGTTATAATTCTCCCAAACATAAATGATTTATGCTCCCAGAAATTCTATAAAGAAGACTATTCAATGAAGATATGAGACTAATACTCCCTCATTATCCCCACATACTCCCACTTCTCATGATAACTAGAACCATACTTTCATAGTACCTAAACCAAAGGTATATAACATCCATTCAAATCCTTTATCTAAAAATCAATAAGATAAACCAACTACTTAATCAAGGACATATCAGGTTCCACATCAAGGTCCTCCAAAATTAAGATATGAGGTGGGTCTAGAATTAATCTTCTAATATAAGAAACATGAAATATGTTATGGATAGATTTTATATCAGTTGGAAAATCAAAATGATTATTTAACTTCCCAATCTGATCAACAACCTCCAACACTACCATACATCTTGGTGCAAAATTCCCATTTTTCCATGATATCAGTTACCCAATTGAGGAGAGAGTATTTAAAAATGTGTCTCTAACAAATAATTATAATGTAAATCAATGAAAATAAGAAAAATATTTATACTATCTCTTCACCATCACCAACCTTTGTCGAATCATCTATATTTTCATCATCATATCCTGTAAAAATCTACGTCCCACAAGGGAATCCTCACCCATATACGACCAATAGAGTGGATATTTATGAGTTCAAACATAAAAGACCTCAAAGGGTTCCATTTTAATGGATGACTAATAGATTTTATTATAGAAAAAATTGACCAATCCCAAATGGAAATATCAAGTTCCTCTAAATTCAAGGATACAAGAATGAAGAATATCCTCTAGAATTTCTCTTACATGATATATCTGGCCCACTATATAAAGATTCTAAGTCATGCTAAAATTTAGCTGGGTCTTATCAACTCTTTCAAGAATCTCAAAAAATGTGATGTAAATTAGAGATATATCTCAGAAATAGTGGAACATAGAATACTATCAAATCTAATGATCTTATACACATAAAGATTTCACAATTCCTAAGATTTTTTTATATAAAAAATAGTAATAAATTGAGGTAATGTGGCCAATCAGTCAATCACCACCCAAGTTTAATTATTTCATCAAGGAGTACAAATAAACCAAACCAAAGATTCAATTTATATCTTATCCCTATTCCAAGTAAGTTCATGAAGGGCCTAAAGAAAACCTGAATTCATCTAATGATTGACCTTGACCTCTTGATGGGTATAATAATGAGAAACAAAGTTATAGATGTAACCTTTAATATGTATACATCATAATTGATGCCTCATATCATAAAACATTTTTTTGATGACTTGGTGTACCACCCACTGAGAATGATGATAATATCACAACATAGACTTCCTCATATGTGATAGAATGACATAACTGTTACTCAAGAAAAGGATACCCTATGAAGATAGTGAAATTTTTTTATGGTCTCCACACTATATAAAGACTTTATAGTGACTCTAAATTGGTCATCAAGATAATATTCCTAGAAAATAATATTGATAATGGAGGATTTCAATTGAACAGTTAGAAAAAAAAACTCCTTCCCATCCTCCCAAACATCTAAATGCGTGTAAGAAAGGTGATCTATGAGATTCTATTCCTATGATGAATCCTCCATATCCAAAAATAGATGTTTTTTATCAAATCATTAGAAACAACATTCCCCTTTCTAGGGGGGTAGGAAATTTCAAATTCAAAATATTTTAGGCACTCCTCGAATCACCTCTAATGGAGAGTCAAATGTTTTTTAGAAGATATAACTAATTATTTTGAGATCAGAGTAATTGGAATACCTTTCTCTAAAAATGTGTTTATGTCATCACTTAAGAGATTTCATTAATTATTTGAGTTAAATATTATGTGTGGGATAGTAATGATTTTGAGGCTGAAGTTAACAAGAACCATATGTCACTAGATAATTATATTTCATGACAACACATCCCCAAATCGAACTTGAAAAATAATAAAAGAAAAAATGACCCTATCAATATTATAGAATTTTTAATATTAGAGATAAAGTAAAATGGTGGTTCAACTCATTTGAATAATATTAAAATTTTGATCCCATATGACTCTACTCTAATATGAGTGACAGTGGTCAATGGAGATTCCAACTTTGATAAATATTTAATAAAACAAATGAAATACACCACTAAGACAAAAAATCTTTAAATCTAAAAGGTGTCATGTGGTTCCTCCCATGACAATATTTCTTTTTCATTTTAAAGATTAATATAGATACCATGTTCAGATACTAGATTCCACAATAACTTCACCTCTTAAAACCACAATTTTCACTTTGATAGCTTAGAAAAAAATCATTGATTCCTCAGTATATTCAAACTAACTCTTGGATAATGCAATTGATCCTACTCATCTTTAGAGTAAACCAATATATTATCCATGAATACCTTTGAAAAATCATTCAATATGGGATTTATGAAAAATTATCCAATCCATCATAATAATAATATTCAAGTAATTCAAATCAAGAAATAAAAATCCTAAACGATATCAATTTCTAATAAAGATAAAGTAAAATAGGGGCACGAGAAACCCAACTCAATCTTCATCCCAGGAGGTGTTGTAATTTCATTTACATAAGGTATGAGCTCCATAGTAAGATTTAAAAACTCCATAGTATGGGTTTATATAAAATAATTAGGGGACATAGTATTGAATAAATTCGTCAACAAAAAATGATTGAATGAAAATGGTACCTCTCACCATCGAAGGACCTCAATTAGTTCCCATTAAAGACTCATCCACTATGTTAAGAAGCCTCTTTCTTGATTATTATATATGGAACCCCATTATTCTTGATGCATCTAACAGCATCACATATACTCTCAGTACTAAATATCCCATAAAATTATGTGGATTAGTAAAAATATCATAAAACCTCTGCAAGTAACCATATCATCTAGAAGACTTATAGACGTTTGATACCTCCGTGAAATCTGGATTCGAGTTACAATCCTTTCCATATTAAAAACAAGTCAATGTTTCATTACCAAATACAATATATTATTGGTAGAAAGTTTATTATCAAGGACCACAACTATTATTTCTACCAAGAGACTCATTCCAATTTATCTTTCCTTTAAAGGAACCAATGAAATTACCATTAAGAGTTAGTGGAATACAAATTAACCCTGACATACTTGATATATAAAGTTCAATCATCAAAGATATATCCAAAACATTATTATAAGTTGAAATATTAAAAAAAAAACCTAAAAATAGATATCTAATCGAATATCCATCTGAAACCTCTGAACCATCATCTTCTCATTTGATGCTACCTGAGGTGAGAACTGAGCAAGTTTATCAAAACAATTTACATACAGATTCATTATCCTCCCACCTTCATAAAGGTTAATAAATTCCTTGGACTTAGACAAAACCATAGAATCTATATAATATTACTTTCTAAATATATTCTTGAAACATTTCCACTCTAATAATTCATTATTCTTCGACATAACTATATCATCCCACCACCTCTTTCTTGGCCTTTCATGTTTGAATATATCAAATTTCAAATTAATAGAATTTGTCATCTCCAATAACTCAATATTTTTCTCAATATTTTTTCAACCAATCCTATTCCTCTTGAGGATCATTAGTACCCTGTAATGATGGTGGTTTTTGACAAAGAAACTTGTTGGCTCTTATAGTCTATCTAGGGAGAAACCTCTATAGCTTGAATAGGGGAATCTTCTACCCCTTGATCCAAAGTTGGGTCTACAAACACAACAACCTCTTCAATTTTCTTCACAACTTGGGGTTCACTTATTGTCATTCAATATTATATCCCTCCTAAATTATATTTTAATGTCTTGTTAGGGGTATGTTTCTATGCAACATCAATAAATAAAAAGGGAATATCAATCAATATATATAGGATCAATAACTCTATAAACCCAGATTTAAGCTTCAAAAAAATCATAGATCGAGTTTTGGGAAAATTATTGTAGACACCCAAATCTTGATATACATCTACATTACATTACTTTTGTGGAATAATTAATACATAACAAAAACCAACACTCAATGACCGTAATAGTTTAGTGTCTTTGGAAACTCGGAACATAATCTTCTAATCATGGTGGAAGATCTTCAATATCTCCCATAAAGATCTTCCCCTTTTGTTTTCTTACCTAAAACCTTTCTTTATAACCTTGGGAAAAGAAAACATATAAAGGGTGAACTCAAATGCTTAGTAAGGGTAAGCATGGAGAAAATAAAACAAACCATATACATTTGAACTTAAAAACATGAACATAATGTTTAAACATCAAAAGCATGAGAAATGACATAAAACATGGAATTATATAAGGCATAGATCATAATGGAACATCAATCATGATAAAATATCATCGGAAAAAAACATGTAATTGTGGAAACCATTAAGCACATGTTATGATTTTCATAGTAGCCAAGGCATTGCTACCAAGACCATCTTAGTGGACAAAGTCCCTTACTGAACCGGGTTTACTTGTCGTTCCATCCATATCTATCTCATGAGATATAAATCTTTACCCAATTAATTTTAGGGAGATATAGGTCCCACCAATCTCATAATTAAATCATTCTTACTTGTGCCACAACATGAAGATAAATCATTCATCATTACCCAAAGTATAAAATGGGTTTGATAAAAATCATCCCATCATAACATAATCCATACAAAAAAATGGATATCATTTCATCATAATAAAAGTGAAACAATATAAATAATATAGAAATTATACTTGAAACATAAACATATGAAATAATGTAATCTTAGATGGAAAATTGTTTTGATAAAACCCTTGGAATGAATTCTTGAGGAAAATATCCTTTCTTCTTCAAAATCATTTTTCTTTTCAAAAAATTCAATGAAATTTTAAAAGAAAGGGATTTTGTTGAAAATAGTCATGAAATATTTTAAAGTAAGATTCATGAAAATAAGGCGTTATGAAACCGTAAAAATCCATTCATGCCGTATAAGTTAAAAAAAACATTCTCCTCGTACTTTTGTCGGAAAAGTCAAAAAGTTCCTCGTATTGTAAACAAAAGAAATATTCATTTCATAACATGTGGTAAAAGTCAAAATGGGTAAAAAGGACTTTAAACATACATGAAACCATTTTTATAAAATAGGTACATAGATGATAAATATAACCCCAGTAAATACTTATGAATAAACAATCTCAGATAAAAATGAGATTGGAAAAGTTATACCTTACCTTAGGTCCGTTATGCTTCGTACGTATTTGAAGATCCTTTATAATGAGTTAAATAATGTAATTGAATTATTTCAGAATCATATTTATTTTTATGATATCATATATGGTTCACTTATGACTTTATATTACCCGTTCTTTTGTAAATTCATGTTAATGTAGCGTTTTGCATAAAATCATTTCATTTATCGTCCGTGTTTTGAATTATAATTATTAATATGATTACTTAGATCATGATTACATAATTAGAGAATATAAAACATTATTTATATATAATATATATTCCTAATATACATATATATAATAGATCGATAAATGGAAAGAAATACACCGTTCATGGAGACGGTAGGCCGTACGTACGCATGAACGTTGTTTTCGTTTCCTTATTGAATTGAATGGAATTAAGTAGAAGACATACATATATATATATATAAATAAAAGAGAATTATTATGTGATATATTTTATGATTACTTATTATATATACTTTATAATCATTCTTGAATTGTTAACATGGAAAATGAATCTCATCACGTCATGGAGACAGTAATCCGTCCGTACGCACGAGCGATGATATCATTCCCATATTTGTTGAATGGGATTGGAGTGAATGAAATAATATCTTAGAATCAATATGATGTTATAATAATAATATGTAGTTATTCTTTACACCATTATACCCATCCAAGTAAGGTGGTGGTGGAAAAACATATTACACCATGGCGTGGAGACGGTATTCCGTACGTACGCACGCGTGGTGATTTCATTTTCATTAGGATGGAATGAAGGTGAAATAGTGTTGTTTCATATTTATAAAAACATATCATTATATGAGGGATATATATGTTATTACTTCATAATGAATCCACTAAATAAGAGGAAGTATAAGAATAAAGAAACTTGAATGAATCGGTAGAAGGCATTACCTCTTTCTCGAAGTGCCTCCTTTTAACTTCCTTTTAGGGTACTAGAGTTGGTATTTTGAGAAGACCAGTACCTCTATAAGGTTTATAGGGAAGTGGGGAAGTGAAATTGGCAGAGTTTGGCTGAGCTTCAAGGCTCAAAATGGTGTGAGGAGGAGAGGGAGGAGGTGCCCTTTTATAAGGGAGGAGAGGGGCACCATTGGAATTATACGAAATATTAATTTATAATAAATTCCAACCCCAATTAAAAACCTCCAACCATGACTCAAATACTAATATTATATGAGATAGAGTTTTAATCTCATCAACCAATAAAATTTATACAAGTTGGGAATTTATTTTAAACATTATAAACTAGATTTATCCTTATTTAATCTATTTAAATTTATTTGTGGTAATAAGATTCTAATTTTTAAATTGTTATAAATAATTACTTATGTGTTTTTAATTGTACATAATTGAATAATTTATGAACTTTTCGACCATATAAATTTCAATTTATAATTTTTAAATATTTTTGTGATTTTTAAACAATTTTATAATATGTTATTTTTATAAAATAACAATAGTTTCAATTTTAACATTATTAAATTATGTTAATTTAAATAAAATCCAAACATAGGATATATTCTAAAACAAATATTTAATAGATTCCTAACACGTCAAATTTTTTCTATAAAATTCTTGGAGAACATTAAATAGTTCATATAATATTTATTTTAATATTTTTAAAACCATTTATTTGGTATATCTCTTAATAAAATAATTAGTACATCATTTTTGTATAATTATTTAATATACTTATTTGTTGCATAAAAATTAAAAATAAAATCCTATGATGAAGATAAATATCATAGCTTTAATAATAATACTTTTACTCGAATTTATCATCTTAAAATCACAACATGTAAATTGTTATATTTATTAAATTATGAAGGTGACAACTTTGGAATCATTTATAATAAAATAATATAAGTGTCCTAATCGCCTTTATAAGGATCCAAATGGTCAAAATTTTGTCCAGTGGGTGATTAGGGTTTATATATACACTACCAATGAGTTTTTTTCAGATTTTTGGACCTTTTGATATGCATTACTATTTCAATAAAAACTATATTATTTATTTTCCACTAAATAAATAATTTATGCATCATTAATGTATAAGATAATAAGGTAATTAAATAACACTAAAAAATTACAAATAAATTACCATGATAAATAAAAACATTTTATATTTCAAATGAGTATTTATAACCGAATTTATATTCTGTATAACCTTATATTAAAAATACTTTAATTATTAAAGTTTGAGTGAGACATATTTCACTTTCCTTTAAATAAAATAAACTAAAGGTCATAATCAAATAAAAGTGGGTTCCAATAGATTAAATTTCTACCCAAGTATGATTTAGGGAAAAATATAATATTCCAATTATATTAAGACAAGTGTTATGGTAATTTTATAATATTATATTTACCCTTAATTACCCAATTTACCTATAACTATGGTAAATAAAATTTACCGTAGTTACTATTCATAGTGCCAAAAAATAAAAAGTATATTATCAACATAATTTAAACCTATTTATTACAAATATGAAATCCATTTTTCCAAATTCAAATCACATAAGTTGCAGAAATTAATTTAAATAAATCCTGCTGTTAAGAAAACTAGTTTTTAAAGTTAAAACATTGCCAAAGATTGAAATGATTTTACCTATGAATTCAATGTAAAATCAATGCTAATGACATAAATTATTTTAAATGGTAATAATATATTCTATTTATACTTTAAAACCATTAAATATTATAATTTAACCATATAAATTATTATGATGAAGAAAGTTGTTTTTAATTAAAATATAGTGTGTTTTTACTATTCATTAAAATATGAAAGTTGTCAGAATAATATGAAAATTTTATCCAAAGTAAATTTTTATATCCTGATCACAAAGAAGAATTTTATCTTGTAAAATTGAACTTATTAACATGTCAAAAACTAGATTTAAAGTGGGTGTACCATCAAAAGGCGGCAAAACTGCATTTCTTGAAAAATACTTATTTTACCCGAAATATTTATTTTGTTCACATAAAATGTTTTAGAAAATGTGTAAGACGAATAATAATGTTATAAAATTCAAAATTTAGTTAATACTATTAATAACGGCTAGTCCATAATAATATTATAACAATATATCATTGTTTAGTGAAACTCGGTATTGCGTACTACACACGCTATCGAGGAAGGTCGTGATTGCGTGTAATGCAAGCCAAGTCAGGGATGCGTGTAGTGAAAGACTCCTTTGTTGTTGCTTATAACATAATCCAAATATATTTCATTTATACATTGAATATATATATATATACATATATACACTCAATGTTTTGTAGAATAACTACTATCAAACGAACTTGAAATTGTGTGTTACACAATCCAAGAATAGTGTTGCGTATACTGCAAGCTAATACGGTGTTGCGTATAGCGCAAGATAATATTTTTGTAGCGTACAACAGAAGATATGAAATAAATTAAAAAGAATATATCTCATAAAATCCCATAGTGTTACAATTATAGAATCAGATAAATGAATTTCTTAAAAGAAATCTCTCCTAACTTCCCATGGTAACCTAAGTCTTGTTACGATGAGAGTGGGTTAGTCATTCATGCATAATATACCCATAAAATCTTGATAATCATGTCTCCCATCAACCAGTAAATCCCATACAACATATTGATATTCAAGAAGATACTAGAATTTTTATGATACCAATTTTTCATGAAATATCCAAAATATCCCACTAAATTGGTACATGAATCAATCCTTACATAGCCCGAACGGTGTTCTTGATCCCTAGAAACGGTAGACTTGCACCTGGGCATCAAAAAATGAAGAAGGAATGATTTCACCACAATAAAAACATTACAAGCCATGAAGAGGACAAAAAACAATAAATAGTCAGTATTACAACCACTCCTTAAGAGAATATTATAATAATCAAACAAATATAAGTCCCAAAGAAATGTTATATCAACCCGATCCATTACATAATCAATCAAAGACATCATCATAAGACATCTATATAATAATTTTATCACATACTATATCTATTACCAGTAACTCCCAAGGCCCTACTAATCAAGAACACCCACTGCCTCCAAGCAGTGTTTTCCTTTTCTTGGGAATGGCATAATAAAGACTAAAAAATCCTAAAGGGAAAACGTATGGTGTGTGTAAAACTAGCCCAGTAATATCTCACCAAGTATTCCATAAATAATACATATCAATTATACCAAATATGATTAACTTTGAATAAATCATGGTATGGTAATCATTTCACAACCAATAAAAACATGTCTTTAAATCATTTTAATGGATATTATAAAATAACTATAAAGTGTATTTCCATAAAAACAAGCATGACTAATCACTTATATCAGAACTTTCATCATTAATAATTTCTATCAAACACTGTCATGTATAAATCATTTAAAATCATAATACCATGGTTATGAGTATCGAGGTTAGTTTGGTTTAAGGACTCTCACACATATTAGTGAAATATAGCTCTAGGTGTGTATACATCCCTACATATAAATCCTAGGTTGATTAGGAGAACACCCTAAATAATTAAATCCTTACTCTCATCATAGTCTAGTTATCATTTCCATCATCAATACATTTTTAGGTATAGGTAATATATTCCTAGCATGTGTTGTTCCCCCAAACTACCCAAGCTCTCATGTGCTTCAAGGAAATCAAACATACAAGGGGACATATTTCATTTCAATCAATCTCAACTCATTTCAATCAATGATTTAAATCATCCCCAATTTCATGTTTCAAAATACTCCCTTTCATTTAAAAACCAACATCAAATGATTTTAATCAAAATTAATTCCTTTCAGAATATTTAATTTCATTTCAAAGCATAAATCATTTCAATCCATATTTTCTTAAAAGATTATCATCATAGTATTTCATTAAATCATTCATCCATTTCTAATCCACTTTCCAGAAATAATCACTTTATTATAAAATTCATGATACAAATTGGATAAACACAACCATATAATTTTGAAAACATCTATCTAGGATTTCAATTTATGCTTCTAAAATTGTTTATAAATCCATTTAAAATCAAGAAAGAAACATCACTTTCAATTGACAAGATTTGAACTATGACACCACCTAAATCAATATAGCTATCCTCAAACACCAAATATTGAATCCATAATGGAGATTCAAAAGGATAGAATAAATCATGGAATAACCCTATAATCATTAACATCGAAACAGTATTTGGAACCATTAATAAAATGAGGATCCATCATTCTTGAAGAATTAGAGAGAATAGGTAAGGATAATTAATAATCAAAATGATATTACAATTACTAGAATATATCTAATGATTCAAATGGAATTTAAATCCATGAATAAATAAGTCTAGAAGATTCAAACCCAACCAATGGGATCCACTAAAATTTTGAGAGTTTAATTAGGTTCAAGAGAGATGTGTTTGGAATTGAAATATATATTAATCGGAATAAATTATAATAATACACTGGGTTTTAATTCCCAGAATGACATCACCAGCTTGTCATTGTCTTCTATTGGTTAGCCTAGTGGGTTAGGAAGAATTATTGTAGATTTTTAAACCCCATAATTTAGCTAATGGAGTTATTGTAGGAACTCCCTTATTCCATTCATTCACTATATTGTAGTTGGCCCTCACCATCTGGGTTTTGGACTTCCTATAGGATTAAATTACTACCAAAGTACCATAATCTCTCCAATGGATCTCATTGGTTAGTCTATGGACTATATGTAGCTATTCTAGATGCCCTTACATTTCCACTTAATAACCAAACACCCAAAAAAATCATGATACATTTCAAAAACCTTCAAACAATAGTCAAAAATCACTCTAAACGCCTCAAAATCTTCAACCAATAAGAAAAAAACAAGAAGAAACAACCAAAACTAATTAGAAATAACCAAATATGAAAATGAAAATAAAGAAGTTACAAAAAAATAGGGATCATAACTAAAAGATTATTTTTCAATGTTATAACCTAAGTGCCTTCCTTTACATAAAAAAGTACCCAATCTGGAGCTCAAGTCTATGCTAGCTCATTTGAAAAACTCATTTTGGGTGAGTGACATCCATTACATATCATAATCTCATCAAATCAAGAAGGAATTTAAGATAAGAGTCTTATAAATGTTTTGAATAAATTTAAATATGTTATTGGTTGGACTATAAATATCATTAAGGGTTTAATTCCTTCATGTTGTAATCATAAAATTTCAATTAATCTTGACTATAATCCTAGAATAGATGGTAATAGAATCCTTTACCCAAAAATCAAAGAAGTGTTTAGTGAAAAAGTGATAATATTAATTCATGCTATAAAAATATATTTCATTTCAGATAGACCATGGGTTAGTCCTATTTAGGGGTTCTAAAAAAAGGGGAGTAACAACTGATTCAAATGAAAATAATGAACAAATCCAAACCAAGACAGTGAATAAATGGAGGTTTTGTATATATTATTCAAAACATAATGTATCTAATAGGAAAGAGTATTTTACAACACTATTTATAGACCAAACACTTTAGATTATTTCTTTAAATGTTTTCTTCTATTTTCTAAATTTCTATTTTGGTTACAAACAAAAAAATATAAGCCCTAGAGAATAGTAAAAGACAAATTTTCCTTGTTAATTTAGGGAATGTTTTAACTATCATATTATTCTTTCCTTGTGTTTTGCTTTATTTAATTTAAATAGATTTATGATAGCAGTTTTATTAAAAATAATTGAATGGAGAATTTAAGTATTTACAGATAATTTTCCATTTATTAGGAATAATTTTCAAAGATGACCTAAAAATATGATAAATATTTTGTGAAGAGATTAGGAAAAAACATTGTTTTAATCTGGTAAAATTTCTAGTTTATTATCATTTAAGGTATAGTTTTGGTTCACAATGTTTCTAAGAGAGATATTGTGGTTTATAATTCTAAAATTATATTTTTAAAAAATATATCACCACTTGAAAATGTTCACATAATCATAAATTTCATAAGATATTTAGGTTTTTATAGGAGATTTTTCGAGGAATTTTTTAATATAATTATATCCCTTTACTCACTAATTATTAAGGATACTCTTTTTTTTGTTTCATGAAAGGTATTTAGAGTCATTTTACCATGTTATGGAATATCTAACATCATAACTAATAATTTATAACTCATATTAGAAGTTTTCATTTTCAGTGATATGTGGTTCCAGTGATGTGGTAATATGTGTAGTTCTAGAGTAAATGAGAATAGTATTCATGTGATTTGTTAGGATGGTATGATTTTAGATGACACAAAAATGAATTAAAATATTACTGAATATGAGTCAGTTGTTGTCATGATTCCCCTTGAATATTTTAGGCAATATCATATAGTGTCTATGGTTATCATTATTAAATATCATTCAAATCCCAAGTATCCTCTTGCTAAGAAATATTCTAATCCAAGGATTATCAGTTGAAATATTTAGTTTTAAGAGTTTTAATTTGAAATCATGGTAAATAATGGTTTTAAAAATATGGCTACTGGCACTTTTTCCAGGCTACCCATCACCAAAGTGGAAAAACTAAGCGAGATAGAAACTACATTTCCTTATGAAGAACATTTTTATACCTCAGTGAAGAAAACTACTTCATCTATAGACATTCTTAGTTTTATTTCAATAGGAATAATTCTTTGTGATCTTTTATAGAAACAAATCAATAGATTCATTTCTAATTTAAATTACGACTTTTGGAATGATCCCTTTCTCTTTAGAAGATGTGCTAATTTGATTCTCAAATGATGTGTGGTTAAGGATACAATGGTTACCATTATTATGTTCTATGACACTTCATCATTGGGTTGACACCATGGGGGTGAGAGGATAACCTAGAAAGTATTTCAAGATAGTTTTTGTTGTCCTTCTCTATTAAATGATGTCATAATTCTACTTGTTGGTTGTAAAAAATGTCAAATCCTGGGAAATAGTGGTACGAAAAAGGATTAACTAAAAAAAGGGATTTTATAGGATGATATATTTTTTATGTGTCCTAGATTTTATGGTACTATTTATTTATTATTTGGGGGTGAGTATATTTTTCTTCTTATTGACTATGTATATAAGTTGGTTAAGGTTTTAGCACTTATGAATAACCATTCTATTAGTGTTCATAAATTCTTCATGAAGAATATATTTTCTATATTTAGAGTACCCTAGTCATTAATTAATGACAATGAAACTCATTTTAAGAATAATAAGTTCAAATATTTGATGTAGAAGTATGTTTGTTCTCATAGAATAGGATAAACCTATCACCCATAGTCCACTAGTCAAGATAAATCTCAAACATATAGCTTAAAAAATTTCTAGTATACAATGTTTAGTTATAGTAAGGATTATTCATTAATGTTGGATGATTATTTTTGGGCTTACAGACTATTTAGAATACTCAAATAGTAATGTCTCCTATTACACTTGTCATTAAAATAATAATTCATTTACCAATGGAGATTTAGTATAAGTCTTTTTGGGTAGTGAAGGCCCTTAATTATGATTTCAAACAAGTTATAAGGACATAGTAAATATAGTTGAGTGACATATAATAAATATAAAAGAGATTCTAATGAGAATACTCCAATATAAAAGGATAGAAAAAAGTCTCTTCACAATCATATCACTCAAAATATGGACATCAAAGTTCGTTAAAGGGTCTTTTTGATCAATTCTATGCTAAATATTTTCTAAGTTAACTCCAGACCAGGTGTTTTAGACCCTTCACCATTTTGAGAGTGCCAATAAATGGGGTTGTATAACCAATTAGAGTGGTTTATACACCATATTTGGTTAATGGGTAAATAATTAATCACCATTTTTAGGGGATTCTAATAGGATTTTCTACCATACCATTCCAAGAATGTTGAGCTACAACTAAGTCTAAATGAGGGATATTATAGTAAGCTGACCAAGGATGACCTAACATTTCACTTGATCTGACCTTCCATATTGCCTTAAGAATGATTTCCATTATGCCAGATCCTGTCGACTAGTAGTGGGGATCAGACACGTATAGTGGGACTAAAATACGCTTCATTTAGAGTAAAATAGTTCATGAATAATCAAATTATCCACAAGGATAAACATTAGAGTAAGCATAATAAATAAACTGAAAAAATTTCATATTGTAATAAATTAAATTTGTCATACCTTCATACTAACTCAAAGCTGGTGAAACAAAAAAATAGTTAGTCTCCCATTGGGATAACCATGTTAGGAAATAAAAAAATTTAAAACAAATACTTCATGATCTATTTCTAAATTTTAGTTGAACCACATAATCAATCTCTATGACTCTTGAGCTTCATCAGCCCAATCTTAAGTCTCCACACAATTAGTCCCTCTAAATAAAAAAAAATTGGGTTGTTGATCGATCTACTATGAAATATGTGCACTATCTAAAATTAGGCATAATGTTTTATTGAAATATTATTATTAAATAATTTTTATTTAATATGAAGGATCATATATTTTTTTTAAGATAAACATACTTTTTATAAGGTTATGAAAAATGTTATTTTAAAAAACCCAACATTTCTAAAAAAAATTGATTATTATTTGAAAAGTGAAAATTTTTATATTTAGAAAATTATTTAGAAAATATGAATATATTATTTTGAATTATAATGTTGAAATTATCCAATGGTGTATTTTTTATAATATTCAAATATATTTGAATTTTTGGGTGAAAGTTTAACACGATACAAATATATGTTGTGTATTAGGACTTCATGATGACCCAAAAATGTTGTAAAAATATTATAAAGGGTATCCAAAAACAAATTTATGTTTCCATTTAAAATAATTTAATATTAATTTTAATTTATTAATTTTATTAATCTCTTAGGAATCCTCCAAAACATATAATATATTTTCAGGTTTTAAAATCATTTCTTTATAAACATGATCCACTTCCATGTCAGAAAGGGTATTATTTTAATAATTTATGGCCTTGGATTAATAAAATAATAAAAAGAAACCCATATTTTTAGAAAAAATGGGAAATGGTATGGTTTTTGGTTTTCGTTATTTTATTATATAGAGTCCAAAACATGATTTTGAGAAATGATAAAGAAGTATATACTCATTTACTATAAAAACACACCCAATATACCAGTTATATTCACTAAAAACCCATTGAAAAAGTCCTTACTCTTATCTACCCTCTCTAGAGTATTCCCAAGGTTCCCACCACTGATTAAGAAGCTTCTACCTAGCATTTGGAATCACCCTCTCAAGGTAAGTGATCATCTCCTACTCCTCTTTATTCACGTATCTTCACTATATTATGTATTTTATCTAAATTTACTAATGATGGGATATGATCTTACATATACCCCTTAATATAAATTGTATTTCTATATATTATATAACAATTTCACTCTCATTAATCCATTCCATGAACATTTATAGACCCCTGTTAGGCGTTTGGAATTTCACATTGATTTTTCATGCCAAACAATTATATAGTAAATACTCGTACACATTTCTTATCAAGGGTGTTCAAATTCCTGAATATAAAATTATTTTATTAGAGACCTACATGTAATTATTTCAAAATCCTTTATCATGGAATAAAATTTAATGATAAATGATTCCATGTTTTGTGATCTACGTGGCACACATTAACATGAGAATGAAATAAAAGTGATAGGTACGCCCAGAATCATACAGTGCTCCAATGCATTGGGTAATGTTTTATTATCATGATAATAATTTAAGAGATTAGTGAGTGAACCGAATCCATCATGAAACTTTTTCCATCATGATTTCTTTTCATTTAGCCTTGACCTATGTTTATGATGCAGTTTTTTAAGTTGTTACCACATTTCTCCTGTTGCCATTATGTTATCATTCTATATCATGTCTTATTGTTCTTGTTTATGATTATGACCCATTTTATGCCCCATTTATATTCTTATTGTCGAAAATTTATTAATTTCTTCATTTTATCCCATGTTTATTCGCTTACTGGCTTTAAATATTTCCCCTTTCTTATGTATATCTACAAGTTATATCATCGAGTTTTTAGTTTGTTTGAATAATATGTGCATGTAATGAACGTTTTAAATAAAGATGATGTATTTCATATTTTAAGTTGTTATGTAATGTGACCAATTTCAAAATATACTAGACTTAATAATATTTTGGATTGTATTATGTGTAATCTTATTTAATAAATCATGAATCAATGTGTAATAAAGATAATGGTTGTCATGGTGGTATCAAAGGAAAAGTTTAGTTATTTTGGGGATTAGGATTAGAGAACTCTATAGAAAGCCTTAGGGATAAAAATAAGTTAATAAAACATCCCTAAATTTTATTAAAGTATATAATAAGTTTTTTATAAAGAAAATGGATCCATTTTTGGATTTTACTAGTGGGTGTGGCTCTGGCATAGATGTACATATGGGTAAAACCCGAAAACACTGTGTTGAGATAGACTTGACTGGGAATTGGTGAATAATAAAGAGACTTGTTCCACACCTATTTTGACCATGACAAGTGATATTATTTGGTAAATTCACAAGATCATTACACATAATTATTAAGCGAACAAAAATCTCATAAGAGTATATGTTAGGAAATAGATCATAGATATCATAAATTGGAGCCTAGAAATTCATAAGTTAATAGATAAATGTCATTTATAAGTTATACCATTAATTTAATTGGATTCCCATTTATGTGTTTAATATTTAAAAAATAATAATCCTTAATTTCCCCTTTATTCTATTCAATGGTCGGAAATAGGAGGAATCTGGTAGACAACCAATGTGAAGGGAAATGTGATGACTGCCTAAACGAGATGACAAAACAAATGGGAGTACAGATTGAAAACTTTTTGATGATACAATCAAACAAAAATCAGGGTTTGAATAGAATTCAATATTAGGATGAGGTATCAAATCCCCATTATAAGGAACAAGCTTCAATTGATACCTTTATGCGACAAAGGCCTCTGACTTTCTATATATCATCTGATGCCTTAATCACAAAACAATGGATCAACTCCATTGAGAATATCTTCTCCATCCTCCAATGTTCTGAGAAAGAGAAGGTTATACTGTCTATTTATCATATGAAGGGAGAAGTTTATTATTGGTAGGAATTGATCAAGAATAACAAGACTAAGAAATAGATCGAATTGATTGGGTAGATGAATTTATATATTTGTTTTTGATAAATATTTTCCTTGCACTCCCTGATGTAAAATGGAAAGGGATTTACTTTCCCTAATGAAAAAATGTGAAGAATCTATTGAGGCATACTTAGAAAACTTCAAAAGACTTTCATGATATACCTATGACTTTTTCATTACCCCTGAATGAAAATTTGACCACTTCTTTTGTGGGATAAACCCTATCATAATAAAATACCTGAAAATTTGAGAATTTGAAAGCTATAAGGAAATTGTCTGATGTTCTCTCAAAGTTGGAATTGAGATTATAAAATTTAAATGGTATCATTGGGATAGGAATAAAAAAAGTGTACTTTAATTCTAGTGGTTTGATGGAGAAATATAACAATGCTAATAAATTTTAACATCACATTTCTCAAAGGTGAATAAACAATTGCCCTATAAATTTCATAAAAAGGGATGAGGAAATTCTTTAGATGTTGGAAGGAATGACACCTAGCTAGCGATTTCCAATAAGAGAATCCCCTAATACTATGGAGGGAATAAATGATCTAGTAAACCATCAATGCACTATTCATTATTTCAACAGTAAGGAACCAGGGCACTTAAAATCCAATGTAATAAGCTATGGGTTTTTGAAGACAACCAACAACCTTTAAGTCAGCAAGTGAGATCTTATTCCATCACAACCATTAAGTTGGATCCTGACAACAAATTGGTTATAGGTACTCTAGTTATTCATTAAATTATAGAAAACATACTGTTTTATTATGGTTCTATAAATCCCATCATATCATGTAAGTAGAATTATTCAAATAACACCACAAATCATAAAAGTAGAGTTGTTGGTGAAAATAGAAAAAGGAGAAATTATTTCATCTCGTATATATAAATCCTCACCTATCAAAATTTGTTGGCTGAACTTCCCAAAAAACCATATGATAATAACTTTAGTTCAATTTGATGTAATTTTGTGTATGGATTTGACTTCCCTATATATATATATAACATGAATTTCCATGAGAAGGAAATCACTCTCTGTGTTGTAAATAAACCCCTAATTTTCTACAAGTAAAAGGAGGAGGAAGAATCTTCTATATTACTAACATCCCAAGAATGGATATTATTTCCCTATAATCAAGTATATTTAAATCAAATTATTAATTCTAAATAAAATATCATCATTGAATATAGTCTCCTTATGAGGGAATATGTTGATGCTTTTCCTGAAGAATTATCTTATCTTCCTCCTAGCCGAGAGGTTGAATTTTCAATCGAACTTATACTGGGGGAATTACCATTATCCAGTATTCCATATTGAATGGATGTTGTGAAATTTGAGAAGATGAAGAAACAAATATAAGTGAATCTAGATAAATAGTTCATACACCCAAGTGTTTCACCTTGGGGTGTACCAGTCCTCTTCATCAAGAAGAAGCATGAGTCAAAACACCTTTGTATTGATTATCGCAAGGTTAACAAGATCAATATAAAGAAAATGTATCCCCTATCATGGATTGTTGTCTAGTTCTATTAGCTACATGGAGAAAAATAATTCTCCAAGGAGGATATTTGGTCAGGATATTATTAGGTATTGGTGAAGAAGGAGGATATCCCAAAAATTAGTTTTCAAACAATAAATGGGAACTATGAGTTCATAGTAATTCCATTCAGACAAGCTAGTTCTCCAAAAATATTTTTGTACGGGATGTATAGAGTCTTTAAGGATTACCTTGATAAATTTTTGGTAGTCTTAATAGATGATATTCTAATATAATCCAAAATAAAGGAGGATCATGAGGATCATTTAATCGCTATGCTAAAGACCTTATGAAAGGATAAGCATTATGAAAATTAAAAAAATGTGAGTTCTCATCAAAAGTAAGTCTCATTCTTGGGGTATATTATCACAAGAAATGGAATATATTTGAACCCTTCAAATACCAAAGTAATTGAAAGATTGTTGAGGCTAGTATCTATGAAAGAAATCTGTAATGTACTCGGATTAGTTAGGTACTATCATCGATTTTTGAGAAATTTATCACAATTTTCAAACCTTATAAATAAATAAAACTCATAATAGAGTCAAGTTTTATTTGATTCAAGAATGTAAGGAGAGATTTAAGGAGGTTAAAAACTGCTTATCACTATACATGTACTTACACTACCCATAAGTGGAGAACATTTCATAGTGTACAATGATGCTTCGAAGAAGGGATTGGGTTGTGTATTAATAAAAAATAAAAAATTGATATCCAATTCTTCCAGTAAATTGAATGTTCATGAATTGAACTACCTGATGAAATATTTTGAGTTATACGTGGTGATCATTGCATTGAAAATATGGAGTTATTATCTTTTTAGGGAGAAGTGTAAAATATATCGAAAATTTCTCAAGTATATATTTACATAGTAATAGTTGAATATGTGCCAAAAAAGATTTTTAGAGCTAATAAAGTTCTATGAATTCTAAATACACTACCATCCTGTAATGGTGAATAAAGTGGAAAATGATCTGAGTAGAAAATATCCAAAAAATTTATCATTGATGAGAATTAAAAAAGATATGATCTTCTTAGACATAAAAAGGATGAACATGGGAATCATAAAGTAAGAAAAAATTATCAATAATTTCACAAATGATTTCTCAACCATCCCTTATAGAGAAGATAAAGGATTATAAAGAAAATGATGTGGTAATTAAGAAGAAATTAGAAGGTATAAGAAAAGGGAAACCCTCATATATTAATGTTAATGAATAAAGAATTGTGATATTTATGTCATGAATATGTGTGTCGTCAAATCCTATGTTAAGGATAGAGTTATTGGATAATGAACATAGGTTGATCTTCTTTATCCATCTAGGAAGAAAAAAGATGTATCAAGATCTCTAAGAGAACTATTAGTGGGAAAATTTGAAGAATTAGATTAAAAATATACATCAACGTGTCTTGTATGTTAGCAAGTGAAGCAGGAATGGAAAAAATCTAATGGGGTGATGCAACGATTAACCTTACAGAGATGAAAATGGGACAATATCACCATAGAATTTATCTCTACTTTTCAAAAAGAATAAAAAGGAAATAATGATATATAAGTTTTGGTGGATTGTCTTACAAAGATATATCACTTCATTAAAATTCGAGTGGACTTCTCACTCGATAAACTTATAATGATATACATTAGAGAACGGGTGAGGAGGCATGGAACACCACTATCAATTGTATTTGATCGAGATCTAATATTTTCCTCCATGTTCTAGAAGAGTTTCCAACATCATCTAAATACTAAGTTGAACTTCAACATGACTTATCACCCTCAAACTGAAGGTCAATCTGAGAAAACTATCCAGACAGTTGAGGAAATATTGAGATCATGCTCAATTAACTTCGAAGGAGGATGATACCAAAATCTTCCTCTAGTCGAGTTCTTATACAATAATAGTTTCAACTTAAGCATCCAAATGTCTACCTATAAATCCCCTTATGAGAAGATGTGCAGAACACGTTCATTTTGGGATGAAATTGGGGAATGAAAACTTTTAGGTCCTAAAACGGTCAAGGAAAAAGTGGAAAAGGTTAAGTCTATTAAGCAGCACATCAAGGACTCTTAGAGTTGATAGAAGAGTTGTGTTAAAAATCATCGATGAGACCTAGATTCTGATGTTGTAGACAAAATATTCCTCTGCATATTTCTATGGATTAAAGTCATGAGATTTTAGAAGAATGAAAATTTTATTCCAAGATACATTGGTCCCTTTTGGATCTTTGATCGCATTGCAGTAGTGGCCTATTGAGTAGAACTCCCGCTTAACCTATCCAAATTAGATGATGTATTCCATGTATCCCTCTTGAGTAAGTAAATACTATCCCCCTTACATGTACTCAATCCAAAGGTGCTACTTTTGGAGAATTATCTTTCATATGAGGATTAGTCGGTGAAGATATTAGATCATAGAGACAAACTTATATGAAATAAGACAATTCACCTTCTCAAAGTCTTGTGGAGAAAGCACAAGTTTGAATAAGAAATGTGGGAACCGGATGAGCTGATGAAATAAAAATACCCTCACTTGTTTTAGTGTGTTAAATGAAAATTTTTAGGGTGAAATTTATAAAGGGGGGATGATTACGATGACCCAAACTTTTATAAATAAAATTCCCCTTATGATTTATTAAATGTATTACTATGTATTATGCTTATTGGAAACACATGCACTTATTTAGTTTTATTATATCCTATAATATTTAAAATACTATTAATAATATTTAACATAGATATTATTGTCAATTAAAAATGATCTTATGATTAGTATAAATATAATGTTTTGATAAATCCAATTTACATAGAAAACAGATGTAAAGACCTCAACTAGTAAGATTGTACCGAATGAATCTCATTTATCAGTGCATCATAGAGAGATAGAATCACTATTATTTTAACATGACCAAACCCAAGATGGTATCTGAAAACTAAATCATGAGAGAAACATTTTACAAAAGAATTTCAATCTCCTCGAGATCAGGGCCCAAACTATTTACGTCGAACCAACCCATGAAAATCTAACCATCGCACACCTTATTATTAGGATTTTTACTAGTGTATTAAAGTTATATTTATCCAGAACATAATAAAATGAAAATTTATATTGTGTTTTCAATATAACAATTCTTATATTTACTTCTTATCATTGCTTTATATTCAATTTTGATTTTAGAACAATAAAACCCAAATTGTTTATTGGGTGACATTCAATTTCAATTAAGGAATTTATTTTGATGAATTAATTTATTTTTGAAATAAATAATATTTTATTGAATTATTATTATTAAATAATTTTTATTAAATATAAATTATCATCTAATTTTTATGAATATGAATGTAATTTTTATAAGGGTTCAAAGACTGTTATTGCCCAAAAACACATCATTTCTCAAAAAATGTTGATTCCTATATTAAAAGTTAAAATTCACATACTTAGAAAATTATTTAGATAAAATTAATATTATATTTTTAATTATAACATCGAAATTATCCAACAAGAAATGTTGCATAATTTTTTGATATATTAGAATTTTTTGGTACAATTTAATACAGTATAAATATATGATGTTTATTATGACATCATGATAACCCAAAAATAATATAATAAATACTATAAAGGGTATATATAAAAAAAATATTTCCATTTTAAATAATTTAATATTATTTTTGTTATTAATTTTTTAAATACTTTATGAATACCCTAAAACCTATAATATATTTTAAGGTTTTAAAATTATTTCTTTATAAAGTTGACTCACTTACACATTTTAAAGGGTATTATTTTAATAAGTTAGGACCTTATCCTAATAAAATAATTAAAACCACCCATCTTTGGTAGAAACCATGGGAAAACCCATGATATTTTTTCAGGTTTTGGTTATTTTTTTACATAGAGTCCAAAACCAATGTTTAAGAAATGATAAATAATTCCCCACTCATTTCCTTTATAAATCCACCCAATATTCTATTTATATTTGATAAAAAACCTTGGATAACATACTTAATATTACTAATCTTCTCTAAATCCTTCCCAAGATGCCTGAAATCTCTTAAGAAGCTCCTCCCAAGCATTTGGAACAACCCTCTCAGTGTAAGGGATCCTCTCATTCTTTTATTTATTCAAGTATCTTAATTATATTATGTATTTTATATCCAATTCATAATGATGGGATATATTCTTAAATATCCCCCTTATTTTAAATTTTATGTATAAATGATTAGATACCCATTTAACTCTCATTAATTCCTTCCATGAACGTTTATACTCCCTCGTTATGCTACTGAAATTTCATTATGATTTTCCATGACAAACAACTGTGTAGTGAATACCCATACCCATTTCCTATCAAAGGTGTTCACCTTTATAAAATTATAATTTTTGATTGGGGAATTATATTTATCTATTCCATACTCCTTTATCATTGAATAAAATTTTATGATAAATTATTTCATGGTTTATTATCTATGTGTCACACTTAAGCATGATAATGAAATTAAAGTGACGAGTGCACCAAAAATTATTTAGTGCTCCAATGAATTGGGTAATGTTATAGTCTCATGAGACATCATGAAAGGGATAAGGGAGTGAACCAAATCCGTCATGGACCATTTTCTATCATGATCTATTGGTAGTTATCCTTGATCAATGTTTATGATGCAGTGTTTTAATTTGTTTCAACATTTCACATATTTCCTTTATGTTATCAAGCTATATCATGTCTTATTGTTCATGTTTATGATTCTCATCCCCTTTATGCCCACATTGATATTCCTATTATATAACATGTATAACTTTATTCATGTTATGCCATATTTATTATTTTATTTAGTATTATATCTCACCCCTTTTTAATGTATATCCCTAGGTTATCCCATGCAGTTTTAGGTACATTGGAATAATTTGAGAATGCCTAGGAAGATTTCAATAAAGATGATTAATTACCTATTTTACGTTATTATCTAATATAACTAATTATCAAAGGAACTAGACTTATCAATATTTTTAGTTGTATTATGTGCAATCTTATGTAATAAATCAGGAATTAATGTGTAATAGAGTGTAGAGTGGTCCTATATCATGTTATCAATGGTTCCCCAGACAACCTCAAGAGTATGAAACCCACCAAGGGGCTCCTCATCATAAGAGAACCCTTGGGGGAACCCCATATAAAGAAAACATCAGTAAGTATCTATGGAAAAAACCAATCCTCAGGTATTATCTATAGCATAAGGGAATCCAAAAAATACTCTTATACTTATCTCAACATGACAAAGGAAATAGGTTGTAAGAGGCATCCAACGGTGTAAATCTAGCTAGAAGGCTCTAATAGCTCTTAAACACAAATATAGGATATAATCCTCAATATCTCTAACCTCAATAAATCGATCCTAATTTCTAGTAATCATCCAACATCTCCTCCAGGATACTATTCAATCCCACATTTTTGGATATTTTATAAATAATCATGAAAAAACATACCTATCATCCACAATCAAAGGAAACTAACAAGATCAGAACCCTCACTTCAGTATCTCTTCACACAACTAAACACGCTAGAGAATTTTGAATCCAATCCTCAAAGAAATCCTCTGAAAAATGTTTACTAAAACCAATAAGGAATCTAGATGACCTCCAAACACTAAAATGATAAAACCATCGAAATCTAAATGGAAAAATGATTAGAATGAACTACTAACAAATCAAATTCTTACTCTATATAAACGAATAGGAAGAAAACCCCATGGAATGAAATTTACATAGTGTTCACTTTATATTCATGGAATGTAGCCTAAAATTTCCTCCCTGGTTCTATTCTAGAATCCATTATTCTTCCCAAAAACACAATAGGTGTACCCACCAAGGAATCCCCAACATCCCATACAATGCTTTAAAATTAAAAAACAAAAACTATATGGGGATCTATGTCCAAAACATAAAAAACATCCAATTTTCAGGTATAAAATGTCCTAGATTCACATTGAAAAACTCACTTATAGTACTCGCACTCTGATCTGGGCCTAGGATGAACCCTTGATGAAACATCCTTCCTATCGCGCTCCTCTCATTTATCTCAGTTTCACAATGCCTTCTTGGGGGAATCTGAATACATGAAAATAAAAAGACAAAGGAAATAAAAGAAAAATAAGGGGAAAGGGTAATAGAGAAAAGGAAAATGAAAAGAAAATGGGGCTCTGGCTCAGCCACAATTCTCACAATAGTTTTATGCATTTTCTTGAAAATACACCATGTTTTAAACTCAACTGCAGAGATCGAATCTCAATCCAATACTCTAATAAAAAGATATCATAAAATAAAAATTATTGAATAGATTAATATGTAATTAATTAAATATTAAATGTTCTAGTAAAATTTGAATGTCTTGGATTCCCACTAAACTTCTTCCCTATGGTAAACGCCCTATCCTAGGACTAAAAGAATGGTTGAAAAAATTATCTAAGATCATATGATATGAAAAATTATCATTTCATTCATGAGTCACATTGGGGAAAAAAGTTCAAATTTTCCAAAAAAATTATTAAACCAAAAATGGTGCAGATCATCACAAATTCCCCAACATAAATTTTTATCACCCTAGAGAAGCCTCGATGTCCATCCAGTTGCCAATATCTCACACCATTAACTATGTTATCTAGACCATCCAACAACTACTCCTATAATATCCACAACTCTCTCCCAATATGAGTAACAGTAATCGATGAACAATCAGATGATCTCCACCATAGGATCATCATGATCACTAATCCACTCCCCAAATTGAAAACCATGTGGCCAACACTAATTTTTTACCAAACATAATGGATATATATGACCAAACTTATTACACCCGATCACTAGTATTAAAATACAAACAACTAATTATCATTCCTGGATCACTAGGAACAACAACCTCCATAATAACAAAACACATAAAATGGGTTTCAAGATAGACAATGGATTAGGGTACACCCCCTATCATAAGGATTCCCTAAAAAAACTCTTAAACTTGAAATAGGTATCAAACTCACATGGAAAGAGTCATAGAGAAATTAGGATAGCGTGCCTAAAACCACTGACCATGCTCCTCACAAAGGTCTATTCCAAAAAGCTGGAGCACACACGTCACTCATATTAAAAATTGAGGAATCTCCTTAATTACAAGATCAACAAAATGACCACCCTTCACTTGGGTGTTGATATTAAGCCACAATAATTGAACTATACTCTCACCATGTGACCTAAAGTGTAATCAAAATGAATAGGGTTAGATGTCCAACCAAACCTACCCTCTCAAGATAACCATGATTTTTGGAACCCTCTCAACACTCCACTTATTAAATACTAGGAATCCTCTATTATAACCACATAAATGAGATAGTAGACCTCAAAAACCCCACCATGTAAAGACAACCACACCCACCCAATTTATTGTGATAGAAGGTACATAGTATCTAACTCAACACCTAAATTACAACATGTGGAAATAAAATAACCCTCCCAATTAATTGAACCTGGGACTTGAAACAACACCTTATGGAAATTAAATCATGATCTAAACATCTCTCAACAATCCTTACCCTCATCAAGACAAAAAAATGTCACTCATATCCCACGTGGACAACAAGGATCTCTATGAATTCCTCTATAAATGGATTATATCTCCATAACCGTTTAACATATCACCAAAAGATTAAAATAGAATGTTATCATATATATGTGTGTGTGTGTGTGTGCATTTGTGTGGTTTAGTTGAGTAAAATTCCACAAAGAATCTATATGTGACACACCATATATGTTATTTCAGACACTTTAATCAATTAAACCTCCATTATTAGTGAAATCACACACCAACGTGAATTTTCCATGTGAGTCCAATATGCCTATAATCAAACATGAACACTGGCCTCTTTACCATGATCTAAGAGAAAGAAACTAGAATGAATCATAAATCCAAAAACCTAAGTGCATCACACTCGGTGAAATTATAAAATCATAAAATAGAAACTAGAAGCAACAATATCATACCCTAGAAACTTGTAATTCCAATAAAAAAGGTTTTAATTACACACCATTCTAATATCTATCGCAAATTTCAACACATTCCAACAATACACATATCTACTCACTCCATAAATTATAAAATGAGATATCTCAGAAACCATTTTATAGTGAACTACCTCTGATTAGCCTAACATGTCACTCGATCTAATCCACCACATGGACTCAAGAACACATCCCAATATTCTAGAGGATGTATACTAGCGATGAGAGTCTAACAAATATAGTGGGGGAGACTATACCCTCTTGTAAGAGTAAAAAAAATGAAAAAATAAGCAAAACATTCACTAGGATGAACCTCAAAATATGAAAAATATATAAACTAAAAAAAAGTATGTTATAATAAATTAAATGTGGCATACACTCACACAGACTCAAAGTGAATTAAAAAAAATAGTTGGCCACCCAATAGGAGGACTACATATAGAAAATAAAAAAAATCTAAAAATAAATACATAATTCTCTACTACCAACTCCGAGTCGATCCACATACTCAATATCTATATCTCTCAAGTTCCATCAGCCCAATCCTGAGACTCTATAGGATCGGAATTGGTCGATCAATAACCATTATGCCCCTACCCAATATATAGTGCAACCAATACTACATCTAAGAAGATATAAGTACGATACACACACAAAGGTGAACATATTGTGGGTGACAAATAAATATCAGTAGGCCACCCTAAAGGGTGAACCTATAATCTATTATCATGTACAATTGATTGCACACGTGATATGACCATCCTAGAAAAAAACTAATAAAATATGGCATAAAAATAATGGGGCTAAAGAAAAAAAAACAACCAACTATAGGTTCAATCCTAATACCCATGGTAAATATCCCCCTACTTTGGCCCACACCAAAGTATTTATATCTGGTGTCTTGCCCCACCACCCCAACATCAGAAGTGTTTCCCATATATGCACTGCAGCTCCAAGATTTCAAAATAGAAAGGCATAAAAATAGGACCCTAAGGAGTAACCATATGTTTCTGCATGGAAAAACATAATTACTTGGATCTAGGACCATAATGGCATGATCCAAACCTGAATTAAAAATCTACATCAGACCCTGGAAAACCTTTCATGTCCCAAAAGTCTGGTATGACAAATTGAGCTCCAAATGAGGTGTCAATAGTGTGCACCAACCCAAGGGTACCTCTATCCATGGGAAGAATATATAAATTTTCCCATGGGTCCCATCTATTTTCCCAAGAGAGATTAATATCCATTACAGATAACCTATATCCAATGTGTAACTCTCAACAAGAGACTTTGACTCATCCAGATCATCAATTAGATCCCTAAACCCATCCAGAAATATCCATAAAAGAGAGGAGAGAACTAAATAAAATATTAGGGTCAATGAATGATACAATATATCCCAACCATATTCTCATCATATCAATCCTGATCAAAAACTGGCTCAATATCAAATTCAAAGGCAGCCAGAACATGAATCAATCAAATTCTTGAACCTGTTATCCCAAAATATAAACTAGAAACATAAATAAACTATTGTATAAAGGATATATAGTATGTGGTCCGATATAACTCTCAAAAATCACTACTAAAAAAATGTTAAATTGAAGCGATGCCCTTTTATCAACTCTAAAAAAAGCACTGATAAAGGGGCCCCTATATCAGTGCTTTTTTTATTAGTGCTGATAAACGGGGGATTTATCAGCACTTTTTCCTACCGGTGATAAATTTTATGTTTCAAAAAAACCCATGAAAATTATATTATTGTTATATAATTATATTTATGTTGATATAAATATAATATATATTTTTGAAATATGTTTAGATACGTATAAATAGACTATTACATTTAATATATAAAAAATTTAGTGAAAATGGCTTTGAAATATTTAAAAAAATATTATTAATTAATAATTTTCTAATTATTATTGATTAAAACTTATTTAATAACAATTTAAAGACACAAATAATCAAAAATATTAATAAAAGATCTAAAATAAGTTGAAAATGTAACTCAAACTTTAAACGGCCATAACTTTTGATCTGGGAGTCCGTTTGAGCTCTACAGCATATAAAATCAAAGCCTACGACGAGATATATGTGCTAATGATTGAACCAAAGCTTCTGTCGCATTTTTCGAGGCCAAAAAAGGCCCAGAATTCCTCCAAAACTGAGTTTTTATTTTGGATTCCCCGATTTATTGACATTCAAACAAATATAAATTTTGATCCGGAAGTCTGTTAGGCCTGTACCACATATTATATCAAATACTGTTTCATTTTCTTCGGTTTGACTAGTTGTGGAGTTGAAACGGGCTTCTGGATTATAATTTATGATTGTTCTAACATTCTAGGGCTTTTTAAATACACATATATATGTATTTAATCGTAAATATTTGTGTGTGTGTGTGTGTCTGTGTGTGTGTGTGAGTTGTATATATGTATTTATTTATTTATTTATTTAATTATAAACACACATAAAAATACATGTTTCATAAATGTATTTAAAACTAATCTTATAAGTAAATATTAATATAAAAATAAATATACGGATAAAAAATTATAACTAAAAATAGATATATAAATATATATATATATATATTAGTATACGAATGAATATATATATTCTAATATATGAATAAATATTTTTGTATTAATATGAATCTATATCAATATACGAATAAATATAACTATATATAAATAAATATATATATATATATCATTAAATAGAGACAAAAAAATGAAATAGCATAGTGTTCAAGGTGCAGCCGCGAAAGGGGGAGGTTTCGGGTTCGAGTTCAGGTGGACGCAGAGGGGTGCGCACGTGTAAGGATGCATGTGAAGGGCGGCGTCTGGGAGACTGCCTAACACTGATAAAGGGGGGGTCAAGTGCTGGTAAAAGCTCTCCCTGCATTATATAATTATTTTTATATGACTTTTATCCCCACTAAAAAAGTACTGATAAAGGGGACTTTTATCAGTGCTTTTTTTAGTGCTGATAAAAGGGGCCTTTATCTGCGCTTTTCAGAGCACTGATAAAAGGGACCCCTATATCAGTGTTGATCCTTACAGTTCTTTTTTAGCACTGTTAAAGCCCGTTTTGAGTGCTGATATAGGCCGTTTTTGTAGTAGTGAATGTCATCCAAAAATCTAAAGTAGTATTGAAGATCAACTTTTGAATAACAAAACTCAGGGATCCAAGGGTCCCTGAGGTCATAGTATAAAGTGAATCTCAACTGGGGACTCCCCTACTACATCAGTAATCTACATCGATGCTCGTTAAACAATCCTAAAACAACTAAAGTCTACATCAAGGGAATGATACCCTATTATTGGTACCTCAATATAATTCAAAAAATCAGGCTAATCCTAGCATGAGAAACATATTGAAGTGTCCCTTGGCATCCTCCAATAGATCATTGATCAACAATGCGCCCAAAAGGGCATCCAACAGTCTAAGAACACCCATAAAATAATTCTCAATGGTCATGATTCTTACCTCAAGAGAATTAAACCCACCAAGGTACTCCTCAGCATTTGAGAAGTAATATAGAAAATTCGATCATAATAAAACCTCATTCAGCCTTCCTTGAAAATTTCCCATCCTTAGGTGTTATCTCACCCTTATGGACATCCAATTGCATCCCTCATATCCATATAAACATCATAAAGTCACCCATGAAAAACTAAAATCCCAGGGTATCATCCCTACCTAATGGATCTAATAGCTGTATTCCTCAAAAGAAGGATTTAAAAACTAAATTATCTAACCTTGGAAAACTAATCCCAATATTCATGGATCATCCAAGATCACCTAAGTGACACTACTCAACACACCATTTGAGATCTATTTGAATTAAATTCACAAAACTGATATGTAATCCACCATACAAGACAACTAATAAACTCATATGCCTCAATTAGGTCTTTCATTGAAAAATCCAACCCACCAGAGGATTCTGAATCTACACATCAATTAAATCCTCTTATAAATTCTCGCCCAAGAAAAAACACTATCTAAACTACCTATAAATTATAAAATGAAACCACCATCATTATCTGTATAGAAAAAAATTAGATAGACAACCCATAAGTCTAATTCTGAATATAGTGTGAAGAACAAACAAAAGACACCAAGGATAGAAAAGGACATGGTGTTTACTTTGGGTACATGGTGTGTACCCCCAATGCATCTTCGTAGCCATGTTCCTCAGACCACTCGATGTGTACTTATCCTAAGTAAATGGAATTTCCATCTCATACATGGTGTATATCCCTTATGGATTTTCTATCTGTGTACCTAGCCATGTACCCCCCATAAGGGCTCTAGCCAACCACAGCACATGACCACAGGTCGTTCACCATATATGGGATCTTTTTTTGTTACCTACATGACTGTGTGCCCCAATACAGGGGGTCTGGATATACCCCTGGCCTGGACCAAGGTCATATCTATATAGCATGCCTTGAAAACACACATTCTGTATCCCTAAATTTTTTTCCTTCTCCTAAAATGAAGAGCACCTCATATGTGTTCAAACCTACATGTCCTTTGATCGGGATTTCCTTAACAGAAAATCCCTAGAATCACCTATAACCCATGATTGTATCAAAAAAACCCATTGATTTACCCCCATGGGGGCCCCCAAAACCCATATGAGGATTTAAAATTAAAAAAAAATCTGTATGGGGATATGTAGAAAAAACAAAAAACATTCCTACCTTCAGGTGTAAAACTCCATATATTTACACCGGAACCGCCACCCACAACCACTTTACTTTGATTCAAGCCTCAAAAGAACACTCGGTGGAACCTCTTCCGTATCCCCCACCTATTCTCACTCTCATCCACATGACACCATCAGGGGGAACCCATGTGTGTGACAATAAAAGGATGAAGTAAATAAATGAAAAATAAGTAAAAAAGAAAAAGAGGGAAATAAAAAAATAGAAAATGGAATCAGGGCCCTACCTCGATAAACATGGTGGGTTTATGTCTTACCTTAAAAACCCATTATAGACACAACCATATAGCTATAATTTTAATCCTAAATTATGATCAAAATATATCACAAAAAACATGCATGTATAAATTAATTTTTAATTAATTAAATATTAAATATTTTAAGAAACTTTAAACGTCTCATATTTCTACTAAACACATATCCTATGGTAAAACCCATATTCTAGGACCGACAGAGTGATTATAAAAATTATCCATGATCATGTCATAGGAGAAATTATCCTATTTTCCTAGAAACTCTTCCTATAACAGAAAAATTAAAATTTATATTGATTTTCTATAACCTATGACAACATAGGTCATCATAATTATAAACTCATTGATTCATGAGAGCAAACTGATAGTTCATTTCCTTTTTTTTTTGTTCTATTAAAAAATAATAATTCAAATGGTATTATATATCTTAATTTTCTCCCATTGTCAATTTACCTATTATGGTTAGTCCAACACTAGTAAAACATTTCCTAGATTATTCCTTCTTGTGGTCACTTGATTTCACTTGTGGTCAATGTTGTAGGTGTAGTCACTTAGTATGGTTAGTTACATTTCATAATTATAGTGAGTTAAACACTTTACTAAATTTTCATTATAATAATAGTTAACCTACATAATAACTCTAAAGGTCACTTTCATACCCATGTTTACTAGACCAAACACACGACCATCATAGTTTATTTCATAGTATATTCAGAAAGAACTTTTTCAGTTTTGAGATATTAGGATTTCTATAGAGAATGCGTTTTGGAGAAAAATTCCACATGATTTTCAAGGGGGTGGAGGATTATCGAGATAGATATTTTAGGATAAAACTTAATATTACTCATTCTTAGGATTTATTTTTATTGTGGTTTAATATTTTAAATATGAAAATCATTTTTTTCATTCTATTGGTGATAGAACTTTCCATATAAAGGATTTTCAAATAAGAAAAAAGTAGAATATATTTTTATATCTAAAATCAAATGAAAAAAGCTTCCATATTTCAGTGATTATTTTTCCAATATATTTATTCAATTTATTTTACAACATTCAATTGGGAATTAAGTGTGGGGGAATTTATTTATATGTTAATTTTCAAATAACTGAATCTTTTGGGTGTATATATTTCTAGTATCTAAAGTAAAGGAAATAAAATAGAACCAAAGTTTTAAACCTAGGGATCACCCTTAAAATTCATTTTCATTTAAATTTTTAATGTTGTGTGATCACTATTTGACTTGCATAATTTTTAAGATGAATTTTTTATTCTTTATTCCAAATATTAAAATTAAAAAACAAGTGATTTTTTCATATTTATTATGTTTTTTCTAGTTAAAGTGGAAATATTTATGTGAAAATTGTTATTAACCCTAAAACATACTATAAACAGATGAATTTCAAACCTATTTTAACCTAATGTTTCTCAATGTTTATCTCACATTATGAATCAACAATGTGCATAATGTTGGGTTTGAGGTGACAGGGAGAGGGGTCATGTACTATGATATGTTTTTATTTAATGATTCCATTCATCAAAAAAAATTAATTTTTATTTTTCAAATTTTAAGGAATTTAAGATTCAATTTTCCTGAAATAATGACTTTTCTAATAGATAATTTCATGCAAGTGATTGAGGATTTCACTAATACTGAAATTTGTGAAAGTGAATGATTTTTTAGTAATGTTTTCCATTATATTTATTTAAAATTTTCATGAAAATGGAAATTGAGTTTGATAGGAGAGATCTATATATAAATTGAATTAGAATATGAGGGTACTAAATCTTGCAACTTAAACCTATGTGATGTTTCCTTTTGTTAAACAGATAATCTTAGAGTGAAAACTCAAAATATAATTATATAAGTCATTAGAATCTTCAGTAAAATGGAAAATTTGAATCTTATGGTGAATCTCAAGATTGTAAACATTGGGTGTATGTGTAAACAAATTAACAACTATTCATTTGTAAAACTTTGGAGTTCCTAACCCATTTATTTTTGGGAAAAATTCAATAAAATTGACTAATTGTCAAAAGGAAATACATTAAGGTGATCGGAATATTTAACCTAAATGAAGAAGGGAGACTTAAATTATAATAAATTAAATTTAGTTGTATCAATGAACTAAGAAATAAATATTTTTTATAAGTTACTAAGGAGAGAGTTATAATTGGAAGTTCTTATTTTAAATAATTTAATTTCAAAAAAATATAATATAACTTCACGGATAGAATTGGAACTGAAACTTGGATATAAGTAAAGTAGTGAGTGATATTCAAGTAGGAGTAATAACATTCTCAACAATGGATGAGTCTTTAATTCATTCATTTTGATCTATGTATTTTAATATATGAAATATATAATCTAAAAATTCTATGGAATAGTTTTGAATCATCTCAAAATCTTAATTATAAATTCTTCCTAATGAGTTGATTTGTTAAATCTACATTCTATTAAGAAATTCAAATTATTGATTCCTTTTGAAAAATTGATTTCCCTAGGATAATAAATTTTTCATGCATGGGAAATTTTGATTCTCCCTTATGTGGATACACTTTTCCACATCTTTTCTATTGAATTAATTTATTTTATAATGCTAAAATGTGATTTTAATATAGAATTATTGGATTTAAGTAACTTTTAATATAAACTAATTATTATTTTTATTGATTTAAATGTGTTTTTAGTGTTTTAATTATAAAATATTATGTTCAATAATATTTCCATTTATTTTAAGAATAAATTTCCAGTGGTTTTGAGTGAAAATTCATTGAAATTTTGAATATTCATTTTTTTAAGCCGTCTAAAATGACTTTGGGGGTTAATCTAATATAATATTAAAAGGGACAAGTTACTATGTAAACTTATAATAACCAAGGTTTGAATCAAACATGAGATCATGGGTCTATGGAAAGTTAATTTAAAATTGTATAAGGTTGAACCAAAAAATTGAATTTCTTCATAAGGATGAAGAAGATTCAAGTTTAAAAATGCTTGAAGACGATAAATTAGAAGTAACTATGGAAGAATGATCAGTCTTGTATACTAGAAATTGATTGATAAATGAGAGAAACTCAAACTAATTTGAAAATGACCCAAGAACAAAATAAGTGGGAAAAAGGAAAATATCTAACATGGATAAGACTCACCAAAACTGAGATATCCTTGACCATAAATAGTTCAAAATTCATTAAAATGGAATTGAATAATGGACACCATACAAGAATTTATGGAGGAAGTCATAGAAAAAAATTTAGGATTTGAACCATGGAAATTTGAGCTCTATTAAAGGAGAATATGATGAAAAATAACACTAGTTCATAGATGAAGATATTGACCCAGACTCGACTAAACCCTAATAAATCATGAGGTTATATGTTCACAATCATTGATTGAGAACCGTAGACAATTTTTCTACTGAATATTTTTTTGTATGATTGATCAAGGATGTGGTGGTGCCCTTGATTCTCCCAAATTCTAGGGTTACGATTCCATATATGGGTGTGTATCAGGTTTTCAACAAAATACTTCAATATTTTCAACTAATATTACCATGTGGAGATTTGTAAAAAGGTCAAACCATGCTCTAAATCTTGATAAATATAAAGGGGGTCCCGTGTTTATATGAATGAGTTTGAGTGAAATTGATATTTAATAATTGAATCTAAAATAAGAGGAATATTAACCAAAGATCAGTGATTTTTCAAAATAAATGGATAAAGAATCACCAAAGTCACAGAAAAATCTCAAAAAAATGATAATTAAATAAGATGTGATGACCAAGTAGATGAAGATAATATTTTCTGAGAAATATTCATTTTAAGTATTTAACTTGATGAGAACTAAGGATATTTTAATCACACTCATCAAGATAAATAATGATCGAGTAATGAATATGAACCCAAGCAGTGTCATTTTTGTGTAAATGTCAAGCTACATTAAAGAGGGTGAATTGACCTATTTAATATTAGGATTAATAGTTTTTTTGTAGGGTCAACGAAGATTGATTAGGGCCTCATGGATTCCAACTACTAACGAGTTTAGTGTAGATTCATTTAGAATAGTATTAAAAAATACTCAATGAAGTTTAGTGGTCATTACTATTTATTATCAATGGATGTCTAAGTATTTGTCCTTATATCTACACTAAATATCCAAGTTCCATGCGTGATTGAATAGTTTATCGAATATAATATTGACTATGGACAAGCAAGGTTTACTCCAAGTGTTGAAGATATATGGAAAGATAAATAGAAATTATGTTTAAGGTTTCATCCCTAGGATTATTTAAATGGAAATTTCAACACAATTTCAACTAGATTACTGAATGGATAGACTGAGCCTCTGATAGTTATATCAATGTATAACATAGGAATAAAAAATGTGGGAACTCTAATTTATAAAATTGATTTCATGGATAAGGTGACACTGATCTCAAGATGAAACAATAGGAATACTAGATAAGATTGTGGAGATTTCCCCATGGGAAACATTCGTTTTTTAAGGGCTTAGATAGTTTCACCTATAAGTGGAAAATCCATAATGATAGGTGTTCCATATGGAGGTTATGGAGAATATTTTTGAGTTTTGACTATAAGCTTGTGGTTGATCATTTTCAAAAAAATATATTTTTAATTAGAGGATTATATTATAAAAAATGGGGTTAATCATCAAGAACTCAATATAAACACACACATTTGAGAGCAATCAAGTGAGTACTTCACAACATAATAGTATAACTAGAGATTGGGAATTAAAAATTTATTCAATAAAGAAGACCCCTTTCTCCCTTTTTCGTCACCCTCTACTCTATTGATTTTAATTAATTTATTTAATAATTTTATGTAAAACATGATCATTGGCTAAACTATTTTTTGGAATAATATGAAGATTCTAATTATTATTACTTCATTTTTTCTTATTTTAATAGAATTTTCTCACTGCCTCAATTAATAAATAGTTTAATTTTTCAAAGAATAATCATGAATCATTAATGACTACTCTTGATCTAATTTAATTTTTAAATGGTTAATCATTTGACAATATTCTAACAAGTAATAAATTTCTAAGTGTAACACAGCAGGATCAAATGAAAATTTGATTCTACTGACCATAAAATCATCATTTCTTAAATGAGTAAAAGAGTATGTTTGAAAAATTATATGATTGAATCAGTCATAGGTTAATCAGTCAACATGGTTGTTTAACCCCATTTCATTCATATCACATGATTGTTTATCATGAATGAAGTAAAATATTTATAATACTAGCCAATCGAGTTCCCTTATCTCATCTACTATGTGTTCTCACATTTTTCTAATCTTTTTTTCTATGTTTATTTTACACATCAGATCTTTTACTATTTTATAGTAATCATAAGAATCATCACCTAGTATTTTCTCCATTTTTTTATTTTCTTAAGTTTTATTCTTTGTTTCCTACATCAAACACACATTTATGAGTCCTTCCATATGAATTAACCTTACTTCCAACTATACATGTTATTAGTACGGATATAAATAATGAACCTATCAAGCCTTAAAAATAGACATTGTTTTATATATCCCACCCCTTTATGAGTTTGAAAACGTTTTTAAATTCATAGATTGATTAAGGAATATTACTAAATCGAATTGCATGATTTTGGTGAAATCATTAAGTTATGTAAAAATGGTATTTTTTAAAAATAGTATCTTTATTAAAATGTGTTTTAATTTCTATGATTGAAATGAAAAGAAATTGTAAATTAAAAATATATTTTTTAATGAAATTGAATTATATTTTTTTATCAGATATTTAAAATATTCATTCAATTATGAAAATTTATAAGGTATTTTTTTATGATTTCCTATATTTATCACATTTGTTGAGTGTCTGGGAACAATAAATTTGGTAAGATGTTTTTTTAAACATATATGTTTCATCTATGGGGATGTGATGGCATATATAGTATGTCTTAACATGACCAATAGTTGGCATAACTAGGGATGAAATGTTACACTCAATATAGTGTTAGTCTTAGACATACAAATGGGGATTCATACATAAAAAGGCTAAATTGTAGAGACCCAAAGCTTGACATACATGGATATTACATTACTTTAGCGGAATACTTAATACATAACAATAACAGACACACAAGGATCGTAATAGTTTAGTGTCTTTGGAAACTCGGAATATAATCTTCTAATCGTGGTGAAAGATCTTCAACATCTCCCATAAAGGTCTTCCTACTTTTGTTTCCTTACCTAAAATATTTCTTTTAATCCTGGGGGAAAAGAAAACATAAAAAGGGTGAGCTCAAATCCTCAGTAAGGGTAAGCATGGATAAAATAAAACATACCATATACATTTGAACTTAAAAAAAATCATGAAAATTAAAAATCTTGAACAACGACATAAAACATGGAAGTACATAAGGAATAGATCATAATGGAACATAAATCATGATAAAATATAATTGGAATAAAACATGTAATTTTGGCATCCATTAAGCACATGTAATGATTTCCATAGTAGCCAATACATTGCTGCCAAGACCATCTTAGTGGACAAAGTCCCTTTCTTAATCGAGTTCACTCCTCGTTTCAGTCCTGTTTTACTGAACCAGTTTAACCTTCTGTTTCATCCATGTCTATCTCATAAGATATAAATATTTACCCAATGCATTGGAGGGAGATATAGGTCCCACCCATCTCATAATGAAAACATTCTTACTTGTGCCACAAAATAAACATACATTATTCATAGTAACCCAATAAATAAAATGGGTTCCATAAACACCATCCCATAATCACATAATCCATATAAAAGAAATGGATATCATTTCATAATAAGAAAAGTGAAACCATGTAAATCATAGAGACTTTATACTTGAAACATACACATATGAAATAATGTCATCTTAGATGGAAAAAGGTTTTGATAAAACACTTGAAATGAATTCTTGAGGAAAATATCCTTTCTTCTTCAAAATCAATTTCTTTTCACAAAACGTCATGCTATTTTAAAAGAAAGATATTTTGTTGAAAATAGTCATGAAATCTTTTTAGGAAGCATCATGAAAATAACTCTTTATAAAACTGTAAAAATCTTTTCGTGTCGTATAAGTTAAAAAAACATTCTTCTTATACTTTTGTCGAAAAAGTTAAAAAAGTACCTCGTAGGGTAAACAAAAGAATGATTCCTTCCATATCATGGGGTAAAAGTCAAAATGGGTATAAAAGGACTTTAAACATACATGAATACACTTTTATAAAATATGGATATGGATGATAGCAATAACCCCAGTAAATACTTACGAATAATGATTTATATAATGTTATTGACTTATTAAAGAATCATATTAATTGTTATGATATCATATATGGTTCACTTATGACTTTATATTACCCATTCTTTTGTAAATTCCATGTTAAAAAGCGTTTTGGGTAAAATTGTTTCATTTGTCGTCTGTGTTTTGACTTGTAATTATTCATATGATTACTTAGATCATGATTACTTAATTCCAGAATATAAAACATGATTTATATATAATATATATTCATAATATACATATATATAGTAAATCAGTAAATGGAAAGAAATACACTGTTCATGGAGACGGTAGGTCGTACGTTCCCATGAACGCTGTTTTCGTTTCCTTATTGAGTTGAATGGAATTAAGTAGATGACATACATATATATACACATAAATCCAGTATCATTATTATGTCATATATTTCATGATTACTTATTATATATACTTTATAATCATTCATGAATGGTTAAAGTGGAGAATGAATCTCATCGCATCTTGGAGACGGTAGTCAGTACGTACGCACGAGCGACGATATCATTCTCAGGATCGTGGGTCTGTATTGGAGTGTATGTATACTATTTCAGAATCAATATCACTTTGAAATAATCATATATTGTTATTATTTACACCATTATACCCATCCAAGTAAGGTGGTGGTGGAAAATAGATTTCACCACGGTGTGGAGACGGTATTCCGTACGTACGCACGCGCGGTGATTTCGTTTTCCGTAGGATGGATAGATGGTGAAATAGGGTTGTTACATACTTATAATAACATATCCGTATATGAGTGATACTGATGTTATTACTTCATAATGAAACAACCTAATAAGAAGAAGTGTAAGAAGAAATAAAGTTGACAGAATCGTTAACGGACATTACCTCTTCTTTGAAGCGCCTCTTTGAGATCTTTTTTTAGGGCATTAAAATTTGTCTTTGAGAAAAACCAGTACCTCTAGGATGTTTCTAGGGAAGTGTATAAGAGAATTTTTCAGGTTTTTGCCAAGCTTAAAGGCTCAAAGTGGTTTGAGGAAGAGATGGAGGTGCTGCCCTTTTATAAGGGAGGAGAGGGGCACCTTTGGAATAACAAAAAATATTATTTTATTATAAAGCCAAATTTGGTTTTAAATAGCTCCAAATTGATTTATTTCGAAGCTAAGGTGGGGATGGGTCGCAATCCTCTCATACAATAGAATTTAGACAAGTTTAGGTTCCTATTTTAAACTTATCATTTAGATTTAACATTAAGTTAAATAATTTTACTTTTACCGTGTCTTCTTGTGTTCATATACTATAAGGTTAATAAACTTACTATAACAAGCCAAACGAACCCCATGTTATTTATTATTAATATATACAACCTTATCTAAGTCATTTGGCCGAACCTTAGATTTTTAGGAATAAAATAAAAATTAATAATATAATATTTGTTTTAAAAAACTATTTTATGTCAATTTTGACACTATTTAGTAATTGATTTTTGTGAAAATCATAACAGAATTTTTAGTTTGAAAAAAGTTAATTAAATCAATACTAACATGTAATATTAACATATAAAATTAGTTTAATTCATAAAAAGTCTCAAATTATATTTATTTGGGTATTTATAATATCAATTATTCTAATTTTTCACTATTATGGTAATTACTGCATCATCATTGTGTCATAAATAAATTAAATTATTTAATGTCTAAAAATTATAAATATAATATCATTATGTTGTAAATCTTATTAGATTTATAATTAATATTTACAATCTAATTTAACTTATTTATAACCCTATATTAAAAATGTTTTAGTAAATAAACATTGATTTTAACTCTTTTAACTCTTCTTTGAATTAAATAATAATAAATGTCCTAATCTAATCCAAGTGGGCCTAAATGGTCATATTTTATTCCTAAGGTTTTTTTTGGTCGAATTACACTTATCCAATAGAATTAGGACATTTGTTAGGGTAATAATAATATCATTGTTACCCTTAATTACCCTATTTACTTTTAACCGTGGTTAAAAAAAGTAAAAAGTTACTATTCACCAAAAAAATATTTTCATCTCATTGAACCACATTTTACTTACTGATATCAACCGTGTCTCTCAGATTTTTGAAATTCCACTCACAGAAGCGGTAAAATTAAGTTTTATGAAAAATTCATTTTTTTAACTACCACTTAGTAGTTTCACTATTCATCAGAAAATGAAAGTTTCCAGAAAAAATACCAAAAATTAGGCCTAAGCTATATTTGATATTATGAACTCAAAAATGATGTCTATTTTACCATATTCAAAACATATCAGTTTCATTAATTAATTTAAAAATTAATTCCCGTCGTCAACACAAATAGCGTGTTTTTAAAAGATAATAACTATCAAAAGATTGACACTTGTTTATGTCTGGTTTAAATGTGAAATTACATCCAATGACCAACATTGTATTAAATTGTAAAAATATATTCTAAATATACTTTAAAACCACTAAAATTAATAATTTATCACTATTAATTATTTCGATTAAAAAAGTTGTTTTTAATTAAAATTTAGTAATTTCCACTATTCATAAGAATATGAAAGTTATCCGAAAAGTACCAAAATTTCACCTTAGGCTAAATTTGATACTCCGAATAAAAAAATGAAGTCCATTTTGAGAGATAAAATTTATAAAATTTTAAAAGGCTGTTATTACTATTCATAACAGTTAGTTTTAATAATATTTTAATAGCATATCGTTGTTTAGTGAAACTCGGTATTGCGTACCACACACGCTATCGAGGAAGGTCGCGATTGCGTGTAATGCAAGGCAAGTCAAGGATGCATGTTGTGCAATCTCCTTTTGGTGTAGCTTACAACACAAGAAATTAATGAAATTAAAAGAATATTTTTCATAAAATCTCGGGGTGTTACATTCTACCCCCCTTGAAATGAATTTCGCCCTCGAAATTCGTCGGGGTTATAAATGGTTTACTACTTGAAAGTTTGTTTAATAGAAACCCACAACGTAAAAAGGAATACCAAAACCAATCTTTAAAAAACAAAATTATGAAACGTAACGGTTACCCAAATAAACTAATCACTGGGTTTCCACATAGATGAAAATATGGATATGGAAGAGAAATCTAATCATCATGTTCTGATGGAGAGTGATAGAGAACATGGCTATGGAAAATCCAGCAATCACAAAGCCATAAATTTGTGATGATCTAGGGTACCATCTGATTCATCCAATATAAGGGCACTAGGAAAACATTTTTTTGGTTTTCATGATCATTTCCCTAAAGTTGATGATTTTGAATTAGAAAAAATACTTACTTTATTTTGGTACAATCTCACTGTTGTTCGTGCTTTGAAAAATTTCCCCTTCATCTATTAAAGAAATGAAGTTGAATTTGTTATTCATGAAGTGTTAATAGATAATGTGATAGAATGATGGGTCATTCCATCTGTTTCAAAGAAAAGGTTAGCAAAAGTTATCAAATATACATAAGTCCATCTATCGTATATCGTTCCAAAATGGACATATACTTCATCTATCATACCACTTAATAAAATAAAACTAGTTTATAATAACCAGGGACTTTCTGTAGGGCAGTGGTAGGCGATAAAGGTCAGTCGCACTTCGGTTGTGGGTTCGATTCCCACAGCCTTATCCGACGCAATGGGTTGTCATCCGTCCTGCAGGTTGTCCTTTTTCTAAATCTAAATTACTATAACATCACACAAATAATATCAAAAGTTCTATCCTTAAACAATACTAACTTATGTCCAACATAATCCATTCCAATCTTTAGGCTTATCTAAAATACTTCAGTCCAAACTCATAATATAAAGAAAATGATTACTTGAAATGTCATCAACCAAGCATGTGAATACCATCATTTATCCCCCATATATCTTGTTGGTCACATTCCAATCATGTGAATACCTTAATCATGTATTCTTTTGAAAATGAATACCCATTAAACCTTAGTGAAAACATGAATGATGTCAAAAGTTAACTCTTTCCACATAACAAAATCCTCAAAATTCTATATACTCAAACCATGATATCACTTAGTCCTTATATCAATCATGAGCTCATGAATACTGTCAAATATTTAATTTTCTCGTTTTCCCTTCATTATGCACATATCATCTTTTTTTTCCAAAAATATCTCAATCACTGTCCATGGTTATCGGTACCATAAAATTATTGAAAACCACAATAGACCAATACATAAATATTCCAATATTCCACGATACTATATACAACATTATTTTGGAATCCCATTACATAAACACTTAACCATTCCACCACATCGTTGTAATATTCAACATTGCCAATGGTGATCTCATGTGACTTCCCTTTGTCCTTTGCCTTAAGTGGTTGCTCATGTCGATCATCACTAACCCTTGGATTAGGGCATTTATTAGCATAATGCCCCATTTCCTTACACTTGAAGCATTGAAGTGTAGTTGGTTCATTCTATGTATCCCTTCCTTTGTATGAATCATTAGACATCTTCTTCCCATCATTGCGGAATTCAAATGCCCGATGACCTTCCTTTCCACATTTGAAACATTTACTTTTCCCTTTAAGACAATCTCCACCATGCTTCTTTCCACACTTTGAGCATAAGTAAACATTCATCTTCTTTTCACCATTATTCTGAGATTTCTCCTTGAACTCCATCTTTCGTTTCTTGTCAAAACTATGAGATGGATAAGTAACACCAACTTCCATTTCTACCTTGATAGCACAACGCACAATTTCTGCATAGCTACTGAAGTCACTTATAGCTAATTCCCTTTGAAGATTTGGTTTTAAGCCACTGAAGAATCGATCAACTTTACTTTCAGGTTAGATGATAAATCCAGATGCATACCTTGCAAGCCTTGTAAAATTCGCTTCGTATATACCAACAGATTCATCATCCTTTTTCTTTAGTTCAAGAAACTCCTTCTCCATCTTTGTTCGAAGAATACGAGGGAAGTACTTATTGAAAAATAAGTTCTTGAACTCGTCCCATTCCATGGACTCAATTTCATCTCTTTGCCTCGCATTCTTGATAAGATTCCAAAATTGATCAGCTTCACCTTCCAAACGATATACTACTAAGATGAATTTATCATGTTCAGAACATTGAAGAACTGAAAATATCTTTTCAGTGGTACTGATCCACTGTTCAGCAACAAGTTTATCAGAAGACCCACTAAAAGAAGGTGGACATTGCCTCATGAAGGACTCAATAGAATATTGTTCACTTCTCTGCTCATTTGGATGTCTAGAATGATTCATACCTTGTGTAAGTATAGCAATAAGATTTTGCACTCCATCTCCAATAACATTTGTTTGTTCAGGAGGACAGTCATTGCATTGTCCATTGCCTTGATCAACACGGTTCCTTCAGTTCCAGCCATCGTCTAAAACCCAAAAAGAATAGTGTGAGAGGCAAAAATCATGCTTGGGAAAACAACATAATAAAAGGGGGAGTACTCTCAATATCTAACATCTTAGGTTTAATTCTAATATCATTAGCGCAATTCTAGGACTATAACCTATACTTATACTTAACCTTAGGGACATCCCTAGACATACCTTAGAAATATCTCTAGGGATCTCACTAAAGTTCTCACATCCTAGTTTCCAAAGGTTGACTAAACCTTTCCTCTGATACCAACTGTAGAGACCCAAAGCTTGACGTACATGGATATTACATTACTTTAGCAGAATACTTAATACATAACAATAACAGACACACAAGGATCGTAATAGTTTAGTGTCTTTGGAAACTCGGAATGTAATATTCTAATCGTGGTGAAAGATCTTCAACATCTCCCATAAAGGTCTTCCTACTTTTGTTTCCTTACCAAAAATCTTTCTTTTAATCCTGGGGGAAAAGAAAACATAAAAAGGGTGATCTCAAATGCTCAGTAAGGGTAAGCATGGATAAAATAAAATATACCATATACATTTGAACTTAAAAAAAAATCATGATCATTAAAAATCTTGAACAATGACATAAAACATGGAAGTACATAAGGCATAGATCATAATGGAACATAAATCATGATAAAATAGCATGGGAATAAAACATATAATTGTGGCATCCATTAAGCACATGTAATGATTTCCATAGTAGCCAAGGAATTGCTGCCAAGACCATCTTAGTGGAAAAAGCCCTTTCTGAATCGAGTTCACTCCTCATTTCAGTCCTGTTTTACTGAACCAGTTTAACCTACCGTTCCATCCAAGTCTATCTTCTGAGATATAAATCTTTACCCAATGCATTAGAGGGAGATATAGGTCCCACCCATCTCATAATGAAATCATTCTTACTTGTGCCACAAAATAAACATACATTATTCATAGTAACCCAATAAATAAAATGGGTTTCATAAACATCATCCCATAATCACATAATCCATATAAAAGAAATGGATATCATTTAATAATAAGAAAAGTAAAACCATGTAAATCATAGAGACTTTATACATGAAACATACAAATATTAAATAATTTCATCTTATATGGAAAAAGGTTTTGATAAAACACTTGAAATGAATTCTTGACGAAAATATCCTTTCTTCTTCAAAATCAATTTCTTTTCACAAAACGTCATGCTATTTTAAAAGAAAGAGATTTTGTTGAAAATAGTCATGAAATCTTTTTAGGAAGAATCATGAAAATAACTCTTTCTAAAACTGTAAAAATCTGTTCGTGCTGTATAAGTTAAAAAAACATTCTTCTTGTACTTTTGTCGAAAAAGTTAAAAAAGTACCTCGTAGGGTAAACAAAAGAATGATTCCTTCCAAACCATGGGGTAAAAGTAAAAATGGGTATAAAAGGACTTTAAACATACATGAATACACTTTTATAAAACATGGACATGGATGATAGCAATAACCCCAGTAAATACTTACGAATAAGCAATCTCGGCTAAAAATGAGATTGAAAATGTATCCCTTACCTTAGGTCCGATTTGATTCATAAGAGTCCGAACCTCCTGTATAATGATTTAAATAATGTTATTGACTTATTAAAGAATCATATTAATTGTTATGATATCATATATGGTTCACTTATGACTTTATATTACCCGTTCTTTTGTAAATTCCATGTTAAAGAGCGTTTTTGGTAAAATTGTTTCATTTGTCGTCCGTGTTTTGACTTGTAATTATTCATATGATTACATAGATCATGATTAATTAATTACAGAATATAAAACATGATTTTTATATAATATATATTCAGAATATACATATATATAATAAATCAGTAAATGGAAAGAAATACACCGTTCATGGAGACGGTAGGTCGTACGTACGCATGAACGCTGTTTTTGTTTCCTTATTGAGTTGAATGGAATTAAGTAGATGACATACATATATATATACACATAAATATAGTATCATTATTATGTCATATATTTAATTATTACTTATTATATATACTTTATAATCATTCATGAATGGTTAAAGTGGAGAATGAATCTCATCGCGTCGTGGAGACTGTAGTCTGTACGTACGCACGAGCAATGATATCATTCTCATGATCATGGGACTATATTGGAGTGTATGTATACTATTTTATAATCAATATCACTTTAAAATAATCATATATAGTTATTATTTACACCATTATACCCATCCATGTAAGGCGGTGGTGGAAAACAGATTTCACCACAGCGTGGAGACGGTATTCCGTACGTACGCACGCGCGGTGATTTCTTTTTCCATAGGATGGATAGATTGTGAAATAGGGTTGTTTAATACTTATAATAACATATAATTATATGAGTGATACTTATGTTATTACTTAATAATGAAACAACCTAAGAAGAAGAAGTGGAAGAAGAAATAAAGTTGAAAGAATCGGTAATGGACATTACCTCTTCTTTGAAGCGCCTCTTTGAGATCTCATTTTAGGGCATTAAAATTGGTCTTTGAGGAAGACCAGAACCTCTATGATGTTGCTGGGGAAGTGGAGAAGAGAATTTTCCAGGGGTTGTCCGAGCTTGAAGGCTCAAAGTGGTGTGAGGAAGAGAGGGAGGGGGTGCCCTTTTATAAGGGAGGAGAGGGGCACCTTTGGAATAACAAAAATTATTATTTTATTATAAAGCCAAATTCAGTTTTAAATAGATCCAAATTGATTTATTTTAAAGCTAAGGTGGGTATGGGTCGCAATCCTCTCATACAATAGAATTTATACAAGTTTAGGTTCCTATTCTAACCTTATCATTTAGATTTAACATTAAGTTAAATAATCTTACTTTTATCGTGTCTTCTTGTGTTCTTATACTATAAGGTTAATAAACTTACTATAACAAGCCAAAAGAACCCCAAGTTGTTTATTATTAATATATATAACCTTATCTAAGTCATTTGGCCGAACCTTAGATTTTTAGGAATAAAATAACAATTAATAATATAATATTTGTTTTAAAAAACTATTTTATGTCAATTTTGACACTATTTAGTAATTTATTTTTGTGAAAATCATAACAGAATGATTAGTTCGAAAAAAGGTAATTAAATCAATACTAACATGTAATATTAACATATAAAATTAGTTTAATTCATAAAAAGTCTCAAATTATATTTATTTGGGTATTTATAATATCAATTATTCTAATTTTTCACTATTATGTTAATTACTGCATCATCATTGTGTCATAAATAAATTAAATTATTTAATGTCTAAAAAATATAAATAAAATATCATTATGTATGAAATCTTATTATATTTCTAATTAATATTTACAATCTAATTTATCTTATGTATAACCCTATATTAAAAATGTTTTAATAAATAAACATTGATTTTAACTCTTTTAACTCTTCTTTGAATTAAATAATAATAAATGTCCTAATCTAATCCAAGTGGGCCTAAATGGTCATATTTTATTCTTAAGGTTGTTTTTGTTCGAATTAAACTTATCCAATAGATTTAGGACATGTGTTAGGGTAATAATAATATCATTTTTACCCTTAATTACCCTATTTACTTTTAACCGTGGTAAAAAAAAGTAAAAAGTTACTATTCACCAAAAATTATTTTCATCTCATTGAACCAAATTTTACTTACTGATATCAACTGTGTCTCTCGGATTTTTGAAATTCCACTCATAGAAGCGGTAAAATTATGTTTTATGAAAAATTCATTTTTTTAACTACCACTTAGTTGTTTCACTATTCATCAGAAAATGAAAGTTTCCAGAACAAATACCAAAAATTAGGCCTAAGCTATATTTGATATTATGAACTCAAAAATGATTTCTATTTTACCAAATTAAAAACATATCAGTTGCATTAATTAATTTAAAAATTAATTCCCGTCGTCAACACAAATAGTGTGTTCTTAAGAGATAATAACTATCAAAAGATTGACACTTGTTTTTGTCTGGTTTAAATGTGAAATTACATCCAATGACCAACATTGTATTAAATTGTAAAAATATATTCTAAATATACTTTAAAACCACTAAAATTAATAATTTATCACTATTAATTATTTCAATTAAAAAAGTTGTTTTTAATTAAAATTTAGTAATTTTCACTATTCATCAGAATATGAAAGTTATCCGAAAAGTACCAAAATTTCACCTTAGGCTAAATTTGATACTCCGAATCAAAAAATGAAGTCCATTTTGAGAGATAAAATTTCTAAAATTTTAAAAGGTTGTTATTACTATTCATAACGTCTAGTTTTAATAATATTTTAATAGCATATCATTGTTTAGTGAAACTCGATATTGCGTACTACACACGCTATCGAGGAAGGTCACGATTGCGTGTAATGCAAGGCAAGTCAAGGATGCGTGTTGTGCAAGCTCCTTTTGGTGTAGCGTACAACACAAGACATTAATGAAATTAAAAGAATATTTTTCATAAAATCTCGGGGTGTTACATATATAATAAAAGATTTATGGAAAATGGGGATTTCTATTAGGTAATCCTTTAAAATTTAATGAAATGATAAATATTATAAAACATTAATTTTCCTTTGGATTTAAAAAATGGGGATTTTTATTGGGTTGGGGAAACAAATTGCCTCTTGGAATTTGATGGGAAATCAAGGAATCCTAAAATAATTTTATGAATGGTTTATATAAATCAAATTATATTATTGTAAAATATTTTGATTTATTATTTTTTATTTAAATTATATATTGGAATTTATCATTCATGGAATTTTATTTGATTCTTTGTGGAAAACCTATTGAGTTTATACTCACCCCTCTTTATGTGCACTTCATTGGACATGTTGACATGATAAAATGTGATAAAAATAATGAAATGTATTCATTCCTCATCATTTTTGAGTTATAGTTTCAAGTTGGATTTATATAGGGGGAGATATATGCTTGAGGTATGATAAAAATATTTTATTATTTCATTTATCATTATTATTCTCATTTAAATTTTGGTTTTACTTAAATAGTACATTTCCATGTAAATATTATTTCAAATTATTTTATATAAAGAAATTAATATTTAAATAAAGTTTATATTTTAGTTTTTTAGGTAAAGATCATTCCCAAGGATTTATATTTTTCCATCTCAACTTTTCGACATTGTTTTGTGATCAAGGATGTGTTTTTTGGCCTTGTGGAATCATTGCATAGGTCTTATGATTTGAGATCTATGGTTGGGGTGATACAAAATTATATTAAGTATATTTTGGGGTAAATTAATAAGAATATTAGTATTAATTGATGATATAATGGTTTGGTCTTAAAATTTATCAATAAAAATACATATCTAACCCTTTTATGATGAATTATGAGTTATTGAGAAGTCTAGGTAAAATGGAGGTTGATGATACCCTCAAAGGAATGTAATTTTTGTTTTGTTAACCCATGATGGGTGAAAATAGAAAGAGTTCATACATCATGGTAGGAATGAAAATTTATTTCATCACATAACATGGTTTTAAAAGAAAACGAGTTTTCCAATATGAAAATGGATTTATAAGGTGTTGTTTGATTTTTTATTTTTTTACAAAAAAGGGTTCTGAAATGAAGGATAACATTGGAATCAAAATGAATTTTTGGTATATAATATTTGAATTGAAATTATTAAATTTAATATAAATTCACATATACATATAGGGTATTGTGAATTTTTTTATATTGATTGATAATTAGATAATGGAATCGTAATGAAATATCTGGTATAGTGTAGAATATACTTCTTGGGAGAGCTTTGGTTATACATTTTTTAGTATATAGATTAAGATAATATTATTTAGTAGTAAATTAGCTGGTATCATTTGTTGTTAAAGCTACCCATAAGATTGTAAGTGATTCTAGTAAAGATATGAAAAGAGTTGGATAGGAATACAAGGTTTATAGATAAAAATCTTCCATTTTTTAAGGAAAATGTCAAGCTGGAGTAGGTGAATGAGTGGCTAGAAATTATTAATCATATATTGAAATTATTTTTTATTTCAAATACCAATAAGTTTGATTTTTTTATATATATTTTGGTGGGATTCTTCGAGGGGTTGTGGAAAGCAGTATAAGAATCTATGAAGTATAAAGAGTTTAATTGGAACAGTATCTAAAAGATCCTTAATGATCAGTACTGCTCATAGAAGTTTATTTTCTCTAGTGAACTAGATTTCTGAGATGCCGATTATGGAATCTTTTAATCTATAAGGTGAGTGTCAAAATTTTCCGATCTTTTGAAATAGATACCAGGGTTGGAAATAAATGAGAATATCAAGGCATAATTGTTTGAGATGAAATTACAACTAGAGGGATACTCTAGGATTACATTTCTAAACTTACCTAACAATGTAAAGAATATTAGTATGATATCTTTAACAGTGGAAAGAATATAGAATGCACATAAGGTGAGTTATTTTCCTCCATTAAAAGTTAGTGGTAATAGTCCCTTTTGTAAAAAATATGAGGAAGAAGGACTTATAAGTGATCTCAGTAGAAATTTATTATCTAGTATCTCTTGGAAAGGGTATACTAGAGTTAATTAAGGGTACTAAAGTGGGGTATACAAAATATAAAATCCAAAATTCTCCTTATGTAAAAAATATGTATGTAAAGGTAAGATATTTAAATAAATATTATAACTAGTTCTTGTGAGTGAGTAGCGGTCATGTATCCAACCAAGTGAAATAATTGAGTATGTCGAGAAACATAGAGGGTAAGAATGAATTGGAGAATTTTGGAAGAGTTTTTGGGCCTGTTAAGATTATATGATAGTATATTAGGAGGAACAATGGAAAATAGTAACTACAATGTGGGTATCAGATGAACATGAGTTAGATGTAAGTCTATCTATATTGTGAGGTAATATTTTGGTCACTTATATGATAATTTATATATTATTTAATACTAGAGCATAAAATTCACTTAACCTTTCATTATTGAGTAATCTGTTGTGGTTGAAAATGGAGTTTATTCAATATTCAATGGGAACAAACACTCCATGAGGAGTGAAAAATTGAGCAAAGATTTAATTGTTTGTCCTCCTCAATAGTGATTGGAAATTTAGAAATATCTCAAGTTGTATCATATATTTACATAATAATGTATAACTTAAATATTTGGATTGATTGGTTTATTAATTTTAAAAATAAAATTTCTTGTATTATTTAGTGTATTTATTTGTAATATAATATGGAACTACCCACACTTTCAAGTGGGAGTGGGATATTATATTGGGTATGGATTTGTCAATAGATATTGCAATGGGATCATTATCATGGAAATTTATAAGGTTAGTTCTTTAGTCTATAAAAGGAAATGATACACCTCTAATTCAATAGATAGTGAACCTATATCTAGATGTTTTTATAAAGGATTTAAAAATATTACCAACTAGCAGGGATATAGATTTACCCATTGAATTAGTTACAAGGATGAACCCATTTCATTTACATGTAACTTCATAACATCAGTATAGATATGAAAATTTAATGTTAGTTGTATGATCTTTTTCTAAGTGATTCATTCAATCAATTGTTTCTCCTAAGATAGTGATAGATTTTTTTATAACAAATAAGGTGGTAACCAAAGCTTATGCGTTGACTATTGCATGTTAAACCAAGTAACAATGAAAAAAATATATGTTACCATGAATTGATTATTTTTTTAGCTAGATAAAAAAACTCATTGATTTTCCAAGAGTTACCAATACTTTGTTTATCATTAGTAAAGGGAGGATGGTATTTTAAAAAATTAATTTCTTGTGTTAATACAAGAATTATAAATTTTCATCTTACATTTTTTAGTTAACAATGCACCTATGGTCATTATAAAATTTCATAATAGGATTTTATATAAAATCATGACCTCTTTTTTGGTAGTATTTGTGGATAACATTATTGTTTATTCATGTTTGGAAGATGACAATGAAAAAAACATAGAGATCGTTTTAGATATATTCCTTAAGAATGGGATTTTTGATAAATTATCCAAATGGAATTTCATGATCAATATCGTGAAGTTACTTGGTTTGTTGTTTCAAATAATGGAATTATTTTTAATCCTAAGAAATGAAAAGCGGTGATGTCTTGGGAATGAAAAAAGAACATATTTTAGATATATAATTTTTTTGGGTTTTCCTATATATTACTGGGGATTTATTTAATATTTCTTAATTTCAGTTTCACCCATTATGTAATCGACTTGGAATGGAGTGATTTATAAATGGAATGAGAGATCCCATGAGGTGTATATGGAGTTAAAAAAGTCTCAATTCAGTTATAATTTTAATTATTTTTGAATTATCAGTTGGTTATGAGTAGGTTTACGATGCATAATGATTATAATTGAGATGTGTCATGACATAGTGGAGTAAGGTCAAAGAGTATTGGTTTATGAAGATGAGAATCATTAGTAAAATTACCCCAACCATTAATTATAATTATTTATTCAAATCCATAATTTGAAAATATATAGGAATTATTTTTCAAAAAAAATATTTGGTATATATTGACCATAAGAGTTTGAGGTACACTATATCTCCCTATGATCTAATTTTAAAATAGAAAATATGGGTGTAATATCATTAAACCTTTGATGTTTAACTCATATATACATCAATAAAGGGTAATGTGGTGGTAAATTCCTTGAGTATATAATATTTTTCTTAAATAGTGAGAAAAGATGGAGACTAGTTATGATTAATGGGGTTATTGTCTGAAAATAACCTCGAGGTGAAGGAGGTGAAAGGTGGATAAATTATCTCTATTTTCAATATGAAATATATATTGTTAGACTAAATTTGATAGGGGTATTTACCAAATTAGGAAAGTTAGGAGATAAAGAACGTCTAAAATAGTGGGAAAATTGTTTAGGGAATGACAGTTTTGAAAAATTCTACTCTTGATTTCAAGGGGTGTATGGTGATTCTTATAGATCTCAAGGTAGATTTTTTTGAAAGTTTTTCCCATTCAAGTTGATAAATGACTCATAGAACTACTAAGATATACTATGACAATAAGAATAGAATTGGGTTCTAAATAATTAATAAGAAAATAGTAAAATTCATTCCTCATTGTTTGACATGACAACAATTTATGGTAGAACATAGATTACTTGAGGAGTTGTTACAATCTTTTTCTATTACAATATTGAATTAGGAATATATTTGTGTGGACTTTTTGATTTTTTCATTTTTTAAATTTTGAATCATGATGATTTTTCCTTTATATTGAATCATATCATGATTTCTATATATTTATTTCCAATATGAGGGAAATTTTTTATAAGTAAAAAAACTATATATAAAATATATCTTTAGAATTTATATGGTTCTTAATTCTATCATTTCATGTAGAGATATTTTTTTACATATTTATTCTGTATATTACTCCAAAATTCTATGGTAATTCATTGGAATATGAGTATAGAATACCATACTTAAATTGATAGGTTAATGGAGTGTATTATATTGGTTTTAGAATATATTATCTGATCATGTGTGATGGATTTTATTGGGTTTTGGAAATATTATCTTTCATTGGTTGAGTTTATTTATAATAATTTTTATCATCCTTCAATTTTTATGGTTTCATTTTAGCCCATGTATGGTTCGGCATATAGGCATTCCATGTATTGAGTGCAGTTAGGTGAATGATATGTTATGGGGCCTATTTTGGTTCAAGAGATAAAGGATTGGGATTATGATTTTATTGCATATCTATAGAATCCTTAACTTGATTAACGATGAAGGCCTTCTACATTTGAAGTTATGTTCCATGAGTTTTTAAATTTGATGCCTATTTTGGGTCAAATATGGGTTAGATAGTAAGTGAAATTGATTTCATTACATCTATGATATTTTTATACCATTGATCGAACTGGTGAATTTTCATATTAGTTTGTTTTGACACGACATTATATCGTAGTTCATAATGTTTTCCATGACACACAATTAAGACAGTATCAACTAGATACATCACATATTATAAGGTGGGGTCTATTTAGTTCAGTTCATGATACCTCATACATCGAGAAATTGAGTTTGGATTATGGGGAGAATATTCTAATGGTGTGAAGTATTCGGTTCATTTTTGTTTTTTTAGAAACATGAGATGGTATAAGAAGAGACAAGGGGGAGAGGGGAAAATTTGATATAGGGATGAACATAGTTGTTTAAGTAATAAAAATTCCAGATAATTTTTAAAGTTGAAAACTCTTATAGTGGGGAAATTTCTAACTCCTTGGATATAATAGGTATTTTTCACATTGAATTTTTTTAGTTTTGGTGAAGAAATTATTTTTTTCAAGATATGTTGAATCTATGTAGTTGGATAAACCATACAGGATAACCATGCATGGTAAAACTAAATAAATAAGCATCTTCATGATTTTACACATGGTTAATATAACTGTGAAAGATATCCATACATCCCCTAAGGTGAGGTCATTATTTCCCACATGGTTAGATTCATGGTTTTCTTAATCATATACCTAACCATTCTTATCAAGATACATGAGGTAAATTTGGCCTTTAAAATCTATATTCCTCTTGGAACACTCCTTCAACATCCTCTATTAAACTTAGACGATTTTAGGAATTATTAGGGTTTAATTTGGGGCTATTTATCAATGAAAAATGAATTTATTTCTGGGGTTTATCAAATAAACATGGAATTGAAGGTTAGGTTTTTGTAATTTTTTGGTTCTCCAATCTATCCTTATATCTCAATAAAAAATATTTATTTTTGTATAATTTGATGTAGTGATTTATAATTCAAGTATAATTTAATTTTTCTAGAGGATTTTTTATCATCTTATTCAGAATTCAGATAATTTTCTTACACTATTTGGCCATGGAATTTGGATTTTTAGGTATATGTAAAAAGTAATACATATAAGTTGGTGGATATGATCCCTTTAATGGGATTAGATAAATTATTTATAATATTTATTTACTATGGGAGAGTAATAAAATAAATTTATTCACATCATTAAAATAATTAATTTATTTAAAAATAGATATTTTTTGACAAATATGATTTTTTTCAAAACAAAATTAGGTTTAATTTTGAAGGATGATTTAAAAAAAGAAAATTGGAATTTTATTTGGGTTTTCAATTGATTTAAATTGAAATGATATTTATTAAATATATTTACTATCGATTTGATTATAAAATTTATATGGAATGATGTTATTTTGATTTCTTTAATTTATTACATGGTTGGATAAATGGGTAAAATGTATTTTGTAATTCATTTTTTATAAACCTATAAGTCTCATCCATGGGGATGAAATGGATATGAGATGTTTATTAAATATATAAATGGTTGTGATAGCTAGGACTGAAACAGAACACTCACTATTTATATGGATATGGATCTCTCATAAGATCTTTCTTCATGAATTTATCTCTGAGCTAGTAAGTCTTTATACTAATGGAAGAATATTCTTTATCACTAAAAATTTGTTTTTGTTATGAATTACATTTTCAAGGGAACTCATTCTCCAATTCAAAAATGATACTGATGGGTTTTATGGTTGTGTGGCCTGTGGGGGGCTCTTGAACTTCCCAGTATAATTCTTTTAGAGCCTCATATTTAGATGTTATATTATGAGAGATTCTCCAAATCCCCCAAGGGACTAATAAGTCCTTCCATCTAGTATTCCCATTTCTCTTTAATCATATTCCAATCCCATTAAATGTGGTTCCAATGAGCCGTGAATATATGAAAAATTTGGATTATTATGAGAGTTCTCTTGGATATGATGGGGATCATCTCCTAAATATAGCTTACCTAGAACCTCTATTCCCCTAATTTATCTTAAAGGTCTATTTCTATATTGATTCATATTCTATGGAATCCACTTCCAAAATTTATCCAAACTCTAATTTGGTTGTATTTTAGACTAGCGCTTGGTTTAACTCTCTTGATATAGTTCTCTATGTCCCTCTTGGTCCTGATTCAGTTATTGGTCTCTCTTTTCAAGAGGTAACCCCCATGGTTGGTTTCCAATTTTTAAATATAATTTATCATATTATTGGACTGAATGTTAAATTTCCTTATATCTAATTATCGCATCCTACTAAACCCATCTACATCTAGTTTATAGAATATATTCCCCCTACCCTTGAAGATGTTTTTGTCTCTACTTAAAATTATTATAGTGCCCTAGATTCAACTAATGTGCTTTCCCAATCTACAATAGTTTCCAAGAAAAAGAAGATTGAAAATGTTCACAAAATCCTCTCTCAAATATGGTATATTTTCCACTAGGCATCAGGGTAATTTTCTTTCATAATTATGAATCTATTAGGTAAGAATCCAAATTATCAAGGTTTAAAATTCCACCTCCAATGATTAAAATTGTGTCAATTGTCATAAGAAATTTTTGTGGGATAAGGTCTCTATAAAATTGTAAATTTATCCTATCTAAAACAAATAAATCCTAGGATTGATTAGTGTATGTTCTATAATCCAATCACAATTCTAGTTCTATCCAATCCATTTCCTCTAAACTTCAACTTAGGAATTTTTTTCAGGATATCCCTATAAATAAACAGTTATGGATATTATAAATAAAGAATATTATAGGTGATCTTATCAATTCCTCCCTCCAGCATCAAACTATCATGGTCACCTCTACCAATGAGACTATTTTATTTTACTTTGTGTATGAAAAATGTGAAGTATGGGATTTGGAGGCTCTTTGAGAATATATTTCCTATTTCAACTTGGGTCACCTATCATGGGTCATTGGTAAGGACATAAATAATATAATCAATCATTTAAAGAAGATTGGTGGATATTTATATTTTATAAAGCCCATAAAATATTACAATATCTTTTTAGATTATGATAATTTATTAACTGGGGATTCTTAGGGGACCAGTTTACATAGTTTCATAACAAATAAGAAAGCTATAGGATTTGAAACAATCTTGACAGGTTCCTATCTAATCTGCAAGGAAATTATTTATTTCAAAAATATTTAGTATCTTAGTCAAATTGGAATTTGACAAACCAATCCATGATCCTCCTCTCCCTAGAGGAGATAATGTTTATGAAAAATTTTCTATTTTTCAAAGTCTTAGACTCAATAATAAGATTTATTACAAATGGATCAATCATATTGTAATGTCCCCATGTAAGGCTAGCTATAGGATATCCTAAAAGGGAAGATCAAGTACCTTAATAAATTATTTCAGGATTCATATTATCAGTAAGACACCACTACCAAGATCATTATGTATTTGGATAATGACATCAATATTTTGGATTTTATTATGAAAAAATCATGGAATGATGAATCTTTTTTTATTCTTACAAATAAAGAAAGGAACTTGTGTATAAACCAAAGAAAATAGAAAGAAATAATCATGAAATATCTCATGTTCAATGGCGTAAATAATGAGAAATGAAAAATTTCTACTTTTAAGCATGTATCAATCAAAAGAAGATCATTGGTATCCAAAAATTGAAAATTCAGAATATATTCCTCTCCAATAATCTCAATACCTTATGCCCCATAGCTGTAAATAAAATTTCTAAAGTACTATTGAGACCAGAGAAGTAGGGAGAATATCTTATAGAAGATATTAACAAGCCTTTTTTTAGTTAGATTTACTTGTTCATTGATGCCCAAATGAATGAATAGCTTGAAATCACTCCTGGTACAAAAGAAATTCATGATGCTGCTAAATATCTTGACTCAAAAAGTACCCCCCGACTAGTTGGATTTTCTAGGTTCCTTGTTTGTGGAATCTAGGGATATAATCAAAAAATTACCCATAAGATCTATCAAGGATTATTTCTGGGGTATAATTCTTCAATGATCCACTTATTCTACCACTCTCATTCTTATCCGAAAAGTTAAAAAACCATTATCATTTAAATAATTACAATTAATCATATTTTGAAAGTTTTTTACTATTCAATAGACAAAATCATTAACAATAGGATTTTCCATATCCTTCATTAGACGGTATCTAGCAAACATCATGGTTTTTTCAAAAATAAAATCAATAAAAGTTCCATTTCATTGGAATAGGATATGGTTTATGATATCAATAGGAAATTATTTAGTTCCAACATAATGGTGAATGTGGATATCAGAAAAAAATACAATACAAGTAATCAAAATATCATTTTCAAGGGAATGTGGCACCAATGATTATGTGAAATGGTCTATGATTTCTGATTCTACAGTGTATCTTCTAATGATATCATACTCTCATTAATAAAAATAAAATTTGGTCTCTAAAAATCTCTCAGATATCATTGACTAGGAGACCTTATCTCCCACAATTTACTTATTCTTGCCCAATAATTTAAGAGTGGGAATATCAATAATACTCATGGAACTTGTCTTATTCATCGTTTTAAATTAAATTATATAACCCCTAGTATCTATCTCTTATTCAATATTGATAACCCAATTTTTTTAAATGAAATAATAGTTTGGTACTTGGATTTAAATTATTATTCAATTAATATGAAAAATTGATTAGATAAAGTGCTATTAGATCAGAGGTTAAGGTGTATATATATAAATATTGTATATTAACTCATGAAATTAAAATTTAAATTTGGTTGGGTTTTAATTATTTTTCATTTACTTTTGAATACTTGGGTTCTTCTCTTTCTTTTGGTAGAATCTAAATTCAATATTATGACAGCCCAATTCAAAAACAAGGGTATAATCACTAACTAGAATAGCGAAATCCTTTATTTTGGTGCTAATATCACTCTCATTCATTCCAATATTACATCTACTCCCATGTATATAACCTATGTTTTTAGAGAGCCCAAGTACGCTCTTTGACTCATTAAAAATAACATTGATAAATTCTTATGGGATTCCAATCACATAGTTAGAACTCATTAGGACAATGATATACATCTATCTAAACCCATTGAGTAATGAGGGATAGAAATTAGGAGTTTTACATTTCAATAAATGAAATCCATGAAAATATGGCAAGGAATGTAATTTTCAATGATTCCCTTTAGGCTATGTTCATAATAAAAAAATATGGAATAATACAAGATGATACTTCATAGGATTAATCATGTCCATCTTCATAATGTAGAATACTTTAGGTACCTCTTAGAATCCTACTTGAGAAAATGGAATGGGTTATTATTCATGGAGAGATTTTATTCATGAAAGAAAATTGTGATTACAATTATCTATTCTAACCATCTTTTCTAATTACATATGTTTGTTTTAAAAAAGGATTTTTTTTCTAAATTTCCCAATTTTTTTCTTACTAAAGACCAAATAGATCGCCTCAATAGTATCTTACATGTGGAAGAGGATGATTGATATAGTTTCACTTCCTCTAGCACGAGGACCATAAATGATAAAGACTATTAGATTCTTCTAAACTCTACTCAAGGGTATGATTCATGGAATTCACACTACTAGGAAACTTTTATCCCTTATAAGTTGAAATTACTTATTAGAAACATCCATAATCATAATATTTCTATAGATAACATTTTCAATCATCATGGAGTTTATTTGGATTAAAATTAACAATATCACATTAATCTTCATTTGGAAATGGAGGATCACTAGTTATTAATGGAAGATTAGGAATTTTTTTATATTCCTTTATTATTGATCAGTTGGGTATCAACCTTCTATTTAGTTCATTTGATTACTTCTTATCTTCTTGGTTTAATGGATCTAGTCTCTCCCTAAAGACACTATGGGAAGAAATTATCTCCTCAAAGTCTAAATGTGTATTTTCTCTTGAAGATTCATGAGTTGTAAGTGGAAATTATCTCTAGTCATATTTAATCATAATTAATGTTATACATTAGGATGATCATTGTAGTCCATGATATTGGATCCCTCCTATCTCTAGATTAATTCCTAATATCAATGGTTCCATAAATTAAGAAATTATGCATGGTAGAGGCATTGTGTGAGATATAAATGTTTTGGTAATTTTGGCCTATATCAGATATTATAGTAAAGTTGATCAATTTTAAGATGAAAGGGCTTAGTGGTAGTTTTATCTATAGAAAAGAAAATATTCACTTATTAATGGTGAAATATAAAAAAAAATCAATCATTTAATTTTTTATGGGAATAATTATATCCCATAATACAATACTAAAATAATTTGGTAATTCAAAAATATCCTTAATAAAAATGCAATGCTCCAATATACTTGGTGTAAGGAAAACATGGAGGTAAACACTTTGGATACTAAAGGAAATAAATCCACTCCTATTTTTATTTATCCTTCTCTCGGTTCCTTGCATCATTATTATAGTCTAGTGGAGGGTAGGGATTCTATTAGCCTCTATCACTTTATACTGCTTTAAATTTTTTTATAATATTATTTTAATAAAAATATCAATTTCAGTAAGCCATGCTTAATAAAAATGAACAAGAGTTAATTTATAGTAAATAGGGATTTTTCATTAGGTTATTCTTGTAAATTACATGAAATATGGATGATTCAGAAAAACAGGGCTTTTAATTAGGAAATAATAACGAGCATTTACCATTGGGATGTGGAAATATGTTTTTTTCATGGAAATTTAGGAAAAATATTGGATATTTAAAATAGTTTTTATGCATGGTTTGAATAAATAAAATGTTCTGATTATAAATTTATCATTATTGATTTGAATTACATATAATAATTTCTCATGCAGAGAAGTTTATTGAAGTCATTTGAGAAATCCTACAAAGTTACATGCACCCTATATATGTTCACTTCAATGGGAATGTTGACATGATTCAGGTATGGATAATACTTCATTCTTTGCAATTCGTAAGTTGTAGTTATAATTTGGAGTTATGGTGGAGGAGATAGTGGCTCAGAGTTTTATCACTTTACTTTATTATTTCATGTTTCATTGTTATTTTTGAAATTTTTTTGTAAATAAGTTGGTTTCTCGAATACTTTTATTTGAAATGATATTATTTTAACAAATTTAAATTTTCATGGAATGTATTAGTAAATGTTTTGATGTTCCAAATTGTTAATTTTTATCCTTTTTTATGGTCTTTGTTTATTAAGTGATATGCTTAAGGTAATACATAATCCCATATTAGGTCTCAGGATTCAAAATCCCATGTTAGAAAATTATAGAAGTAGATCGGGTAGAATTACTTACATGTATTATGTAACACCCCGAGCTTCCACGATACGCTTCTCATTCAGTAATACAATAGCTTGCATTGTACGCAACTTCGAGTTCTAAAACACCGCGACTAATCAAAGTAGCCGTTATGAATAGTAATACCTTCTTTTTGAAATATTATAAATTTTATATGTCAAAATGGACTTCATTTTTGTATTCGTAATATCGAAATTAGCCTATGTTGAATTTTTGGTATTTTTCTGAGAACTTCTAAAATTTTATAAATAGTGAAAAATACTTAAAACAACTTTTTTAATCAAAATAATTTATAGTGATAAATTATAATATTTTATGGTTTTAAAGTATAATTAGAATATATTTTTACCATTTTATCCAATGGTGGTCATTAGAATTAATTTAACATTGAAATTGGACATAAACAATTGCCAATCTTTTGATATAAATTGTTTCTTAAAAACACGCTATTTGTTGTGACAGCGGGAATTAATTATAAAATTAATTAATGCAAATAATATGTTTGGAATTTTGTAAAATAGACATCATTTTTCAATTCGGAATATCAATTATAGCTTAGGGTGAAATTTTGGCCTTATTCTGAAAAACTTCAATTTTTGATGAATAGTGAAACCACTAAGTGGTTGTTAAATAACTGATTTTTCGTTTAAATGAAATATTACCACTTCTGTGATTTGATTTTCAAAAATCCGACATACATGGTTGTCATAAAGAAGTAAAATGTGGTTCAATGGGATAAAAATAATTTTTTGGTGAATAGTAACTTATTAAGTTCTTAATCGCGATTAGTGGTAATTAGGGTAGTTTAAGGTATAAATAATACTTTAATAATATTAAATGACCTAGACACATGTCCCAACCTCATTGGTTGTGTCATGGCCGACCAAGACAAGCCATGGCCTAACTTGGGGACCCCATGGATCCACTTTTGTTGGGAAATAACATAAATTACTTTTTATTTAATGTTAAAGTGAAAATGACACTAACATAAATTGTTTTACTAAAACAATTTTTAAGTGGGGTTATACAAGTCCAAATTTTGATTATAAATAGTCATTGGAAAGCTAAAAAGATTTCCTACATCATAGTATTTGTTTTATAATTTTTATACATTAAATAAATTAAATTATTTATGACATCATTATGATGCAGCGATGACCTCATTATTTAACGATTTTAATAAAATGAATAGATAATGTAAAATCCAAGGCTTACACTTGTCCAAAGCCAATTGGATGAGGAGCTTTCGAAACCTTATCACCTTAGCCTCGAATTATATAAGTGTGGGACCTTTAGAATCCGAAAAGCATTTTGAAATAATGTAACATTTCAATCTTTCCAAAAGTGCCCCTCCTCTCCACTTATAAAAGGCCCCCACCTCTACCTCATTTCACACACTCTTCAAGCCATTGGCTCGGCAAACCCCTGCCCATTTGCTCTCTCCACATCCCTCTCCTCATCCTAGAGGATTCCCTTTGGGCAGAATCCTTTCAAAGGAAGCCTTTAGGCTCAACTCAAAAGGAGTTACACTTTTTAAGGTAATTCATTCTCTCATGTTCTTTTGTTTTATTTTGCTTCTCCAACCCCCTAAACTCTTTTTATTTACTTCTTTTGTAACAACACCAGTATCTTAAATATACTAGGATGTTGTTATAAGATTTATTTGAGCTACACTTCCACACAACTACATCAAATGGTTAAAGAACATAAGGTTTCCGTGGATGGCGAAATTCTGCCTCCCGAAACGATGATTGTTCAACACTCATTTAACACCTTCAAAGGTGGCCATTATGATGTCACTATTTTTATATATGATATATAATATGTTTATGTTTTCCTTAAGCTTCTGTTTTTTCATTTTGGGCATACCTTTATGGTTTCCATTATGGGTAAAACACGATATCTTCATTTTAGGAAGCGCGGACTACCGCCCCCTGAAAGTGATTTGATTCGTTAATACCATATATGGGATGTGTGAAGGATAAAGTTAATGATATTATATATTTTATTATACTGGAATTATAATATACTCTCATATCATTATGATTCCATTCCAGAAAATATGAAATAGAAATGGAAGTAGCGTTCATGCGTACGTACGGCTTACCGTCTCCATGAACGGTGCATTTCATTTCTTACCTCTAAATGTGATGTAATATTATAAATGAATGTATGTACTGGATATATATGACATATATGATATCTACATCATGAATACCATTCTGGATATAATGAACCTTTGACCAAATTAACAACATGTAAGTGTAAGAAGCCTATTTTTGACTTAAGAACCAAATACCGACAAAATGAACATTATTAACTTAAATAATTACATAATGTTCATATCATTGTAATAAGTGATATAATAAGGATAATGAAGTTGAAAATGGTTCTTAATAAGGTATATATTAACTCTAGTTTATTATTCAGGAGGTTAAAGAACGGTTGAGTCAAGTCAGACACGAGGTAAGGGAACTTCTTAACCCAATTTCCATTCTTTGGGTTAATCTCCTACTTTCAAATTATGTCATGATATTATTATGTCATATCCTGTATTTGTACATTATTTATGTGTACTTGTAGTGAATACACATAATAGATCTATTTTATTTTAAAAATGCTCTTTGTAAGGGAATTTCTTAACCCAACTTCCATTCTTTGGGTTAATCTCCTACTTTCAAATTATGTCATGATGTTATTATGTCCTATTTTGTATTTTTACTTTCTTTATGTGTACCTATAGTGAATACACATAATAGATCTATTTTATTTTAAAAATGATCTTTTTAAGGACTTCGTCTCAATCTCCTTTCATTGAGGCATATTTGGTTTTATACACAACTTTCATTTATACGGTGTATAAACCCCTTTGACTTTTAAGTTTATTCAAAAGGAATCTTTTTTATACGAAGCGTTTACTAAACGACAAAAGGGAATGTTTTTGTCGTACGTATGCGGCGACAACGACTTCTCCGCCGCCGTGACCATTATTTGAGTTTCGGCTTCCTCTACAAGCCATCACTTTTTTTAATGAAAAATAAATACAAAGTTTTAACTTACTTTTATTTTGGTATTGAAAATGGTTTTGAAAGCGTTTTTATTATATCAATGTGTTGTATTGATATCTTGTGATTGGAATGTGGAAATGTTATGTTTCCTTTATGCATGTTTTATGTGATATGATTATGTTATGGTTTATGATATGTTTAAACCTATTCATATGAGGAATGTATTGGACTTAATAAGTGACGGGTGGGGCCCGCTATAGCTCCTCGATGCATCGGTAGGTCTCATGAGACAACTAGACGTGGAATTGGCCGAGGCCCTTTCCCGATTTGATTTATGGTTTTGGCCGAGGCCTTAATCATTTTAGACGTCTTGGCCGAGGCCTTGACAAAGTGTTTCAGAATGTCTGGCATTATACATTCCCTCATTATGAAAGTGGTTATTGAAATTACATGTGATTATTCGACCAGTAGAATATCCATGTGAAGAAGTAAATGGCATTATCTCATTTTACTTTTGCCATATTATGTTGAAGTTCATGTTTAAGAGGATTTTGTTTTAGTTATACATTTCCTTAAATGTTAATGTTTATTTATGAAAGCTTCCGCATTATTGTTATCCTTACTGAGCATTTGAGCTCACCCCTTTCAATGTTTAAAAATTTTCCAGGTTGTGAAGAAGTATTTTATGACTGACTTGCAAGAATAATCAGTGAAGATATGAGTGTGGACTATGAAGACCATGTTTTTTTGTAGTTTGTTTAATTTTGATGTAATGAAAGACTTATGAATGTATCTAGTGTTTCCAAGGCTACTAAACTAATCGGTCTTTCGAGACTTGATCTTTTGTGATCATGCCAATGTTACGAAGTAATGCACCGGCTCTGGGTAGCTGGGGTCGGGGCGTTACAGTTGGTATCAGAGGCAGTTTAGTACTAACCTTGGAAGCTAGATGTAGATAAACTCTGATTAGAACGCATAGCCCAAAGATAGGCTTCGAGGATTAGTATAGAAGAACTTCCTAGAATTTTGGTATTATAGAGATGATATGAGTTTTCCGAGCAATACATCCCTGTCTGGATACGAGCAGGTAGAGGCGGCTCTGGCACAGATGTACCTAGGGGTAAAACCCGAAAACACCGCTTTGAGCTAGACTCGAACGGGAACTGGTGCACGACAACGGGCCTTGCTGCACTCTTGGTTACGACACTCCCGGGGGATATGCTTAGGATAATTCTCATTTTATTTACAAACCACTATGAAGGGTTATGAGTATATACTTTCTCAAAGAAAACATTTCTTTTTATGGTTATGGATTATATCCATAAATAGTTCAATTTATGTTAAGTGTTTTAAAAGTATGGAATTATGTATTTTGATTCATAAACTAATCTAGTTTATGCCATTGTTTAGAAATGGCGCCTAGTAGAAGGAATGGAAACTGTATCAATGCACGAACTCCGTGTAGGGATTGCCCTCCTGCTCAAGATAATTATTGTGGACCTGGAGATACAACTGGTGCTGATCAACTTAATACCATACTGGGACAACTCACTCAGGTTATTAATAATAACCTTACTCGTATGGAGCACCCTGATCCGCAACGTGGAGGATCAATGCTAGATCGTTTCATGAGGCAACAACCGCCAACCTTCAATGGGAGTACAAATCCTACAGTAGCTGAGCAATGGATAAATTCCTTAGAGAAAATATTCCATGCCTTGGGGAGTAGTGAAAGGGAGAAGGTTGTCATGGCAGTTTACCGCCTCACTGGAGATGCCGATCAGTGGTGGTCGCTGATTCAAAACACAAAGGAAGATGACGACGTATCAAGTATGGAATGGAGGGAGTTCAAAGAGCTTTTCTTAGAAAAATACTTTCCTCGTGACCATCGAGCAGATATGGAAAGGCAATTTCTGAGTCTGAGGCAGAAGGAGGATGAGAATGTCGCAAAGTATGAGGCTAACTTTACAAGGTTAGCGAGGCATGCTGCAGATTATATACGTAACCCAAGAAGTAAGATTGATCGTTTCTTTGATGGGTTAAAACCATTTCTCCGTCGAGCTCTAGTGTCACAATCCTTCTCATCATACGAAGATATAGTCTCATGTGCTATCAAGACAGAAAAGGAATTCTCTAAGTCTTATGACAACAAAGTAAAGCAAGAGAAGAAGAGAACGGTGGAACAAGAGACAGATAAAGGGAAAAAGGGAAAGAAGGATTTTCCATTATGTGATAATTGTGGGAAGAATCACCCTGGTACTTGCCTAAAAGGAATGGGAGTCTGTTATAAATGTGGAGAAAAAGGTCACCAGGCACGTGATTGCAAGGGAAAGAAAGAGGCTGTCAAAGTTGAATGCTACAATTGTAGAGAAATGGGTCATTATGCAAATGAATGTCCTAAGCGTCAAGGAAACTTACCTCAGAAAAGGCCAAGGGATCAAGGACAATCTTATGCTATTACTACAGTTGAAACAGAATAACTAATGTATTGGTGCTTTTGGACTCAAGGATTATGTTCTGGTTATAAGAATAATGTGATATATATATAAGGATTGTACTGCAGTACATTTTGATTTCAGTAAGGTTTTAATATGATTAAGGTAATCATATTTTTAGTATGTGACAATAAGAGAAACTTTTCTTTGTTTGGGGAATCTGATGTTACAATTGATTTTGGAATTTAGAGACCTTTTAGAGAAAGTCTGGATGAAGGTATTTTGGATAACTATAATGGTTGGAGTGGATTAAGTTGATCTTTGGATAGTAAATTTAAGGTTAAAAATTTTTCTGGAGATTATTCTTGGAATACTATAGTTTTATGAAAAGGACAACCTGCAGGGTGGGGAATAAACCGTCGCGTCGGACAAAGCTGTAGGAATCGAACCCACAATCAAAGTGCGACAGGCCTTTATTTCCTACCACTAGCCTACAGGAAGTCCCTGGTTATTACAAAATAGTTTTACTAATCTAAATGGTATGTGTTAATATTTGGAACCTTATACAATTAGGATAAAAAGAATATTTTTGAGTTCCGTTACCATTTGGAGTAAAAGATGGGTTTGTGGCAAAAATTTATTAACGAATGAAAGTATACATAACAAGTATGTATATTCCCTTACGTTCTTAGTAAATCTCCTAAATAAATTCCTCAACATTATAAAAGGTAACTTAAAACAAAAATGTTGTCGGTTAACTTTTCCAACTGGGGATTCAATGACCGTTTAACCAATCACAAGTTTGTGATTTTCTTGTGGTTAAACATTCTCCTAATCCTGTTTTCTATAACTCTCCATCAGACCTTGATGGTTTGTTTCTCCTCCATATCCATATTTTCATATAATCCTAGAGTGGGCTATATCGAGTGACCTTTGTACTTATCCTGCTTTCTTTTAATGTTATGTATTTATTAACCTTATTTTTGATGTGGGTTTTCCTCAAAGGTATTTTCTCTTTTCAACCTTGTATTTTCCAAGAAAAATTTCAAATTGCGAGGACGCAATTTATTGAAGGAGGGGAGAATGTAACACCCCGAGCTTCCACGATACGCTTCTCATTCAGTAATACAATAGCTTGCATTGTACGCAACTTCGAGTTCTAAAACACCGCGACTAATCAAAGTAGCCGTTATGAATAGTAATACCTTCTTTTTGAAATATTATAAATTTTATATGTCAAAATGGACTTCATTTTTGTATTCGTAATATCGAAATTAGCCTATGTTGAATTTTTGGTATTTTTCTGAGAACTTCTAAAATTTTATAAATAGTGAAAAATACTTAAAACAACTTTTTTAATCAAAATAATTTATAGTGATAAATTATAATATTTGATGGTTTTAAAGTATAATTAGAATATATTTTTACCATTTTATCCAATGGTGGTCATTAGAATTAATTTAACATTGAAATTGGACATAAACAATTGCCAATCTTTTGATATAAATTGTTTCTTAAAAACACGCTATTTGTTGTGACAGCGGGAATTAATTATAAAATTAATTAATGCAACTAATATGTTTGGAATTTTGTAAAATAGACATCATTTTTCAATTCGGAATATCAATTATAGCTTAGGGTGAAATTTTGGCCTTATTCTGAAAAACTTCAATTTTTGATGAATAGTGAAACCACTAAGTGGTTGTTAAATAACTGATTTTTCGTTTAAATGAAATATTACCACTTCTGTGATTTGATTTTCAAAAATCCGACATACATGGTTGTCATAAAGAAGTAAAATGTGGTTCAATGGGATAAAAATAATTTTTTGGTGAATAGTAACTTATTAAGTTCTTAATCGCGATTAGTGGTAATTAGGGTAGTTTAAGGTATAAATAATACTTTAATAATATTAAATGACCTAGACACATGTCCCAACCTCATTGGTTGTGTCATGGCCGACCAATACAAGCCATGGCCTAACTTGGGGACCCCATGGATCCACTTTTGTTGGGAAATAACATAAATTACTTTTTATTTAATGTTAAAGTGAAAATGACACTAACATAAATTGTTTTACTAAAACAATTTTTAAGTGGGGTTATACAAGTCCAAATTTTGATTATAAATAGTCATTGGAAAGCTAAAAAGATTTCCTACATCATAGTATTTGTTTTATAATTTTTAGACATTAAATAAATTAAATTATATATGACATCATTATGATGCAGCGATGACCTCATTATTTAACGATTTTAATAAAATGAATAGATAATGTAAAATCCAAGGCTTACACTTGTCCAAAGCCAATTGGATGAGGAGCTTTCGAAACCTTATCACCTTAGCCTCGAATTATATAAGTGTGGGACCTTTAGAATCCGAAAAGCATTTTGAAATAATGTAACATTTCAATCTTTCCAAAAGTGCCCCTCCTCTCCACTTATAAAAGGCCCCCACCTCTACCTCATTTCACACACTCTTCAAGCCATTGGCTCGGCCAACCCCTGCCCATTTGCTCTCTCCACATCCCTCTCCTCATCCTAGAGGATTCCCTTTGGGCAGAATCCTTTCAAAGGAAGCCTTTAGGCTCAACTCAAAAGGAGTTACACTTTTTAAGGTAATTCATTCTCTCATGTTCTTTTGTTTTATTTTGCTTCTCCAACCCCCTAAACTCTTTTTATTTACTTCTTTTGTAACAACACCAGTATCTTAAATATACTAGGATGTTGTTATAAGATTTATTTGAGCTACACTTCCACACAACTACATCAAATGGTTAAAGAACATAAGGTTTCCGTGGATGGCGAAATTCTGCCTCCCGAAACGATGATTGTTCAACACTCATTTAACACCTTCAAAGGTGGCCATTATGATGTCACTATTTTTATATATGATATATAATATGTTTATGTTTTCCTTAAGCTTCTGTTTTTTCATTTTGGGCATACCTTTATGGTTTCCATTATGGGTAAAACACGATATCTTCATTTTAGGAAGCGCGGACTACCGCCCCTGAAAGTGATTTGATTCATTAATACCATATGTGGGATGTGTGAAGGATAAAGTTAATGATATTATATATGTTATTATACTGGAATTATAATATACTCTCATATCATTATGATTCCATTCCAGAAAATATGAAATAGAAATGGAAGTAGCGTTCATGCGTACGTACGGTTTACCGTCTCCATGAACGGTGCATTTCATTTCTTACCTCTAAATGTGATGTAATATTATAAATGAATGTATGTACTGGATATATATGACATATATGATATCTACATCATGAATACCATTCTGGATATAATGAACCTTTGACCAAATTAACAACATGTAAGTGTAAGAAGCCTATTTTTGACTTAAGAACCAAATACCGACAAAATGAACATTATTAACTTAAATAATTACATAATGTTCATATCATTGTAATAAGTGATATAATAAGGATAATGAAGTTGAAAATGGTTCTTAATAAGGTATATATTAACTCTAGTTTATTATTCAGGAGGTTAAAGAACGGTTGAGTCAAGTCAGACACGAGGTAAGGGAACTTCTTAACCCAATTTCCATTCTTTGGGTTAATCTCCTACTTTCAAATTATGTCATGATATTATTATGTCATATCCTGTATTTGTACATTATTTATGTGTACTTGTAGTGAATACACATAATAGATCTATTTTATTTTAAAAATGCTCTTTGTAAGAGAATTTCTTAACCCAACTTCCATTCTTTGGGTTAATCTCCTACTTTCAAATTATGTCATGATGTTATTATGTCCTATTTTGTATTTTTACTTTCTTTATGTGTACCTATAGTGAATACACATAATAGATCTATTTTATTTTAAAAATGATCTTTTTAAGGACTTCGTCTCAATCTCCTTTCATTGAGGCATATTTGGTTTTATACACAACTTTCTTTTATACGGTGTATAAACCCCTTTGACTTTTAAGTTTATTCAAAAGGAATCTTTTTTATACGAAGCGTTTACTAAACGACAAAAGGGAATGTTTTTGTCGTACGTATGCGGCGACAACGACTTCTCCGCCGCCGTGACCATTATTTGAGTTTCGGCTTCCTCTACAAGCCATCACTTTTTTTAATGAAAAATAAATACAAAGTTTTAACTTACTTTTATTTTGGTATTGAAAATGGTTTTGAAAGCGTTTTTATTATATCAATGTGTTGTATTGATATCTTGTGATTGGAATGTGGAAATGTTATGTTTCCTTTATGCATGTTTTATGTGATATGATTATGTTATGGTTTATGATATGTTTAAACCTATTCATATGAGGAATGTATTGGACTTAATAAGTGACGGGTGGGGCCCGCTATAGCTCCTCGATGCATCGGTAGGTCTCATGAGACAACTAGACGTGGAATTGGCCGAGGCCCTTTCCCGATTTGATTTATGGTTTTGGCCGAGGCCTTAATCATTTTAGACGTCTTGGCCGAGGCCTTGACAAAGTGTTTCAGAATGTCTGGCATTATACATTCCCTCATTATGAAAGTGGTTATTGAAATTACATGTGATTATTCGACCAGTAGAATATCCATGTGAAGAAGTAAATGGCATTATCTCATTTTACTTTTGCCATATTATGTTGAAGTTCATGTTTAAGAGGCTTTTGTTTTAGTTATACATTGCCTTAAATGTTAATGTTTATTTATGAAAGCTTCCGCATTATTGTTATCCTTACTGAGCATTTGAGCTCACCCCATTCAATGTTTAAAAATTTTCCAGGTTGTGAAGAAGTATTTTATGACTGACTTGCAAGAATAATCAGTGAAGATATGAGTGTGGACTATGAAGACCATGTTTTTTTGTAGTTTGTTTAATTTTGATGTAATGAAAGACTTATGAATGTATCTAGTGTTTCCAAGGCTACTAAACTAATCGGTCTTTCGAGACTTGATCTTTTGTGATCATGCCAATGTTACGAAGTAATGCACCGGCTCTGGGTAGCTGGGGTCGGGGCGTTACATATTATCAATGGATCAAGGGTTATTTTATTATTGGTAGTCATTTATAATTAAGTCAACTAATTAGATTAGTATTATAATTATAAAAACATTAATAAATTTTCATTATATAATAAATTTGATTATTTTTTTATTTAGAGAATAAAATATTTTATATCATTATTAAAAACAAAATTTATTCTATATGCATGATTAAAACATTTTATGTCATCAAGAATATTTTTTAATGGTTTATATAACAAATATATGGATAATCTTGTATATAAAATTTATGATAAGAAGTTCAGTATAAATTATTCAAATAATATTTAAATTATACATTTTCTCTTGGGATGCATAAATGAGAAACGCAACTAAAACACTATATAGATTGATTTATGGATTTATTTGAATATAAATCATTTAATATATGTAATTCCTCTTTATTATGAAAAATGTTAAAATATCACTTTACTCAAAAAATAGAAAGTGGTAATGAACTATTTATATTTGTATATATCAATGTATGTAGTACAATGAGCTAACAAAAAATTTATATTTATCATTACTTCATAACTTTTACTAATAATTTTATTCAGTGCAGATATGTGTCTCTTATGAAACTCAACTTTGAAACCTTTGAAGGGTTTTTGAAAATAAGGCACATAATCATAATGATAAAATTGTTAAAAAATTGTAAAAATGTTGATGTAAATATTGAAGTAAAGAGTTTTCTTATTATTTGACAGATTATATAATTTTTGTTCAACTCACTCTTTCATATATTCTATAATGGTATCATTTAAATAAAATAGGAATCATTGTTTTCTGTAAATGGTTCAATCAATTATTGGTCGGATTAATCATTATATTTTATTTTTATGTTGTTCTCAATAAACAGTGACTTCCTTACTTAAATGCATTTCATATTAAGAAATAAGGAATAATTCATATGAAATATTGATGGAGAAATGGACCGATCTATCTTATATGAAAATTAATGGTTATAAAACCTTTGTGAATCGTTGTGTTTCAAATAAACTTATCCCAAAATCAGATAAATTTATATTTTTTGGATATCCCAAATAAACTAATAGGTATTATTTATATCATTCTACTTAGTAATAAGTGGTTGTAATAAGAAAATGTTTATTTATTAAGAATAAATATATTACATGAGGAGTCGGTGGGAGGGAAGCTGTTATTAGCAAAGTTCAAAAACAAATAAATGGAATTGTTCTTGAGATAGAATTGTAGATAGTATAACAAGAATTTTTTGGAAGATAATCAAAATTATGTTACATAATGACCTCAAATATATGGTATGATTCTTCAAGATCCCAATAGATATGGATATCTTATATAAAATTTTAATGAAGTTGATATCATACATGATCAACATAATTTTTTAAATAATCTTTCAAGAGTTATGATACTATAAAATGGTTAGAGGCTATGAAATCTAAAATAGAATTTATATATATATATATCAAATTTACAAAATCAAAAATATACATAGGGGTAAGTCCTATATGGTGTAATTTGGTTTTTTAAATGATAACTAACATATGTGGTATAATATATTATTATAAATCATATTGAGTGGGAAATGGCTATAAATAAATCTATGGTGTTGATAATGAATAAGCTTATTCAAAAATAGTTATGATAAATTCCAACATTACTTTAATATACTTAACACCTTATGATGATTAATAGATCTACTATAAGGTTGTCATAACTTTTATCCCTAATTAAAATATCTTTAAATATGTGTATATGATATAATATGAGATTTTTTAAGATATAAATAGTTTTAGAAATGTATCAAAATTTAATGATCAATTTATGGATTGAAGAAATATTCTAAGAGATAGAGTATCTATTTTTATAATGTAATAGAATATCTCTGTTTGATAAAAAAAAGTTGTAATTATTATATATATTTATGGGATAATTGGATAACTATTTTATTTTTTATTTTTTATATAGATGAAATAATACTCATTAGAAATTATATCCATTATTTGAATTCTATAAAATAATTTTTGGGGAATTTATTCTTGAAAACATACATAGGTGAAGTAGCCTATATACTGGTTATGAAGATATATAGAGAGATATATAAGTATTATCTTTTTCTAAGATATAATGCATATATTATAAGGGTGATAAATATGTTTAGTATGAAAATATTTAGGATGGGATTTATACTGATGAAACAGTTTGTAAATTTTATAAAGGATCAATCTTCTTTAACCAATATTAAAAGTAATACATTAATGAAATTCCTTATCTTCTAGAAAAAGAATATATCATGTTTGTCGTGAGGTATACATGATCATATGTATTTTAATTTTAATCAAAACTAGTTAAAACCAACAAAATCTTAGTGTAAGTAACATAATTTATTAAAAAATATCTTTTAAGTAATTTAGAAGGACAAAGGATGCATTCTTTGTCATCTAAGGTGATTGAAATAACTTTTTAAGGGGTTACATTGATTTTATCATTTAAGATGAAAATTACAATTCCAAATCACAATTTGTTTGTTCAACCTTAATATTGTAGACATTGGATACTTTAGTACTAAAAATTGACCAATGGTTAATTCTATGATAGGATATGAGTACCACTTTTTGTTAGTTTTTAAGAAGAAATATATTTGTATCAAGAATTTCATTACTAAAATATGGGTAATATCCATATTTTTTAAACAAATAATAATATTTTAGAATAATAATAGATTTATTATTTATACTAAGATACCTTGATCTCAAAAAGGACCATAACACATTCTTAAAAAATATTATTCCATTGAATAAAACCTAGATAGAGTCGATGTAATTATTTTTATATTACCTATAATTTATGTTGTAGATATTTCATTAATAAACCCATTAGTTGATAAAAACAAGATGAATATATAATATCCTTAGATATTCAATATGTCAAGAACTATAATTATTATAATTTAGTTTTTTTCAATACAAAGGGTATCTCATGTGATATAATTTTTTTTGAATTGAATAATGCATAATTGATTCACTAATAAAAGAAATTTTAAGTTTATCATTCATTAATGTATGTTCTATTTATTTAATAAGAGTGTAATATTAATTAATCCTCTCATGGGATATCATTAAATTTTTTATTAATCAATATTTGTCATGAAAACTCATATATTATGATAAAATGTTCATATTAGCATGATTATGGGATCATATGAAGATATAGAGTTTACTCATGAGAAATCAGTGTAAACTTGTTTCTCGATTGATTTTTTAAAGTATATCATGTTGAATATCATATATAATGTTGATATACTTAGAGGATTAATCTTTATATTAATCCTTATTTAATGGTGTCAATAAATTCCCCAAGTAAGAGGATTTATTCTTTGATATATTTCTTATTCCTTGATTAATGTTGAGCTGATATAGAGTGGTTATGTATGTTAATGATCATGTTGTGGGTTTTTCTTATCAAAGATAATATTTGACCATGTGTATGGTAGATATAACATCTAGAACCTCAAATGAATTAGATTTATGAAACACATGACCATGATTAGTTAAGGAACATGTGATGTTTTATTATACTTGTATGAATAACATATGATATACCCATATAGATTAATCAATCTATGTCAAATAAATGGGAATATGTAAGTTGGACTATTTAATATTAACAAATTAAATGTGTTTAAAATTTAATATTTTTCATAGATAAAGGTAATATATATATATATATGATTTGTGGAGATATATAAAGTGGAAAATTGTGTATGAATATGCTTATATTTCTTGGATATATTACAACATTTCTTTATATATTTAGTATAAATGACAATTTTCTAGAGTAATATTTTATTTATGATTTTTACTTAGGAATAATTAATTAATTTTATAGTAATAAAGTCCTAAAAGTTCAATCAAAAGACAATGGAATGAATATTTATTTTGGAACAAAATTTTAGTTCAAGATAAGTGATTTTGATATAGTTTTTCTAAATGTGTTTGGATATAATGTTATAATTTTTTATGAAATATACATAATGTTTGTGAGAATTAAGATAATGTTAGGGATTCAATCTTAATATGATCTAAATTTTAGATCACAACCTTTGGTAAGGTTTATATCATTCTTTTTTATTTATGTCTTTAGAAAGAGATATGATTATGATATAAGGATATTTCATGTGCATTGTTTTTCTTCCTTCCATTTAAACCGTCACTTTATTTAGATTATACATAATTTTATGAATTATATAACTAAGTGAAAATAATATTTTGAATTGTTTAAGAGCTTTAAAATCACAGGGTTAATGAATAAATAGTTTATAATGTTTAACATTATGGATGATTATGGTCCATGTGTTTATGAAATGAATAAATACCCTGAGAAACTTTAAAAAGTTCAGGATTGTTACAAATATGGGTTTGAATCTTAATTAATGTTAAAATAAACATATTTATCAAGATACAATTAGATAAATATCTCTATGATATTTCTTATTCCCTTAATATGAAATAGTAATTAACATATCTCTTAAGCAAATATGGTCCTTCCAATTGTTTTTTAAAGATTTAACATATGGTTTATTACCCTTGGAGGTAAATAATTACTAGTTATTTTTATGTGATATTCATAAACTATACATGATTAAGATCTACCAAACATGATGAATATATTTATTTATGTCATTCCAATAATTATTATTGTTATTTATAGATGATAATTCCATGGATTTTATTTTTATTCAACCTTCAAACATGTTTAATGTCATTAAGACCCAAATGTTTTATCAAATAGTTGAAATATGATTAATGTTTTCATTGTCTATTTTAAATTTGAATATAAATTATGTACAATGAAAAATATTAGAGTTACATATTTTTTTGAACCTATACATGAATAAAGAATAGAGTATCAAAACCCTTTATAAAAATACACCATTTTTGGGGGTCATTTAAGGCATATTAGAGTCAGATTACATAATTTTTTGATGTTAGTTTTTTGTTAAAAATAGACTAATAATAAGAGTTATATTTGAATTAATGAGTTTGGATTTATTCAACTAGATTTTTATAATTATGTATTTAAGGATGAACACTTAATTTTAGAATGGTATACCTAATAAGTTTCCATTATAACCAATCAAAAAATAAGAAATACTTTATTTACTTTTTATAAAGTCAAAATCAATTTCTAGATCCTGAGAAAAACTAAATATCAATTTCAATGATGACTTTTTCTTTTAATATGGCAATAAATTTACATAAACACCACTATTAATGCATCCATATATAAGATATATGGCCATATAATTGGAATTTGGATTATAAAAATGGAAAAAATCATAATCCTTCAAGGAAAAAGAGGTGATTGAATTGAACTTATGTGATCTCAAAACAATTATACTACCTCTTCCACTAAAATAATAATTTTATTTAATCTATTAATGTTATTGTGAATTTTTTTAATATTATATTATTTATTCTATATTTCAAATAAATGAAGTCTTTAACCCATTATGTTGAGCCTAATGTTTCTTCATAAAACAATAGTGTTTTACACACAAATAGTACCATAACATAATATAAAATAACTAGGAATAAATTTAAAATTATTTTAAATACTTTTATGTTAGAAAGAAGTTTGGTAAATCACTTTTGAAGGGGAATTGAATAACCAAGGACAAACTATCAATCCTAAAAATAATTATTTCTTAGTCATAAAGGTATTGTGACTCACAGGAATGTCTTGTTTGATATTAATAGTTTCCACAAAATCAATTAATTAATCAAGAATTTTGTTAGATATGATATTATGCTAAAAAATTAGTATAAAATAAAAACACTTATAAAAATATCATTTATTTAACTACTTTTTTATATTATTTTTCTGAAAAAAAAATACAGATCAATATTAAAAAAATATATGTAGAAGCTAGCCAAAAGGGATCATAAATCATTTTGGTCAACCCCAAGTAAAATTTGAATGAAAAATTTTGATATAAATATAAATCATCATTTATTGAAAATGTATTAAAAGAATATCTCTCTCCAAGCCTAGAATATTTTTACTGAAAACCCCATGGAACATTAATTCAATACATTATCATATAAATCACTATATATTTAAATTTATATATGTTTATTATGTATTTTTTTGTTATTTCCAGTTGAAATTCATTGTTAAAAATTGATAACTTGTATTCAATCAAGAATATATTCATGGAAAATAAATGTTAGAATACTTATTCTTAAATAATATTTGGTTAATTCAAAAAATAATAAAAATAACAATATGTTAAATATATAATAAGTATTATTTTTGTATTATCATATAGATTAAATAGTCAGTGACCAAATTACATCTATTTCTAATAAAATTTTATAGATGGGCTCAAGTGAACAATGATAGTCAAATAATTTATAAAAGTGTAAATATTGTTTTTAGAGAATGTTTTAGTGTTAATTATTTTTAACTTGAAAAATATTTTTATTATATTATATTTAATGGATGAAAGTATTATTTATATTATTATTTACAAGTCCTAATTTATAATATAAAGGGATTTATCAGGTAATAATGCTTAAGGTGATATATTGTTTTTATTTTTGAATCATGTCTAGCACCCAACTTCTGTTAGAGGAAGTGGTGTAAAAACCCCAATGAAAGTAACCTATATTTGGTACTTAATTTATTAAATTAGTATAAGATACAAGAGATCATGTCCAAAATGATCAAATAGTTTATTAGTCTTGGGATACTAGATACATATATGATTTCCATATTACATTAGAAACATAAAGCCTATCTTATAAACATCATTAAATTGTTATTTTTTCCTTGAGTACATTATGGATATATTTCAAATATACCTAATTTATAACTTTTGGAATGGGAAAAAAATAAATTTTGAGCGCAAATTCTCAATGGGGGTTTGTATACAGGGGAATTCATTATGAATATATAAAGCATGAATAATATGGCAGAGTAAATAACTAATTATGAGACATATAATCACAAAATTGAGAATGAAATATATCCATCAATAATATCATCATAATAATCGCATGGATAATAATTATTGAGTTATTAATAATGTAATTCATAATTCCAAACAACTTAATCATTCTATCGTGTCCTCAGTCATGAAACTTTTAATAAATGATTTAGTAAACACAAAATTACCCAACAATACTTAATATATTCCAACTTGTTTTTCATGTAATATATTACCCAATAAATATAGGGGCTATAAAGGACCCCACCATTACTTAAATATTTTCAATTCATTCCCTATATATTTATTTAACAATATAATACAAAATCAATATTCTTTAGTAATCAATATATGTTTTTATTGAATAAACGATATGAAACATAAATTCAAAGGATTAAATTTCCTAGTAATATTCATTAAATTCACACCATATATAAAATTGAGTATATGTTTTAGTCAATGATGAAATAGTAGAAATAGTATAATTATCTGAGACTCACACTTTTTGATCCAGTGCTAAAAACATGTTATATATTTTTTTTAAAAGTAAATGAAAAAACAAACCTTTACATTCCCAAATATATTTTTCATTATATGTTTTAGAAAATTATGAAAATTCATTAAAAAATATTAGAGTTTCACAATTTTATAAGAAAAAATTCAATTTGGTTTTACTCATGCAAAATTCTTAAATGAAACAAAGTTCTTTTGGAGCTGCTAACAAACCTGTGAAAAACATTTTAAAAACAAAGCGTGGGCATAAAATTTCCTAGCAGTATGTTTTAAAACTAGTGGAAATTATTCTATAAATACTTTTTTAAAAACTAATTTAAAAATATTATATCACATATATAATATTTTATATATTAGATATTTCAAAAAAATATAAATTTTTGGGTTTTAAAAATATAGATTTAATGATCAATTTTTTTTTAAGAAAGTCATTTAAAAAAACACAGTTAATTTCAAAAAATAACGCTGAATTAAATTTTTATTTATCCATTAAATATAATTTTAAAATAATATATTTTATGTATTAAAATGATATTTGGAAGACAATTAGAAATCCATGAGGCCACTATTAATGTCAATATTAGGAAAAAACCCATTGAGGTTGTGTTATCCCCCCTTCCTCATCAACTCATTTGATAACCAAGTACAGAGTTTAATTTAAGAAAAAAAAATTCAGGTCTTCATTTCTCATTTATAACCCATTAAAAACCTTTCAAATATTTACATTAAATATTTTAGTAGAATAAAATAATATAATGTCTATTAAGACTTTAATAAAAATTTGTTTTTCAGAAAACACCATAGGATAAATCCATAATGTTATAATAAATAATTAGAATTTATAAAACAATTTGGAAATTAAGTGAAAAATAATCACTTTTAATTAATCTATATAGAATTTATTTGGAATATGTAGTGCATGTACATACCTACTTATTTGTGAAACATCTATATATTTTAAAATATATTTTTTATATAAAATAATAGAATTATCATTACAAAACACCATTAAAATCCATGAAATATCTCCTAAAGAGGAGAAATTATAATAATAGTACTCTTACATGTAATTATGGAAAAAAAATTACAATGTACAAATAATAATAATTTTAAAAAATGGATTTTGAAAAAAATAATTTCTTTAAATAAAAAATTTACCCTTACATAAATATAAATTTTAAAACATAACTCTCTTTCCTTAATTGACGACAAATATTAAATAAGGAAGCTTAATTTCACCATTTTAACAAATGAGGAGATGATAACCTAGTAATAGAGTTTAGGGAATGAGTTTTGGATTATTTAGGTGGATGAAGAGGGTTCCTTATATAGTAGTTATATTTATAACTATTTATTAAATATGCACTTAAAATAAATGCATTTAATAATGCATATCTTATCTCAAATATTTTTTTGAAAATAATGGTGTTTTGATAATCTAAGAAAGATATTTTATGATCCTAGAAATATTTTTAATTTTATTACAATGTAAAATATTATATTTTTTATATTGTATATCAATCTCATTTCATCAAACTTGATACCCGAAGAAGGAAGATAATGACGGAGGATTTATAATTGGATACAAGTAATATAATTCTAAAATGACTAATACAATTATATATTTATATTGATTTAAAATATAGTATTATATATATATTTCTTTCTTTCTTTCATCTCCCATCACTACAATGGGTGAAACAGGGTGAATATTAATCCTATAAAAGTTTTGTGTTGTGTTATCCATAAATTTCAGTGGAATATATATTTATATATATACATATCTTGTAATTAATACAGATATATTCCTAATAAGAAAATGATACACCTAGGGATATGGGTGATTTATGGTTCTTAAATGAGATAGTTTTATATTTTATGATTTATTTTAATTGGTTAGTAAAAATTTCATCTATCTAAACCAAAGATATATGTAGGGTCTTTTTTTCTTTATTTTAAAATTTATGAGTTTTTCATTAAGAAAGGATAGTATTGAAGGTGATAATTTACTGGGTTGTAAGATCATAGATGAATTAAAATGTCTTTATGAGTAAGAAGATAAACATTAAGGGTCTTAAAATTAAGCTAGGAGGAAGAAGAAGCCACACAAATTGATCTAAAGGATCATGTGGATTTGATTAGGTGGTTGAGATTATATGTGAGAATTATATATAGGTGAACATAAAACATGTTTGTGAATCCTACATTGAAGAAATGTAACACCCCAAGACTTTACAATATTTTCGTTTTTCAATACATATAATTTTGTTGTTAGTATGCCTTATACACAAATTTAAACTTATGCTTCAAAAAACACAAAATTAACTTGCGTTATAGAAAAGACCTAGTTTTACAACCTTTTAAAAGTGAACCTATTTCAAAACTAAATTTTTAAAAAAATATGAAATTAATTTTTAAAAATAAACATCATTTTTGAATTCAGAATATTGAAATTAGATTAGGGTGAATTTTTGGGATTTTTCGGAGAAACTTCATTTTTTGGTGAATAGGGACAATTACTGCAATTTAGTTAAAAATAGAATTTTCTTTTAAATAATTATTAATGATAAAATATGTTTATATTTTATTAGAGTAAAATTTGATCAATTATAGATCAATTTATATAGTTAAGTTCATTATAGTTAATTTTATTTTAAAATTGAATATAAAAACTTAACAAACTTTTGAATGTTTTCCTACTGTAAAACCCCATTATTCCACCCCATCTGTGGGATTAGTGTTAATATTCATTTTCCCAACTATTTGATTTGAATTTTAAAAATCTGACATACACGGATGTAATTAGTATGATATTTTTGGTCTATTAAGATCAACATAATTTTTTGACCACAATGATTAGTGAATGTGATTAAGATGAATTACGTTGATTAAGGTATGATTAAACATAATTGGGGACTAAACCTTAATATTAAGGACCAAAATGACTTGGAAACTTTTCCAAAATCCATTGCATGCCAATAAGTTTTCCATGTCCCCACTGGGTTTGAAATATATCGTTATTGTGATATTCATAAATGGAAGTGCCCTATATGAAAGTGTAAGTAAAGAAAAAGATAAAAAGGGTACTTTCCTTATCTTTAATATTTATAAAATTTCAAGATATGTAAAAAAATAACACATTATGTTATGGATATCCTTTTAAAAGATATAAGGATTATTTTTATCTTATTAAACTATCAATAATTTTTAGATATGGTTTAGGTACTTAAAATTCTTAAGAAACGTCAATATAGTGATTATTTAGTTAATAATTAACTAAAATAAAGGATACTATAAATATTAAAGGTGAGATTAAATGATTTTAATAACAATATAATATTTATATTTTAAAATCAACATTAAATAAATAATGTCAAAATTGATATTATTGTTATTTTACAATAAATGAATCTTATTAAATGAATTAAAATTAATAAAAATACAATATTCTTCCAAGTGATTTTTATGTGTTAATAAATATTAAATATGGTCTATTAATGGAATAATTAATCATTTATAATTAACATATTGACCCATATTATGTAAATATATTGTTAACACGGTTCGGGTTCAAGGATTGTTTCAGTGTGTCACATGCACTTGTTTAAAAATTAATTTCCAAAACACAGGGGAATTTTATTTTATAAATTAGTTATAATATTAATAATTCAGTGTCTCTATATTTTCTAATAAATCTCACTTTAATTTAGTCTTATTGGCTAAATAAATTAGATTAGAAAAGTATATTCTTTAACAAAAACCAAAATGAAAAAATTTTGGAATCTTAGAAGTTAAGAAACCAAATTATTAAATTGCACATATTTTGGATGGATGAGGTTTGTCTTGAACATTATTCTATTTTAATCCATTATTTCTCCATTTTTTAGGCTCTTTAGGTAAGATAGACCACCCATTATTGAATACCATTTTGAATTTACAAAAGTGGCACTCCCCTTCCATATAAAAGGCCTCCACCTCTCCTCATTCCTAATGTAATGGCACGGACCTCTATGGTCCATTCCATTGTGAAAATTAGGTGTATCATGTGTTTCTGGAGGTCAAGGTGACTTATCCCCAAAACATTTCTAAATTTCCATTTCTATGAACAGTTCCATTGGGGAACAGTTCCAACAGTAGACCGTTGCAAACAGTGCATTGGTAACCTTCTTTGAAAAGTGTCATCAGTGACCTGTGAACAGTGTCATAAGTAACCTTATGTGAACAGTGCAATGGTGAACTTATGTGAATAGTGATGTCAGTGACCTTATGTGAATAGTGTCATCGGTGACCTTCTATGAACAGTGTCATCGGTGACCTTTTGTGAATAGTGTCCTCAGAAACCATATGTGAACAGTGCAATGGTGACATTATGTGAGCGGTGGAATTGGTGACCTTATGTGAACAGTGTAATCGGTGAGCTTCTATGAACAATGTCAACGGTAACCTTATTTGAACAGTGTTTCCAGAACGGTGAGATTCCAACGGTGACCTTTTTCCTTTGCCAAATTTTGAGTTCATGAACAGTGTTTCTAGAACAGTGAGGTTCCAATGGTGACCACTTTCCTTTGAAAAATTTTGAATTTAGGAACAATGTTTCCAGAACTGTGAGGTTCCAACGGTGAGGTTCATGAACAGTGTTTCTAGAACGGTGAGGTTCCAACGGTGAGTTCCATGAATAGTGTTTTTTCATTTCCAAATTTTGAGTTTGTGAACAGTGTTTCCAGCTTCCTACAGTTCACCCCTTTAACGTTTCCTTTGACATAAAATTCATTTAAAGCCTTATTTTAAAGTCTCTAAGGTGGAATCAAAAGTTGTAACTCCTATATTAATTTCCCCTAAGGCTCGGGATGTTTTTACTTGGTCAAACCGTGTGGTTTAATGCAATCTGATTTTAATGGAAAACCCAGTGTGTCTTAAACCACTGCTCTATTAAATCATCTAAAGGGACGAAATATCTTCCCCCTAGTTCTTCCACCTTATTATTGGGTGTGAGATGCTCGAACATTCCATTCTTTCCCGTAGAAGTTGTGCAATCAAACTGTCCTCCTAGGATTTTTTCCGCTTTGTTTTGATGCAACCAAGAAATATCGATCATTCTTCAATCGTATGTTTTGCTATATAGTGTGATATTTATTCTTGTTCTTGATGGAAATTAGAAAATAACTTAAAGCCAGAATTAATTGATAATTGTTTGGCTAAAGATAAAGAGGCATTTAATTAAATCAGGTTCTTCTTGTTGTAATTTTATGTTAATCAAATTGGTGCAGTAAGAATGTTTAATTATTTGAGATAGCTTACTGGTTAGGTTTTCTGAATTTGGAACCTATTAATAATAAATCAGTTAATCCAATATAGATTAAAGAATTGGTTGTTTGATAAAAGTTAATTCCATGTAGGGTTCTGAGTTACCCACTTGTTTGTTTAAGGGATATGGTCCCCTTTGATATGATGTTTTCTTTCCTGCTAATTGTGTCATGGTGTGAGCTTGAATTTCTGTTGTGATATGTGGGGGTAGGGAGGACTATTGGTTGTGGAAATAGTTGACAGCTAGAGTGGCAAGATGCATCGGTTTATGCATGTGGGAGTCGGGGAGGACCCCAAGGATGATAGATCAGATTGGATGTGAATGTTTGGATGCTGGATGATTCTTATTAGTTGTTTATATTCTTTACATTCCCCACTACTCAAGGAATATGGTCTTTTTTACCCTTCTTCTGAAAGAGGCAAAGACGCGCGGGGTATGCCACGTGCTTTCCGTGTCTAACTTCTCAAGGTAGGATGGGTCTACACTCTTTCTATAGGCAGAAAAGACTTGATGGGTTGTTATATACTCACCGTGTTGAGCCCCCTTATTTTAAGTAGTATAAAATGTTATTCTAGAATTCCTGGGAATATGGGAAAGTAATGTCGTAAATAAATAATTGAATAAATGATGTTAACCCATGGGTTTGGAGCTTGTTGGAATGAAATGTTGAGGTTACAATTTTAAAGGGACAGTGGACTTTGGGTGTGATGCTAATGAAATATAATTTGGAAATTGTTAATAGTTAATTAATTTCGGAAGAATTAATTAATATAAAGTGGAACTGACAAAAAGGGAATGAATTAATATAATAAATCTATTTAAATTGTTGTGTGCTTATAGGATACCGATTATTAGAAGTGGCAGACGGGTGTCTGAGAGACTTTAGCAGCAGTTGAGTCTAATACTAGGTTATTCCCATAGTGTGGTTGTGAGATATAGTATATTCTATACTTTTTTTGTTTATATATGCTACTCCACCCTGACAGTTAGGGAAACTGACACCCCAAGGATTCTGAGCCCAGGGGGGTGCTTTCCCCAACATTCTGATGGGAGGATGGATGGATGACTACCCCCTTTGGCCCCGATCTCTTCTCTTGGTAGTTACTTAGGCTGGTAGGCACAATGGTTAGTTTTTACCATATATGTGTATAGAGGGATGTAATGGCTTGTGGTCATTCACACACATATATTCTGGATATAGTATCATATGGACTACTAGAGGTGTAACCTGTATAAGTTGTGATGGATTGAGGATCCTTACTCGATGTATGGGCTGTAATGGATTGAGGTATAATACCTGGCATATGATGCACGTTTTACGAGCTGTGGTGGCTCCCAGAAACTACCTGGTTACTTTCTTGTGTGGATGTGGTGGTTTTGTTGCACGAGGTTCATGTTGTGGTTTTTGGCCCAGGTGTCTGTGGGAAAGCCTTTTTGGAGAGAGATGCTTAGGACATGCGACATTGGGGAAAAGCGGAAAACTAGGGGGTAAGTAGTAGTAGGGTACCCTTGATATTCTTTATTATATTGTATACTCTTGTATGAATTGCTTGGTGAGAGTAGCCATGGTGATGTTGGGAACTTAGTATACCTGTTTAAGTGATGGGTTCGTTACACTTGTTGTTCCCTATGCTTTAGCATGCTTTATTTACTTTTGCACGAGAGACTTCAGAGAGGATCCTACCGATTATACTGTTATACTCAACCTATGTATATATAAATTGTTTTTCAGGTCACTCGGATCAGGTTGGAGATCCGGATGGTTTCTACTAGCTTGGGGTTTCAGGAGCTATTCGGGCTTGTGGTTGCTGCTGTTTTTACTTTCTTTTTGGGTATTTTTAGTTTTTCCCCTTTCAATTGTAGTAGTTTTCATGAAATTACATATTTGTACATGGGATTTCTTTTATATTTTAGTCTGAGTTGGAGTTGGTTGGTGTCTATCTTATCTCTCTCTTCTACAAGTGTTCTTTTATAGGGTAATGCCTCCAATTTGTGTGTTCACTATACCCTCGGTGTTAGTCACCAGCCTGGGGCCTACTGGAGGCGGGACTCAGGGGTCATTATCTCCCTTCCCACATTTCCGGCCTAGGAGTGGTAAACTTTGTATGGAGAGTGTCATGAAATAGTGGTATCAGAGGTCTCGTAGAGAGATAGGATGGAGTATGGTGTTTGTTATAGGTGAGGTTGCATGGGTTGGTTGGGAAAAGGGTCAGTAAATTTTAGCAGGTGATGTAAACACTAGAGACCGGCTCTAACATAGGCATTTAGGCCCCCCTATTATCTGATGTACAGAACATTAAGTTTGTAATGGCTACTAAACGAGGTGATAATAATTGCATGGTAGAGACCTAGGAAGGGATCATGCATCATTCTTCTCTGTGCTTGTGTTTGAATGGTTAGACCTTGGGATAGGTTGACCTAAAATTAATAAAAGAAAAAAAAATTAATTAATTAATTAATTCCAACCCTTCCATATTCCAGGTTTAGGAGCTTTGACTATTTGTTATTTTATAGGTATGGCTTCAGGTCGGCATCCCTGTTAGGATCACATAGAAGATGTCCAGCAGGTTGTGCTAGCAGATCATCGCAGAGTAGAGGTTGATGAAGAAAACACTTATAGGAGGACACTCCAAGAGTTTCAGTGCTAGAGTATGTTAAAGTACGAGGGCTCCATTTCAGACACAGTCACAGAAGACTGGTTGGAGGATGTAACAGCCCAAACTTTCATTAATGGAAATCCCTCTTGATCTAATTAAATGTCTCTTTATGTAAAATGTTTATATAATTTGTCAACTTCTTTGGTTTTATGTTTTTTGATTTTAAACTACTGTTAAGAATTGTGATCGTTTATAATATAGTTATTGAACAGTGATCACATGATTAGTATAAATATAAAGCTTTAACAAATCCAATTTACTCAGACAAAGGAAGTGATGGCCTCATCCATTAGACGTGCCCCATACGAAGCCCATTTGTCAGAGGTTGGAAAGGAGGTTGCATCTTTGGGATTTTCTCTTGACCAAGCCCAAGACGAGCTTGAATGTGTTAAGGTCGAGCGGGACCGCTTAGGAGAGAACTGGAAGTTGATAGAGATTACCACCCGAGTAATGTTATCTGAGCAACCCCAAGTGCTTGTCACCATCGCACAGCTTACTCTTTGATCTTATGCGGGTGTTCTAAGGGGTTATGTAACAAGACCTTAGCACTATGGATTTGTACATTATTTTTGTATATAATAATGAATATACTATCATTTTATTATTGTTACCTTGTAAATAGTTTTTAAAGCACAAATCGTATTTTTAGTTAATGTTTAAATAAGAAATATATTTTGATGAATTAATGGATTTTGAATAAAGTATTATTTTAATAAAATATTATCGTTGTTTTTAAATTAATTTTAATTAAATATAAATGATTATATAATTTTATTAATGCAATTGTAATTTTTATTAAGGTTTGAAAGCCATTTTAGTCAAAACCCATTGATTTTTGATAAATGTGAGTTTTTATTTTAAAAGTAAAAATTAACATATTTATAAAATTATTTATGGAATCAGGATATCGAAATTATATAATGGTGAATTTTTCATTATTTTCTGAGACAGTCAAAATTTTGGGTAAAAATTAAATACCGTTTAAATATATAATGTGTTTTATGACATCATAATGACTCAATAGTGATGTAATAAAATACTATAAACTTTATTTTCTGCCAATATATGTTTTACCATTAAAATAATGGGATTCTGGGATTGTTTGATTTATTTTACAAAGCTTTAGTGGACCCTTCAAGACTTATTAAACATTTTGTCTTTTTAATTTTCTTTCCTTGGTAGTGTGGCTCACCTCCACATAAACAACCCCATTATTTTATAAAGTTAGGACTTTGGACTTATAAAATATATTTTCCCGCTCCCCTTTGAAAAAAACCTTGGGCAAAAACCATGGGCTAGTTTGTGGTTTTGATTAGTTTAATGTGAGGTGCCCCAAACCTAAATAATAAACAATTCCCTCTCCTTTCCTGAATAAACCCACCCAAGCTCGCACTTCCTCCTCAATCAAAGCCTTTGGGGTTCATCAAAACTATTCCATCCTCTCTCTATAATCCTCCCAAGGTTCCCCAAGCTCTCAAGAAGCCTCTCCCAATCCTCTCTCAAGCCTTTGGAAGCACACTTCCAAGTAAGGGTTTTTTCTTCCTTTCTCATTTTTGTCCAATTTTATTAATATTGTTATGCCCTTTTAATTTCAATTAAAAATTTTGGGGTATGGTTTCAAACCTCCCTCATACTTCCCTCTTTATGCTTTAATTATTAGATACCATTTTCTCTCTTAATAATTTCCTCCCATGTACACCTGTTACTATGCCAAAATTCCGAAAGGAATTTATCTCTCCTCACTTACATTCAAGCAATTATTTTGTATCATTAATCTAAATTCCATTAAAATTGTTGGTACATGTATCTATATAATCCCCTAAATTTCTATTTCATGTAAATATGATGATACATCACTATCTCTCTCATAAATTATATTTATGAATTCTTATGTCATACTGTTACGCTGCCGAAATTGCACCAATTTTCCAAGCTAATGCCATTGTGTAGTAAATACCATGCCCATTTATCTATCAAGGGTATTCACCTTTATGAACATTTACTTATTGATTATAAAGTTTCTTATATTAATTCCACATTCCTATATCATGGAATAAATGATGATGTTTTATGAATCCAAGTTTTATGATCCATGTGGCACACTTATGCATGAAATGAAATGTTTAAGAAGGGTTTGCCCTTATAGTGCTCCAATGCATTGGGTAAAGTATAATATCATGATATGTCATGTGCAATGAGTGTTTCCTCATACTAATTCAAGTGCAACGAGGGTTTACTCTTGCTTCATGTGCAATGAGGGTTTACTCATGCTCTATGTGCAACGAGTCATGGATCATACTAATTCCATGTTAAGTGTTGATGCCACATTTCCATGTTATGATTATCATTCTTTATCATGCCTTTATGTTTATGCTTATCTTGTGCTCTATTGATATGCCTATTGTCTAACGTGTATTGTATTCCTCGTTTTATTCCATGATTATTCCCTTACTGGGCTTTATAGCTCACCCTTTTCTTATGCATGTCCTCAGGTTATCCCATGCAATGCTAAGTACGTGGGAATGTAGTGGTCATGTAAAGGAGGTTTTCAATAAAGATGTTGTATTTCATGTTTTAAGTTGTTATGTAATGATCCTAATCCCCAAAGACACTATACCTCTGGATATTCTATGTTGTATCAAGTGAATTTTATGTAATAAATTATGTTTAATTGTGTAATAAAAAGCTGGGTTGCCACAGTTGGTATCAGAGGATAGGTTTAGTTATTTTTAGGATTAGGATTAGAAAACCCTAGTAAAGACTTAGAGACAAGACTAAGTATAATAAAAACATCCCTAAGTTTTGGTGAGTATTAAGTAAGTGTTTTATCAAGTAAATACATCCCTGTCTGGATATGAGCAGGTAGAGGCGGCTCTGGCACATATGTATCCTAGGGGTAAAATCCAGAAACACTGCTTTGAGTTAGACTTGAACGGAAACTGGTGCATGACAACGGGCCTTATTGCACTCTTGGTTACGACACTCCCAAGGGATATGATTTGGTAAAATCACAAGCCTATTATGAACCATTAATAAGGGAAAAAAATGACCTAAGAATATATGTTACAAAGTAGATCATGGATAACATAGACTGAAGCCAATAGATTCATATGTTAAGGAAATAAGGGTTATTTATAAGTTATAAATTTTGTCCTTATTTTAACCTTTATGCATTACCCCTAACATTCCTTTTATTCCAGCCAATGGTCGGTAATAGGAGGACTCAGGCTAACAACTGATGTAAAGATCAATGTGATGACTGTACTAATTATATGCCCAATCCAATGGGAGCGGGAATTGCAAACTTTTTCACTCTTCTCTCTCAGCTAACTCAAGATTTGAATAGAAACATGGGTCAAGAGGAATGTTCAACCCCCCCCCCCCCAAGAAAGAATAAGTCTCTATCGAGAGATTAATGATACAAAGGCCTCTTACTTTTAATAGATCATCTGATCCCTCAATCGTCGAACAATGGATCGACTCCATTAAAAAGATCTTCTCCATCCTTCAATGTTCTGAACAAGAGAAGGTTCTTGTGGATGTTTATCATATGGAGGGTGAAGCTGGTCAATAGTGGACATCGATCAAAAATACAATGCCTGGGGAGGATATTGAGGCATTGGAATGGAAGGATTTCAAGAAGATGTTTTCAGTAAATATTTTCCGCACACCCTATGGCTTAAGATCGAAAGGGACTTACTTGTACTCAAACAAAAAAGACAACAAATATGTTGGAGCGTTCGAGGAAAACTTCACAAGTCTTTCACGATACGCCTCTGGCTTTGTCTTTACCCTCGAATGAAAGGTTGACTGCTTCTTTGGTGGGCTAAAATCTAGCCTGTAGAAATCACTGGTGATCTATAACTTTGGCAACTATGAGGAAATTGTTCGATATGCCCTCAAGGTTGAAATAGAGATCAGAGAATATCAAGGGTATCATGGGGATAAGAATCATAAGGTGGACTTCAATGCTGGTGGTCCAATGGATAAATCCAATGGTTCTAAGAATATCTAGCACCCCACTTTCCAAAGGTATCGATATAAGCACCCTAGAAATTGCTTGAAGTGTACGATAAAATGCTTTAGGTGTGGAAGAGAAGGGCACCTAGCTGTTAACTATCGGCAAGAAAGACCCACGGCTGCAACAGAGGAGAGGAACACTCCGTTCAAACCTCAATGCCTAGTTCATTACTGCAACTGCAAAGAACCAGGGCATCTTGCAAATTAGTTCCCGAAGACAAGGGTTCTTAGAGGCAACCAATAACCTCCAAGGCATCAAGGGTGAGATTTTTCCATCACTACTACAGAAGTGAACCCCAACAATGAAGTGGTGATAGGTATTCTAGTTATTCATTCAAGAATCGCGAACATAATTTTTGATTCAGGTTCTACGGATTCTTTTATATCTCTAAAGTTTAGAAGAAAAATCCCAGCACCACCACAAATCATGGAAGTGAAGATGTCAGTGAGTACGACAAATGGGGAAATAATTGCATCCCATGAATATAATTCCTCCCCTGTCATAATCTGTGGATTAAACTTCCTAGCAAACCTCTTCATACTCCCTCTGGTGAAATTTGATGTGATTCTTGGCATGGATTGACTTTCTTTATATAGAGCCAACATAAATTTCCGAGAGAGAGAAATCACTCTCCATGTGGACAATCGACCCACGATTCTATACAAGTGCATGGAGGAAGTTGAATCTTCTATAGCTCCATCATCTCAAGCATGGATATTAATTCCCTATAAGCACGTGTATCTGGCTCGGATGATTGGGTCCAAGGAAGAAACCATCCTTGAAGACATGCCTATTGTGAGGGAATTCGTTGAAGTGTTTCCCGTGGAATTGTCTGGTCTTCCTCTTAGAAGAGATGTTGAATTCTCAATTGATCTCATACCTGGGGCATTTCCAATATCCAAGAATTCGAATAGAATGGGTATTGTGTAGCTTGGGGAGATGATGAAACAACTATAGGAAAATCTGGATAAAGGGGTTATACGCCCAAGTGCTTCACCATGGGGTGCACCAGTCCTCTTCGTCAAGAAGAAGGATGGGTCAATGCGCCTTTGCATTGATTATCATGAGCTCAAAAAAAATAGGATAAAGAACAAGTATCCTCTCCCATGAATTGATGACTTGTTTGATCAGTTTCTTGGAGCACAATACTTCTCCAAGGGGGATCTGCAGTCGGGATATTATCAAGTAAGGGTGAAGAAGGAAGATATCCCCAAGATAGTTTTTCGTACAAGATACGGGCACTATGAATTCATAGTAATGTATTTCACACTCACTAATTCTCTATAAATCTTTAGGGACTTGATTAATATAGTCTTTAGATATTACATCGACAAATTTTTGGTAATCTTTATAGATGATATTCTGATATACTCCAAAACCAAGGAGGATCGTGAGGAGAATCTAAGAACTTTACTAGAGACCTTACGGAAGGAGGAGCTCTATGAAAAGTACATAAAATGTGAGTTCTGGTTGAAGGAGGTCTCATTATTAGGCCATACCATCATAAGAAATGGGATATCAGTGGATCCCTCCAAAATAGATGAAATTGAGGGATGGTCGAGGCCAACATCGATAACAGATATTCGTAGCTTCTTGGGGTTAGCTGGATATTATCAACGTTTTTTGAGATATTTCCCACAATTTTACAACCCTCTTACCAAGCTATCTCTGAAGAGAGTAAAGTTTTCTTAGAGTGATGAATGCGAAGAAAGCTTCAAAGAGTTGAATAGAAGGCTTATCACTGCGCCCGTTCTCACTTTACCCACAAGTGGATAACTTTTTACGGTTTTCAGTGATGCTTCGAAGAAGGGACTGGGATGTGTGTTGATGCAAAATGAAAAAGTCATTGCAAATGCTTCAAGACAATTAAAAGTTCATGAACAGAACTATCCAACACATGACCTAAAGTTGGATGTAGTGATCTTGTCTTAGAAAATTTTATGTCATTATCTCTTTGAGGAGAAGTGTGAAATATATATGGACCACAAAAGCCTCAAGTATATATTCACATAAAAAGATTTGAACATGCGCCAACGAAGATGGTTAGAGATGATCAAAGTCTATGACTACTCAATTCATTACCACCCTGGGAAAGCGAAAAAGGTGGTGGGTTCCCCAAGTAGAAAGGACCCAGTGATTCTATCATTGCTGAGAATTGAAAAGGATCCAATCTTCTTAGATTTAATGAATATGGACATGGGATTCATAAAGAAGGGAACATCATCAATCCTTTCACAGATTATTGCTCAACCGTCACTTTTGGAAAGGCTAAAGGATGATCAAAAGGATGATGTAGGAATTGAGGAAAAAGTAGAAGATATCGGAAAAGGTAAATCCTCGTAGTCTAATGTTAATGAAGAAGGAATTGAGATATTTGTGAAAAGACTAGGTTTTCCATCAAGTCTAGAGTTGAAGAATGAACTTTTGGATGATACACATAGTTCAAATTTCTCTATTCACCCAGGAAACAAAAAGATGTATCAATATATCTAAGAGAATTATTGGTGGGATAATATAAAGAAGGAGATCGTTGAATATACATCAAAGTGCCTGGTGTGTCATCAAGTGAAGGCAGAGAGGAAGAATTCTAAGGGGATGATGCAACCATTGCCCATACCAGAATGGAAATGGGAGAACCTCACCATAGACTTTATCACCAGACTTCCAAAGACATCCAAAGGAAACATTGAAATCTGGGTTGTTGTGGATCATCTTATAAAGGCTGAACACTTCATTTTTATTCAGAATTATCTCTCATCGGATCAACTGGTAGGGATATACATCAGGAAAGTGGTCAGGCTTCATGGAGTACCGCTATCTATTGTGTCCGGTCGAGATTCAAGATTCACCTCTAAGTTTTGGAAGAGTCTTCAACATGCTATGAATACTGAATTGAACTTCAGTATGGCCTATCATCCTCAAACTGATGTCTAATCCAAGAGAACTATCCAAACACTTGAGTACATTTTGAGAGTGTTCTCGATAGACTTTAAAGGGGGATGGGATCAACATCTTCCTCAGGTTGACTTCTCTTATAATAACTATTTCCACTCGAGTATCCAAATGGCACCACATGAAGCCACTTATGGGAAAAGTTGCAGAACACCAGTGTGTTGGGATGAGGTCAATGAGCCTGAGCTTCTTAGACCAGAAATGGTCAAGAAATGGAGGAGATGGTGAAAACTATTCAGCAGCATATCAAGGAATCCTAGAGTCGACATAAGAGTTATGCAGATTACTTTCGATGAGACCTTGAGTTTAAAGTTGGAGACATGGTATTTCTACACATATCTTCAAGGAAGAATTTCATGAGGTTTGTAAAGAAAGGTAAGTTAAGTCCAAGGTACATCGGCCCCTTTGAGATTCTTGAACGTGTCGGGGTTGTGGCATGTCGACTAGAAATTCCACCTACCATGGCCAAAGTACATGATATATTTCAGGTATCCCTCTTGAGGAAGTACATAACGGACCATTCACATGTACTCTATTTATAGGTGGTATAGTTATAGGATGATCTTTCTTATGAGGAGAAACCAGTGAAGATCTTAGGTCTTAGAGAAAAAGTTCAACGAAATAAGACAATGCCCCTCGTCAAGGTGTTGTGGCGAAACCCCAAGTTTGAAGAAGCAACATGGGAATCGGAAGAAATTATGAAGCATAGTTACCCACATCTATTTTAGTGTGGGAAAAGAAAATTTCGAGGGAAAATTTCTTAAGGGGAGAAGAGTGTAATGACCCAAACTTTTTTTAATGGAAATCCCTCTTGATCTAATTAAATGTCTCTTTATGTAAAATTTTTATATAAAATGTCAACTTCTTTGGTTTTATGTTTTCAGATTTTAAAATAATGTTAAGAATTGTGGTCTTTGCTAATATAGTTGTTGAACAATTATCACATCATTAGTATAAATATAGGTCTTTAACAAATCCAATTTACTCAGACAAAGGAAGTGATGGCCTCATCTAGTAGACGTGCCCCATACGAAGCCCATTTGTCAGAGCTCAGAAAGGAGGTTGCATCTTTGGGCTTCGCTCTTGACCAAGCCCAAAAATATTTTGAATATGTTAAGCTCGATTGGGACCGCCTATGAGAGAAGTAGAAGTTGATAGAGATTACCACCTGAGCAATGTTATCCAAGCCACCCCAGAAGTCTGTCACCATCGCACACCTTACTCTTCGGTCTTAGGCAGTTGTTATAAGGGGTTATGTAAAAAGACCCTATCACTATGGTTTTTTACATTATTTTTGTATATAAAAATGAATATACTTTCATTTTATTATTGTTACCTTGTATATAGTTTTTAAAGAACAAATAGTATTTTTAGTTAATGTTAAACTAAGAAATCAATTTTGATGAATTAATGGATTTTTGAAATAATAATATTTTAATAAAATATTATTATTTTTATTAAATTAATTTTTATTTAATATAAATTATCTTATAATTTTATGAATGCAATTGTAAGTTTTATTAAGGTTTGAAAGCCATTTTTATCAAAACCCATGAATTTTCGATAAATGTTGGTTTTTATTTTAAAAGTAAAAAATAAAAAAAATTAAAAAATTATTTTGATAAAATTAATATTACTTTTGGAATCAAGATGTCTAAATTATCCAATGATTATTTTTTCATAATTTTCTGAGACAGTCAAATTTTTGGGTAAAAAATAAATACCGTTTAAATATATAATGTGTTTAATGACATCATAATGACCCAATAGTGATTTAATAAAATACTATAAACTTTATGTTCTGCCAAAATATAATTTACCATTAAAATAATCTGATTTTGGGTTTGTTTTATTAATTTTAAAAATCTTTAGTGGATCCTTGAAGACTTATTAAACATTTTGTCTTTTTAAATAGTTTTCCTTGGGAGTGTGACTCAACTCCCCATAAGAAACCCCATTATTTTAAGAAGTTAGAACTTTTTCCTTGTAAAATATTTTTTTACACTCCCCTTTGGAAAAAACCATAGACAAAAACCATGAAATGGTTTGTGTGTTTGATTAGTTTAATGTGAGGTGTCCCAAACTTAAATAATAAACAATTCCCTCTCCTTTCCTCTATAAAACCACCCAAGATCTAACTTTCTCCACACTCAAAGCCTTTGAAGTTCTTCCAACCTCTGACCACCTCCCTCTAGAATCCTCCCAAGGTTTCCCAAGCTCCCAAGGAGCCTCTCTCAAGCCCCTCTCAAGCCTTTCGAAGCACACTTCCAAGTATGGGTTTTTTCTTCCTTTCTCATTTTTGTCCAATTTTCTTAATGGTGTTATTCCCTTTAAATTTCATTTATAAATATTGGGGTATGGTTTTTCACCTCCCCCATACTTACTTTTTTATGTTTGAATTATGATATACCCCTTTATCTCTCAACAAATTCCTCCCATGTACACTCGTTACTATGCTGAAATTCCGAAAGAAATTTATCTCTCCTCACTTACATTCAAGCAATTATTTTGTATCTTGAATTTAAATTCCATTATAATTTTTGTTAAATGTATCTATATTACCTTTTTACTGTCCATTTCATGTACATATGATGATACACCCCTTTCTCTCTCATCAACCATATTTATGAATTCTTATGCCATGTCGTTACGCTGCCGAAATTGCACTAATTTTCCAAGTCAATGTCATTGTATAGTGAATACCATGCCCATTTCTCTATCAAAGGTATTCACCTTTATGAAAATTTACTTATTGATTATAAAGTTTCATGTATTAATTCCTTATTCCTTTATCATGGAATAAATGATGCTCTTTTATAAATCTATGTTATATGATACATGTGACACACTAATGCGTGAAATGAAATGTTTAAGAAGGGTGTGCCCTTATAGAACTCCAATGCATTGGGTAAAGTATAGTGTCATGATACGTCATGTGCAATTAGTGTTTACTCACTCAAATTCAAGTGAAATGAGGTTTTACTCATGCTTCATGTGCAATGAGGGTTTACTCATGCTCCAAGTGCAATGATCTTGGCTCGTGCTAATTCCATGTTAAGTGTTGATGCCACATTTCCATGTTATGATTATCATGATTTATCATACCATTATATTTTTTCTTCTCTTGTGCTCTATTGACATGCCTATTGTCTAACATGTATTTTATTATTCTTTTTATTCAATGAGTATTCCCTTACTAGGCTTTATAGCTCACCCTTTTCTTATGCATGTCCTCAGGTTATCCCATTCAATGCTATGTATGAGGGAATATAGTGGTCATGTAAATAAAGTTTTCAATAAAGATGTTGTATTTAATGTTTTATGTTGTTATGTAATGATTCTAGGCCCTAAAGGCGCTAGACCTCTGGATCTTCTATGTTGTATCAAGTGAAGTTTATGTAATAAATTATGTTTAATTGTGTAATAAAAAGCAGGGTTTCCATAGAGGAGGTCGAGATAGGATTCAGTTCAATTTGTGCTCGAAAGGAAAATTGGGTATCCTTGTTTGTGATGATACTGAGTGGAGCAGTGAGGCAGTGGTGGTTCTTGTTCCTCGGGGATCAATAGGAGTCAGTGATCTCATGGGAGGAGTTCTGAGACAAGTTTAGAGTCGATTTTCTTTCTTCGACTGCAAAGGCATACAGTCGCCAGGAGTTTCATACCCTTTGAAAGGGAAGCTCCAGTGTGAGAGAGTTTTGGAATCTGTTTCAGGAACCTTTTACAATATGCTTTAGACCTATTCCCAGATCAGGAGGCCAGGGCGAGGCATTTCTAGGAGGATTTGCATCCCAATATCCATTGTGAGGTCACCCCATTTATACTGAAGACATATCTTGAGGTGCTGGGAAGGGCAGACGTCATCGGGAGGACTTTGGCTAGAACTGGATCATCAGGATAGGAGAGTCGTCCTGATTCCTCACAAAGCCGAGCTGTGGTTTGTGCTTCCCAGTTTTATGGGCAGAAGAGTTTCCATTCAGCTGGGGGTATGTCTCATCCCTCAGCATGTCGTTTATCTGGGGGTAGAAAATCTCAGGCCTATACCAAGGGATCAGGCGCATGTTTTTCCTATGGTGATCAAGGTCATCAGCAGCGAGAGTGCCTAACATTTCAGAGCAGTCATCGTGCACCAGTTGTTTCTCTCCAGGTTCCTCCATTGAGACACTTCCAACATAGGTAGCAGCAGCAGGTTTCACTAGCTTTATATCAGCAGAGGGTAGATGGGGAAGGCAGAGGATAGCCCTGTGACACTCCCCATCCTCAGAGAGTAGAGTGTTGTCGTGGTGGTGGACTTAATCAGATTCAGAGAGGTTATAGAGGAGTTTGTGGTTAGCTTCATGCTTTTGCATTGCCAGTGCTAGGTGATCCAGATGTCGTTCGAGGAACCCTTTGGATGTTTTCTACCTTGGTGTATTCCTTGTATGATTCAAGAGAAACACACTTCTTCATATCACCTACTCATGTCCATGATTTGGGACTTGAGGTAGAGAGGCTTCCAGTGCCCTTGGTGTTGACAACGCCTATTGAAGGTGGAGCTGACTTGTTTGAAGTATGTAGATATTGTGAGCTAGTGTTGGGGCAGCACTTCTCTTGGGGAGATTTTCTATGTTTTTGAATACAACCATATGATGTCATCCTCGGCATGGATTGGTTGTATTCGGTGCAGGCTATTGTGGATTTCTTCAGGAAGAAGGTCATTTTATTTGAAGCGGATGGAGAGCCAGTGGTGTTTGTTGGCCCGCAAGATCCTCGGATGGGTCATAGGCGTGTTTCATCCTTATCATCCATGATGGTTGAGATGATGTTGAGTTCTTCAGAGGTTCAGTAGCTGTCATTTCCTAGGCTCATAGAAGAGTACCCAAATTCCATTCCAGAAGAGGTTGTAGCATTACCCCATCGACGAGAGATCGAGTTTGGGATCAAGCTACAACTAGGAGAATCTCCTATATCTATGTATATATATAGGATGTTCTCTTCTGAGTTACGAGAGCTACATATACAGCTTGATGGTCTATTACAATGCGGTTTTGTTCAGATGAGAGTGTCACCATGGGGCGAACCATTTTTTTCATGGCGAAGGCTGACAACAGTTTGCGGTTGTGTGTTGATTATCATCGCTTGAACAAAGTGAAAATAAATAATCATTATCCTATTCCACAAATTGACGATTTATTTGATCAACTGAAGGGTTAAAGTTGGTTCTCAAAGATCGACTTTCAGTTAGGATATCATCATATGCGTGTGAAGGATAAGGATATCCCGAATACTACTTTCAATTGTCGTCATGGGAATTATCTGTTCGTTGTAATGTCATTCAGCGTGACAATTTCTTCAAATGTGTTCTATACATTGATGAACATTTTGTTCTGTGAGTTCCTAGACAATTTCTTGGTGGTTTTCATCGACAATATCCTTGTGTACTCCACGTCTGAAGAGGACCATGCAGAGAATCTACACACAGTTTTGGGAGTTCTTCGTCAACATCAGTTGTTTGGGAAGTTGTTGAAGTGTGAGTTTTGGGCACAAGAATTCTGTTTCTTAGGGCATGTTGGCTCCCAGAAGGGAGTAGTTGGGGATCCATCAAAAATAGAATCAGTTATGTCTTTGGAACCTCCCAAGATAGTGTCAGAGGTGCGAAGTTTCCTTGGTCTTGCAGGATACTACAGGAGGTTCATAGCCGATTTCTCACGAGTTTTGACTCCTCTGAGAGCTTTGACTAGAAAGGATTAGAAATTCATATGGACTGATCAGTTTTAGGAAGCATTTGAGTATCTAAAGGAGAAGTTAGTAAGTGCTCTAGTTCTCTGTCTTCTAGTTGAGGGAGTTCAGTTTGATGTTTTCTCCAATGCTTCGCATCTGGGTTTGGGATATGTTCTGATACAGTAAAGATCAATTGTTTCTTATGGGTCTCGGAAGTTATGTCCCCATGAATGTAACTATGCCCCCCACGATCTTCAGTTGGAACCCATAATGTTTGCTCAGAATTTTTGGAGACATTACCTCATTGGTGAGTGCTTTGTGGTTTTCACCGATCATAGGAGCCTGAGTTATGTTTTCTCGCAGCATGACTTGAATTTAGGTCAGCATCGGTGGATGGAGTTCTTATAGGAATACAATTTCGGAATATCGTATACACCTAGAAAGGGGAATGTTGTAGCTGATACGCTGAGTCGAAAGTCACATAGTGATGCATTGCATCAATACTGTGACTCCTGGAGAGTAATGGAAGAACTTTCAGCATTACATCTTGATATGGAAGAAGTTGGGGGAAGAGGTTGTCTATTTCAGATGGCAGTGCAGTCATCTCTAGTGCAGAAGGTGGAAGAGTCCCAGTTGGAGGATCTAGAGGTAGAGTTCTAGAGAGATCAAGTTGTTTGTGGCGAGGCCCTTGATGGTTGGTCTGATAATGAACTACACCGAGTGTTTTATAATGGAAGGCTTTTTATTCCTTGACAATGCACGAGATGGTTCTCAGAGAGTTTCATAGTTCTCCTTTATCAGTGTATCCTGGTGTGAAAAGGATGTACCGAGCCTTGAGGAGCCATTTTTGGTGGTATGGGCTGAAGCATACAGTTGTTGAGTTTGTGTCTCGGTGTTTGGTCTACCAGAAGGTGAAGTCCAAACACCGTGTTCCTGGTGGTTTTCTCCAACGATTAGATTTTCCTCAGTGGAAGTGGGAGGACATCTCAATCGAATTTGTTACTAGTTTACCCCGAGCTCATGGAGGAAATGATGCAATTTTGGTGGTAGTGGACCATTTAACGAAATAATCCCACTTTATAGCAATAACGAATTCAAGATGGGTGTAATATTTGTCTATGAAGTATATAGAGGAGGCAGTGAGACTTCTTAGAGTCCCAAGGATGATCATTTCTGATCGAGATACTCATTTTACCTCTAGGGTGTGATTAGGTCTCCAGCATGTTTTTGGTTCTCAGATGTTCCTTAGAACTTCTTTTCATCCTCAAATGGATGGTCAGATAGATCGAACCATCCAGACTCTTAATGACATGCTATGCACTTGTGTCCTAGATTTCGGTGGTTCGTGGATGAGGCACTTACCCTTGGGGGAGTTTTTTTTACAATAATAGTTTCCACTTCACCATCGGTATGGTGCCATTTGAATCCTTGTATGTCTGACCTTATCATTCTCCATTGTGCTGGACAAGGGTCAGAGAGTCTGCAATTCTCAGACCAGAACAAGTGTAAAATACAGTAGAGATGGTTTAGGTGATTTGTGAGAGGATGAAGACAGCACAAGATCATCAGAAATCATATTCTAATCAAAGGAGGAGACCTTTAGAGTTTGATGTTGGGGATCACGTGTTTCTGAAGGTGGCTCCCTGTCATGGGCAGCGAAGGTTAGGTTGTGGGAGTAAGCTTTCTCCCCAGTTTTTTGGGCCCTTCGAGGTGTTAACTCATGTTGGAGTTGTGGCATATCGAGTAGTACTTCCCACGCATATGAGTTAGATACAAGATGTTTTCCATGTATCACAACTCCATCATTATCTTCATGATGAATCCCACATCATCTATTGGGGAGAGATCGATGTTGATGATGATGAAACCTTCTAGGAGTTACCTATGGAGATCCAAAACCACAAAGATAAGTTGTTGTGCGGGCGTTATTTTCCTTTGGTTTGTGTCTTGTGGCAACACGGTGGCATGGAGGAGAGTACCTGGGAATGTGAGTCCTAGATATGTGCTCAGTACCCTGAGTTATTTGATGTTTAACTCTTTTCATGTATTGATGTAGCCTTTGTGGTTATAGACCTTTCATGTTTATAATATGGATTTCTTTTGTTACTTCTTGCGGCTTGCCTTCTTTTGAGAGGTATCTCCATGGGTGGTTGTTCGGACCCCGTTTCATTTCCCCATTAGGTGGGTTTTGAATTCTCAAGGACAAGAATGTTTTGAGAGGTATCTGAAGTAATGGCTCGAACCTCTCTGGTGTATTCCATTGCGAAAATCAGGTGTATGAGGTGTTTCAGGAGGTCAAGGTGACTTATCACCAAAAATTTGCAAAATTTCTGTCTATGTGAACATTTCCATCGGTGAACAGTTCCAACGGTAGAGCGTTGTGAACAGTGCATCGGTAACCTTTTGTGAACAGCGTCATCGGTGTCCTTCTGTGAACAGTGTCATCGATAACCTTATGTGATCAATGTAGCGGTGGCCATATGTGAACAGTGGAATTGGTGACCTTATGTGAACAATGTCATGGGTGACCTTCTATGAACAGTGTCATCAGTGACCTTCTATGAACAGTGTCATCAGTTACCTTATATGAACAGTGTAGTGGTGACCTTATGTGAGCAGTGACATCGGTGACCTTTTGTGAACAGTGTCATTGGTGATCTTCTGTGAACAATGTCGTCAGTAACCTTATGTGAACAATGTTTCCAGAATAGTGAGGTTCCAACTGTGAGGTTCAAGAACAGTCTTTCCAGAATGTTGAGGTTCCAACAGTTAACTTTTTTCCTTTGCAAAATTTTGAGTTCATGAATAGTGTTTCCAGAGTGGTGAGGTTCCAACGGTGAGGTTCCAATGGTGAGGTTCATGAACAGTGTTTCTAGAATGATGATGTTCCAACAGTGAGCTCTTTCCTTTTCCAAATTTTGAGTTCATGAACACTGTTTCCAAAATGGTGAGATTCCAACGGTGAGGTTCATTAAAAGTGTTTCCAGAATTGTGAAGTTCCAACGATGAGGTTCAGGAACAGTGTTTTTCCTTTGCCAAATTATGAGTTTGTGAAAAAATTTTCCAACTTCTTATAGTTCTCCCCTTTAACTTTTCCTTTGATGTAAAATGCATTTAAATACTTGTTTTAAGGACTCTAAGGCTGATTCAAAGGCCGTAACTCCTATATTAATATCTCCTAAGGATCGGGATGTTTTTACTTGGTCAAACTGTGTGGATTAATGCAATCTTCTTTTAATGGAGAACCTAGAGTGTCTTAAACCACTGCTCCATTAAATCTTCTAAAGGGACAAAATATCTTCCTCCAATGTTTTTCCTCATAGTTCTCGGGTGTGAGATTCTCGATCATCCCATTACTTCCCGTAGAATTAGTTCAATCAAACTATCCTCCTATGATTTTTTCCGCTCTATTTATATGCAACCAAGAAATATATATCAGTCATCGATATAAGGTATGATTTATCTTCGTTATTTCGGGTTCATCTCCTTCTTTCTCTTTACCCTTTTTATATAATTTTTTACCCCCATGCTCTTAATGGGATCTTCTTGGGTGTTGTCTGATGTGGTGGTGTCTCTGCATCCTCGAGTGGAAATAGTTTTCATTGGGGAGGAGATCGAAACCATTTGTGTGGATCATTCTCATATAAAGAATGCCAAGAACTTTTTGAGGTAGGGGATTCATTGCTTCCCTTTCCTTTTATGTGCAACTGTATAGTTAGCATGTTTTATCCAACAGGATCATAATGGAATTGACTCATTAAATATTTGAACTGGATAAATAAATTGATATTGATCCTATGTTTTACTAGATAGTTTGATATCTATGCATGTTCTTGATAAAAACTTCTAAAGAACACAAAGCTGGAATTAATTGATAATTTTTTAACTAAAGATAATGAGGCAAGTAATAGAATTGGCTTCTTCCTTTTGTAATTTGATGTTAATCAAATTGGTGTAGTAATAATGTTTAATTATTTGGGATAGCTTACTGGTTAGGTTTCTCGAATTTGGAACCTACGAATAATAAATCGGTAAATCCAAGATGAATTAAATAATTGGATGTTTGATAATAGATAATTATGTGTAGGGTTCTAAGTTACCCTCTAATTTTTTTAAGGGCCAAGGGCCCCTTTGATATGATGTTTTTTTTTTCAGGCTGATTGTGTCGTGGCATGAGCCTGGATGGATGTAGTGATATGTGGGGGCAGGGATGCCTATTGGTTGTTGCAGTAGTTGATGCCAAGAGTGGCGAGATGCATCGGTTTATGCATGTGGTTGTCGGGGAGGAAACCATGGATGATGGAACAGAATGGATGTGAATGTTTGGATGCTGGCTGATTCTTATTAGTTATTTATCTTATTTACATTCCCCACTGCTCATGGTAGCTGGTCTTTCTTACCCTTCTTCTGAAAGGGGTAAATACACATGAGGTATGCCAAGTGCTTTCCGTGTCTAGCTTCTCAAGGGAGGATGGGTCAATGCTCTTCCTATAGGAATCAAAGACTCGACAGGTAGTTATCTACTCACCTTGTTGAGCCCTCTTGTGTTTAGTAGCATAGAATATTTTTCTATAATGCCTAAAAATGTGGAAAAGTAATGTTGTAAATAAATAATTGAATAAATGATGTTAACCCATGGGGTTGGAGATTGTTGTAACAAAATGTTGAGGTTACAATTTTAAAGGGACAGTGGACTTTGGGTGTGATGCTAATGAAACTTAATGTGCAAATTTCTAATGGTAAATTAATGTTTAAAAAATTAATTAACATAAAGTGTAAATGAAAAAAAGGGAATGAAGTAATGTAATAAATATATTTAAATGGTTGTTTGCTTATAGTATACCTAGTCTTATAAGTGGCAGTTGGGAGTCCGAGAGATGTTAACTGTAGTTGAGTCAAAGACTAGGTTATGCCCATAGTGTGGTTGTGAGAAATAGTATATTTTGTACTTTTTGTGTTTCAATACGCTACTACACCCCATCAGTTAGGGAAATTGAAAGTCCCGGTATTCTGAGCCCTAGGGGGTGCTTTCCCCAACATTCTAGTGGGAGCATGGATGGTTGACTACCCCCATTTGCCCCGCTCTCTTCTCTTGGTAGTTACTTGTGCTGGTAGGCACAGTGGTTATTTTTTCCCATATATGTGTGTAGAGAGATGTAAGAGATTGTGGTTATACACACACATATAATATGGATATAGTATCATATGGACTACTATAGGTGTAACATGTATAGGATGTGATGGATTGAGGATCCATACTCGGTGTATGGGCTGTAATGGCTTGAGTTATAATACCTGACGTATGATACACATTATACGAGCTATGGTGGCTCCCGGAAACTACCTGGTTAATTTCTTGTGTGGACGTGGTGGTTTTGTAGCACGAGGTTCATGTTGTGGTACTTCGCCTAGGTGTCTGCGAGATATCCTTTTTGGAGAGAGATGCTTAGGACGTGCGACGTTGGGGCAATGCGACAAACTAGTGGGGAAGTAGTATCAGGGTACATTTGATATTCTTTATTATATTATATAATCTTATATGTGTTACATTGTGAGATTAGTCATGGTGGGGCTGGGAACTTAGTATACCTGTTTAGGTGACGACTTAGTTTCTCTTGCTGTTCGTTGTGCTTTAGCATGATTTCTTTACTTTTGTATGAGAGGCTTCAGGGGGGATCCTACTAAGTATATTGTTATACTCACCCAATATATATATATATAAATTGTTTTTTAGGTCACTTGGAGCAGGTTGGAGATCAAGCTGGTTTCTACTAGCTTTGGGTTTTAGGAGTTTTTCAGGCTTGTGGTTACTGCTATTTTTACTTTCTTTTGGGTATTTTTAGTTTTTCCCCTTTCAGTTGTAGTAGTTTTCATGACATTACATATTTGTACATGGGATTTCTTTTATATTTAATTCTAAGTTGGAATTGGTTGGTGTCTGTCTTACCTCTCTCTTCTGCATGTGTTCCCTTATAGGGTAACGCCTCCCATTTGTGTGTTCACTATACCCTCAGTGCTAGTCCCCAACTCGGGGCCTACTAGAGGTAGGAATCGGGAGGTCATTATCTCCTTTCTCACATTGTCATCCTAGGAGGGGTACACTTTGTGGGAAGGGGGTCGTGAAACATAACACCTCTAAAACCACCTAAGTTCATCCAATACCTACCCTAATTGTCTCCAAAATCCATCCCCACAACCTAGAATCCTCTCTTTGGTCATAAAGAAACCCAAGTAAGCTTTTGGTATACACCAAAAGAAGTAACCCGATTAAGAGGTAATGCCTTCTCTCAAACTCTCTTGTTTAATTTCACTTCTCTACTCCCTATAATATTATTATTCTATGATTTAATAGAATATAAAGTATCCTAAATATACTATGAAGTTTTTATGTTAATATTTCGACCTACACTTATACACACCTCTGTTTAATGGGTAACGAACATATTGTTTCTATGTATGGTGAACTACTGCCTCGTGAAATGATGACTGTTCAAATTTCCCTACCACCTATGATGGTGGACATTATGATGGACACTATATTTACATATAATATATATTTAATTTATAATTTATTTATAATTCTGTAATTTTTATTTATAAAATACCTTTATGATTTCATCATGTTTAAATGTGATAATTTCATTTGAGGAAGTACGGACTTTCGCCCCCTCAAAGCGATATGACTCATTCATTCCATACATAGAATGTATAAAGGTTGGTTATGATAAAACTATGAAACATATATAACATACATATTATACTTGAAATTATAAAATACATATGTATCATATATTTTTAATTCTTTTAATTCAATAAAGAAATGAAATTAGCGTTCATGTGTTTGTACGACCTTCCATCTCCATAAATGATGCACTTCATTTCTTATCTCCAAATGTTATGGGCTATTATAAATACATATTTACTGAATATATATGATAAATTAGTCATGTTTTTAATTATAGATATGATTAAACCATGATATATTTAATAATAACAACAAATAACTATTCAAAATGTACCTGAGAAAACTAGGCAATTAACACCCAAGACAGTTAAAATAATGAAAGAGTGTTAACAAACAAGTAATAAAATATTGTAATAAGTTAATATATGATATTATAAACTTCATTGTGGTTATGTAATTAGTTAGTAACGTATTTTTAACAACTATACAAGTGGCTAAATACCACACAACAAAAAGGTGGGATAAGATAAAATATTTTCATCTCACTTTTTAAATTTGTGAGATTAATGTCATATTCACTACTTACTTCTTTTGTGTTCCATTCCTACTTCCCATTTTGATATATTATATCATTTATCATAATATTACGTATATATTATAAGATTAATTTAATTCCATATCTTTCTAGTGATTATAATTTAAATGTTTCAAAGTCTTATGGGACACTTTGGAATGTTTAGAGCTTATCCTCTTCAAATGTTCTTAATCTCACTTCATTTTGTGATTGTTAACTTCCAATGAAACAATAACTTTATTGTAATCATTTTTCATTGGAAATTTAATTGAATGTCAATATTCTCATACAAATAATATTAATATTTCCTAAACCATATACCATTTTTCATACGGTGGTTACTTTGATAATTATTTGATTATTTTGGGGAATTATTGTTAAATCTGTATTTCTCATTCAATATGGTTATTTGATAAGGCATGTTATTTATTTTGATTGTTGAATATGAGGAATTACTTGGAATGGAAATTATGGGTGGATCTAAGGCTTTATATATCTCCTCAATGCATCAACAAGTTCTCATGAGACAAATAAGATTGTCAAATTATACGGGTTTCTATCTGTGTATTAAATCTTCTTGTGAAAGGTCTTGACGGTAATAGGTTTTAATGTTCCTGAGAAATGACGTCTAATAAAAAAGAAATTTCTTTCATTTAGTATCAATTATTTTTTATCCATGAGATTATTCATCGACATATCTATGGATGTAGTTCATTATTATTTAATTGATTTACGTCATATGTTTCAGTTTCTTACTTGTCATATTTATTTCACTTATCTAGTTTTGTAAATGGAAAGTGTGATTATTTACTTACCTTTCCATATAAAATGATTCATTATTGCTTCTGTTGTACTTAACTTACTGATCATTTGACCATAACCTTATTATGTCTCTCTCCATAGGTTATAAAGAAGAGAAATTTGATTAAGCTTTCAAGGATGTATTTTATTTCAGTTATTATATAGCATGTTTTAGTTTGTTTTCCCAATGTATTATGGGTATCATGTATGTAATATGGCCTTACAATAATGCTAAACCGAATGGTCATTCGGGATTTTCTTCATTTTAATAATTCCAATTTAATGTAATAATTCACAAGATTCTGGCTTCTAGGGTTAGGGCATTATAAGAAACGTGTTTTTGATAACTTACATATATATCAAATGCTTTCTGGTACTCAACAGATGTGAGTACTATGGTCCGCTCTTAATCCCCCTCAGTTGGAACTAACTTGTGTGGGATCATACACATTCAACCTATCATGTAAATGCTCTCATATTCTCATGTTACACATGACCTTGTTCGGTTGACTTGATCACCCACATGATGTGGTTCATATGTCTGGTTATCTCAGAGTTAGAAAAACAAAATATACAAATTTTTTACATGATAAAATTAAAATAAAACTATATAATGTATTTATGACATCCATCTAGTGTCTTATTCTCATCAAAATTATGTTAATTATATATTTTTTAATATCATGTTAATATAAAGTTTTAACAGTAATTCTTATTCTTCAATATTATCACTAAATTAATAATATTTTGTAAATATCAAATCAAAAATAAAATTATAATTTCCTTTCAAAATTGACTCATCAATCCTCAAAAGGTCCTTAAAGGATATTTTATTCCAATTTTCATCTCTCACTAATATAAATACCCACCCTAAGAGATATTTTAAAAAAAATGTATTCTACATACTCCATTTCTCTCACTTGCCATGATGGTTCTTATCTTCCCCCTTTTTATTTTCATTCTTGTTTTCATCCTTTTTTGTGATTTTATACTCATGGCTGACCCTAGTGAGGTATGTTATAATATAGGATTCTTACATTTATTGGATCTTTTCCTCTAATACCACAGATGATTTAAATCAGTTTAGTTACCTATATACATAATTATTTATTATAATAAATTTTTCTTTAATCAATGTTTGAGTCATTGGGTTATTTCTAAAAACAATTCTTCATCTAGTTTATAATTTTTAAGAATCGTTTATTTTTAAAATTTATATAAAATTCATGACAATTCAAAGATGTCACATCCCCCCCAAAATGAATTTCACCCTTATAATTATTTTGTAAATAAACACTAATTCTTATCCTTCTAAGATTCAGTCTTAAAACTGAAAGTTCCTACAAAAATTTAAATTATTAATATAACTAGTTAATACAAAAAAAATTAATATTTTTTAAAAAATTAACTCATAATTTTATCAAATTATCTAATTATGGCATCTCTTAGAAAAAGAAAGGGTCCTTCCACCCAAAGTGGACCTTAGGAGGATTTCATGTTCTTCTATTTTCTTTCCCATATTAAACTTGTGAAATTTGGGTTAAATCGATGTAAACACTAATCAGAAGTTGATAACGAGGTATTAGGATTATATATTTCAAAAATGTTTATTTAAATTTGAATTTTAAAAAAATAGTATTTCTGAATCATCTTCTAATATTTTAAAATCATCTGTGATACTTCCATAAAGACTCAATCTAAAAATTTCATACATATAGACTAAACGGAGGTCACAACCTTCCACAGCTTCAATAAAATCAAAAGGTGGTTCATATTGGTTGGAAAAGGTGAAGAGTATGGAAAGAACCTCATGGTACTTTTATCATCGGGAATCATAAGGAGGTTGAGTGTACACAATTTTCCAATTGAAAAATCTTGACCCTTGAAATTATTTGGGTGTGGTAGGTGTGTTAGACACCTCATAGAGTTACTTATATGAAATTTTAATATTTTAGAAGTTCTCAAATTCAACTGGGCATTATTTTAGAATAATATTTTCATGCATCTCATCTGTAAGGGATAAAAGATTGGTTTGTGTTCATCCCACTAAAATATTTTCTGATCTAAAAAATTTACAGAGAAATGATTTACTAAAAAATAGGAATACTTGACCTATTAAAATGTCCAAATTTTTAATATTACATAAATTTTCACTCTGATTTCAGTTATAACATCCCATGACCCGCACTTTCAAATATAGTGCTAAAAGAATATTGTATATTTTTTTATAAAAATTTACTAAAAAATATATAGTCTTATATACCGAAAGATCTTTCCTAGTCTAGGATTTAGAAAATTGTGAGCATAAATTATAAAATATTAGAGTTACGCAATTTGAAAAGTAAGAAATAAATTTGGTTTTACTCATGCTAAATTGTTAATTGAAACCAAATCCTTTAGGAAGTGATAGAAAACTTGTGAAAACCCATTTTAAAAACATAGGGTGAGCATAAAATTTCTCAAAAAGGGGTTTCAAACCAAAATGAAAATCCTTTTATAAACACTTATACACAAATTCCTTTAAAATATTCTATATCAAATATATAATGTTTCATATAGTAAATATTTTTCAAAATATAAAGTCAAGTGTTTTTAAAACAAATAAATAATACTTAAAACCCTTTGAAGAATGTCATTTAGACCCCCCATTTAATCTTAAAAACAAATCCCATTAAATAATATTTAGATTTATTGGTTAAATTTACTTTAAAAATAATTAATTTTATGGATAAAAAATATATTTAACAGACCATATGAAATAAATGGGGCCATTAGTAGTATCACTATTTGGGAAATATTTTCTTGAAGTCATGGGATCACCTCATTCCTCGTAAACACTTTTTATACCCAAGTGATGAGTAAATTTTAAGAAGAAAAAAATTATCACGTATCCCATTCTCATTTATAACCCATTAAAAATCATTAAAATGATTACATGAATTATTTTCAAATAATAAAATATATTTTTTTGTACTAAAACGTTAGAAAAAATTATTTTTTTTCAAAAAAACTTCATAAAAGAAATACATAATGTTTGAATAAGTCAATATAACTTATAAAACCCTTTGGAAATAAAACTTAAAACATTTACTTTTAATTAATCTATATGTGATTTTTTTTATATACATTGTGCATGGCCATATTTACTTATGTGTGCAATATCCATTAATTTTAAAAGACATTTTTTCACATAAAATTATATTATTAACTTTACAAAACAAATCTAAAATCCTTGGACATCTCTTAAATAGGATAAATGATCATAATAATCCTATTCTATAAAATTTTTAATCAAAATTATAATATATATAAAATTATAATTTTACTAAAGGTATATTTAACAAAAAAATATTTTGAACAAAAAATTACCATTATATAGAATAAATTGAAAAGCATAACTCCTTTACCTTAATTGAAGAAAAATATGAATTACAGAAGATTACTATTGATGCCTGAATAGATGAGTAAATGATAAGAGAGAGAGAGAGTTTGGGGACTGAGATTCGGGTTCTTTTGGTGGATGTAGTGGGGCATTACATAATAGTTCTTTGTATAACTGTTTACTCTAGATGTACTTAAAATAAATGAAATTGAAAATGTATATCTTATCAAAAACATTTTATTTGAAAAAATGAATTTTTGAGAATCTAATAAAGAAACTGGATAAGCCTAGAAAGTTTTTTAATGTTATTATGGTGTAAAATATAATATTTATATATTTTTTAAATCACTCTCATCGCTAAAAAACATGAATACACAATGATGGAAGATGATGAAGGAGGATTTACAATTATATACAATTGAACCGATTCTAAAACAAATAATTTAGTTATATATTTATATCAATGTAAAATATAATATATGTGTATATATATATATATGTCTAACATCTATCGTCATTGCAACTGGAGCAACAGCACTAGCCAAAAAACCTATTCATGGTTCATTCTTTTCTATCAATAAATACCAATTAGAAATATATATATATATATATATATATATATATCTTGTTATTAATATAGATAAAATTATGAAAATAAAAATGGTACACCAAGGACAGTGGGATATTCAAGGTTCTTAAATGAGATATTTTTATATTATATGACTTGTTTTAATCGATTAATGGTATGTTCAAGTGTCAAAAGTAGAGAGATTTGTAGTGTCCGCTTATTGATTTAAAAATTTATGATTTTATCATCATGAAAGGATGATAAGGAAGATGATAATTTATAGGTGCCTAATCTTGTTCTTAAAGGAAATTTTTTTTGGGAGGAATAATATCAGCATCAAGGGTTTTAAAATTTATATGGGATGAAGAAGATGATACACAAACTGATCAGACAACTCATATGGATTTGATTATGTGGATAAGATTATATGAGGGACTTTATAATAAATAAACAGTACATGTTTCCACTAATCCCACATCGATGAAACGTGTGGTTGATCTCTTACATATATATTAAAATCTCCCTAATACTCACTATATATGAGTAATGGGGTCCGCCCCCAGTCCCCCTCTGTTGGCACCAACCCAAGACATCTTAGTAATGGTGCACAAAACCTGGATACCTCATGGGTTGGAAAAAAATTATATGAACTTTTAACATTATAGAATTAAAATGAAACTATATAATGTATATATTCCATCTTTCTAGTATTTTATTCTCATAAAAATTAATGTACTTACATATTGTTTATTATCATGTTAACATAAATTTTTAATACTAATTATTATTCTTAAATATTATCACCAAAGTAATTATATTTTGTAATTATCAAATCAAAATTAAAACTTATAATTTTTTTTAAAATTGACTCACATATCCTTAAAGGGTCTTTAGCATCTTTTGCCTTCCAAATATAATGTTTTTATCATATAAATTTCCCTCCTAAGAGATATTTGAACAAAATGTATTCTAAGTATTCAATTTCTCTCTCTTACAAGTATGGTTCTTATATTACCTCTTTTTCGGTGCATTATTGTTTTCTTCCTATTTTGTGATTTTCTACTGATACATGACCCCAATGAGGTGGGTTATAATAGTTTTCTTCTAATTTTTATTAGATTGTGTCATCTTATACTATTTATCATTATGATAAGTTTAGTGAACTAGTGGTAGAATTTTGTATTGTGAATAAGAATTCTTGAATAGAAGTTTGATTTGGTGTATTATTTCTAACAAAATGTTCATCTTATTTTAAGATTTAAAGAATCATTTATTTGCAGCATTTATTCAAAATACAAGATAACTATGGGATGTTACAAATAGTTCTTTATATATCCATGGTATTAAAGAACAAAAATTTGATGTAGAAAAATAATTTCAATGAATGATGGAGAGTATTAGAGTACACAACTTCGAGGAAGTGAATGATCTATGAATAAATTCTTATTTTAAAATAAAGTATTGATCATAATTCCTTAAGTGATGAAATAAGAACATAAATTAATCAAAAATATTTTTTTTGTACATGAGTCATATATTTTATAAAACTAGTGAGGAAAATGGAGGTGAAACTTTAAAAATGACGTTCTAAAAACTCCTGTAATTTAGTTGAAAAATGAGGGTAAAAGTCTCTTTCAAAATAATTTTCATGAAGACTCAAGAACAAAATTAGAGCACTATTTTGTAAAAAACTTTAAAAGAGATGAATCTTTAAAATAAATTATTCTTAAATAATAAAATAAGGAATGTAAGAAAAAAATATGTATAAGTGAGATGAAATCCCTTTTCAAAATTTTAAATAAAATAATATTCTCTTCTACCAATATAAAAAGAAAAATATATAGGATAATTATAAAAAAAATTAATTGAAAATCTATGGAAACTTTTAAAGTAATCCTTATTATGAATAATTTTCATGGCAGTAGTAAAATGTAGTCAATTCTACGAAGATAAAAAAAAGTGTTTCATACTTTGTAATTAGAGTGAAAAGTGACCCGAATGGAGAAATATTAAAAATATTACCTTCTATACCTACTTCAAACTTAAAAAATATTTTAAAATAACGATATAAATTCAAAATATAATATATATAAACATTCTTGATACAATATAAATAATATGGATATGGAAGAGAAATATTTTCGACCAAAAATGGTAAATAAGGTAAAATTTTATTATAAAATTTATTTAGATGGTTTTTGGCACCAAAAATAATAAAATTGAAAGAATAATTTAAAATCACATATATAATCATATTTTATGAAAATTTATGGTGTGTAAGTGATAAATAGTATATAATTACCCCAAAGGCGATTTAAAGACAAACAATATCAATTGAAAGTGAGATTAGAACATAAACCCTTATAGATTTGTTAAATTTTGAATCATAATCACATAAAATAAATAACTTAAAATTGAACTTTAAATACTAGGGTAGTTCATACGCCTTATAAAATAAAAATATGCATAATAAAAAATATGTCTTAAAGAAGTAAATTGAGACGAAAAACCCTTACCTTGGATTCCCTCTTGGTCGGATGCAATTGAAAATCCAATTTAATAAATATATATTTATTATTAACATATATAATATCCATTTTTATATATTTATTTCTATATATCATTCATTCATATATTATTTTTACCCATTTAATCATAATTCTTCGATAAAATTGATTGTTTAGGTGTTAACTATTCTGTTTCCCATGCATGTTTTGATTCAAATGTTTTGGTCCTTGAACCTTATTAATAGTTTCATAATATCCTAGATTTTAATAATTATAAATATATTATATTTATATATTAAATAAATTTTTATAACTATCTATGTTATGCATTTATGAAAAATTAAATATTACCATAATAGAAGACGTTCTCATTTTTTGAAGGATGAAAAGAAATGAATTTTGATAATGATTTAAATTTATAAAATCATAATTATTTCATATATTCCATATTTACTCGTTATATACATATTTACAGCCATCCATGTCAAGTAGTAATGAAACATTAAATATTTCCTTCATGGGGATGCCAATTCGCATGTACGTGTGAGTGATAATTTCATTTTTCAATGGATGGAAAGAACATAAAAGATCATTTTTACAAAAAATATAATAAAATTTAATTAAACTAATGATTCTAATTTAATTGTTTTATTATGGTTATTGAATATTTGGAGGAGGTGGATGAAGATGGAAACTTGAATGAGCTCAGTTAAGATGATAACTTCTTCCTTAGGTATCCCCTTTAGTTATCTTCTTAAGACTTATTAGGTTGGTATTTAAGGAGATAATATCTTATAGATCATATATAAGGGTTTTTATAGTGTCAATAAGTGAGGTTATGGGAGGATCCTTTTATAATTGTGAAGAGTGGCACATTTGTAAATACTCTAAAATTTAAAATAATATAAGGATATTTTCATGGTCATGTGGAACCAAATGGATAAATTACTAAAAATATTTTTATTCATAGTCTAAATCCACTCTTTCAATGTAGTTTAAATTATTTTTAGTGATATTTTATTCTTTATCGCCAAGTCTAACCCCTTCGTAAAATCTTTTAACACTTACCGTGGTGGAAAACATTTACTATAGTAACTATTCATTATAACTGAAAATAAAATGAACTTCATTTCATAATTTGAGTATGGTGATTCCAAATATACAATATATTTTAAAATATTAATTTGATATAGGTGTTAAAAATTACTTTTAATATAGGTACAAAAAACGCAATGAAAAAATTTGTTTTTTAGAAAAAAGCCTTTTTAAGAATAAAAATAGAGATAATCTAAAATCATGCATATAAATAATTCCCCTAACATTAATTGGATTATTCTTAAACAAAATTTATTTATTTTAATATATAACCAACCCAAAATAGAATGTATAAATGTAAATAATTTATTAATGAAAACGATCAAAAATAGTTCTTTTACTAGAATAAAATATCACTTGGGTTCTAACTTCAAACATAGGTTATAAATTCAATATAATATTTTTAAATGATTTTCTAGTTAATAAATATATATTTAATCCAAAAAAATTCACAAACTTTCAATTCAATCATATACCATGATGACGTCATAAAAATGATGATATTTTAAAAAATAGTATTTTTACTATTCACATAAAAACCAACCATTTGATAAAAATATAAAAAAAATATCCCTAAGTTAATTTTGACATGATAAATTCAATAATTATGTTAATTTAATCAAATTAAAAATATAAAACATATAAATTTAAATTTTTTATTAAAATATTAAATAAAAAAGATAAATAAATTTTTATAAGAAAATGAACTTTTTAAACTCCAAGTGTTCATAATATTATCGTACATTAATTTATAATTAATTTAGTATTACTATAGTAGTTTACAAATTGAAATATTTTAAAATTTATAAATTTATTTAGTTACACAACACTTCAAAAATAGTTCTTTAAAAAATATCCCTTTATCATTGAATAATTTTAATCGTGACATGTCAATTTTTTTTAATCATTAAGTTTCATCAAAGAAAATAATACTATGTAAGAATCTAAATATATTAATATATTTATATTTACTAAAATTTTATTCTTATTGAAATTTTAATATTTCAAAACTTTTTTTATTTTAGTGTTATGTGTGTTACATTTTATCCTTTATACTGGTTTTATTTAAAAGAGAATATATACTAAAATCCTGGGGTTCTATATCATCCCCCACTCCATTAAATTTATTGTTTCCTTGTAATTTTAAATTGTTCTTACCAAGATTAAAAAATATTCTCTTAGTTATAATATCAAATTTATATTTTTTTCATTATAAGTAATTTCTAAGTTATTACTAGGAAACATGGTATTTTGTAAATAAATACTTCAAAAACCATGTAAGACTAATACTTTTCATTGAGTTTCTAAAAAAATCCATGACAGTTGAGTGATATTTTCCATATAATACTAGATATATTTATCTTCATATTACCTGATTTTGGGGAATTGTTTTACCATTTCAATAGAAAATATGAGAAAATATTCTTACATAATTTTAATCAATTCTATTAGAATAATTTGATACTTTATTTGTATTTTTATCAGTTTTAAAACTCTATTTCATCTCATATTGTAAATGTTGAATAGATATGATGACTTTTACTTTCCTAAATCTTTATAATCAATCTTTAATAGATCATAAGATTTATAAAATGAATACTACTTATTCTTCTTGTCATTAGCTACATACTAAAAAATGGTTAGAAAAAGTTAAGATAATGCTTGATATGAATAAACCATTATGTCAATAAGAAATAAATTAATTTGTAAAACCTCAAATATAACACCGAATTTTTAAATTAAAACAATTTTAAAATAACAAAATATTAAAACTCTACAAAATATACTAGACCAAATTCAGAACACAAAAATAAAAAATGATTTCTCACATGTCCTTCAAAATCAACTTAAATTTTATTTAAAAATTTACTAAATCTCATTAATAATTAAAAATAGTCAACATTATATATTAAACTAATAAAATCAGAGTTGTGTCAAAGCCAAAAATATGAAAAATTAACTAATTTACAACTAGGGATTAATTTTTCATCTTAACAGAGACCATCTTTAATATTCTCATTACAAATAGAGTTATATTAGGTGTATTGACTAATAAATAATTCCTCAAAGTGTTGAGGAAATATTCAATACTCGAACAAGATATTCAAGATTGCATAGATATAAATTTAAATAAAACATTATATATATTTGGTTTTATGATCAAAGTACTTGTTATCACAACTTAAGGGATTTAAACTTTAGCTATATTAATTGCATAAGCTTCACATTTCTCTCTTGATCCCTTTTAAGGTAAATTCTCTAAATGATTGAAGAACTGGTTTGAATAGTGATTCATATCCTTATTTTTGAAACATTGTATATTGGTGGATTCTTTTTATACCTTTCATTAATGAGATAGATGGTACATATATCTAAACTTACAATAGACTCTTATTCCATTAAATAAAGTACCTGGGTGTTTCTATCCACAATTATCACGTGTTAGAAGTTTTATCCTTCCCTTATTCTTATTTCCCATATTTTTTCTTATGGTGTTCAGTTTTACTATTCCTCTCTTGATTTTCCTTTCAAATATAAGGCTTTGAGTATTTGTTCCTCTATCTTGAAATCACATGATACCATATAATTATATAATGAAGAAAATCATAGTCTAGTATCCTTCGAAGGCTCAGTATAAGTCCATCAAAGAAATGGTTATTCTTACTTTTCAGATTATGTATATAGTTTATAAAATGCCTCATTAATCTTATAAATTTATCCAAAACTCAGTGACACTTTCATACTCCTTCTACTTCAAATTAAGAATTTTCCATTCAATATTATCTTCCTTCTCTTGAGTAAAATTTTTCACAAATAATATCACTTAAAAGTCATCCATTACAAGCTCATAATATCTTCCTCCTTAATATTTTGAATCAATGATGACCATTTATTATTATCCCCCTCTAATTACTTCCCAAATATAGGAATATCTTTTTAAGGTACTATACATTTCTTTTCTACCAATGGATTGGTAGTTCCATTAAATGATTGAGGTTTTTTTGCATAAATTGATCTGATACTATTGTACTGCGTTGTGAAGAAATAATTTTATATATATGGGTGAGGTTATTAGTCATATTCGTATTTAAATACCATAATATAGTAATAATATTCTCAACTCTAACACTATCCATGTTGAATTTCTTGGGGGTGAAATCACTAAATTAATTATAGGTTTTGATATATTTTCCATTCCATCCACTCTGAGAAAACTCTATATAATATCATACACTAAAGTTTCTCAAATAATTATGAATATTAATACATGGAATAAAAATCACAAAAAAAATTCTTAAACATTTTAATGTCTTGTCATAATTCTCATGTTAGCAATGTTCTTCTAAAATCTAGTACCCAAGGTTCCTACTAAATTTTCTCGGATACTAACTACAAAAACCACAACTATAGTAACCCAAATCTGGGGTTTGAGATTATTACATTGAAATAAGATACAATATATCGTATCCTAAAGAAGAAAACAGTTTATCCTTCTTGGGATTTTAGATATATACATAATGTACACATTACATATGAAATATAAATCATAGCTTATAAACTTCCTAAAAACGTTTTTATTCCTTTTAGTACATCTAGGATATTATTCAAATATCCCTTCACAATACCCCAGGGAAAGAAAAACAAATAAAGTGTGAGATCCAACTCTCATTAAGAGATTTATTATTGTAGAAAATATTATGAATAAGGCATGAATGATATTGAAGAGTAGATAATCAATAAATAAACCGTGTAATCAATAACATAAGAATGAAATATATCAATGGATAATATGAACTTAATAATCACATGGGTAATAATGAATAAATTTTTAAATATTGAAATAATTATATTAGTATAAATTTTTTCATCAATTATTTATCCAATATACTTTCTATAAATGGGTAGGTTTACATAAAATATCTAAATAATATTTAAGACATACAAACTTATTTGTCTCATGAGACATTACTCAGTGCCTCAAAGGGATATAATGGACCCCACCACTCACTTATGCATGTAAAATGGATAAATCAGGCCCCACCAATCACATACTTATCTAGAATTCATTTATCCTATATTTAAAGAACAATACAATACATAATAAATATTTCTTAATAATAAATAAATATTTGTATTGAATCAAATATGCAGAAAATTAATATTTCCACACATAATGGAATAATATTTTTATTAATATTCATTAAATTCATATAATATATAGAAATGATTATATGATATATTCAAAATCGAAATAGTGAAAATAGTACAACATATATATTCAGTAAAAAATAACATAGACATAAAGGAGAAAAATAATTTCAATTAATAATAGAGACTAATAGAGAACACAGCTTCAAGGAAATGAATGATCGGTGAACAAATACTTGTGTACAAAATGTTTTATAAACTATAATTAAATAAGGCATGAAAGAATACTATAAATTCCATAAAGATAAAATTTTAATGTAAAATAAATGCCTTTTAGAAAAAATAGAGGAAAATATAATTGATACTTTTAAAAATAACATTCATAAAACTCTTGTAACTTAGTTGCAAAATGATGTTAAAATTCACTTCTAAAACACCTATCATGAGATTTAATGAAGTATTTTTAATATGTAATATTTTTAAAATATTTTAAAATAAAATAATATTTAAAATAAAAAATTATTAACTAATAAAATATGTATTAGAACATAAAAATATACATAAGTGAAAATAAATCTATTTTCAAATTGTTTTTGAAAAAAATATCATTTTTGTTGATAAAAAATGATAAATAAATTTGATTATGAGAAAAAGATTTTATTTCAAAAACTATGGAAACATATATAAGAAGAATAATAAGGAATAAGGGTCTTGACAGAGGGAGAATGAAGTCAATTTTAAGACATTAACAAACATTTTTTTATACTTTTGTATAAAGATTCAAATATTACCCCAACAGGAAAACATTTAAAAATTTATTTTTAACCAACTGAAAAAAAATGATAATGTTATCTAGAAATGACCATATAAAATCATTGCAGTATATTTAAAAACATTATTTAAGAAAAATAAATAATTTGGATATGGAATAGAAATAATTTTGACTCCAAAGGAGATAAAAAGTTGGCTTTTCTCATAAGCATTCCTTCAATGGATTTGAGTTCCAAAAAGTAGGAAAATTGAAATATTACTTTCCAACCCTTAAAATTACTAAATTATAAGAAAAAATATGTGTTTTAAGATAAAAATATCATATAATTCTATCAAAGTATATTTAAGCATAAACAATCTCGATAAAAAGGGATATTTGAGCTTAAACACTGAAAGGTTTCATAAATTTTGAATCAAATCCCCTTTAAAGAAATAACTTGAAATGAAAATTAAAATATCATTACTATAAATATATTCATGAAATAATATTTCAATGGTAATTACATACAACTTAGAAAATAAGATAGTCATCTTCTACCAAAATATGTCTCAAACAAAGTAATTGAGATGAAAAAATCTTACCTTGGATTCCTTCTTGGTCGAATACCTTCAAACCTCCTAAATAAAAAATTTAAATTTACTATTGATATTTATATATATATATATAATATATATTCATATCTTTATTTCTATATATCATTAATTCATAATTTATTTATACCAATTTCTCATTATTCATTATCAAAATCAATTATATAGGTGTAAACTCTTCTGTTTCTCATAAATGTTTTGGTTCGCCGGTTCTTGTCTTTGCATCATGGTCATGTTTTCATCATATAATTTTTTTTAATAATTTAATATAAATATATATCATATTTATGTATTGAATACACTTTTATAACAATATATTTAATTCGGTTGTGAAAGGGGTAATATTTTATTCATGGATGCAATCATTCACATGTACGCATGGGTGATGTTTTTATTTTTCATTAGATGGAAACAAAGGATGGTATAAGATTATTTATCTTTCTAGAATAAAAATTATTTTATATATATTATATTTATTCATTAAATCCATATCTTTAATAAACTATGTTAGGTGTTGATGAAAAATGAAATGCATCATTCAAGTTGGCGGTAGTCCACACATACACATGAGGGGAATTTTAATTTCCAAACATATAGAAAGAATATAAATTAAGATTGTTAAATAAAAATTATTACATTTAAATAAAATAATTATACTAATTTCAATAGGTTATTATGGTTATAGATTATTTGGAGAAGGTGTAAGATGGTGAAAATTTAATATGCTCAGTTAAGAGGATTAACTCTTTAGTGGGTATACTCATTTGGATCTCTCCTTAATACATATTAGGTTGGGATTTTGGGGATAAAAAACTCTAGGTAATGTATAGGAGTGGAAGTTATTTTAGTAAATCTTGGTATATCAAAAAAAAATTAAGTGAACCTTATTACATAATCTAGATATGATGATTCCAAATATAGAATTCATTTTACGTGATTGAATTCCTTTAGGTGATAAAAATTAATTTTAATATAAGTATGAAAAATGCAATAAAAAATATTTTTTTAGATAAATTATTTTTTATCATAAAAATGGATTTACACAAAAATCATGTATACAAAATTTTCTCATGACATTAATTATATTATTATTTAAAAATTAGTTTTTTTTACTTTAAAACCATTACCAAAACCAAATGAATCCATTCACATACTTAATTAAAGAACAATGATCAAAATAGTTCTATTACTGGAATAAAGCATCACTTAGATTATAAAATTTCAAAAACAAGTTTCTAAATTCAAAATAATATTTATAAATGAATTTCTTTTACTTCTTAAATAAATTTTTGTTCTTTTGAAAAAAATTCAAACTTTTAAGTCAATCTTATATCATGAAGATTTCATAAAAGTGAAAATATTTATAAAAAAATCATCTTCACTATTCACCTAAAAAATAAATTGTTTCAGAAAAATCAAAAGAATCCAAATTTAATTTGTAATTATTTAATTCAAAAATGATGTTAATTTCATAAAATTAAAATTATAAAATATATAAATTTATCTTTCGAATAGAAAATTAAATATAAATAAAGTAACTTTTATAGAAAAATGACATTTTTAATCTTTAAGTGTTCTTAACTTTATTTCATATCAACTTATAATTAATTTATTGTTAATATATTAGTTAAAATGTTTAAATATTTTAAAAGATATAAATTTTTTAAAATAAATAACACTTCAAAAATAATTCTTTGAAAAATATCACTTTTTATCATTGAATTACTTTAATCATATCACATTAAATATTTTATTAATCATTAAATTTCATCAATAAAAATAATATTATGTAAGAATATAAATTTATTGCTATCTTTATATTTACACAAGTTTTATTTTTTATGAAATTTTAATTTGTTTTAACTCATTCTAGTTCAGTGTTATGAGTGTTATAAGGTATCTTTATACTAGATTTATTTAATGGAGAATACATACTAAAATATTATGGTGATACAATTGGTATATGAAATTCTATAAAATAAAAATTTTTAGAGATGCATATAAATTATTATTTTCATTCAAAATGTTCATCAATTTGAGGAAAATTTGTAGGTTTCATCAAAAAATCTGTAAGAAATATCATATTGTTTAGGGAAAAATAATAATTTAAAACTTGTTTCAAATCCAATGGTCACAACACTACAAACACCATGTGACCTTTCATTTAACCCATGATAAAATACTATATTAGTATTGTATCAGGTATTGTAGTAAGGTTTTAGTAGGTACTGTAGTGGTACTGTAGTAGTTGGACCGACTCATTGGATTTGGTCCATTGGGCAATCATTTGGGACATTCGGCCACAGGTCATTCAATCCACCATTCGCATCCAGAACATGGATCCTTCAATCCACCATAGGCCTCTAGGCAATGGGATTAAAATAAATAAGTCCACTAGTCTCTAAATAAGTTAGGTAATAAAAAATATCAGTTGACCCTATAAGAGGAATCAGAGTAGTATATGCCACCAAAGTAAAGCTAATAGGATTAGAAATGAATTAGATGATATGAAAATTACCATTAGTACCTAGAAACATGTAGCTCTACATGGAAAAATGATATATGATCATCCATGTGAGGTTGGGAGCTATGTCCCACCAATTAAATAAATTCCAGGGAGAGGCAGTTCCAGTGTAGTTGGGTCTTTGGGCCTAGGGGTTATGTACAAGACCTTGTACCTCTAGGCTTAAAGTTCATGTAAGGTTTCCCACAAAACCTAGTTAAAAATGGGATTATCCAAAAATAAATAAAAATATAAGGCCTCTGGCCATTTTTACAACACTACAAATGCATATATTTCATTAACTCCCCAATTAAAAATGAAAATTATATGCGCTTATATTTTTAATTAATGAATGTAGTTTCATTACATGTTAATTAGTAAAAAATATTTAAGTTTATTCATATATATAATTATTTGTTTTATTATTTTTTCAGGTAAATATAAAGTGGGATATATTTTTAAGCAACTTCGTAACTAGTTTTTAATAGGTTTACCATTTTTAACCTTTTAAAAATACACATCAAAATGCACTATTTCCATTGAATCATGTCAGATTTAGCGTTCATATATGTATTTTAAAAATAATTATAAATGTTAATTACATTTGGGAGTTTTATAATAATAAATTATTATAGTAATATTATGTAATAACCTTCAATTAAAATTCTAATAAACTATAATTATAAAAATAATTAGAAATGTAAGAAAATTAATGATTTATATTAAAATGAACTAATTTTTATTTATCTCTTTTAGTTTTTTTCATAAATATTAAATTTAAGTACATAATATTATTATATTAAAAATATAAAACAAATCCAATTAACAAATGATCTAAATTCACTAAAAAGAGTAAAAAATAAACACTAATGGTATCTACATGCCATATGAAATTAATTTAAAAACTAAAAAATGAATTAAATTTTGTTTTCCTAATCAAGAAAAATATAAAGTAATTTTAGATATTAGGAACAGTATCACTCTCTCCCAATCCAAATTTTTTATTTTATATAAAAATATTAATTTTTAAATGGATAAATGGAAACTTGAATTTGTAGGGGTGAAAATAAACATCAAATGATACAAAAACCTAAACATGATAGAGTGATACAAAGGGTCATTCACCATCATTAAAATAGCATCATAAAATTTTAATAGGCCCTGATTTTTGAGATACAATTAGATATGTACACGAAAAATACTTATTTTGACATTATTGATTAAGATAAAATCTATATTTAATTAGCATGATAATAAAAATCTATTACTGATTATAATATCACAAATTTTAAAATTATTAGGAATTATTATCGAAAATATAATTTAAAATTTTGGAATTGAAACATTCCAAAATCTATTTTTGAGACCAATGGAAATCCTTTATTCTTCCACATAAAGTGTTCCTACAATTTAATTGGGATATCAACCATAAAGGATTCTATACATTTCTTAGTTATGGTAATTTTGAATATTTTCAAAGCATCTCTCATTATCAGAGAAAAACGTGAGAGGGTAGGATAACACCTTGTTCTTCCACTGCCAAGTGAATTACCTGCTCTCGATTAGAACTTTTATTATTCTACCCTAGGAGGAATATTTAGCTGATTATGTGATTTAATTACAAGTAAAATGTGAATAATATTTTTATTGGTGTGAAATTTTCCAAGTAATAATGTTGAAACCTTTCCATTCTATCAATATCTTTTTTCCTTTATTTTTGATAGATAAAAATATTTCTTTACTTGAATATATTATTTGATCTTTTAAGAATATGTCAAAATATCAATGTTATTTTATGATTCATAGTAAAAACTCATGTAAAAAAATCAAACTATTGTTAAATAACAACCAGATGTTGAATTGGAACCTAATATGGAATTGTATCCTAGCTATATAAAAAAATATTATTAATTCTTCACTTCATTAGCATAAAATCAGTTTTTATATTATTACAAATTTAAAAAATATGTACAAAATATTATTTTTATTGTTAAAAATTGATTAACATGTTTGAGATAATTTCATTATATATATTTTATCTTGGAATAGGCTTACTCCATTAATGGTTTTTGGATTTAAAATAGACTACCAAAATAAATTCTTATAGTAGTGAATTATTTTGAATTTGGTGAAATTTTTAATATAAAATATTGAAAATAATTTTTATATGGATTATTATTTTAAAAAAAAATATATAGTTAGGGTGATCAGATGCCTTTAAAAAAATTATTTCCTCATGGATAATCTTTTTTATATGGGGTTTCTTCATTTCTTCTTTTTTGAGGGTCTGCAGAATTTTTTGGTTAGGTTTGTTTGTAAATCATGAAGAATGAAGTGACATCAAAGAAGGTTGTTACTAAAGATTTAAGGATATATAATGTCCAAGAAGAAATGGATTTGGCTAGTGAGTTTAATGGATTGGGTCTCGATTACTTTTTATTTGATGTCTTCATTTCAGTTATTATTATTCTAGTTTTTCTATAGATTTAGATCAATTTCCACTTTGGTATGTTGTTTTCAAGGATGATATTTGTTAAGATGTATCTTTAGGTGAGTTAATGTGAATTTTTTTTAGGTTTTATGTTTTTTATTTCTTTGGTTTATATAATGACTCTTCGGCTTAAATTGGTTATGGGGGGAAATTATTTTCTTTAGAACTATGTCTCAACGAAGATATATGTCCAATATTGTTATTTATTCAATTATTTTGATGGTTTCTCAATCTATAGATGTGATGGGGGTTTATATTTATTGTATGAATTTGTTATATAGTGTGAAATTAGTTAGTGATTCATCTCTTAAAATTTAAAATCAAAGGGATTAGTTCTATTTATCTAATTTTCATAACATTGTAGTGGGGTACCCAGTCCAGTCCCAACTATAACATGATGTTTATAATTCATATGCTTACATGGTTAGTGTTCATGATGATAACCAAGAAAAAGGCACTGGTCTAATTATTTGTGTAGAGGAGTTGGATTGGTTGGTTTAATGATGCATAGAAAAATAGAGGTTACAAGACACAATGGGTTCTCATCTCACAAAAAAATCCTGAATCATCCCACCACAAATGGATAGATCAAATGGGCCAGTAATATATCTTATTAAACCAAGGATATATTTTATCATGTACAAGGAAACTGGTTACACTAATTTGGAAGACTAACCCTCTTAAATAATCTCAATACATGTGATATATGGATACAAACTTAAAGTCATAGTCACATTCAATGAAAAATTTAAAGTCAATGTCACAATCAAATATAAATCCCAAGTCACAATCCAATGGGAATTCAAAGTCAAAATTAAAATTCAAAATCCAAAAGTTAAAATTTTAAAGTCAGAAGAAAAATTATGTGTGATAATTTTCTAGGTAAATATCTTTTTAACTCAGAAAAAAATATTTTGGGAAATTTTACAAAGGAAAAATTTACAAGAAAATCACTTTTCGATTTGAACTAACATTTTTAAGAAATTAACTTCTTGATTTCTTGATTTAGACCAAATTTTTGAAGAAAATAACTCTTTTGACTTAGTATAACTTTTAAAGGAAAATATATCTTTTACATAGACCGATTATTCTAAGACAGTATCTTTCTTGACCATAGGTTATTGAATTTAATGGATTATACCACGGACCAATATATCACACCATGTATATAAATATCTATTTTCATGGAAATTTTATTTGGATTGATTATTTTTATGAAAAAAAAATCTATGATTTTATTCTATCCATTATAAAGATCATGTTTATCTCACCATTTCTCTTATGTATTATTTACATGTAAATCTACAAGCTAGGTTTGTGATCCAAGAGTAAAAATCCCCCAATCTATACCATGACCCAATTAATTCATTTTACGAATTTGATTCACTCCATTTTTTAGTGTTTTTCTAAATATCAGTTCATAATCCTTAGAATTTTCGGGCTATTTTCTTCTTCAAATCCCACACCTTATCTATTATCTAATTTCCAACACCATAATGATCAATCCACCTCATGAACCACACATTAGTTGATATCAGAGATCTGGTTAACATGATAAGATTTTATAATTTATTTAATCCTTTATCTAATTTTTTTTATATTCCACAATATCCACCTATTCAGAAAAATTAATAGAATAAATTTTCTCTAAAAATCTCTAAAATTTTTCCTTATTCAAAAAGATTTAAATATTCTATATTGAGTTAAATTTTTTTCTAACTTATATTCAAATTTTTATTTACTATAGGTGAATATTATCTTAAAAAACAAAGAATATATATATTTATATTGACTTATAACTTTCTATTTATAATATTAGGAATGAATATTTATTTTTGAGAGATTCAAAAAATATACACTTTATAGCTTAATTAATTTATACTTTGCAACACTATCATGTAAAATTTATCATCATATAGATTATTTTAATCCATAAATTTTGCTTCATTGTATATTTTTATAAAATTTGTCCCATTTATTTATCTTTATTATTAAAAAATTCTTACACACCATCCATGTACAACTTTTTCTACCCATTACCCGACTTTCAGAATTTTTTATCCCTTTATATATCTAATAACCCTTCTTTTCTGTAGAGACCCGTAGCTTGACCTACATGGACATTACATTACTTTTTCGGAATACTTAGTACATAACAAAAAAACACACAAGGACCGTAATAGTTTAGTGTCTTTGGAAACTTGGAACATAATCTTCTAATCGTGGTGAAAGATCTTCAACATATCCCATAAAGATCTTCCCCTTTTTTTCTTACCTAAAATATTTCTTTATATCCTGGGGAAAATAAAACATAAAAAGGGTGAGCTAAAATGCTCAGTAAGGGTAATCATGGATAAAATAAAATATATCGTATACATTTTAACTTAAAAACATGAACATAATGTTTAAACATCAAAAGCTTGAGCAATGACATAAAACATGGAAGTACTTATGGAATAGATCATAAAGAAACATTAAGAATCATAAAATATCATGGGAATAAAACATGTAATTGTGTAAACCATTCAGCACATGTCATTATTTCCATAGTAGCCAAGGCATTGCTGCCAAGACCATCTTTGTGGACAAAGTCCCTTTCTGAATCGAGTTCACTCCTCGTTTCAGTCCTGTAACACTGAACCAGATTAACTTACCATTCCAACCATGTCTATCTCATGAGATATAAATCTTTACCCAATTCATTGGAGTGATATATAGGTCCCACCTATCTCATAATAAAATCATTCTTACTTGTGCCACAAAATAAACATACATCATTCATAATAACCCAACGAATAAAATGGGTTTCATAAACATCATCCCATCATCACATAATCCATATAAAAGAAATGGATATCATTTCATAATAAGAAAAGTGAAACCATGTAAATCATAGATACATTACACTTGAAACATACACATATGAAATAATTTCATCTTAGATGGAAAATGGTTTTGATAAAACACTTGAAATGAATTCTTGAGGAAAATATCATTTCTTCTTCAAAAACAATTTCTTTTCACAAAACGTCATGCAATTTTAAAATAAAGATATTTTCTTGAAAATAGTCATGAAATCTTTTGGAGGAATATTCATGAAAATAAGGCTTTATAAAACCGTAAAAATCCGTTTGTGCCGTATAAGTTAAAAAACATTCTTCTTGTACTTTTGTCAGAAAAGTTAAAAAGTACCTCGTAGGGTAAACAAAAGAATGATTCCTTCCATACCATGGGGTAAATGTAAAAATGGGTATAAAAGGACTTTAAACATACATTAATACACTTTTATAAAACATGGACATGGATGATAGCAATAACCCCAGTAAATACGTATGAATAAGCAATCTCGGATAAAATGAGATTTGCAAAATTATCCCTTACCTTATGTTCGATATGCTTCGTATGTATCCGAACCTCCTGTATAATGATTTAAATAATGTCATTTACTTATTATAGAATCATATTCATTGTTATGATATCATATATGGTTCACTTATGACTTTATATTACCCTTTCTTTTGTAAATTCCATGTTAAAGAGTGTTTTGGGTAAAATCGTTTCATTTGTCGTCCGTGTTTTGACTTGTAATTATTCATATGATTACTTAGATCACGATTACATAATTCCAGAATATAAAAAATGATTTATATATATATTCATAATATAAATATATATAATAGATCGATAAATGGAAAGAAATACACCGTTCATGGAGACGGTAGGCCGTACGTACGCATGAATGCTGTTTTCGTTTCTTTATTGAGTTGAATGGAATTAAGTAGATGAAATACATATATACATAAATACAGTATCTTTATAATGTAAAAATTTTAATTATTATTGCTTATATATACTTTATAATCATTCTTAAATGGTTAACATGGAGAATGAATCTCATCACGTCGTGGAGACGGTAGTCCGTACGTACGCACGAGCGATGATATCGTTTCCATAATTATTGAATTGAATTGGAGTGGATGATACAATATATTGGAATCAGTATGATGTTATAATAACTATGTATAGTTATTCTTTACACCATTATACCCATCCATGTAAGGTGTTGGTGGAAAAACAGATTACACCACGGCCTGGAAACGGTATTCCGTACGTACGCACGCGCGGTGATTTTGTTTTCCGTAGGATAGATAGAAGGTAAAATGGGGTTGTTTCATATTTATAATAACAAATCATTATATTAGTTATACTGATGTTATTTTAATGAAAAAACTAAAGAAGAAGAAGTTGAAGAAGAAAGAATCTTGAAAGAATCGGGAGAAGAAATTACCTCTTCTTCGATACGCCTCTTTGAAACCTCCTCTTAGGGCACTAAGATTGTTCTTTAAAGTAGACCAGAACCTCTAGGATGTTTCTAGGGAAGTGGAGAAGATAATTTTGCAGGGGGTGGCCGAGCTTGAAGGCTCAAATTGGTGTGAGGAGGAGAGGGAGGAGGTTCCCTTTTATAAGGGAGGAGAGGGGCACCTATGGAATTCTTAAAAATATTAATTTATAATAAATCTAACCCCACTTAAAAACCTCCAAAAATGACTCATATTAGAATATTAGATGAGATATGGTTTTAATATCATCAACCAATCAAATTTAGACACGTTTTGATCTTATTTTAAACCTTATCATTTTGATTTATCCTTATTTAATCTATTTAAGTTTATTTGTGGTAATAAAATTCTAAATTTTAAATTATAACAAATAATTACTTATTTGTTGTGAATTTTCCATAAATTTTTACTTTACAACATTATATACCATATAAATTTAAATTTATAATTTTTAAATATTTTTGTGATTTTTAAACAATTTTATAATATGTTATTTTTATAAAATAACAATAGTGTCAATTTTGACACTATTCATTTATTTTGAATTTAAATAAAATATATACAGAATATATGTTCGAAATAAAAGATTTAATAGATTCATAAAAGGTCATATGTGTCTATAAAATTATTGGATCACATTAAATAGTTCATATAATATTTATTTTATTATTTTTAAAACCATTTATTTGGTTTTTCTCTTAATAAAATAATTACTACAACATTTTTGTATAATTATTTAATATACTGATTTGTTGCATAAAAATTTAAAATAAAATTCTATGATGAAGATAAATATATTAACTTTCATAATAATAATTTTACTCGAATTTATAATCTTAACATCACAATATTTAAATTGTTATATTTATTAAATTATGAAGGTGACAACTTTGGCATCATTTAAAATAAAATAATATAAGTGCATAATCACTTTTATAAGGATCCAAACGGTTATATATTAGGTCATTGGATGATTAAGGTGTATATATACACTACCAATAAGTTTTGGTCAGGTTTGTGGGCCTTTTAATGGGTATTATGATTTCAATAAAAAACTATATTACTTATTTTCCACTTAATAAATAATTTCGGTATCATTAATGTATCACCATTAATGACAATTATTTAATCCCTAAAAATTCTAAATAAATTATCATGATGTATATAATTCTATTATATTTCTGGATACTATTCATGTTTGAAGTTTTATGATGTTTATCAGTAAATTAAAATTATTATACTTATAAGATTTAAGAGAGTGACATGTTGTCACTTTCTTTGGTTTTAATAATAATTAAATTATTTTCATGGTCAAAAGTCCATAAAATGAATCTAATCTAACACTTAGTTGATATGGGTTTACTTTTAGCCATACAATAGAATTTTGGAATGTTTTAGGGTAATTTTATAATATTATATTTACCCTTAATTACCCAATTTACCTTTAACTGTGGTAAATAAAATTTACCGTAGTTACTATTCATAATTCCCAAAAATAAATAGTATATTAACATAATTTGGACCCACTGATTCTAAATATGGAATCCATTTTTTCAAATTCAATACACAGAAGTTGCAGAAATTAAATTAAAATTAATCTCATTGTCGAATGAAAACAGGTTTTTTGTTTAAAACATTGCAAAAGATTGAATTGATTTAACCTACAAATTCAATGTAAATTCAATGCTAATGACATAAATTATATTAAATGGTAAAAATATATTCTATTTATACTTTAAAACCATTCAATATTATAATTTAACCATATAAATTATTACGATGAAAAAAATTTGTTTTTCATTAAAATATAGCGTGTTTTTACTATTCATCAAAATATGAAAGTTACCAGAATAATACGAAAAAATTATCCAAAGTAAATTTTTATATCTTTATTCCAAAGAAGAATTTTATTTTGTCAAATTGAACTTATAAACATGTCAAAAACTTGATTTAAAGTGGGTGCGCCATCAAAAGGTGGTAAAACTGCATTTTTTTAAAAATACTTATTTTACCCGAAAAAATTATTTTGTTCTTATACCATGTTCTAGAAAATATGTAAGATGAATAATAATTTTATAAAATTCAAAATTTATTTAATAATATTCATAATGGCTAGTTCATAATAATATTATAATAATATATCGTTGTTTAGTAAAACCCGGTATTGCGTATAACACACGCTATCGAGGAAGGTCGTGATTGTGTGTAATGCAAGCCAAGTCAGGGTTGCGTGTTGTGAAAGAATCCTTCATTGTTTCGTATAACAGAATCTAACCATATTTCATTTATACATTGAATATATATATATATATTTATATATACTCAATGTTGCGTAGAATAACTATTATCAAAATTGTGTGTAACACAATCCCAGAATAGTGTTGCGTATACTGCAAGCTAATACGGTGTTGCGTATAGCGCAAGGTAATATTGGTGTAGCATACAACACAAGTCATTAATGAAATTAAAAGCATATTTTTCATAAAATCTCGGGGTGTTACATTCTACCCCCCTTAAAATGAATTTCGCCCTCGAAATTCGTGGGGGTTATAAATGGTTTACTACTTGAAAGTTTGTTTAACAGAAACCCACATCGTAAAAAGGAATAACAAAACATAGATTTAAAAAATAAAGTATGAAATGTAATGGTTACCCAAATTAACTCATCACTGGGTTTCCACGTATGAGAACATAGGTGAAAATATGGATATGGAAGAAAAATATAACCATCAAGTTCTGATGGAGAGTGGTAGAGAACATGGCTATGAAAAAGCCAACAATCAGAAAGCTATTGATTTTTGATGATCTAATGTACCATATGATTTATCGGATATAAGGGAACTAGGACAACATTTTTGGTTTTCATGATCATTTCCCTAAAGTTGATGAATTAAAAGAAATACCTCCATGATTTTGGTACAATATCACAGTTGTTTGTGAATTGAACAACTTCCACTTCATCCCTTAAAGGAATGAAGTTGAATTTGCTATTCGTGATGTGTTAGCAGATCATGTGATAGAATGATGGTTCATTCCATCTCTTTTAAACAAAAGGTTAGCAAAAGTTATAAGTCCATCTTATGGTTAGATTAATCGTATATGGTTCCAAAAATGAACTTATACTTCATATATCATACCGCTTAATAAAATAAAACTAGTTTCTACTAACCGGGGACTTCCTGTAGGCTAGTGGTAGGTGATAAGGGCCAGTCGCACTTCGGTTGTGGGTTCGATTCCCACAGCCTTGTCCGACGCGATGGGCTGTCACCCGTCCTGTAGGTTGTCCTTTTTCTAAAGCTTTATTACTATAACATCCCATAAATAATATCAAAAAAAAAGTTCTATACTTAAACAATACTAACTTATGCCCAACATAATCCATTCCAATCTTTAGGCTTATCTAAAATACTTCGGTCCAAGCTCATAGTATAAAGAAAATGATTACTTGAAATGTCATCAACCAAGCATGTGAATACCATCATTTATCCCCCATATATCTTGTTGGCCACATTCCAATCATCTGAATACCTTAATCATGTATTCTATTGAAAAATGAATACCCATTAAACCTTAGTGAAAACATGAATGTTGTCAAAAGTTAACTCTTTCCACATACCAAAATCCAAAAATCCTATATACTCAAACCATGATATAACCTTCTCCTTATATCAGTCATGAGCTCATGAAAACTATCAAACATTTAATTTTCTCCTTATCCATTCATTATGAGCATATCATCTACATTCCAAAAATATCTAAATAACCTTTCATGGATACTGGTACCATTAATCATACACTTTCAAAACTCAAGGGAAGACAATAGTGTAACAATCCTTAGATGTCTCTTTATTCCATAGTACCATGAGATTACTTATACAACATTACACATGATAAACATGTAATCATTCCACTAAATTCTTAAACCATTGACCTAGCTTCAAAAATTATTTCATCTCACATATCATTTGTAGTCTCTTCATCATCAACAACATAAATACTACCCATATAGCCATACTGATTCTCTTCATGAAACTTTCCCTTAGGTAATTGGTTTGCATAATGCCCTTACATTCCACATTTAAAACATTTAACCATTTTTGATGTCGTAGTAATACCATTATCCTCATCCCCGGTGTTAATTGAACCTTTTCCTTTGCACTTACTGTCTTTGTGTCCTTCTTTTCCACACCCAAAGCATCTTCCAGTTCCTTTGAAACATTCTCCTTGATGCCTCTTCCCACATGATTTACATAGGGGAAATTGAACTTTCTTTCCTCTATGATCATCATGAAACTCCATCTTTCTATTATTATCCAAGTCAGGAAACTTACCAAATTTTACTTTATTGATCATATTATGAGATTTATTATTCGGGATAATAATGATGTTTGGAGTTCCAAATCCCATTTCATTTGGTTGCTCATGAAGAATATCATTCCATTGTCCATCATATCCTCCATTATCATGAATCATCTTGTTTCCAGCCATTTTCTAAAACCCAAAAAGAATAGTGTGAGAGGAAACAATCATAATAAAGGGGGAGTAACTTCTATATATAACATCTTTGGTTTAATCTAATATTGTTACCATAGTTCTAGGACTATATCCTATGCGTATACTTATCCTTAGGGACATCCCTAGACATACCTTAGAAATATCTCTAGGGATCTCACTAACGTTTTCGCATCCTAGTTTCCAAAGGTTGACTAAACTTTACCTCTTATACCAACTGTAGAGACCCATAGCTTGACGTACATGGAAATTACATTACTTTTGCGGAATACTTAGTACATAACAAAAACACACACACAAGGACCGTAATAGTTTAGTGTCTTTGAAAACTTGGAACGTAATTTTATAATCGTGGTGAAAGATCTTCAACATCTCCCATAAAGATCTTCCCCTTTTTTTCTTACCTAAAATCTTTCTTTATATCCTGGGGAAAAGAAAACATAAAAAGGGTGAGCTCAAATGCTCAGTAAGGGTAAGCATGGATAAAATAAAATATACCATACACATTTTAACTTAAAAACAAGAACATAATGTTTAAACATGAAAAGCTTGAGCAATGACATAAAACATGTAAGTACGCATGGCATAGATCATAAAGAAACATTAAGAATCATAAAATATCATGGGAATAAAACATGTAATTGTGGAAACCATTCAGCACATGTCATGATTTCCATAGTAGCCAAGGCATTGCTACCAAGACCATCTTGGTGGACAAAGTCCCTTTCTGAATCGATTTCACTCCTCGTTTCAGTCCTGTAACACTGAACCGGATTAAATTACCGTTCCAGCCATGTCTATATCATGTGATATAAATATTTACCCAATGCATTGGAGGGAGATATAGGTCCCAACCATCTCATAATGAAATCATTCTTACTTGTGCCACAAAATAAACATACATCATTTATAATAACCCAATGAATAAAATGGGTTTCATAAACATCATCCCATCATCACATAATCCATATAAAATAAATAGATATCATTTCATAATAAGAAAAGTGAAACCATGTAAATCATAGATACATTACACTTGAAACATACACATATGAAATAATTTCATCTTAGATGGAAAATGGTTTTGATAAAACACTTGAAATGAATTCTTGAGGAAAATATCCTTTCTTCTTCAAAATCAATTTCTTTTCACAAAACGTCATGCAATTTTAAAAGAAAGAGATTTTGTTGAAAATAGTCATTAAATCTTTTGGAGGAATCTTCATGAAAATAAGGCTTTATAAAACCGTAAAAATCCGTTCGTGCCGTATAAGTTAAAAAAACATTCTTCTTGTACATTTGTCGGAAAAGTTAAAAAGTACCTTGTAGGGTAAACAAAATAATGATTCCTTCCATACCATGGGGTAAACATCAAAATTGGTAGAAAAGTAATTTAAATATACATGAATACACTTTTATAAAACATAGACACGGATGATAGCAATAACCCCAGTAAATATGTACGAATAAGCAATCTCGAATAAAAATGATATTTGAAAAATTATCCTTTACCTTTTGTCTGATATGCTTCGTATGTATCCGAACCTCCTTTATAATGATTTAATGACTTATTACAGAATCATATTCATTGTTATGATATCATATATGGTTCACTTATGACTTTATATTACCTGTTCTTTTGTAAATTCCATGTTAAAGAGTGTTTTGGGTAAAATCGTTTCATTTGTCGTCCGTGTTTTGACTTGTAATTATTCATATGATTACTTAGATCACGATTACATAATTCCAGAATATAAAAAATGATTTATATATATATTCAGAATATACATATATATAATATATCGATAAATGGAAAGAAATACACCGTTCATGGAGATGGTAGGTCGTACGTACAAATGAACGCTGTTTTCGTTTCCTTATTGAGTTGAATGGAATTAAGTAGATGACATACATATATACATAAATACAGTAGCTTTATAATGTCAAATTTTTCATTATTATTTCTTATATATACTTTATAATCATTTTTAAATGGTTAACATGGAGAATGAATCTCATCACGTCGTGGAGATGGTAGTCCGTACATACGCACGAGCGATGATATTGTTTCCATAATTATTGAATTGAATTGGAGTGGATGATACAATATATCAGAATCAGTATGATGTTATAATAACTATGTATAGTTATTCTTTACACCATTATACCCATCCATGTAAGGTGTTGGTGGAAAAATAGATTACACCACGGCGTGGAGACCGTATTCCGTACGTATGCACGCGCGGTGATTTTGTTTTCCGTAGGATGGATAGAAGGTGAAATGGGGTTGTTTCATATTTATAATAACAAATCAGTATATTAGTGATAATTATGTTATTATAATGAAACAACTAAAGAAGAAGAAGTTGAAGAAGAAAGAAGCTTGAAAGAATCGGGAGAAGAAATTACCTCTTCTTCGATACGCCTCTTTGAAACCTCCTCTTAGGGCACTAAGATTGGTCTTTAAAGTAGACCAGAACCTCTAAGATGTTTCTAGTTAAGTGGAGAAGATAATTTGGCAGGGTTTGGTCGAGATTTAAGGCTCAAATTGTTTTGAGGAGGAGAGGGAGGAGGTGTCGTTTTATAAGGGAGGAGAGGGGCACCTTGGGAATTCTTAAAAATATTAATTTATAATAAATCTAACCCCACTTAAAAACCTCCAAAAATGACTCATATTCGAAGTTTAGATGAGATAGGGTTGTAATATCATCAACCAATCAAATTTAGACATGTTTGGATATTATTTTAAACCTTATCATTTTGATTTATCCTTATTTAATCTATTTAAGTTTATTTGTGGTAATAAAATTAAAAATTTTAAATTATAACAAATAATTACTTATTTGGGGTGAATTTTCCATAATTTTTTACTTTATAACATTATATACCATATTAATTTAAATTTATAATTTTTAAATATTTTTGTGATTTTTAAACAATTTTATAATATGTTATTTTTATAAAATAACAATAGTGTCAATTTTGACACTATTCATTTATTTTGAATTTAAATAAAATATATACAGAATATATGTTTTAAATAAAAGCTTTAATAGATTCATAAAAGGTCATATATATCTATAAAATTAGTGGATCACATTAAATAGTTCATATAATATTTATTTTATTATTTTTAAAACCATTTATTTGGTTTATCTCTTAATAAAATAATTACTACAACATTTTTGTATAATTATTTAATATACTGATTTTTGCATAAAAATTTAAAATAAAATCCTATGATAAAGATAAATATATTAGCTTTCACAATAATACTTTTACTCGAATTTATCATCTTAAAATCACAATATTTAAATTGTTATATTTATTAAATTATGAAGGTGACAACTTTGGCATCATTTAAAATAAAATAATATAAGTGTCATAATCACTTTTATAAGGATCCAAACGGTTATATATTAGTTGATTGGATTATTAAGGTGTATATATACACTACCAATAAGTTTTGGTCAGGTTTTTGGGTCTTTTAATGGGTATTATTATTTCAATAAAAAACTATATTACTTATTTTCCACTTAATAAATAATTTTTGTATCATTAATATATCACCATTAATGACAAATATTTAATCCCTAAAAATTCTAAATAAATTATCATGATGTAGATAATTTTATTAGATTTCTGGAGACTATTCATGTTCGAAGTTTTATTATGTTTATCAGTAAATTAAAATTATTATACTTATAAGATTTAAGAGAGTGACATGTTGTCACTTTCTTTGGTTTTAATAATAATTAAATTATTTTCATGGTCAAAAGTCCCTAAAATGAATCTAATATGACCCAAAGTTGATATGGGTTTACTTTTAGCCATCCAATAGAATTTTGGCATGTGTTAGGGTAATTTTATAATATTATATTTACCCTTAATTACCCGATTTACCTTTAACTATGGTAAATAAAATTTACCGTAGTTACTATTCATAATTCCTAAAAATAAAAAAGTAGCCTATTAACATAATTTGGACCCACTGATTCCAAATATGGAATCCATTTTTTCAAATTTAATACATAGAAGTTGCAGAAATTAAATTAAAATTAATCTCGTTGTCGAATGAAAGTGGTTTTTTTGTTTAAAACATTGCAAAAGATTGAATTGATTTAACCTACGAATTCAATGTAAAATCAATGCTAATGACATAAATTATATTAAATGGTAAAAATATATTCTATTTATACTTTAAAACCATTCAATATTATAATTTAACCATATAAATTATTACGATGAAAAAAGTTGTTTTTCATTAAAATATAGCGTGTTTTTACTATTCATCAAAATATGAAAGTTAGAAGAATAATACGAAAAAATTATCCAAAGTAAATTTTTATTTCTTGATTCCAAAGAAGAATTTTATTTTGTCAAATTGAACTTATAAACATGTCAAAAACTAAATTTAAATTGGGTGCGCCATCAAAAGGCGGCAAAACTGCATTTTTTGAAAAATACTTATTTTACCCGAAAAAATTATTTTGTTCTTATACCATGTACTAGAAAATGTGTAAGATGAATAATAATGTTATAAAATTAAAAATTTAGTTAATACTATTCATAACGGCTAGTTCATAATAATATTATAATAATATATCGTTGTTTAGTAAAATCCAGTATTGTGTATAACACACGCTATCGAGGAAGGTCGTGATTGCGTGTAATGCAAGCCAAGTCAGGGTTGCGTGTTGTGAAAGAATCCTTCGTTGTTTCGTATAACAGAATCCAACCATATTTCATTTATACATTGAATATATATATATATATATATATATATATACTCAATGTTGCGTAGAATAACTATTATCAAAATTGTGTGTAACACGACCCAAGAATAGTGTTGCGTATACTGCAAGCTAATACGGTGTTGCGTATAGAACAAGGTAATATTGGTGTAGCATACAACATAATAAATTAATGAAATTAAAAGAATATTTTTCATAAAATCTCGGGGTGTTACATTTTCCACCCCTTACCCATGATGTATCTCTTTTATAATCAAATTTGGTCTTTCAATCCCTCCCAGAATACATTATTTATTAGTGATTTATTTTTTAAATTTGATCTACATAAGAAAGGAACTCAATTCCATAATATCTTTGGAATTTATTTGAGTTCTAAGAGAGAATATAAAGAAGAAGAAATAGTTGTAAGTGTTAATATTGTATGTGTTGAAATATATTATTATATATGTGAGTTTGAGACCTTGTGTATGTGTGTTTATTCATGAGTGTGCATTGTCATATGTTTTTGAGTGAGAGTGTGAGTGTGGGTATCTTCATGAGTGTGATTTTATATGTATATATTTGTGTTCTTATGCATGTTTTTACATATGAGTGTGTTTGTGTAACTATCAAGGAAGATTTTTTGGGAAACATAATTTATCATACTAGTAATGTAGAAATCAAATATATATTTCACACACCATAGGCCACACAAATCAAAGATAAATCCTTAGTGATTAATTCCAAGAAACTTCTTCATCAAAATATAAAGAGGTTTTATGAGAGGATTTACAACCTATAAAATCAATGAATCTAACGGATGGTTAATGAAATCCTCTAGTATCACTCTTAAAATCATTGAGGAGGTTATGGATAATGACTTAAAGTATGTTCCATGAAAAAAAAAGGTTATTACAATAACCTATATGGGTACAATAGACACCGCATTTATAAATATCCAAATAGAATCACCCCATAATTACATGTTTTTATAAAACATGAAAAAATATACACACCAATACCATTTAGGTTTAAAGTTTTATATCATTTAGAAAATCATTTTCAAATAAAAATCATTTCTTTCCTACAAAATAAAAAAAAATCAAACAAAAAATCTCCAAATGATACACCTACATAAGACCACATAAATGAATCTTGGCTTTATAATCATTTCTAATCATTCATAAGCTCGATAAAAATCATTTCAAAATATTGAATCAAAACATAAATCTTAGTAAGGGGTATAAAAGTAATAAAAAACAAGTTAGGCCATTAAAATAGTTGAAAACTTATGAAAAGGTATTTACTTCTAAAAAACAACTTTTAACTTAGATAAAACATACTTTTAATTATGGAATAAAATTATTTTCTAAAAAAGTTCCATAAAACAATCTTATTATGAAACATAAAAGTAATAGATTTTTAATGAAGGTTTATTATAAAAACATGAGGATTTTTGAAATAAAAATATTTCTTGAAATAATAATTTTTACCCTTAAAACATTATAAACATTCATTTATATTAAAATTTTTAACCTTGAAAAGATTTAACGTTTTCCTTTATTCATGAAATCAGCTTATTAATTCATGAAATTTAAATATTTACATTAAAACATATAGAAAGAATAGAAACACGATGAAGGAATCTTTGAAATAATATTATTTATCACCCTTTAAAATCACCCTTTCAATAAAACAACTTGTGGCCATTTATTTCCAATATATAGAAATGGAATAACTTATATCAAATTAATTCTAACATCATTAATTTAGAGAATAAATCATTACTCAATGCATTTAAGGGATATATATTTGGTCCACCCATTTTCATCATTAAATTACAATTACCATAAAGTGAATAAAATATAACTAATCTTTCATTTCACCTTAGTATAAATAAAACTAAAAAATACTTACATTTCAACTCATAGGAACAAGCATTTTTAGTTAACCCATAAAGAGGTGATTTTAAAAGAATTGGTTAAAAATTAAATGTTGAGAGGAAAACGAAATTGATGCATAAAATAATTTAAAAGATAAAAAATAAAATTTTAAAGAAAATTAATAGAATAATATTAAAGTTAGTTTAGATAAATATTTTAAAACATTTAATGTAAGAGTTTAAAATAAAATTGGTTACCTTGAGTCCTCACTCACCTCGTACGTCCTCTAACATCTAAAATAATAAAATTATATTAATTAATTATTAATTAAAAAAATTGTTATGATTATTTTAATTTATTATTATTAATTTTTAATCAATTTTTATCATTCAATATATGTATATCGGATTAATTTTTCTTGCATCGGTCATTTTCATATTATTCTATCCATAGTAAAAAAAATATTTTTGGAATAAGGATAACTATCAAAAATCATTTTACAATAGTTACATGAGAAAAAAATGTGTTAAGTTATATTTTTTATTCTATAACCTATGGATTTAAATATGTCTAAAAATAGTTTTAATTCTCAGAAAGTTCCTCAATTGACTTTTTTTTAATATTTAAAAATGATTATGATTTTCTACATTTTATTACGTTTTTATTATAGATATATAATGATTTTAGAATCACGATAATTAATTTGAATTAATATAAAAATTATATTAAATCATGAAATGGATTTTTAATAATACTCATGAAAGACATAAGTTTATGAAAACATCATCGTTCAATTAGATAGTGTAAAACTACAAATATGAGCAAAGTTTTTTAGAAGACTTTAAAAGGAGGGGAAGAATAAAAAATGAGTTTTATAAAACATTAGATTCTAATTAAAATAAATAGTTAGGTTTAATTTTAAATAATTATTATGTTATTTAAAGTGGTAATAGGATAATTGAAACAAAAATATATGGTTTTTGAAAAACTGGTATTTTTTATATAGTAACGTCTTATGAAAAAAAAAGTTTAGTGAGAGGTAATGGGTTCTATCTCAAAATTAATGGATAAAAAATATTCAAATAAAATTATAATTGTACCACGGAAGAAAAAAATTGTTTAAAATTGTTTTCAGGTGGAATAATTACAAATAATAATTGAAATATTGAGTTTTTTTAACACTTACCTTACTCTTTGAATAAACTCCTTTGGATTAAATCCTAATCCATTAAAGAATAGAATTTATATAGGAAAAAATCTTTATTACCATGGAATTGGATTTATAGTGAGGTATTTGGGTAGAATATGGATAGAAAACTGAACATTAGATATGTTTTGGAAAGGTTAGAATGAATTCTCTTCCATAGGTAAAATTTGTTGTCATTTCGGAAAAGATTAATTATTTAAAAGTCTAGATTGTGATTTTAAATTTGAATGTGGAAAATAAATGAAAAATATATGATATTATAAACTATTTATCTTCTAAAATTTACTTAATATAAAGTTTCATGATTTTTATTAATTTATAAATCATTTTTAACATTAAATACAATTTAAATTCATTTTCACGGTTATTATTATAATTTAACTCTAAAAATAACTAGATAATAATGGAAATAAAAATTAATTATCTAAATCATTGAATAAATATAATATTCATCTTTAAAACCTATTAGAATCAAATTTATTTAAATATTATCACTTTAAATATTTTAAAACTATCATCTTTAATTTTTCTCAATCTTGCATAAGTGTTTTATCAACACTCCATAATTGTTTTAGATAATTATTATATTATTTGATATAGAAAATAAATTAATAAAGTAAATATATTTTATAAATAGTATTTATTATATTCTAAAACTATTCATAATACTATTTAATCTCATTTATATAATGATAACTATTTTAAGATAAGAATCTTGACATTTCTTAATATGTGCAAGATCTTGGTGAAAAATTGGATAATTAAAATATTTTATAAATTTAAATTTCATAAATATTCATCAATTTCATTTATTATTTATCATATTTATTTTTAAATTCAAGCATAAACTTATCTCTTCATATTATTATCAGTTAATAAATCGATTTTTACTTTTCTTATGTTGACAAGCGCTACAATAGAACCAATAAATGTTTTAATATTTACCATAATATAAAAAATAATTTTTATTAATTGGATAATATATATATATATATATATGTGATATTTTGAGTGTATTATATTTCAATACATGTTCTCTTGGTTTTAATAATTTTCTATACCATTTTAGATAAAAATATTATAATAATATTTAAGACTCCACTTGAATTTAAGCTATTATTTTAAAAGAAAGTTTTAATTAAAATTTATCACTCTACATATAAATATATTAATTTGTAATATTGACTTTGAAAATAGTTACAAAATCTAAAAAAAAAAAATTGGAATAAAAATATCATTTATAATCTTTTATAGTAATGTTTAATCAAAATTTTGAATATACATCAAATTTACTATTTATAATCATATCTTATATTTTATAGATTTTTAACATGGTTTATTACAAATAATTATCCTATAAATATTAAAAATATAATATTAAAGTTATTAAAATAAATGTAAAATTATTCAGGAATAACTTGTAAAATAAAAACTCAATATATATTAAAATAATATACTTTCTCAAACAATATATATTTATTTTTTAAATTTATTCCTGTTTCATACCTTGAAATAATTTTTTATAAGAATATAATAATAATAAATACCTAGAAAATCCAAATAATTAATATAAAGATTCATGTATAAAATATCTAATATTTAAATAATTCTTTAAATTTGTCAAAATTATATATTATGTTAAGAAAATATATTTTAACATTTAATAAGATATTTTTTATAACATTAAGTAAGAAAATATTAATTTAACATGTATAATGCATGACTAAATAATAATTTAAAAAATAATGTGACATGAAATAATCATATTTATATTTTAAATATTTTATAAATTAATATAAATTCATAACATGGGTATTCATAAAATATAAAACTGATATACTGTTAAATAAATAGTGGATGTCACATACCCCTAAATAAATTACACCCTCCAAATTTTAATTTTGTTCTCACTAATGAAAAAATGAGTGTACCGTATATAATATCTTATCTAAACCATGTATATTTATTTTGAATGTAATATGATTCATATATATGAATGAGTTTCCAAATCCATATCTTGAAAGTATAAAGATTATTTCCATATAAGAATCATTATATTAATGCTCATTTTCATGATTTTGATGAATTATTGTACTATTGAGATACATAGTAAAATAAAAATGATTTATGGGAAATCCTTTAATTACTTAGGCTTAATTTTATCCTTTGGTTTTCTATTTCAATCTGGTTCCCCCACTAATTCACTTCATTTTCCAAATTTTGAATGCCCAAGATTAATGTTTCATGATTAAATCATGAAAATCAACAATATGTTCAAATGAAACCCTAATTCACCCGACTCATGACTGCTCTCCAACTTTTTTGTTTGATGGATTTTCTTCTTCATTTTTGAAAATAATCATCCTCGGTCTAGAATCATTCACATTTATTCCACCTACCTTAAATGCATTCATCATAATTTGATATCTATTTTCCTTCATTGGTGTAATGACCCATGTTTTTCAAGGCTATAAATTTTAGGATAAATTTAAATTATTGGGTTTGGATACATATAAGGGGTAAAATAGTCATTTTTTACATCATATGATCTTGTAAAAACATTTAACCACTCTTTGGGTCCTAAGATAAGGTTTTTACCCCAATACAGTATTTTTCTTGAATTTTAAGTTGTTCAAATTTTAAAAGAATATTAATATTTAATTAATGAAATATTAATTTATTCACATGAATTAGGATGGTGATGTCTTCTGAAAAGAGCAACATATTGATATTATAACTATACGACTGATTTTCAAATGGTTCATTTTTCTTAGGTGTGGTGTAAACCCACTTTAGGTTATGGGACTCATGGTGAGTGTTTAAATGGGTGATTAATTAAATAAAATTATTAAAAATTAATGTAATATTATATTATACCTCCCCTTCCCCCACTTCATTCTTATTTATGTTAAAATTTTGGAGTTATCTCCCTTATTACACATCATAATATAGATTTAATGGGGAAGGAGGTGCCTCTATACATTTTCCTTAGTGTCAATTGAGACCGAAATAAGGGCAGCATCTTTGGGGTGCACAGTTAAACCCAAATATTTGGTGTTTTCACAATGAGGTAGAACGTGTTTTTATTTTTATCCTTGATCCTTTTATGATTGTTTTTTTTCAATTTAATTGTCATATATGAGTTTCTTTGCAAACCTATAGTAGTAGATTTGGGGTTGTTTGGGTTGAATGAGGTTTTCTGGAGGATCAAAGAGGGTTTTCATTTGAGAAACCTTACTACGTGTCATGAGGTTTTATGAACATGAACTATATGTTCATTATTTTGGGTGAGGTTTGAAGGATATTACTACACAACAAGTAGTCAATGTATAAATACCATATAGGTTGACCTGTGTTGTAGCTGAGTACTCATCCAAACACCCCATGTGGGGGAACATGGCTGTGTAGGGTAAACAGCCAGACCCTATGAATGGTACATGGCTAGAGACCATTTATAGAACTTTTAAAAAGACCATTTGATCCACATGGATATGTAACCAATTTATGTTACAAATAATGCATTCCTAAGACATGTATTGTACTTAGATTTTACTTTCCAACTACGGATGATGTATATGCACATTTAAGGCTTTTAGAGTACAGGCTGTGTACTATTTTATTTGATAGTATTTGGAAGATTATTGACCTTTAAGATTTATGTGGGATCAAGATGAGTCTATCCTGAGTATCCTTCCATATAACATATGATGGTGGAACTCTTGTGGAGTTTTGAGAACTTCTAAGAGACGATTTAGGGTGAACGAGTTATGACAGAGGTGTTCTTCATCGATAATTGAATCTAATGGCCTCCTAAGAAAGAGATATGGTATGATACCAGGTTGGGGGTCTAAAAAATAATGGTATGTGTTTGAATGGTATGACCATGTCCCTTGGTTTAAGTTATTATAATATTATCACTATTTTATAGGACTAGGTTATGAACGGAGAATACGAATAGTTTGGGTGTATGGACACTGACCTAGAATGACTGAGGGTGTAAGATAGGAATGGTCTATCTCTCTATGATGATGCATGTGAGGTCTAATTGGTGAGTCTATTGAGTCCATGATAAAATGGGTATGGTTTTTATGGAGGTTATTCCCTTCGACTGAAGGGCATTTACCTGAGATACTTGTAAGGAATTATGGGACCCTTATGAAGTTTCCTTCTGATAATAAGGTTTAGGGAACCCCAATATGTGTCTTGTGATATGAGGAACCTAGTGAGGGTGTGTGGTGATGGGTAGAGACAATTATGGGTGTCACCTATGAACCTGATAATTTCATGTGAGTTGTTAGGATATGAACAATGATGGAGGTTTTGGGAATTTGGATAACCCCTATTATTTTTATGTGTATTTTCATTGAGAAGCATCGTGATTCATAATTTTAAATAATATAATATGCCTTGGAGTTGGTTGTTATGTGGTTAGGTATACACACTCAAGGTGGTATGGTGATGTATGGGAAAACACTCATAGGTTAGGTCTTTTATATTTTTTGGGAAAGCACTCAAAGAGTGCTCTTTTTTATATTTAGAAAAATTCTATAACAGTGGCCTTTTTTATATTTGGAAAATATCCCTTGGGGTTTTCTTTTTTGTGTTTGGAAAATTCCATTAGAGTTGGTCTTTTATTTATGTATGAAAAAACACCCATAGGGGTTGTCTTTTTTTGTATAGACAATGCCCTAAGGTTAGTTTATGATATATGGAAAATAAAACACGTGTAAGGGAGGTCTGGGTTACTACTAAGATGAGAAATTTCCCATATGGGACTTCTATGATACTATTATTTGGTATTCCAAGGATTTAGTGGTAGGAGTAGAACTGGTATACTAGGATGGAGCTTTATTGGTGCATTACCCGGGTTTGTGATACATACGAGCATTACCCAAGCCAAGAAACTCTCATAAGGGAGTTTTTGTACTAATTATCTATATATTAGGGAGACCCATGTTGCTTATACTATTGGATCAGTCCCTATAGATTTCTTAGAGACACCCTGGCACTGGTCAAACTGGGTATGGTCGATTGGGGTCTCAGACATGGGGATCAACACTGATTTGGTTTTAGAGTGGGACTTTGTCCCACTATGTAGCGGTTTATTTGTTGTTTAAATATATATTTATTGCCTTTAGTTATGTATTGGATAGGTTTGGTATATTTCAAGCATATGCAATTGAAAACAGATTATAGGTCCATCATTTTGGGTTGTCTACTGAGGATTAATTCTCACACTTTTTAGGAGTACTTTGGATATTGTGAAGACATTATGTATACTTTCAGGATAAGAATGAGATTAATGGTTAATAGGGAGGAGGCCTAGTGATTCATGATGAAGTGGAGCTGCTTGTGTGGAATCTTGGATTGATCTGGAGTAATTAGAAAATTGTGAGATTGATTATGTGTTCTGGCTGAGAGTTAGAAAAATATTTTTATCTACCTTTTCTTTTTCTTTTTGTTTATCTTGAAACTATATAAACATAGTGGGTGACCATTTTTGGTTATATTATTAACTATTAATATGTATATATGTTTTATTTCATTTTATTATAGAAGTTTGTGTTTCTATTATTGTTGATTCATACTTCGATACTTATAGATTTTTAGGGTATTCGGTTTATTTATAACTAATTTTACATTATGATAAGTAGGTATTTTATTCTCAATGTACCACCATAGAACCCCATTACTAGTCATTATCCTCTATGGTATCAAGAGTCTCACATGTGGTACATTGGTGACTGCTATTCCGGGCATCAATGAGTTGTCTTGTTGGTGGGACATTACAAAGTGGTATCATATCTATTTATGTTTGTCTTACTACCTGTGATATATAATCCAAGAGAAAGTATTTTTTCAAGGACTATGATCAATTTTAGGTTGGTGTGTCATAAACATGTATTCAATAAGTAATTCTAGGTTTCTAAAGATAGGGTTGATGTTTTAATCTTTTAATGTTTTGTTTTTATTTTATTTTTACATCATATGGTGCACAAGATGTTTGGGGTTTATGATTTTATTGAATTTTTACCTCTTGGAACAATGGAAAGAATATATTTATAAAACCCTGACCCTAGTATTCCAGAGTTGGTGCATTATTACATAACATTGGGATGATCACAAGGGATCAAAATTCTGAAAGACTGATTAGTTTAGTAGCCTTGAAAGTGCAAGATGCATTCATAAGTTTTAAATTACATTATAAAATGAAAAACAACAAAAACATTGTCTCCATTGACCACATTTGTCCTTTAGACTATCCCTACAGGTCAGTCATAATATACTTCTTTGCATCCTGGGAAAAATAAAATATAGAAAGGGGTGAGCTCAGATGCCCAGTAAGGATAACAATATAGAGGAAACTTCCAAGAATAAGCATAAACATTTAAAGAAATGTATAAGACTAAAACACAAGCCTTTTAAACTTAAACATCATTATAATATGGAAAAAATAAATCAAATTATGTCATTTACTTATTCACATGGATATCCTACTAATCTAATAATCACATGTAATATCAATAGCCAATTTAATAATGTTGGAATACATAATGTCAGACTTCATAACTACATAGTCAAGGCCTTGTTCCAAGACTACAAATAAGATTTTTTCAAGGCCTTGTTCCAAAACACTAGTTTGTATCATGATACCTACCGATGCATCGATGATCTATAGCTGGCTCCACCCGTCACTTACTAAGTCCAATGCATTCCTCATATGAAAAGGTTTAAACATAACATAAAAATTCATATTAAAACTAGCATATGAAATGTCAATACTTTATCCATAAACCATGAATGGTGTAAAAATAACACATCCACAGCCAAATATATCACAAAATCTTTAATACAATATGGAAGATTTATATCATAGTAAATCAACTTCAAACAAGCTTAAAATCCATCAAAGGACGTTGACATAGATGAAATCAAAACTTTTTGTAGAGAAATATCTCTTTCTATTTTGAAATCCTTTAAAAGTTATATAATTATAAAAGAAAGCATTTATTTTGAAAATATTCTTATAATCTTTTATGGGAATCTTTGACGATGTTATAATGGCGGAAAATATCCCCACCTGCTATATAAGTTAAAAAAACATTCTTACCTTAATTTTGTCCAGAAGTTTATAAAGTACCTCGTTTAGAAAACGGTGAAAAGATTCCTTTAAAAAAATATGTGGTAAAATAAGGGTATAAATTAATTTAACCCAAATTATAGTAAATATTAAAAAAAATTGAATTACATTTTTAAGAAAATGCGGATTTGGATGATAAAGAGGTCCCAGTAGATACTTACGTATTAACAACCTCGGATAAGTAAAGAGATTGTAGAATTAACCCTTACCTTGTACCTTTACTTATTCGATGGTATTTTAAATTTTGTATAATATTTAAAACATTTTTATTAAATTATACAAGAACTATATACATAAATATGATATCATATATGATCTTATAATATTTCTTTGTTAATAATATTTTAGTAGTATCATTGTTTTGGGTGTTAACTGATTCGTTTTACTTTTATTCTTGGTTACGTAAGCCATGATTTCTATGGATATGATGTATTTTATTTATATAGAGAATCATATTATGTTCATAAACATTATTTTTAATCATAAAATGAAAATTATTCTTGAATGATTGTGATAGGGAATGAATCGCATCGCGTTCAGGGAGACGGTAATCTGTACGTACGCACGAGCGACAATATAATTATATTGATGGTGTAATAAAATGTAATTGGATGGTATATCATATATACAGAATCATTAACAAGTTTTATTTATTATTTACATAAGTTATACTCATTATTATACCCATCCAAATAATGAAGTGTTTGAATAACAAACTACACCATGACGTGGAGATAGTAAGACGTACGTATGCACGTATGGTGACTATATACTTTATAGGATGGAAAGAATAATGAATATGGTTGTACCATATTTATAATTGCATCAAAGTATGTAGTAGGTTCTGGATTTATTATTTTGGTATAGAAACAACAAAGAAAGAGGAAGTGGAAGAAGAAAATAACTTGAAAGAGGATGGTGAAATTATTACCTCTTCTTCGGGTATTTCCTTTTGAATTGATCAAAAGGGATCCTTAGGATGTCTTTATGATCAAATTAAGGACTCTAGGTTAATTTTAGGGAAGTTGGGAGAATATTTGGGAAGGTTTTGGCTGAGCCAAATGGCTTTGGAGGTGTGAAATTAAGATAAGGGGAAGTACCCTTTTATAAGAGAGGTGATGGTCACTTTAGGAAAACCTTGAAATATTATTTTATAATAAAATCATTTTCAGTTTCTAATGGCTCCAAAATGATTTTTTTCGAGGATAAGGTAGGTATGGGTCGTAAAATATTCAACCAATAGGTTTAATATAGGTTTACGTCACCATATTAACCTTATCTTTTAGATTTAACTCTTAGTTAAATAGTTTGACATTTACCATGTCTCGTTGTATTTTTATATTATATGTTTAATAAACTCACTATAATAGTCCAAGAGAACCCCAAGTGGTTCATTATTAATATATGTAACCTTATCTAAGTTCATTGGATGAACCTTATATTTTTAGGAATATTATATCAATTAATAATATAGTATTTTTTTTAAAAACTCAATAAAGTCAATTTTGACACTATTTAGTATTTGATTTTTTTTAAAGCCATAAAAACTTTATCACTTCGAATAAAACTTATTTAATAAACCATAACATGTCATATTAACCGAAAAAATTATTTTAATTCATCATAAGTCTCAATTTACATTTATTTGTATATTTATAATATCAATTATTTTGATATTTTATTATTAAGGTAATTACTTCATCATCAGTGTGTCATAAATAAATTAAATTTTTTTAATGTCTCAAAATTATAAATGAAATAAAATTATGTATTAAATAGTTTTATATTTCTAATGAATATTTATAGTTGAATTTATATTGTGTGTAACCTGATATTAAAAATGGTTTAGTTATTAAACTTTAAATTTATCTCTTTTAACTCTTCTTTAAATAAAATAATAATAAATGTCCTAATCTAATCCAAGTGGGCCAAAGAGAATCATATTTTATTCAAAAGGTTTTTTTGGGTCTAATTACACTTATCCAATAGAATTAGGATATGTTTTAAGTTAATTATAATATCATTTTTACCCTTAGTTACCCTATTTACTTTTAACCGTGGAAACAAAAGTCAAAAGTTAATATTCACCAAAAATTATTTTCATCTTATTGAACCACATTTTACTTATTAATGTCAACCATTTCTCTCATATTTTTTAAATTAAACTCACAGAAGCGGTAAAATTAAGTTTTATGCAAATTTTCAAATGCTCCTAAAAGGTGGGTAAAAGACGGTAAAAAGTTAAATAAAATTTTATATATATAAACTTATTATAAAATGAATCCAATGAATTACTTTGAAAATATATAGGTATTATGTATCTATTTTGACCTAAAATAAATTAAAATAAAATAACTAATTACTTAAGTAAAAAGTCAATTTTAAACAATAACGCAGTGTTTTTCACTATTCATCAAAAATTGAAAGTTTTCAGAAAAAATACCAAAAATTCACCCTAATATAATTTCAATATTATGAATTCAAAAATGAAGTCCATTTTGAAAAATAAAATTTATAAATTTTAAAAAGGTCTGTATTACTATTCATAACAGTTAGTTTGATTGGTTGTGGTGTGTTAAAACTCCAAGTTCCGTACAATGCAAGATACAACATTGTTCAAAGGGAAATGTACCGTGGAAGCTTGGGGTGTTACACTAGTTAGTTTATATTTGGATCTTGACATGTAGACTCAAGATTCATATCATACATCATGATTAGTCATGTAGGATCTACCTAACATGTGTGCCTTCTTGTATGTTATCATTATCACTAACAGAGGTAAGGTTGTTTAAAGTTTTAGTAGCTGATTATATGGTGTTTTCTAATATAATTAATTTGTGTAAATATACTCAACTGTATCTAGTTGTATGTGTTTATGTGTGTGTATTACTTCTGATGTCAGGTCATGTGGGTCTACAATGAGATGATCATTGACAATGATGATGGTATAGACTCATGTGAACTATAGGTGTAGTGACATAAGCAGGTCAATATAGGCACGTGATACCTTTTCCTTGAACCCTTGTGGTTGTTTTTATTTTGGCTTGGTTATGTAAAGTGTCTGTAAAAACCTATATGTAATTTTCCCATATAGACTGCAATGTAATTTTACTTAACTTAGCCAATAGTTGTGGTTTCCACTAATACATATCTTCTAGGATGATGTCATTAGTTATGGTGGGATTGACCGATGAGATCACAATTCTCTAGGGAGTAGTCCAGCTTTTGGATTCATGGTGAGAATCAGGGCCTAGTGAGATGGTGGTTTCATCATATGATGTTAGTTATTTGTGTATGGGGACCCTAGATTGTGTTTTTTTTTCATGTGTGGTTTCATGGGATTTTGAGATAGTTGAATCGAGGATTGTCCCATGAGTTGTGCGCTTATGTGATACAAGACATTTGGGATAGGTGGGAGACCCTACTAGACCTTGGGATATAACTCAATCCTTGGTGAATTAGTGACTAGTATTATCATGGGTGACCCATCAGATGAGTAAGGTAATTTTATTTCTATCCTTATAAATAAAAGAATGGAAAGATTTCTTGATTTGAGATCGATACGTGGGATATTTGTTTGAGTTTTTTAGAAAATGTATGGTTATGACATGTCCTTTTAAAATAATAGTTCCCTAGGATGTGAAGCAATTAGAGTGTCATGGTTTTGAGACTTTGTTCAAAGAAAAAGATCATTCATGTGTCTAACCTTATCGGAAGATGTGTTTTAGCATTGCGGTGAGAGAGTGGGTGGATGATTATGACTTGGAATAGTACCAGATGGTGTCTAAGCATGTGGGTAAGCTTGGCATGGGATCCATGCTTATTTCAATGAGGAGTTTCATGGGTGATAAGTCTTGTTGGTACTAAATTTATTGAGGATCATGGTTAATAGTCTTAGAAACCTTACAATAGGTTCTTGATATATGGCTCAATTGAGTGTGAGAGCATGTGAGAAGTTATTAGGGAATTAGTCTACCATGAAGAGGAGATTGGTGATGTTGGTGTATATTTTCATAAAAAACCTTACTGGATGAATTCATTTGAGAAAAACTTATGTGAATTGTAAGTTGTACTTTTCTTGGGTCTGTTGAGTTTATTTGGGCCCAGGGGAAACCAGAGAGGCCTTTCCATGGTGGACCTATTGAGGCTAGACCTTGAGGAATAGGGTAAGGAAATCTTTTTGGTAAGTAGTGCACCATAGGCTATTAGAGGATGTGATCCTCAATCTAATTAAGTTTTTAATCATGTAGGTTGGGTGATCCATGGAAGGGTGGTTGATGTTTTCACATTGGATATCTCATGTGAGTAACTTGTGAATGTCTAATCATTGCATTCAATAATAGTTGGAGCATGGTACATAGAGTTAGATATCATATTCAAGGTGATGATAAGGATACGTCTATATAGGGGAGAATAATATTGGTCACAATTGAATGACTCTCCTATTGGGAGAGGGTTGTGGTCACCATGAGATAGGTCATGTATGGTCGAGATATCATCTGTTGTACAAGTTCTTAGAGTGAAATTATGGTAGCTGGTTAACACTGAGGCTTATTAAGGATGAAAAGTGCTATGGTGGGGGTGTTATAATAACAATTTTTTTTCTCTAATGTGAATTTCAAGGGAAATTTGTTTTTTGTTTTGGATGATCATGGAGTGTAAAATGATTATTTTCCCATATCTGATGATCTAGGAAATTTTTTCTTACCAATCTTTAGTCCAAGGATAATGTGTTTTCCCTAAGATAACAGTTTTTTGGAATTTCAATTCATTCAAATATTTTCATAATGTTAATATTTAATTAATTAAATATATATTAATTTTTTTACATGTGTTCAAATGGAGATATATTTTTGACTGGAGCATTGGATTGAGATTATGAATCTGATTTTGATTATGGAATGAGGGTTCTTAGATTAAAAAAAACCCTCTTTGGGTTACGTAACTCAAGGTGAGTTTTTAAATAGGTGTTTTAATTTAATTTAATTAATAAAAATTATTTATATTTTTATTATACCAACCCCCCCCCCCATTTTTTCATATGTATATTGGAAAGGGGTAAGAATCTCCCAATCATAACTTCTAATCCAATAGGTGAGGGGGAGTTGGTGCTACCAAAATTTTCCCTTTGAGTAGATCGAGACTGTATCAAGGGGAAATGACTATATAGTGTGGATTTAAACTTAAAGCTTTGTTGTTTTTTAAATGAGGTAGGTTGTGTTTGGATTTTTATCCTAGATCCCTGTATAGTTTTTTCTTTTCAACTTTAAATCCATATATGAGTTTTTGGGGACCCCATGGGGATGATTTTGGGTTATTTTTGAGAGGAACATGGGCATCAGGAGGATCTAAAATGGTATCTATTTGAGAAACCCAACTACACGACATGTATTTTTCAATAAGACACACCATCTACACTTCATTTTGGGTGAGATTCTAAGTAGATGAATACATTTCATGAATTCCATGTGTACACCCCTTGTGGGTCAACCCAATGTATAGTCGAGTACTTACCCAGACACCCTATGTGGGAGAACATAGTCATGTAGGGTACACAACTAGAACCCAGGTATGGTACATGGCTAGAAACCATTTAAAGAACTTGGTCAAAGACTATATAATCCACATGGCTAGGTAACATGTATGGGTTACACACCATGTGGGGATGAATCGTTCCATGTATTTTTGTTCTATATTCCATGTCTAGTTGAGGTGGGGCTTTGAGAGTACATTCCACTTACTCATATATACATTCTTGTATAATTTTATTTGAGGATTTTTAGATGAATTTTCAACCTAAATCTATAATTAGGCTCAATAGGAGTCTATCCTAATTATCCTTCCACATAGAACATGTTGATGGAAACCTTGGATGTTTTGAGGACTTTTGAGAGACAATTCCGGGTGAGCTATTTTTGATAGAGATCTTCTTCCTCCTGTAATTAAATCCAAGAGTCTAATGAGAGAGATATGTCGAATTATATCTAGGTGGGTGAGGAGAATGAAATGAGATTTTATACTAGGATTACTGAGTCCCATAGTTTAAGGTAGTTTGAGATTATCCTTGGTTCTTGGGATTGGGTTATGTCTTGAGAAAATGGATAGGTTGGGTGAATTAGGGCCAACCTATGATATGTGAGGTCCTAATATGGGAATGGAAAATCTATCCAAAATGATACCAATGTGGTCTACTCAGGGTGTTCATGTGGCCTTGATGAAATAGTGATGACGTTGAGAGACACTAATCTCTTCATGTGATGGATCTTGACTCAAGATAAGAGTTAGGAATTGAGTTACCCTTGTAAGGTTTAAAGGCTATAAAAATGTTTAAGGAACCACGGTAGGTTCTTAGTGATGTGAGGACCCTATTGATGGTGTGTGTTGGGTGATGGGTAGAGACTATTATGGTTGTCACCTTAGAACCCAAATATTTCATATGATTCATTAGGATGTAAACTATAATGATGAGTTTAGGTGTTTAGAAAACCCATATTCTTTTTATGGGGATTTTTATTAACACTCCACATGAGGCGGTCTTGGAACTGATGGAATAAAACCTAGAGGTAGTTGGGAAGTGTCTTGGTATTCTCTACCTGGGTATTATGGTGATGTATGGGAAAATTACCATAGGGGTATTCATTTTTAATGTTTTCTAAAATTCCCAAAGGGGTGGTTTTTTTAAAGCTGGGGAACACCCATTGGGGTCATCTTTTATTTTTTTTGGAAAAAAAAACCTTGGGTTGGTCTTTAATTTAGGTATGGGAAAAATCCCATAGGAGAAGTCTTTTTTATGTATAAAAAAATCCCTTGGAGTGGTTTCTGATACCTAGATGACAAAAATCCAATAGGGGATGTCTTTTTTACTACCTGGTTGAGAAGACTCCCATAAAGAAGGTCTATAATGAAATTATTGGGACTTCTATAGATTTGAAGCCAGGGGTTAACCTGGTATACTTGGATAGAGATTTCTGTGTGCATTCCCTAGGACTGTAATAATTATGGGCTTTGCCTAGGAAAAGAAAATTCTTGTAGGAAAGGTATATGAAACTTATATCTATACCAAAGAGACACAAGATTGTTATATAGTTTGTTCGGTTTGTGTGATGTGCTTAGAGACACCTCGACACTACCCAAAGTAGGTATGGTTGATTGAGGTTTAAAACCTATGGATTGACACCGATTTTATTTTAGGGAAGAGATCAATCCCCTTGGGTGGTGGTTCATTTGTTTCTTATTTATTTATTTATTTCCTTAAATTTTGTATCAAATAGGCCAGGCATATTTCATTAATATGTCATTGATAGTATATTATAGGTCCAACATTAGGGGTGGCCTACTGAGGATTTCATTCCCATCTCCAGTACAACCACCTTGGTGTTAATGAAAACCTTATGTCTTCTTTTAGGATGATCATGGTATGCATAGTGGATAGAGAATAGGCCCATTGTATCATGTTCAGGTGGTGCTACATGTGTGTAATCTTGGATCAATCTAGAGTGGTTTGATGGTAAGGAGACTAGGTATGTGGTCTGGCATAAAGTTACCAGTGGATCCTTGAATACCTTTATCTTCATTTTTTTTCTTGTATACGCATCATCCCAATAGAAAACTAGTTGTTGTTAAATACTGAATATTTTTTATGGTTTTATTCCTCATTTTATTTTATTATAGAATATTTTATTCCTGTTATTATGTTTTTATACTCTGATGCTTATGGATGAGTATGGTGTATGGTTTTTTTTTGTGATTTTAAACTCTAATATGGGGGTTATAGTCTCCTTTTCATACAACCTAAAACACTCATTTCTAGTCAATAGCCTCTCGAATATGAAGAGGCATGCCTGAGATATAGTAGCGACCATTGACTTGGACACCAATGAGTGGTCTGGGATGGGGGGACTTTATAGTTGGCCTATATATTTTGAAAGTCATTTTTTATATATAGAGAATTATTTAATTATTTTTTAGTTAAAAATTTCATTCATTCATTCAATTTTTGGAATGTATATAATTTTCAATTGTATTTTTTAATAATTATTTAAAGTTATAATTTATTTGTTATTATAATTTTTTTATAATTAAAAATTATGGACATACTTTTTTTAAAGTGGTATCTTTTTATATTTATAATTGTTTGTATTTATAAATTTTTTGTCGTTATAAATTTTTGTGGTCAAAATTGTTTTCCTTATAAATTATTTTTAGTTATAAATTTTTTTGTCATTAAAATTACTTTTGTTTATAAATTTATTTCTGGTTGTAATTTTTTTTCCAATTCTCATTTATTTTTCAAATATAAATTACTTATTAAAAAAGTACGCATGTTTATATATTTCTATTATTATATTTTTAAAATTTATTTTTTTTATTAATATGTTTATATGTTTATACGTTTTAATATATTCATCTATTATATTGTGACTTTAGGTAACTAATGGATCATAATTGGATAAATTCATGAATAAGTAGTGATTAATATGTGAAAGGGGTTGGTAGTTTCTTTTAATTTTCTAAAAAAATATTGAAAACAAATATTTTTTTTTATTTTCATGCTTGAAGTGCTTGAATATAATTTAATTATGGTACAGATAAATCAAAGACTATTTTATTTTCTATGCTTTTATTCATAATTATACATGATAGATCTGGTACGGTGAAATAACAAACATTTCAATATCTAATGATTATGAATATATTCAACATGAGATATAGGATCATCTTGAAGAATTAATTCATGATTTAGGTATTTAAACCATTAAAAAACAAGTGTTGAATGATTGTATGAAGACACTGAGAAAATATTTTTCTTAAGATGCAATAAATTTACTGTGATTTCAATAGTACTGTGATTATTTAACTTGAAAGTAAGAAATTTTTGGAGTGATACAAGATTAACTGAATTTATTGAATTTTTAAAAAATGTACTTCTAGAAGAAAACGAGATTCCATGTTCCAATTATGAGGTGAAATAAATATTATACCCAATGGTATTGGGGTATAAAATGATACATGATTCCCACAAAAACTGTGATCTATATAGAAAGGAATATTAATGTTTATCATTATTTTCAAAATGTAAACGTTGTGATATAAAATTAATGAAAATTAAAATAGTGGTTCATTCTGAAGAATAATAACAAAACCTCCCACTAAATAAATCCATAATATTCCTCTAATTACTCATTTGAAGTTATTATATGAAAATTCAAATGATACAAAGAGGATAAAATGTCTTACATATGAGAGAATTTATGATGGAAACCAACATCACCCTATTGATTAACCACAATGGGAGATATTTGATCACAATTTTCTAAATTTTTGGAATTAAATTATAAATCGTGGAATGGGATTGTGCATGAATGGAATGAATCCATATCGGAACCTCCCTAGTGGACACAGTTAATGGCCTCTTATATTGGTTTTCTATAATTTTCCCCACATATATATATATATATAATATGTGATGATTAGATTGATAATTTATTAACCAAAACATCCTATAAATTATATTGATATTTTTTAATAACCATTTAATGGTGATTTAAAATTTCTATAGGAGATATAAAATAAAGAGTGATTTATTTTGCATGCTATAATAATGTTCACTATAAATGAATTTCCTTTATATAGGAACTTATCTGGATAAAATTATAAGGGATATAAATCCTGTCTAATTTTAGAAAAGGGGACTTCATATCATCAATTGTATAATGAATGAAAGATAGTGTGCATGGAACATCAAATAATTTTCTAAAAATGGGACTTTATATCATCAATTACATAGTGTATTTTCTTAAAATTTTAAAATTTTGGTTTCATTGAATGTTTTAAAGTTAATATGTATGAAATATCATGATCTTCATGTATTTATGCAACCACTATTACCGGTAGAATTATTTTGTCAAAAATTCTATCATCAGGTTGTGTTAGTATTTCAATTCCATTTGAAGTAAAGTCATAGATCCAAATTTTTTTGATGTATAGGATAATAAGGATTCCTTCATTCTTTATCAATAAGAAATAAGTTTTAAACCATTGTTTTTTTATATAATGGTTCTTCTACTAATTCATTTAGTGTGAGATATAAGAATATGTGCGCCTATTTATTAATTATGGATATATCCTTTTGAAAGATATATTAGAATTTTGAAGGGATATGTTAAGAATATTCATCGACCAGATGTATTTATTAACAAAAATATTTATTATAATAGGTTTAGTTATATACTATTTATTGATATGAATTATACCCCACGGTCTCCCTATATCTCAATATTTTATAGTTTTTGGTGAAGGTAAACGAATTCATAGCTTAAAGGTATGGTTAGTTCCAAATAATGAAGTGATATGGGAATATTTATAAATTTTGAATAACATAAGTGATGTTAAACCATATATATCATCACACGTTACTAGATTTAATGTATTATATCCTAAAAGAAATTAAAAAATGGTTCATAATTGAATACAAAAATATTTTTTTTATTTTTTTAAGGAGAAAGTCAGCACTGATTTATTCTCATCAGAAACATTGAAATTCATAGTAAGGGGACCAAGTGTTAATCTAATTACATTTTTTGTTTTTATATTAATGGTTATACATTTTATACAAAACAAAGATTAAAAAAGTACCATTCAAAATCGTGGAGTAATTTTATTCATTAAAGCACTATATTTTTTGAGTACCAATGACAAAAATCCAATTTCTACATCAATAACATGTTTGGTATTTGTTGATGATATATGGGAGATGTATTATACTAAATTTCATGTTTTAATGTTTAATAGAAACTATATTGATAGTAATAGTGGTGTGAAACATGGTTAGTATGTATTTACATGTGCTGATTTAAAAAGATTTAGTTGCAAAGAGGAATCATTTATAATGGTGACACATGAAAAAAAAATATTTTATATTGTTGATCCATCGAATGATCTATGGACCATCAATTTAAAAGGGAAAAATCATTTATGTGATGTTGATATTTCTTATTTTAAAGAATTATGTGATATTTAATCATTTATTACATGATTACCTAAGGATAAAAATGATTGTGATGTAGACAAAGTTCATGCAACATGAAATGTTCACATATAAGGGATATGGGATAATACTCCATTACTCAAACAATTAATCAGGTAAGTATATGTTTTTTTTAAAACTTACATGGTTAAAAAAATATTTTTTTTAAACTTGATATATTTTAATATATTTATATTTAGTATTTCAACTATTTTTGTAATAATTTTTATATTCATTAGATTCAAGTATCCATTTTTTGGTTGAAAAGGTCTTCCATCATCAATTTTATGGGATTATTTTATTTATAATTTTATATTTATGGTATGCACTTTTATTAAAAAAATATTTATAATTTTAATCCTATTATGAATGATCACAATTTTTACTTATAATATTTATTTACCTATAATAAAATACAAGCACACAAAATTGGATGTTTTTATATAATAATCATGTCTATAATTTTTTTCCAATTTTTTATTCATTGGTTTTAGTTATATATATTTTTGGTTGAAAATTATAAAATTCAATGTTTTCATTTCAATTATTAATTATAGATATTTTATTTATAAAAATTATTTAATTTTAATCAATAAAAAATACAAAATATTTCATTGAAGTAGAATACAAGTTTATAAATGACAAACATGAAGATTGGTGAATCGGGGTATATGTGTTTTATCCTATAAATAAATCTATAATAATTGAATTATTCATTAAAATTAAATTTATATTTCATGAAATTATGTGTAGAGGTTCATCTTTTTCAAATAGGAAAAAACCTAAATTTCTTATGCATGGGATTACATTTTTAATAAAACTTTCCTTTGAACATGGTTAAAAATTCCTGATAATTTAGTTTGATGATTATGATCACACAGTTAGCCCACATGCTATGAAATTTAAGAGTTACTTGGATATGAAGCGTCATTATAGGATACGTATTCTATTCCCTGATTTGAAGAGCTTATATTAGTCAGTGAAAGATCAATTATGGTGGTCTGTAATAGGAAATTTATTAAACTTATCTATTTAGTTTTCCAATGGTTAAAACATTATATATTCCAAATGACTAATATATAATATATTAAATTTTATATGATATATGAATTTCAAGACACAAAATAAATTAAAAAAATCTATCCATCCTTTTTAAAAATTGTATAGAGATATTTTATGACAAAACTGACTTCATATTATATTTTTTAGAGAAAAAAAATTGAATCTGTGGATTATGTATGAATTTATATATATGGAGACATGGGATATGCTTGTTGGAAATTGTAAAGAGGAATACTTTATGGTATATATGTTTATTTTGAAAATTGTATCCATTAAAATAATTTTAATTAATTAATAACTTATTCATTTGTTCTTATGTAATAGGTATCTATGAGTACTCATCAAGAGATATAGTCTCGGAAATCATACTCACATTCATTATCACAAGTATTCTATCCTTTATTGGATAATAAAATTATTATGGAAAATTTTAATTAATTAAGAGCTAATTCAAGTAATTGATTTTAAGAGCTTCAATATGACACACCATCTTCCCATGTAATGGCCCATTGATTTTTTTTCATTATGTTTTGAGAGATAATTTTAATTTTTAGTTAGCATATGGTTTATTTTGAGAATTACAAATCATAAGTTATTTCATAGAGTTGGATAATCCTAAAGAGGTGTTTTTTATGAGGTTCATGGTTTGAGTGATAACTTTGGAGGTTTAGAAAAAAAAAATGAAGGGTTAGGTGGAAAAGGCTATTAAAAATTAGTAGTAAAGCCCAATGTCTAGACGTTGGGTAGGCTAGAGGTCCTACTTGTTCAATGGGATCACTGAACACATGTCTTGGATCAAGTTCCATAGCCAATCAATACCTGGTTTAGGACCCCAAGTCCATCACACCTAATCCTCTATCCTAGATTAGGCCACAAGTATGTCATACCCCATGCACTATATTGGGTTAGGTCACAAGACCTTTATACACCACCCTTTTTCTATCCCTGGGTTACATCATCTCCATCATTGAACAAGCACTTCTTCCCCCTCTAGTGGATAATAAATCAATGATGATTCCACCTGTTATTTTGATACCAAATGCAAACCCTCTGTAGTCCATGCATTGACACACAACAAGGCATAGCATATAAGGGAAAAATCATATAATATAAAGCATAGGACTCATGGGATACACATTCACAAAATATGAAAAACATAAGAACTCCATATCACGCAATGGATCTCACAATTATGCATGCATGCACACGAATTCAAATCATGCCAGTCAACTTTATAAAAATGCCTTATATGGAAAAGAATTCCTACCTTATGTGATAAAATTTCAATTTACAAGAGACATCATTAAACCACTTCTGCACACTAATGATATCCAACAATATTGGTCACCAACGGTACACCTATATTTGTTCAAGAAAGGGATTATTCTAATAGTCATTTGAATGGAGAGATGTCACCTAGGATACTTTTCTAAAATATTCAGATTTAAACACCCTTGAGAGGAGAGTAAATCATCCCAAAACATTAACTTGGATTCTTTTGGATCATCATCCCCCATGAGATGTGGAAGAACAAGGTACATCAAGAGAGATATTGATTCAAACCCACATCAATAACTCCCTGAGTTAATCACACACATTTTACCTTTTGAAACACACAAATCCCTTAATGTGCGGCTATTAATTCTTCCATTTTAAACAAAACTGAACAACTACCACCATAGCATGGTGATTCCCACAAAATCTATGGTATCTTCAATACCACTAATCCCATTAGATCAAAAATGATGAAACTCCATGACATGGAACAAAATCCATGTCCATTTCAGACCCACTAATCCTTTCACTATGGTGTTGTCATCTTATTCTAGTGTTAGTCCATAGGGATGTTCCAGGTGCCTCATTCCAAAGACCACACCCATTTATTAGGAATTTTGGTCTCTCTAATTTACCTAGGAATACTCCAAGCACAACATGACTTCAACAATGACACTGTCCTTCCCGTGGTGCACCTTAAATGCCCAATTTCCACCCAAATCCACCAAGAACTAACCAAAATATCCCAATCCCAAATTAAACCATCATAAGTCTCAGAATAATTACCTTTAAATTAAAGGTTTTTATGAATATTCCCCTTTAAAAATATCTGATCATCGGTAAATTTATCTAGAGGTATCATTGAACAACTTAGCAAACTAAGCCTACACATATGATTCTTTCTCCCAAGTCCCCTCTTTGATTCATCCATGCTACCAAAAAACTGAAATTATTTGTACCATGTTCCATATAAATAAAGTCTCACTCTAGTACATAATCCATATTGGTCACTTCAAAAATAATACATCAAGTTCCAAATCAATGTCATCACTATAAATCACATGCATAGGATTTGTCTCATGCCTCTAAAGCTGAGGTGTATGGAACACACTATGAATACCTTGATATCATGTATAAATATCCAATCAGTAATCTAATATTTTGATTCTATTAATTATATCAAACAGTTCTATAAATAGTTTAGATTACTTACCATGATTATGAAATCATTTTTTCCTCAACTGAGGTAACAACTATAAGAAACCTCAGCCATTCATGGAGAACTCTTATGGTTGTCTCCTTTGATCGACAAACAATTGCTTTCTACTTTGAGTGGTATCCAACTAATCCTAAATCAACTACACCCAATCATATGTATTTTTCACCATAATCATCCCAATTAATAGCTACCTCATTTTCCTCATTTTAACACAATAGTGAATGACTTTACCAACTATAAATAACCTTGAATAGTGCAATCTGAATGAAAGACTTGTGGATGATATTATACACAAAATATACTAAGGATATATGATCATTTAATACTCCATATAAATCCAAGAGACATACCTAAAGAATATCCTCTATAATATAGATCATATTCTTCAACCACCCATCATTCTATAAATGATACACCATGCTTAGCTTCAACTAATTCCACATTTCCTTATACAAGCCTTGCCAAAACCATGATGTGAAAAGAGTTTCTTAGATAGATATTGTTCTATTAAGCACTTCATACAATCATATTATCCCTAAAATATAGATTTTACATGACTCATCAACCAAATGAGTCTATTGAATCTATATGAAATGTTCCAAAAACATCATATGATCAACCAAAACCCACACATCATCTCAAACTCTCGAGGTCCTAGGTAACCTCGTAATAAAATCCACCATCACTCCATCCCACATCCATACTATATCTAAAAGAGGATGAATTATTCAACCTCATCACTAATGATCAGCCTTAATCCTCTCATAGATAATATAATGAGAAAGAAAGCTCACAATATCCCTCTACACACATGGACACTAGAAAAATCATCTAATATCATGATACAATTTCATTGATCTTGGGTGCACTGCCCATTATGAAGAATGAGAGTCATTCATAAGCTCTTCCCTCATGGAAGAAGGAAATAAAACTATTTTATAAATATTTATTATGTCATATACATCCAAATATAATCCTAGAATAAGGCCATACCCTTCCAACTGTTCTTGTATCAAAAATCACTCAAAATTTGTCTCCTAGATCACTTTCACTAGGTCTACTAAAGTAGACATGATAAATAAGTGGGAACATGCCATCACCACTAGATCTTGAGGTGCACCCACTATCATTCTACTAATATGAACAATAATATCCATTCCTCCTCTTAAGGTATCTCTCTTTAAGATCATGCATATTCCCACTAAGAGCATCTACAACAACATTACAATTTTCTAGAGCTTAAGACATCTAAAAATCAAAATTTTACAGATACTCAACCCAAAACTTCAATTAAAGATTCAAGTATCATTGGGAGAAGATATATCAAAACATCATATAGTCCATTTAGATGATAAACCCCTCACATAAGATATAATGGTTCAAAAAAATCAGGGTATGGACCACAGCTTCCCAATATGATTTTTGCATAGGGTAGTTCCACTCATGAGGCCATAGTTGATGATATGAAAAAAAAACTACTTCATATATCAACACCAAAACATTACCCAAAAATACACCTGATACATCATAGTAAACTACATATCAATAACAAGATCAAGTATGATAAAAAAATAGAGCTGATGTAAATCTCCTCTTAATCATTGGAAAGTCCTCTTCACACAAATCTGTCAACTCAAGCTTCACTCCCTTCATAATAGGTTGAGTCATATGCACTACCAAATCAAATAACTCTTGAATAGACTATTTGTACCTTTCTAAAACTAGAAAAATTATAATCTCTAACACATTCATAGGGTGTTACCAAGACATTACCACCTCTACCTTCTATGGATTAACTAAGATTACCACCTCAGAAATAACATACCCAATGAAGTTCACTTGTTGGATAAGTGAAACATTAAAATCATAGCATAAAGATGATTATATTGAATTGTACTCAACAAGATATCAATTTTCTTAGCATGTATCTCCAGGTACTGTGAGTATATTAGGGTATTATCAATGAATACAACAACAAAATATTCAATATATGGATAAAAGATCCTATTTGTGAGAGCTATGAACACTGTTAGAGAATTCAATAACTTGAAACATGAAAATATACTCATACAGTCTATACTTACTCATAATAATTTTCTATGGTATATCCACTCCTTTGACCTAAAGTTAGTGGTATCGTGATCATAATAAAATATTAGAGAACCACTGGGCTCCCCAAAACTAATCAAAAAAATAAATAATTCCTGAAAATGGTTTCCTATTCTTCATCATTACCTGATTTATCTTCCCATTACCCATTCACAGGTGAAGGTTTATGTATGCCTTCTTAGTGAATAATACTGGAGCACCCCAAGGATAAGTGTGTGGTCTCATAAATCTCTTCACCTCTAAATCTTCAAGCTACACCTAGATTTCCTTAAACTAAGTCGGTGACATATGATATGGAGGGATAGATATAGGATATTCTCATAGAATGGATTATATATTGAAATAATTTACTCAATTAAGTGAAATTCTTGAAAAATAATGTAGAATGGCATATTGGTAATGGTATGCCATTAGAGAAAAAGAGAAGATAGAGGCTGCCTAATTTGATTCAAGAACCATGCCCACTAAATTTTCTATAATAACTCTAAAATGGATAAAGTGTAGTCTAATTCTTATTACTCTAATATCCCATTAAAGTTTCAAAACAAACTTCTCCCCCTTATTCATATTAAAGGATACTCATCACCTGTAGTATTTGGTGTAAAATCAATAACTAGTCAACCATCTATGAAGAAAATAACATTGAAGCTAGTCATCCCTTAGATTATAAAATCTCGTATAATTTTATTACCATCAACAACTACAAAACAATCTATACAACTATGGATATGGTCTGACTTCCTCCCAAAGGAAGTATAAAGAGAAAATAATATAGAGGATTATTTAATTGGAAATTATAACCCATAAATGACTTGAGAAGATATAAAATAATGGGAATCTCCTATATCAAACATAGAAGTAGAAATAATTAAGGTAATTAAAATCATACCACAAAATATAAAAGGCCCCTCTACACCATTAGTAGTCCACAGAATACACTCTTCTAGTGTCAATCCCATGAGTCTGTCCTAGAGACTAGTGGATTGGATTATTCACTGAACCCTATAACATCTAGACCTACTACTAACATACCCAATCAGTCACATGACACTCAACCAAGGTCTACCTACCACCTCTATAGAAAACCCTCTATATAACCATCCAAAAGAATCATTAGATATGACACTTCTTTCCACATTGATGAAACATGTCCTAATATTTAGGGAAATACTTTTGATAGTTTCCCCTCTATCTACAAATAAATCATTGGTTTTTTCACATATGTGGTTTAATATTTTGGTATTTATCTATTTTATTTTCGTAATATCTTTATTTCATAGATCACCAATGATTTTTTGGTAAAAAATGTGATTTTTGGGTGGATAGTAGGTGTCGTATAGTTGGTTCATAGTTAGGATAAATCTTCCTCCAACCTAGAGGAGATTGTGAACCCTGGATAATGGCATTGTCCAAGTTGTACGAATCACGCACGAGCGTGTGGGATAATCATGGCCCTAAAATAGTGGGTCTATCTGAGGCACATGGTTGAACATAAGGGCATGAAACCTTCCCCAAGATACCATGTGTCTTCTATTTCAATTGTACGAATGTGTTTTATGGCTTCTGTATGGTTCGGAAAACCGTGCAACCTGCCCCAAACTTTAAAAATATTGAATTTACTAAACTAAACTTCTTTAATTTTAACACCAATCCGCCCTAAATTAGATTCATTCAGGGTTTCCACCCCTAGGAACCTCTCCCTCTCCTCTTGGATCCTTTTAACCTCCAAATATTGGGTAGTTTCGGTGTAGAATCTTCAAGAAACTTCAAGTAAGATCCTTTATTCCTCTTCTTATTCTTTTTTCTTGGTTCCTTATTCCTTATTACATAGGTTCTACTTTCTATAGTGGTTTGTTTACCCTAATGTGGGTTGTACATTTTATATTTGGTTTAATATTCATGGTTCTTGTGTGACCTTACTTTATAAGGTCTCCTTGTGGGGTGGTTGTGGTTTTCCCACTATATTCCATAAGTTTATAAGCTTGAGGTATGTGGTTCCATGCTTTAGCATTATTAGATAATTTTAGTATTCTTGATATATTTTATAAATGTGTTCTATGAATTTTTTGGATGGTGAGAAATAAGTTTTAAAAGTACTTTGGTGTGCGTTTGGGTTCGAAAGAGGTTTTGACTATGGAAAATTGGGATTTTCACGTATGTTTAATCATTGGATATATTTGTATATGAAAGTGGTTTTCATGTTAAATAAGTTAAGGAATTGAGAACAAAGAAATCTGTAGTTACTAGTTCAGGCAGACCAGGTCTAGTACACTAGTGGGTCCTGTCAGACCTAGTCCCGGTTCCTCTTGTAGGATTGAAGCTACAACACTAACTAAAAATTTGGGGATGATCGAAGACCACTATAACTTTGGATGTGATTCATCTCTAGTGAACCATGCTCAAGGATGATGTGGGTTGTGGTTTCTATACCATATCACTGAGATATGAGTATCCTAGGTCCCCATGAACCCTAGTTACTTGGGGATTACACGTGGTTCTCATCACATGTGATGCTATGATTTTCGATCACCTTGGTGACATGTCTATGTTTCCCTTCAATCTCAACGAATTATTAATTTTAAAATGTTTTACAATATATAATTTTATTTAAAAGAAAAAATAGAATGTTGATTTGTATTATGATGTTTTAGCATGTAATATCTTATGGTGATATCCTACTGAGAATTAGATCACACCCTACATACACCCTCGGGTGTATATATACCTTGTTATGTTTGACCCAGGTAAAGGAATGATGTTATGTAGTGGTGATGGTGGATCTAGTTTCTAGTGTTCCCCATTCTTATAGGTATTAGTGGAGGTGTAATGATGGTTTTGAACCTATTTTATCATGTATATTTATCCATGTAACTATTTTCCCACCCCATTTTGGTATTTTTATCTTTGGTTAAAGATGTAAAATGTTTAACTTGTGATAGTTTTATTTCTTTTGGTTATATTTCTTCCTCATGATGTGATGTTATTCTAGTGGGTTTATTATGGTTTCTTATTGTGGAAAAAATCATTCCCAAATGTGATGTTGATGCCCAAGAACTAGTTTCTAGCCCGTGGGGATTAAGAACACCCTTTGGACCTTGTCGTAGTCTTGGTAAAGTGTCGGGTTGGATGGAATCTTGTCTTGGTACATGAAAAAATGGTATCAAAGGAAGTCTCTCCCATTACTTGGGATATTTTATTTGGGATATTCCTAATAAACTGGAGAAAGGATTTTTGGGGATTGAGGTTTTGGTTGTGAGGGTTTCAGTACAACACACCTTTTGATAGGCCTTCAGTCACCTTGGGATGTTGGTTTTTGGTCTGAATTCTCCTCCATGTGAGATGTACAGGCTACAGAATTTTCATAAAATGAGTGGGGTGGAGTGGTTTATCATTTTATTATGCTCTTTATGGTTTTTTTATTTATGTAAGTGTTTTGAAATGTTATTTTTGTTGAAAATTTTCAGAATGGTGCATTGATTTTTTTTATTATGTTTGTTGATTTTTGAAGTATTATGCCTCCCCATAAACATCCTATGAAACAATAGGAAGAGGATAGAGAGAGTTATCCCTCAATAGTTGATCAAAGACTAGTGGAATCTGTGGTTTAGCCTATCTAAGAATTGGATTAGGGAGAAGAATCTAGTTCGACTCGTGTAAGGGAATTCGAACCAAGTCCTAAAAAGGAAAAATCTCTGGAGTTTCTCAAGAACAAACCACAAAATTTTTGGGGTAGCATAGATATCTAGGAAGTTGAGGATTGGATTGAGAAAATTGAAAGGATGTTTGGATTTATTGATACTCCTAAGGTAGTTAAATTTAAGTGTACTTCATTTCTATTGGAGGGTCCCACATTGAGGTGATGGGACTTAGTGATTTAGGATGGGAAGCATGAGAAGATGGTTTGGAAAGAATTCATGGTCATCTTCAACAAGAAGTAAGAACCTGATACCTTGACCTTTACCAAGACCCTATAGTTTCTTGATCTACACTAGGAGTATTGGATTGTGTTGGAGTATGCCAACACCTTCATTGAGTTTTTTCAGTTCACACCTGATGTAGTTTTCAATGCGTAGCTGAAGGCTTAGCATTTAGAAATGGGGTTATGACCAAGTATTCAATCACAGGTTTTCTTTTTTAAACTAAAGACCTATGATGAGGTCGTTGATCCAACCTTGATGGTAGATATTGATCATTCTATAAAGTCTGGTTTTTATGGGGTAACTTCACTAGTAGACCAGGGTAATGGTAATTTTTCTAAAAAGAAGAGGAATCAAAACGAGTGTGGAAGGGGGTAGCTTAGACCATCCTTTACCCACATCCATTATCTATGGCTTCTGATGTTGGATCAGTTTTATTCCATCAGCGTGGGAGGTTAGTGGATGTTCGATCGGCATGCCCACCCCCAACCATACCTTACCATCCATGTGGATATAGGTGGAATTTCTAATGGTTTTTGATAGATTCACATCTATATTAGAGTGCAATGGGTTCCATAGTCTCTAGAGGAATGATATCCCAATCAGAACCATCCAGAATAGTGGGATCTTATTTTCATAGTTGTGGAATCAAGGATAGATCTACTTTGGGTAGAGTCATCTTAAGGTAGATTCACAAGTTATAAGTTTCTCTTAGGCTCAGGAATAGAAGAGGCATATTCATTCCATGGATCAACCACTAGGATGCAAGGCCTTCCATGGATCAAGGTGTGATTCTTAATTCATCCTCCATATTTGTTATTATATTTGACATGGGTGCTTCTAATTTCTTTATTTCTGCCCATCTTTTGGATTTGTTGAAATTACTAACTATAATGACATTTTATATGATGGATTTGGTAATTTCTCTTGGTAAGAAGATAGAACAAGATTTTAGTGCCCATATTTCACACCTACCAGGTCAAGGGTCAAGCTAAAATGGAATTTTATGGTATTGTAAATGTCACCCTTTGATGTGATTCTCAGTATGGATTGGATGGTGCGTTTTTAGGTGCATATCAATTGATACTGTCGATTAGTGGGATTTTTGGAACCTTATGGGAGTACCTAGGTTTTTCAAGGTGAATGGGATCATCATCCATGATGTTCTAGACCTCTACTTCCAAAATTGGGTGATCTTGTTTTTTAGATCTCATTGATCAAGTCGGAGGATGATGGTGGTCATTCTGAGGGTGGATTAACTATGGTGGTGGATGAGTTCCAAAGGGTATTTCTAGATAATTTATTAGGGTTTTCTTCTAAGTGGGATGTGGAGTTCACCATCGATTTTGTGTCATGAATACAACCAATATATATTCCCTCATATCGTATGTCCCCCATCATATTGAGGTAATTACATATATAGTTGGATTATTTGAAATCCAATGGATTAATTTTCCTAAGAATCTATCCTTGGGATTCCCTAGTTCTATTTGTAAATAAGTACAATGGATCTCTCTAGTTGTGTATTGATTATCAAAAGATGAATAAGGTAATGATCAAGAATAAATATCCCTTTAACTATATTGATGAACTTTTTTATCAGCTCAAGGGTGAAAGGTGGTTCTCCAAGATCGACATTCATTTCGGCTATCACCAAGTCCGAGTCAAAGAGGCAGATGTTCCAAAGATGGCCTTATGAAGTATTTATGGCCATTTTGATCATTTGGTCAAGCTTTTGGGTTGAAAGTTTCTCTAGCAGTTTTCATGGAACTTGTGAATCAAGTGTTCCATCAGTACCATGGCCCCTTTGTTTTGGTGTTTGTGGATGACATACTGCTTTACTTCTGAACTGAAGAAGAGAACAAGAGGAACTTGATAATAGTGTTGGGTAGTCTTCGAGATCATTGTATCTATGCTAAGATTTCCAAGTGTACATTTGGATCACGTAGGTGATGATTCTTGGTCATGTGATCTCAAAACATGGGGTTTTAGTGGATCCTAAGAAGATTAGTATAGTGATGTCATGGAAGCATCCAAGTAACGTCTTCAATATCTAGAGATTTTTGGGTCTGTTAAGGTACTACAAGTTGTTTTTCATATATTTATCTCGGATCACATCACCCATGACTGTTCTTACCTAGAAGGGGGTAAGGTTTGATTGGAGCCCAGAATGTGAAGCCTCGTTTGTGGAGCTTAGGTAATAGTTGACCAAATCCCCTATTTTTATCTTTCCTAAATCTAGAAAGGGGTACGTGGTCTACTGTGATGACTCAGTTATGGGTCTTGGGTGTGTCTTGATGCAAGATGAGCATGTGTTTGTGTATGGATCTTGACATATTCAATCACAAAAAATGAACTACCCAATCCATGACCTAGAATTAAAAGCGTGGATGCATGCCTTTAAGAAGTGGTGTCATTAACTCTTTGGTGGAAACTTTTTAATCTACCCTTATCATAAGATCCTAGTCTATGTTTTCTCTTAGAAGGGTCTAAATTTGAGGTAGCTTCATTAGGTTGAGTACCTTCAGGGGTTCGATTTTGACATCATGTATACCTCAGTCAAGGGTAATGTGGAAGTAGATGCCTTGAATAGGAAAGTTATGGTACAAGCATTGAAAGAGCCTTGTGATGAGTGTACTTTGATCAGTCATTTTACTCAAATACATCTAGAGACCAGGGAGTGCAGTGGAGGTACATTCTTAACTGGTGTTTAGCTAACACCTTGCCTTTTTGGATCTAATTCAGTGGGATAAATGAATAGATGAGTTGTGCTAGCGATATATGAAACTTATAAATGGTGGGTAGGTAACTAGTGAATGGTTGTTGTCTACCTAGGGAGTCATGTGTTTTAAGGGACGCCTTGTGGTGTTGTTGTCTTTATGGAAAGTGATAATGAAGGATATCCACCAATATTAGTGGGTCATTCATCTTAATACCCCCAAGCTATTCTATTATGTGCATCATTAGTTCTAGTGTCTAGTATGAGTCATGATATAGATAACTTCATATCTCAGTGTTATACATGTCAATAGGTTAAAGATGAGCACCATTGTCCCCCTAGTTTTCTACAGGCCCTACCTATTCTTACCTGGAAGTGGAAGAAGGTCATCATGGACTTTATCATTGGCTTACCTCATACACCACGGGAGTGGAATGCGATTTTTGTGGTGATTGACCATTTGATCAACTCATCCCATTTTATTCCAATCAAGGAATCAGTCAAAGTAGATGAATTGGGTGTGTTTTATGTTCATGAGATAATGAGGTTTCATGGGGTTCCATCAACAATTGTTTTAGATAGTGACAACCTTTTTACCTCTCACTTTTTGGAAGGCCTTCATAAGGAAATGGGGTCACATATCCAGTTGAGTATGACATTCCATCCTCAAGTAGATGGTCAGATGGAGTGGAAAAATCAAATCTTGAAATACATTCTCCAAGAATGTGTGTTTGATTTCAAAGGCTCATGGGATAACCATTTGGTATTTGTATAATTTTTTTATAATAATAGTAACAAATAATTGATAAGGATGGATCCCTTTAAAGATGTTTCTGGTTAGCCATGTCGATCACCCTTATGTTGGGCATAGAAGGGTGGGACCTTGTTGTTGGGACTAAGACTTGAGACGGGGACATCTAACAAGGTTAGGTTGATCCGTCAGTGGAAATTGACAGTGTAAATCCAACATAAGTCTTATGCAGATGAGTGACTCAGAGCCTTCGAATAATTAGTGTGTGGTCGGGTGATTCTGAGAGTGGACCCTTACTTGGGTCATCATTATCTTGGAAAGTAGAAGAAGATAGCACTAAGGTATATCAGACCTTTTGATAGTATTGAGAAAGTTGTTAAAGTGGAATACTGGTTATATTTTCTATCCCATTTGATGAAAACTCATAACATATTACATGTCTTGTATTTAAAGAGGTGTAATCAATATCTCTCTCATGTGATAAATTGGTAAGAGTTAGAGCTAGAGCCAGATTTTTCATTGTTTGAGAAACCAATGTGGATCATGGATTCCCAAGAGAAAGTGATTTAGGGGAACTCCTTAACATTGGTTCAGGTTCTTTGGAAGCACGGGAATAACAAGCATGATACATGGGAGAGGAGATATTAAGTTGATAATCATTACTTTTTTTTCTCTAGTCATGATTTAGAATTACATTCTGGGGTTAGAATGTTTTCATTGTGTGGAGAATTATCACATCTGTGGTTGTATTTTGAGGTATTTATCTCTTATATTTTAGTCATATCTTTATTTCATAGCCCCCCCATGTGATTTTTGTAAAAAAAATGGAGATTTTTTTACCAAAAGCAGGTGGAACAAAGTTGGTGCTTGTTTAGGAGAAACTGTGTGCCAGCCCAGATGAGACCATGTTCACTAGATAGTGGAACTATCCATGCCGCACAACCTGTGCACAAGCATCCAGGCTAACCATACACCCATTTTAGTGGGTCTATCTCAGGTACATGGGTTTCCACATAGTCATTCCCCCTTCCCTAAGAGACTATGCGGCCTCCTTTTCCTATGGAATAAAGTGACACAAAACTTCTTCTTGGTTTAGAAAATTGTGCAACCAAACTATGCAGTCTTCCCAGAACCATAAAAATATTGAATTTTCAACACTACCCTTCCAAATTTTTAACCCCAATCTACATATAATTTGACCCAATCTGTATTTCCATCCCTAGGTTCATATCCCTATCCTCTTGGATCCATTAGACCTCTAAATTTTGGGGTTATTTTTTGGAATCATTAAGAAACGTCAAGTAAGATTTTCCATTCCTACTCGTCTTCCTTATTCTTGGTTGCTTCTTCCTTATTCCATGGGTTCTCCTTTATCCATCATCTTGGTTACCCTAAATTGGGTTGAAACTTGTATCCTTAGGTTTAATATTGATTTTTCTTGTGTGATATTTCCTTTATATGGTCTTCTTGTGGTTCGGTTGTGGTTTTCCCACCGAATTCAAGAATTTTATAAGATTGGGGTAAGTGTTTCCAGGCTTTATCATTGTTAGATGATATTAGTTTTCTTGATATGTTTTCTAAATGTGTTCTATGAAATTTTTTAGGGGGAAAACTAAGTTTTCAAATGATTTTGGTGTTATTATGGGTTAGAAAGATTTTTTGACATTGGAAAAATAGTGGTTTTCATATATGTTCCCATCGTTGGATGTGTGTGTCTGTGAAAGTGGTGTTCATGTTACATAGGATATGGAATTGATCACAAAATAAATCCATGGTTACTAGTTTGGGAAGACAAGGTCCAGTACACTAGTGGGTCTAGAAAGGTTGATGCCTAGTTCCATTATCAAGATTGATGCCACAACACTAACTAAACATTTAATGATGGTTTGATACCACTAGAACATTGGATGTGATTCCTATCTAGTGGATCATGCATGAGAATGTTGTAGGTTTTGGATTCTATACCATATCACTAAGGTATAAGGATCCTAGTTCCCCACTAACCCTAGTTCTTTATGTATTACCCGTGGTGCCCATCTCATGTGATGCTATTATTTTCTCTCAGATTGGTGACATGTCTAATCTCACATTCAATATCAAAGCATTTTTCATTTAAAAATGTTTTCCTGTCATTTATTTTATTTAAAATAAAAAATAGCATGTTGATTTTTATTATGATGTTATATCAGGGAATATCTCATGGTAGTATTCTACTGGGCAATGGATCACACCCTACATACACCCTTGTGTGTGTATAGACCTTGTTATGTTTGAACCAGGTAAAGGAAAGATGCTTTGTGTTAGTGATGGTAGATCTGTTTTGTAGTGTTCCTACTTCTTTATAGTGTTGGTTAAGGTGGTATGAGTTTTTTACATCATATTTCATTGATATTTATTCATTTAGATGTTTCCCCTCCATGTTTTAGTATTTTGGTTTTTGGTTAAAGATGTAAAATGTTTAACTTGTGATGGTTTTATTTATTTTTGTTAGAGTTATTGCTCAATATGTGATGTTATTCTAGTGGGTTGATTATGGTTTCTTAATTTTGGAAAAATCATTACCAAATGTGATGTTGATTCCCTGGAACTATTTTCTACCTCTTGTGGATTGATAAAACCCTTTGAGACTTTCCATGGGTCGGGTTGGGTGTTGGGTTGGATGGCAACCCAACTTGGTTCATGATAGGGTGACACCTCCTTCCCTAGAGGGTTCTGAATAAATCTTGTTCCACTCTAACTACCTACTATCACCTTACCATGCCTCCTTATCCATCCAATTACTTTTATCCAAAAAATTTCCCACTATGTCTCTTGGATTCCAACTCATCAGCGCACCAAGGGATGAATGAAATTATACAGCTCTATCCTCCTCCAAATCCTTCTTGATGTTAAGTCTTTGTTTATAACCTCAAGATGCATCATCAGGTTGAACCTACTAACCTAGAACCTCAATTTCAGTATAAGTTCTATCTCAAACTTTTGGACCACCTAATCCTCACTTCCATCTAAAAAGAGACCCAATAATATAAACTCCATTAAAGAATAATAATAGGAAGATACTGACATTTCCCCTATTAAAGATCAATAAAATTATAAGCTCAATCTACCTTCATCATATCCTATAAAAACTCCAAAAAGAATATATCATTTAATTTAATCTATGTTAGACCCTCACATCTACCAACTTGGTTCATAATTCCCCACTATCTCTAAGTGAGTCCAAAAAGAAATAATGTATCCAACTTAACTCATTAATCATCCAGATTCTCTACTAGAAAAAATATTCCTTTGATGGTATCAAACAAATCCTTAACAAATTGGGATCCTCCGGTACCCTGGAAGGATGGGGGTGATGAATCAAGAAATACTGAGCATAGTAAACAGTTCTTCTATGACCACCTCCACCTTGAATTAGAACTATTTTAAAGAATAAAGGTTGAAGTGATTATGTTTATTAAGCCACTAGAGTAGGTGTGAAAGTATACTCAACTGCATCCTTCTATATGTCTGGTGGTAGGATGAGAATGTGTTCCCTTGTGGGGGAATTATGGCATGTTTCAGTAGTCAGTCCCATGAGGCATATATTGGGAAGCATTATCTAAAATTCCAAATGAACACCTATAAATACTTATAATAGTTCTCTAAAGGTCAATAAGTTTATAGGCCCACACACTGGATTTATACTAGAAGACATATCTTAAGAGTATACCCACATCCATAAGGCATAACCCCCTTATCACTACCCAATGAATAACCCAAGAATCCAAAAGCTCTAGGTTAATCACAACCATATACACATAACAAAACATAGAATTCTCAAGTCAATTAAATAAAATTTCAGTATAGATATATCACAAAATCATAGGTCATAGATTATTAATGAAAATTAAAAAATTGAATTAATAATTATGATAGGCCATCATATACATAAAATTTGAACATACATTCTAATTCATGATTCATGAACATACCCAAATACCATAAACTATAAATGTACAATAGTAATAAGGATTGGCATGAAAATATAATAGCACAACTGGTAAAAGAAATATTATCACTAGAAACTCGGGGGTCCCTTATATAAGTGTTAATTAGTGACTTACATGACTTCCCTAACTAAGTTCCACATAGCCGATATCCTTTTTACCATGCCCCCAAATATATTCAATAAGAAAATAAAAGTAAAAACAACCTCTAATAAAAATTTGTAACACCCTGACCTAAATCGCTTGGTCTGGGCTGTAACGATACATGAGCTCATGTATGCATCCCTATAAGAAAGAGGTTTCTAACTAACAGTGAGGGACCGAATAGTGTTTTAGGGAGACTATACCCTTAGTAACAATACCCATAAACTACAATCGTGACAAAGTGTAAATAAACATCCCATAAAAACATAGTGGAAACTAAGAGAATATTATTATTCTATGATAAATGAAATCCTAGTCATACAATCTAAACCAAAATTCCATCAATATAGAAGGTCAACCAATATGTGATAACCAAGAAAATAAACTAAAAAACTGAAGAGGAAAAATAGTCTGAATCCCATCCTAGAATCACTACCATCCTCCAATCTTCACCTACTCATCTTCCTGACATAACACCCTTACCCTTAGCTAGATCCATGTAGATGAAATAGGCACGAGAACTGAGTTTCCAATTCAGGGTGTCAGTATAAACCCATCTAAACAACATTAATTCATCCTTAATAGTGAGTGATCATCCATATAAGTGTATATGTCATGATATAAATTAAATGAAAAAATAAGAAAACAATCATATGTCAGGAGATCATATGCTAACAATAATTCTATGATTCCTAGTTATACCTACTTTAGATCCATGTCAAAATGAATTCATCGTACTTTGTCACATATTGGAATAATCCTCAAGTTCAATACATGTCTTGGATCAAGTCCCATATCTAATAAATCCCTAGGAACCCATGTCTTAACCTTAGGATAATAAATAAGGATATTTTAACCCAGTCTCTATTTTGGGTTAGGCCACAATGCCTACACTCCCCATCCACTATCTCAGGTCATTCTACAAGGTCTTAGTAACCCATCCTTTTTCTTGGGTTAGGATACAAGTTCATTGTATCCCTACCCTATCTCTAGGTCTTGTTTTCATCATCATTGAACAGGCACATTCTCCTTCACTTGGAGAAAACTAAAACATAAGGATTCTGCCTATCACTTTGATACCAAATACAAAACCTCCACAGGATAATCATTCACACACAATAGGAAATATAATAAAATGGAATGAGCATAGAACATAATGCATGGGTCTCAAGGTACATACATGAACACTACATGAAAATCATAAACAAACCATATCAGACAATGGTACTCATGTCTATGAATGAACGCAAACACATTTCAATCATGTCAATCAACATGTTACAAAGGCCTTATGTGGTAAGGAATTCCTAACTGAGGTGTATCGATGTCAATTTCCAAGATCCATCACAGAACAATACATTTGAACAAATTATCCCCAATGAGATCCACCACCAATAGTAGGTCTTGCTCCATTCTAGAAATGGATCAGTCAAATGGTCTTTTTAATGAATAGTGGCCACCTAGGATTCTTTTCCCAAATCACCCAATTTCTATACCCTAGGTAAGAGATGAAATAATCCCAAAACATAACCCTATATTCATCTCAGTCATCATTCTACTATAGAAGAGTAAGGACAAGGTCAATTAATGGATATATTTAGTTAAAAAAATCAATAAATCCCCAAATTAATCATACATTGTTTCCATTTTAAAATGAATAAATCCAATTAAGTTTGATGGATGATTTGACCATTTCAAAAAAATCAAATAATTGTCACCATGAAGTTATGAGGATGACCATAGCCTTGGTGGATTTGATATCGCTAATCCAAGGAGATCCACCAAGTTAATACTCTATGATGTGGAGGAAAACCCTTGGACATTTTAGACCACCAATTCCTTTAACCATAGTGTGGTGTTTCTATTATGGTCATGGTCTATAGGAAGGAACATAGTGCCTCATGCCTGAGACCACCCCCATCCATTGTTCATGTTAGTATCCCCATTTCCCATAGGTGAAATCCAAGCACAAAAAGGCTTCCACCACAGCATGTTCTGGCCCATGGTGCACCTAAAAATGTGTAATTTCCACCGAAGACCACTAGAAAAAAACTAAAATATCCTAAACTCAAATTAATCCATTACAAGGGTTGAAATTGCATACCTTTAAATTTGAGGATGTTACAAACAATAACTTGAGGTCTGGGTCGAGGTGAGCCTTCGGTCAGTGTGGATACCCGTGGTTTATAGGTTCAAAGTGGCATTGGTGAGGTCAGACAAAAATAGTTCTAGAGGACCTAATGGATGCCCTGATAGGTGAGGTGTGTTATGCTTTGATGAGGGGTTTGTCTCAAATAAATCATAAATTTGATTAGATAATGAATTTTGCGATGGGTTTTATACCTATGAAATTGTGTTTAAGAACCATTCATTAGGTCAGTGTTCTTGAGGTGACCTCCCCATAGTCTGTGGGGATGGTTCAATATAATGATCATTCCATGAATCGTTTTTTATTGGGTTCAGTATCTTTCAAGATATGTATTAGGTTGGTTTTAATGTGGTTAGATCATACCCTGGGTGATAGGGTAGTGGTTTCATAAAGGATATTTTCCTGGAGTGAGAAGTCTTGGTTGACCACATCAAAAGTAAGAGGGGAATGGATTGATAAATGGTGTAAAACATCGACTATAAGGATTAGGTCAAGGGATTCCATAAGTTATATGTTATGGGATAATGTGACAAGACCTTTGGAACCTACCAAGAGTGATTATGTATTGGTTCAAGATATGGATGTTTTACCGTGCCCAGTTCCATTGAGTTGTGGTTTTAGGTTTTGGATGCTTCCCTACCCTGATTCTTCATGTATAAGCTAGAAATCAGTGTGATGGAATGAGAAACAATGATTAGGATTATGGAATGAAACCAAATAAGGTATGATCAGGTGTTATGGTGTCCTAGTTAGCACTTGGTTGTCTGATGTGCAGGGAGTCACCATGGCCTAGTTATCATATGATATTCAATGAACCTTTGTGATATGTTTATTTTATTTGTCATGTATACACATATATGATGAAGTATATTTGGGGAATTTGGTCAGAACCTACTAAGATTTATTTCTCACACCTTTCATGGGATCTTTGAATCATATGAAAACCATATGTCTTATTTTCAGGTTCATCGTGAGATATTAAGTGGATCGGGCTGGAGTAACTCAATGGATATTTTGAGACAAAGTGTCTGAGGCTCAGGGGTGGTTATGGGGAAAATGTGAGTGTGTTTTATATTTTTATTTTTAATTTGGTATTTTCATAGTGGGCCATCAGGGTTTGGAAGCTTTTCATAATATAATTCTATATTGCTATAGTATTTTCTTTGTTTATTTATTGCATACTATAAATGTTTTCTGGTTGTTTTAGTTAGTTTATGCTAATTTTATGACTCTGATTTGATGGAATAATATCTCAACTATATGAATTAGGCCATCACCATTAGTTGGAAGCCTCTTGTATATAGAGAGGCATGCTTGAGGTCACATGGAACTTCATCTTGGGTACTGATGAGTGGCTTTGGGATGGGGAATTAATGAATGGTATCAAAGACATTATTTTTTTATGATTTGGGGAGTTGGTAGATGGGTGGACTAAAAATGTGTCAGAACATGTGATGGACCTCAGATTGGTGATTCATGAACAAAATTCTAGTCAGAAGTTCAGGTTGACAGGGGTACAAGATTATTGTTCTTGTATTGTGCTATAATGGATGAGATGTTTATGAAATATGGATTTACTAGGGATATTATTTAAGGTTTTGTGTCTTGGACATTTGTAAAGAGGAATATCATCATACATCATGATTATGAAAGTAATTTCTCATTGCCTTGCCTTATTATGTCTGTTTTGAATTTTTGATGATAGGTTTAGTTGATTAAAGTGCTAGTAATAACTTAAATGTTTTTTACCTCATAACTTGGAATGATATTCTAATCATAAGAACCATGGTGATTACTATGATGGAAGGTCAGGTAGATCCCAATGTAGGATGTTCTCTAGTGATGAAAAAATTGTATTCCATTTATCAAGGGATATATAAAGACCCATTATGGTTTGGTGTGGGCATTATATTCCTTGGTGATAAATACCAAATGGGTTCAGTGTAGGAAAGTGTTTCCTATGGAATTATTCAAGGATAGGCATGGGTTTCATTGGTGATGTAAAACCTTCGTGGATTGAAAATTAGTACAGTTAATTAAATTTTCAATAGAAACCTATATGGTGTTTCCCATATAACTTCTTGGTGGAATTATACTTAACCGAACAAAGTGTTTCAACCAAAATCTTAAGGGTAAAGGAAATCTCAGAAAAATTATAATTTGGATTTGGAATTTAAAGCGGTTAGAATTTTTCTAGTATCAATATTGAGGTTAGTGAGAAGAATTAGTTGGATACAAAACCCTATATTTCTCAGTATGTGCTTTATATAGAATGGTGGTAGGTTTGGTAGATTTTTAAGGGTTTATAATGGTGGTTAGGTCATGGGTGTCTATGTGATAGATCATGGAAAGAGTGATATGCCTAATTTTAAAGAGGTGTATCAAGGAAACACAAGTTGGGTGGGACTAACATGTGTGGGGGGAATGATCAGTGGGTTTGTCATTTGATCAGGAATTAGATGGGATATAACTCGTGGTAGAATGAATCGATTGTGTGATTATGTTTCATGGGATCATGTATCCATTTGTTTTAGTTGATACTAGGGTAGATTGTGGGTGAGGACTTATGATTGGGTTCTCAGTGGATCACTCTATCTTTCGAGGAATATTACGATAATTAGAGTTACATTTAGGAAAAGTATCATTGTATGATTGTAGGTTCAATTTGGCCACACAAGGTACCTGGTAATGTTTTGAATTAATGAAATGGGTTATGTATTATTCCATTTAGAACTGTTCAAGTTGTAGAAGAATTTGAGTGGAAAATGGTGGTAGTGTGGTGGTAGTTTGGTTTTGTATCACCCTCTGAATGAAGTTATTGGGGTTCTCGATGTGACACTCACAAGCATGGAAACTTGTGGTGTCAAGTGAATTGTAAGGTTACCCTCTATGTGAGGAGGTGAAATCAGTGATATATTTATAAGTCATGGTATGGAAGACCCAAGGATGTGCATCAACATGAATTTCAAAGGAGGCATGGTGTTGGGGGTTTATGTGATGGAAGTTGAGCATGGATTGGAAGGATTTAAACACATTTAGTGTTGGGACTCATTAGGTTAGTGCTAATGTAGTGGTTTCATAGAATCCACTTTGTAAGGATCACACCATTTCCTAATAGAGAATATCATTCTATGTAAGATTGGAATGATCAAATGTTATTTTACAGCATTGGTGCTTGGGAAAGAGTGGGACAACCACATCCATGTTTGATATTGGATGGAGTGTAGGTTGTGAAGATTAGTTCTTGGTTTGGTGGATTTATGATTATCAGAATCTTATAGTGGGGAAAATGTATTGGTCATCAATGAATGACCATCATGTCAGAAGGTTTGTGGATGAGTGATTTCAATCAGTAGATAGTCGTGGTGACACTGGGATAATGGTATGAGGTATTATATGATATGATCTTATTCCACAGAAAATACTATATTCATAATAAGGATGTTTTATTAGGTGGATTTGGTGCATCAACATCACGCTTGGAGTAGTTTGGTTTAATCTGAGGTCAAGTAAGATTATGTAATTCCCCGAACCTAGAATCTTAGAGTTGGTGCATTATTTTATTACATTATCTTGATTATAAGGAATCATATCCTAATGGACCATTCAATTTATCAGTCTTGGAAATCTAGATTACATACATGATACTCATAATACATTGGGAAATAAGAAATACCAGAATGACACATAAAGAGAAAATAAATTTCAACCTTGAATTCTTATTCAAATATTTCTTCTTTATAACCTAGGGAAAGGAATCATAATAAGGGTGAGATCAAATTCTAACTAAGGGTAAGTAAAGCAAAATAAATAATGAATCAATATGAATAAATTAACATGAAAAGGTAAATAAATGATAACACATGTCATTCAAATAACAAAATGAGGAAATATCAATATAAAAATGTAACAAATAGGAACACATACCACCTAAATTAATTAAATAAGAATGAAATGTATCCATAGATATGTTGAAGAAAAATATCATTGATGAATAATAACTGAATCTAAATGAGGTAAATGGTTAATTATTGGATTTCATGTCTCCTAGGTACATTGTATATTTACCATCAAGACCTTTAAAAATATTATTTACAACACATCAAGTAAAAACCCATCTTATTTGGCCAAATTATTCATCTCATTGGACTACCGATGCATCTAAGGGCTATCTATAACTAGGCCTCACCAGGGTCGTACCATTCCAAAACATTCCACATATATTGAATAATCAATTTAACAATGTGACTTATAAAAATATAATTATTGAATAAAAGATGTGGATTTATCAATAACTCCATGTTATAGGCTAAGTACCAAAAAGTTTTGTTGACATTAATGGATGGAAATACCATTGAAATATCATAAAAACAATCTTGAGGGAAATGACATTTTAAACATTCCAATGTTTCACATACCACTTTGAAACATTTAAATCATAATCCACATGAGGGAATAATATTAAACAGAACTTAAAATATCTTGAGAGTAATGATATTAATGATTTAAAATGTTGAAATGTTGTATATACACCAAATAAAATTTAATTTGTGTATAATAACAAATAAGTCTCAATGGAATTTAAATCGAGATGAAATTCTCTTACCTTAACCTTAATTTTATTATGTTGTATTTATCCTCATATATAGTAGTTTAAAATAGGTTAATAAAATATACCAAACCCATAATCAAGTTTATAATATCATATATTAACTTTTTACAATATTTTATTATCCATTTGTTAACACTCTTTTATTATTTTAACAATTTCTGGTGTTAATTACCTAGTTATTTCAATTATGTTTTGACTTGTTACTTGTTGTTCTTATTGTTTAGATCATGGTTTTTTCATCTCAATAATTCAAATCATGACTTAATTATCTTATATTATCAGTACATATGTATTTATAATATTCCATAAAATTTGGAGATAATTAATAAAGTGTGTCGTTCATGGAGACGGTAGGTAGTACGTAAACATGAACGCTACTTTCAATTTTTTATTGTATTTAAAAGAATGAAAAGTAAATGATAAATATATATATTATAATTAAAAAATCATATATATGTTATATATGTTATATATTTTTATTAAAACCATCTTTTATACATTCCATGTTTAGCGTGAATGAGTCGCATCGCTTTGAGGGGGCGATAGTCCACACTTCCACAAATAATGTTATCATATTTACACAAAATAGAATTTATAGAGGTATATGTAATAAAATAATTAAATAAGAATAAATAAATTATAAATATAATATATATCATATATAAATAGATTTTATATCATAATTACCACCATGATAGGTGGTAAAGGAGAAACGAATAATCATCGTTTCATGAGGCGGTAGTTCGTTGTACACGTAAACAGTATTTTCGTTATCCATTAGATGGAAGTGTGTGTAAGTGTAGGTATAACCCTTAATAAAAAAACATAATAGTATATTTAGGATAATTTTTTAAAAATATAATAATTATTTAAAAATAAATCAAGGGGTAGAGGAGTAAATGAAAGAAAATAGATTGTTGGAAAATGTTACCTTAAAAATCAGGTAACTCCTTTTGGTTTATACCAAAGGGCATCCTTGGAAGGCTTTCTGGACAAGGGAAGGCTTCTAGGATAAGGTTAGGGATATTTATGAGCTATTTTTTAATATATTTTTTAATCAAAAGTGTCTTGAGAGGTGTGAATAATTGGGAGGAGAGGTGGCCTTTTATAGTGGAGGAGAGTGGCACTCTTGTAATATTTTGATAATGGAATTCCATAAACATTTTTCACATTGAAAGTGGCTCCAATAATAAACTAAATTGCCTATAATGTATTATTGGGTCTAAATATCTCCATAAAATGGATTTTTTATGATTTTATAGGTCATTTGGGTCCTTAAGATTAAGGTTTAGTCCTTTATTAAGCTTAGTTTTACTTTAATCGTTGTAATTAATTTTAATTAATTTCACTAATATTTTTGGTCAAAAAATAAGTTAACCTTATTTCAAATTATAAATTATTCTTATTCCAAATATTTAATCAGTTTTTAAAAATTCCTATCACATAAGTGATAGAAATTAATTTAAATTTAATTTCACATATGGGATGACAATATGGGGATTTAAGGTAAAATCATCCAAAAAATTGCTATGTTTTTATAGTCAATTTCAAATTGAAATTGATCCCAATGAACTAAAATGGATTAATTGATAAAAATATTATCTAATTAAACTTTAAAACCAATATAAAAAAATTAACCTCATTAATAAATTAAATGAAAGTAGTTTTGAACTAAAATTCATAATTTTTCACTATTCATTAAAAAATGAATCTTCACAGAAAAATAAAAAAAATTAATACTAATCTAATTTTTATTTTTATATTAAAATTATGAAGTTTATTTTGAAATATTAAATTTATAAAATGGTCAAAATTATATTTAAAATGGGTTCTCCATTAAAATGCGACAAAACTACCATTATAAGAATAAAGTATTTTATATGTAATATTGGGTGTGTTATTATATTATGCCTCTCTAAAATATATTATATGAGTGTCAAAATATTTTTTTATATATATAATATATATAAATTTACTATATAATCTATCTAAAAGTGTTATAATTTAATTGACTACAATGCCTTTTTTAAATTGAGTGTTGTGTGTACTACAAAAATATCAACAACATCTAAATGAAAGTATGGTTAAGTATTAGGGTGAAAAATTATTCCCTCCTAAAAAATATTTTTCCTATAAATTTTATGTTTATTAACTTAAAAATATTTGGGTAGTTCTCTTTCATAGAATCCTTCGGTTCCCTTGTTGCTTCTTCCATTTTGTGATTTCTCTAGAGAACTTTTACCTGATCAGTTGATTGATTCCCCAATGCTTACTCTTTGGTATCATGAATCCAAATGGGTTATTCACAATATGAAAGGTTAGGTTTAAACTCAATTTCATCAGAGGTGAGCACATGTTTTGGTTCAGGAATGTACTTCCTTAGTAGAGATATATTGAACACATCATGACCCCTTGAGAGATTTGGTAGCACTGTTAAATGATAAGCAACAAATCCAACCCTTTTAAGAATTTAGAAGGGTATGATGTTCTTAGGACTCAATTTTCCATTTTTACTGAATCTGATAACACCCTCCCTTGGAGATACTCTCAAGAAAACAATATCTCCCACTTGGAACTCGAAATTTTTTTTCCTATTATTAGCATAACTATTTTTCCTACTTTGGGCAGATTTAATATAAGCTTGGATAACCTTTACATTTGTCATCGTATCTTCAAAAAGTTCTAGGCCTATGAGTTTCAATTCACTTACTTCATCCCATAAAGTTGGAGTATGAAATATCTTCACATATAATTCTTAATATGGTGTTATTTTAAATATTTGAATGGAAACTATTATTATATTAAAACTTTAACAAAAGTGAATACTAATACCATATACCTTGAAAGTCGAGTGAGCATGATCTCAACATGTCTTTCATTATTTGAATTGTTCTTTTAGACTTTCCATTAGTTTGAGGATAGTAGGAAGTTCTCAAATAAATCTCAGTGTCGAGATCCCTCTAAATAATTTTCCATAATTTCAATGTAAATAGGGGATCTCAATCAAAAATAATTGATAGAGGTGCACCATGAAGTCTTATAACTTCATTAATGTATAGCCTTTCAAGGTTATCAAGAGAAATATCTTCTCTTATGGTAAATAAATGAGTAGATTTGGGTAGTCGATCAATGATAACACATATTACATCATTCCTTGTAGGAGTCTTTGGTAGTCCTATGACAAATTCTATTATAATTTAATCCAATTTTCACATAGGAATAGGAAGATGTTGTAGGAATCCTTTAGGATATTGTCTCAAAGCATTCACTTGTTGACTTACCAAGCATCTGGATACATAATCAATAATTTCACACTTCATGTTATCCCACCAAAAATTTTCCTTCAAGTTTTTATACATATTTGTACTCCTGGGTGTATAGAGAAACTTTACCTATGAGAATCATCCAAAAAACCCCTTGTTAGCTCATTTATAGATGGAACACGTAGAAATTTCCAAATTTTATAACACCATATTCAAAAAAAATTGTGATAATTTTCCATTTTTCACACCTTTAATTTTCTTATGAAAATCCTCATTGTCAGATTCAGAATCCTGTATCCTCTCTAATAAAGATGGGTTTTCAATAATATGATAAATGATTGATGTCTCCCATTCCTTAAAAATTACCATATCGATGTTTACTAGATCCATGAATATATGATCAATCTCGATCCTCATTTGGGTTAAAACTACATGATCCTCCCTACTCAAAGCATATTCTACCTTATTTTCATTCCCTGGGTGGTAGTGTACTAAGAAATAATAATCTTTCAGTAGTTTAAGCCATATCTATTGTCTCATGTCGACCTCTTTCTATTAGAAGATGTATATCAGGATCTTATGATCCATGTATATTTCACATATTTCTCCATAGAGATAATGTCTCTATATTTTCAAAGAGAATATTATAGATGCTAACTCCAGATCATGGGTTGGATAGTTCTGCTCATGATTCCTCAATTTCCATGATGCATATAAAATAAATATATCATTTTTCATTAGGACATAACCAATTCCTTTCTTTGATGCATCACTATATTTAAAAAACCATTCACTCCCAGATTGTAGCGTCAAAATTATAGAATTGACTAATCTCATATTTAGTTCATCGAATCATTATTCACATTCATTTTTCTAGAAAAATTCAACCCCTTTACATGTAAGCTTGGTTAACAAGTTAGATAATCAGGAAAAATTATGAATGAATCTTCAGTATTATTATACCAAACTAATGAAACTATGTAACTCAGTTATGTTTGTTGGCATAGGAAATTCTCTGAATACCTTTTTCTTTATAGGATCAATCGATATTTCATTTTTGGAGATAATATAACCCACAAAAGAGACTTCATGAAGCTAGAAATCATATTTAGTGAATTTCCCATATAACTCTTCCCTTTAAATAGTCTTAAATATGATCTAAAAGTGATAATAATGGTTCTCATAGGTTTTAGAATGCACCAGAATATCATCAATGAATTCCAAAACAAAATCGTCAATATATTCCTTGAATACTCTATTTATTAAGTCCATAAAAATTGGGTTCATTAGTTAGTTAAAATAGAATTACTATAAACTTACAATGTCCATACCTCATCCAAAAGTATATCTTCGGAATTTCTTCCTTATTCACTCACAATTGGTGATACCCAGAACGAAGATCAATCTTTGAAAAATATTTACCTCTGTGCAGTTGATCAAAAAAGCCATCAATTTGTGTTATAGGTTACTTTTTCTTTATTGTAATGGAGCTAATTTCCCTATAATCAACAAACAACCTCATGGATCCATATTTATTTTCAAAAAATAAGATTGGGTCTCCCCATGGTAAAACACTAGGACAAATAAATCTCTTATTACCCAAATCCTCTAGTTGTTTCTTAAATTACACTAATTCCCAAGTGGACATTCTATAGGGGGTCTTTGATATTGGTCTCGTAACGAGGATTAAATCAATAAAAAATGTAACTTCATGCTCGGGGTGATGTTCAGGTAATTATGTAGGAAATAAATCAATGTATTCTTGTACGATATGTACATCCTCAATTTGAAGATTACCTTATTCTTTACTAGGTGTTGTTTAATCTTCTTTTCCAAGTATTTAATTCAGTAGATATATTGAGGGTCGATCTAAATAAGGATCAGAAGAGGAATCTTCTGCTCTAAAGATGAGGGATTATATATCTTTCTCACATATTGTAATTTCATTCCTCTTATAGTAAATCTTTGCATCATATTTTGAGAGCCAGTAGAAATCAAGGATTATATCAAATTTGACCATAGATATGATTATAAGGTCAAAAGAAAAAGTACATTTATGTGTCATAGTGGGGATTGACTGACACATCTTTGTTACAATGATACTTCTATTTTGAGTTTTTATAGACAAATCTCATATTAAATAAAAAGGGAAATGTATAATTTTATTAGAAAAATAGGTAGATATTAAAGAGTACAATGATCTAGAATCAAATAAGGCATTGGCTAAATTTGAATATAGTATTAATGTCAATTACACAATGTAATTTGGTACTTCTACCTCTACTGTAGTGATCGTATAAGCTTTTTTATCTCCCCTAGGCCTAATCTGTGTTTGATTCTCGTGACTCTTAGGGCATTCATTTGTATAGTGCCCCATATCCTTACAATTTTAACATTGAATATTAGTTTTTACCTTCTTCCCCATGCATTCATTATCATGATGAACTCATTCTCTTAATTTATAACAAACTCACATTCCCTTCAAGCATTTCACAGGGTGATTCTTTCCAAAGTTATCACATGATTGGAATTTTTTCATCTTCATATTCTTATTTGATGCATTCCCTTTTTCTTAGTGCTGAAAAAACCACTTCTTCACAAGGTTTCTTTTGAATGCATAGAATCTTGATAATTCCTTCTTCATCTTGATGGAACATAAAAATATTTCGTTATGTGATGAAAATTTATGAGAAAATGGTGACCTTTACAGATTTGTCTTAAGACATTCAAAGAAGAGGTTGATTTTTCTCCCTGTTGCATATATAATCCATAGCATACCTAGATAACCTTGTAAAGGTATCTTCATAATCTGAAACATTCCCTTATTCATTTTTCTTTAAGCTAAGGAACTTTCTCTTCTTCTCAATTTTTTTATCCTGAGGAAATTATATACCGAATAATATCTTCTTAAAATTCCTCTATTACATGAGTTCAATTTCTTCTTTCTCTTTAGTATTCTAGATCAGGGACCACCATTGATCAGCATCACCTTAGAGATAATAGACCATAATTGTAACCCTTTCCATTTCACCACACCCTAAGGTCAAGAATATTTTATCCAGTGACTTAATCCATTGCTAAGAAACAATTGGATTAGTAGTACCACTAAATGATGGGGTAATATATTGTATAAAGAAATACAATATAAGATATTCTCTCTATAGAATAGGTTTCTCTATTTGAGAAAGGTTATTTTTCATAACTTGATTAAGTTTCACTAATATTTCCCTGATTCTATCCATTCCAATACCAACTTTATTGGTTTTATCAATAAGGAAATCTCTAAATTTTCCATGAGTATTGATTCCATACCCCCTTTTAGAAACCATTTATAAACAATGGAATATACTATATTAGATCATAAAATAATGAATTTAAAATATGGTATAACACTCAACATAAATGCATCATAAATCATAACTTTCGTTACTTTGAGGGAATGTTTAAATTTAAATCCTTCATAATGGTAGGTAAAGGGAATGTGAATTATCCAAAGCATATCCCTTGGGAGTGTCAAACTACATGTGTAGTAAGGCTCATTTTCATGTACCAGGTTACCCTAAGTCAGGCCCAGGACACCTTATCATATTTGTTACCCCTAGGTACATTTGTTCCAGAACCACATCCACCTGTAGTATCCAGATATGGATATATTTCTAGGAATACCCACATAATCTCTACCTTACCAAAATTATATAATTTTCTTATATATTTATCCTCAATGTATATCAAAGGGTTGTGCCCCCTAATCTATGTTTTATAGATATAGTTTCCAATATTGATTTTGAACTTCCTTTGATACAAACTAAAATGACCCAACCCTCGAATCCCAAAGCCATTTCATTATTTTATTACATTATAATGATTACAAGGAACCAAATCTCAAAGTATTGATCAATTTAGAAGTCTCAGAAATCCATATTATATACATTATACCCATAATACAGTTGGAAATAGTAAATACAATCATAATACATAAAAAATAAAATGCATCCTTGAATGCTTGTTCAAATATTTCTTCTTCATAACATGGGGAAAGGAAACATAATAAGGTTGATCTTAAATACATAGCAATGGTAAGTAAAGTAGGAGTAATAGTGAATTAATAGGAATAAATTAACATGTAAAGGTAAATGACTAATAACACATGTCATTCAAATAACTATATAAGGTACTACTTATATGGTATGGTAAGAACCACAAACTCATTCCATCTAAATTAATAAACTGAGAATCAAATTTATTCATACATATGTCGATGAAAAATCTCATGGATGAATAATAACTAAATCTAGATGATGTAAATGCATAATTATTGGACGTTATGTTTCATAGGTACATAATACCATTACCTTTAAGAACTTTCAAAAGAGGGTTTACAATTTTTCGGGTAAAAACCCATTTTATTTTTCCAAATTATTCATCTCATGAGACTATTGATGCATCGAGGTTTTGTCTATAACTGGTCCCCACCCATGTCGTACCAGTCCAAAACATTCCTCATATATCGAATAATTGATTTAGCAATGTGACTTATCAAAATATCCTTATTGAATAAAATATATGTATTTATCAATAATTCCCCAGTGAAGGCTATGTAACATCAAGGTGTGTTGATATTAATGGATGGAAATACCATTGAAATATCATAAAAACCATCTTGAGGGAAATGAAATTTTAAACATTCTAATGTGTCTTATACCACCTTAAAGCATTTAAATCATAAACCCAATGAAGGAATAATATTAAATGGAACTTATGATATCATGAGGGTAATTATATTAATTATATAACATGTTAAAAGGTAGTATATACACCAAATAAAAGTTAATTGGTGCATAATAACAAATAAGTCTCAATGGAATATAAATTGAGATAAAATTCCCTTACTTTAACCTTCATTTTGTTGTGTGGTCTTTATCCTCCTGTATAGTAGTTTAAAATATGTTAGTAACTTATACCAAAACCATAATCATGTTTATAATATTATATATTAACTTATTACAATATTTTATTACCCTTTTGTTAACACTCTTTTATTACTTTAACAATTCTGGGTGTTAATTGCCTAGTTTTCTCATGTATGTTTTGACTTGTTAATTGTTTTTCCTATATATTAGATCATAATTTCATCATTTAAATAATTTAAGTCGTGAATTAATTATCTTATATATTTATTACATATATATTTATAAAATTCCATAACATTTTGAGATAAGAAATGAAGTGCACCATTCATGGAGACGGTATGTCGTACTTCCGCATTAACGCTGCTTTCATTTCATTATTGTATTTAAAAGAATGAATATTAGATGATAAATATGTATATTATAATTATATTATCATATATATGTTACATATTTTACATAGGTTAATTAAAACCATCTTTTATACATTCCATGTTTAGCATGAACGAGTCACATCGCTTTGAAGGGGCGCTAGTCCACACTTCTACAAATGATGTTAACATATTTACACAAAATTTAATTTATAGAGGTATGTGTAATAAAATAATTAAATAAGAAAAAATAAATTATAAATATCATATATATAAATGTAGTTTCCATTATAATTTCCACCATGATATGCGGTAAAGAAAAAATGAACAATCATTGTTTCGTGAGGCGGTAGTTCTCCAGACACGTAAACAGTGTGTTTGTTATCCATTAGATGGAAGTTTGTGTAAGTATTGGTAAAAAACATAATAAAAAAACATAAAATAATATTTAATATACTTTTTTCATCATAAAATCATGATTTAAAGATAATTTAATAGGTCTAGGAGTAAATTAATGAAAAATATCATTCGAAAATGTTACATTAAAAATTGGGTAACCCCATTTGGTTTATACCAAAGGGATTCCTCGGAAGAATTTATGACCAAGGGAATGTTTCTAGTATTATAAGAGGTATGTTGAAAATATAGTTGGGTAGATATTGGTTTAAAAAAAGTGGCTTAATATCTATGAATAAGTGAGATAAGAGGATGACTTTTTATAGTGGAGGAGGAGTGGCACTCTTGTAATATTTTGAAAATGAAATTTCATACACATTTTTCTCATAGAAAGTGGATAAAATAGTAGAACCAATTTTATACAAGGTATTATAGGTTCTAAATATTTAAATACAATGTCTTTTGTTTAAGTTTCTAGGTCATTTATTTCATTAAGATTAAAGTTTAGTCTCTTATTAAGCATAATTTTATCTTAATTATTGTAATTAATTCTTATTACTTTCACTTTTATTTTTGGACAAATTAAAATTAACTTATTTTTAATTATAAATTATGATTATTCCAAATATTTAATCAATTTTTCTAAATTAAAATCACATAATTGGAACAAATTAATTTAAATTTAATCCCATATACGGGACGTAAATTCAGGTTTTTAAGGTAAAAACTTCCAAAAGTTTTCTATGTTTTTATAATCACTTTCAAAGTGAAATTTATACCAATGAACTACATTAGATTAATTGATAAAAATATGATATAATTAAACTTTAAAAGAAATATAAAAAATAATTTATCCTTATAAATAAATTACATGAAAAAGCAGTTTTGAACCAAAATTCTATATTTTTCACTATCCATTAAAAATGAATCTTCACAGAAAAATAACAAAAATAATCCATAAGCTAATTTTTATGTTCATAATAAAAATATGTAGTTTATTTTTACATATTAAGCTTATTAAATGGTTAAAAATTATATTTAAAATGGGTTCTCCATTAAAAGGAAGAAAAATTGACTTTATAAAAATATAATATTGTATTTGTAATATTGGGTTTGTTCTTATATTATGCCTATATAGATTATATTATATGAGTTTAAAAATAATTATTGGATATATAATATATATAAATTTACTATATAATCTCTCTAAAAGTGTTATAATTTAATTGACTATAATGTCTTGTTTAAATAAACTATTGTGTGTATTGTAAAAATATCAACAACATCTAAATGAAAATATGGTAAAGTCTTGGGGTGCTATAGATTATAGGTGAATCAGTTCTTAGGGTGATAGCATGTTCACTGTATTATACGATTAGTGATCCAACCATTTAAATACAGTAGGATTCATGTTCATATTTTGGTGTCAATTCCTAGGTACTCATATGATGCATCTAGGTGTTAAGGCCTCATGATCGAGCATTGAGCGAGAGCATTGGTGAGTGTAGTTGATCACTTCAAAAAGCTATCCATAGGAGTTCGGACTGTCTCCTTGTAATGATCTTGGATGTGGTGATATGGTAACCACGACAACAGCATTTTTAGGACATGGTGTGTGGGTCTATAGATATCCATAGGTGTGTTTTTAGTAGGTGATTCCCATGGTATGAAGAATCATGGATTGGAATTAGACCTTGTCGAGTCTTATGATAAGTAGAAACATGTTATTTGGGATAAGTTTTTTAAATACGCTATGTTGTATCTGGAGGGACCGGTGTGGTTGAGAACAGTCTTGGTGTATACATTGGTAGTGAGTGTCTATCTTGGATTTTAATGAATTATTTAATTATCGTTTAAGTAAAGAACATGGTTATTTAATGGTGAATAAATGACCATGATTGGTCAGGGTATGTGTCTCTAGTTTTTCTATAGATTATTTAGGATGATAATCATTATATTGTGGATTTTTTAATGACTATTATATTAAAAATCATTATACTTTAATAGGGAATTATAATATTGAGTTGGTGGACAGTTTCCTTTAAGAACTAAGATAGAGAAGTTGATTCTAAGACTTATAGAATCCTAAATATATGTTTTTGAATGAGGTTCAAAGCTTGGGTGGTAACTAAATGGTTCAGGAATGTGTTATAGGAATGGAAAAGTTTCCATGATTCCCGAAAATCAACAACAGAGGCCATCAACTAGAAAGTAGTCAAGGTAGTGGCCTTGCTTATTGGTTGGGCTCACAGGTCATCTAGTGGTATGTTGTCTTATTTATGAGATTTAAACAGCTAGTCATTGAATCATGATTACCTTTTTAGTGAGTTAAAATGTATCATTTTCATCTTTATATGTAACGATTTTTAAGGGGTTTCGGGTTCGTAATATGCCACTCTTTATCGATTTTCCCTCACCTTAGTCTCTTTTGGTTCCCCTAGGAAGGGTATAATTCCATAAGCATTTCAATGAATATATTAGGTACTTTTTTCCTATTCTATTCTTAAACCTCCCTTTATATCCTTCTTATTTTTCTTAGTTATACTTAGTGATTCAATGTCAATTCTACTGGATCATGGTAGAGTTAACAAAAAAGGATGAAGCTTTAATGTATCCTAGCTAGAAGGCTTTCCAAGATGAAATTTTTGTGTTGTCGTAAGCTGTTTTGGTGAGTTGTGATTCCGTGGTAAATTTTATAATATTTTTTGCTTAAATTAAATTAATTTGGTGAATGAATAAGTATCGATGGTTAGGAATTTTATTAGGGACGGTATCGGGGGGTGTTGTGAACCATATAGGTGTGGACGTTTGAGGCTCTAATGATGCAGCAGTTCTTGGTGAGTTATAAAGTGATTATTCTACTTTAGTTTAAATTTAATATTTAGTTTTAATTATTTGAAATTATTTTTTCTATGATGCATAGAAGGAGATCATTTGGTAGTAGGAGCTCGGATTAGGCTTGTATAAACTAGGTCGAGGCTTGACATATTTTGGTTTGGATGGAAACTCCTTGATGGAGGTAGATAATCCCTTTAATAAAAATTTATATATGAATTTATATATGATTTTCCTATAGTATTATTTTTTTTATGGGTTTATCTAGAATTAATAGAGACCTAGGGTGTCTTGAGAGGAGAGATAGGGAGTCATTCAGTCTTCTACACATGGGAAAAGTGATTCTAAGATCTTTTAGGGTTCTGGACTTCCAAGAGACTATATAACTAAGGGGGAGAGTGAATTTTGAGCTAACGAGAGATCATGGGTGGTCTTGAAATGTATAATGGGATGTGGATATCCTAGGATGGTTTTCCTAGGACTAATTGGATGGAAAAGATAGTATTTGGTCTATTTATAATGGGTGAGATGATTGTACATCTCATTCCTAATGTGCTACACCCTCCAGAGGGAGTTCTGAGGTTTGATGAGTTTTGTGAGTGGGATGAGTCATTTGATACTAGAAAAGTATCACAAATATGGATACCTATAAGTGATGAAATTGAGAGGTATCCTTTAGGATATGTTTTATAAAACCTGAGTGTGGGTCATGGAGATAGTTACAGACTTAGCATGAGGATGCCAAGATGGTTTAGAGCATGATGGATTTGGAGAGTCTGAAGGCAGCGAGACTAGGAGCGATGAGGTGTTGAGGTGGGACTAGACCGTGGGTTAAGGTTCGGGGTGAGACTTCAGGTAGGATTTCCATCAATAAGTGATAGTTTCTATGTGTAACTAGTGATGAAATACCAAAATGGGTCATAAAGACCTGATGGACACCCTGAAAATTGAGGTGGGTTATTATTTGATGATGGGATAGGTCCCAAGTGACTTGCACCCAAGGATCAGTTGGTTAGACATGTGACAGTTTATGGAATTGTGTGCGAGTTATTGTGGATCATTCCTTGTGGTGGTTTTGTTTGGTGTGCTTGAGTTGGCCTCCCCGGAGTCTATAAAGATGATTTAATGGGATTATTATGCCCTAACTCATTGGGTGATGGGTTCAGTACCATACCAGATATGGAATAGGTTGATGTGCATGTGTTCAGGCCATTCCCCCAGAGATAGGGTAGTGGTTGAAAGGGGGGAATTTTCCTTGAGTGAGAAGGTATGGAAAATCACCTCTAGAGTGAGATGGTATGGGTTGAAAGATGATTATGTGACTTTCTTAAGAGGCTTGGATCAAGGATATTCGTATAGGATGAGTCAAGGGATGAAATGAAGAGACCAATTGGCCCATCCTATTGTAATTTGGTAGTGGTTCAATATATGGACATGTTATCATGTCTAGTGTTTGTGGGTAGTAGGTTAAGGTTTTGGACACCGCCATACCCTGAGTCTTTAAGTACAGAATGATTATAAATTGATTGGAATGAGATGAAGAAATGGGGATTCAAGAATGGCTCAAAATTAGGTATTACTAGGTTTCAGGGTGGCCTGGTAAGCATATAGTAACCTGATGTATAGGGAGTCATGGTAACCTGTTTAGAACATGATTTCCATGGTTCTTATGTAACATGCATATTTTTTTTCCCTTGTATATACATATATGATGGAATATACTTGGGGTGCTTGGTGAGACCCTACTAATATTTATTTATCACACCTTGTATGGTAACCTCAGTGTGTCTGAAGACTATATATATACCTTTTGGGTTCATCATGAGATTTTCAGTGGATTGGGTAGGGTTATCTTGGTAAGTATATGGAGATAGGGTGTGTGAGCTCAGAGGATACTGGTAGGGATTTTTTATGTGTGTGTGTTGTCTATATATATATATATGATCATCCTAGTAAGAGATTAAAATCTAGATGATCTATATGATAGAATTCCATTTTGTTATAGCACTTTTTTATTTATTTATTACATACTCTAATTGTACTATGGATGTTTAAGTTATTTCACACTGATTATATGACTCTAATTTGAGGCAATAGTCTCCCCAATTTATATATTAGGCCTCGGCTACTAGTTAGTAGCCTTCAGTGTTTGTGGAGGCATGCTTGAGGTAATGTGGGGCTCTATTATGGGCACTGATTAGTGGCCCAAGGTCGGGGTGTTACATCCCATCATCATAAAAAATAGAAGGGAAGGGATTTAAAAAAGGGGGAAGTTTATTATAGATCCAATTAAATAAGTAGATAATAGGATTATGAGTAATTAATTATTATTTTTTCAATATTACTATTTTTTAATTTTAACACACTAATATAACATTGGAAAATATTATTTCAAAATTTCTTTTCAGAGTAAGAGACACTAGGTCACTTTATCCATGAGATAATGATAGATATTCATACAACTACTTTAGGAAGGATGGAACACCTAGGTCACATCAGAGGATATAATTAGGGTATCAATTTTTGAAATGTTTTTTGTCACCCTAGTACAATATTGAGGGAGATATAATACAATGGAGAAGTAGATTCTTTAAATATTGAGCTGTAATAGTAAAGTGAGTCAATAGATGATATGATTAAATCATTTGTACAAGATATGTTTTTGGAAATGGTGAGATAGATGTAGTATACAGATATTGAAAAAAATCCTACCCAAAACCTTCACCTCCTCTTTCATACCTAACCGTGTAGTGTGAGTTTCATTATAGAGATCCAACAGAACATATTACAGCATACATAATTTTACATCATATGAGGGATTATGTACATCATTAACTTACATATTTGGTCAGATAAAAGTATAGTTAAATGATATTTTCAATATAACTATTCCGGTTTCATTATCTACTGATGAGGTGACCATAATTGGATATATTATTGGCAATTTTTTACATTGGATGTTTAGACTTTGTCATCGGTTGTAATATAAGGTATGCATTATTTTTCATTTTTTATTCATAAATAACTTCAATTCACTTATAATTTTTTATTAAACTTACCATATATAAGAGTATCTAAAATATAATGAATCATTACAAAGAAATGGATAATTTCAGGAACATGAATCTTCATATTATCTTGAGAATCTTGATGAGATAATAAGGTTAACATAGATTTATTTTATATTAGAGAATTTTTATACTTTTTTGAGGACTAATAATATTTTTGGTAGAGATTTTTTTTTAGAAATATTTAAAAAATATTTTCATTGAATGTTTATTGGATGTGAAGCTCACTGTACCCATGTTTTAGTTGTTTTCCATGTAAGTAAATTTCAGTTATATATTTTATTTCTTTAAGTAAACATGTGTTATATTGACTTAGAATATTCATTTTTTAATTAGGTGTCTCCAAACTATTTTCATAAAACATGATTTCACTTATATTTATAGTTTTATGGATCCATAATACACTTCAAGGGCTATGAAATACCTAAAAAAAATCTAAAATCAAATATATATCAGAAATATTAAAAAAATAAAAAAGAAAGTGTTATTTTTTTCTATTCCTTTAAAATAAATAACATATATTTAATTATGAACCTTCATTTGTAATGTTATTATTAATGTTTTAATTTTTATATTTTAGTGTACACTATTTGTTAAGAATATTTTTTCCATTGTAAGTCAATAAATATTAGTTGTACTCTTTATTAGGTGGTATTTGAAGAAGTTCTAGAATATTGTTAAAGTAGTAAGTCTTTTTCTACTATTTTAGTTACTTAATGTTAATATTTTCATTTTACATATTTTTTATAATTAATATTTGAAATTAAAAATTGTCATGGATTTATTTTAATTATTCTCACATTAAAAAAATTTAGCTAAACAAAAATGAATATGTGAATGTTCATGTAGATATCTTTTATATTAGTGAATACTTGTTTTTTCTTACATATCTCGTGTTTCTATTTTTAAAATAATTTTTCGCAAATGTAGTTTCGTCATCAAAAAGGGGGTTTTAATGTGGGTATTATGTTTTATGATTCATTTATGAGATAATAAATACTATAACAAAAATAGATTTTGAAAAATTTAGATTCATTAAAACACTAATAATTTAAACAAATATGTTGTATTTTTTAATTCATAAAACTTTATATTTTTTATTTTTTATGATGTTTCACCATATACACCAAAATAATTGAACCACCATCTAAATTTATTTGAATAATATTTTATAAATTTAAATAAATCATATACAAAGTTTCATTTATGTGTATATAGTTTTTAAAAGATGTAAAAATTTTCAATTAGTTTTCCTACCACTGGTCGTACTATTTAGTGTTTTTTCTTTTGTTGTTTAGTGTTGTTGTTTGTTTTATATAGATATGGAATAATATATCTTAGAATATTTTAAAAAATTAACTTTCTATATCATTTTTAGGAAAACAATATTTTAAATGCCTTGGACAAATACCTTTAAATGTCTATTTTTTATAAAAATGATGTTGAAATCATTATTCTACATCATTTTTATTTAAAAATAGCATAAAAAATAATGTATTAGGGCCATAAAATTAGTGTTTTAAAAATACAACATTGAAATTTTTTTTATATATCATTCTTCAGAATAAAATACAATAAAAGTTTTAGAAAAACGGATGCAAAGACAAAACAAATTTCATCTACATTTGTATCATTTTTTAACTAGCATTAAATGGTAAAAAAATGTTAAGGAAATATTTTACACTAGTGTTTGTGTTATTACTAAAACTCAATAAACATATTCCAACATATTTTTAATTACATTAAAATCCAGTTATATTATACCAAAAAATTGTATTTATATCTTTGAATTTATGATCACCCTCAAACTTATTAACCCACGATGATATCCCCAACTCTTAAATTATCCTCAACAAATAAAATCATAACATTTAAATTTATATAAACACGTCTTTTATACTACTATTAAATACCTAAATATAATCACACCGTAATTGTATGTTTTTCTAAAATAACAATACTTACAAACCCAAAAACATTTAGGTTTGTAGTTTTTTATAATTAAGAAAATCCATTACATAAAAAAACTAATAATTTTCCCAAAAAAGGAAAAAAAATAAAAATATAATGAACTAGTATTTCATCAATGGAATTTCCTTTCTTATAATTGTATCATATTTATTAATGTATCATAATTCACACTCACCACATTATAAAACCTACTACATAAATTATTAATTTAAATAGTATATTTAGATAATAAAAATGGTCAAAATAATTGAAAATATTATAAAAGGATAAAAATAAAAATAAATAATATAACTAAAAAATAAAAATACAGATCTAGTTGACCCACCAGAATAATTGTACTCACAAACAATGCTATAAAGATGAATAATAATATTAATAATAAAATATTCATCATAAAAATTAAAATAAATAAAAACTTGTAGGAAAATAGTAGTTAATTAATATAATATGTGGTTTTTATATAAATTCGGAAAATCATTTCACCATTACAAATCTAACAATTAGAACTGTTGGAATAGTAACCTAGTTGATGGAATAAAAATATAACTGTTAGGAATTGAAACTAGGCCATTAAAATATAATCCTCACCTATGGAAGTGTAAAATAATATTAATATATCTTATAAAATAAAAATATGTCATATTTATATCATGATACAAGTTAATAAATTTTTAAAAAATTATAAAACAAGTGTTTGTATTTTTATAAAACATAAATGGTTTTTTTTTATTTTATAAAAAGTAAAAAGATTTACGGGGAAGAAAATTTTCAAAAAATGGGTTGATAAATTAATATTAATTTTTATTATAAATATAATATAATTTTATGTGACCTTAGGTAATTTTCAAAGGGTCGGACAATTGATCATAATATTAAAATTAGTATTTTAAAAAAATGATGATTTTATTTAAAAATTAAATTTTAGATATTTAGATAATTATTTTCAAAAAATGGATTTCATTTTGGAATCAAAACACTGAAAAAAAATTAGGGTACATTTTTAGTATTTTTATAAAATAGTTTAATATTTTTTTGAAAAGTGAAATACAGTAAAATATGATATTTAATATTATAAGTTAAATACATGAACTTTTGAGTCATGGTTGTGGTTAAAACCCATTGGTTTGAACTCACATTCACCATTTACTATATATAGTCATAAAAATCAATTTTATTGATAGCCTTGAGTGAAAATAATAAACTAATGAATATAGTATTCAAAAACACCCATATCCTCCACTTATAAATACCACCTCTTACCACCCCTAATACTCACACCTTATAAGACTTTTATATTGAAATAATTATACACAAATATCATCACAAACCTATATGACACATCCCAGTTCTTCTGGTCTCATCCAAAGACAAGTCTAAAGTTCCTAAAGGAGTATTTCAAGAGCCAATATTCAAGATGTAATATTCTTTAATCTTCTCTTTTTAGCTCTTTTCTTCATCTACCTTATCCTTACATCCCTCATCCAGCATGACATAATATCTCCAATATTATAAATATACTATTATTTTATTTTATTTTTCTAATGTAATATCTACCATCTTCACTCCCTTATTTAGATTCAAAAATGAAAATGTTTACAATATGGTTGGTTCATCGCCTCCATAAACAACACACTTCGTTTTTTCCAAACACCTTCACGGATGGTTTTGAAAATATTATTATGGTAAAATATGATTATAATTATTATTTTAAAAATTACTTTAATTTTTTTAATTTTTTAATAATATTTTAATTATATAAAATGAATCTAGTTCATGATGGTCCGTAAAACGGCCTAAATGAACTAACCAGATAATGTTGATTTTTTTACTAAGAGAATCGCTCCTATATTGGAACATAAAATGATATTTGGGACTATTTAAATTTATATAAGTAAATTAATATTATTTTATTTCAATTCTATAATTTTAGTCTGATTTTAAAATAAATTCAATAATTATCTGTGAGGGATCCAACCATGGAACCATGAAACGAACTCTCCTATAAAAAAAAGTTAAACATTATATCTTAATGAAATGATTATTAATGAACATAAAAAAATTATAATATATAAAATATATTTGTAAAAGTTTTTTAATTAAGTAATTAATGAATATAATTTGATTATCCAGGATATTAAGTGCAAGTGAAGAGTGACTCTGGAACATAAGGTAAGGGGTCTCTCTGAATCGCCCTTTTTCATTGGGTTATAAACTTCCTCTCTATAACTCACTTTTATATATATTTAAGATTATAGAATGATTGTAAATTCTATATATATGTCTCTTACATATATAAATATCTTATTTTCCTTTCCTTTTATGGGTTAAGATAATCCTTAACTTGATTTCTCAAAATGCATTCTTTAAAATCAAAATAGATTAAGGGAAAAAAAATTTATTCCATAATAATTTTATACGATGCTCATCTAAAGAATTTATTCCTAAATTAACAACTTATTTTGATAAATATTCTGGTATACTCATATATTAATGTCCATAATACTTGATTCCTTCTTCTCTTTGTAATCTTTATGAAATATCCTTTGATTATGTTATTAGGAAAGATTACAAAACATATTTATTTCCATGGGTAACTCTTATATTAATACACTATGATTGATTTCATTTTTGTGGCACACATAATCATGTAATTTTATGTTGGGTGTGACAATATATATCTCAAATTCATTGAGTAATATTTTTGTCTCATGATACGTTAAATATGGAACTAAGGAGTAAACCTAATATACGATGGGACTCTGTCCACAATGTGATGTTGTCTTAGTAGTTAGCCTTAACTAATACTAATGTCATTTTTTATGTTTCTTATACTTCACTAGATGTTGTGTTATTATGATTCTAGGTTCTTTATGTTATTACCCCATGTGATTATTCATGATCCCTCTTTTATTTTATCATTTTATTTCATTTGACTCACATGTTCTGATTCATTATCAAGTTTATTCACTTATTGGGATTTATAGCTCACTCAATTGTTTATATACTTCATCAGGTTATCCAATTTAATTTAAGGATCTTATAGGGAATTAGGATCTCGTTATGAAAAATTAAAAATAAATTCACTTTATTTTAATTTCACTTTTATGTATTATGAACCTAGTCATCCAATGAGACTAGGATTTTCAATACTTTGGTTATATTTAATAGATATTTATGTTTAAAATCTTATAATAATATGTGTCAAAGTATTAGGTCATTATAGTAGGTATCAAAGGAAGAGCTAGTTATTTTTGTGGATTATGACTAGAATACTTTAGTGGGGACCCCAAGGATAAATCTAAGTATAGGAAAAATATCCTATAATTTTGGTGATATATAGAGTGAGTTGTTTCTGAGAAATACATCCCTATATGTATAATAAATTGGATGCGACTACGAAATAGTTGTACCTAGTGGTAATAAACATGAAAATGGACCATTGGTAATTAACATGATCATCACGTTGTGCATGATAAAGAGTATTTACATCACACCTAGTTTGACACTCCTAGGGGGTATTCTTTGAAAAATTAAAAAACTCTTTATGAACCATTATGAAGGAATTTAACACATTGTTAGGATAGAAAACCCCATAGGAAAATTTCCATGGATAAATTAGATTGAATCTTATAGGCACATAAGTTAAGATATACATTTAATTTTAAAAGTTATTTCTTATAAGTTCACATCTTCCCTTTTCATATGATTATTAGTTAAAGTATTCTCATAAAATTTTTACTTTATGTTATTTAATGGTGGGAAATAGGAGGAACAATTCCAATAACCAACATGATAGGAAATGTGAAGATTTCCCTAATTATATGCCTAACCTAATTGGAATAGGAGCTGGGAAATTCATGGAGGTAATGGCACAGTTGACTCATGTTATGAATAACCTGAATCATGTGGAATACCCTTCTTATCTTAATAAAGATAAGGTTTTAGTCGAATCCATTATGTTACAAAGTCCTCCTACCTTTAGTGAAACTTTTGATCCCCTCATTGAGAAAAAATGGATTAAATTCATTGATGATGTTTTATTTTTCTTCCAATTATTGAAATAATAGAAATTTATACTATCCATTTATCATATTGAAAGGTAATTCGATTAGTTATGGAAACTGATAAAGAACATAAAGTATAAAGATAATATTGATTCTTTGGAATGGGAAGGATTCATGAAAATATTTTTCAATAAATATTTTCCTTGAAATCTCCATCATAAAATAGAGTGGTATTTCATCTTCCATAAGTAAAATGAAGATGATTCTGTCAGGGCATACGAGAAAAACTTCACAATGCTTTCATAGTGTACCTTTGTGTTTTTCATCAACACTAAAATTAAGGTGGGTCATTTATTTAGTGGGTTATATCCAATTCTATGAAAAGTTGTAGTTATTCAAGACTTTGAAAGCTATGAATATATTGTCCTCTTTTCCCTCAAGGTTGAGATGAGGATTAGAGACTCTTATGGTTATCATGGACCAAAAGATAAAGAGAATATGATGGATTTTTATTTGGTTGGATTAATAGATAAATCTTATGGTGTAAAAAATCTGACATCCCACATGTCAAAAGTGAGGGAACAAGTATCCTAAAAACTATATGAAGAGAACTGGTAGATGCTTCAAGTGTGGAAAAGAATGAAATCTAGATAATCAATTTATAAGAGATATAAATAATTACACTAACATGATATAGGAAAATAAGGTTCATATAAACACTCATCCTATAGTAAAATGCTTTAACTATAGGGAACATGGTCATTATGAGAGCCAATTATTTATGCAAAGGGTTATTGGGAACAATCAACATAAAAAACCGAAAATTCCTAGAGATCAAGGAAGGGTTTATTCTATCTCTATTACTAATTTGGATCTCGATAATGATGGGGTCACAGGTACACACATTATTCATTCAAGAATATATAATGTAATTTTTTATTCCGGTTCTATGCATTATTTTCATGTCTTTAAATTTTAGTAGAACTATTCAAACACCAACTCAAAATATGGTGGTTGATCTATCTATGAGAGTAGAAAATAGATCAATTATTGAATCCCAACTATAAAACTCCTCCTAAATCAATGTTTGTAAACTAAACCTTCAATAAATTATTATTTTACTTCCTTTAGTGGAGTTTGATGATATATTGGGATTGGATCGTTTATCCTTATATAAAGGCAACATCAACTATGAGGAGAGGGAGGTCCATATTCACATCCTGAGTCATCCTCTGATTCTATATAAGTGTAAGGAGGAGGATGAATCACCTTTTAAATATTCATCTCAAGTGTGGATATTATTTCCTTATGATAAATAATATCTAGATAAAATGATTAAAATAAAGAAAATCATGATTGAAGATATTCCAATTATGATGGATTGTACTAATGTATTCCCCAAAGAGTTTCGTAGAATTTTTCTGAACTGATAGGTTGATTTATCAATTGAACTTATACATGGATATATTCCCATATCTAAGGATTCCTATTGAATTTCCATTTTTTAGTTAGAATAAATAAAGAAGTATTTATAAGATAATTTAGACTAGGGTTATATAATCCTATGGGATTTATCGTGGGGTGTGTCATCCCTCTTCATCAAGAAGAAGGACGGGTCAATAAATCTAATAATTTATTATTTTGAACTAAATAAAATCATGATAAAGAACAAGTACCCCCAACCATGGATAGATTACTTGTTTGATCAACTATGTGTTTCCCATTATTTCATGGAAGTGGAAATTCAGTTAGGATATCACCAATTAAATGTGAAGAAGAAACATATACCCAATACTACCTTTAGAAAAAGGTATGGACACTATAAGTTCATAGTGATTCCATTAAAACTCACTAGTACTACATCATTCCTTATAGACTTAATGAATAGATCCTTTAGATAATACCTTGAAAAATTAGTGGTAGTCATTATAGATGATATTTTAATATATTCTAAATGTGAGGAGCATAAGGATCATTTGAATACTGTGATAAAGAAATTTTGAGAGGAGAATCTATATTAAAATTATATTTAATGTCAAATATGGATAGATGATGTACAGTTATTGGGGCATGTTAACCCAGAAAAGGGATATATTGAGACTGTTCTATGGAAAGGTAAATTGAGGATTATCCTAGAAAAATATCTATAATAAGAGATCTGTAGTTTACTCAGACTAGTCGGGTATAAAAAAATGATTTGTGAGAAACTTCTCATAATTTTTAAAACCCATTAACCAAGTTTAATTGTAAGAGATTAAATTTTTTTTGGACTGACATATCTGAATAAAACTTCAAGGAATTTAAAAATAGGCTTATCACTGCACCATTCCTCACATTTCTCTCAAGTGGGGAAGTTTAAATGGTATAAAATTATTATTAAAATAATGGATTGGTATTTATACTAGAGAAAAATGTGAAGGTTCTGGGCGTTACGGAAGGGTGGTTCGGACGGCACCCAATTTTGATTTTTACCATGATCAATGATTATTCTGGTATCAATACGACGATGAACTCCAGTCTCCACAAAATATAATCAAAGATTTAGATAAAGAAAAAAAAGAGGCCCGAAACCTTTAGAGAGGATCTTGCACATCATTTTTATAATTAATTTAATTAATTTTATAAAGAAAAATAATACATGTGTCTTTGGTATTTTTCTTCTTTGATGATGTTGATCGTCCTGATTGACCCTTCCAGATTATCTCATTGATGTTGTGAATATCAAACTATAATCCCTCTAGTGGTGATCCACTTGTGCTCTGATGGCCTCCGATCGACACTTCTCATTCTCTGAGTGCTAGCGCGGCGAAAAGAGTGTCTTGTGTTGGTCGTTCTTGATCACTTGTTCTTAGGCCTTGAAGAATGTCTCTCGTTCTTGAGAGGGGAGAGAAGAGGATTTGAGAGAAAAAAATTTTGGCTCAATAATTCTCAAATCACCAGGCGCGTGGTGTGGTGTATGGCACAATAGGGGTACTTACCTATTTATATGCATAGAATTTTAGTTACAATATTTAATTGCATATAAACAATTAAATACATTCATGAACTTAGAGAAAACTCATGAATTTAATAATAATACAACGTCATTATTTATAGTGCCCCAACTTGCGCAAAACAGAATTATAAATAAAATTACAGGTCATAAAATAATAGCAGTGTTATTTTAACTTGTGCCAACTAGTTAAATAATTATTTACCGTCTTGCAAATAATTATTTTACTACCGGACCGACCTTGGTCCGCTCGAACTCCACTTCCATTTATTGAACACCCCAATAAATAAATAAATAATTTATTCTCTTAAATATATATTTTATTTACAAACTAGTAAATAAATATTTATTAAATGTTCAATAAAATAAATAAATATATTTTATTTAATTTATGCGATCATCTTAACCTATATAAAAATATTCCAGGGTCTTGCGAATAATATTTATTTCATTAATTAAATTCAAATATAATTTAACCAAGACAACCAAAAACACTTAGTGTGTGACCCTCTAGGATATTTTCTCGTTGGAATTAGGTGGTTTTACCTAAATTCCAAGAGTACTGTCTAGCAATGGGTCAAGGAACCCAAGAGAAAGAACGTAAAGTCGCAACAACGCCATACGCATATGAACTCTCACTGTGTAATATAATCCCTTTGTCGCAATATATCATGAAGTAGGTTTTATGATTGTGTCATCAACTTTTATGATTGATACGTCCTTCTTTGACTACCTGAAATAAACTCGTCGTTAAACCATGGCCATGGAATTTTTTGCGACGGTTCTATTTCAATCAAAGGGTCGAGATATTAACTTTCATAAATGGAAGGGAAAAATCCTTCCTCAACTTATCCATTAATAACATGCCACTCATGATTCACCCAACGTACCCTACTTCCCTCCAAATGTCTGTGAGACGGTTTTCATCAGTATATCAAAGTGCGTAAGTCGTGACATGTATTAATGATAATATTAAAGTCTAAGGATCATTACACACACTCGCAGATAAAAATATCTAATGACACCAAAACATGCAGAATTCCTACTAGCGGGTATGTTCTCATAATCTCTTATCTTGGATATTACCAAGTGAGAACTTCATGAGAGGAAGTCTCATCTGCTTATGAGTACTCACGCCTGACGGTCTGCATGCTATGTGTCCCATCATAGCATGTCATCCAACTGCAGAACTATATTTAATAATATTGTTATAGAATTTCAAGGTTCTCATCATAGCGGGGAACTACCATGACCTTATCAATCCAACAAATACTCTAGGACATTATTATATTATTGTCATGTAGAATAATGAACAATATGTAATAATACATTAAATATCCATGTAATCAAAGTAAAACCACTTGGTTCTAAGACACCAACTCTTACAAACTCCCACTTAGACTAGATCCAACTACCTACGACTTTCAGTCCGCTAGACCTCACATGATGATCATGTTTTTGCTAATTCAGGGCTTTAGTTAAGGGGGATTCCATTTTGTCTTTTGTGGAAATACTTCTTACTAAAACTTCTCCTCTCTAAGAAAAATCCATCAATTGATGATAATTTTGAAGTATGTGCTTCATCTGCTGATGTGACCTGGGCTCTTTTACAAGATCCACTGTTGTAGTATTATCACAGTATAGTGTGATGGGATCTTTACTGCTAGGTATCACATCTAGATCCTGGATGAAGCTTCACATCCAAACTGCTTCTTTAGCTACCTCAGAAGATGTGATAAACTCGGACTCTGATGTAGAATATGTGACCACACTCTGCTTTGAGCTCTTCTAGCTCACTGCACCTCCATTCAAAGTGAAGATGTATCCTGTTTGCGACTTCATGTCATCTTTATCAGTCTGGAAACTAGAGTCTACATATCCTCTGATGAATAGTTCTTCATCTCTTCCATAAACTAGGAACATATCCTTAGTATGCCTCATATCCTTTAGGATAGTCTTGACTTCGATCAAATGGTGGTCACCTGGGTTAGCTTGATATCTACCAACCACAATCAATGCGTAGGTGACATCCAGCCTAGTACATAGCATGGTATACATGACTAACCCAATCATTGATGTGTATGGAGTTTGACCATTATCTTTCTTTCCTCATGTGTCTGAGGACACATTTTCCTTAAAATATTAATGTCAAGTGACGCTGGCAACCATCCCCACTTGGATTGTTCTATTTTGAATATCTTCAATATCTTATCAATGTATGTACTTTGACTTAGGCCCAAAAATCTCATGGATATATCACGATGTATCTTGATCCCAAAAATATATGTTTCCTCGCCCAAGTCTTTCATGGAGAAGCATTGATTCTACCATGCCTTAACAAACTACAAGATTGTTATCTTATTTCCAACGAGTAATATGACATCAATATACACTATTAGTAAAATTACTGCACTCCCACTATACTGTTTGTAGACACAAGGCTCACATTCATTTTTGATAAAACCAAATTCTTTTATGGATTCTTCAAAACTAATGTTCCATGACATGGATTCTTACTTTAATCCATAAATGTATTTCTATAACTTACATACCTTATTAGCATCCTTTGGAGTCACAAACCCTTTAGGTTGTGTCATGTAGGCATCTTCCTGAAGGTTCCCATTAAGGAATGTTGTTTTGACATCCATTTTCCAAATCTCATAGTCATGTTAAGCTACAATAGCAAGTAGAATTATAATTGATTTCAGCATTTCAAATGGTGAGAAATTTTCATCATAGTCAATTCCTTGACGCTATTTAAAACCTTTTGCAAATAGTCATGCCTTATAGGTACTGGATTGTCCTTCTATGTCCATATTCTTCTTGAATACCCATTTTCAACCAATAGGATTTATATCAACTGAAGGATCTACCAAAATCTAGACTTGGTTTTGGTACATGGAATCCATTTTAGAATTCATGGCTTCTTGACACTTGTCAACGTCTGTGCCACTTACTGCATCCTTATAGGTTAGAGGATCGTTATTATCAACTAATAAGGAGTCACCATCATTGGTAACTAGAAAACCATACCATTCTGGTTCTCTAACTTCTCTAGTACTCCTACGTAGTTCTTGTGTCTCTAGAACAGATTCTTCTTCCACAGGGCTTTGTGGAATCTATTCCTATACTAACTTTTGTGCACCTTGAGCCTCGACTTCATCGAAGTCTATCTCGCTTCCACTATCTCTTTTGGATATGTGCTCCCTCTCAAGAAATATGGAATGTCATGCCACTATAACCTTTTTTCATAAGGGTTGTATAGGTAATATCTCCTTTTTTCCAATGGGTATCCTATAAAGGTACACTTTGTGCCTCAGGGTGAGAGTTTATTACCTGAAGAGGCCTTAACAAATGCTTCGCTACCCCACACATGTAAATTCAATAACATGGATTTTCTTCCACTCCAAAAATTGTATGGAATTCCATTTATCAATTTAGTTGGTACTTGGTTTTGTATGTGTGTTGTTGTTTGTAACGCATATCCCCAAAATGATAATGGAATACTTCCATGACTCATCATTGATCTCACCATGTCTAACAAGGTGTGGTTCCTCCTTTAACTTACACCATTCCATTGAGTTGTGTAAGGAGGAGTGATTTGGGATAGGATCTGAAACTCTCATAAGTAATCAATGAAGTCCTGAATATAATATTCCCCACCTCGGTCTAAGCGGATTTTCTTAATCTTCTTACCAAGCAGGTTTTCAACTTCATTCTTGTATTTCTTGAACTTATCAAAGGAATTCGACTTATACCTCATTATGTAGATATATACACATCTACTAAAATCATCAGTAAAAATTATGAAGTATGAGTACCCACCCCTTGATTCAACTGAAAATGGTCCACACACATTGGTATGAACCAATTCAAGAAGCACTTTAGCCCTTTCACCTTTACCCACAAATGGGGCTTTGGTCATTTTGCCTTGTAAACATGCATGACATACACTGAGTGGTTTTAGTTCAAAATAATATAAATATCCATCTTGATGTAACTTTGTCATTCATTTCTCATATACATGTCCTAGCTGATGATGCAAAAGTTGGGTGTGGTATGAGTCATGTGAAGTATCTTTGTCATCGATTGTCATTACTTGGTTTGTGTAATCCAACACATAAAACCGTTGTATAAATGTGCCCTACCAAAACAAATTCTATCTTTATAAAGGAAGCAACATTCATTTCCAAACTTGAAAACAAACCCATCTATATCTAGTATGGATACAAAAATCATCTTTTTGGTTATAGAAGGAACAAAAAAACAACCCTTTGACACAGATCATCCCAGTTGGCAATGTGAGGTGTTAGTCGTCGACAGCTACAACATCAAGTCTAGATCCATTGGCTACTCGTAGATCTACCTCCCCTCGATCAATATTCCTTAATCTACTTGGTTCTTGTATTTGGATACATATGTCAGAACCACAAGTTTTATCTAATACCAAATTAGTATAAATAGATAGATTGCATTCAATAAAAATGCACCTAAACCTTCCCCTTGCTTCTTAGGTTAGGTGCAGTTCTTCTTCCAGTGGCCCTTCTTGACACATGCGAAACAAATAGCCCCATGTTCCCTTACTTGCCCTTTGATCTTCCTTTTCTTGGAAGGTTGTGAGAATCTTTTGGTTTAAATCTATTTTCCTTCCCTTTCATATTATTCACCATAAGGACAGAAGGATTTTCGCGCTTCATATATTTGTCCACTAGGAGAATGAGGATAAGAAGATCAGATCAAGAATTCTCAATGTTGTTCATATTGAAATTTAGAAAAAAGTTATAGAAGCTCTAAGGGAGTGAAGAAAGAATGATATCGGTGCCTAGTTCTTCGGGGAGTTTAAACCCTATAACCTCCAGGTTCTCAATGTATCCAATGAGTTTGACTGCATGAGGCCCAGCTGGGGTACCTTCTCCAAGATTACTCTGAAATAGTTCCTTAGAGATCTCAAACCTTTCCTATCTTGCTCTATCCTGGTAAATACCACTGAGGTTCTCAAGTATTCTGTAAGAATTCATGTTTTTAGGAGACTTCATGAGATCACTAGACATTGATGATAACATCAAACATCAAACATCGGCCACATCGTTCCTATGTTTCTCATAGACCAGGAAATCCCCATCACTCACCTCCTTGGTAGGCATATTAGGTAATGCTGACACCAGCATGTAAGACTTCCGTTCTGGGCATAGGATAACCCGAAGGTGTCTAAACCATTCATGGAAGTTACTGCCGGTAAGGATGTTTTCTTTATCCACAATTGATTGTAGGGATAGTGTGGTTGATGAGATTGTCATTTTTATTGTAAAATTAAAAGATAAGATCATTAGTACTTTCTTGATTTCATTTTATGAGAAATAATAAATTTTATTAAGTCTCCCACTATTTTATCAAGTCCTAATGGCCCTCACTATTGAACTCGAAATGTCCAGTTTCTATGACATTCTAGTGGAAAGGATCCATATTCCTCTTCACATAACCCAAAAAAGGGTTGGTCAATCTATTAGAATGTATTTAGGTAGGAAGGTCTTTTCCAACTACGGGCTTACAGCTCATTGATATGTTGAGTGGACTCCCCAATCCTAAAATCATGACTTTTGATTTCCTCAACTCTTGCCTCTAATATTACACCTAGTCTATCAAGGGAAACTCCTCTTGATTTAATATGGTTAATTCAACCCGAAACCTTTCATAAGGTATTTCTGTATAAAAGTAAATGTCCCAACAAGGTTTGATCAAACACATAGTTTTATTGAGTTTTACCCTTTAATCAAGTAACAGAAGGCTTGTTCTGACTTAATATTTTATTTGAGGGATTTTTATCTCTTATGTGTGAATTGGTTATTATCATTATCACACACTTGTTAATATTAAGTGGAACTTACTTAAGTGATTAACCACATCTTGATAATATTTATGCATAAGTCTGGTTAATTTTGGTTTTATCTTGCATGCTGTTTTAATTCATTAATTATGTGATCCTGACAACACATCCGTAATGATAAACCATGGAACTGACAAAAAATAAAATAAAGTAAATGGCATGATCATGAGCTTTTCTAATGGTTAGTTTATCTAGTGGTTGATAAACTAACCCTAACCTAGGGGAGAAACAGCTTGAACCTTTTGGGTTCGTGTTTACAGCTTCCACCTATCCACCCTTGTATCTCATGGGATTGGTTTCGTCTCGGCTCCAGCTTGAACCAACTCCACTAGCTAAGGAGTTCCATCCATTACATATGTCTTTTTTAACTCACATGTAGGTGAGGGGTAAAAAGGGTTTTTACGTAAAAGAAACCTTGGTCACACAGGCCCTACATATTAATAAGGAGAAGGCTCGCAAGCTAACAAATTTAATTTAAATAAATAAATTAAAAAAACCTATTTACATACAAAGGTCTTGGTCTAGCTGATGATCATATATACATGCAACGATGTTTATGCATAAATAAAACTAGAATTAAATTCTTTAATCATTCTTATTTAAGGTAAATCATGCTCGAATCAATTAATTATCATCTTTAATTAATCAATCCTTTTATCATAAATCTTTTTCTAAATTTCTTTGAGATTCTTATACATAATAATTTTAAACAAATAAATTAATTTAAAATTATATTTTTACATAACTTGTACCTTAGAAGCAACCCAGTGAATTTCTATTCATAACTACCCAATTAGTAAAAATGAACATTACGCAAATGTTAAATTAAACACATGTATATATAACACCTATCAGGGGTTGTGTCTCAACATTACATCTGCACGATGGTACACATCTCAAGGGTTTTTATAATAAAATAATAAATTTTAATAAATCTGCATTATTTGGATGAGTACACGATGTGTAGTTCTAACAACACTGTGTGTACTATTTTTCACCGTCTATCCGAAGTACACACCCAGGGAAACGGCATGTGAGTGTACTTCAGAAATATTCGAAGTACACAGCGTGTCCAGTTGGCCACACACTATTTAGTTCCTCACTACATGGTCTCTAGTCGGGAAATCCGTGTATGGGGTACACGGTCTAACCCTAACCCAAAGGTACTACACACCAAGTCCATTGTACCACACGGTGTGTAATCCGGAAACCACGTGGCACAAGTTCTGGGTCAACACACAGAGTCATTTAGGACTTAGAAAGACTCCAAAACATGGCTTGGTTTGGCGGACTGGTCTGATCCATTGAATCTCTACTACACAGCAGGTACTACCGAATACACGCTGTGTATTCTGGTGTTGTATAGTCAAGAAGCTTCGGAACCTCTGGATGAGATCAACTATTTTCTTTTAATCAAAATTAAAAAAAATGTTTCTCTAAGGTGAACGAGAAATGAAATAGGAGGAATAGATCTAGAGATTCATATTTTCAGAATGATTAACTGGAATTGAAATAATTAAATAATTAAATGCGTAATTCATCAATGAAATATTTAAATAATTAAAAACTACGATATAACCCCTCTGATACGACTTGATGGTTCCGGGCGCAGTGGAAGTGTGGTTGGGACAACACCCAATTTTGATTTTTACCATGATCAATGATTATTTTGGGATCACTACGACGATGAGCGTCAGTCTCTATAAAATATAATAAAATATTTATATAAATAAAAAAAGTGGAATGAAACCTTTAGAGAGGATCTTTCAAATCATGTTTATAATTAATTTAATTAATTTCATAAAGAAAAACAATACATGTGTCTTTCGTATTTTTATTCGTTGATGATGTGGATCATCCGGATTGACCTTTCCATATTATCTTATTGTGGTTGTAAGGATCCAAAGTAGAATCCCTCTAGCAGTGATCCTCATGTGCTCTGATGGCCTCCAATCGACACCACTCATTCTCTAGATGTTATCGCGGTGAAGTGAGTGTCTTGTGTTGGTCATTCTTGATCACTTGTTCTTCGTTCTTCAAGAACATATCTCATTATTGAGAGGGGAGAGAAGAGGATTCAAGAGAGAAATTGTTTGGCTCAACAATTTTCAATTCACCAGGCCTGTGGAGTGGGGTATGTCAAAATAGGGGTACTTGCCTATTTATATGCATGGAATTCCGGTTACAATATTTAATTTCATAGCAACAATTAAATACATTCATGAACTTAGAGAAAAGCCATGCATTAAAAAAAACCGTGTCATTATTTATGGTGCGCCAACTTGCGTAAAACGGAATTGTAAATAAAATTCCGCATCAAAAAATAATAGCAGCATTATTATAATTCGTCCCAACTAGTTAAATAATTATTTACCGTCTTGCAAATAATTATTTCACTGCTAGACCGACCTTTTTCCACTCAAACTCCACTTCCATTTATTGAACACCAGAATAAATAAATAAATAATTTATTCTCTTAAATAAATATTTTATTTACAAACTAGTAAATAAATATTTATTAAATGTTCAATAAAATAAATATATATTTTTTATTTAATTTATGCGATCACCTTAACATGAATAAAATTAATCCATGGTCATGAGAATAATATTTATTACATTAATTAAATTCAAATAGAATTTAACTGAGACCACCAGAAACACTTAGTGTGTGACCCTCTAGGATTCTTTATCGTTGGCATTAGGCGGGATTACCTAAAGTCCAAGAGTAATTTCTAGAAACGGGTCAAAGCACCCAAGATAAATAACATAAATTCACAACAATAACATCAAATGTGTAATGAACTTACCATTCATGTACAGTGAGCTACCGCCTCACAAAATGATGTTGTTCATTTTTCATTTACCACCTCTCATGGTTTGGAACTATGATGGAAACTATTTTCATATTATATATATAATATTTAGGTTGTAATAATACTTTTTAAATTTTTATATCATATATACTTTCATGCTTTCCCATTTTTAAATACGATAACATCGTTTGTGAACTACCACCTCCTCAATGGGATGCGATACGTTCACACATTACATGGAATGTATTAAGGATGGATTTAATTAAAAATATGTAAAATAAATAACATATATATTATATCAATTATATTATTAAATTTTTTATATAATATATATCATTTCTTTATTACCCTTTCACACACTAAAAATGTGGTAATATCGTTTGTGGACGTGTGGACTACCACCTCCTCGACATGATGTGATTCCTTCTACATCACAAGAATTATATATATAAGTATATATGATTAAATAAAATAGTATCTATGAAATAATGATCAATATTGAATGATAAATATTACTTACCTTCATTCCATAACGATCATCAAAAAAAGGGGGACGTTACTCAGGTGTACGTATGAAATACCATCTCCATGATTATAATGTTGGTTCATTTTATACAACCATCTTTCATGATTGGTTTTAAAAGTATAATTTTTGTATAAATATGATAATTATTTCATGATTATTGATTTTTAGATGTTAATATGATCACCCCATTGACCATACTTGACCTACCAAAGTCATTTTTGACACATAAACCGAATATGGTCAAAACACTCGATGTAAACTTAATTACTTAAGTAGTTGTTTGAAACATTTTAATAAGTGAAATGAAAATTATGATAAAAATTTAAATGGATATAAAGAAAGTAAATAATTAACATAATCATATTATTCATAAAAATTTAGTCACATGTGACAAGTAGGACCCAAGATAATGGATTTCGTCTCAATATCCTTTCATTGAGGCATATTATTGATGTTATACACCCACATTTTTTTATGAGGTGTATATACAGCCATTTCACATATCATATAATAAATTTATTTAATTTAATGTTATTTAATATTTTTTAAAATTTTACTCTTTCATTGAGCTTATTATTTAAATTTCAAAGTGTTATGGGACACTTGAATGTTTAAATATTTAATTTCAAAATGTTTTTCTCCATGTCAATATTCTTGATATTATTTTACATATTTATTTATATACAATATAAAAGGGTTATAAAGGAATTTATATGTCTATTTTTAATTTCATTAAAATGTTTTCATAATGGAATATTTTTAAGTCTTTCATAGAAACTTTTAAACAAATGAAAAAAGGAATGTTTTATTCTTAATGTATACAAAGACAATGACTTTTCTACTATTGTGGCTATTATTTTATTTTTTGATTCCTTTAAAAAACATCATGTTTTCTTAAATTAAAATCCATATTTTCTTTTTATTTTTTATTTTGTTATTGAAAACGGTTTTTAAAAATAAATGTTTATTTTGTATTTAAAATAGAATTTTGAGAAATGATGGTATTCTATTATCTAAAATTGATTTGCATAAGAGTTTAAAATAATTTTTCTAACAATGAAATTTTTATTTCATGTTTTGGTTCTTGGAAATTATAAATGATAGGTGCACCTAGATAGCATCTGGTGAGCTCGTTGTAGATTAAAAAATGGGTGAACCCAGATAGTTCTCTAATTCATTGGGTAACAATTATATTCTTCAAAGAATTATATTTTAAGTTGGTCATATGGTAATACCAATATTTAAGGGTTGTTTAAGGGTTTTGTAAGTGTTTTATGTGAGGATGTCCTAAGGTACCTACATTAATTTTCAATGTTTTCTAATGATTTTTCATTGATATCAAGTAAAATAAATAATATTTATTAAATAATGATATTTCCCTTTTTGGGTAAAATGTTATGTTTTCATGAAAAAAAATTTTCTTGAGTTTTAATGTTTATCAATAGATTAAGGGTTTACTTATTTTTAAATCCTCTACTGATATTTTTATGCTCATCCCATATTTTTAAAAAACATTCATTGGATTTAGTGACTAGTGAGGGATTGGAAGATGTTAAGTTAAATTTCATGAAGAGGTTTCATAAAATAGACCATTCTTTATTTTTAAAAGATTTTATATAGGGGAAAATGGATATTGATCAGTGTATTTTATAGCTTTTTATATATTATTTGTGGCCTAATTCTTTAAAACTATAAACCTGAAAAGATCCTAAACATTAAATTAATTAGTTTCTTGATTAAAACTCCATATTATGTAATGTTTATAGTTGGGCCTTATAGTTGGTATAAAAGTTCAGTTTAGATAACTTTAGAGGATAGGGTAATATTAATAACTTGCCCTTGAAATATTTTACCTTATGATCATGTTAAAATGTTATATAATTTAAAGACTACCATGTTTCTTCATCTAAAATATGTCAATTCAGAATGGTTTTATATAGAGGAAATAGGGAAGTGGTAGTGGGAAGGAACTAAGAGGAAGAAATTTTTCCAAATCAATATCCTGAGATGGTTGGAATCAGAATAGAATAGTTTGTTTTAGTGATGGATTAGTTGACACAGGTGATAAATGGTAATGGTATACATGATATAAAGGAATTTGATCTACCTCAAAAAAACATGTATTTTTTGGATCATTTCATGAGGAAACATCCCCCATCATTCAGTGGATAATCTGACTCAATGGTAGCCGAAGGATGGATTAATGCTCTGGAAAATACATTTGATTTCATGGGATGTTTGGAATGTCAAAAGTTAATCCTTACCATTTATCATTTTAGAGGTGAAGATTATCATTGGTGGTTTTTGGTTAAGAATACAATATTTAAAGATGATATTTATGCCTTGAAATGGGAAACATTCAAAGAAATTTTCCTTGAGAAATATTTCCCCAAGTCTATTCAACTCTAAATGGAAAAATAAATCATAGAAATGTGGAAAAAAGATAAATATTATATAGATACATATGAATTAAATTTCACAATATTGTCTAGGTATGTGCCATGTTTTATTCAGAATACTGATAGAAAAATTGATCAGCTTTTCTCCGGATTTAAACCAAGTCTATGATTATATTTGTCCACATGAGAATTGAAAATCTATGAGAAAGTATTTTGTTGTGCTGAAAAGGTTGATATGTAGTTTTATGACTATTATGTTTCATCATGATGATTAAAGTTATAAGTGGTAAGGATGGTAGGTAATGAGGAAACATGCAAAAAACATTTGGAGGTAAGAAAATGAAGTTCAATCTTATAGTAAGGGGTAAAAAGAACACAGGATAATGTCTTATAAAGATAGGGAGGTGTTACCAATGTGGAAATTATGGCTAGATATCCTATGAATATAAGTTAAATAATCCCAAGTAATCAAAGAATGTGGTAACTGATAACCTTATGATGGTAAGATTCCTTATCTATATTGATATGGGTTATTATGCTAATTCATGCTCAAATTTAGTTGCACGGGATGAAAATATTCATGATCGTAAATAGAAAGGTATAGTGAGGTCATTTTCTATTACTCTAGTTGATGTTGGGAAATCAAATAATGTGGTTCTAGGTATGTTATTTTTGTTTTTTAATTATTCCAATACCCAGTTTGACTCTAGATCTTTACATCCATTAATTTAAGAGAAATTTTCTAGAAAATTTGAAATATCACCTCATGAAATTAGAATAAAACATTTGATAAAAAATCTAGGGGAAGTATTAAAGAAACCTAGATTTATATAAATCTTTCAATTTTCATCAGTGGGATGGTCTCTCCTGCAAATCTTGTTAAACTAGCCATAGTAGAGTTTTATATCATTCTTGGTATGAATAGGATTTCATTTTATCATGCTAAGATGGATTTCAATGCTAAGAAATTTGTTTTCAATGATTCTATACCCTTTATAACTTACCAATAAGCTAGGAAATTTATTATATTGGACTCGTATTGTTGAAAATAAATAAATGGTTCAAATTAGTTATGTTTTATTAGTAAATGAATACATGGATGTTTTTCTGAATGATTTTCCTAGTTTTATTATAGATTGAGAGGTTGGGTTTATTGTTAACTTAGTACTCGATGTTAAACCTATTTCTAAACCCCCTTATAAAATTTATCAAGTAAAACTTTTAGATTTGAAAAAGAAATTGTAGAAGTTATTAGATAAAGGTTTCATATGAACTAGATTTTCACCATGGGGATCTCCTGACCTTATTGTTAAAAAATAAAGAAGGATCAATTAGACTTTACATTGATTATATATCCTTGAATACTTGAACTATTAAGAACAAGTATCATTTGCCTCACATATATGATTTGTTTTATCAGCTATAGGGAGCATAGTTTTTTTCAAAATGTTGACCTGAGGTTGGGGTACCATCAGTTGAAAGTGAAGGAAGATAAAATTTAGAAGATTGTATTTCAAGCATTATATGCCCATAATGAATATGTAGATATGTATTTTGGGTTATCTAATTCGCTGGTTTTATTCTTGGATCTTATAAATAAAATTTTTTAAAAGTTCTTGGATAAGTTTGTGGTCATGTTTGCTGATGAAATTTTAGTATTTTCTAAAATTCAAGAAGAATAAGAAAGGCATATAAGGGTTTATTTCAAACCTTAAAATAAAAGAAACTATATAGGAAATTTATCAAGTATGAATTTTTTTTGCGACAAATTTCTTTCCTTAGTCACATTGTTCCTAAAGATGGCATAACTATTGATCCTGCTAAAACAAAATTTGTTGAAGAATGATCAAGACCCACAAATATCACAGATATTCACTTTTTTCTAAGATTATCAGGTAACTATTGGAGGTTTGTTGAAAACTTTTCTCGGTTTTCTAGCCCACTGACTAAGTTAACTATAAAAGGAGTTATGTTCATCTTGACAAAAGAATGTGATGATTTTTTTAGGAACTGAAAAGAAGATTAGTGAATGATCTTGTTTTGGCCTATCCATCAATAAATGGTGATCTCGTCATCAACAGTGATGCTTCATTGAAAATACTTGGTTTTATCCTAATGCATAATGATTAGGTAGTTACTTATGCTTTATGTCAGTTGAAACCACATGAGTTAAATTAACCTACACATGATTTGGAACTAGTTGATGTTGTTTTTACTTTAAAAATTTGGAGGCATAATTTTTAGGGAGTAAATTTTAAAATATGTACTGATCACAAAATATTTAAGTATATTTTCACTCAGAAGGAATTGAACATGAGATGGAGAATATAGTTATAACTAATCAAGGATTATTATTACATGATTCATTATCATCCTGGAAAAGAAAAAAGGGGTGATTCTTTGAGTTAAAATGTAATTCTACGTTAACCATGTTATGTTTAGAATGTGACCCTTTGGTTAATGATTTGATGAATTTTGGCCAAGAAGTTATCAATTCAATGACATCCACAATTTTGTTTTATGTTTTAGAGGAATCAGCTATGTCATAAAGAATTAATATGGATCAAAAAGTAGATCAATATTTGTAAGAAAATGTAAAATCTATTAATAATGGTAAGTTTCCTAATTTTAATATTGATTAAAAAAGTGTTTTTTAATTTGTAAAAAGATTATGTGTGCCTTGTGATTCCCAGTTGAGGAAAGAGGTATTGTCTAAACCATATGGTTCACTTTTCTATGTTCATTTGGGCAACACTAATATGTAAAAATACTTTTAAGGGTATTACTAGTGCGATGGAATGAAAATAGATATTGTTAAATTTATCACCAAGTGTTTGACTTGTCAGTAGTTCAAAGTAGAGAGATAGATATTAAAGATAATGCTTTAACCTTTTATAGTACTATAGTGGAAGTGGGAAAAAATATCAAGGAATTTTGTGGTAGTATTTCTAAATAATTCTCAAGGTAATAATTTTATTTGGGTTATTATTGATCGATTAACCAAATATCCACAATTTATTCCCATTCAAGATACAATGTATTTAGAGAAACTTTATACACTATATATAAAAGATATTATTTGTTTTCATGGAGTGACTCTCTCCATTGTATCATACTGTGATTCAAGGTTCACATCTAATTTTTGGAAAGGGCTTTAGAAGTCATTAGTTACTAAACTAAATCTTAGTACATCTTTTCATCCTCAATCTGACAGACAGTCTTAATGGACGATTAAAAACTTGCAAGATATGATTCATTCTATCTTAATAGATTACTAGGGAGGTTGGTATTGACATCTTTATTTGGTTGAGTTTTATTATAATAATATTTTTCATTCCATTATATATATGTTACCATTTGAGGCATTATATAGAAATAGGTATCAAACATTGGCTTTTTGTGATGATGTAGAAGAGAGATAGTTGATGGGACCAGAGTTGGTAGAGGAAACGGAAGAGAAAGTTCAGGTGATTCTATAACTCATGAAGACAACTTAGAGTAGGAAGAAAAGGTATGTGGATAACTATAAAAAAACTTTCTTTCTATGTAGGTGATCATTTCTTTTTAAAAGTTTCCTCATGGAAAAGTGTGATGCATTTTGTTAAGAAGGGGAATTTGAGTCCATGGTTCATTAGACCATATAAAATCCAGGAGAAATTCATATCAGTTTCCTACTAAGTGGACTTACTTCCAATTTTATCCTACGTACACAACATATTACATTTTTCAATGTTAATTAAGTATTTACCGGTTTCATCTCATGCTTTAATACCTAAATTAGTTTATCTGGAATAGAATCTTTACTATGAAGAATAACCAGTTCATGTTCTTGATCGTAGAAAGAAAGTGTTGTGGAATAATGTGATTCATAATGTTAAGTTTTTATGTAAATAAACATATTGTTGAAGAGTAAACAATTTAATATAAAAATTATATGAGGGAAAAATATCCCCACTTATTTAATAAGTGAACAAAATTTTGATGACGTAATTTCTAAAATGGAGGAAGGATATAACATCCCAGGTAATGAGAGATTAAGTTTTTTCCAAATTATTTAATATTTATGAATTGGATATTAATTTTACTATAAAAAGGATTATATTTCCAATAGTATACCCAAAACACAACAATGACTTTCTCTAAAATCTTGTGTTGCACATAAGACTGAGTTATACAGAACAATAATATATTGTAAATATTATTATTTAATATAGAAGTTAGCGCCTAGATGTTGTACCAGTCGGAATGAATAATAATAAATATATTATGTTTACACATTTTTATAATTTTTTTTACAATCATCTAATAAATTTTATATGCATAAGATAACAATAAATCCAATTTTACACTTAAAACTATATTTTTCCTAAAAGGTAATTTTTCTGTCTTTCAATGGCGCACTTATTTTAAATAAAAATTTTCAAAATTTTATAATTTTTATATGAAAAAATAAACTTATTATTGTAAATAGAAATATCAAAATTTACTTTGGGTTATTTTTTATATTTTTATAAGAACTTTCTTATTTTGATGAATAGTGAATAATACTGAATTTTAGTTCAAAAAGTATTTCCATTTAATTTATTTATATAGTTAACTAATGTTTTTAATTTATTTTAAAGTATAATTAGATCAATTTTATATCATTTAAACTAATTTAGGTAATTGGAAACAATTTTTTCTTTGAATTTAGATATAAAAACCTTGCAAACTAAGAACATTTTTACTTTAAAAACCGCTTTGTCATCCCATATTCGAGATTAATTTTAAATTATTTTCAGCCACTTATGTGATTGGAATTTTGAAAATTGGATTCCGAATTTTTAATAAGAATAATTTATAATTTATAATTTATAATAATATAAAATTAGTTTCTTACCAAAAATATTAGAGGAAGTTATTAAAATTAATTACAGTGATTAAGGAAAAAATGTGTTTACTTAGTTGTTAAACATTAATCTTAAGGGTATAAATGACCTATAAAATTTTACAAAACACGTTTTCTGGAAATTAATTGACCATATAACCTATTTTATTTAATTTTTAATAATTATTTTATTCACATTATTTAAGGTAGACCTCAAAATATTGTTTACCTTATTATATTTATAATATTTTCACTCCCCCTCCACTATAAAAAAGAACTCACCCCTATCACTTCTTCACACATATCATGACCATTTTTCTCATCAAACACACAAAAAAATAACCTCTAAACATCCATTCCATAACCCTAGATTTCTCACTTTGGACATAAATCCAACCAAGGAATCCCTTAAGTGCAAACCAAAAGGAGTTACCTGAAAAAGTGGTAACATTATTCAATGTGCATTTGTGTTTTATTTATTTCTACACTACTTAAATTTTTATTATTCCATAAATATATAATTATATTATTATCCTAAATATACTGAGATTTTTTAATTTTTATGGTTCAACCTACACCTACACACACTTCCTTTAAATGGGCAACGAACTTACCGTTCATGTACGGTGAACTACCGCCTCATGAAACGATGTCTTTCATTTTTCTTTTACCATATCACATAGTTATAAATTAAGAAATTCACTATTTTAATATAATATATATGATATTTATGTCTTATTAATAGTTATTTAATTTATATATAACACATACCTTTATGCTTTAAATTTTTTGTAAATATGATAACATCATTTTTTCATGTGTGGACTACCTCCTCCTCTTAGAAATGTGATATGTTCACAAATTACATGGAATTTATTAAAGAAAGTTTTAATAAAAAATATTCGAAATAAATAAAATATATATGATATTAAAAACATAATTACCTTTATGTAAATATAATACAAAATTTTCTTTATTTACCTTTCACACACTGAAAAGGTGAAAACATCATTCGTGGACATGTGGACTATCGCCTCCTCGATGTGATGTGATTACTATTACATAAAAAATAATTATATATATATAAATATGATAAAATAAATTTTTATTTATGATATAATTATCATTCATGAAAGATAAATGTTACTTACCTTCTTTCCATAAATATCATTGAAAAATGGGAACATTACTAATGCATAAGTACAGTCTACCATCTCCATGATTGTAACATTGGTTCATTTTTAATAACCATACTTAATAATTGGGTTTAAAAGTATAATTGATGTATAAATGTGATAATTATTTCATGATTATCATTATTTATATTTTTATATGATGAACCCTTTGACCATAGTTATCCTATGAAAGTCGTTTTAGACACATGAACCAAATATGGTAAAAACACCTGATGTAAACTTAATTGTTCAAGTAGTCATTTGAAACCTTGTAATAAGTGAAATTTAAGTATTATTAATCTTGAAAATGATTATGAATAAAGTAAATAACTAACATAAGTTTATTATTTAGGATGATATAGACATACATGACAAGTCATACTAAAGGTAAGGAATTTCATCTCAATCTCTTTTCATTGAGGCATGTTTTGATGTTATACACCCACCTTATTTTATGTGGTGTATATACATACCATTTGACATATCATATCATGAATTTATTTATTATAATTTTATTTAATGTTTTTTTAACTTTTATTCTTTGATGAAGCTTATGATTTAAATGTTCAAAGTGGTATGGGACACTACGAATGTTTAAAGATTTAATTTTCAAATATTTTTCTCCATGTCAGTATTCTTGATATTATTTTACATATTAATTTAATTATATATAAAATGGTTATAAAGGGAATTTTAAGACTATCTTTACATTCATTAAAATGTTTTCATAAAGAAATAATTTTATGTGTTTTATACAGAACGTTCTGGAAAATGTCAAAAGGAACATTCTATTCTTAACATACACAATGACAATTAATTTTTCAAAGCCATGTCCATTATTATATTTTGGGGTTCCTTTCCAAGAATTCATGTTTTATTAAATGAAAAACCATATTTTCTTTTTTTGTGTATTTTGGTTTGAAAAATGGTTTTTCAAAATAAAGGTGTATTTTGTATTTAAAATGGGATTTCAAAAAATAATGGTATTTTATTATCTGAAGGTGATTTTCATATGAGTTTCAAAGAGTTTTTCAAATGACGAAATTTTTTGTTTCATTTTTTCGTTCGTGGACATTATAAATGATGTGTCTTCTTAAATAATGTTAAAATGTATAAGGTAATGATTATATTATCTGTAGAATTGTATTGGAAGTTTTTTGTATGGTTATTTCAATGTACAAAAAATCTTTAAGGGTTCAATGTGATGATGTCCCAAGGTACCTACATGAATTTTCTATGTTTGATAATGAGTCTCCATGGAAATAATTTTTTTCAAAAGGTAAAATAAATGATATTTATTAAAGAATGATATTTCCCTTTTTAGATGAAATGTTATGTTTTCAAGAAAGTGTTTTTTTAGTTTTAATTTTTAATAGTGGACTAATGGTTTCCTTCTTTTTATATCCCTTACTAATATTTTTTTTATCATCCAGCAATTTTTAATTTTTTTTATTGGATTTAATGATGATTAAGGGATTGAAAGAGGCCAAGTTGAATTTCATGAATATTTTTCATAAAAGAGATCATGATTTATTTTGAAAAGTTGTTATATGGTTGAAGAAATGAATATTGTTCGAAGGTGTACACTTTGAATTTAATGACTTTGTTATGTGTGATTCAGGGCCTAATTCTCTAAAAATATAAATCTTAAAAGATCCAAAATGTGAAATAAATTAATTTCTTGACTAAAAATAAAGACTTTTTGATGCTTAAGGTTGGGTCCTTATACAGAATATAAATCAAAGTGATTGGTATATAAGTTGGTGAAGACTTAAAGGAAAAAAGTATAATGGGATGATGGAACCATTACCAATAAATACATCAAAATGAGAAAGAATACACCTGGAATTTGTCACTATTATTCCAGATACATCAAGAGGAAATAATTCTTTATAGGTTTTGGTGGATCATCTTATGAAAACTTCTCACTTCATTTCAATTCAAGATGACTTCACGCTCGATTAACTTGTAATTGTATGCATCATAGAAGTGGTGAGTCTAAATAGAAGAGAACTATTGATTATATATAATCAAGAAACAAGATTTAATTCCATGTTCTAGATGAGTTTCCAACATGATAAAAACACTCAGTTGAACTTCAGTATGTCTTATCACCACAAAATTGATGGCTAATATGATTGAACTATCTAAACACTAGAAGACAAGTAGAGATCAGGATCTATGGACTTCAAAAGAGGATGGGGACAACATCTTCCTCTGGATAATCACTCTTATAACAATAGTTTATACTAAATAAACCAAATGGATATATATGAATCCCTTTATAGAAAGAAATAAATAACACCTATGTTTTGGGATAAATTTAGTGATTGCAAGTTGATAGGACTAAAAATGGTCTAGAAATGGTAGAAAAGGTCAAGACCATTTAACAGTATATATGAGATACTAAAAGTTGAAAAAAAGAGTTATGATTACCATTATTGATTGGACATAGAGTTCTAGGTTTCATATAAATTATTATTCCATATATATTTATAGAGGAGAGTGATGAGATTTGGTAATAAGGGAAATCTAAGCCTCTGGTACATCGTCCCCTTTAATATTCTTAATCATATCAAAGTTTTGTATTCTTGACTAGAACTCCCACTAAACCTCTCTAAAGTATATGATTTATTCCAAATATCTTTCTTAAGTAAGTACATATCAAATCCCTCATATGTACTGAATTCATGGGTGGTATAGTTGTAAAATGATCTCTTTTATGTGGATCATCTAGTGAAGATCTTCAACCTTAGAGATAAAGTTATACTCAATAAGATAACACGCTTAATCAAAGTACTATGATGAAACCATAAGTACAAGGATGTGACATGGGAACTGGTGGAATCCATGAAGTAGAATTACCCTCACCCAATTTTACCTTAGTATATATAATAATATTTTGAAGGAGAAATTTATTAAGGGGGGAAGAATGTAATGACCTTGGATTTCATCAATGTAATTTCCCATCCTATAATTGTTTCATATTTAGTAATTCACCATCAACACATGAGAAAACCAACTAAATTTTATTATTAATTTTAAATTTTCATTTAGAGAATAAAAATGTACATAAAAATTGAAAATATTACTAGGGGATTAAAAGTATAAAACAAGATAACTAGAATCTGAAAATTTTACACTACTCGATCCACCGGAATAACTGAACTCATGAACAAACTTGTAGAAATGATTCCTAATATTAGTAATACAATATTCATCCTAAAAATGAAAATATACATAACATTGAGAGAAAATAAAATTTAATTAATAATAAATGGAATTAGAGGTATTTATATAGATTATGGAACCCATATGACTATTAAAAATATGATCTTTGGAAGAGTAATCTAGCTGTTGGAATAGTTTCATGACTGATGGAATAGTAATCTAGCTGTTAGGAATAGTAAACTAGCCATTAGAATAGTGTACTCACCTATGTAAGTGTATAATAATATTTATATATCTTATAAAATTAAAATATGACATATTTATATCATAATACAAGTAAATAAATATTTTAAAAATGATAAAATAAGTGTGTGTATTTTTGTAAAACATATATGATTTATTTAAATTTTTATAAAAAATATAAATATTTAAAAGAAAATAAATTTGCATAATATGGGTTTATAATTTAATATTAAGTTTTACTATAATTATAATTTAATTTTATGATTCCTTAAGTAGTTTTTCAAAGGTTCATAAAATTTATGATGATATTAAAATTTGTATTTTTTAAATAAATTAGGTTTTTATTTTTAAAATAAATTTCAAATATTTAGAAAATTATTGTCATAAAATGGATTTAATTTTTAGATTCTACATGTCAAAAAATGGTTGGAGTGAGTTTTTGGTATTTTTCTAAAATATTTTAATTTCTCATTAATGGTGAAATATAGTAAAATAGAGTATTAACATTATAAGAAAAATACATGAATTTTTTATTATTGGTTAAGCTAATCAACAATAATTCCTAAATAACATACACCATTTATAGTATATAGTCATAATAATCAATAATATTTATATTCTTGAGCCAAAAATAATAAACTAATGAACATAATATTTAAAAGCACCACTCTCCTCTGCTTATAAATACCACCCCTCAAAACCTCTTTGCCTCATACCTTCTAACCCATAGAGCTTTCCAAATTTCTAACTATATATCTTTAAAAACATATCACTCATGTCTTAGTGTTTTTTTCTAATCTAAAGACCATTCAAAATTTCCTTAAGGAGTATTTCAAGAGACAATATTCAAGAGGTAATATTCTTTAATCCACTCTTTTTAGCTATTTTATTCTTTTACTTTATTTTTAACTCCATAATTCAACATGAAATAATGACACCAGTATTATAAATAAATTTTAATTTTATTGTTTTAATTCAATATAAACCTTCTACCATCCCTTATTTAGACTCTAAAATGAAAACATTGTTTACAACATTGTTATTTCATCGCCCCCATGAACAACGCAATTCGTTTTTATCCACCACCTTCAAGTACGGTTATATAAATATCATTATTTTAAAATATGATTATAAGAAGTATTTTATAACTTATTCATAGTTATTTAATGTTTCAATAATCATTTAATTAAATAAAATGAATATAGTTCATCATTGTTGGTAAAAATGCCTAAATGAACTAACTGCATAACATTAACATTTTTACGAAGAGAATCACCCCTATGTTGGAACATAAAAGGATATTTGGGATAATTAAAACTTATATAATTAAATAAATATTATCTCATTTCACTTATATAGTTTTATTCCAATTTTATATGGACTATAATAATTATAAATGAGTGATTCGACCATGGAACCATGAAACAAAAGCTCCTAACACAAAAAAAAAATTAACATTGTGAAATGGTTATAAATTAACAAAATAAAATTATAATAAATAATATATAGATGAAAATATCATTAATTAATTAATTAATTAATTAATATAATTTTATTTTCTAGTACATTAAGCATAAGTGTATATTGATTTTGGAACATAAGGTAAGGGGTCTCTCAAAACCACCCTTTTTCTTTGGGTTATGAACTTTCTCTCTCTAAATCACTTTATCTCTCGAATTTAACATTATTTAATACTTATAAATTATATATATGTGTCTCTTATATATATAAATTTCTTATTCACCCTTCCTTAAATGTGGTCATACATGACTTAACTTCATTTCTCAAATTTCCTTCTTTAAAATCAAACTCGATTAAAGGGAACTTTTCAATCATTTAATAATTTTATCTAGTTCTTAGCAAAAGCCTTTATTCTCAAATAAAATCCATATTTTGAGAAGTATTATTTATTACTTAGATATTAATTTCCATAATATTTAATTCCTTCTTCTATTTGTAATATTTACGAAATATCTTTTTATTATGGTATAAAGAAAAATTACAAAACCCATTTATTTATATGGGTAATTAATATGTTTTTTCCCTAGGATTCATTTCCTTTTTACAGAACATGAAATAATGTACATATTTTTTTGGTTTCACCCAGATAACACTCTAATGAATTAGGTAATTTTTTTGTCTCATAATATATTATATATTGGATTAGGGAGTAAACCTAATCCATGATGGGACTTTGTCCACTATGTGATGTTGTCTTGGTATTTATCCTTGACTTATTCTTATGTAATGTTTTATATTGTGAAAAAATACCTATTAAGAAATGATCTTATGATTCCATGTTCTTTATATTATGATCCTATAGGATTTTTTATAAGCCTTCTCTTTTATGAAATCATTTTATGTCATTTGATTCATAGGTTATGATTCATTATCATGTTTATTACATTATTGGGATTTATATATCACCCTTTTATTTATGTATATCACTATGTTATCTTATGTTGTTTTAATATATCAAAGGTATTTAGAAGTTCATTATTTGGATTAAAATAAATTCATTCTATTCTTATTTCACTTTGATATATTGTAAACCTAGCCTTTTAAATACACTAGGTTTCTCGATCCTTTGGTTCTATTTAAAGGATATTTATATTAAAAATCATGTAATAAAATTTCTAAATGGTTTGGGTCACTATAAAAATGAACTCCTAAAACCATAAACCTTATTAAGATCTCATAACAAAAACATTCCTTCATAATCATTTCAAATCATCTTCAAGCCTAGTAAAAATCATTTGAAAACATGGAATAAGCACATAAAATTCATTAAGTTGTATAAAAGAAATAAAAAATGTGATAGACCATTGAAATACATTAAAACTATTGAAAAGGTATTTATTTTAAATAATGTAATTTTTTTTATAAAACATACTTTTAAACATGAAATAAAATAATTTTCTCAAAAAAAATATATTTAATAATCAAAAAACTAGAATAAAAGTAAGAAAAATGATAGTGAAGGTTTCTTGGAAAAACATGAGGATTTTTGAAAAGATTTATTTATTGAAATAAAATCATTTAACCCTTAAAAATATCATAAAAAGATTTTAAATATAAACTTTTAACCTTCAAAGGACCATAAGCTTTCCTTTATTCACGAAATCATCTTCAAGTTTCATGAAATTCAAATATTTAAATTAAAAATCATTGAAAAAATAGAAAACTTATGATGAAATCTTGGGAAACCATATTCATTATAATTTTTTCAAATCACCCTTCTAATGGAATAACTAATAAAAAATTATTTATCATAATCCATAATAGAATAACTTATATCGAATTAATTCAAACATCATTTTTGGGATAATAAATCATTACAAAATGAAATGGAGGTCTATACCTCGAGACCACCCATAATAATTTATAATTAAAAAGTACCATAACATAAATAAAACACATTTAATATTTCATTTCACCTTTTAATGAGTAAAAATCATAAAAACAGACATTCTGGAACATAATCAAAATCATTTTCAATTAACCCGCAAAAAAAAGTGAATTTAAAATAATGGGTTAAACAATAACCTATTGAGAGGAAAATGAGAGAAAACAATAGAATAATTATAAATATAAATAACCAAATAAATAATTAAATTCACACAAAAATATTAGAGTGAGTAGATATAGATTCTCTATGAAAATTAAAGTAAGTGTTTAAAAGAAAAACGCATACCTCAAATCCTTACATGCATCATACATCCTCTAATTTTGAGAATAACAAAATTGTATTGATTTTTTAACTTCCTAAGGAAATTTTATATTTTTTTGTTTATTATTAATCATTTTTATTCATTTTTATCATGTATTATATGTTTATTGAATTAATTTTACTTTTATTGATAATTTTGAGATTGTTTCGTCTGTAGTCCCAAAACGGTTTTGATATAAAGGTAATGGTCAAGGATCCTTTTCCAATGGTTCCATAATCTCAAAAGGAGTTAAATTATATTTTTAAAATCATTTTTGAATCTAAAAATTTTAGTCTCTAACGAAATAGTTACCATTCAGGTAACCTTCCTTGATAAGATTGTTTTTATAGTTATAAATAATTATGATTGTTTACTTTTAATTTCATTGTAATGATGGATATTTTACCACTATAGAATCATAAACATGAAACTAATTAAATATTAATATTATATTCATTCATGAAATAAATTATTATGAGGATACAAGAATGATTTAAGTTTATAAAAACATAATAATTCACTTAGGTAGCATAAAACTACCATAGTGAGTGATGTTTTTTAAAAGAGTTTAAAAGATGAGAAAACCTAAAAAATATTTTTAGCTTTATAAAACAACATTTTATAATCAAAATAATGGTTTGAGATTATTTATATATTTTATTTATATTATTGAAAATATTAATAGGGGAATTGAAACAAAAAGGATATAGTTTTTGAAAATTTGGCATTTTTGACATAGTAACAGCTTACAAAAAAAGAGTTTGATGAGATAAAATGGGTTTTATCTCATAATTTAAGGATCAAAACTAAAAAAATAAAATTATAATCATATAATAGAAGTAAATTAATGGGGGTTTAAAATATTTTTAATGAATAATAATTATAAATAAGGAAGTGAAGACTGAGTTTGAATCCTTACATTTCTCTTTTCCTCTTTTTGATTGAATATTAAGCCTTAAAATAATGTAATTTTGGTAAAAAAATACTTATGAATTTGGAATATGATTTTTAGAGATGTACTTGGGCAAGATATAGAGATAAAACCAAACTTTGTATGTGTTTTTTAAATTATAGAATGAATCCCCTTTGATAAGGAAAGATTGATGATGTTTTTACAAATATTTAGCCTTTAATGTTAATGAATGTAATTTTAAAATAGAAAGTGGGTCATAAATAGAAAATAAATTAGATTATAAACTATTAACCATCCCCAAATTAATCATGATAAAGTATCATATTTTTTATTAATTTATAAATACTTTTTAACATTAAATACTATTTAAATTCATTTCCATAGTTATTATTGTAATTTGAATTTAAAAATATCTTGATAATAAGGGAATTAAAGTTTAAATATTTATAAGTACGTGGCTATCATGTTCATACCCAAAAATCATGCAATACCATTGTCCACCAATGATAATTTTCGTTATTATTTGTTTTATTTTTTTCAACATTGACATAGGGAGTGGGAGTATATTGGAATATTTTTCACCATTTCAGTAGTTGTGTAAAGGGATTTAAGGTGTTCTCATTACAAGGTAATGTTTGTATCTAATATGATAACTGGTTCCACTTTGTTTATGGACTAATAAATGTTGATTAAATCAAGAATATTGCAAGGTTGGAATGTTTATCATAATTATTCTATGTGAAAGAAGGATGAATTTATCTATAGTATCTTTGGGGAGTATCCAAAAGTATGTGTTGGGTTATTCTATGATTAAAGACTTTTCCCTAACAAATATTGAATCATCAACATCATGTGAAGACTTTCCCAAGTTAAAAGGGAATCATGACATAGCTTCCTTAATAAAAGTTATGATGAATCTTTAGGACCAAGAATACCTAGATTTATACATGAAGGAATGGTTCTAGAATTTTTTAGTTGCATTTGGTATGTTTTCATAGGAAAATATAGAAAAGGAAGAATTCACACAATAAGTTATGTAGGGACTCTCATAAGTATAGATTTGTGTGAGTGTGAGAAGTTTTCATAAGAAATTGGAGAAAATGAATCATTTTGATGTAAAGTCATACAGGGTCTCATGAAAAGTTGTAGTTTCATTATATTAATGAAAAATACACTACATGAAAATAGAAAGGTTTCACAACTTACTAGAAGTATTTTTTCCTGAATAGCGTGGTTTCACGACATGTGAAGGGTTGGTAATTTTTCTATAAATACCCAAGAACTATATAAGAAAATATAGGTTTATAAAAAGAATATTTTTGAGTGAGAAAAATGATGTGTATTTTCAAAATTAATCCTCTATGAAAGAGTTATGTGAACAGGTGTGTTTTGTGAGTGACTAGTTCAAATTATTGTGTTCCAAAAAAAACTGTATGTATGAACCTTTGGCTTGTATAAAGGATGGTATTGTGAAAATGAACTAACTTTAAAATGTTATTGTATAAAAATATATAAATAAATACTTACATGAATAAGAAGTTTTGTGAAAGTAAGTATTGGGCATTCAAAATAAGTAAGTAGAACATGAAGTGATTTAAGAACTCATTGAATACCTTTCTAAAGGAATAAGTGATTCCTTGAATACTAGATCAATAGTGTAATTTAAGTTGATGTTACGAGGAATTTTATAACTATTATTAAAAGTATGAGTGTGAATGTCAATAGTAACTTATCCATATTTGGTGAAACAATAAATTGGTAGTGAAGTATTGCATTAGATGGTGGGATGAAGAGATTTCTCTTCAAGAGAAGTGAGAAAATAGATGGTACAAAAGAGTAAACCTAGGGTGAGGAATTAAAAAACATAGAGTGATGAGTAATTGAACCCTAAATAATTGAAAAGTTAGTAACCTTGGTAGTTAATTATTCATCCCAAAATCTTGTAAGGGGAGTGACCCCAGTCATTGAAGTGTCCTAGCCTAAACCCAATACTAAAATAGATTTAGTAGATTATGGTACCTTGGAATATTGTCATTGTATGATCCTTGGATTGGCCTGGTGTGGGTGAAATAAGTAAAATTAATATCTCTTGTTTCAATGATTTAATTAATCCTTAAAATATAACAATATGTTTATTTAGTTTAAGTGATCATAGATCTAGTCTTATTTAGGCTAAGATAAGTGAATCCTCAATCAGGTCATCATTAAAGGAAGAACATAAGAGAGGCCCTACTAACAGTGAGGTCATGATCGTTTTGGGAAGTGAGATTTCAAGGTGTAAGTGCGAAAATCATAATGAGTTTCCTACTCTAATTCACCCCATCTCCAAGTAATATCTCACTAAATACCCTTTTGGGTTAAATAAGTGATATCATCGAATAGGATTTTTTTGAATGGATATGTTTTATTATGAATTGATCTGAATGGTTTTTAGATTTGATTTCTATTCTACATTTATGTTTTTTTGGTAACATAGGAAAGGTAAAGAACCTAAATAATAAGTAGAACTCTAATAAAATTTTATATAACAGACTAATTTTTGGGAAATGTGTAATTAAGATGAAGGATGCCAATAGCTGTAAAGTGGAAGGTATTAATGATTCTCTTTTTAAATCTTTTAATTAATTTAATAATGTTATAGGGCTAAATGGGGAGCTTTATTTCCCAAATTTTCTTGTATTTATTGATGATGATGAGATATAAAAATTTATAAGTGTATAAATTTTCTGTGTTATTGAGAACATAGATTAAGGTATGAAAGAATAAAACATGGAGATGAGAAAGTAAAATGAGTCCCAAGAAATCCATGTTAAAGTGATAAATATTAAGAATAAAAAAATAAATATCATTAACAAAACACTAATTAAAGTGGATGATGATCTTGAGGAGAATAACGATTCTTAGGATGATGAATTGAAAGAGATGTCTTCAAAAGTATAGATGCCTAAAACTATTTACAAGGGGAAGTATAATGACTCGAAAGATTTTCAAAGATTGAAATCCAAGAAGTATGTGCACACATGGTAAAATTTCTCAAGGAAAATCAAAGGAAAAAAAATTCTAGGTGTCCATGAATGAATATATTATGAAAATGAGTTCTAAAACAAAGTTACAAAGTAATTTACTCAGATAACTTCCACATCAGATAAAAGGAAAATAGATATGAAGAATGAGTTAAGAAATTGAATTATCAATCTAAAAACACAACTCAATGTGGGGTTAAAATCTAAAAAGGGATATATGTTAAGTTTTATAGAGATTAATTCCCAATGAAGGATAAGGATGGAAAGATTAAGGCAAACAAAGAGGGGTAGAAAATCTCTATTGAAAAGAATAAAATCTTTCCCATTGTATCATCAACAAGTGGAGTCCATAATTTGTAAAATTCAAAGTCAGTGAATAAGTGGAAGATTCTTATTAAATAATAAAGAGAATATTTTTGTAAGAAGGTATAAAGAAGGTGATACTATTGTAGAGGATTTTCAAACACTATGAGTGTGTGCCTATATTCCCAAGGGATCAAAGGAAAAAATTAATCTGTTATAGTAAAATATTAAATGAGATGTTACTATACAAGGTATGTTTTCAATAGAAAATTCTTTTTTTGTGTTAACCATTGAAATAGGGACATAAATTGAAGAAATAGGGGAACTAAAGGTGTTTTAAGGCATTATCCCATTATAATTATAAATGTTAAGAAATTTTACACTAGAACAAAGTCATTTGTGATAAATACTAGATTTATAGGCTTGGAGGAAAATAATAGAGCTCAATAAAGAGAACATTAAACACCAACAATAGTTTTTTCATAGTAGTACTCTGGGAAAGCAAGAAAACAAATATGGAGGAAAAGGTTAAAATTTTCCCAATTGTGAGTAAAATGGATGAGTCTGTAAGGAAAGACCAACCAAGGATGAAAAAATCAATAGTGGATCAAATGGATATCAAAGAGAATAGACCCAAAGAATTATTGATTGAATTCATAGAATATATAGAAAGGAAAGAAATGAAGATTTTTGGATGTTAACCAAAAGGAAATATGAATAAAACACATATCAAGATCTTAAGGATACATCTCCACATATGTATCTACAAGTAAGAGCTCTAGGATACATCATCGATGTATCCTTAAGTATAAGCCTAGGAAAATTTTTGTTCTAAAAAATTATGGTGTGCATGTGTAGATCTTGATACTATGTTGCACATAACGTAACATTAGTCTCATGACTTTGAGTGCATGTATTCAGACACTTCATCCTATATGGTTTCATTAATTATGAATCAATGTATTTATTCATTTATGGCATAGTACACATTCATTTAATAGTTTAAGGAATAAAACTTCTATGGGAAATAACATATGGATCCCATGAGATCATACCCAATATGACTGATATGAAAAACACACTTAATTAAATAAAGAGCATCAGGGATGCCTATATAAGATAAGGATTCCCTTTTATTATATAACACTATACATTTTAACATTTCCTCATGTCTCCTCTTCTTCGATCAGTGTTTATCACCCAGTAAAGGTGTGATCACCCCTTCAGGGATCAGGAGTCCTAACAATAAAACCAAGGATATAAATGTAGGTGTAATCCCCTAGGAGTTAGGAAGCATTTTTTTTCTTCACTAATCTATGTATATTGTGCTTTATCATAGATTAAATGATGGATGACATAATAGTTAAAATATGAGTTTATGTTATTCATTTTACAACATGTTGATACTATTTAGGAGATATTGGGAAATATTAGGGGTTGGTTTCACTTCCATTAATCATTATATAATCCTTATAAATACATCAGTGGTGTCATATCCTTTTACTTAAATGAATCGACACATTTATTTTGATGTTTTGTGGAAAAAAATGTTTATCATGAACTAATGGGATTGTCCCAACTAACATTATATATATGGTAACATAATGTGACACTCATAACTTAATGATACATTATAAGATAACATAATATGAGGTTATTCTACTTGATAATACCATAATAATTGATTGTAATCCCAAGAGAGAAACTAAGTACATTATTATGTGATAATTTATCCTACACTGGCACATGACATTATGTTATTTGATAATTTATTATGCGTTGAGGGAAATTGAAATTACCTCATGAGATAACATAATATCATGATATCTCCTCATATTATGACTATTCAATAATGAAAATTGTTTTAAGGTCTCAAAATTATGTTATATTGAAAATGTAAAATGGATTTTAAGGAAGCAAAATCAGAGTGTCATAAATCAAATATTTGACATTACATTATGATTCAATGTGGTGTGATCTACTTTTATTAATATTATATTGTGATACAACGTAGTATGGGATTTCTTCTTCACAGTACATTATTGGTTAATGTATTCTCAAGGGTCGATTCAGCACCAAAATTAATGAAATTTCATATTTTGAATATTTATGATTATAGTTTATTAAATTTTTATAACGTATAATTATTATGGATTTTTAATGACAAAATTAAATTTGAAAAGTCCATATTTGTATCACATGTTTTGGAAAATAAATATTATGGTTGTTTATTTGTTTATTCTATTATAATATTCTTGTTTATAAATTGTTAGTGAATTGTGAATATTGTGTATGCCTTATTTATGAGATAAATTACTTCTAGGAGATAGATCCTTGCATTACATGTTAGGCTCGATATTGAAAGATTTAATTTTTATCTACATTAACCTCAGTTGATTATTAGAGTTATGAGATTAAAAATAGTTGATGAGTATAGTTTTTTTATAGTAGGTTCTAGAGTTATTATGAATTTATTTCTCTCTTGAGTAAAGTCTTTCTTGTGAAAGGTACTTGGGGTTAGACTAACAATTCTCTTAGAGGATTATGCCCTGTTCTAGAAAGGTGATGGGTTGAAAAAAATCACTCTGGGATTTCTCATGTAGATTTTTTCAATCTCATATACATATAAGACTTCACATGAAGAGTTCATGTACCTTATTCTTGAGATGAATTTGAATATGTTTGAATATGTTTAAATTCTAATTTTGGGTGAGTAACACAAATATGTGGGTTTTGTAAAGAGTTTCACATTAATTTAGTGTAAACACATTAATGTAATTGATGGAATAGGGATTTAAAAACTAAATAATTATAAGTATACATAGAAAAAGGAATCAAAACATGAGATGATAAATATTTCATAAGATGAAATGGGTTTAAAATTCATGTGATGTATATTAAACTAGTAAGACTTTTAAAAATAAATCTATTTAAAATATTAAGTGTGATATTTCATCCAAAGTAGCAATTATGAAGATGTCGATCATTCAGTATGGGTGACCATAATGATTAGGTGCCCATGAAATATCTTATGTAAGGAAATAAAGTAATAAGGTGATGCTAACGGTTTAGTGCCTTATTCTTGGTGTTTGTTTTATGATACACTTAACTAGAAAACCCTAATGATTAGAAAACAATAGGAATAGTGTTGATTGAAATCATATGATGGATTTGGATAAAAATTTATTCACTCAATTATACAAGACTAATATATAATATAATTGACAAATATTGTCTATTATTTATAGTCACTGTTTATTTACATGCTCAAACCAGTGTGAACTGTGATGAAATATGGATCTTGGCACAATAAATGGATATGATGTATGGGATCATCTTTTTTAATGGGAGTATTTTCCTTAAAAATTCTTGATGAAAAGATATAAAACATAATACCGAATCAAAATTATGTATTTGTTTTAAATTTTGGATTAATTCATGATAATAATATTGAGATCACTTATATGTATAAACTATAAGATAGTTATAGATTGGTATCTAAGGATGGGAAGTATTCTCAAAGAAAATAATTCTAAGCATCTAAATGTAATTTTTACAAAGGTAAATTTCACCAACAATAACTCAAGGGTATTGGATACTGGTTGTGCATCATACATTTGTGTTGATAAACACATACTCATAGATAATAGAGAATTGAAAATATGTGGACTGTAAATTTTTTTTATATAATGGATTAAGAGTTTTTAAATTAGAAGTTATAACTAATGTTATAACTTTTCCAAGTGGATTAATTCTATAATTTGAGAACTATTCTTATGTTTCATCTACAAATAGAAATTTAATTTTTGTATCTTGTTTGGACAATAATTGATTTTCATTCTCTATGAAGAACAAGAGTTATTCTATATATATGAATGAAATTTTTTATAGCATTGATAAAATGGTAAATGGTTTACAGATTATATATATGGATAAATCTATCTATGTTGTTTAGATTAACAATTTTAGGCTATATTTGAAACTCGTCTGCCTTTAGAACTATTACCTTGTATGTATAAATGAGATACACATCTAAAGACATCATATAATATATTGTTGGAACTATTTTATTAGGAATCATTTAAAAATTATGAATCTTATTTATTAATTAAAATAAAAAAAAATTAATGGAAATAATGAAAGGACTAGTGGACTATTGGATTCATACATAGTGATGTATATTGACCAAAGAGTACTCAAAAAGGTTATTATTTTAGTTACTTAATTTAATTTATTAATTAATTCAGTTAGTATGGAAAAGTGTTTTGAATGAGACACACATTTGAAATTTTTGAAAATTTAAAAGAGTTGTATAATAGAGTTTATAATCAATTGGGAAAGAGTATTAAGATTCTCTGATCACATCAATGTGGTGGGAACTTGAGCCATAAATTCATTAAGCATTTGTGAAATTGTAGAATTATTCTGCAACTCACTCCTCCTAGAACACCAAAATGGAATGTTGTGTTTGAGATGAGGAACCTTTCCCTATTAGATATGTTTTGATTGAAAGTGAGTCTGTGTGACCTTACTATTGCATTTTGGGGTTATTCCATAGATATAGATACATTCCCACTAAACCACATTCCATAAAAAGCAATCATAAAGATACAATATGAGATATAGGCTAGGAAACATTATGATATATCTTTTATAAGTATTTGGGGTTGTGAAGAATATGTAAAACATTTGGATTCTTGTAAAATCATCCCCAAATTATAATAATTCTTATTTATTCATCATCCAATGGAAAATATGGGATATTATTTCTATAATACTACTGAACATATAGTGTTTGTGGCCTGATGTGGGGTTTTCCTTTAAGGAACACATAAGTTAAAGAATGAATAAGGGGAGGTTAAGGTTGAAGAAATTCAAAACTAGAAAATAGGACATCTTCCTGAGATGGAGGTTGATCTGGTTGCACAAATATATATTGAAGAAGCATTTACTCAAGTTATATAAGAACCTTGAAGGTGTTGTAGGATTCATTTGAATCCATATAGATATGTATTTCTCATAGAAAATGATGATGATGTCATGTTCAAAAATGAAGAACAAATAACCAATGGGAAGGTCATTTAGGGTTCTAATTCAGAAAAATGGTTAAAATAAATGGAATCTAAAATGGAATCCATATAAATTGAACAAGTTTAGAACATGTTGGGTGAACCTAAATGGGTGAGAAGCATATGATGTAAGTGTATTTTCCAAAATAAAATTGACATGAATGGTAGAGTTTCTACCTATAAATAATTCCTAGTTATAAAAGGATACATCTAAATTCATATTGTTGATTATAAAGATACTTTTTAACCTGTAGTGATGATATAGTCCATTGAAATATTTATCATTATAGCATATTTCACACCCTGACCATGACTTATTAATTATTTAATTATAACTACTTTTTTAATTTTGGGGCCTCCAGCATAGGCGCATGGTGGGACCAAAATTAGTAGAAACTATGTGAAAACCATGTGAGGGCATCTATAATTTTGACGGAGTTGAATTACATGGATAGTGTATGGTTTGTAAAATTGTGCTACTACCCGTTCAGTTTTTCTAAGGCCTCCAATATAGGCACACGACTGGTGTATAGTTTTTTTAACTGTGCTTCCAAACCGTGTATAGTTTCCAGGATTCAAAAAAATAAAAAAAATTGAAAAAAATCAAATAATAATAAAAATAATAATTTTATTATTATTATTAGTAGTAGTATTATTAATATTATTATTATTATTATTATCAGTTTTATTATTATTTTACCCACCTTTTAGGGTTCCACCTTACCCTCTCCATGTGTAACCACTCTATCCCTATCACGTGACCCAGCCTCATTCTCCCCTTATGGGTGCACAACAACCTCTAATGTGGAAAATCCACCCAAATTCTTCTAGTTTTATTGTTGTATCATCGAGTTAAGCTCCCTATCTCATCATCCTCTCCCATTCTGGTGTTTTTTCTTCTCTATTTTTCCATGTTCACTTCAGTCAAATCCTAGGTTATGGATTGACCCAATTTTTTGTTACTTATCTAGTGTTAAGGTATGATATGGGTCTCCTGAGGCTTTTTATCACATTTTTTGACATCTTACGCCATAGTAGAAACATATCGAACCATTTCAGTTTGCCCACAATCGATTTCAGGTAGGCTTTCTTCTGCCTTTGATTTTCATCCAATTTTAATTAGGGGTTTTGTGATGTTTGAGTCCTTGATAATTTTGTAGTGTGTCTTATACCTTGTTAGGATGGATTCGATCCTCCATTATTGAAGGTTTATCTATGTATGCATAGTTAGGTGTAAATATGTGTAAGTTCTCCCTTTATATATATTCAACCATTATTAGGATGAATATATATAATGGGGCTAGGTTTTCTTTTATATATATATATATATATGAAAATTCATACTTGTGTTAGTGAAAAGGAGTATACACATATATAATCCTATGTGTAAGGATCCCCTTGTACATATTTGGCCATGAAAACATGTACATAGGGTCTAGGTGTACTTGAATTTAAGAAAAGGGGAATATCCATGTGAGCGGAAACAGAAGATTCAAGTTTCTTCCGTCTATAGCAATATGCCTTGAGTTTATGTTAGGTTCCTTATGTCGATTCCTTTAATTTGAATTCCATAATCTCTTGAGTGATTAAAAAAGTGTTTTTAATATTAAATGGTATGTTTATACTATCCTAACTGATGGTGATTCTTGGTTTTGGACTTTACTTTATTTTTCATGTTCACCTTCAAGTTTGACATTTGTGGTCTTTATTAAAAATATTCTTCTAAGCTTGTTTTAGAATGATCTACATTTTAAATGATAAAAAGCGGTTTCCAAAATGGTTTTGGGTGTGAAATGGGTATTTCCAAAGATGTTTGGTGTGTGTAAAATAGTTTTTCAAGTCGAATTCAACGATAATGGGTTCGTGTGTGATATTAAAATGGGGAAATTTCATGTTTTGGTATGTTTAGAAAAATGCAGGGGGTTTGGTGTGAATTTGAAGTAAATTGGTAATTTGTATTTTTTAGAAGGATTTTTTAGTTTTAAGCATGGATTAAATATTTTTTTAAAATTTTTGGTGCATTGGTTGTTTAATTGGGATTTTAAAAGGTTTTGAAACTTAAAAGTGTTGGGTGATTATGTCTTCTAAAATTAAGGTATTCCTTGTAAAGTAATGAGGAATCTTCGTCACTTTGAAAATGATTTGTGGGAGTGTAAACCCTCTATTGAGGTATGCCCCTTTGTATTAGAAATATGATGTGTATGTTAAAAGTGTGATCTGTGATATGTGACTAGTGAAGAGGCTTGTGCATTTGTGTGTGACTTGATAAGGGGGATGAGATCAAGGAAGGAGATTGGTGTTGAGAGGTTGGATGAGTTTTTGGTTAAAGAAAATGATATGTACATATATTTTTTCTTGATAAAAACTCACCACTAGTTGAAATAGAGCACATGGGAAACCTGGGTAGCTAAGTGGGTGAACTATAACTAGTATTCTAGTTGATTCAGTAGTGGATGAGTCTCATATTCTTCTAGAATGATTAATGATTACAACACTAATTATACAAGTGATATGATCAGATATTACTAGACCTTGTTATGGGATACCCTCTTGTAGCTCCTACATGGGAATGCTATTGGTATTGTCTTATGACTTGGACACCACTGGACCATGTGATGTGTTCTCCTATAGTGCCTCATGCATAGGAAAGTTTTTGGTAGTTTAGTTGGAGTATTTTGCTCATCAAGGTACAAGGTTCATAGGGTCCCACTACTGCTAGCTACCAATAGGGATTTACCCATGGTGGTCTCTTGTGACATGGTTCTTTATGATTTAGTGCTCACCATTGGTATGTGGTGGACCTTGTTTATATGGTGTTTGTGATGTGATTTAAATTTTAGTTGCTTCATGGTTGCTTTTACCCCATTTTGAAAAACATGTTTTAATATAAAGTGATTTCCTTTCATTTTGAAATGTTTATGCATTCTTGGAAACTACTTTGTAAATGTGATGGAAGGAAAATGGATTTTATTAAAAATAGAAGCTTGTTACAAGAACTTGAAAATAATGGAAAACCGTTATTTTATATGGTAGTATTTTTAAACTAGCATTACTTGGTATTATTTTAAAATTTAAGTTATAGAGAATAGTTTTTTTCAGGAATGCCTACTGAGTTTTAATACTCATGCCTATAACTTTATTTTTGTTTTTAGTTTGGTTGCTCCTTCTAGTTCAGTCTTGGTCACAATGGTGTGATGTCGGTTTAGTGGTTTGTGGTGACTCACAGGGTCACATGGAGGTATGTGTTGTTTTATTTTCTTTTCAATGCTAGAGTATTATTTTCTTATTCAGTTTATATTTTTTAATCTATCTGTTTCTTAAGGTATAAATTGTTCCCAATTGTGTATTCTTAATTTCGGGCACTATTTTCCTCTCAGGGAGGATTTGAAACACCTCTTGGACTTTGTTGTGAGCTATCTTGGGTGACCGGTTTAGGTTCAACCTGGGTTTGTTCATGAAAAAAAATTATCATAGTAGGACCTTGTTATTTGGGATTTTAGGTAGATCATAGATAGGATTTTTAGGGCTCAGAAGGTGTTCATGGGTTGGTGTGTGATCACCACCACTCATGATGAGACATGAGACATCAGGGGTAGTTGAGTTCTGAATCTTTATTTTTTGTTTGAATTATTTTGTTGTAATTTTTTTAGTTTGATGAGCATTTGTATATCAGTGGAAGACCATTGCAGTGATATAGTGTTATATAGTGAGTTTACATAGCGTAGTAAACCAGGTGGAGTACACGTGCATGGTTCAATATGCTTCCAATGGTTGGTTAGGGCAAAGTGCATAGTATTCTAAACCACGTGGTTGGGGTACACATGACCATTAGTTCCATTTTTCTAATTATTTTGGCATTGGTGATGCTTTGTCTTGATTTGGGTTAGTGTGAGAGGAACTTTAAAAGGAAAATTATTTTTTAAAAGGTTTTTCAGAGTGAAAAAAATGGGTTTTAAAAGAGAATTTGGTTTTAAAATTTGAAAAGTTTAAGAATATGTGGAGGAAAAGTGAATTATGAATTTGGTGAAATATTGTTTTTGATGATAAAATTTTGAGTATTACCCTTGGTATTCCTTTTATATGTCCACATGTGTGTGATTTTGTAAAGTGCCTATTGGTATGTATGTGTGGAAGGATATAAGTAGGGGTGGGGATGAACACATATTTTATGGTTCATAGGATTCCATAGGTGAGTATTTAAGATCAAATATTTGGATTAGTTTTTAAAAATTGGTTTTCAAAAGTGAAAATGGTTTCCATTAGAAGGGGGTTTCTCTTCCATTGGTATTTGTAGTTTTAAAGGGAAAAATTGAGGGGCGTTTTGAATTTTTAAAACAGATGTGATGAAATGTTTTTGGAAATGTAAAATGATTTTGATTTTTGAATTAGAGAATTAAATTTTGAAAATGGGTGAAAATGGAAAATGGTGGATTTTAAAAGAGAGTTATTGGCCTGTTTTTTTAGGGTATGGTGGTTTTGTTTCAATTAAGATTTTATTCAACTTTGATTCAATTTTGGGATTTTTTGGTTTATGTTCTTGGAATTTGGTTTAAAATGTTAATTATTCAAGTTTTGGTTTAATTTTGATCTGGTCTTGTGCCTTATTTTGTTGAGAGTATGTTTCTCAGAAAGAATTAGAAGGATTTTGGGGATTCTCATCTAGTTTTTGGAACTCCTTAGACTCATAGTGGATTGGTGGAGCTGAGATATTTTCAATTGGTTCCTATTGTCAATTGTCATTGGAGTCTGTTGGATGTTGTTTAATAGAATGGGGAAAATATAGTGTCTTTGAGTTTGGGGAAAATCCAGATATCAAGAAGGTGTGATGTAAGAACCCAGTTTTTGCTACGAAAGACTTTGGAATATTCTTGATGTTATTCCAGAGCAGCTCCTTCAGACGGCGTGGAATTCTGATCCCCGGAGTGGCCGGAATTAATTTTTTCAGTGCGTTCACACTAGGCACGCCAAATAAATGAGATAAATCCTAAACAGTAATCTGGATCAGATATCCGAGTGTACGGATGGGTCCAAAATGAGGTGTTTACCCTAGGAACGACATAAAACATGTCGGCACGGGATGTTTGGACCCCTCGCTCGCTTTCGGAACGTTAAACGGATAAATTAATTAATTAATTAATTCGTTTAATGGTGAAACGCTATTATCTCTTAAACGGTGGTTCGGATTGGAAAATCGAGGGAACCGTTGAGTTCGGAGCATGTCGTTTACCCTAGGAGGGGTGTAAGTTTCGCGGGCGCGGGCCGTTTGTGAAAAATCGCCCCAGGGGCGTTTTTGTAATTTGGCACCCTCGGGCGTTGAGTTTAGTAACTTTTGAATGGGGCCTCAGATTAAAATTCCAAGACTGACATTGTGCTCGGGATGTGGTGTTTACCCTAGGAGAGGCTTAACCTCGACCCTGCTGAGGGTTCGGGTACGGGACCTACGGGCGGGAGTTTAAGTGTTTTGTTTTTAAACACTTCTCTCCCCCCCCCCCTCTAGGTGGTTTTCCCTGGGGAAATCTCTCCCTCCTCCATTTTCCCTCTCCTCCTCTGGCGAGGTAGATCCGGCAAGGCGTGGCTCCGACGGGTCAACGGTGAAGCATCGGGCTACGCCTAAGAGGTAGGCGGTGTTCGTTTCAGTTTTAAATCCCGAACCCCCCATTTGAACACCAATTTTAGCATTTATTTGTTGTTTAATCTTCGAAAAAATTCCATGTTAGTGTAGTACACATTTTACTCTTTCCATCGCTTCTTTCGGAATCGAAATCTGAGTTACGAGGAGGCTGCACTGGTCCGGCGAAGATTACGGGAATTTCGGGAGTTCTGGGGGTTTTCCGGCGGTTTCTGGCAGCTTCAGGCGGCGGCGGCTCAGGCATCAGGCGGCGCGGTGGACATGGAAGTAGGTGGCGGGAGCCCCTCGGCGGAAACGGATCTCAGCGTGGCAGCCGAGCTTCAGGCGGCGGGCGACGGGCAGCCGCGGCGCTCTGCGGTGGACCGGGGTCGCGGCTTGCGACCCCGCGGGGGAGCATGACCTGCGTCGCGCGGGTCATCGCGCGGCGACCGGCCTCGGCCGGTTGACCAGGCGGTGGACTGGGTCCACCGCAGGCCCATGCGGCCCAGCCGTGGGCCAGGCCTGGTGATCCGGACCAGCCAGCGCGGGCCGGCCCAGACCGGGCGGACCGGCCGGCCCAGGCTGGTCCGGCCCAAGGGGCCTTGCCCCTCAGGTTTCGGACGCCCGTATTTTCCGCTACGGGTGTCCGTTTTCTGTTCCGTTTATGGAGACGCATTCCTAGGATTGATGGAAATGTTTTGAGATGGTTTCGGGAATTTTTAATTCCCGAAACGATGGGCCTCAGAGAAGCGACGTGTCTTTAAGTGAGTTGTCATTTTTTCAGGGGTTCTTGTTTTGAGCGGCGTGGACACATCTGACGTCTGTTTTGAGCGCCGTCAGTGGTGTTGGAACCCTGGCCCCGAGGTGGAGCTTTCCAGAGTGGTTTTAGGCGTTGAGTCCGAAGTTGATGCATGGGGCCCACGACCCGTCTTTTGAGCTGTGAGCAGCGTTAGCGACTTTCTCACCGGGCGTCCGTTCGGGGCATGTGAGCAGTCAATTATAGATGTTTTTCCGAGGGGATTGCAATGGTGCAATATTCCCGCCCTAATTTGGCACGATGGTGCGGGGCCCACGAGGGCCGTTTGGGCGTCGACGGTGATTTTCCATCTTTATCACCGGGCGATCGTTTTGGACAAGTGAATAGTCCATCTTGTGTGCTTTTTCAAGAGGATCGCAAAGGTGTGATCCGTTCGTTGTGTTTCAGGACTGGGTTGTGGGTCCCACAAAGCACCGCTCGTGTGCGGTGTGCCGAAATGCACCTTTTTCTACGGATATCCATTGCACTCATGTGAGTAGTGCTTTTGACGTGTTTTCCCGAGGGGATCGCATTGGTGCGATGCACCCGACTATTTTCGGGGCCGAGGCTCGGGATCACAGGATGTCGTTCGGGCGTGAGGCGGTGTTGGCGACTTTTCCGTCGGATATCCGTTAGAGGCAAGTCAGTAGTCTATCTCGCGTGTTTTTTCGTGAGGATTACAATGGTGCGATCCGTTTGGTTGTGTAGAGCCTCTTTCGTGATCTTATTAAATGTGGAAATGTGAAAGGTGCCCTGGTGGCGGTTCTTCTACCGTGGTTGTTGCAGACCCATGGAATATGATCGCGTGCACTCTTGGGAGAGAGATGTAAATGTTTTATAAGATATGGTTGTCCATGCCTGGGCATTTGAGTTGGAGATGTTACATCGCGCCTTCGCGTTGACGTTGGGTGTCGTGTGCACGATAGCCCTTGGGATGAAAATGAGGTATACTCTGGGAGTATACGGTAGCGCTTGGAGGTACGTGCGGTTTGTACCTGAGACTGTTTGTGTTCTTGGTTGGGGATTGACTTGGGACCACACGTCGTGTGGGCCCCATGTGCATGTTGTGTTCTGCTTTGCGTACCTTTGACCTCTCGCAACATAGAGGGTCCCTCGGTTCTCGTTTGTTGACTAGAGGGGTTGAGTTTTTTCCTCGGCTCTGTGCTTGATGGTTTAGATCAGCAGGGTTGAGTGGTTTCCCCTGGTCTTGTTCCGGAGTTGGGTGGTTGCATGATACCCACTTTGTGTTCGGTTGGCCAGGTTTGTACCCTTCAGTAGAGATGGCCAGAGCAGTTCTGAGTTTTACCCTCTAGCGGGGCTGGGCAGTGGGTTACTCATCGACTTCTTCGGGTTTACCCTCCAGCAGGGCTGGGCAGTGGGTTTCTCACTGACTTCTAGGGTCTAACCTCCAGCAGAGACTGGGCAGTGGGTCACCTGACGCACTTAGGGTCTACCCTCCAGCGGAGACTGGGTAGTGGGTCACCCGACGACCTCTTAGGGTCTACCCTCCAGCAGAGACTGGGCAGTGGGTCGCCCGTTGTCTACTCCAGGTCTACCCTCCAGCAAGGCTGGGCAGTGGGTCGTCTGTCGACTTATTCTAGGTTTACCCTCCAACGGGGCTGGGCAGTGGTTCACCTAATGATGTATTAGGGTTTACCCTCCAGCAGGCTGGGCAGTGGGTCACCTGATATCTTGTTAGGGTTTACCCTCCAGCAGGGCTGGGCAGTGGGTCACCCGATATCATATTATGAATTACCCTCCAACAGGGCTGGGTAGTGGGACACTCGTTGGCATTCCAGACTCAGTCCTTTCTACTAGGCTAGTCTGTGGCTTTCCTCCGTGATCACTGGAGCGGTACCCTTGGTTGTACGGGTCGGTGATGGAACGGCTTTGACTTTGAGGAGACCTCTCGACTGCAGGGCAGTGATGAGTTGTGGTTTGACATTCCCCTAGAACTCTCAAGTACGAGGAGCGCCTTCCCCACCGAGACGCGTCCTTGTGATGCGACCTAAAACCATGCGGGCGAGTTAGTGCTGCCCAAAGCGGATATTTTCAAGGTGCGGTGATCGAGCCCTTGACTTGTAGTTCGGGGTAGACGTGCGGGATGCTTGGTATCGATGGTGTTATCTCTGGGACTTTTGGCTACTCATTTCTTGGGCTGAGCTACGGGATAGAGATTCCCTTACAACCTTGTTTGGGATTCTTTTTGATCATATGCGTATGTATTTACCTCTTTCTAGTACCCACTTCTCGGGTTTTGGTTACTCTCTCTCCAAGAGAGGCGAAGACGCACGGGGTATGCCACGTGCTTTCTGTGTCTAGTTTGTCGTGGTTGGATGAGTCTAATATCCTACTATAGGTAGCGAAGACTTGAAGGGAAGTTCATCTTCTCACCATTTCCAGCTTCTTGTGTCTGGATGTGTCTACTTCCTTTCTCTTGTTGGGTTGAGCTAGACTCTTTACTGTTACTCTTTACTACACTCTCGGTTGTATTCCTTTACTATTCCCTGTTCGCTCTACTGCTCACCCTTCGGTACCTCCTTTATTGCTCCCTCAAGCCTTCGGGGTATCCTAATGAGTATTTTTATACTCACCCCTGCTTGGGCTTTACCCGCACTTGGTGTGCCCTTGCAGACAACGGATAGGTGGAGCATGACTTCAGTTAGAGGTGTTAACGGGGCGGGGCGGGTCAGCCCGCGGGGCGAATCATTCAGGTTGCCGATTTTATTATGTGGTCCGGCTCGGTCCATAAATAATGCGGGCTTAAAAAATAAAAACCCGGCCCTACCATGCGGGACCCGCAGACTAACGGGCCGGCCCACGGGCTTAAAAAATAATATAGAAAAATACTTTTTTGCTTCATGAACCATGATAAAGTGGAACGGAAAAATAGAAATGTTTGAGATTTGGTGAAAATATTTAGTTTTTAATTAACAATATACCTAACAACAACAACAACCATTAAAATATTATATATTTTATGATTTATGGGATTAATATCATCTCAGGTGGGTCATTTAACTTGACCGTGCAAACCAGTTTATGGACAACAATACTTTTGCGCCTCTCGTTTACACTACCACTCATGTATATAATATTTACTACATATATATATATATATATATATAATAATATTTATTATTTATTATATAAATTTATTTAATAGATATAGAATATTTATTACATATACATGTAATATATATTATTTATTATATGTACATAGGAAAATTTCTATTGAATTTTTTTTGTGCAAATTAATATTGGAAATTTCATGTGTAAATCTTCACTAAAAATCTGCACTTCAAATATTTACTTAAAATTATAATGAAAATATATTAATACATATATAAAAAATTTAAATTTTCACTAGAAATTTTCATTGCAGATTTTTGACAAAAAATTTTACTACAAACTTCCATTGAAAATTTAATTGGAATCTCCACTTAAATTTCTAGTGTTAAATTCAACTTATTTTTTATTATAATTATAGTAAAAACTTGATTAAATAAATTCTAAGATAAATGCATGATTAAATTTTTAATTTAAATATTTTAACTCATAAATAAATAATTTAATTTTACACTAAAAATTTGAACCGCAAATTTTCTATGGAAATTTTCAGTGCAAACTTCTATTGAAAATTTGTGATGAAAATTTTCACTGAAAATTGGAATTTTAATTTTTCAAATAAAATTACAATGTAGATATATTAAAATATAAATAAAAAATTGAATTTTCAAAAAATTAAAACTAAAATAAAAATATATTAATAAATATATTAAAAATGTAAATTTTAACTGAAAATTTTCATTGGAAATTTGCACAAAAAACTTTCAATAAAGATTTTCAATAGAAAAGTTTAGTTAAAATTTCCACTTAAATTTATAATAAAAATTCTATTTGACTTTTATTATAATTATACTGAAAATTTGATTAACAGAGTTCTAAAATAAATGCATGCTCAAATTTTATTATTGAATTTTCTAGTGCAAACTGCCACTGAAAATTCTTAGTGAAAAATTTCACAGGTTTTCTGCAGTTCATTTTTTTAATTAAAATTACAATGTAGACACATTAAAACATAAATGAAAAATGTAAATTTTCATTGGAAAATTACATTTATAATTTTCATTAGAAACTTTTACAGTAAACTTCCACTATAAACATCCACTTAAAACTAAAATAAAAATATATTGATACATAAATAAAAACTATAAAATTTCATCATAAATTTACACTGAAAATTTACATCAGAAACTATGAATGAAAATTTCCATTAGAAAATTATAGTAAAAATTTCCATTTAAATGTCTAATTTAAATCGTCAAATTATATTTTCTAAGCAATGAAATTTTACTCTTATGAGTGCAAATTAGTACTCAAAATTTGCACTGAATTTTTACACTGAAAATTTGTATTGGAGACTTGATTATCAAAATTTTAAAATAAACACATGTTTGGATTTTCAATTCAAATATATTAATACATAATATCATTATACATTTATTATTATTGTTTCTTATTTATTAATTTTTTCAAAGTTACTTTTAAAAACTCATAGTAATATATATTTATATATATATATAATTATAATAATAAAATTAAAATACATAAATCAAAATATAAGTAGAGTGTTGTATTATAAACAAAATGGTAGTCTTGTATATCCGTTTTCATAATTATTGTATCAATTTTTAATACATTAATTCTATTATGTTCCAAATAACCACATGATCACCATCTATCCCACGACCAACCTTACCGTCAGGTTTAAAATCAAACGAGTCAATTTTTTCATGATTTATGTGTGGTTTGATAAAACTTGAACTATTTCTTTCACACTCATGTTAATTTATTATATTATATTATTTTGTTTTATTTTTCAAGAATAATTTTTTGTAATATTATAATTGCGGGTCAAACGGGACCCGCAGACACCCGACGGGCTAGTCCGTGCGGGCTGTGGGTTTTATGGGTTGGATAAAATGTGGTCCAAATGTTTGCGAGCCTAAATTTTCAAGGCCCTAACCCACATAAATTCACGAGCTAAGGGATCAGCCCGCAGATTTTCAGATTTTTTGACAGGTCTAACTTCAGTGGAGTATAAGAGCTTGGGAGCTTGGACCGTGTGCGGTGGTCGGAGTCGGTTCCAGGTGGGGGACCCTTCCAGCTGTTTCTTTTTGTTTACTTGTTGCCGGGTTGTGGCACCTTTTCTGGTTGGGCATGTGTTTTTCCCCTTTTCTTTTTCAGTTTACCTTCAGCACTTGCTTGTACTATTTAGAGGTCGGTGCACTTTTGTGGGATTTATTTATAGTATTTTCTCTTTTTCTTTACTTGTCTTTTCTTTTACTCTGCACTTTTTCATTGAGTGTGCTGAGTGTGTGTGTAAAGGTTCTTAGGCAAAGGCCTCCCCGAGTTTTTGTGCCTTCAGCACTGGTCGCCGGCCCCTGGCCTATGGAGGTGGGCTTGGGGTAGTAGCGGCTCGAGCCTGGGTAGGGTCGGGTCGTGACATGTGAGTTGTCTTGGGTATTTATGAAGGACTAGGACTAGACCAATGGAAGTTGTTCCTTCCATTCTTGTTTATATTGGAGATGTATTGGTTGATCATCAAGACCACTTTCATCCAGTGGTTTATTATTGAGAAATTGAAGGAGAAGAAAGTGTCATAGCTCATGGATTCTTGACAATGTCAACTGATGGTGAAGGGGTATGTTGACTATTTCAATGAGCTAGTTTCCATTTCCCTAGTGATAGTGTGAAGCTATTAGTTAGAAGTTATACCCCTCATGTGGGGTCTCTATCTAGGATTCAAGGACTGGTTTCTATTGGTGCTTGTGGAGGTTCTACATCTTATGAGGAGTGTGAAACAGAGGAACCTGTTTCAGGCATGTTTACTTGTCAGAACCTATCTTTTTCATCAGACCACTTGCTGGTTTGATCCAAGTGTAGTCGGTTTGGGAACTATAAGTTGTATTTCCATTATCCTTTGAAGGGTTTCCATTAGTGTGGAAGTTCGGGTCACCTGGAGAATTTTTTAGAGTAGTGTCATCAGAAGAAGTCTCAGTCAAAGGATGTTAGCTTCTGACTATGAGGCAGTGGATGCTTTATACATCTGGGATCTAGTAGTAGACCCTGGAGTGAATCTTTCACACAGTCAGTAATTGTTTGGTGTGTTATGGGAACCTTGTTCCATATTTTATCTCCAATGTTAAAGTGATGAAGGTTTAAGTTTCTCTTTGGTTACTAAAGGCTTTGTGGCCTTATATCATTGTAAACCACCACAATTGTGATTATACCTTATAGATGTGGATTCTTAAATTATTATCCTAATCATGAGTTGGTTTTGGGATTCAAGTTTTGATTATTTTTGGATGCATGAGTCTTGTGGAAATGATGAACCATGGTTTGGTTCGCCACTTGGTTTGGAGTTTCTTCCATTAGGGCCCCCTTGTGGTAGGGGTTGGTTTGTTCAAAGAGTTCCTGAGTTAATTTTTTTTCAGGTTTCCCAAGGAGGTCTGTGTTGGTTTCTCTAAGTCGGTTGGATGTTAATGGTAAGAAGTTCCATCGTATATCTTTTTGTGATTTCTTCTAGAGTTGGTTGATTCTATATCATTTCTGGTGTTGGGGATACTTTTCTCTTCTCTTTTTGGTTCTCTTTGTTTTGGGATGCTCTAGATCTGGTAGGGTGTGACATGTGGAGTTGAAAGGTCACATCAAGTTTCATGTTTTTGATTGATCTTGGTTAGTTTTTATTCTAGTTTTTGTTCCATGTTTGTCTGGATAACTTTCTAGGGGAAAAAATTTTAATAGTGGGGAAACTTTTCACACTCCAAACATGAATTATTAATTGTTTAATTATAAATAGTTTTGTTTTTGAGTTTCTGGTCAAATTGATTCTAAATTTTAAAATTTTGGGGTCTTCAGTATACGATCATGGTTGGCACATTATTAGTAAAAACCATGCATAGACCGTGTGAGGGAATCTATAAGTTTGACAGTGCTGAATTGTGTGGCCATCTCACATTTTGGAAAACCATGCATCTAATCGTATGGGTTTTCTAGGACCTCTAATAGAGGCACACAACTACTGCATTGTTTTTCCAACCATTTGGCTAAATCGTGCATGGTTCCAAGGATTTTAAAAAATAAAATAAAATAGAAAAAATAATAATAAAAATAAATGTATTATTATTATTATTATTATTGTTAATGATATTATTATTATTATTATTATTAGTTCTATTATTATTTTACCCCCCTTTGAGGATTTCCCCTTAACCTCTCCATGCATATCCCCCCTTTCCCCCTATCCTCGTCACACAACTAAGCCCCCTTCTCCCCCTCTTGGTGTACAATATCCTCTAGTGTGGAAAATACACCCATATTATTCTAGGTTTTTGGTCGGCTCATTGAGGTAAGCTCCCTATACCTTCTTCCTCTCTCATTCTAGTGATTTTTCTCCTTTGTATCACCTCGTTCATTTCAGTTGAAACCTATGTTAGGGATTAACCCGATTTGTGGTTTTTTATCTGGTGTTAGGGTTTTCAATGGGTCTCCTAGGATTTCTTATCACATGTTTTAGCATCCACTATTGAAGGTGAATAATCTTGGACCATTTAGGTCTGCCTTCCATTTATTTTAGGTAGGTTTTCTTCAACATTTTTTTTTCAATTTTAATTAGGTGTTTTGTGATGTTTGAGTTCCTAATAATTTTTTAGTGTGTCTTAGACCTTGTTGAGGTGGGTTCAAGTCTCCGTTATCAAAGCCTTATTTGTGTATGCATGGGTAGACATAATTATGTGTAAGTTCCCCCTTTATAGATATTCACCCATTGAAGGATGAATATATATAATAGGGTTAGGTGTGCTTATGTATATATATATATGAAAATTCATATGTGTGTAAGTGAAAAGGGGTATATACATGTATAATACTATGTATAAGGATATCCATGTACATATTTGGCCATGAAAATATGTACATAGGGGCTAGGTTTCCTTGAATATAAGCAAAGGTGCATATGCATGCAATCATAAATGGAAGATTCGAGTTGTTTTCATCTATATCAGCGCGCCTTGATTTTGAAGTATGTTCCCTATGTTAATGACTTTAATTTGAATTCCATAATTTCTTTGGTGTTTAAAAAAGTGTTTTTAATATTAAATAGCATGTATTTTCTATGATAAGTGGTGGTAATGCTTGGTGTTGGACTTTCCTTTATTTTTTATGTTCACCTTCAAGTTTGACATATGTACTCTTCATTAAAAATATTCTTCCAAGATTTTTTTAGAATTATATAAATTTTAAATGTTTAAAAGTTGTTTCCTAAATGGTTTTGGGTGTGTGATTGGAATTTTCAAATATGTTCGGTGTGTGTAAAATAATTTTGCAAGTTGACATGAATGAAAAAAAAAATTTATGTGATATTAAAAGGGGGAAATTTAATGTTTTGGTATGTTTGTAAAAATTCATGCGTTTTGGTGTGAATTTGAGGTTTAGTGGTATTTTGTATTTCTTAAATGTATTTCTTCATTTTAATCATAGTTTCATGCTTGTTTTTAATTTTTTGGTTCCTTGGATGTCTAATTGAGATTTTAAAATGTTTTGTAACTTAAAAGTGTTTGATGATTATGTTTTATAAAATGAAAGTATTCCTTATAAAGTAATGATGCATGTTTTGAACTTTGAAAGTGATTTGTGGGAGTGAAAAATCCCTATTGAGTTAGGCCACCTTGTTTTAGAAATATTATGTTTATGTTAAATCTGTGGTCTCTAATATGTTCCCAGTGAAGAGACTTGTGCATTATTTTGTGACTTGAGAAGGGGGATACTCTCAAGGATAGAGATTGGTGGTGAGAGGTTAGATGAGTTTTGGGGTAAAGAAAATAATATGTACATATAGGTTTTCTTGATAAAAACTCACCACCATTTGAAATTGAGCACATTGAAAACCTGAGTAGCTAGGTGGGAGAACTAGAACTAGTACTCAAGTTGATTTTGAAGTTGCTGAGGCTTGGATTCTTCTAGCATTATTGATGATTACAACACCAACTAAACATGTGATATGGTCAGAGACTACTAGACCTTGGGATGGGATCCACTCTGGTGGATCATCCATGGGAATGTTGTTCATAAGGGATTATGACTTCGAGACCACTGGACCATGGTATGTGTTCCCCTCCAGTGGTCCATGAATAGGAATGTTGGTGGTGTTTTAGTTAGTTGATTTTGATCGATGAGGTACAAGGTTACTAGGGTCCTATTAGTTCTAGTTACCTATAGGTATTTACCCATGGTGCTCTCTTGTGACATGGTGATTTCTGATTTGGTAATCTCCATCAGTATGCAGTGGAGCATGTGTATATGGTGTTTGTGAAGTGATTTCTATTTTAGTAGCTTCATGGTTGATTTCCCCCTTTGTGAAAACCATGTTTTAATATAAATTTATTTCCTTTCATTTTTAAATTTTTATGAATACATGGAAAATACTTTGGAAATGTGGTGGAAGGAAAATGGTTTTTCTTCAAAATGGAATCTTTTTACTTCAATTTGAAAATAACGGAAAAACATTATTTTATATGGTTTTATTTTCAAACTAACATGAGTTAGTTTCCTTTTTAAAGGTAAGGTATAGGGAATAGTTCACTTGGGCATGAAAAGTGACTTTTAATACTCACGCCTATAGATTTATTTCTATTTTTAGTTTGGGTGATGCTTCCAGTTAGGTTTTGTTCAATGTGGTGTGATGTTATTTTAGTGGTTGTTGGTGACTCTTAGGGTCACATGGAGGTATTTTTGGTATTATTTTCTTTTCACTGCTAGTGTTCACTTTTATTGTTCATTTTATATTTGTTTATCTATCTATTTATCATGGAATAAATTTTTCTCAATTGTTTATTCTTGATGTCTGGCACTAGTTACCCACCTAGAAGGATCGGAAGCACCTCTCCGACCTTATTATGGGCTGGCTTGGGTGACTGGTTTAGGGTTGACTTGGGTTGGTTGGTGACAAAAAATCATTTTGATTATGAGATATATTAAATGGCAGTTAAAAACACATTCCATAATGGGAATTTATTTAACTAGGTGTATATGATATAGCTTTAATTTTTTGAAATTATAAATTATTCTTTTAAGGTATATAAGTTACAATGGTCTATTTATGGGATTAAGTAAGCTTCTTAGATTTAGAATATCCAATTCAATAATAAAATCAAATATTTTGGTTTCATCAAGAATGTAAATTATTTCTATGTATATAAGAATATTATTTAAAGTTTTTATTATTTATAATATTATATGTGGATGACATTCTATTTATCATAAATGACATCCTAACTCTTTAATCAGTGAAGATGTGGTTGGGTAAATTCTTTTCTATGAAATACATGGGTGAAGAAACCAACATCCTGGGTATGAATATCTCTAGGGATGGATCTAAAAGGATACATTGAATATGTTAAGATACATACATTGGTAAAGTGATAATGAGTTTTAGTATAGAAAACTCAAAAAAATGTGATATTTATGAATGTTTCGTGGTGTGGATATTAGGTTGATTCGGGCTCCTACTATGGATTTAAAATGAATGGATAGAATTTCCTATGAATTAACTATTGGATATATCATGTATGGAATGTTTTGTGATTGATATGATATATCTTATACTATTATAATTATAAGTATATTCCAATCCAACCCTGATGAGAGTCAATGGATTGTTATCAATAACATCCTTAAGTACTTAAGAAGAACCAATGATATGTTCTTGGTCTTTGGAGGAGAGGATGGACTATATATAAATGGTTATGCATTTTATTATTTCCAATATGATAGAGATGATATGAAATATAAATAGATTTCATGTTACTCTTGAATGGTGGATCTATTAGTTAGAAGAATTCTGAAATAAGATACTATGGAAAACTCAACAACAAAGGTAGAGTACATTACAACATCAAATGTTGTGATGGAATCTGTTTGGATCGAGAAGTTAATTTCTAAACTAAATGTTGTTCCTATAATTTGGTGATAGATTTAGATTTACTCTGATAAAAATGGAGTAATTTCTCAATCCATGGAACCCCAATCTAATTAAAATTCTAAAAACATTCTTTGTAGATATCATATCTTAAAAGAAATAGTTAAGGTGGGTGGTGTTAAGATATTTTGGGTGGATACAAAAGAAAATATAGTGGATCCTATGATAAATAAATTTGAAAATTAAAATTATGAGGGTCATATTCAGTCTCATGCTATATGATATTTAAAATATTGATGTATTATTTTAATAATATATCATGATTTATAATAAATAAACCCACCATTTATCATGTATTAATGTGTGATGCAATTTATTTTACATGGATAGAGGAATGAAAAAATAACCCTCAAAATATAACTATGATTTATCCCTAATCAAGGATCATAAAAGACAATTAGTTTTGATGATATTTTATGATTCTCATGAGTAGTGGAATCATGAGATAATAAGTAGAGCCTTATTATTTGGACTAACCATCCAGGTATACTCCATGTAATTTCATAAAATCATTAATATACATATGTATGTGTGCTTATTATCAATAATTTTTATCAAAGGTTTGTGATATACCTTGTAGGATAATATTTATACTTTGATACCTTTCTTACACAATCCATTATGGCTTAGCTAATCAATGGGTGGTTGGGTCTGTCGTTGATCCTGTCATTGGTCGGAGATCATCCAAGATTGGATTTTTTCACTCATATGATGAGAAAATAAATTTTTCCATTGATATAATTAGACTGAGGAAATTCATGGCCATTATTTTTTGAGTCACATGTGATGTATATAGAAATTTGTATGAGGTAAATGTGATTTGTTCATCATGGTATTTGGTTCCCCAAATCTAATAAACTTAGTTCTTTTTATTACTTATATATTCAATGAGTTAAACATTTGTTAATATTTTATCACAAGATGAGTGTTATTCTATGTAACATTTATGTGATAATGTTTTAAGAGTATCTTTCACATAAAAAGGTTAGAGCAGTTATACTCTATAATGAGAACCTTGAATTATTAAGATAATATTCTTAAATATATGTTTTATGGATAGATGAAATATATTTTGTGGGAAAAAATGATGTATTCTATTAGGTGTTGGAGACTCATAATACATTGATAATTTATCTCATAATGTTTTCACTTAATAATATATGGGATAGGAGGTTATGAGAACAGAACCATAAATATGAATTCCACATGTCATATGTGTCATTTGATATTTCTATCTATAGATGTGTGTGTTAGTATTGGACTTGAGAGTATTATTAATGTAGATCACGAATCATTTACTTTGATGTATTGATGAAAACCATGACAACATATTCTCATGGTGATTTATGATATGTTGGGTTTGTCCTACATAATGTGACATTAATGAATAATTCAAGAAATAATTTTTACCTTCCTAGTTAACAGAGTTAAATATCTCAGACCCTTTGGTGGCAATGAATCCTTGAAATTAATTCCATGGCCATAGTGGTTTTATAGATGAGTTCATTTCAGAAAATTCAAAGAAAGGTTTATCAATAATATAGCTTGATGAGATAAGTGTACAACCTTATTGATGGGATATTGAGACAAAGGGATAATATTATATAGCTGGTGTTCATAGGAGGTTGTTTTAATTGTTTCATTAAGGTCTTCCTATATGGTTGTCTTGATGTGTTGTTGGAATATGATCATGAAATTTAGTCAAGTGAGTCAAATTCCACTAAGAAAGAGTCTTAGAGGGTCACATGATAATTATATCCATGACATCAGTTAAATTATATTTAAATTTAATATTAGAATAAATATTATTCCCATGTTCTGAGGAATAGTAATTATTAAGGTTATTTTGATCGTATAAGTATATATTGAGTGAATAAAACAATTATATTTATTTATTTCAATAAATAGTTATTATTTAAGGTTTAATAAAGGTTGGGTAGGTTTTATGGGCTGAGTTAAGTGTCTATATAAATATGATATATTATTTAATATCATTTAAATAAATATAATTATTTATTTTAGAAATGATATTTAAATATTATTGAGATTATTCATGTTAAGGAAATAAAATGTTAATTATTATTATTCAATGTGGGTTTTTAATTAGGATTAATATATTGGTTGAGGGACCTTTCCCAATAACTAATTATATAGACCAGATACATAAACCAATTTTTATCATTTTAGAGTATATAATAATAATGGTGTTCACAATTAATTCTATAGATAATTCTCTCAAGCCCTATAGAGAAATTATCAAGAATTATCTCAAGAGAGAAGAGCTTCAATATAAGGACATGGTCTTTAATCAACCCATAATTACAAGGGTTTTAATATATTATATTCTAAGGATCTTTGTGGTTTAATGTTTTAGAGAATTATTACATAACTCTTACATAAAAAAACCACACATTATAAATGGTCACTTACAATTAGTTCCCATTTTTTCACAATATAATATTTTTTAAAGTAAAATATATTTTCTTCTTATGAAAATTCTTCATGATTTTAAACTTGACTTCATCGTTGTTCCTACTTATCCTTAAACCCTGTAAAAAAACATTTGAAAAAATGGTATGAATACAAAAAACTCAGTAAGGCATATATACATATAATAAAATAAACTCTTTAGTCCTTTTCAAAACAATGAGATCATATAATAGAGTTTTTCTTCAATATAATAAACTTTGAGATAAAATAATTTTTAACTTATATATAAAATCATTTTTACCATCCAAATTTTTTCATAAAACATTTTATAATAAAACATAAATGCAAAATCATAATCATGAAGGCTTATTTAAAATATGAGAACCTGTGGAAAACATTTTCCTAAAAACATACATTTTACCCTCAAAGGGCATAGTAATTCTTTTAAACAAAATTTCATTATCTTACCTAATGAAATCAAAATATTTCCTTTAAGATTAATTTATAAGCATGGAAAATTACAATATGTTACTTGAGACATCATCTTCAAAGAAACCTTCTAAGAACCCTTACAAATGGAATAACCTACTTTGTTAATTACAACATAATTATCTAAATAACATAATCATTACCCAAAGCACTGAAGAGCTATATCAAGATCACACATCATTATAAAAAAATTAAAATGATCATAAAATTCATGAAAAACATAAAAAATTTGTATTTACATCATCAAAATTATAAAAATATACTTTTTAACCCATAAGTAAAACATTTTCATATATTTAAATATCCTTTTACTTTAAAACCTCATTTTCAAAACTAAAATACATAGAAAAAAGGAAAGAAGTATTTTTATATGAAGAAAAAATGGAATCTTTTAAATTAATCCAAATATAAAATAAGGGTTACAATGGTTGTAAAAATCATTGACATTGTATACGTTAAAAAAACATTATTTTTTTACTTTGTAAATAAAGTCAAACATTCTTTACAAAATACGCAAAAAAATCATTTCAAAAACCATTTGTAAGAATGTTAAATGAGATGTAAAATGGTATTTTAATTTATTTATTTAAATATTTACTCATATATAAAAAATATGTACATGGAGTAAAAATATTAGAATCAATTCTTCAAAACATTTTAAAATATGGTTTTAAGATAGAATTTCAATTTACTTTTTTTTAACTTATCATATAAATTCTTTAAATCTTATGTAATGAAACTATATTTATAATTTACTTTATTAATAACCTTATATAATTTTAATACCAAATCATTAAACTGTTTATTTTATTTATTTTAATTGCGTTTTTTTCCTTCTTGAAAATAGAATTCCCCAGTGTGGTCTTTTCGAACCCTTCACATAGAGAAACCCCCCTCCCCCATGAAGGGGTAGCACCCGAAGGTAGCTCCCCAATCGGGGAAGGAGCCTTTGCCAACCGAGATGGCAAAGCATCCCGGAGGGTTACATCCCAGCAGTGATGGTCATTCATAGTGATCCGTCAGTAATTGGATCACGCCTCATTTTGCCCGCCCAGAGGAGTCCAGACGACCCGGCAAGGTGGGTGGATCCCGGGGGAGAGTCTCACCACGAAAGTGGACTCCCAGGATTAAAACCCTAAACCTCCTAAAGAACGACCATTTTTGGCCACTCACCTTCACCACCGCACCACCACCGATGTGGAATTTATTTCAATTACATGTTCAATTACTTAATCGATTAAGTCCAAGTTGGGTGTTTTGAGGATGTCCAGTTCATAATTGAGAAATGAAATTGGTAGGTTGAATATGGTCAAAGGGGTCATTATTCCATCACATACAGAATAATAATCATGACATAACTATAATTTTTATACATAAAATACATTTTTAGATTCAATTCTGAAAAGTGGAAATGAAAAATGAAATACTTCACTCACAAGGTGGTAGCGTGCACGTACACACGAGTGATATTTTTATTTTTCATTGGATGGAAACTAAAGAAATAAAATAAATGAATATATTTATTGAATCAGTATCAGGTTATAAAAATAAAATCCATTAATTAAATAAAACCCCATTACCATCCATGAGAGGTGATTTTTGAAAAATTATGTACAACACTATGTGGAGACGGTAGTCCATACGTACATATGTGTGATGATTGTATTTTTAATGATTGGAATGTTATGATGATAGATAATATAATATATTTAAAAAATCATAATTATTTCATTAATATCATATATATACATTAAATCCATCATACTAACAATCCATGAAATGTGGTGATAAGAAAACGAATTATATCGGTTCATATGGTGGTATCCTGTACAGATGCACAAACGATGGTTTTGTTTCCCACTTGATGTTAAAAAAAGATGAATAATGTTATGAAAATAATATAATAATATAGAAGTATATTATATAAGATTATTATATTATATTTTAATGTTTAGGATATAAATAAATGATCTAGAATAAGTAGTAAAATGAGAATTATTGGTTAAGATGATTACCACCTCTTCGAAGACCCTATTTTCGCATACACCTTAAGACTTTTAAGATGGTATTTTAGTGTGACTAGGAACTATAAAAAGTGTTTTTTAATGTTTTAAAATTATTTTTGTAGAAATTGCTTGAGATGCATGACTCAGGAAGTGTGAGGAAGATAGGTTGGGCGATGATCTTATATAAGAGAGGAGAGGGGAACCCTTATAATTACTTAATGAATTAAATTAATATAAATTAATTTTCATGATAAAATGGAAAAAAATTGATATATTTAAAATATATGGTGCTTATAAGTTTAAATAACCTCATAAAATAAAATTTAGACAAATTTAGGTTATGTTTTAACCCTTATATCTTAGTTTTAATCCCTCATTTACCCTTTTGTAGATTATCAAGATATCAATGTTTTTTACACTTTAGGGTTAAATATATTTACTATAAAAGGAAAATTGACCCATAAGGGAATAATGGTTGACATGATAGACAATATATCATTCACCTGTCCAGATATAAAATTTTTATAAATTTTATATAATTTAATAAAATATTATTAAACATAAGATACCATTAAAGTCATTTTTCTAACTATTCAAAGAGCTATCTTTAAAAACATATTGAGATAGAAATGTTGTTAGAATATAAAATTTTCACTTATAAATAATAAATTGAATTTATCTAAAAAATCATGTAACACCATAACTAACCTACAAAATATTACTTTGTATGTTTTTTAAATCATTTACTTGATTTTTCTACTGATTACACAGGCACTCTGCCAGCATTGTGTAAGCATTTAAGGTAATTATTTCATTAATAAAAATTAAAAATAAATTAACATGATAAATAAAACTTTTTATATTAAAACTAAACATTTATATCTTCTTATAAATTGTTCTTATCCCTAAAAAATATTATAGTGATTAAAATTTAGAAGGAGACATTTCAGAATTTTCTTTTACTTAAAAAAATAAAGGTATTTATCAAAGAAAAATAGAACCAAAATGTCCTATTTTTAATCTATTAATGTTTTTATAGAATATAACTCATAAAATTAAATATATAAAATTGTATGTATGATTCTGAATCCATTTCACATTAGTTTTAACCCTAGTTAACTCAATTTACTATTTACTTCAGTGGTAAATTTTATCATAGTCACTATTCATTATAATAAAAAAATAAAGTAGAACTATTTACCAACTTTGGACATTATGAATCAAAATATTAAATATATTTTAAAAAATTATAACCCTATAATTCGCATAAATCTCTTTTAAAAAACCTTCAAAATACACCAAAAACAGTTTCCCATAAAATTGCCTTTTTAAGTATAAAAATGTTTTCATGATAAAATTAAGCAGCGTACAAATTAAAATTCAATTAATTGTATTATTTATAATAAAAATGAACTTTTTAAATTTTAAAATAAAAATAATAACATAAAAGTACTTTTTAAATACTTCAAAATAAAAGACTATTTTCTATAAAATCGGTATTTTTCACTATGCACTGAAAAATTAATCCTTTTATAAAAATCCCAAAATTTCTCCCTAATATAATTTTGATATTATAATTTAAATAATTATAAACTTTTTATCACAAAAAATTTCTAAAAGTGGAAAAAAGTAATTATTATATTCCCTCATAAAAAGCAATAAAACTCATTTTTAAAGAAAATATATTTTTGAAGCAAAAAATGTCAACTAAAAATTGAGTCCTTATTTCTGAATAATTAATAAATAAAATTGTATTGAGTAGGAAATTTTAATAAATATTTCATAATTTGGTCTCTCCTATTCGTTCCCACCAATTCAATGGCTAGGTTATAAGGGTCATATTTAAATAATAATATTTGTTAATTGTTAATGCTCATTATTGTGTGTTATATACGTTATTGAACATATTCTTCTTTTAAAATCTATGGGTACTATAATAAATCCTCCTCCTCCATATAAATATCTATAGAACTATAATAAATTCATCAATATTTGAATAAATTATTTTTCCAGTCAATAAAAAACGAAGCAAGAGTTTTAGTTATTCAATGCTAAAACCTAGAGATCTCATAAATATGTTCTAAGGTTCATGGAGTATGAGTGAATACCAATGGAGGGATTCAATCCTTAGATCCTTAATCCCAATGATGGTATGTTAATAAAGTTTAATTGATTCATTAATTAATAAAAAATTTCAAGTAAAGGTTATTATATATTTAAATTAATTATAAATTATATGTGAAAATATACTCTCTATGAATATTTTGGGGTTGTATTAATCAAGTAATGTGGATTTAATTAAAATAAACTAAAAAAAACATTTTTGGGAATGGGACCAACCGATTCCAATATACCCCTGAAACCTTCACTCATCCAACAAATCAATGACATGTGATGTATTCATCAACAAGGTCAGTATTTTTTTAGAGAATCAGGAAAGTATAGTATTTTTATACTATATTAACATTTTTCCATGTATAGTGGTAACTATATGTCATGGTAAAATTGATTATATAGGTATAAGTGTGATATATATGATAAATATTTTGTGGATGTGTTTTTATGCTTTTAAAAAAAATTATTGTTCCAAAATAAAGATATTTCAATAAATTGTATCAAAAATAGTTTTTGATTGTTTCACTAATATTTGTGAAGTTTTTCATAAAGTCCTTAGAGAATGTTAGTGTTAGTGGTATATTATTGGATGTTTAAGAAAATGAGATATGATTTTGATAGATATTAAGTGGTTATATCACATTTCAACTAATGTATCATTGAGTTTGATCCTGAAGATACGCTACTGATATATCCTTAAGTAGAAGCCTGAGAATACATCAGTGCCAACATATTATAGAGTGAATGTGATTCATCCTAAGACTTTTTTACACTTAACATAATGTTAGTCATTTGAATTTTAGTGCATTTATTATTATACATACTCCCATATAGTTTCATTAGTTGTGAATTAGATAATTGATTCATTTATGGTATGAAACACATTCATTAAAGTGTTCAATGCAAAATATTCTAATGAAAAGTAACATATGTATTCCATTATATGGTACATGATATGACTAATATAGCTGACACAATTCATTAAATAAATATCATTGGGTATTCCTATATAAGGTAAGTTTTCTATCTTGTTTGTTTATCTTATTAAATGAGGACATTTTTGAACCTATTTTCTTCCTAAATCTCTTTTTTATCATCCATTAAAGGTTTTTTCACCACTTTAGTGGTCAGGAGTCTTCACGATATGATTAAGGATCCAAACACTGATGTAATATTGAAAATATTTTTTTCTTCAATGATATTCATCTAATGTGATTTATTAAAGATTAAAATATGGATTGTATATTAATTGGGGTAATAATTTATGTTCTTATTTTTATAATATATTGATACCATTGAAGATATATCAAGTAATATCATGGGAATTTTCTATTTCCTTTTATTATTAGATAAACCCCATAAACCCATAAAATAAAACCATGTTAGTTTCAAAGAAAAGTAAAAATATAGGATTTAATGAAAACATGTCCAAGAAGGTCCCTAAAAGTTATAAGGACAATAGTGTGAATTTGGAAGATGTTCTGGTAGATTGAAAGGAGGAAACTAGTATATATTCAATGAAAGATCAATATTTCATGGGACATAAATAGAAAATCACCATGATTAAGGTGGTTTGAAGAGTAATTTCAAATAAATTGTTGAATTGAAGATTTATTAAAAATACAATAAGAATATTTTGAAATTTGAAAGGACTCTAAAAGCTTCTCATGTAAAATAAGTATCCCAAAATCAGGTATGACTCACACACTTAGTGTTCTATAGTTAATTAACTAATGGTTATGTGAAAATATTCCTGAGATCACTGGTAGATTTACTTGGTAGAATTTAAAGTTATATGTATACTTCCTACGTATATAAGTAAATGAGTACAATAGAATGAAATAGTTTTATTTAATTTATCTCTAGTTTACTATACCAAGTTCAACTCAGTGTGATTAGATGTTTTGTTGATGGATCCCTGTTAATTGGTAGTTCACCCACTAAAACATTCATAATACTACAATAATTGGAAAAAATTGATTTTGAGAAATTTCTCAAACCTACATTCAAAGAGGGATAAATGTTTTAGGAGTATAAGAGAAGTTATAGGCCTAATAGGTGAAAATGTTTAGAAGTTTCATATTATAAAGGGTGTGTAGTCACTCTTTTTTGATTCATGGACTATGTTGATAAATATGTAGAATTTAAAATTCCCCCAAACACAACATTGACAAATTAGATGAATATAAATGATATAATTCATTGTTTTAGTGGAATCAAAGGATTAAAGATTTAATTATTTGACATTAAGAAGACTAGGGAGAGTGATAACAGGGTTGAATGTGAAACCCTTGTCTCCCACGGTAATTATTTTCTTGAGTTTATAAATTTATTAAATGTGGTACATGATTTACTATGTATTTTATGTAAATTATGCAGTATGAAGTATCATAACTCCACATCTAAAAAAGGGATAGGTAAAGGATCTTTGGATTCATGATAGTGTTTCTAAAAATTTTAATGTGGGAGATTGTTGACCGGTAAAGATAATTGGTGCTATTATTAGTTTGATTTATTTTTAACCTAGACATGGTGAGTGTTATTGTAACACCTTTTAATTTTATTTTAAAATAATATTAATCACAATAGCTTTCTTAACACACAACACTGATCTTTAAATGAATTATGATATACTATAAAAAGATAATTATTTAAATGCAACCATTATAATCTAGTCATTCAATTGATGAGGATGAATATGAGTAAAAAAATTATGAAATATATTTATAATGTTCCTACTCAATACAAATAAATATATTAATTCTTAAGAAATAAACACCCTATTTTTAGTTAATTCGTTTTATGCTTCAAAAACTCATTTTCTTCAAAAATTATTTTTATTGACTTATATGTGTGAAAATTATAAATAACTCATTCTAATTCTATAAATTTTATTTTATAAAATTAAAATAATTTTTGAAATCAGAATATAAAATTTATCATAAGGTAAAATTTTAAAAAAAATTGAAATGGTTAATATTTCAGTGAATCATGAAAAATAATAATTTTTCAAATACTGTCATTTATTTTCATTAAATAAAGTAATTTAAAAGTATCATTCTATTTTAGATTTGGTCTTAAAGTTACATATGATTAATTTTATTAGAATAAAATAATTAATTCCATTTTAATAAGAAATATTGTTGATTTTTATATAAGTTAATTTTTATTCTTAAAAACACATTTTTCAACAAAAAAAATTAATTGTGTTTTAGGAATTTATATTAAAATTTATTTCTTCTAATTCTAAAAATTGACACTTGAAAAATGGATTCAATATTTTGAATTAAGAGGTCAAAATTTATTAAGTAGTCCTATTTTATTTTTAGTCATTTTTAATAGTAACTATGGTCAATATTTTCCACCTCGGTAAGGATAAAACGGGTAAAACAGGGTTAAAACTGTGGAATAAGAAATCTAATGACCCAAAAACTTGAATTTAATCTATTTGATGAGTTTTTTTTTAAAATACTCATATAATATTATTATTTATATAAATATTATGCCTTTTTTATTTCATAATGAATTATATATTATTTTAAGTACAGAAAAATAAAAAATGTCACTCTCTTTTCTTTAAATAACAATAATATTTTATGATGGGGATGAAAAGAGGTTATGATAAGTTATAAATGTTTATTTTTAATATTAATAAATTATTTTTATTTTATTAATTTATTTATAATTTTTATTGATGGTATAACTATCTTAAATTCTTACGCAACGCCAACACAATGATTTTTCTTACAGTAGAAAAATTTACTAAATAATTTTGAAAACATTAAAATAAAATTAGTTTTTTAATTAATTTTGGTGTTTATAAAATTATATGGGTAATTATAATGTATATGATATGGTGAAAGTGTCTATATTCTAAATTCATTGTTGTCTTCTTAAATTTAAATTCAAATTAAACGAAAAGACTCCAAATGAAATTAATGATATTTTATGTTTTATAATATTTTATTAAATGATTTAAAAATCATAAAAATATTACAAGAGGAAAAATTAATTTTAAATGGTCTAAAATTTCATACATGGACCATTTATGAAATAAATTTTACCTTATAAGTAAATTTATAACCCTTAATGATTGAAAAATATGTTACTATAGTTAAGGATAAAAAGGATTAATGGGGGTTAAACTATAGAGATAGTGGATAAAATGACCTAACACTTATATAAATCATATAGGATTACTTTATTTATACCCAATATAATATTAAATTTTATATTAATAAAAACACAACCACTTTTATATGAGTGTGACTTTATAATAATTTAAAGTCTTGAAAAATACAAGAGTTCTCCCTCCCTCGCTTATAAAAGGGCACCTCATATCCTTCCTAATTTACAAATTTTGAGCCTTAAATATCATAAAATACCTACCCTAATACAATCCTAGGTTAATTTTCCATTTCCTATCACTTTGTTTCTTTCTAAAATACCATACTTTCAAGTCTTAATGTGTAATCTAAAAGAGGTTTCTCAACAAAGAGGTATAACTCTTAACCGAGTGCTTTCAATTTTATTTCCTCTTATACCTCCTATAAATATATGGTATAAATTCAAAAATAATGAATATAGTATATTTAATAAAATTAAATTTTTTTACTCTGATGTAATATTCATTATTCACCTTTTTTCCATCCTATGGAAAAATAAAACATTGTCCGGGTGTACGTGTGGACTACCACCCCCCCCCCCCCCCCGAAGTGATGTGTTTCATATTTCATTACTATATCACATTGATGGTTATAATGATGGAATAACTGAATATATTTTATAATTATTAATTTATTATATATCAATAAATGTGAATTATTATTTAATTTTATTTCATTCCATCCTTCTAAAAGTGGAAACATCACTTGTGTGTACGTACAGACTATTGTCTTCATAAAGTGATTAAATTCATTTTTCATCACCGATTTACATAAATGATAATAAAAGCGTATATAATTATTAAATATGATTATTATTGCATGATTAAAATTTTTAATATAATTTCACCATGATCAAAATATAAGTATCAAAACTTCTGAACCAAAACATGCATGAAAAACAAAACAGTTATCACTTAGAAAAGTGATTTTCATAAAGAATTATTAATATATTGGTGATAATATGTTCAATTAAATAATATATAGAAATATATTTATGATTAGGATTATTTCATGGATTTATAATAAATAAATATTTATCACATTGGTGGTTTTATGACATACGAAGCAAGTTGAGACTTGATGTAAGGGTTTCTCATCTCACTTTTATTTCTATTAGAAATGCCATATTCACCACCTATTTCTTTTTTGTGGTATATATACTACCAATGAATTTATTTTATAATTATTATAATTAAAATAATTATTTAAAAATATATATAATTTTATCACTTTCATGTGGTTTTGATTTGGAGATTACCAATGGGATAAGGGTTTTATGTTACAATCTCATTTGTTTTCAATATTGTCTATGATAAATTTATATTGAGGGATATTTTATGGATATTATCATTTAAACCCCATATATTTTCTTATCCTATGGTTATTTATGGTTTTTTATGTATTATTACCATTTTACACTATTTTTTCTTAAAATTATCAATAAGATTTTTTCAAATAAAATTCAACCTTATTTCCTTTTTGGTCGCTAAAATTTTTATTCCATGTCCATGATCTTTAAAATTATTTTGTATAAGCATATTTACTTATAAATTAAATGTTCTAAAATTTTCATTTTCATTACCTTTTATTTTATTTACAAAGTTTTTAAAGTAATCTTTTTAAAGAAACATGTTTCTAACCAATTCTTTTTTTACTTTTTAAAAAAAGTGTGCAATTAATGTTTTCTTTTAACGTATATGGCATGAATGATTTTTCCTACCATCATAACCATTAATTTATTTGAAGTTTACTTTATAATTTTCCATGGTTATTTTAAAAGAAAACTATTTTATCAATATTCAAGTAATTTTTAGTTAAAATTTTATCTAAGGAAAATGATATTTTATCATGTTTTCAAAGAAATGTTTAGATGGTATTTTAAGAGAAATTTTCATCTATGTCAACAACCTTTAAAGAGTTTTATAATTCACTAGGGATATAATATTATGATACCATGCACTTTATTTATTTGTATGTATTATGATGATGATAATTTATGGTTTATTCTATGACACTCATTTCTTTTCTATGGCATATTCTATACTAAAATGATGGAATTAAACATTTTCCCATACCATGGATTATGATATGATGAATTAAGGAATGTTTTATGATATTTTGGCACACATATTTATGGTTTTCATTATGTGATGGGTGGGGTCCATTATATCCCTCAAATTAATTAGGTAAATCTTTATATCTAATGACATTATTATAGGAAACAAGTTTATTTTCTCAATACACTATAGGAAGTAGGTAGGGGTGCTTAATCTGCTATGATATGGGAAACAGATGGTGATTTTTTATCTGCTATGATATGGGAAGTAGGTAGTGATTCTTGATCCACTATGATATGGGAAAAAGGTATTGATTTTTGATCCACTATGATATAATGGTCTCACTAGCTAACCTTGAAATATGATATAGTTTTTATGCCTAATATGGTTCCACACTATTATGACATGTTTTCATCCTTATGATTTAAACTCATTACTCATGATTGATTTACGATAATTCCTCACTCTTTTTATTCATGTATTTTTAAAAGCTAAATTTTAATTCCATTAATCAAGTTTATGATCTATGATAGATTGGGTATGAACTTTTTATTTTATGATCATGATCACATACCTTTATTCTTATCTTATTCTTTCATATAATCATCGATTGATATCTACCATACTTACCCTTACTGAGCATATTAGTTCACCCTTTCTTATGTTTACTTTCCCAAGGTTATGCAGAATGTTTTCAAGTATAGTTTTGAAAAAGAAGGGTATAATGTGAGAAGAACTTTAGGGGAGATATTTAATATCTTCCATGAAATAAGTTTTTTATGTATCTAGTTTATAAGTACACGAAAACTTTATAATTTCTAGGTAAGTTTATTTGGAATATATATTGACTATTCATTAAAAATATGTAATATTTATTTTTGTTGTGCTTGGGTTTCCTCGAGGAGCTTGTTGTATTTATTTTTCACCAAGTCAGAATTTTTTTGAAAGGTTTTAAGGTGTTCCCATTATTAGGGAATATTATAATCTAATATAATAATTGGTGTTATTGTGTTTAAGGAATTAAAAAGAGATATCATTAGATGCCAATATGAATTGGTGCAATTATGTGTTAGAATTGTTTAAAACCTTGACATGGTGAGTTGGAGAATTTTGGATTTGTTTTTCACCGTGTCAACAGTTGTGCGAAGTGATTGAAGTTTTTCCCATTATGAAGGAATGTTGTCATCCTATATGAGAATTTGGGTTATTGTGTTAATAGATTGACAAAGGAATATTTCATAAAGATTGGTGAAAGCTTATAATTTCTATCATGAATATTCCATATAGAAGTGGGTTAAATATATATGAATGATATTTAGTGAGTATCCAATAATAAGTATTATATTGTGTCATAATTTAAGACCTGTCCATGATAATTATCCAAGAATCAACAACACATAAATAATTTCCCAAGTTAGACAAGAATCAAGATAGAGGTGCATCATGAAAAGTTCATGATGAAGTTCTAGGACCATGATGAAATTGATATATTCATGGAGGAATAGTCCTAGAAGTTCTTGAGAATGTTAAAATATTTTTTATAGGAAAATAAATTCAAGAAATCATTATCTCATAAAGTCACCCAGGGACTTATGCGAGCATAGAGTTACATGAGTGTAATATTTTTTCACATAAAATCAAAGAAAATGAATCATTCTCATACAAATGCATGTAAGTACTCACACAAAGGTTGATTTTCATGAAATTAATGAAACAAATGGTGTTGAGTTAAGGAATAATTCTATATAGTAGAGTTTCATGAGTGAATAAATGTTTTTTGACATAAAATAATTGGAGTTTCATAAATATTGGAGTTTATCAATGGATAAAGGTTTGGAAATTTTTCTATAAATAATAGATCTCAAGAGATTAAGATAAATAATTAGCAAGGTAGTATTATTGAGAGATCATAATGCTCTGTATTTTCCAAAGTAAGGTTATGTAAAAAAGTTACATAAACTGCTAAGTTCCATGAGTGACTTGAGAAAACTATTGAGTTCCACGAAAAAACTATTTATATGAACCTTTGTGTTGTGAGAAGGATAGTTTTACAAAAATAAACTAAAATAAAAAAAATTCTTACATATGAACTTATAAGGATATACTTATGATAAAATTGATTTGTGTGAAAGTATATATTGGGCATTAAAAATAAGTGAAAAGTGAAGAAATTTATTTGGAACTCATTGAATACCTTACCAAATGAAGAATTTATTCCTTAAAAAAATATAATTATAGAAAGTGAATCTACTATCATAAGGAATTTCACAGTTAGTATATGAATGATTAATGTTAATATTAATGGGAGTGTACCCATATTTGGTGAACCAATAAAGAAACTATGAAGTATTTCATTGGATTGTGAGTCAGAGACCTTTACCTCTTGGATAAGTGATTAAATGGAGGGTACAAGAAAATGAGCCTAGGGTGAGGAGTAAGCAAACCTCGAATCATTGGAAATGGTTGACCCTTGAGAGTAAATGATTCATCCTTAAATATTTTAAGGGGAGTGAACCAGGAATTAGAGTGGCATATCCTAAACCCAACACTAAAATAGATTCAATGGATTTTGTTACTCTAGAATATTATATTTGTATGGTCCTTTTATTATCCTAGTGTGAGTGAAAAAAAAAGTAAAATTCTTGTGTCTTTTGTGCATGATTTTCTTACTCAATTAAATACAAAAATCATTTTATATGGGTTAAATGATAATAGATCTAATCTAACAAAGGTTGATATAATTTAATCATCAATTGAATCATGTTTTTAATGAATAACTTAAGAGTGACCCTACTAACAGTGAGGTCTATATCTTTTAGGGTAGTGAGATTTTAAGGTGTAAGTGGGGAAAACATAAGTATTTTGATACCATAATTCATCCCCCCCCCCCATAAAGTAATCTATCACTAAAGTCACTATTGGGGCCAAAGAAGACTATAATTCATCTAAATATTTTCAATTTAAATATTTTTAAACATACATATTTTTATTTTCTCCAGATTACAAAAGTGCATCATCGACACTGTATAAGAGTTTCGGATAATTGTCCCATTTTTTAATATGAAAAATAAAGTAATAATATAAATATAATTTATCATTCATTAATTCTGTCATTTAAAACCGTTCATAATACTCTTTATTTATATTTATAAATTTATAACATTTTTATGAGAATAATTTTTATTATTCTTACCTTGCATAAGTGTTGGGTAATCATTTGGATAATTAAACTATTTTATAATTTTAAAATTCATAAATATACATCAGCATCATTTATTAGTCATCTTATTTTTCATTTAAGTTGATAATACATTTCCCTTCTTATTATTACTTATTAATACAAATATTTTTACTTTGTTTATGTTGCACAAGCTCTGCGTCGGCACTAATAAATGTTTTCATATTTATCTTTACATAATATATAATTTTTATTAATTATATTATATTTGTATGATATTTTGGTTTTTCTATAATTTAATACACATCCCATATGGTTTTGTAATTTTCTATATGTTAAGATCACTTTTGGGATTGTCATGAACCGTATCTGGTCGCCATCATTAATGGCACCAAACCCGGCCCGTGGCAAGGCCTGAAGGGTGTTCCCTATCCCCACGGGCTGGCACAAGTGCCCGAGTATCAAACAAATCTGGTTTGGGAACGATTTACCCAAGTATGAAAGCATAAATCATAAAAAAAACAATCAATTATTAGAATCTGAAATTTTCATGCTAAATAATTCTTAACAAAACCAGATCTGAATACATATGTTTAAAGACACTACAAGTGGTCTAAAAACAAATAATTACAACATAAATGCATCCCCATGGACTCCACGCGACAAGGGGATCATCACCTGCAAGCCGTCTCCGCAACTCCGCCCCAACGATGGGGACTAACATCCCGAACCGCCATCACCCTTAGCCTTCCCTTTACCTGAGTCAAGAATAAGCAGGTCTACTTACACCCAAGGGGTGTAAGTAGGGTGTGATCCTAAACCTAATAGGATACCACCATATGATTCCAAAGATAATGCAATACAATGTGAACAAAACAAGCAATTTTAATACACAAGGTGAAATAGTGTTAAAATTCAAAGAAATGCAACTTTCAAATGAAAACATTTTTCAATCTGAGAATTTCAGAATGTTATCACATTAAATAGACATGTGAGATACTGTATAGTACTGATAAAAAACCCCACAACAAGGGTAAATACTACAAATCCAATGAGCATCAAAATCGGGAAAACCCCTAAGCACTAGGTCATCTCGGGCCCTATGTACCTCGTACCACGGTGTAGAGTAACCATATAAAAATCCATTCTTGTGCACGATCCACTAGTAGGGAACATACCCATAACCTAGTGGTCCCCAATAATCATCCAAATAGTTTAGTTAGAGTTGTCATTATCCAGATGCTAAGTGGAACAGGGACAAAACCCATCTGATCCACTAGCTGTACTAGTACAAATCCACCCCACCTAGGTACCCGGGCTTCCCCTTTTTGTGCTCAAACAATTTCAGCAAACAACACACATCATTTTGCATGTAAAATATCACTACTGGTCACAAACAAATTTTACAGTAGCTACACACATTTTATTCCATTTAAAACACACAATAAAATAATTTTATTTTCAATAAAACAACCTCTCAAAACATCACATTGTTTTGCACCCAAATCTCTTTAAGATATATACTTTTCACACTATGTTAACAATTTTAAGTCATTAAAACAAAATTTCAGTTCAATACCCTTTAATGAAACCAATAATTCAGTTATGGGGCAGCCCAAAATGAACCAATAAAAGATTTGAATGAAAAACCCCCAATTTCACCAAAAATTGGAACCTAAAATTCATTTGCATTATAAATGCAACTAAAACAAATTTTTACAGAAACATTCAAATGAAATAAACATTAATTTACCATGAAAACAGCAAGCTAATTGACAAAAATTAAACACACAATGGAATCACCTACCAAAGTAACAAAAACACTTGAATCTCCGTGCGAAAATCAAATCGCACCCCCACCGCACCAAGAGAGAACTAGATCAAAAATAAAACCACATAAATTGGCCAAGAAAGCACAAAGTTAAACCCTAGGTTATAAAACCTAGTTTCTGGACATTATTAAACTCAATTATAACCGAGGAAACCCTAAGAACAATGAGTTAAACCCAAAGTAATTTGAAAGAGGAAAGAAAAGGGCTCATTTACTTGAAGTATCTTTAAGTAATCACTCAAAAACACTAGTAGATGAAATTTAAAAGATCCAAAATTTAGTTTTAGTTCGAACAGGATGTATTAGGTCATTTATAAACTAGAATGGAGGGAAAATATTGAGAATTGAGAGAGTTATGAAAGAAATACTTTACCTCTTCAAATCTGGGTGATTTGAGGAACCCTATGAAGTTCGGCACCAAATAGCGATTAACCAGAGCTCCAAAGAGGGGGAGGAGAGAGTTAAGACACGCGGCGGAGTCAATTGGGCTTGGGTGAGACTTGGAATCACCGAAAAATCCCAAATATTGAATAATTTATAACAAAATAAAATTTTATTTTTAAAACAGGAATTGGGATTTCGGGCAGGCCCGACCCCTTAGATAAAAAACCAAATAAACCCTGGTTATGGATTTATACAAGCTCAAAATTACCTTGGAGGTGTTAATAGTTTAGGGTAGGTCAAGTAGGAATTTGAATGGATGAAAAATGTTGAAAAATGAAAAAGTTATAAAAGATACAAAATTTATTTTTTTAATCCGGAATTGGGATCACGGTTTGGCCCAATTCATGAATACTCATCTATTCCTCCCTAAAACCTAGGGAAACCCCCAAAACAAAGCAAGGATGTAAATTAAATGAAAAAAACCTTTAAAATATGTCTTGTATGTGACAATTCTTCCCACCATGAAGGAATTTCCGCCCCAGAAAGTCAACATGAATCTCGGTTGGAAAACAAGAATGGGTACTCTTCCTCGACCCATGACTTTTGCTCCCATGTCTCATGTGTATCATTCCCATGCCGCCATAAAACCCGGAATAAAGGAATAGACTACCCTCAATGTATCTTCTCTTGGGAGTCTACTATTTTCACCTCCCTCTCAATGATAGACAAGTCGGGCTCTATCTCCAGTTCTTCCCAACTCAACACATGGGATGGATCCGGATTGTATTTCTTCAACTGAGAGACGTGGAAGACATCATGGATAGACATCAACTGAGAAGGTAAGGCCAACCTGTATGCCACCTTTCCAATATGCTCGGTGATCTCAAAGGGCCCTACATACCGTGGCATCATCTTACCTTACTTCCCCAATCGACGATGGCCCAGACAAGGGGCCACTTTTAAGAATACCCTGTCACCCACAGAAAACTCTAGGTCTCGACGCCTCCGGTCAGCATAAGATTTATGAGGACTCTGAGCTATCAATAAGTGCTTCCTGATCAACTTTACCTTCTTAGAAGTCTCCTGCACAAGGCTCGGCCCCAACAGTGAAGTCTCTCCTACCTCAGCCCAACATAGGGGGGACCGACAAGGCCGACCATAGAGCGCCTCAAAAGGGGCCATTCGAATCGTGGATTGGTAACTATTATTATAAGAAAACTCAACCAATCCCAAATGGATATCCCAAGAACCTCCAAAGTCCAGGACACATGCACGAAGCATATCCTCCAAAATCTGATCCGCCCGCTCTGTCTGACCATCCGTTTGAGGGTGGTATGTCGTGCTCATCTTAATCTGAGACCCCAAGGCCTTCTGAAGGCCTTCTCAAAATCGAGAAGTGAAGAGGGGGTATCTATCTGAGACAACAGCTGATGGTACACCATGGAGTCCCACCACTTCCTGAAGATACAAATGGCCCAACTCATCTACTTTAGTTGTATCTTTTATCGGAATGAAGTGGGCTGATTTGTTCAGACGATCAATCACCACCCAAATAGAATTCTTACCCCGAGGTGTACGAGGTAAGCCAACAATGAAGTCTATGGTGACCTCTTCCCACTTCCAGGTAGGAATGGGTAGTGGTTGGAGAAAACCGGATGGCCTTTGGTGTTCTTCTTACACCTACTGACATGTGTAGCATCTCAAAACAAAGTCTGTTATGTCCCATCTCATACCAGGCCACCAAAACTGCTGAAGAACATCATAATACATCTTAGTGGCACCCGGATGGACAGCCCACTAAGACTGGTGGCTATCTTGCATCACCACCTTCCATAGAGATAATGGCACTACTGAACGGCCCTTGAAGTACAAGATGCCCTCAGGAGACGACGACCAATCAGAGGATGTCTCCCCACCATGAAGGAACTGCTTTGACCACTGACAAATATCATCACTGGGTTGTTCCTACTGAATCAACTCCAACAGAGAAGGAGTAAACTGGACGCTTGCCAAGAATGCCCCTCCACTGTATTCCCTAGTCTCCACATTCATCTGAGAAAAGAGACCCATCAATGTCCACTCATCACTAGACTTCCTCAAAGCCTGCACTGGAACTCTTCTGATCAAAGCTTCAGCCACTACATTACCCTTTCCTAGGGTATAGACAATTTCAAAGTCAAACCCCTGTAAGTACTCGATCCAGTGACGTTGCCTCAAGTTAAGGTCCTTCTGCGAGAAGATATAAGCCAAGTTTTTGTGATCAGAGTATACCACAAACTTCTCCCCAAAGAGGTAGTGACGCCAAGTCTTCAAAGCATGCATCACACCTGCCAACTCCAGGTCATGGGTCGGGTAGTTCTTTTCATGTGGTCGAAGTTGGCGAGATCCATATGCAACCACATGATCATCCTGTATAAGAACTCACCCAATACCCATACCTAAAGCATCATAATAGACCACATATCCCTTTCTAACCTCTGGAAAAATCAGCACGGGGGGCGGTAGTCAGCCGCCTCTTCAGCTCCTCGAATGACGCCTGGCATTCTGGAAACCATACAAACTTCACCCCTTTCCGGGTGAGGGAAGTCATCGGTGAAGCAAGACGAGATAAATCCTGAACGAATCGCCTGTAATAACCATCCAATCCAAGAAAACTTCTGATCTCGAACACATTCTTCGGTTTCTCCCATGACATGACTACACTAATTTTCTTAGAGTCCATTGAAACTCCATGCTCTGAGATCACATGCCCCAGAAATCTCACCTCTCTGATCCAGAAAGTGCACTTTGACAACTTTGAATAGAGGCAGTGATCTCGTAATGTACCCAAAACGATCCTCAAGTGATGTTCGTGTTCCTCCTCAGAGAAAGAGTATACCAGAATGTCATCCACGAAAACCACAACAAAGGAATCGAGATACTGATGGAACACCCTATTCATAAGTGCCATAAATACTGCTGGAGCATTGGTAAATCCTAAGGGCATGACCAAATACTCAAAGTGGTTGTACCTACTTCGGAAGGCTGTCTTATGGATATCTGACTCCTTCACCCTGAGTAGATGATACCCTGAACGCAGTTCTATCTTTGAGAACCACTTTTCCCCATTCAACTGATCAAAAAAATCATCTATTCTAGGCAAAGGGTATTTGTTTTTAATTGTTACCTTATTCAGCTTCTGGTAGTCAATGCACAACCGGAGGGATCCATCAGCCTTTTTTGCAAACAACATAGGAGCGGCCCAAGGAGAGATGCCCGGGCGAATGAATCCTTTGTATTCTAAGTCGTCCAGCTGTATCTTTAATTCCCTCAACTCGGTGGGGGGTATGCGATAAGAGGGAAGAGATATCAGTTGTGTTCTCGGCGCCAGATCAATCGAAAACTCCACATCTCGCTCTGGGGGAAAACCTGAAAAATAATCTGGGAATACCTCGGGAAACTCATTCACTACATGAGGTAGTGCACCTTCAGGGGAAAGACCATCCTCTAGCACAAGCGAAGATAATTGTAAGATAACACTTCCCAACTCTGGGAGTGGAGATCCTACGTGACTTGATCGTGGATCCCATTCTCCATGAAAAACCTGACGACTCCCATCAGGTGCCGTGAAACTCACACGCCGTCTGTAGCAATAGATGTGTTCCTGGAAGTGTACTAGCCAATACATCCCAAGTATGACATCAAAAAGGTCCATATCTAAGACCAAGAGGTCCCACTCTATCTCGACCCCTGACACAGAAAGTGCACATGAGGGGCACCTGATGCCCTGCTCCTTCTTCTTTCCCAACGGTGTCACCAACTCCATCGCAAAAGACATCAACTCAGTTGGAAAATTCAGCATGTCAACAAAATGTTCAGAAATGAATGAAACAGAGGCACCAGTATCAAAAAGATCAGTAGCTATAGAAGATGCGATCAGAACGGTACCTCAAACTGTCGACGGTCCCGCCTCTGATCCTGCTGGTGACTGATCCACTGCATGGAGATGTCCAGTATCTGCCTGAGGACAACTGCTAGTCTATGGCTGTGCCCTGAACTGCCTCTGCCCAAAATATGATCTAGTCCTACCACCATGACCACCAAATCGAGATCCCCCAGTCCTCGACGGCTCGGACTGTGCTGGCACTCCTCTTGAATCCACTGACCCTGCCCCACTTGGGAGTGGACGTGCCACACCGCAGAAGCGCTGCAAATTCCCTATACCTCCACACTGGTAACAAGGCTTCAGAGGAAGAGGACATGCTAGTCGGATATGCCCAGGCCTCCCACATTGGTGGCACACGACCGATCTCGCATCAGAAGCCGTAGAAGAAAACTGCATGGCAGAGTGGCCTGAACTGCCCCCTCCTTTCTTCACATGATCCTCCCTCTTCCTTTTCTTCTCTAAGGAGATGCCACTGCCCACTGCTGATACTGAACCATAGAAACCAGCCCTGCCTTTCCTATCAATCTCCACCATGCACGCCCGATCAACAACCTCAGCATAGGTCCTCAGCTTAAACAAGAACACCTGGGAGTATATCTCTGGTCGCAAGCCTTTCTCAAACCTCTGGGCCTTCGCTTGCTCATTAAAGACAATTTATGGAGCATACCGAACCAACTCAGAGAAATGGTTGGCATAATCCATCACAGATAGATTCCCCTAAACACATTCCATGAACTCTCTAGACCTGGCATAAGCCAACACCTCAGGGCAGTACTGTTCATTAAAGATAGCCTTGAAATCTCCCCAGTGCATCTGCTCATTCTTCCCAGCCTGAAGCACTGACTCCCACCATTTATGGCTGGGACCCTCCACCAGAAAGGAGGCACACTTCACCCTGAGCTCCTCGGGTGTTTCCAGGAACTCAAACATACGCTCGATCTTCTCGATCCATTCTTCTACTTCTTGGGGTTCTGTGCTACCTCGGAAGGTAGGAGGCTTATTTTTCAGAAACTCTTGTGCTTTATCTTTTCTATGACCTGTCTCTTCTGCCCTAACAGTAATAGGAGCAGGATCTGGTCCCTGTCCCAAATCTTGGATAGCTCGAACCACAGCCTCCATGAGCCTCTGATCAATCCGTGGGGGAGAACTCTCTCCAGCTTCCTCCTGTGGGTGCATGGGAGCTTTCTAGGGAGGCATGTTGCTACAAAATGCAACAGTCAAAAAACAATAGTCAATACCACAATTCTGAAAATTGTAATCAAATACATCAAATATAAATAAACTAAACACATTCCTATATTAAAAGAAACAATTACTCCACATCTGCCAGATGTCCACATGTGGTCTGCAGCCCACATGTCTCACCTGGAAGTGAAGTCAATCCGTAAATTCCAACATCCCCTGGTGACTCAAGGTCTTCCATGAGAGTTGCGGTCCAGGCACCCTACTCACAACCAATACCCCGAGCCCCGACAGTCCTAGCTCCTTTCTATCCCAACTCATCCCAAAATAATAATATAACCCAAAAACTTTAACCTCCTTTGATACCATTTTGTCATGAACCGGATCTGGTCGCCACCATTAACGGCACCAAACCTGGCCCGTGGCAAGGCCCGAAGGGCCTTCCCTATCCCCACAGGCTAGAACAAGTGTTCGGGTATCAAAAAATCTAGTTTGAAAATGATTTACCCGAGTATGAAAGTATAAATCATAAAAAAAGCAATCAATTATTAGAATCTGAAATTTTCATGCTAAACAATTCTTAACAGAACCAGATATGAATACACATGTTTAAAGACACTACAAGTGGTCTAAAAACAAATAATTACAACATAAAGACATCCTCATGGACTCCACATGACAAGGGGATCATCACCCGCAAGCCGTCTCCGCAACTCCGCCCCAACGATGGGGACTAACATCCCAAACTGCCATCGCCCTTAGCCTTCCCTTTACCTGAGTCAAGCATAACCAGGTCTACTTACACCCAAGGGGTGTAATAAGGGTGTGAGACTAAGCCCAATAGGATACCACCATATGATTCCAAAGAGCATTCAATACAATGTGAACAAAACAAGAAATTTTAATACACAAGGTGAAATACTGTTAAAATTCAAAGAAATGCAACTTTCAAATGAAAACAGTTTTCAATACGAGAATTTCAGAATGTTAGCACATTAAATATAAATGTTAGATAATGTAAATTACTTCCAAAAACACCCCAAAACAAGGGTAAATACCACAAATCCAATGAGAATCAAAATCAGGAACACCCCTAAGCACTAGGTTGTTTCGGGCCCTATGTACCTCGTACCTCGGTGTAGATTAACCATAGAAAAATCCATTCTCGTGCATGAGACACTAGTAGGGAACATACCCATAACTTATTGGTCCCCAATCATCATCCAAATAGTTTAGTTAGAGTTTTCGTTATCCAGATGCTAAGTGGAATAGGGACAAAACTCATCCGATCCACTAGTTGTACTAGTACAAATCTGCCCCACCTAGGTACCTGGGGTTACCCTTTTTGTGCTCAAACAATTTCAGCAAAAAAAACACATCATTTTTCATATAAAATATCACTAATGGTCACAAACAAATTGTACAGTATCTACACACATTTTATTCCATTTAAAACACACAATAAAATAATTTTATTTTCAATAAAACAACCTCTCAAAACATCACATTGTTTTTCACCCAAATATCTTTAAGATATCCACTTTGCACACTATTTTAACACTTTTAAGTCATTAAAAGAAAATTTCACTTCAATACCCTTTAATGAAACCAATAATTCAGTTATGGGGCAGCCCAAAATGAACCAATAAAATATTTGAATGAAAAACCTCCAATTTCACCAAAAATTGGAACTTAAAATTCATTTGCATTATAAATGCAACTAAAACCAATTTTTACAAAAACATTCAAGTGAAATAAACATTAAGGTAACATAAAAACAGCAAGATAATTCACAAAAATTGCACACACAATGTAATCACCTAGCAAAGTAACAAAAACCCTTGAATCTCCGTGCGAAAATCAAATCGCACCCCCGCCGCACCAAGAGAGAACTAGATCAAACCTAAAACCACATAAATTGGCCAAGAAAACCCAAAGTTAAACCCTAGGTTCGAAAAACTAGTTTCTGTAGATTAGTAAACTCAATTATAACCAAAGAAACCCTAACAACAATGAGTTAAACCAAAAGTAATTTGAAAGAGTAAAGAAAAGGGCTCATTTACTTGAAGTATCTTGAAGTAATCACTCCAAAACACCAGTAGATGAAATTTAAAAGATCCAAAATTTAGGTTTCTTTCGAACAAGATGTATTAGGTCATTTAGGAACTAGAATGGAGGAAACATATTTAGAATTGATAGAGTTTTTAAAGAAAGACTTTACCTCTTCAAATCTGGGAGATTTGAGGAACCCTATGAAGTTTGGCACCAAATCGCAATTAACCAGAGCTCTAAAGAGGGGGGAGAGAGTTCAGACGCACGTCTGGGTTAATTGGTGTTGGGTGAGACTTGGAATCACCGAAAAATCCCAAATACTGAATAAGTGATAACAAAATCAAATTTTATTTTTAAAAATAAGAATTGGGATTTCGGGCAGGCCCAACCCCTTAGATAAAAAACCAAACAAACCCTGGTTATAGATTTCTAAAAGCTCCAAATTACCTTGGTGGTTTTAATAGGTTAGGGGAGGTAAAATAGGAATTTGAATGGATGAAAAATGTTGAAAAATGAAAAAGTTATAAAAGATACAAAATTTATTTTTTTAATATGGAATTGGGCTCACGGTTTGGCCCAATTCATGAATACTCATCTATTCCTCCTTAAAACCTAAGGAAACACCCAAAACAAAGCAAGGATGTAAATTAAATGAAAAATACCTTTAAAATATGTCTTGTATTTGATAGGTATGACCATAATGAGAGGGGGGTGAATCGGTGTGGGGTGAGTTTTTACAACTTTAAAATTTTATCCCTTTATTTACCATTGTTACTTATTCAGTAAATTTATCTCTTGATTTATTCACTTGAAATTAGAAAGAATTAAAAAAAATGGAAACCATGGTTTTTTAATGAGGTCCAGCTCCTTTAATCACTAGTCTACGATGTGTGGTTGTTATTATCAAGCACACACATATTACTTTTTATTATCATTGAAATCACAAGAAAAGATATGAACTTTTACTCATTCTCCTAGAACCGACCAGGTATGAAGAAAGATTTAACTTTGAATCATGATAGTCTAGATACCTACCTACCCCTTCTAAAGACTTCTCTATTGTTTCACAAGTCTTTTTCTCTATAATCCCATTAATCGGATCAACTTCCTCACAATGCATAAATCAAATGGCTACCTCAAATACATATCAATCAAAGTGTTATCTCAAAATATGTAGAAATAAAGTAGGATTCCTCTTCTTCTTCCTTATTCATAATAATATAAATCTAAAATGAAATTGATATCTTAGAGTTATATGAACCAATAAATATCAACCCATACACTTTCTTCTTCTTCTTCTTGGGATCTTAGACAGACAATAATATTAAATAGTGTATTAGTGTCATTTTCTCAATGTTTCTTCATGCAATCATCTCATATGTGACATGTATGTAATATCATTGAAACCCTAGAACATACTAGATATAATTCTTTATTATTTTATGAATTTTCTCAATCTTGTTTGATACCTTAATATCTCAATCAACCTCAATTTTAATTATTTCAATTCTAAGACATAGGTTTTGTGGATTAAATTTATTCCATGGAAATATTTCATATACTCCTTCATGATAGCATCACTACCTATGTATAACAGGTGTGTAAACATGATTTCATATAATTTTTTCAAAAGTATGTTTTTTTTGTTCTTCTAAAACAAACTAGGGATATGATCTTTCTATGCATGATTTAGAGGTGTGGTATCTCAACTTATTCTTTGATCATACTAAGCACAGAAAAACTTCACGATATTAATGCTCTATGTAAACTCTAATGTATTACTATATAGAAATATTATTATTATTTTGTAACTCTCACGTGTTCTTTGAATATTATAGGTTACATGGAACTTCCTCATGAAAGACATGAATATAACCTTACTTCTTTGAAAATCCTAGTGTCATGTGGGATATTTCCTCATAAACAAAAAATATTTCATGAAACTCTCCTTTATGTGACTATGTCAAGCATGGAACAATATATATTATCTCTATTTTTAGATATATCTCATGAATTTTAGAAACTAATCTTGCCCTTGATACCTCACTATTTATCAAATAGGTGTAGTAGCTCTATTCTGAGTTTAATTCTGTGTCTGATATAGTTTTTATGTAATTCCAAAACTTATCTAAAGACCTCTTTAAAATAGTTAAAGACGTAATATTTCTAAATATTTTGGTATTTTCATCTTCACATGTCATTATTCTAATATATTACTAATATCGAGAATCATATAGTCATCATGTAATAGGATTCTTCTTTCATGAGAAGATAGTTATGTGCATACGAGCATATCACATGCATTCAAATATATGTATAGTTCAATGTATCTTTATTTTAATTAATAAGATGAATTATGATCTTTGAATAATTTAATTCATGTAAATAAAGTTTCACACATGGATTTTGGATGATGATCATGTATTCTTCTTCAAGGTTTGTCACTAGAGAAGGTCATTGGATGGCGCAAGCTCGATCGATGATCACTGTCACCTTAAGAGAATTTTAGAATCAACTCATGATAACCAAATAAGGAAGATGATGCTGTGGAAGCTTAATGATAATCAAATCAGTGCTTGATCAAATATAAAATATTATTTTCTTATGTTTTTAATGTAGGAATAGTGTATGCATTCAACTACCATCCCACATCGGTCCCTACTTTGGATATAGGGCACTTAATAAGAATTATCATGTTGATTCACACTTGAGCCAGTATTAGGGTTTGTAACATTAAACACTCACACACACTCACCCATATAGGCCACTCCACACCCTTACACAGTCCATGGGTACTACACACCCATTGGTCCTCCTGTGCATGCACTCCCTGCGGGTAATATGCTCAATATCTCACACCTTCCTCCCATAGCTTGTTAGGTTGACCCTCTCCCACATGGTTTAAAACTAAGGTATCACATATGTGGTTGAAGGGTTACTTTTTTGGCTATGGTCTGGATCATTTTTTAAGTAAATTCCCACTCATATGTACTTAGTAGTTACTGAGTACTCCAACCAACTAAAATGCCTTTTCTAAGGTGATTCTTCATGAAAAATACAAATGTATTTTATCTTTTTTCATAGACTTCAAACATCTTTATTAAAATAAATATTTTATGGTATTTAACAAATTATTCACTTAAATAGTTGTAGCAACAATATGTAATCTCCAAATACCTCTTTCATATACTTTGAAAATTCAGGAATAGTTCCACAATTGTAAGAGTTTCATGGAGAATTTTTCAATCATGACATCCAATTCCATAAAATGAATCCATAATAATTCTCTAAACATCACCACATAATCCAAAATATTATCATGTAACCATTTAACTTCTATGTATGGATCTTATTCAAATCTTCTTCAAAGCTTAGAATAAATACTTAAAAAATATTGGGAACAAAAATGTACTTCCAATCCATTTTTCCTCTTCAATACATATTGACATTAAGTGATTTGTAACTTACTAACTCATTGAAAACAAATAAAACAACAATGAAAATTAGGATCTTCAATATCTTTATATTTTTTTCCATTCAAATATAAAATTTCATGTTCATACGGTCATCCAATTCGCACATATGATTTATTTCTTTTTATACTCCTTGACCCTTAACATTTTCCCATTTTATTCTCACCCCCTTATTTATAACAAATTAAATGAACCTTATAGAGGATGGTATTACTTATTTCTTAATAAATGTGTCATCAATTATTCTACTCTAATTCTACTTGGGATAACTCAGTGTAGAAAACAAGAGGGTCCAATTTAGACACCAATTTTGTCCATTCTCAATTCAGAATATGATACCAACTTGTTTCATTCCTATGATACCATTCAATATTTTCCAAAATAATATAAACTGGTTGAGAGAAATTTATACAAGTAAGTGTAACTTATCTGATACCACTTGTTGACAAAATATTCTCAAGAAACTTTCAACCTGAAATCATACACTCATATCAACACACAGAATAAAAAATTCAAGTATACTTGGAAGGTTATGTTCATTCAGTACTATTACTTATTAAATATTATTTTATTCATGTCATTGATTCATTTAAGTTATCCCCATTAAGATAAAACTTCTTTCAATTTTTGAATAAGGGTGAGTGGGTGAACACACATGCCTTATCAATGAATTTTTGAATAAGTTTCCTCCAAATATGTCAATTTTTGGATGATATATAAGACACTGGAGACTTCTTTAAATACTCCTCCTCAAAGGAGGATCTCAAATTTCACATCATCAAGATGCAGCTTTTCATTTATACTTTTTCTGAATTCCAATTGATGTGAATAAAAAGTTTTGTGATCACATCCATGATGGTGACTTTAGGTTTATTGATCAGTTATAATAACTTGATCATATTTATAATGAACCTATCCTTTTATACATATTATTACATGATTTTAAGCATACTTAATCATCAAATATAGACTAAGGAGAATAATTTCTAGTGTCTTTGTAAGACTAGATACATAATTAGAAAGCATGAAACCAAAATAAAGACATATTTTATTTAAACTCTAAAATGAGATCCTAATTTCCTTTGAGCTCTTACATCTTCATAGGATGACCTGGGAAATACAAGAATAAAGGGATGAGCTAAAAAAACTAGTATGGGAAAAACATAGAAATAAAGAATAGAAAATGAGTTAGAAGGCATAACTTGATGACATAAAAAGGAAAGGCACATGAATAAATTTATGGAACCATAACATATAGAACCTGTGATCTTGAAATCAAGGTTGCATAGGAATTTAGAAGAAACATATAACGTGACAAAAACATGAGTCAAGGATAACTTCTAATACTATATCACATGGAAGATGTCACACCCCGACCCGGCACCTTATAGTCACGATTATTTTATTTATATTTGAGTCATTTTTATATATAGTTTAGAATTTATTAAATTAAAATCAAATTAAATAGTGTAAAATAAAAATAAAATCTTTTAATAATAGTATTATTATTATTATTATGAATAATGATGTTAGTTTTATTAAGTTTATTATTATTATTATTATTATTATTACTCAAATTAGTTAATTTTTATTTTTATATATTTTATTTTTAGGGTTTGTTTACCCCTTCTCTTCCCTCTCCCCCACCCCCCACTTACCACGCATGCATTCCCCCCTATCCTTATGTCACGGTGCTGCCCCACCCAGCTCAAGCTCCCCTGTGCAATCCTTCCCCAGATAGCGGCCCTCTCTAGCATGCCACCCCAACAGCTGGTGCTCCCACCTCCATCTGTCGTGGCCTTCCTCTCTAGTGTGCATGACCCAGCCATAGTTCCTCTCTAGAGTGCACCTCTAGTCAGTACCTATAGTTGTCGCGGCCTTCCTCTCTAGTGTGCATGAACCAGCCACGGTTCCTCTCTAGAGTGAACCTCCAGCCAGTACCTTCATCATCTAGCATGAACCCCTTCTCTGGCAGGTTCATGTTTATCGATCGCCTCTGATGGCACTCCCCTCTGGTGGTCATCCTTATTTGCGGCACAGCTGGCCTCCCTTCTTACCCTCGATTATTTTCTTCCTCCTCTTGGTTGGTATTTTATTTTCCAATGGCTAGGGTTTCATTTTAGGGGTTCTAATCTTGAGTCTCTTGGTTTAGTCTTAATGATTAGTGTTCGTTCTTGGTTGTTTGAGGTGTGGTTGAGGTGCGGATGGTCTCTGTAAATTTCTTCACCCAAGGTAGGTGGTTCCATGCCTTAACATTTATTGATGATTTAATTTGTTTGTTAAATTTATTTTAACGTGTTCTATGCTTTGTTTGTGTGGCGGGAAGTATAATTTTGAGGTATTTTTTTCATGCGTATACGGTGTAATAAATTTTTATAAGGTTAATTGGATGGATTTTGTGTATGTTTTGAGTAATGTTTTTAAAAAGGGGGTTTTATTCCTTATGTGAAATATGTAAAACTCTTTTTCATGGGAACTTGAGGTGTGTGTGTGTTGAAAATGGATTTTTGAATGGAAAATAATTATTTTTATGTGTTTGTCTTATTATGCACATTTAAAATTGAACCGAAATTGTTTGAATAATAGAAAGCATGTTTTAAAGTGTCTTTGTTGTGCGTTTGGTTTTAAAGTTGAATTTCTACATGAAATTGAGTGTGTTATTGTGAAATTATATTTATAATTTTTTTTTAATTGTTTTAAAATATGGAAGGCATGTTTGGAAAATGGTTTTGGGTAATGTGTGGGTATTTTCTGTGGTGTTTTGAGTTGTTGGTAATTTTGTTTCTAAAGCTTTGTTAGATCCCATTAATGTGGTTTTGGGCTATAGGTATCGGTAACACCTATATGTACATGTATAGTTAAGGGATATATATATATATTCCCTCTTTGTACATATTCCCTCATGGCATAGGGAATATATGAAATGCATCTAGGGGTATATATATATATATATATATATATATATGTGTTTGTATGTATGTATGTATGTATAAATATATGTGTGTGTAAGTGAAAAGGGTTGGTTCGGGTGGCTGTTATCAAGGAGCAACATTTTTGAGGTAGGATCCCTATGACTATCCCTTTAATTTTAAATATTTGATTGCTTGATTATTTTAAAATTATGTTTTATATTTATATATTATTAGAATTATATGTGGTCATGCTATGATTGTTAGAAATAGTTATTTATTTGTTTTTCATAATTTATCTAAGATCCAGTCCATGTTTTTCATATTGAAATATGTTTCTGACTTTATGGTAAATTTTGGTGTATTTCTAAAGCTTAATTTATCTTTAATTTTAATTATTTAAAAGTGGTTTTCTTAATGGTTTTAGTGTGAAATGAGACTTTCCAATGGGTTACTTAGATTTAAATATGTTTTCTAGCTTGATGTTAAATGTGTGGTGCCTTGGTTGAGCAAGTGTGATTTTAAAAGATTTTTGGAACTTAAGGTTGTTGAGAAACAGTGTTTGCTAAAATGTTAAAAATTAATTTTAAAGCGATGAGGCCCGTTTGGCACTTTGAGAATGGTTTGTGAAAGTTGAAAACCCCTCATGAGGCATTCCCCCTAGTTTGAGAAATGTGATGCAAGTGTTAATATGTGATTAGGGATATAGGCCTAGTGTTGTGGCTTGTGCTTTGTTACATGATGTAAAATGGAGGAATGCACTTATGGAGGGAGATTTGTGGTGGGAGGTTGAATGGGTTTTGGGATAAAGTGATGTGTTCTTATATATATTCTTAATAAAATCTAACCACCACTTGGAATAGAGAACATGGGTAGACCCTGGCTACCTATGTGGGAAAACAAGGACTAGTATGCTAGATGATTTGGAAGTGGTTTGTCCTAGTTTCTTTTAGCAAGATTAATGATTACAACACTAACTAAATTATTATGATGATTGTAGACCACTAGGTTATGGGGGTGTCCTCGACTAGTAGATATTGCATGAGAATGATGATGGTTGTTCTTTCTAAGCCACATTTAACTGATGTACAAGGTTTCTAGGTCCCCATTTGTACTAGATACCTTTATAGATTGACCATGGTTCTCACTTATGACATGGTGTCTATGAACTTATTTCCATTTTATTTAATTCAATCTTGTTTCCTTCTTCATTAAATTGATGTTTTTAATTTAAACTGTTTGACTTTTGTTTTGGAATTTTAATGCATGCTTGGAATCTATTTTTAAAATATAGTGGAATAGAAACTCTTTCTTTAAAAATGTAAAATTGTGACTTGAATTTGAAAATAATGAAAAACATTACTTTATTATGTCTTATTTTAAAACTATAATGATTTTATTTTTTTAAAGGCATTGGCATAGGGAATTTTTGTACTTTGGCATTCATACTGAGAATCTCAGTGCTAATTCCTAGTTTATCTTTTCAGTTTTAGGTTCTAGTTTTGGATTACTCTTGCAGCGAGTGTGTTTCCATTTTTGGTTGTGACCTATGATGTCCCTTGGAGGTTTTATTATCCAGCTAGTTATATTTATTTTTTTGTTTCTTGTAATTTTTTTTATCTTTTTCAATTTATATTTATTCATTTTTCTTTTCTTTAGGGTCCAAAATCATTCCCACCTATTTTAATTTGGTGCTCGACACTATTTTCCAGGCCATGGGGATCAGGAATGCCCTTTGAGCCTTGTCGCAGGCTGACTCGGGTGACAGGTTTAGGGTGGACCTAGGTTGGTTCATGAAAAAAAGGTATCAGAGTAGGTAATTCCTTTTTGAGTCTTGTACCCTGGGGAAAAGTTTGCATAGATAGAAGCTAGTATTGTTAGGACTTGACATTCTGGTCATGAGTGTGGTGCCTGGAAAGCACACCTTGTGATGGGACTCAAGTCATAATGGTAATTTGGGTTCCATCTGAGTTATTTGGACCTTGTATTCTCTTGTTGTTTGGGAAATGAAATGAGAGATGGGTCAATGATCTTAGTGAGCTCACAAGGCCTAGAAATCCATGAGGAGATGGGGGCGTTATCCTAGAATACTCTTCGTGATGGGGGAGTTATTGGAGTATTTATTCCAACCATATGTCCAAGTCACCCACTGACACTGGTTTCCTCTTGAATTGTTATACATATCTTTGTTTTGGAATCATGGAAATTTGATTTTTAAGTAAGAATTATTGGTTTTGAGGAGGTAGAAATTGAAATTTCAGAATTTACCAAAAGGATATTTTGAAAATGTGAACCTTTGTAAAATGATCCTTAGTAAATGGGATGAGTTTATCCAGGGTGAATTTTTATAAATAAATTTTTTGGTTTGTCGAAATCTAGTCATTTGCGAAAATGGAATTTTATTTTCGAAAAGGGGTTTTGGAAACTTGTTTTAAATGAGAATAGTGATTTTTTAATTAAATGGTTGAAAATTAAGTGAGGTTTTTTGTGCAGTGGAAAATGTTTGGAATAGAAATGCTTTGAAATTTATGTGTAAGGTTCTAAAAGTGTGGGTTGAATGTATTGGTTTTGAAAAGTGGAAAGGTTTGATTTTGGTATTTGGTGTTCTCATGGGTGACCACTTTCATGGGCATATACAGAAAGGTGGATGGTCCATTGCACAAGTGGATGGGTTCCTGGATTGACATGGCTAGGTGCCTAATGTGGCACTAGAACATCAATGTTTGAGGCCCATGAGATTCCATAGGCGAGTATGAAACCCACCAAGCATAAATTCTTTTATACATGATTTTAAAGAGAAGATATAATGTTCTCATAACCGGTGTCAGTGTGGTGTGTCTTTGTATTTTTTGGAATGTTTTTGTGGGTTTATTTTGGTTATATCCTCTATTTCTTATATTGGATATTGTACGCCCCATAAGGAATTAATGCACATTTGAAATCTATCCCCAGGTGATTCTCCATTTGACGATCCTATAGTTGATCAAAGGATGGACTCTCTTATTAGGTTTCAGGGTTGAGATCATCTGTCTTATTTTTAAGATTAATAATATCATCCAATATTGTAAGAGCGGATGTAGAAGGATTTGAAAGAAATCATAGTTTCTTGAGTTTCCTGAGTTATCGAGGTTGAAGTCCGACATCGTTGTGTCTGAAGGTCTGGTCCAAAAGTGGTGGAAGGAATTACAGTAAGTAAAGGTGGAAGCATTCCAAAGTTTTCTATACTAGATACTATTTCAAATGGCCTTTGGATGTTTTTTCAGTCTCTTATAAGCAAAGGATCTTTCTAGGAAACCAGTGTGGCAGGTCCAATCTTAAGAGGCCAATATGGTCTTTTTTAGGAATCATGTGTTAGTGCGGACTCGATTTAAGGTCCATCTCATTGTTATGTTTCTATCGATGGAAATGATATTGTTCGATGACATATTTCAATGTTATGTTTCCTCTTAAATTTGAAGGTGGATGTGCAGGACCTTTTAAGAGCCTAAAATTTAACGGAAGAATGTATTCCTTTCAGGGAATTCTGATTTCCTCTGTTCTAAGTAAAGGTGCCTCTTGTCTGTTCTTTCTTCGATTGTTTCTTGTTTGGAGTGAAAGGGATGATGCGTATATAACTTTTAATCCACTTTTTTGTGAAATTGTCATTTAGGAGTAAGTGGTTATTGGAGTGTGATTTTTTTGGGTGTTGTATGGGATGCGGTGTGGTTTCCTGTGGCACCAATAGGAGAAGTTACATTCATGGGTTTTCAATGCCTGACTACGATTCATGATATGATTCAATTAAAAGAGCTCCAGCCTTATGTCGTGGAGTAAAGCTGGTGTGTAGTTAGGATCCCCCAAGGGTGTAAAGGATATTGTCTAACTTCCATATCTAGTGTGGGAGATAGTGGCAGTTTGAGGTTTTGATGTGGAGGTTTCGTTTCATGTCGTCCCCTGTGGTGGAAAGGGATATGGGGACCTTTTTCCTCAATTTTTTTGATCTGTGTTAGTGTAATAATGCCTCATTGGCCATAAGGATGTTTTATATTTTCATTTTCTTGAACCTCAATACTTATACGCTTGTGGATGTGAACCTATGTTTGGTGGTCCCTGTATGTCTAACCTTATAGATCTACCTATGTTCTAGGTTAGGGTTGTCTAAGGATGGTGATCCCCCATGGGATTAGTGAATCATGTGGTGTTTCCCATTTGGTTTAGATTCCTTTTCATCAGACCCATTGGGTGGGGATTTTGAACTACGTTGGTTGTTCTTTTCAATCAATGTTGGTTGGTGCGGGTGGTTCTTAAGTAGGCCATGTCGGGCTCCCATGCTAGCCTGTGTAAGTTAGGTGGGCAGATTGGTTCAAATGGTGGGGAGACCCACTATGGGTCTCACTAGAATTCCTCTAGAGTGAATCAATGTTAGCCTATCTCTTATGTTTGGGAGTTCATTCGGGACTCCCGTGGGGGTAACCTAGTTGTGTTTCTAATGTTGACTTGCAATGGGTGATCATGTTTGCTTGTTAGAGCTAGTGGTGTGGGTACTATTTAGTAATGTATGAGATGTTTTGGTTTGAGAGTTTGAATTATACATTGTGTGAATTCTTTTTGTTTTATTGATCAATTTTAGGTGTTTAAACTTTTAGGGGTGGGTGGCACATAGCATGGAGTCCATTTTAGTCTCCTAAGTTTGATATATAAGTATCTTTTTCTCTTGTTAGTGTTATAGTCTTATTCTCATTTGACGTTCATTGGGAATATTCTTAATATGTGAAGGAGTTAATATTTTTTATTTTGGGTTAAACCTTGGAATGGATTTCTAGGGGCTGAAAGTGTTAATGCGGGGAAAATTTCCACACCCCAACCTGGCACCTTGCATATAATCCCTTATCCCTAAACATTACTAAATCTTGAGATAAGTCAATAATTTGACTTTAATTCACATCGAGGATGTTTTCAGCTTTAGATATTTAGATAATTAGTTCATAACTTGTACATAACAACTTAAATATTATAAGTAGACGCTTCTACTGACTATCCATTTTTTCCATAAACCAAAAACTATTTAAAAAGTAACATGTTTCGTTTCATGTTTTAAACAGCATGACTTTTTATTGATCCCATCCTTGAATCTGTTCTTCTTTAAGTACTATGAAAAACATTTCAAAACTTGGGATGAGCATAAAAACCTCAGTAAGGGATACACAAAGAAGGAAAACTATTAGTCTTGGGATAACATGAAAACCATAAATACTTTATCATAAAGTAATACTTTTCACCTTTAATAAGTAGTAAATATACTTCACTGAATATAAGTTCATTTATAACTATTTTTGTAACAAAAATATTATTATAAATCCCATATAAAGCAACATATAACATATAAAGGTAACTTGGGACATAAACATACATAAATGGAATAAACATACGGTCGACTTCTACACATATCACTAAATAGAATTTTCATATGGCCGACTTCCATACCCAATGCATTGGAGGTTATAACGTAACCACCCATCCTTAGTTTATCACGGAACCACCCATCATTTGGTTTATCACATAACCACACATCATTAGTTTATCATTTAACCACCTGTCAAATATCCAAGTACAATTACATAATCATAACACTTAAAATATTTCAAATATCAACATTTCACTAATAATATTTTCTTTTCAATCACAATAAATCATTTCAATATATTGAAATAATGAATCCACTTTAAAAACCATTTTAAACACCAAAACACCTAAAAAGGGAATACATTATTTCTTTTCCTTTAAAAAACATTAAGGCTTATAGAGTAAGCCAAATATCAAATAACAGTTACGGCGGCGTAGAAGTCGTTGTCGCCACATATGTTAAAAAAATTCCTTTTTGGAATTTAGTAAAACTCCGTGTAGATAAAAGATTCTATTTGAATGAAATTAAAATTCAAAGGGGTTTATTATACACCGTATAAAATATGGAGGTGTATATTATCAAAATATGCCTCAATGAAAGGAGATTGAGATGAAGTCCATTACCTTGAGTCTGACTCGTCACATACAATCGTTATGTTACTGAATAATAAAATTAGGTTAATTTCTACTTTATAGATGACTTTTTTAAAGTTTATTATTCCTTTTATATCATGAATTACCATGATATAAAAATTACATAATTATTTAAGTTAATATTGGTCATTTTATTGGTATTTGGTACTTGAGTCGAAAATGAACTTGTTTTGATATAAATTGTCTATGTAGTCAAAAGTACATCATTTCTAGAATGGTATTCAAGATTTAAATATCATATATATCTAATATATATGTATGTATCATAGTTTTAATAAAATCATCCTTTATATATTCCATTTATATCATGAACGAGTCAAATCTCTTTGAGGGGGCGGTAGTCCATACTTCCTCAAATGAAATTATCATAATTACACATCTTGGAAAGAATAAAGGTATATTGTAAATAAAAATTACAGAATCATAGAGACAATATAAATATAATATATATCATATATAAATACAGTTCCATCATAATGGCCACCATGATAGGTGGTAGGAGAAAATTGAACAATCATTATTTCCTGGGCAGCAGTTCGTCGTACACAGAAAAGTATGTTCATATCCATTAGATGGAGGTGTGTGTAAGTGTATTTCGAATAATTAACATAAAAAATCCTAGTATATTGAGGATATTGTTTTTTTATGAAATTATAGAATAATAAGAGCATATGTTGAGGAGAATAAAAATAAAATAAAAGAACTTGAGAGAAGTCGTTACCTCTAAATCGGGTAACTTTTTTTGATTTGAGCCAAAAGGCTTTCTTGAATTTCCTTATTCCTAAGGTAATACTTCTATAAGGAAGGGAGGGATGTCGGGAGCTTGTTTGAATAGAATTTGGATGATACAAGGGGCTTGAGAGGTGTCAGTAAGTGGGTAGAGGTAGTGGCCTTTTATAAGACGGAGGAGGGGCACTTTAGGAATGTCTTGAAATATTATTTTATTATAAATTAAATTTCGATTAAAAAAGGTAAAAAAACTCATTTAAATAGAATATAAGATGATTTTTGTTAAAAATAACCATCATCCAATAATTTTTATACAAGTTTTGATTATTTTTTTATCTTTATCTTTTTTGTTTAACCCTTATTTTACCCTTTTTAATCTTAGAGTGATATCATGTTATTTAAACATTGTAGGTTAATGTAATTACTATATCATGTGAAAAGACCCAAAAAAGTCATTTATGACATATTTGGACTTATATTAACCATTTGGACGAATATTAGATTTTTAGGAATTTAATATCATTTAATAAACTATTTTAAATTTTAAGTTATGAATTATGTCAATTTTGGACACTATTCATACTTGAATTTTTTAGAAATTCATAACAACTTGATTCCTTCAAAAAAATGAATCAATCCTAACATGTAATATTAACTTAGATAATTCTTTTATAACATCAATTATGTCAAATAATATTATTTTAATATTTATAATATCATTTATTTGAATCCTTTATTAATGAAGCAATCAATGCATCATCATTGTGTCATAAATAAAATTATTTATTTAATGTCTCAAAATTATAAATAAAATAAAATGATGTAGGAAATATTTTTATCTTTATAATTAATATTTATAGTCAAAGATATCAGGTATATAACCCTATATTAAAATTTTTTTAGTAAAAGATACAAGTTTATGTTATATTTCTCTTTACTTTAAATTAATTCTTATAACATGTCATTATCACACCCAAGTGGCTCCATGGGGTCCCAAAATCGACCCAAGGATGCTGATGATCGAAAATATCTTATCAAATAGGATTATTACATGTGTTAGTGTAGTTTAATATTATTATAATATTATTTTTTTACTCTTATTTACCAGATTTACCCTTTAACCCTGGTAAATAAAATAATTATTGAAGTTAATATTCATAATGTTTAAAAATAAAAGGTGCATATTTACAAAATTTGGACCTTATGATTCAAAATATGGAATCCATTTTTTTAAATTCAAAACACATAATTAGAAGATATTAATTTAAAATTAATTCCTGTTGTCAAAATCAGAAAGAGAGTTTTTAAGAAGTAATAACTATCAAAAGATTGACATTTGTTTATATCCAATATCAATGGGAAATTACTTAAAATGACCAAAATTGGATTAAATGATAAAAACTTAATCCAATTAAACTTTAAAATAAATTAAAAAAATAATTTAACTATATAAATAAATTATATGAAAAGGCAGTTTTGAATTAAAATGCAATATTTTTCACAATTCATTAAAATATGAATTTCATCAGAAAAATACCAAAATTTCAAACAAAGTAAATTTTGATGTTCCACTTATAAAGAAGTTTATTTTTTTTAAACGAACATATAAATGTGACAAAAACTATATTTAAAAAGGGTTCACAATCAAAAGGCGGTAAAATGGCCTTTTAAAAAATATTAGAGTATTTTATGCTTAAAATTGGATTCATTCTCATTTTAAGCCTCTAAAATTTATTGGATAAATGTAAAAACATATACAACATATGTATAATCATATTGTAGCTATTTCAGTTCATTCTCTCTAATACAATGGCAAGGCATTAACTACTATTTAAAATAATAATTTTACTATTATATTATTTTTTGGTATAATTCATTATTGTGTGCAACGTAAGGTTTTAGAGAAACCCATTGTTACGTGTCGAGTGCGCTATTAGAAAAATTTTCCCTTTAATGTAAAATTAATATCTTATTTTTAAATATTAATAAATAAGAAAACGTATGATTCTATAATTACATGGGATGATACATCATTCCCCCTTTTGGAAATTGCATCCCTGCAATTTTATTTACTTATCAAATAAGCGGGGGTATTTATCCCACATAGCATTTTCAGATTTTCACATTGTCTCTTCAACCATATGGTTTTTTCAAAAAACTTTTACCTGATAAATCACCTTACTCCACAACACTTGCTCTCTGTGGTCAAGAATCTGTGATGGTTATTCCTCATAAGAAATATTATCTTCCAACTGAACTACCTCTGGATTCAAAACATGATATGGATCTGGCATATTCTTTCTCAATATTGAAACTTTAAAAACATTGTGTACCTGGGATAAACTTAGAGGTAAATCCACCCTGTAGGGAACTAATCTAACTTTATCCATGATTTCATAGGGTCCAATGAACCTCGAACTTAGCTTTCCCTTTTTACAAAAATTCATCACACTTTTCCATGGAGAAACTTTGAGAAAGACATGATCACCTACCTCAAAAGTAAGATCCTTCCTCCAGTTATCCACATAAATTTTCTACCTACTCTGTGTTGTTGTCATGTGATTCTGAATCAACTGAAATTTTTATACCATCTCTTATACTAGTTATGATCCCATTAATTTCCTTTCATCTACTTCATCCCAAAAAAGCTAGAGTTCAAAACCACTTTACATATAATGCCTCAAATGGTGCCATCTGTATACTAGTATGAAAACTTTTACTATAAGAAAACTCAACCAAAGAAAGATGTTGATCCCAAATTCCCTAGTAATCCATTGAAAAAGCGCATCTTTTATCCTCCAAGGTCTGAATTATTCATTTTGACTACTCATCTAATTGAGAATGAAAAAATATACTGAAATTTAATTCAGTTCTGAATTACTTTTGAAGGCCTTTCCAAAATTTAGAAGTGAACCTGGGATCACGATCAGATACAATGGAGAGTGGAACTCCATGTAACATGACTATCTCTTTAATATACAATCAAGAAAGTTGATCTAGAGACAGAGTATCTAGAATAGGAATAAAATGAGTAGATTTAGTCAATCGATCAACAATAACTCAGATTGTATTGTTACCTCGAGAATATTTTGGTAATACCACTATGAAACCCATGGACACATTTTCTCATTTCCACTCTGGCACTGGAAAAGGCTGAAGCATCCCTTTTAGTAACTGTAGTTGTTCAACCTATTGTCAAATCAAGAACTTCACAGTAAAGTTATAAATATCTCTTTTCATTCCATCCCACCAGAAATACTCTTGAAGATATTTGTACATATTAGTACTGGCAGAATGAACTGAAAACAGAGAACTATGCGCTTCACATAACAATTATTTCTTCAACTATGAAGTATAAGTCACACATAATCTCTTTCCAACCCTCAAAAAAAGACTTTATCAATGTTAAATTCAGGTAAATTACCCTTCTGAATTAATTATACCTTTTTTTACAACTCATTGTCTTCTATCTGTGCTTTCTTAATTCTGTCTGATAGTGATTATTTCACTACCTACTGAATCAAAACAAAGGAATTCCTTGCACCAAAAACTTCCAATCCAAAATTCATCAAATTAGAAACCAAATGATCTTGTTCCAAATGTAGAATGGTTAATGTAGCATTACTCTTTCAACTCAAATCATAAGCCACTTTAGTTAGTGGGCTAGATAACTGAGAAACTTTTTAAACAAACCTTCAGTAATAACTCACTAATCCAATAAAAATACGAATCTCTATGATATTGTTAGGTCTTGGACACTCTTCAATAACTTTTTTTTATAAGGGTCCACTGTTATTCCATATTTAGAAACAATACCACCAAGAAAATAAATTGTTTTCAACCAAAATTAACTATTACTAAACATTCCATATAGTTTATTTTCCTTTAAGGTTCTCAAAATAATCCTTAAGTGAATTTTATGTTCCTCTTAGCTTTTAGAATATACCATGATATCATCAATAAACACAATAAAAATATGATCCAAAAACTGATGAAAGACTCCCTTTATACATTCTCAGCACATTGAACAAGTTTCTCATAGCTTTTGAACTCATAGGAAGCTAACACCCATTGATATTTCGGCATCAATCCTGAGTAAATCTGATTTATCTTACTATCAATATCCCAGAAAAAATTTGGGATGTACATTGATAAATGGATGAAATGTTTTTCATATACAGCCATATAATCTTCCTCCTTTTGTCTCAATTCCATGATTTTTTTTCCATCCTAAGTCAAACATCCTTAGGAAAATATTTCTCAAGGAAGATATTCTTAACTTTATTCAATTACATGGAATTAATCTCTTCACTTCCTATGATATTTTTAATCATTGACCACTATTTATTGGATTCACCTTCAAAATGATAAACAATAAGACTAAACTTTTGATTGTATAAATAACACATTACATCAAAAATATTTTCCAAAGCTTTAATCCACCCTTCATCTTGCACAGGGTTAGATGGTCCTCTGAATGATGGGGGACATTGCCTCATGAAATGTTATACGATTGGCATAAGACTCTACAGTCGATCTAGTTGATCTCATGCATGGACACCGCCACCATTTATCACCTGAGTCAACTGAACCATCACTATAATAAACCGTTATGTTCTGATTTTTACATTCTCAGGATATTGATTTGGAAGGTTATTTCCCTCTGTATGCTTTCCCAGCACAGCTGCCCAATTTCCACTATAGAAAACCATTCTGAACAAATATATCTTAGATAAAGTAACGTGGAAATATTAAAATGATATATCATTTCAATTTGACCTTAAAGTAAAAATATTTTATGGATATTATATTAACCATATTCTAACTCCAAATGTTATATAAACTGACCACTGATACCAACTACAAGACCCCAGTGTTAAACATTACTTAATCTTGAGATAAGTCAATAATTTAACATTAATCCACATCAAGTAACTTTTTAGGTTTAGAGATTTATAGAATTTGATCATAACTTAAATATAATAACTTGAATATTAAAATTAGACACTTCTACTAAATTTCCATTTTTTTCATAAAACAAAAACTTTTTTAAAAAGAAACATGTTTTGTTTCATGTTTTAAACAGCCTGACTTTTCCTTGATCTCATCCTTGACTCTATTCTTATTTAAGTCCTGTGAAAAACATTTCAAAACTTAGGATGAGCATAAAAATCATTGTAAGGGATACACAAATAAGAAAAACTGTTAGTCTTGGGATAACATGTAAACCAAGAATACATTATCAAAAATTAATACTTTTCACCTTTAAGAAGTAGTAAATATACTTCACTGAATATAAGCTCATTGATTAAACTTTTTGTAATAAAAAGATTAACATAAAACCCATATAAAGAAACATATAACATATAAAGGTAACTTGGGACATAAACATACATAAATGGAATAACCATATAGTCGACTTCCACACATATCACTAAATATAATAGCCATACGGCTGACTTGAATACCCAATGCATTAGAGGTTATAATGTAACCACACATCCTCATTTTATCACAGAACCATCCATAAATTGGTTTATCACATAACCACCTGTCATTTGTTTATCATGTAACCACCCATCAAATGTCCAAGTACCATTATATAATAATAACACTTAAAATATTGCAAATATCAACATTTCACTAATAAAATTTCATTTTCAATTACAAAACAATCATTTCAAGATATTGAAATAGTAAATCCACTTTCAAAACCATTTTCAACACCAAAACACCTAAAAAGGGAAGAAGGTATTTCTTTTCCTTTTAAAAATATTAAATCTTATAGAGTAATCCAAATATCAAATAATGGTTACGACGGCGGAGAAGTCGTTGTCTCCATATACGTTAAAAACATTCATTTTTTTCATTTAGTACAACTCTTTGTAGAAAAAAGATTATATTTGAATGAAATTAAAATTAAAAGTGTTTTATTATACACCATATAAAATAATGAGGTGTATATTATCAAAATATGCCTCAATGAAAGGAGATTGAGATGAAGTCCCTTACCTTGAGTCCAACTTGTCATGTACAATCGTTATGTTCCCGAATAATAAACTTAAGTTAATTTATACTTTCTTGAGAACATTTTTGAATTTTATTATTCTTTTTATATCACTTATTACCATGTTATGAAAATTACTTAATTATTTAAGTTAATATCGATCATTTTATCAATATTCGGTACTTGAGTTGAAAATGAACTTGTTTTGATATAAATTATCCATGTATTCAAAAGTACATCATATCTATAATGATATTCATGATTTAAATATCATATATATCTAGTATATATGTATTTATAAAAGTCCATAAAATTTGGAGATAAGAAATGAAATGCACCTTTCATGAAAACGGTAGGATGTACGTACGCATGAACGCTACTTTCATTTCTTTGTCATATTAAAAGAATTATAATCAAATGATATAAATACATATTAAAATACAAGTATTATATTTATGTCATTTATTTATTAGTGGTTTAATAAAACCATCCTTTATATGTTCTATGTATACCATGATCGAGTCATATTACTTTGAGGGGGCAGTAGTCCACACTTCCTCAAATGAAATTATCGTATTTACACATCATGGAAATCATAAAGGTATGTTATAAATAAAAATTACAGAACCATAGAGACAATATAAATATAATATATATCATATATAAATATAGTTCCCTCATAATTTCAACCATTATAGGTGGTAGTAGAAAATTGAACAATCATCATTTCATGAGGCAGTAGTTCACCGTACACAGAAACAGTATGTTCGTATCCATTAGATGGAGGTGTGTGTAAGTATAGTTAGAATAATTCACATAAAAACATACTAGTATATTGATGATACTATTTTTGTTATATAATCATATAATAATAATAGAATATGGAGTGGAGAAGGAAAATAAAATAAAATAACTTGAGAGAAGATGATACCTCTAAATCGGGTAACTTCTTTTGATTTGAGCCAAAAGGCTTTCTTGAATTTCCTTCTACCCAAGGTAAAACATCTAGGAGGAAGGGAAGGATGTTGGGAGATTATTTGAGTAGAATTTGGAAAAGATAATGGTCTTGATAGGTGTTATTAAGTAATAGAGGTGGTGTCCTTTTATAAGAGGGAGGAGGGGCACTTTAGGTTAGTCTGGAAATATTATTTTATTATAAATTCAATTTCAATTAAAAAAGTTCCAAAACTCATTTGATTCAAATATAAGTTGATTTTGGTTAGAATAACCATCATAAAATATTTTTTAGATAAGTTTTGAATATTTTTAATCCTTGTTTTTTTTCTTTAACCCTTATTTTACCCTTTTTAATCTTACAGTGATATCATGTTATTTACAAATTGTGGGTTAATTTAATTACCATATCATTTCAAACGACCCACAAAAAGTCATTTATGACATATTTGGACTTATTCTAACCATTTTTATGAATCTTAGATTTTTAGGAATTAAATATCATTTAATAAACTATTTAATATTTTAAGCTATGAATTATGTCAATTTTGGACACTAATCATAGTAGACTTTTTACAAATTAATAAAAACTTGATTCATTCAAAAAAACATTAAATCAATCTTAACATGTCATATTCACCTATATAATTATTTTATGACATTAATTATGCCAAATAATATTTATTTTAATATTTATAATATCATTTATTGGAATCCTTTATTAATGAAGCAATCACTGCATCATCATTGTGTCATAAATAAAATCATATATTTAATGTATAAAATGTATAAATAAAATTCCATGATATAAAAAACATTTTTAAATTTCTAATGAATATTTATAGTCAAAGATATCATCTATATAACCCTATATTAAATTTTTTTTGTAAAAGATACAAGTTTATGTTATATTTCTCTTCACATTAAATTAATTATTATAACATGTCATTATCACACCCAAGTGGCTCCATGGGGTCCAAAAATAGACCCAAGGATGTCCATGGTCATAAATATCTCATAAAATAGGATTTGGACACGTGTTAGGGTAGTTTAATATTATTATAATATTATTTTTTTCTTCTTATTTACCAAATTTACCCTTTAACCATGGTAAATAAAATAATTACTGAAGTTACTATTCATAATGTCCAAAAATAAAAGGTGTATATTTATACAATTTGGAAATTATGATTCTAAATATGGAATCCATTTTTTAAAATTCAAAGCACAGAATTGGAAAAAATTAATTTAAAATTAATTCTCGTTGTCAAAACCAAAACGTGGGTTTTTAAGAAGTAATAACGATCAAAAGATTGACATGTGTTTACATCCAATTTCAATGGAAACTTATTTCCAATAACCAACATTGGATTAAATGATATAAACTTAATCTAATTACACTTTATTCCAAATTTAAATAACAATCTAACTATATAAATAAATTAGATAAAAAGGTAGTTTTGAATTAAAATGTACAATTTTTCACAATTCATTAAAATAAGAATTTCATCAGAAAAATACCAAAATTTCAAAAAAAGTAAATATTGATGTTCATATTCAAAAGAATAAGTTTATTTTGTCAAATAGAACATATAAAAGTGAAAAAACTATATTTAAAATGGGTTCTCCATCAAAAGGTGGTAAAACAACCTTTTAAAAAATATTAGAGTATTTTATGCTTAAAATTGGATTCATTCTCATTTTAAGCCTCTAAAATTTATTTGATAAATGTGAAAACATTTAACAAACATGTATAATAATATTTTAGTCAGTTTTGTTCATTTCTACCAATACAATAGCTAGGTTTTAACTACCATTTAAAATAATAATATTATTATTATATTATTTTCAGTATAATTCACTATTGTGTGGGACGTAAGATTTTGGAGAAACATGTTATTGTGTTTTGAGTATGCTATAAGACAAATCTTCTCTTTAACATAAAATAAATATCTTATTCATAAATATTAATAGATAGGAAAAATTGTGATTATATAAATACCTGGGATGCAACATTGTGGTCACGGTTATTTTATTTATATTTGAGTCATTTTTTCTATATAGTTTAAAATTTATTAAATTAAAATCAAATTAAATAAATCAAAATCAAAATAAAATGGTTTAATAAAAATAATAATAATATTATTAATATGAATAATGATATTATTTTTATTATTTTTATTATTATTATTTATTATTATTCATATTAGTTAATTTTATTTTTATTTATCTTATTTTTAGGGTTTGTTTACCCCTCATATTCCCTCTCCCCCCTCACCACACATGCAATCCCCCCCATCCTTAGGTCGTGATGCCACCCCACCTTACTCAAGCTCCCCTGCGCACTCCTTCCCTAGTCAGCGCCCCTCTCTTGTGTGCCACCCCAACCACTGGTGCTCCCACCTCCAGCCGTCACAGCCTTCCTCTACGGCATGCATGACCCGGCCACGAATCCTCTCTGTCGTGCACCTCCATCCAACACCCTCCTCATCTGGCATGCCCCCCCTCTTCAGTAAGTTTCTGTCTGTCATCCACCTCGGACGGCACTCTCGTCTGGTGGCCGTCTTTCCTAATGACGTAAATGTCCACCCTTCTTCCCCTCTTATATTTTATTCCTCTTCTTAGTTGGGGTTTTCTTTTACAGCAGTTAGGATTTCATTTTAGGGGTTCTCATATTGATTTTCTTGGTTCAATCTTCATAATTAGGTTTTTTTCTCAGTTTCTTAAGGTGTCGATGGACTTTACACCATTTTTCTATCAAGTTATTCACCCAAGGTAGGTGGTTCCATACCTTAGATTTTATTGATGATTTAATTTGTTTGTTAAATGTATTATAACATGTTATATACTTTTTTTGTGTGGTGGGAAGTATAATTTTGATGTGTTGTGTCATGCGTATGTGGGGGAATGAATTTTTATAAAGAAAAGTGTTTGTATTTTGGGTATGTTTTGAGTAAGGTTTTCAAAAATGAGGTTTTACACCTTGTGTGAAATATGTGAAACTTGTTTTCATGGGAACTTAAAGTGAGTGTGTTTTGAAAAGGTATTTTTAATGGGAAAGGGATTTTTTTCATGTGTTATCCTTATTATGCACCTTTAAAATTGAACTGAAATTGTTTAAATAATGGAAAGCATGTTTTATTGTGGTTTTGCTATGCGTTTCGCTTTAAATTGGAATTTCTACATGAAATTGAGTGTGTTGTTAGTTAAAACCACTGAATTTATATTTAGAAATGTTTTTTAAATTATTTTAAAAGAGAGAAGCCATGTTTTCAAAATGGTTTTGGGTTATTCTTGGTTCTTTGTCACAGTGTTTTGAGTTGTTGGTAAAAAATTCCAAAGTGCATTGGGGTCCTGTTGATGTGGTTTTGGGATGCGGGCATCAAGAACACATATATATACATGCATAGGTAAGGCATATATATATATTCCCTATTTCTACATATTCCCTCCTAGTGTGGGGAATATGTGCAATGCGGCTAGGGATATTTATATATATACATATAAATTCATGTGCGTGTAAGTGAGAAGGGTCGGTTTGGATGGTCATCATCAAGGAGCAACATGTTTGGGGTAGGATCCCTATGCCTGACCCTTTAATTTGAAATCTATGATTGCTTGATTTTTTTAAAAATATGTTTTATATTTATATAGTATTCGCATGATATGAGCTCTATCAGTGATTGTTAGAAACTGTTATTTATTTGTTTTTCATAATTTATCTAAGCTCTAGTGAAAGTTTTTCATATTGAAATATGTTTTTGACTTTTTTGTAAATAGTGTTGTATTTTTAAAGCTCAATTGATCTTTAATGTTAAACCTTTAAAAGTGGTTTCCTTAATGGTTTTAGTTTGTAATGAGTCTTTTCAATGGGTTTCTTAGATTTAAATATGGTTTCTATCTTTCTTTTAAATGTGTGGTGCCTCGGTTGTGCAAGTGTGAATTTAAATGATTTCTGGAACTTAAGGTTGTTGACAAACATTGTTTTCTAAAAAGTTAAAAATTCCTTATAAAGCAATGAGGCTCATCTGGCACTTTGAGAATGGTTTGTGAAAGTTGAAAACCCCTCTTAAGGCATTCCCCATAGTTTGAGAAATGTGATGCAAGTGTTAATATGTGATTAGTGATATGTTCCTAGAGTTATAGATTGTGCTTTTTTGTGTGACATAAAATAGGGTAATGTACTTAAGAGGGGTGATTGGTGGTGGGAGGTTGAATGGGTTTTTGGATCAAGAAAGCGATGTGTTCATATATGTATACTTGATAAAATCTCACCACTATTTGGAATAGAGCACATGGGTAAACCCCGGGTACCTAGGTGGGAAGACTACGACTAGTATTTTAGATTATTCAAAAGTGGTTTGTCCTGATATCTTCTATCAGGATTAACAATTACAACACTAACTAAATGATTATGATGATTGGATGCTACTAGGTTATGGGTGTGTCCCCTACTAGTGGCATGTGCACGAGAAAACTGATGGTCATGGTTTCAAAGCCATGTTTCACCGAGGTACAAGGTTCCTAGGGCCCCATTTTTTATAGCTACCTATAGGAATTGACCATGGTGCTCACTTATGAAATTGTGTCTGTGAAATTATTTCCATTTTAGTTACTTCAATCTTGTTTCCTTTGTAAAATCCATGTTATTAATTTAGAATGTTTTCCTTTCATTTTGGAATGTTAATGCATGCTTAGAATCTATTTTTAAAATATAGTGGAATAGAAACACTTTCCTTAAAATTTTAAACTTGTGACTTGAATTTGAAAAGAATGAAAAACATTACTTTAGTATGTCTTATTTTCAAACTAGCATGATTGGATTTATTTTTAAAGGCAAGGGAGTAGGTTATTGTTGTACTTTGGAATTCTTGCTGGGTATCTCAGTGCTTACACCTACTTTATATTTTAATTTTCAGGTTCTATTTTTAGATATATATTTTAGTGAGTGTGTTTTCGTGTTTAATGGTAACCCATGAGATCACTTGGAGGTATGTTTATCCTCCTAACTACTAGTGTTTGTATATTTTTTTCAATTTATATTTATTCATTTGTCTTGTCTTTATGGGCCAAAATCATTACCAACTATTTTACTTTGGTTCCCAGCACTAGTTTCAAGCCTATGGGGATCAGGAACGCCCTTCGGGCCTTGTCACGGGCTGACTTGGGTGACCGATTCATGGTTGACCTGGGTTGGTTTGTGATAGCATAAAAATTCCCATAAAGGAATTAGGTTTACTCCCTTTCCCAACATGATGTCTCATGAGACTAAAAATTACCCAAAGAATTGGAGTTCTATTTGGGCACACCCATCATAACATGTTCATGCATATGTATTCCATGTAAAGAATCAAACATAAGAAATAAACATAAGGGTTGCCCATGAAAATAAATGGGTGTCATAATCATGTTATAAGGCACAATGAACGGATATATCAAAATGGTGTCCCTGAAAGAATCGATTTAAATAATTCATGAATATTCATAAAATAAAATAGGCAAAGATAATGAAAAATTATGTCCAACTAAAGTGAAAACATGTAAATATAGTGTTTAAGAAACTTTAGAAATTAGCCACTTTAGTGCAGATTAATGAAACATATTAAAGAGACTTTAAAGTGGACAACGGCATAATTTTTTTATAAAACCTGAAATTAACTAAGATATTTTTATATGATTAAAATATTATTTTATAAAAAATAATGGTTGATTAAAACAAATTATGGATTGTACTTGAAAAGGGGTAAAAATTTGGGAAGCTCCCTTTTGTCGGGCTTGCTTATCGGGAGGAATTGAAAAGGACACATATTAAAACATATATTCCCCCATCAAAGAAGGATGAATTGATCTGGATAAATAATTTTTAAACATATATATAGGATTTTAAAGAATTATATAGTTATAATGAAGTAATAAATTGGTGTAAAGAGAGAGAAATCATAACTCAAAGGTAATTTGGAGGTTCAGAGAGATCCCATACCTTATGTCTAAAAGTGTTCTCCACTTGCACTTAGTGTCCTAGATAATAAAATTAGATCCATTAATTAATTAATTTAGAACCTATTATACATTTATTTGATTTATTGAAATTTTATTAAGTTCATTTATGACCTTTTTGATGAGTCATAAGATTCAATTTCATCGTTCTCGGACCATTTGTTTAATGATTTTATGATCGGTTCCCTTGAGTTTAATTATGGGAGTTCTTATCAAATGGAAGAAAAACTCCAGAATTAGAATGGTATGGTATTAATATAATTATATAATTTTAAATGATTTTGTATGTCATTTTTTTAATATATGATAATGATTCATTAGATAAAATGTAAATAAAAATGATTAGTTTATTTTGGGGATTTTTTGATCATCATGAAATTGTTTTGTTTTATTATTTAATATTATGTATATATACTAGTTAAAAAACATGAAACAAGATATAATATACATTTTTCAATTTTTTCACCATAATAATGGTTTTAGGACTATACTTTAAGGTTGTAATGTAAAATGAAAACTCATCATCCATGATGGTGGTGAATCGACACCTCACGGAAGATGTTCTCATTTTAAAGTAAAAGGAGAAGAGAGGGAATTTAATGATTGATATTCCATTAAAAAATAAAATTATAGTTTATATACGATACTAGATTTATCATGTAACTTTTTATTGTTGAGTAAATTATGATAAGGAATAAAGAAATAATTTAAAAATAGAAAGGTGGAGGATTTTACCTCTTGCATAATGCCTCAGTGAGAACCTCATTAAGGCACTAGTGTTTCATCTTTTGTTGAGACCAGAAACTCCTGGACATGAGGAAGAGGCTTGTTAATGTAATTGGGTATGATTTAGAAAAAAATAAATTATTTGGAAGTGTTAGTAGAATGGGTGGTCAAGGTGGCATTTATAGTGGGAGTAAAGGGGTGTTTTTTATTATTTCATTCATTTGTTTAGAATTTTAGTGCAAGACTATCAATTGTAATCCCCGACCCAGTTACCTAGAGTCGGTGCATTATTACATAACATTGGCATGATACAAGGAATCATGTCTCGAAAGACTGATCAGTTTAGTAGCCTTTTAAGTACTGGATACATTCATAAGTTTTACATTACATCATGAAATAAAAACATCAACAACGTTTTTTCCCCTTTTTAAACACACTTATATCCTTAGCCTATCCTTTCAGGTCAACCATAAAATACTTCTTCACATCCTGGGAAAAATAAAACATAGAAAGGGGTGAGCTCAAATGCTCGGTAAGGATAACAATATAGCGGAAAATTTCATAAATAAGCACAAACATTTAAGGCAATGTATAAGACTAAAACAAAAGCCTTATAAACTTAAACTTCAAAATAATATAGAAAATATGAAATCAAATAATTGCATTTACTTAATCACATGGATATAATATTATTCAAATAATCACATGTAATATCAATAGCCACTTTCATAATGATGGAATGCATAATTCCAGACTTCATAACCATAGAGTCATGGCCTTGTGCCAAGATTACAAATAATATTTAGTCAAGGCCTTGTTACAAGACACTAGTTTGTCTCATGAGACCTACCGATGCATCGAGTAGATATAGTGGGCTCCACTCGTCACTTACTAAGTCCAATTCATTCCTCATATGAAAAGGTATAAAGATAACATAAACATTCCTATTAAAACTAGTATATTAAATGTCAATACTTTATTCATAAACAGTGAATGGTATAAAAATAACTCATCCATAGTAAAATATATCACAAAACCATCAATACAATATGGAAGATTTGTATCATAAATAAATCAACTACAAACAGGTTTAAAATCCATCAAAAAATGTTGACATGTATGACATCAAAACTTTTTGAGAAAAATATCTCTTTCTATTTTAAATCATTTAGAAGTCATTTAATTATAAAAGAAAATATTTATTTTGAAAATATTATTATAATCTTGTAAGTGAAGCTTCGACGTTGTTATAACGGTGGAAAATAGTCACACCCATCTTATAAGTTAAAAAAACATTCTTACATTAATTTTGTCGAAAAGGTCATAAAGTACCTTGTTTGGAAAACGACAGAAAGATTCCTTTCAAAAAATATAAGGTCAAATAAATGTATAAATGAATTTAACCCATTATCTATTAATTAGTAAAAATGTTTTGAAATATATTTTTAAGAAAACACAGATGAGGATGATAAAGAGGTCCCAGTAGATACTTATGTAAAAACAACCTCAGATAATAAAGAGATTGTGAAATTAACCCTTACCTTGTACTTTTCCTTAGTCGATGGTATGTTAACCTCATGTATAATAGTTAAAATATTGTTATTAAATTATAAAAGAACTATATACATAAATATGATATCATATATGATCCTCTAATATTTCTTTGTTAATAATATTTAAATAGTATTTTCGTTTCGGGTGTTAACTGATCTGTTTTCCTATATATAATTGGTTACAAAAGCCATGTTTGTTTTGTATAGGATGTATTTTATTTATATACAGAATGATATTAAGTTCTTACAAATTATTTTCAATCATAAAATGAAAATTATTCTTGAATTATTACGATGGGGAATGAATCTCATCGAGTTCATGGAAACGCTAATCTGTACGTACGCACGAGCAAAAATATCATAATATTGATGGTGAAATAGTATGTAATTGGATGTAATATCATATATAAAGAATCATTAACATGTTATATTTATTATTTACATCAGTTATACTCATTATTATATGCATCCAAATAATGAGGTGTTTGAATAACAAACTACACCACGGCGTGGAGACGGTAAGCCGTATGTACGCATGTATGGTGATATTGTCATTTATATGATGGATAGAATAATGAATATGGTTGTACCATATTTATAATAACATAATAGTATATAAAAGATACTAGAGTTATTATTTTATAATGGAAACAACAAAGAAAGAGGAAGTGGAAGAAGAAAAGAACTTGAAAGAGGAGATGAAATAGTTACCTCTTCTTCTGGTTCTTCCGTTTGATTTGGTCAAAATGGATCCTTAGGTTGTCTTTATGAACAAATAAATTCATCTAGGATGAATTGAGGAAAGTTGGGAGGATATTTGGGTAGAGTGTTTCAGAGCCAAATGTCATTGGAGGTGTTAAATTAAGAGAGGGGGAAGTACCCTTTTATAAGAGAGGTGAGGGTCACTTTTAGAAAATCTTGAAATATTATTTTAGAATAAAATAATTTTCGGTTTATAATGGCTCTAAAATGATTTATTTATAGGATAAGGTGGGTATGGGTCTAAAACCTCTCAAATAATAGGTTTTTAGATAGGTTTAGGTTACCATATTAACCTTATCTTTTAGATTTAACTCTTAGCTAAATAGTTTGTAATTTACCATGTCTCTTTGTATTTTTATATTATATGGTTAATAAACTTACTATAACAATCCAAGAGAACCCCAAGTGGTTAATTACTAATATATATAACCTTATATAATTCCTTTTTCCGAACAGTAGATTTTTAGAAATATTATATCAATTAATAATCTAGTATTTGTTTTAAAAACTCAATTATGTCAATTTTGACACTATTTAGTATTTGGTTTTTATGAAAATCATAACAGTATGATTACTTCAAAAAAAATATTTAATAAACCCTAAAATTTCATATTAACCTATAAAATTAGTGTAATTCACCAAAATTCTAAAATTACATTTATTTGCATATTTATATTATCAATTATTTTAATCTTTCATTAATAAGGTAATTACTTCATCCACATTGTGTCATAAATAAATTAAATTATTTAATGTCTAAAATTTATAAATAAAATACCATTATGTAGGAAATATTTTTATATTTATAAGGAATATTTATAGTATAATTTATCTTATGTATAACCCTATATTAAAAATGGTTTAGTTATTAAACTTTGAATTTAACTCTTTTAACTCTTCTTTAAATAAAATAATAATAAATGTCCTAATCTAATCCAAGTGGACCTAAGGGGGTAATATTTTATTCCTAAGGTTTTTTTTGGACGAATTACACTTATCCCATAGAATTAGGACATGCTTTAGGATAATTATAATATCATTTTTACCCTTAATTACCCTATTTACTTTTAACCGTGCTAAATAAAAGTAAAACGTTACTATTCACCAAAAATTATTTTCATCTTATTGAACCAAATTTTACTTACTCATGTCAACTGTGTGTCTCGGATTTTTGAAATTGAACTCACAGAAGCGGTAAAATTAAGTTTTATGCAAATTTACAAATGCTCTTAGGAGGTGGGTAAAAGATGGTAAAAAGTTCAATAAAATTTTTATATATCTAAGATTATTATAAAATAAATCCAATGAATTACATTTAAATTATATATGTATTATGTATCTATTTTTATCTAAATTAAATTTAAATAAAATAAATAATTATTTAAATAAAAAATTTGGTTCTAACCAATAACGCAGTGTTTTTCACTATTCATCAAAAATTGAAAATTTTCAGAAAAATACTGAAAATCCACCCTAAGCTAATTTCGATATTCCGAATTCAAAAATGAAGTCTATTTTGAAAAATAAAATTTATAAAATTTTAAAAAGTGGGTATTACTATTCATAATGGCTAGTTTGATTGGTCTTGGTGTGTTAGAATCTCAAATTTGCGTACAATTCAAACTATTGCATTATTCAAAGGGAAACGTACCATGGAAGCTTGGGGTGTTACATTCTCTCCTCTTTAAAATAATTTCATCCTTGAAATTTCTAGAATATTACTGCATAAAAAGATTCGAGTGGTTCTTCATCATAAGTTCCTCATGTTCCCATGTTTCCTCTTCCATCTTACAATTTCTCCATAGAACTTTTACCAGATGAGTCATCTGGTTTCTCAACACTTGTTCTCTGGTATCAAGAATCTTGACAGGCTCTTCACAATAAGAATTATCTGGTTCCACTTCAATTTTCTCATAGGTGAGTACATGCATTAGGTCAGACATGTATTTTCTCAACACTAATACGTGGAACACATCGTGAACTTTGGAGATACTTGGAGACATTGCCTAACGATAGGCTACAAATCCAATTTGTTCTAGAATTTTGAAAGGTCCGATGTACCTGGGACTCAATTTACCCTTATTACCGAAATGTATAACAACCTTCTATGGAGATAACTTCAAGAAAACATGGTCTCCTACTTGAAATTCTAAATCCTTCCTTCGGTTATTAGCATAGCTCTTTTGCCTACTTTGGACTGCTTTGATGTGGGTTTGGATAATCTTCACTATTTATACTGTTTCCTTAACAAGTTCTGGGCCGACATGTTTTCTTTCACCAACATCATCCCAACAAGTTGGTGTGTGACATCTCTTTCCATATAACACTTCATATCATTCCATCTGAATAGTTGAGTGGAAGTTATTGTTATAGGAAAATTATACCATAGGTAAATATTGATCCCACATACCTTCAAAGTCAAGTGAGCAAGATCTCAACATGTCTTCTAAGGTTTGAATAGTCTGTTCTGATTGTCCATTGGTTTGAGGGTGGTAGGCAGTGCTCAAACAAAGTTCAGTATCCAGGGCCTTCTGAAGACTTTTCTAGAATATTGATATAAAACGGGGATCACGATCAGAAACAATTGATAGGGGTACTACATGAAATCTTACAACTTCATTAATATATAGTCTTTCTAAACGTTCAAGTGGTAAATCTTATCTTATAGTAAGAAAATGTGCTGACTTGGTAAGACGATCAACAATGACCCATACTGTATCATTTCTTCTAGGATTCTTTTGTAGTCCCATGAAAACTTCCATCATAATATCATCCCATTTCCACTCAGGTATGGGAAGAGGTTGCGTGACTCCTCTAGGATGTTGTCTTCCAGCTTTCACTTGTTGGCAAACCATACATCTTGACACAAAATCAGCAATATCTCTTTTAATGATGTCCCGCCAAAAATTTTCTTTCAAATATTTATACATCTTAGTGCTACCAGGGTGTATAAATAAATTGGAGCTGTGATCATCATCCAACAATTCCATTTTTAGATCAGGTATATCGGTAACACAATGTATCTTCCCAAATTTCAAAATTCCCTCTTCATAAACAAAGTCACTCAATCTCCCATCATTTACAGCTTTAATCTTCCTTTGAAACTCCTCATCATCAGTCTGAGAACACTTTATCCTTTCTAGTAAAGACGGTTTGGTAACCATTTGAAAAAGTATTGATGTTTCACCTTCCATGGTTATTCCCATGTCAATCTTTACTAGATCCAGGAAAATAGGATCCCTTTCAACTTTCATCTTGTTCAAATCTCCATAGCCCTTTCTACTCTGAGCATCTGACACCTTATTTTCCTTCCTCGGGTGGTAGTGTATAGTGTAATCCTAATCCATGAGTAGTTCAATCCATCGTCTTTGCCTCATTTTGAGTTATTTCTGTGAGACAATAAACTTCAAACTCTTGTGATCAGTATAAATCTCCCATTTTTCACCATGTAGATAGTTTCTCCATGTTTTCAAAGCTGAGATTACAACTGTTAACTCAAGATAATGAGTAGGATAGTTTTTCTTGTGAATTTTTAGTTGTTGTGATGCATATTAAATAACTCTATCATTCTGCATAAGGACACAACCAAGTCCTTTCATTGAAGCATTATTATAAATAACAAACCCATCATTCCTCGATGGTAGAGTCAAGATAGGAGCATTAACTAATCTTCTCTTCAGTTCTTCAAAACATTCTTCTCACTCTATTGTCCAAACAAATTTAACCTCTTTAAGTGGGAACTTGGTTAATAGGTTAGCCAACTGAGAAAAGTTCTGGACAAAATGTCGATAATAACCTTCTAAACCAATAAAACTGCGTACCTCAGTTATACTCGTCAGTGCTGGTCATTCTTGGATTGCCTTTGTATTTGAAGGATCAACAGATATTCCATCCTTGGAGACAATATGGCCAAGAAAAGAAATCTCTTGAATCCAGAATTCACACTTTCTAAACTTCACATATAATTCATTTCTTCTAAGAATCTTTAGAATAATGTGCAAGTGATTTTCATGATCTTCGTAGCTTTAGGAGTATACCAAGATATAATCAATAAATACCACTACAAATTCGTCAAGATATTCCTTGAAAACTCTATTCATTAGATCTATGAAGACAGAGGGTGCCTTAGTCAATCCAAAAGGCATTATTGTAAACTCGTAATGCCCGTACCTAGTTTGAAATGTTGTTTTCGAAATTTCTTCCTTCTTCACACACAACAGATGATATCCAGATTGAAGGTCAATCATTAAAAAATATTGAGCTCCATGAATTTGGTCGAATAAATCATCAATGCGAGGTAGAGGATAGTTGTTATTTATTGTTATATCATTGATCTCCCTATAGTCAATGCACAACCTCATTGATCTTTCTTTCTTCTTAATAAAAAGGACAGGGTCTCCCAATGGAGAAACACTAGGGAAAATAAATCCCTTGTTAATCAATTCCTCTAGTTGTTTCTTTAGTCTCACTAATTCCATAGTGGCCATTCTATAAGGGGTCTTTGATATGGGCCTTGAACCAGGAATTAAATCAGTGGAAAACTCAATTTCTCATTCTGGAGGATGTCTAGGTAAATCATTTGGAAACACATCAAAATATTCTTTCACAATAGGTACATCCTCTATTCGAACATTCTTTTCCTCACCCATGGTTATTTCAATCTCTTATTCCCCAATAATTGAATTTAGTGCACCTACTGGGGTGAATCATGATAAAAATCAGGTGGTGATGTTTTTTCTCTAAAAATAAGGTACTTATTATCATCATCGAAAATTGAAACCTCCTTCTTCTTACAATAAATTTTCATATCATGGTCCGAAATCCAATCCATTCCAAGGATTATATCAAATTCAATCATGGGTATGATGATGATATTAGCAGATAAAGAACATTTATATGCCCTAATGAGAACTGATTCACAAAACTTTGTTGTGATGATACTTCCCTTAGGAGTTTTGACTTACAACTCCTTTATTAATTCAAATTGAAAATATCTAATTTTCTTCGAAAACTAGGAAGATATGAAATAATGCGATGATCCAGAATCAAATAAAGCATTGGCTAAACTTGAGGAAACCATTAAATTACCTGTCACCACGTCTTTCGGAGCTTCAAACTCTACAGTAGTGATTTCATAAGCTTAACCTTGTTCCCATGGCCTTTTCTAAGTTAAGTTGCCCTGGTGCTTAGGACATTCATTTTTATAATGCCCCTTTTCTCTAAAATTGTAGCATTGAACATTGATATCCTCTTTCTTCCCCTTGCAATCATGAGCTTGGTGGCCTTTTTAGCAATACTTGTAACAGACTACCATTCCCTTCAGGAAAGTACCAGGGTGTTTCTTCCCACATTTACCATAGGATGGATATTCAACTTTTCCCTTATTCCCTTTATTTCTATTTCCATAGTGTTCAACAGATCTCTTTTTCTCTTACTTTGCTTTAAAGTTGTAAGACTTATAGAATTCTTTTTCTGTCTTAATAGCACATGAGACAATATCTTCATATGATAAGAAGGATTGTGATATTAATTCTCGATGGAGAAATGGTTTTAATACATCAAATAATAGATCAATCTTACTCCTTGGGTTACTTATATAATCTGCTGCATGCCTTGATAACCTTGTAAAGTTAGCTTCATTTTTTGCAACATTCTCATCCTCTTTTTGACTCAGACTCGGAAATTGTCTTTTCATAACCGCTCGAAGGTCAGGAAGAAAGTATTTTTCTAAGAAAATCTCTTTAAACTCTCTCCATTACATGTTTGATACTTCTTCATCTTACTTTTTGTTTTGCATTAATGACCACCATTGATCTGCATCTCCTGTGAGGCGATAAACTTCCATAACAACTTTTTCCCTTTCGCTACTCCCCAAAGCATGAAATATTTTCTCTAAGGAATTTATTCATTTCTCAGCTACTAATGGATTTGTACTCCCATTAAATATTGGTGGTTGTTTCCTCATGAAGAGATCTAAAATTTCTCCTCAGCGTTGTGGATCAGGGTGCTTCATTCAGGTAAGGTTATTATTCATAACCTGAGTGAGTTGTCCCAGTATAGTGATAAGCTGATCAGCACTAGTTGCATCACCAACTCCACTATAATTGTCTTGAGTTGGAGGTAAATCCCTACATGGATTACCTACATTGATACGATTTCCATTCCTTCCACTAGGCTCCATTTTTAAACAATGGCATACAGTAGATTAGTTTATGAATCGCAATACATATTTCCAAACTTGTAAAACACTTATAATAAATTGAACAGTTTATGGATATAATCCATAATCATAAAAAAATCTTTGAGGAGGTATATACTCATAAATCCTTCATATTGTTTTTTCAAGAAAATGAAAATTATCCTAAGCATATCCCCTAGGAGTGTCGTTACTAAGAGTGCAGCAAGGCTCATTGTCGTGCACAAGTTCCCATTCGAGTCTAGCTCAAAGTGGTGTTTTCGGGTTTTACCCCTAAGTACATATCTGTCATAGCCACCTCTACCTGCTCGTATCCAGACAGGGAAGTATTTCTTGAAAAACTCACAAAATCTCTATAGTACTAAAATTTTAGGAAGTTCTTCTATACTAATACTCAAAGTCTATTTTGGGGTAATGTTCTCTAATCAGAGTTTTTCTAAATCTAGTTTCCAAGGTTTGTACTAAGATTCCTCTGATAACAACTATAACGCCCCAACCCCAGTTATCTAGATTCGGTGCATTATTACATAACATTGGCATGATACATGGAATCATGTCTCGAAAGATAGATTGGTTTAGTAGCCTTGGAAGTACTAGATACATTCATAAGTTTTACATTACATCATAAAATAAAAACATCAACAACATTTTTTCTCCTTTTTAAACACACTTATATCCTTAGCCTATCCTTTTAGTTCAACCATAAAATACTTCTTCACATCCTTAGAAAAGTAAAACATAGAAAGGGGTGAGCTCAGATGCTCGGTAAGGATAACAATATAGCGGAAACTTTAATAAATAAGCATAAACATTTAAGGCAATGTATAAGACTAAAAAAAGCCATTTAAACTTAAACTTAAGCATAATATAGAAAAGATAAAATCAAATAATTCCATTTAATTAATCACGTGGATATTTTACTAGTCAAACAATCACATGTAATATCAATAGCCACTTTCATAATGATGGAATGCATAATGCCAGACGTCATAACCACATAGTTAAGGCATTGTGCCAAGACTACAAATAATATTTTGTTAGGCCTTGTTCCAAGACACTATTTTGTCTCATGAGACCTACCGATGCATCTAAAAGCTATATCGGGCTCCACCGGTCACTTACTACGTCCAAGGAATTCCTCATATGAAAAGCTTTAAACATAACATAAATATTCATATTAAAACTAGAATACGAAATGTCAATAATTTATCCATAAACCATGAATGGTATAAAAATAAAACATCCACAGTCAAATATATCACAAAACCTTCAATACAGTATGGAATATTTGTATCATAAATAAATCAACTTCAAACAGGTTTAAAATCCTTCAAAGAATGTTGACATAGATGAAATCAAAACCTTTTTAGAGAAATATCTCTTTCTATTTTGAAATCATTTAGAAGTCATGTATTTATAAAATAAAACATTTATTTTGAAAATATTCTTATAATATTATAAGGTAAGCTTCTACGATATTATAATGGTGTAAAATAGATGCACCTTCCGTATAAGTAAAAAAACATTCTTACCTTAATTTTTTCAGAAAGGTCATAAAGTACCTAGTTTGAAAAATGATGGAAAGATTCCATTCAAAACATATAAGGTCAAATAATGGTATAAATGAATTTAACCCATTGTCTAGTAAATAGTAAAAATGTTTTGAAATACATTTTTTAGAAAACATGTATGATAATGATAAAGAGGTCCCAGTTGGTACTTACGTAAAAACAACCTCGGATAATAAAGAGATTGTAAAATTAACCCTTACCTTGTAATTTTTCTTAGTCGATGGTATGTTAACATCCTGTATAATAGTTAAAAAAAATTAAAATTATACAAGAACTATATACATAAATATGATATCATATATGATCCTTTAATATTGCTTTGTTAATAATATTTCAATAGTATCATCGTTTCGGGTGTTAACTGATTCATTTTCCTTTATATGATTGGTTACGAAAGCCTTGTTTTTTATAGATAGGATGTATTTTATTCATATCCAGAATTATACTAAGTTCTTAAACATTATTTTTAATCATAAAATGAAAATTATTCTTGAATGATTAGGATGGGGAATAAATCTCATCGCGTTCGTGGAGACGGTAATCTATACGTACGCACGAGTGACAATATCATTATATTGATGGTGAAATAGTATGTAATTGGATGGTATATCATATATACAGAATCATTAACATGATATATTTATTATTTAAATCAGTTATACTCATTATTATACCCATCCAAATAATGAAGGGTTTGAATAACAAACTACACCATGACGTGGAGACGGTAAGTCGTACATACGCAAATATGGTGAATTTTTCATTTCTAGGATGGATAGAATAATGAATATGGTTGTACTATATTTATGAAAACATCACATTATATAGAATATACTTGAGATATTATTTTAAAATGGAAAAAAAGAAAGAGGAAGTGGAAGAAGAAAATAACTTCAAAGAGGAGATGAAATATTTACCTCTTCTTTAAGTTTTTCCTTTTGATTCGATAAAAAGGGATCATTAGGTTGGATTTATGACCAAATTAAGGCCTCTAGGATGAAGGTAGGACAGTTGGGAGGATATTTGGGTGGGGTTTGTCCGAGCCAAATGGCTTTTTAGGTGTTAAATTAAGAGAGTCGGAAGTACCCTTTTATAAGAGAGGTGAGGGTCGCTTTAGGAAAAGCTTGAAATATTATTTTATAATAAAATAATTTTCAGTTTATAATGGATAAAAAAAATTTATTTAGAGTCTAAGGTAGTTATGGGTCGAAAACCTCTCAACCAAAAGGTTTTAAAGAGGTTTAGGTCACCATATTAACCTTATCTTTTAGATTTAACTCTTAGTTAAATAGTTTGTAATTTACCATGTCTCTTTGTATTTTTATATTATATGGTTAATAAACTTACTATAACAAGCCAAGAGAACCCCAAGTGGTTAATTATTAATATATATAACCTTATATAAGTCCTTTTTCCGAACCTTATATTTTTAGAAATATTATATCAATTAATAATAAAGTATTTGTTTTAAAAACTTAATTAGGTCAATTTTGACACTATTTAGTATTTGGTTTTTCTGAATATCATAACAGCATGTTTAATTCTAAAAAAATTATTTAATCAACCCTAAAATGTCATATTAACCTATAAAATTAGTATAATTCTTCAAAAGTCTCAAATTACATTTATTTGTATATTTATAATATAAATTATTTTAATCTTTCATTAATAGGGTAATTACTACATCCTCATTGTGTTATAAATAAATTAAATTATTTAATGTATAAAAATTATAAATAAAATACCATTATGTAGGAAATATTTTCATATTTCTAATTAATATTTATAGTCTAATTTATCTTAATTATAACCTTGTATTAAAAATGGTTTAATTATTAAACTTTGAATTTAACTTTTTTAACTATTCTTAAAATAAAATAATAATAAATGTCATAATCTAATCCAAGTGGACAAAAGGGGATCATATTTTATTCCTAAGGTTGTTTTTGGTCGAATTACACTTATCCAATTGAATTATGATATGCGTTAGGATAATTATAATATCATTTTTACCCTTAATTACCAAATTTACTTTTAACTATGGTAAATAAAAGTAAAAAGTTATTATTCACCAAAAATTATTTTCATCTTATTGAACCACATTTTACTTACTGATGTCAACTGTGTCTCTTGTATTTTTGAAATTAAACTCACAGAAGCAGTAAAATTAAGTTTTATGCAAATTTGCAAATGCTCCTAGGAGGTGGGTAAAAGACGGTAAAAAGATCAATAAAATTTTTATATATATAAGCTTATTATAAAATGAATCCAATGAATTACATTTAAATTATATAGGTATTATGTATCTATTTTTACCTAAAATAAATTTAACTAAAATAAATAATTATTTAAATAAAAAGTCACTTTTAACCAATAACACGGTATTTTTCACTATTCATCAAAAATTGAAGGTTTTCAGAAAAATACCAAAAATTCACCCTAAGATAATTTCAATATTCCAAATTCAAAAATAAAATCCATTTTGAAAAATAAAATTTATAAAATTTCAAAAAGTGGGTATTACTATTCATAATGGCTAGTTTGATTGGTCGTGGTGTGTTAGAATCTCAAAGTTGTGTACAATGCAAGCTATTGCATTATTCAAAGGAAAACGTACCGTGGAAGATTGGGGTGTTATATTCTCCCCTCCTTAAAATAATCTCAACCTAAAAAATTCTAGAATATTACTACATAAAAAGATTCAAGTGGTTCTTTATCATAAGTTCCTCGGGTTCCCAAGTTGCATCTTCCATCTTATGGTTTCTCCATAGAAATTTTACCAGACGAGTCATCCGGTTTCTCAACACTTGTTCTCTGGTATCAAGAATCTTGACAGTATCTTCACAATAAGACAGATTAGGTTCCAGTTAAATTTCTTCATAGGTGAGTACATGCATTGGGTCAGGCATGTATTTTTTCAATAGTGATACATGGAACACATCGTGAACTTTGGAGAGACTTGGAGACATTGCCAAACGATAAGCAACTACTCCAATTCGGTCTAGAATTTTGAAAGGTCTGATGTACCTCGGACTCAATTTACCCTTCTTACATAAATGTATAACAACATTGCATGGAGATACCTTCAATAAAACATGGTCTCCTACTTAAAATTTCAAATCATTGCTTTGGTTATCACCAGATCTCTGTTGCCTAATTTGGGATGCTTTGATGTGGGTTTAGATAATCTTCACTTTTTCCATTATTTCCTTAACAAGTTCTGGGCCAACATGTTTTCTTTCCCCAACATCATCTCAACAAGTTGGGGTGCAACATCTCTTTTCATATAACACTTCATATGGTGTCATCTGAAAACTTGAATGGAAGCTATTGTTATAAGAAAATTCTACCAGAGGTAAATAATGATCCCACATACCTTGAAAGTCAAGTGAGAAAGATCTCAACTTGTTTTCTACGGTTTGAATAGTCTGTTCTGATTGTCCATCGGTTTGAAGGTGGTAGGTAGTGCTCAAACGAAGTTCAGTATCCAAGGCCTTCTGAAGACTTTTCTAGAATCTTGACATAAAATTGGGATCTTGATCAGAAGCAATTGATAGAGGTACTACATGAAGCCTTACAACTTCATTAATATATAGTCTTGCTAAATGTTCAAGTGGTAAATCTTCTCTTATAGCATAAAAATGTGCTAACTTGGTAAGATGATCAACAATGACCCATATTTCATCATTTCTTCTAGTAGTCTTTGGTAGTCCCATGAAAAAGCTCATCGAAATATCATCTCATTTCCAATCAGGTATATGAAGAGGTTTCATGACTCATCTAGGATGTTGTCTTCTAGCTTTCACTTTTTGTAAAACCATACATATTGACACAAAATCAGAAATCTCTCTCTTCATGTTGTCCTACCAAAAATGTTCTATCAAATCTCTATACGTATTAGTGCTACCAGGGTGTATAGAGAAATTGGAGCTATGATCATCATCCAAAAATTCCCTTTTTATATCACATATATCAGGAACACAAATTCTCTTCCCAAATTTCAAAATTCCATCTTCATATATGAAGTCACTCAATCTCTCATCATTTACAACTTTAATCTTCTTTTGAAACTTCTCATCATCGGTTTTATAACTCTTTATCCTTTCTAGTAAAGATGGTTTGGTAACCATTTGAAAAAGTATTGATGTTTCACATTCCATGGTTATTCCCATGTCCATATTTACTATATCCATGAAAATAGGATCACTTTCAACTCTCATCTTGTTCAAATATCCATGTTCCTTTCTACTCCAAGCATATGAAACCTTATTTTCCTTCCCCTAGTGGTAGTGTATAGTGCAATTATAATCCTTGGGTAGTTCAATCCATCGTATTTACCTCATTTTGAGTTATTTCTGTGATAAAATATACTTCAAACTCTTGTGATCATAATAAATATCACATTTTTTACCATAGAGATTGTGTCTCCATATTTTCAGAGAAAAGATTACAGCTGCTAACTCAAAATCATGAGTAGGATAGTTTTTCTCATAAATTTATAGTTGTCATGATGCATAGTTAATAACTCTATCATTCTACATAAGGACACAACAAAGTCCATTCTTTGAAGCATCACTATAAATAACAAACTCATCATTCTCTGATGGTAGAGTCAATATAGGAGCATTAACTAATCTTCCCTTCAGTTCTTCAAAAAAATCTTCACACTATTTTTTCCAAACAAATTTAACCCCTTTAACTGTGAACCTGGTTAATGGGTTAGCCAACCAGGCGAAGTTCTGGACGAAACGTTGATAATAACCTGCTAAACCAATAAAACCGCGTACCTCAGTTATACTCATCAGTGCTGGCCATTCTTGGATTGCCTTGGTCTTTGAAGGATCAAAAGAGATTCCATCCTTAGATATAATATGGCAATGAAAAGAAATTTCTTGAAGCCAGAATTCACACTTGATAAACTTCACAAATAATTCATTTCTTCTAAGAGTCTTTAGAATAATGCACAAGTGATTTTCATGATCTTTGTAGCTTCTGTAGTATACCAAGATATCGTCAATAAAAACCACTAAAAAGTCATCAAGATATTCCTTGAAAACTCTATTAATTATATATATGAATACAAAGGGTGCCTTAGTCAATCCAAAAGGCATTACTGTGAACTCGTAATGCCCGTACCTGGTTTGAAATGCTATTTTCGGAATGTCTTCCTTCTTCACACACAACTGATGATATCCAGATCCAAGGTCAATCTTTGAAAAATATTGAGCTCTATGAAGTTGGTCGAATAAATCATCAATGCGACGTATGGGATACTTGTTATTTATTGTTATAGCATTTATCTCCCTGTAGTCAATACACAACCTCATAGATCTGTCTTTCTTCTTAACAAAAAGGATAAGGGATCCCCATGGAAAACACTAGGGTGAATAAATCCATTGTTACTCAATTACTCTAGTTGTTTCTCTAGTTCCATTAATTCCACAGTGGCCATTCTATAAGGGGTCTTAGATATGGGCCTTAAACCAGGAATTAAATTAGTGGAAAACTCAATTTCTCGTTCTGGAGGATGTCCAGATAAATCCTATGGAAACACATCAACATATTCTTACACAATAGTAACATCCTCTATTCGAACATTCTTTTCCCCACCCATAGTTATTTCACTCTCTTCTTCCCCAATAATTGAATTTATTAGAGCTACTGAGGGTGGATCTAGATAAGAATCAGGTGGTGACGTTTCTGCTCTAAATATAAGGTACTCTTTATTATCATCGAAAATTGTAACCTCCTTCTTCTTACAATAAATTTTCGCATCATGGTCTGAAATCCAATCCATTCCAAGGATTATATCAAATTCAATCATGGGTATGACTATGAGATCACCAGATAAAGAATATTTATATACCCTAATGGTAACTGATTCACAAAATTGTGTTGCGATGATACTTCCCTTAGGAGTTTTGACGGATAACTCCCTTGTTTTTTCAAATTAAAAATATCTAATTTTCTAAGAATACTGGGAAGATATGAAACAATGGGATGATCCAAAATCAAATAAAGCATCGTCAAAACTTGAGGAAACCATTAAATTACCTGTCACCACGTCTTTTGGAGCTTCAACCTCTACAGTAGTGATTGAATAATCGTGGCATTGCTCCCTTGGAATTTTTTGAGTTAAGTTCCCTTGGTTCTTAGGACATTCATTTGCATAATTCCCCTTTTTTCTACAATTTTAGCATTCAACATTGGCAGCCGCTTTCTTCCCCTTGCAATCACAAGCTTGGTGGCCTTTTTCACCACACTTGTAATAGACTCCCATTCCTTCAGGAAAGTACCAGGGTGTTTCTTCCCACATTTACCATAGGATGGATATTAAACTTTTCCCTTCTTCCCTTTATTTTAATTTCCAGAGTGTTCAGCAGATCTATTTTTCTCTTGCTTTGCTTTAAAGTCGTAATACTTAGAGAATTCCTTTTCTCTCTTGATAGTGCGTGCGACAATATCTTCATACGATGAGAAGGATTGTGAGATTCATGATCGACGGAGAAATGGTTTTAACCCATAAAAGAATCAATCAATCTTACTCCTTGGGTTACGTATATAATCTATTGCATGCCTTTCTAACCTTGTAAAGTTAGCCTCATACTTCGCGACATTCTCATCCTCCTTTTGCCTCAGACTCAGAAATTGTCTTTCCATATCCGCTTGATGGTCGTGAAGAAAGTATTTTTCTAAGAAAATATCTTTAAACTCTCTCCATTCCATGTTCGATACTTATTCATCTTCCTTTGTGTTTTGGATTAATGACCACCATTGATCTGCATCTCCCGTGAGGTGATAAACTGTCATGACAACTTTTTTCCTTTCACTGCTCCCCAAAGCATGAAATGTTTTCTCTGAGGAATTTATCCATTTCTCATCTACTAATGGATTTGTAATCCCATTGAATGTTGGTGTTTTTTTCCTCATGAAGCGATCTATAATTTATCCTCTATGTTTTGGATCAGGGTGCTCCATACAGGTAAGGTTATTATTCATATCCGGGGTGAGTTGTCCCAGTATGTTGATAAGCTGATCAGCACCAATTGCATCACCAACTCCACTATAATTGTCTTGAGTAGGAGGAAAATCCCTACATGGATTACATGCATTGATATGGTTTCCATTCCTTGCACTAGGTGCATTTCTAAACAATGGCATATAGTAGATTAGTTTATGAATCGCAATACATAATTCCGAACTTGTAAAACACCTAACATAAATTGAACAGTTTATGGATATAATCCATAATCATAAAAATGTTTTATTTTAGTAGGTATATACTCATAAATCCTTCATAATGGTTTGTAAATAAAATGAGCATTATCCTAAGCATATCCCCCTGGGAGTGTCGTAACTAGGAGTGCAGCAAGGCCCGTTATCATGCACCAGTTCCCATTCGAGTATAACTCAAAGCGGTGTTTTCGGGTTTTACCCCTAGGTACATCTCTACTAGAGCCGCATCTACCTGATCATATCCAAGCAGGGAAGTATTTCTTAGAAAACTCACAAAATCTCTACAGTACCAAAATTCTAGGAAGTTCTTCTATACTAATACTAAAATTATATTTTAGGGTAATGTTCTCTAATTAGAGTTTTTTAAATCTAGTTTCCAAGTTTTGTACTAAGATTCCTCTGATACCAACTGTAACACCCCCACCCCAGTTACCCAGAGTCAGTGAATTATTACATATCATTGGCGTGATACAAGGAATAGTGTCTCGAAAGACTAATCAGTTTAGTAGATTTGGAAGTACTAGATACATTCATAAGTTTTACATTACATCATGAAATAAGAACATCAACAACTTTTTTACCCTTTTTAAACACACTTATATCCTTAGACTATCCCTGTAGTTCCGCTACTAAATACTTCTTCACATCCTTGTAAAAATGAAACATAGAAAGGGGTGATCTCAAATGCTCGGTAAGGATAACAATATAGCGAAAACTTTCATAAATAAGTATAAAAATTTAAGGCAATGTATAAGACTAAAACAAAAGCCTTTTAAACTTAAAATTCATCATAATATGGAAAAGATAAAATCAAATAATTCCATTTACTTAATCACATGGATATTATACTAGTCAAATAATCACATGGAATACCAATAGCCACTTTCATAATGATGGAATGCATAATACCAGAATTCATAACCACATAGTCGAGGCCTTGTTCCAAGTCTACAAATAATATTTTGTTAGGGTCTTGTGCCAAGACACTAGTTTATCTCATGAGACCTACCTTTTCATCGAGGAGCTATAGTGGCCTCCACCCGTCACTTACTATGTCCAATGTATTCCTCATATGAAAGAGTTTAAACATAACATAAACATTCTTATTAAAACTAGCATATGAAATGTAAATACTTTATCCATAAACCATGAATGGTATAAAAATAAAACGTCCACAGTCAAATATATCACAAAACCTTCAATAAAGTATGGAAGATTTGTATCATAAATAAAGAAACTTCAAACAGGTTTAAAATCCATCAAAGAATGTTGACATAGATGAAATCAAAACTTTTTTAGAGAAATATCTATTTCTATTTTGAAATCATTTAGAAGTCATGTAATTATAAAAGAAAACATTTATTTTGAAAATATTATTATAATCTTTTAAGGTAATCTTCGACGATGTTATAACGGTGGAAAATAGTTGCACCCATCGTATAAGTTAAAAAAACATTCTTACCTTAATTTTGTCGAAAAGGTTATAAAGTACATTGTTTGGAAAAAGACGGAAAGATTCCTTTCAAAACATATAAGGTAAAATATGGGTATAAATGAATTTAACCCATTATCTAGTAATTAGTAAAAATGTTTTGAAATACATTTTTAAGAAAACACCGATGAGGATGATAAAGAGGTCACAGTAGATACTTACGTAAAAACAACCTCGGATAATAAAGGGATTGTGAAATTAACAATTACCTTGTACTTTTACTTAGTCGATGGAATGTTAACCTCCTATATTATAGTTAAAACATTTTTATTAAATTATACAAGAACTATATACATAAATATGATATCATACATGATCCTCTAATATTACTTTGTTAATAATATTTCAATAGTATCATCATTTTGGGTGTTAACTGATTTGTTTTTCTTTATATGATTCATTAAGAAAGCCATGTTTGTTATCGATAGGATGTATTTTATTAATATCCAGAATTATATTAAGTTTTTAAACATTATTTTTAATCATAAAATGAAAATTATTCTTGAATGATTACGATGGGTAATAAATCTCATCGCGTTCGTGGTGATGGTAATCCGTACATACGCACGAGCGACAATATCATTATATTTATGGTGAAATATTATTTAATTGGATGGTATATAATATATAAATAATCATTAAAATCTTATACTTATTATTTAAATCAGTTATACTCATTATTATACCCATCCAAATATTGAAGTGTTTGAATAACAAACTACACCACGACGTGGAGACGGTATGTCGTACGTACGCACGTATGGTGACTTTTTCATTTATAGGATGGATAGAATAATGAATATGGTGGTAACATAGTTATAATAACATCACCTTATATAGAATATATTGCAGCTATTATTTTATAATGGAAACAACAAAGAAAGAGGAAGCGGAAGAAGAAAATAACTTGAAAGAGGAGATAAAATATTTACCTCTTCTTCGGATTCTTCCTTTTGATTTGACCAAAAGGGCTCCTTAGGTTGGATTTATGACCAAATTAAGGCCTATAGGATGAATGGAGGAAAGTTGGTAGGATATTTGGGAAGGGGTTGGCCGAGCCCAATGGCATTGGAGGTGTTAAATTAAGAGAGGGGGAAGTACCCTTTTATAAGAGAGGTGAGGGTCGCTTTTGGAAAAGCTTGAAATATTATATTATAATAAAATCATTTTCGATTTATAATGGATCCAAAATGATGTATTTAGAGGATAAGGTGGGTATGGGTCGAAAACATCTCAACCAATAGGTTTTATATTGGTTTAGTTCACCATATTAACCTTATATTTTAGATTTAACTATTAGTTAAATAGTTTGTAATTTACCATGTCTCTTTGTATTTTTATATTATATGGTTAATAAACTTACTATAACAAGACAAGAGAACCTCAAGTGGTTAATTATTAATATATATAACCTTTTCTAAGTCCTTTTTCCGAACTGTAGATTTTTATGAATATTATATCAATTAATAATATAGTATTTGTTTTAAAAACTCAATTATGTCAATTTTGACACTATTTAGTATTTTGTTTTTGTGAAAATAATAACAACGTGATTACTTTGGAAAAAAATTATTTAATCAACCCTAAAATGTCATATTAACCTTTAAAATTATTGGAATTCATAAAGAGTTTTAAATTACATTTATTTGGATATTCATAATATCAAATATTTTAATCTTTCATTAATAAGGTAATTACTGCATCCTCATTGTGTCATAAATAAATTAAATTATTTAATGTATAAAAATTATAAATAAAATACCATTATATAGGAAATATTTTTATATTTCTAATGAATATTTATAGTCTAATTTATCTTATGTATAACCCTATATTAAAAATGGTTTAGTTATTAAACTTTGAATTTAACTCTTTTAACTCTTCTTTAAATAAAATAATAATAAATGTCATAATCTAATCCTAGTGGACCAAAGGGGGTCATATTTTATTTATAAGGTTTTTTTTGTCGAATTAAACTTATCCAATAGAATTAGGATATGATTTAGGATAATTATTATATCATTTTTACCCTTAATTACCCTATTTACTTTTAACCGTGGTAAATAAAAATAAAAAGTTACTATTCACCAAAAATTATTTTCATCTTATTGAACCAAATTTTACTTACTAATGCCAACCATTTCTCTCAGAATTTTGAAATTCAACTCACAGAAGCGGTAAAATTAAGTTTTATGCAAATTTGCAAATGCTTCTAGGAGGTGTATAAAAGACGGTAAAAAGTTCAATAAATTTTTTTTATATCTAAGCTTATTATAAAATGAATCCAATTAATTATATTGAACTTATATAGGTATTATGTATCTATATTGACCTAAAGTAAATTTAAATAAATTAAATGATTATTTAAATAAAAAGGTTGGTTTTAACCAATAACACAGTGTTTTCCACTATTCATCACAAATTGAAAGTTTTCAGCAAAATACCAAAAATTCACCCTAAGCTAATTTCGATATTCCGGATTCAAAAATGAAGTCCATTTTGAAAAATAAAATTTATAAAATTTCAAAAAGTGGGTATTACTATTCATAATGGCTAGTTTGATTGGTCGTGGTGTGTTAGAATCTCGAAGTTGCGTACAATGCCAGCTATTGCATTATTCAAAGGGAAACGTATCGTGGAAGCTTGGGGTGTTACATTCTCACATCCTTAAAATAATTTCAACCTCAAAATTTCTAGAATATTAATGCATAAAAAGATTTAGGGGGTTTTTCATCATAAGTTCCTCATGTTCCCAAGTTACCTCTTCCATCTTATGGTTTCTCTATAGAACTTTTACCTGACGATTCATCTGGTTTCTCAACACTTATTCTCTAGTATCAAGAATCTAGACAGGCTCTTCACAATAAGACAGATCATGTTCCAGTACAATTTCCTAATAGGTGAGTACATGCGTTGGGTGAGGCATGTATTTTCTCAACAGTGATACGTGGAACACATCATGAACTTTGAAGAAACTTGGATACATTTCCAAACGATAAGCTACAACTCCAATTAATTCTAGAATTTCGAAAGGTCTCATGTACTTGGGACTCAATTTACCCTTCTTACTGAAATGTATAACAACCTTAAATGGAGATACCTTTAAGAAAACATGGTCTCCTACTAGAAATTCCAAATCCTTCCTTTGGTTATCAGCATAGCTCTTTTTCCTACTTTGGGCTACTTTGATGTGGGTTTCGATAATCTTCACTTTTTATGTTGTTTCTTTAACAAGTTATGGGTCTACATGTGTTATTTCACCAACACCATCCCAACAAGTTGGTGTGCAACATCTCTTTCCACAAACCACTTCATATGGTTCCATCTGAATACTTGAATGGAAGATATTGTTATAGGAAAATTCTACCAGAGGTAAATATTGATCCCACATAACTTGAAAGTCAAGTGAGCAAGATATCAACATGTCTTCTAAGTTTTGATTAGTCCATTCTGATTGTCCATCGGTTTGAGGGTGGTAGGCAGTGCTCAAATGAAGTTCAGTACCCAGGTCCTTCTGAAGACTTTTTCATAATCTTGATGTAAAACTGGGATCATGATCAAAAACAATCGATAGGGGTACTACATGAAGTCTTACAACTTCATTAATATATAGTCTTGTTAAACGTTCAAGTGGAAAATCTTCTCTTATAGAAAGAAAATGTGTTGACTTGGTAAGATGATCAATAATGACTCATATTGCATCATTTCTTCTAGGAGTCTTTGGTAGTCCCATGAAAAAGTCCAACCTAATATCATCCCATTTCCACTTAGGTATGGTAAGATGTTTCAGGACTCCTCTTGGATGTTGTCTTCTAGCTTTCACTTGTTGGCAAACCATACATCTGTGAACAAAATAATCATTCTCTCTCTTCATGTTGTCCCACCAAAAATGTTCTTTCAAATCTCTATACATCTTAGTGATACAAGGGTGTATAGAGAAATTGGATCTATGAGCATCATCCAACAATTCCTTTTTTAGATTTGGTATATCGGGAACACAAATTCTCTTCCCAAATTTAAAAATTCCATCTTCATATACGAAGACACTCTATCTCCCATCATTAACATCTTTAATATTCTTTTGAAACTCCTCATCATCAGTCTGAGAACTCTTTATCCTTTATAGTAAATATGGTTTGGTAACCATTTGAAAAAGTATTGATGTTTCACCTTCCATGGTAATTACCATGTCCATATTTACTAAATCCACGAAAATAGGATCCCTTTTCTCATCTTGTTCAAATCTCCATGGTCCTTTCTACTCTAAGCATCTGACACCTTATTTGCCTTCCCCGGGTGGTAGTGTATAGTGTAATCGTAATCCTTGAGTAGTTCAAGCCATCGTCATTGTCTCATTTTGAGTTCTTTCTATGATAAAATATACTTCAAACTCTTGTGATCAGTATAAATCTCACATTTTTCACCATAGAGATAGTGTCTCTATTTTTTCAGAGTAAATATTATAGTTTCTAACTCAATATCATGAGTAGGATAGTTTTGCTCGTGAATTTTTAGTTGTCATGATGCATAGGCAATAACTCTATCATTTTTCATAAGGACACAACCAAGTCCTTTCTTTGAAGCATCACTATAAATAACAAACCCATCATTCCCTGATGGTAGAGTCAATATAGAAGAATTAACTAATCTTATCTTCAGTTCTTAAAAACATTCTTCACACTCTTTTGTCCAAACAAATTTAACCCCTTTAAGTGTGAACTTGGTTAATGGGTTAGCCAACCGGGCAAAGTTCTAGACGAAACATTGATAATAACCTGTGAAACCAATAAAATTGTGTACCTCTGTTATACTTGTCGGTGCTGGTCATTCTTGGATTGTACTGGTCTTTGAAGGATCAATAGAGATCCCATCCTTAGAGACAATATGGCCAAGAAAAGAAATCTCTTGAAGCCAGAATTAACACTTGCTAAAATTCACATATAATTCATTTTTTATAAGAGTCTTTAGAAAAATGCGCAAGTGATTTTCATGATATTCGTAGATTTTGGAGTATACCAAGATATCATCAATAAATACCACTACAAAGTCTTTAAGATATTCCTTGAAAACTCTATTCATTAGATCTATGAAGACAAAGGGTGTGTTAGTCAATCCAAAAGGCATTTCTGTAAACTCATAATGCCCGTACCTGGTTCGAAATGCTATTTTCGGAATGTCTTCCTTCTTCACACACAACTGATGATATCCAGATCGAAGTTCAATCTTTGAAAAATATTGATATCCATGAAGTTGGTCGAATAAATCATCAATGTGATGTAGGGGATACTTGTTATGTATTGTTATAGCATTGATCCCCCTGTAGTCAATGCACAATCTCATAGAACTATCTTTCTTCTTAACAAAAAGGACACGGGCTCCCCATGGAGAAATACTAGGTAGAATAAATCCCTTGTTACTCAATTTCTCTAGTTGTTTCTTTAATTCCACTAATTCCACAGTGTCCATTCTATAAGGGGTCTTCGATATGGGCCTTGAACTAGGAATTAAATCAGTGTAAAACTCAATTTCTCATTATGGAGGATGTCCAGGTAAATCCTCTGGAAACACATCAACATATTTTTGCACAATAGGTACGTACATCCTCAGGATAGATACATGGAACACATCATAAACTTGAGCTATATTTGTTGGAATTGAAAGCTAATAGGCCACTTCTCTTATATGATCATGGATCTCAATGTGGGTAATTTACCTTAGGCTAAGCTTCATTTTCTTTCCAAACCACATGACTCTCTTACATGATATTTGAAGGAAAACTTTGTCTCCAACATCAAACTGAAATTATCTTAAATGATTGTCATCATAGCTCTTTTTTTTACTCTGATAATGTTTGATATGTTGTTGGATGGCTTGAATATTCTATATCATCTCTTCCATAAGATTAGGTACAAGTATATTTTGTTCTAAAACTTCATCTAAACAAGTTTTAGTTCAACATCACTTCCCATATAGATATTCATATGGAGACATTTGAATACTTGAGTGGAAATTGTTGTTGTATGAGAACTCAGCCAATAGAGATGTTGATCCCATCCACCTTTAAATTTCATTAAGAAAGCTCTCAACATGTCCTCAAGCATCTGAACAGTCCTTTCAGATTGGATATCAGTTTGAGGGTGATTGGACATGCTGAAATTAAATTTAATACTCAAAAAATATTAAATACTTAAATAGAATTTAGATGTGAACCTTGGATCATGATCAGATGTGATCAAAAGTGGTACCCCATGCAGTCTCACCACTTACTTCACATATAACTTGGCAAGTTGTTCAAGTGAGAAATCTTTCGAAATAGAAATGAAGTGGGTAGTATTGGTTAGTAAATCTACCATAGCCCATATCACATTGTTTCTTTGGATGTTTTTTGGAAACTAGTGTTAAATTCTATAATGAAATTCTCCCATTTCCACATGGGTATAGGAAATTGTTTCATCATCTATTTGGAATTTTGTTACTCTAATTTAACTTGATGACATACCAAACACATTGAGATATACTTTTCAATATCATTTTTCAAATTTTCCCACTAGAAGTGTTCTCAAAATTATGTTACATTTTAGTACTTCCAAGATGGATGGAGAAAGATGATATATGCACATTATCTAATAGCTCCTTCTTTATCTTAGGAGATGATGGCACATAAATCCTTGTTCCAAACCAAATCACACCATCATCATTGATATGTAACTCATGTATATTCCATTCCTTTACCTCTTTTACCTTCTTTTTTAGATCTAGGTCATCCCTTTGTACTTCCTTGATCTTCTCATGGATATATAGTTGGGAAATAATTTGGGGAAGATAGGACATATTCCCAGTCATTATTATTTACATATCTATCTTTTACATTTCCATGAATATAGGGTCTTTTTCAATCCGCATCATGGATAAGGTAGAAGTTTATTTTTTTTCTAAGAGCATCAAATACCTAGTTTACCTTCCCAGGATGATAGTGAATAGATCATTTATAGTCCTTTATCATCTCTAACCATCTTCTTTGATGCATATTGAGTTCCTTTTGTGTGAATGTATACTTTATGATCTTGTGATTGTTATATATGTCACACTCCTCACCATAGAGGTAGTTCCACCATATTTTCAAGGAAAAATTACAGCTACTATCTCCAGATCATGCATCAGGTAGTTCTGTTTATGGATCTTCAACTTTCATGAGGCATAGGCTATCAATTTATCATTCTTCATGAGTACACAACTCAAGACTTTCTTTGAATCATCACTGTATTTCACAAAACCTTCCCCACTTATTGGTATTGTGAGTATAGTTTTAGTGATTAGCCTCTTCTTGAGCTCTGTGAAGAATTCCTCACATTCTTCCATCCAGACATAATTTACCCCTTTCTGTGTAAACTTAGTTAGCAGGTTATAAAATTGAGATAAATTCATCAAAACACATCGGTAGTACCTAGCTAATCTAATAAAACTATGGATCTCTATTATAAATGTTGTCCTTATCCATTATTCAATTTATTTTTCCTTGAAATAGTCTACATATATTCCTTTTCTAGTGATAACATTCCATAATAATGATACTTCCTCCATCTATAACTCATATTTACAATACTTCTCATAAATTCTCTCCCTTCTCAAAGTCTTTAGCATAGTATTTAAATACTCTTCAAGTTACTCCTTTATCTTGGTCTATATTAGAATATCATCTATAAATACTGTCAAAAATTTGATGAGGTAATCTTTTAATACTCTATTTATTAAGTCCATGAATATTACTAGAGCATTAGTGAGTTTTAAGGGAATCACTATAAACAAACAGTGTTTATACCACATTTTAAAATTAGTCTTGGGAATATCTTATTTCCTCACCTTTAATTGGTGATATGCTTACTAAAGGTCCACCTTAGAGAAATAATTGACCCCACGTAGCTAATCAAACAAGTCATCTATCCGTGGTAGGGAATAATTTCTCTTTATCTTGTTTTTCTATCTCATGATAATCAATGTAGAGGCACATTCACCCATCCTTCTTGATGAAGAAAACTGGTGCACCCCATGTTGAAGCACTTGAGTGCATAAAACCCTTGTCTAGATTCTCTTGTAATTTCTTATTTAGTTCTTCCAACTCAATGGTGGCCATTCTGTAAGGAGTATTTGGTATAGGTAAAGATCTAAATATAAGATCAATTGAGAACTCAACCTATCAGTTAGAAGTAATAATAATAAATTATTTGGGAACACATTAGTGTAGTCCATCATAATGGGCACATCTTCGATCATGATCTTATCCTTTGTCTCAATAATTTGAGCTAGATATGATTTATCATAATGAAATGATATCCACAATAAAGAATACAAATCTAAAGGATATTCATCCTCCTCCTTAAACTTTTATAAAATTTGGTGATGCCTCGGGATGTGAAGAATGATCTCCCTTTCATGATAGTTTATGTTGGATTTGTATAAAGACAGCCAATTCATGCTCAATATATCATCCAACTCCACCAAAGGAAGTGATACATGATTTAATGGGAGGTTCAGTACACAAACATTAACCGGGGAGGATTTATATACTTTGGATGCATTAATTTCCCCATTTTATATTCTCATAGATAACTCTACCTCCATATTTTGATGTGGTGTTTGAATAGTTATACTAAGATTACATGAAATGAAATAATGTGTAGAAACATAATAAAATAGCACATTCACTATTATTTAATGAATAACTAGACTACCTATTGCTACATCATTCTCAGTCTCTATCTCTATAGTATTGATAACATATTCCCTTCCCCATTGTCTTGGAGGTCGTTGTTATTGATTACCTTTGATAACCCTTATCTTAGGGAATTGTCTCACATAATGCTCATATTCCTCGCAGTTGAAACACTACACTACGAGATAAGTTTTGATATGTTCCTTCCGTTATTCTTCCACATTTGTGGGATTCTTCATATCACTTTAAAAATAATTATCTGGATGCCCCTCTCTTCCACATTTGAAGCATCTCCTAGTTCCCTTTAGATAGCTCCCAGGATGCTTCTTCCCACACTTCTGACATATAGGATGTTGGGTTTTCTTTACATCAAGGAATTTACCTATTTATCCTCCCATATTAAACTTCATATTCCACTTTTTATGACCAATCCCATGAGACCACTAAGAGTCTCCAATCTCCATCTCAACCATAAGGGAACAATAGACAATATCCTAATAGCTATCAAAGTCTCAAATCACCAATGTTTTTGTAGAATTGAATTTAGTTCACTAAAAAATAGATCCACTTTTACTTCCATGTTCATGACAAATCTATAGGCGTATCATTCCATCCTTGTAAATTTTTTCTCATACACCCCAATAGACTCATCTTCGTTTTGATTCAATTTGAGGAACTCCCTTTCCATCTTAAGATGGAGTGTTTGGGTAAAATATATATTAAAATATATTTTCTTGAATGATTATCATTCCATGGAATGAATTTCCTCCTTGGAATTTGTGTTTTTTATCAATGTCCACCACTGATCAACTTCCTCATCAAAACGATAGACCACCATCATGAATTTCTCTTATTCTGAGAACTGGAGGACAAAGAATATCTTTTCAATAGAGTTAATCCATTGTTCTATGATGAGGCGATCATAAGATCCATTAAATATTTGAGTAATATTTCACATAAAGGATTATAATGAAACTTTATCTTTCTTAAGAGAATGAGGCAGTTCCACATAGTTCATGTTATTTTTCATAACTTGAGTTGATTGTGCTTGTAATATCATGAGGTTTTGAGCTATTGTTCCCATTAAATTTCACATTTCATTGGGTTAATCATCACATTGACAATCACATTGATTTTTGGCATGGTTTATCCTATTTATATACATTAACTAATAAGAATAAATTACAATTTGGGGGGGATTGAATACTTAACTAATAATCATATAAAAAGGAAACATTGAAAAGGGAAGGATAAACTTTTAAATGAAAAGTATATCCTTATTTGTACTTATTTAAGTTTCAATCAAGGATGTATATGGTGATAGAATTATCCATAGGGTTATTACTAAATTTTTCTAATCCTAATCCCCAAAAATAACAAGACCTCCCTATGATACCAACGATAATGACTCTTTCTTTTTACACATATTATTACATGATTTTAAGCATACTTAATCATCAAAAAAACTAAGGATCATAATGTCTAGTGTATTTATAATATTAGATACATAATTAGAAATAATGAAACAAAAATAAAGACATTTTTATTTAAACTCCATAATGAGATCCTAACTTCCTTTAAGGTATTCCATCTGCAAAGGATGACCTGAGGAATCCAATAACAAAGGGATGATCTAAAAATACTTTTAAGGGAATAAACATTGGAAAAAATAATAACACATGAGTTATAAAGAATAACATGATGAAATAAAAAAGGAATTTCATAAGAATAAACAAAAGTAAGTATTGTTGTACCTCTCGTATCCCCTCGTGGTTTAATTTTCATGATCACAATCACTTTCTTATTTATCTAACATTGTTTTAAGTGTTTTTGTTTTATAGGCAAAAGATTGCCAAGGAAATGGGCCATGAAGCACATCAAGTGGACTGAATTTCAGTCCACCGGCCAACCGGTGTGATAGCACCGGCCAGCCGGTGGACCTGGCAGAGGCATTGCCCACTGCCAGGCTCCACCGGTCAGCCGGTGGCTTGACCACCGGCCAGCCGGTGGCATCCAGTCAAACAGTGGTAGCTACTGTCTGCCCACCGGCCAGCCGGTGGCTCTGGCACCGGTCGGCCGGTGGTGCCTGGAAAAGAAGAATCAGCTACTGCCAAGCCACCGGCCAACCGGTGGCCCATCCACCGGTCAGCCGGTGGAGCCAAGACTCGAAATCTCCCAAATTCCTCAAGCACCGGCCAGCCGGTGGGACTGTACCGGCCAGCCAGTGGAGCCAGTCAAACTAGCTGTTGCAGTTTGACCAGGCTGGCCCACTTGGCTCCCAACGGCTCTTTAAGCCTCTCCAACGGCTCCGAAGACTCCAAAAGGGTTCCTTGCCTATAAATAAAGGCCAAAGAAGCCCCGGACACTAACCGGATCATATACCAAGCCAACGGACATATTTTGTATCAATTGGCCAACCTCCGGCGGACTTCCTTCAAGGAACCCACCTTGCTCCAACAACTTCCACATCCAAGGAGCTCCTTCAAAGAAGCTTGGAAGCGGCCTTCAACATCTCCAATCAATCAAAGGCGCCCAAGACTTCCTTAAATACGGTTTTTCTTGTTTATCTATTTTGAGCTTAATTTGGGTTTGTGTCTACAAACCACTCTATTTCTCATCCCCTCTTTATTTTGGGTTTCACATCACCATTAAGGTGTGAAAAGGTTGTCAAGCTTTCCTTTAAATAGCTTGAGACATAGGTGAGCTATCCTTCACCTGTAAGAAGGATAGTGGGTTCTTGCTAAACCATTAAAAGAAAGTGGGTTCTTGCTCAACCATCAAAAGCAAGCTGTAATAGGTCCTAGTGCTACCTCAAAGCCTAGTGGGTTTCTTGCTAAAACCATTGAAAAGCAAGTGGTAGGAATCTCTCAACGGTTGAGTTGGGAGCGGAGACGTAGGCCGGGTTTTGGCCGAACTCCGTTAACAATTTCTTGTGTGATTGCCTCTTTATTTCCGCTGCACTTTCACTTTGATTTTTAATTTGTTATTCATTTTTTTAAAAGGCAATTCACCCCCCCTCTTGCCATCCTTCCCGTTTTTCTCCGACCAACAATTGGTATCAAAGGAAAAATTTGAGTAATACCCTAACCGGTTTCAAATTCAGGATCTTTTTTGATGGCTTCTACCTCTTTCGCACCCGAGGGCTACTCATTGGGTCGGGCTCCATTTTTTGATGGGACCGACTATAATTATTGGAAAACCCGCATGACCACTTTTTTAAGAAGCATAGGATATCCTATTTACAAAATTGTCATGCAAGGTTATTCTTTGTCTTCCCCCGACGAATCCAAATGGACCCCCGCCGATATTAGAAACTTTGAGCTTGATGGCAAAGCCATGAACGCTCTACATTGTGGCCTTGACCGAAATGAGTTCAACCGAGTTTCCACTTGCACCTCATCTCATGAAATTTGGAAACTATTGGAAGTGACCCATGAGGGCACTAACAAAGTTAAGGATACTCGGTTAGACATGTATAGACAAGATTTTGAAAGCTTTTCCATGCATCCAAATGAGTCTATTTCTGAAATGTTTACACGCTTCACTGACGTTTGCAATGGTAGAAAATCTCTTGGTGATGATGTTTCAGCTGAAGCAATGGTCAAGAAGATTCTATGGGTCCTTCCGAGCTCATGGGCACCTAAGGTGACGGCTATCCAAGAAGCTAAGTATGTAAAGAACATGCCGGTCGAAGAGCTCATCGGATCCCTTATGACGTACGAGATCACGATGAGGAGGCAAGCTCAAAAGGAGGGCACACCAATCAAGACACCAAAGAACATCGCCCTCAAGGTACAAAAAGAAGTAAGCTCCTCCTCATCATCATCATCTTCATCTTCTTCATCATCAAGCGGCGACTCGGAAATGGAGAATCTCGCCCGCCAAATGCACAAATTTATGAAGAAGCACAAGAAGAAGAAGAAATCTCGCAAGGCGCGAAAGCGAGAACCCGACAAAAGATCGGAGCCCAAGGTAAAATGCTACGGGTGCGGCCAAAAAGGGCATTACAAGCCCGATTGCCCACTCAACAAAAAATGGGCCACGCAAAAGGAAAAAGGAAAGAAAAAGGTCCTCAAGGCGACATGGAGTGACACCTCATCATCCTCCTCCTCCTCCTCCTCAAGCGACCAAGGTACAAAATGCCTAATGGCAAAACATGAGGTATCATCATCCTCTTCCTCTTCTTCCTCCTCTAGTTCTTCTAATTCTTTTAATCATTTATCATATGAAGAACTCCAACATGCTAGAGACCAATTAGAAAATGGTTTTCATGAACTTTCTTCTAAATTTGTTTCTTTGAAAAAGAATTTCAAAAAACTTTCCTCCGAAAAAGAACAACTTCTCAAAGAGGAGGAACTCTCCCTAAAAATCCAAAATTTCCCAAATGTTGATTCTTTGGAATCAACCATCAAGGACCTTAGAGAATCCCTAGCCAAATTCACCCAAGGGGAACAAAATCTTTCAAAATTGCTTGGTTCCCAACGAATTTCAAGAACCACCCAAGGGCTAGGATACACCAACCAAGCTTCCTCCTCCCATGCACCCACTGTTTTTGTAAGGGGGAGCTCCAGTTATAAATTTTGCAATTATTGTAAAAAACTCGGGCACCTAATTTATGAATGTGATTGCAAAAATGCCCGGTACGGTAGGCCAAAGACTATTTTCTATTCCGATGAGTTTTATAGGAGAAGACCCGCCACTAGACAAATTTGGATTGAAAAATCTCTTTTGGCAAGTCTCTCCGGGCCAAAATTTGTTTCGGTTTCAAAAACCTCTCCCCGGTGATTTATTGTTTTTATTTAGGGGGAGTTAGGATCTTTTAAGCTTTTTTGTGTATTCAAAATTTTTCATTTCAATTTCAACTCTTGGTTTCAAATTTTTCAATTCAAAATTTTCAATTCAATTGTCATTTCAAAACTTTCAATTCAAACTGTTATTCAATCTTTCAATTCAAACTTTCATTTCAAATTTCTTCAATTTCAAATTCTCATTTCAAAATTTTATTCAAAACTTTCAATTCAAACTGTTATTCAAATTTTTCAATTCAATTTTCAAAAATTCCAATTGATCTTGATTTTCAATTTTCCCTCAATCAAGTTTTATGCCCCGCGCTATTTTGATAATCACAAAGGGGGAGAAATTTCTTGATTGATTAGGGGAGAATCTTTTCTATCATGCTTTGATTTATTTTCAAATTATCCTTTAAGAATGTCTTTAATTTCAGTATTTTACTTTGATTGTTTCGGTGATTGTGATCATCAAAATAGGGGGAGATTGTTGTACCTCTCGTATCCCCTCGTGGTTTAATTTTCATGATCACAATCACTTTATTATTTATCTAACATTGTTTTAAGTGTTTTTGTTTTATAGGCAAAAGATTTCCAAGGAAATGGGCCATGAAGCACATCAAGTGGACTGAATTTCAGTCCACCGGCCAACCGGTGTGATAGCACCGGCCAGCCGGTGGACTTGGCAGAGGCATTGCCCACTGCCAGGCTCCACCGGTCAGCCGGTGGCTTGACCACCGGCCAGCCGGTGGCATCCAGTCAAACAGTGGTAGCTACTGTCTGCCCACCGGCCAGCCGGTGGCTCTGGCACCGGTTGGCCGGTGGTGCCTGGAAAAGAAGAATCAGCTACTGCCAAGCCACCGGCCAACCGGTGGCCCATCCACCGGTCAGCCGGTGGAGCCAAGACTCGAAATCTCCCAAATTCCTCAAGCACCGGCCAGCCGGTGGGACTGTACCGGCCAGCCGGTGGAGCCAGTCAAACTAGCCGTTGCAGTTTGACCAGGCTGGCCCACTTGGCTCCCAACGGCTCTTTAAGCCTCTCCAACGGCTCCGAAGACTCCAAAAGGGTTCCTTGCCTATAAATAAAGGCCAAAGAAGCCCCGGACACTAACCGGATCATATACCAAGCCAACGGACATATTTTGTATCAATTGGCCAACCTCCGGCGGACTTCCTTCAAGGAACCCACCTTGCTCCAACAACTTCCACATCCAAGGAGCTCCTTCAAAGAAGCTTGGAAGCGGCCTTCAACATCTCCAATCAATCAAAGGCGCCCAAGACTTCCTTAAATACGGTTTTTCTTGTTTATCTATTTTGAGCTTAATTTGGGTTTGTGTCTACAAACCACTCTATTTCTCATCCCCTCTTTCTTTTGGGTTTCACATCACCATTAAGGTGTGAAAAGGTTGTCAAGCTTTCCTTTAAATAGCTTGAGACATAGGTGAGCTATCCTTCACCTGTAAGAAGGATAGTGGGTTCTTGCTAAACCATTAAAAGCAAGTGGGTTCTTGCTCAACCATCAAAAGCAAGATGTAATAGGTCCTAGTGCTACCTCAAAGCCTAGTGGGTTTCTTGCTAAAACCATTGAAAAGCAAGCGGTAGGAATCTCTCAATGGTTGAGTTGGGAGCGGAGACGTAGGCCGAGTTTTGGCCGAACTCCGTTAACAATTTCTTGTGTGATTGCCTCTTTATTTCCGCTGCACTTTCACTTTGATTTTTAATTTGTTATTCATTTTTTTAAAAGGCAATTCACCCCCCCTCTTTCCATCCTTCCCGTTTTTCTCCGACCAACAAGTATAACATATAGAATATAGGATCATGTAATAATGGATACATAGGGATGTTTCAGTAACATATAACATGAAATAAACATGAGTCAAGGATAACTGCTAAGACTATATCACATGGTGGAAAATTCCTATAAAGAAATTAGGTTTACTCCCTATCCCCACATGAATTCTCAAGAGACTAAACATTACTCAATGCATTAGAGTGTTATATCAGAACACCCATCATAACATGTTCATGAATATGTGTTCCATTTGAAGAATTAAACATAAGGAATAAACATAAGGGTTTTCGGTGGAAAGAAATGGGTATTGTAATCATGTCATAAGCCATAACCAATGGGTGTATCATAATGGTTTCTATAAAAGAATGGATTTAAATCACACATGGAAATTAATCAGGGAAAATAGTCCTAAATCATGAAAAATTATTTCCAAATGGAGTTAAAACATGTAAAAATAGTTTTTAAGAAACTTTATAAATGAGCCACTTTAGTGTGGTTCAAGGGAACATATTAAAGAGACTTTAAAGAGGGAAAATGAATAATTTTTGTATAAAACCAAAAATTAACTAAGAAAGTTTTTCATGATCAAATGAGTGATTTTATAAAAAAAATTGTGTCTTAAAACATATTATGAAGTGTACTTGAAGAAGGGTAAAAAATTTGGAAGTTCTCTTTAGTCGGGCATGCTTATTAGAAGAAAATAGAAAGGAAACATCTTTAAACAAGTATTTCCCCATAAAAAAGGTTGAATTGATATAGATACAAAATTTTAGAACATATATACAGAATTTATAATAAGTATATAAGAATAATGAAGTAACAAATGGATGTAAATAGAGAGAAAGCAAAACCCAAAGGTAATTTGGAGGTTAAGAGAGATCCCTTACCTTATATCTAAATGTATTATGCACTTACACTTAATGTCATGAATAATAAAATTAGATCCATTAATTAATTAATTCATAACCTCTTATACAAGTATTTTATTTATTATAATTTTATTGAGTTCATTTATGGCCTTGTTGACTAGTTATTAGATGTAATTTCATTATTCCAGTTGCGTTTGTTTTAGGATTTTATGATCGATTCCCTTGAGTTTAATTATGGGAGCTCATGTAAAATGGAAGAAAAACACCAGAAGTGGAATGATATGGTATTAATAAACTTACATAATTTTAAATATTCCAATATATAATTTTGTTTTTATATATGATAATGGTTCATTATATAAAATGATAATGAAAAATGATTAGTTTATTTTGGTAGTTTTTCGATCATCACGAACTAGTTTTGTTTTATTATTTAATATTATATATATATATATACTAGTTAAAAAAATGATACAAGATATAATATACATGTTTCAATATTTTTTAATCATAATAATTGTTTTATAACTAGCCTTGATGGTAGTGACGGAAAACAAAAACCCATCGTCCATGAAGGTGGTGAATAGACATCTCATAGAAGATGTTTTCATCCTTTGAATAAAAGGAGAAGAAAAGGGGTTTTATGATTGAAATTACATTAACACAATAAAATTAATATATATATATATATGATACTATAGTTACCATGTAACTTTGGATTTTGGGGGACAGGATAAGGTAGAAGAAATAAATAGTTTAAAAGAGAAAGGTGGTAGATTTTACCACTTGTTTAACATCTCCTTGAGAACCTTCTTAAGGCACTAGTGTTTGGTATTTTTTTGATACCATATGCTCTTGGACGTAGGGAAGAGTATTGGGAATAAAATTGGGTAGAATTTATACAAGATTCAAGGCTTTTTAGGTGTGAGGATAAGGGGTGGTGAGGGGTGGCATTTGTAGTGGGGGGAGAGGGGTGTTTTGATTATTTTATTCATTTGTTTATTATATTGGATCAAAACTATAAATAGTGTAAATTAATATGAATAAATAAAGTGAATATTTATGTAGAGTTCGAAACAATGGGTGCTTATGTCATCCATACATCATCTATGACTCAATAATTCATGTATTTGTTAAATACTGTAAATTATCGTATTTTGTTATTCACCAAAAATTCTATTATTTTAGAAAAATCCCAAAAATTCACACTAAACATATTTCAATGTTTAGATTTAAAAAATGGACCCCATTTGATGAAAATAATGTTCTAAATATGATAAATTTAATTTTTAATTAAAATCATCATTTATTTGAAAAATATCGATTTTAATATTATAACCGATTTTATGACACTTTGAAAAATTAATTTAGGTATCATAAAAATATATTATAATTAAAAGAAAAAAAATATTAATTTATGTATCTATTTTAGGAAAATATATTATCTTTTAAATCATTATATTAATTATAAAATAGTAAATAAATATTTATAACTTACAAAAATACCAACACTTAATTTATTATTTCTAAAAAAATTATTTACTTATACCACCATATAAATATATCATATTTTCATTTATAAGATGCATCAATTTTATTTATAATTTCATAGGTGAGGTCACTATTATTAATATTCATATTACTATTTCAATAGTCAAGTTATTATTCCATCAGTACAGGTTCATTAATTTCTATAAATACCAATTATTTCATCCTTTATTTATGAGAATAATGTTTTTATTGGGTTATCTATGTGATGTATGTGTTTTATAATATATAAAATAATTATAAGAAGGGAAATTCCATTGATAAAATTTTGTGTTATTACATTCTTCACCACTTGTAAAAAAAATCTATAATTTTCATTTTACACACTATGGTGAAAACAAGTGAGGGTATTTATCCTTCTTCACTTCCTATGGTTCCCATATAACCTCTTCATATTTAGGGTTCCTCCATAGTACTTTTACTAGGTGAGTTGTATTGTTACATATAACTTTATCTTTATGGTCAAAGATCTTCACAGGCTGCTCCACATAAGAGATATCATTTTCCAACTATACCATCTCTAAATTCAATACATATGAGGGGTTAGGTATGTACTTCCTCAAGAGAGATGCATAGAACATATCATGAACTTGAGCTATATTTGCTAGAAGTGAAATATGATATTCCACTAGTCCTATGCGATTAAGGATATTAAAGGGGCCAATGTACTTTGGGCTAAGCTTCCCTTTCTTTCCAAACCACATGACTCTCTTCCATAGTGATATTCAAAGGAAGACATTGTCTCCAATAATGAACTTCAAATCCCTTAGATGGTTTTCATCATAGATATTTTGTTTACTCTGAGCTAATTTGATATGTTTTTGGATGGATTGAACCTTATTTATCATCTCTTCCATAATATCAAGTATAATTATCTTTAATTTTCCAATTTCAAACCAAAAAGTTAGAATTCTACATTTCTTCCCATACAGAGCTTCATATGGATCCATCTGAATAATCGAGTGGAAACTATTTTTGTATGATAACTCAACCAATTGGATATATTGATCCCATGTACCTTTAAATTCCATTGAGAAGGCTCTCATCATGTCCTCAAATTTCTAAAAATTCCTTTCAGATTGTCAATCAGTTTGGGGGTGATATTCCATGCTAAAATTCAATTCAGTACTAAAATCATGTTAAATGTTTCCCAGAATTTATATGTAAACTTTGGGTCATGATCACATGTGATCGAAAGTGGTACCCCATGCAGTCTAACCATTTCCTTCACATATAACTTGGAAATTTGTTCAAGTGATAAATATTCCTGAATAGAAATAAAGTTGGTAGTCTTAGTGAGTTGATCCACCACAACCCATATTGCATTGTTTCATTTGGATGTTTTCAAGAGACCAGTAAAAAAGTCTATAGTGACATTCTATCATTTTCATGTGTGTATAGGCAATGTTTTCATAATCCCTTTATAATTTTGTCTCTCTTATTTAACTTTTTCACTTACCAAACACCTTGAGATATACTCCACAATCTATTTTTTCATATTGTCTGACTAGAAGTGTTCAAAAAAATCACAGTACATTTTAGTACTTTCAGGATGGATGGGAAAAGATAAGCTATATGAATTATCTTATAGCTTCTTCTTTATCTCAGGTGATTAAGGAACACAAATCCTTATTCCAAACTAAATCACACCATTATCATAGATATGGAACTCATGCAGTTTTTCTTCCTTTACATCTTTTACCTTTTTTTATAGCTCTAGATCATATCTTTATGATTCCTTGATCTTCTTATGGATAGATGGTTAGGAAATAATTTTTTAAAGATAGGACACATTCCTTTAAATTATGATTTTCAAATCCATTCTTTTCATTTCCATGAATATAGGGTCTTTATCAATTCACATCATAGATAAGGTAGCAATTTATTTTCTACTAAGAGAATCAGCTACCTTGTTTTCCTTCCCATGATGATAGTGAATAGTAAAATCATAGTCATTGATTATATATATCCTTATACTTTGATTAATATTGATTTTATTTCATGTGAATATATACTTTAGGCTCTTGTGATCAATATATATGTCGTAATTCTAAATATAGAGGCAATGCTGCTAGATTTTAATGGTAAAAATCACAACTGATAGCTCCAGATCATGCATCAGGTAGTTCTGCTCATGGATCTTCAACTTTTGTGAGGTTTTGACTATCACTTTATCATTATACATGAGTACACAACCCAATACATTCATTGAACCATCACTATATATCACAAAACCTTATCCACTTATTGGTTGTGTGTGTATAGGTGCATTGATTAGCCTCTTCTTGAGATCCTTGAAGCATTCCTCACATTCCTCCATCTAGACATAATTTAACCTTTTACTTGTTAACTTAGTGAGTTATACAATCAAGATAAATTCCTCACAAAACATTTAGAGTACCTATCTAAGTTAAGAAAATTACGGATCTCCATAAAAGATGTCGTCCTATGTTATTCTTATATTTCCTTTGTCTTGGAAGGGCCTACAGATATTCCTTTATTGGTATTAACATACCACAATAATGATACTTCCACTATCTAGAACTCATATTTACTATAATTTTCATAAATTTTCTCCCTTAAAAAAGTCTTTGTCAAAGTATTCAAATTCTCTTCATGTTTTTCCTTGCTCTTGGAGTATATTAAAATATCGTCAATAAAGACTACCACAAATTTTTCTAGGTAATATCTAAAGACTCTATGCATTAAGTCCATTAATAATGATGGATAATTAATGATTCTGAAGTGCATCACTATGAACTCATAGTGTCCATACATTGTTTGAAAGGAAGACTTGGGAATATCTTCCTTCTTTTCCTTTAATTGGTGGTATCCTAACTAATGGTCCACCTTAGAGAAATAATTGGCCCCACATTGCTAATAGAAAAAGCCATCTATCCATGGAAGGGGATACTTATTCTTTATCATGATTTTTTTGAGATTGTGATAATTAATGTATAGGCTCATTGATACATCCTTCTTCTTGAGAAAGAGAACAAGAGCACCCCATGGTGAAGCACTCAGACCTATGAAACCCTTATATAGATTATACTTTAACTGGTTATTAAATTCTTAAAACTCAATGGTATCTATTTTTTAAGGAGTCCTTGATATAGGTACATAACTAGGTGTAATATCAATTGAAAACTCAACCTCTTGGTCAGGAGGTATACTGAGAAATTCTTTGGGAAACACATCAGTGTAGTCCCGCACAATGGGCATGTCTTTGAGAATTGTCTTATCTTTTGTCTTGATGATTTGGTCTATATTTTCTTGATTATAAAGAAATAATATCCACAATTGAGACAATAATTCTAAAGGATATTCATCATATTCCTTAAACTTGTACAGAATTGGAGGATGCCTAAAGATATGGAGAGTGGTCTCCCTTTCCTAGAATTTGATGTTGGCTTTGTATAAAGATAGAAAATCCATGCCCAATATGGAATCAAACTCCACCAAAGGAAGTAAGACAAGATTTTCTAGGAGGTTAAATCCATAAACATTAACTGGGGAGGATTTATATGCTTTGGATGCAATAATTTCCCTCATTTTCATTTCTCATAGATAAATATACCTCCATATTTTGACGTAGTGTTTGAATAGTTCTAATAAACTTGTAAGTTATGAAATAATGAATATAACCAGAATTAAATAGTATGTTATGTATTATTGAATAAATAACCAGAATACTTGTCACCACATCATTACCAAGCTCACCACTATAGTAGTGATAGCATATACCTATCCTTGTTGTCTTTGAGTTTTTTTATTGATTTCCTCTAACAACCCTTGGCTTAGAAAATTATATCGCATAATTATCATGTCCCTTGTAGTTGAAACACTGCACTCTAGGATGAGTGTTGATCTGAACCTTCCTTTCTTATTCCAAATTTCTGGCTTCATCATATCACTTCGTCCATAATTATCCTGATGCCCCTCTCTTCCAAATTTGAAGCATATCTTGGTTCCCTTTAGACAATTCTCAAGACGCTTCTTCCCACAATTTTAACAAGTGGGATGTTGGTTTTTCTTTCCATTATGAAATTTATCTATTTATCCTCCCATATTAAACTCTATAATCAAATTTCTATCATAGGGTCTATGATACCACTGAGTGTCTCCAATATTCATCTCAACCATAATGGAACAATGAACAATCTCTTTATAGTTTTTAAAGTCTCAAATTACCACTGCTTTTCATAGACTTGGATTTAGTCCACTAAAGAAGTGATAAAAAAATTTGTCCATGTTCATGAAAAATCTAGATGGGTATCATTCAAGACTTCTAAAGTTTGTCTTGTATGGCCTGATAGAATATTCTTTGTTTTGCTTTAGTCCAAGGAACTCCCTTTCCATATTAAGATGGAGTGTTTTGAGAAAATATTATTGAAAAATATTTTCTTGAATGCTTCACATTCCATAGAATCAATTTAGACCTTATAATTTTTGTTTTTGATCAGTTCCCACCACTGATCAACTTTCCCATTAAAACAATAGACCACCATCATGAATTTCTATTCTTCTAAGCACTATAGAAAAGATAATATATTTTCCATAGATTTTATCCATTATTCTATGATAAGTGGATTAGAAGATACAATAAAGATATGAGGCCTTTTTCAAATAATGTATTCGACTAAAACTTTCTATTTCCTAGGAGAATAAGGAAGTTTCGCATGATTCAAGTTATTATTCATAACTTAAGCTAGTTGTTCTATTACTATCCTAAAGTTTTGATATCCTGTTCCCATCATAATTGAATTTAATTGTGGAAATCATCACATTTCCATTCACATTAATTTTTGGAACAAGTTCTCTTATTTACATACATTAAATAAAAAAATTACAACTAAGGGGTCTTCAATACTTAGCTAATAAGCATATAAAAACGAAACATTGAACATATAAGGATAAAATTTTAAATTAAAATTATATCCTAACATTATCTATGGTGATAGAATTATCCCTAGGATTATTATTAAAGTTTTCGAATCATAACACCCAAAAATAACTAGACCATCATATGATACAAAATATAATGACCCTATCCTTTTACACATATTATTAAATTATTTTAAGCATATTTAGTCATCAAATACAAACCAAGGATCATAAAATCTAGTGTCTTTGGAAGATTAGAGATATAATTAGAAAGTGTGAAACTAAAATAAAGACATATTGTATTTAAAATTCATAATGAGATCCTTAATTATTTATAGCTCTTACATATTCATAGGATAACCTATGGAATACATGAATAATGGGATGAGATAAAAATCCTAGTAAGGGAATAAACATAGGAATAAAGAATAGCACATGAGTTAGAAGGCATAACAAGATGACATAAAATGGCATGGAAAAAAATGAACATAAGGAAGTATAGAATATAGAACATGGGATCATTTAATCATGGCTACATAGGAATGTATCAGTAACATATAACAAGACATAAACATTAGTCAAGGAAAACTTCTAAGACTATATCACATGGTGGACAAAGTCCCATAAAGGAATTTGGTTTACTCCCTATCCCAACATAACATCTCAAGAGACTAAACATTACCCAATACATTGCATAACTATTTGTTCATACCCACAACATCATTTTAATGCATATTTGTGGCACATGAATAATCAAACATAAGTAATAAACATAAGGGTTACCTATATAAAGAAATGGGTATCGTAATCATGGAATAAGGCGTAACCAATGGGTGTATCATAATGGTGTCCATGAAAGAATTGATTTAAATCATACAGGGACATTCATAAGGAATAATAGGCATATATAATGAAAAATTATGTCCAATTCAAGTGAAAAAAATGTAAAAACAGTATTTAAAAAACTTTAAAAATGATCCATTTTAGTGCAGTTTAAATGAACATATTAAAGAGAATTTAAAGATGAAAAGTCATAGTTATTTATAAAACCAAAAATTAACTAAGATAGTTTTACATGATGAAATGATTTATTTAATAAAAAATAATGGTGGCTTAAAACAGATTGTGGAGTGTTCTTGAAAGGGGGTAATAAATTGGGAAGTTACCTTTAGTCAGGTTTGCTTATTAGGAGGAATTGAAAAAGGAGAAATCCTAAAACATGTATTTCCCCATCAAAGAAGGATTAATTGATCCAGATACATAATTTTGGAACATACATAAATAATTTATAAGAATTATATAAGAATAATGAATTAATAAATGGGTTTAAAGATAGAGAAATCATAACCTAATGGTAATTTGGAGGTTTGGAGATATCTCTTACCTTATGTGTGAAAGTGTTCTAAAATTGAACTTAATGTCATTGATAATAAAATTAGATCCATTAATTAATTAATTCAGACACTCTAATACATTTATTTGATTATTATAATTTTATTAATTTCTTTTATGTCCTTTTTGATGATTTATAAGATTCATTTTCATCATTCTAGGAGCGTTCATTTTATGATTTTATGATCAGTTCGCTTGAGTTTAATTATAGGAGTACTTATAAAATGGAAGAAAAATTCCAAAAGTAGAATGATATGGTATTAATATAATTATGTAATTTTAAATTTTTCTATATATCATTTTTTCATATATTATAATTATTAATTAGATAAAATGTAATGAAAATGATTAGTTTATTTTGGCAATTTTTCGATCATCACGAACTAGATTTGTTTTATTATTTAATATTATGGATATATACTAGTTATAGAACATGAAATAAGATATAAGATACATGTTTAGATATTTTTTAACCATAATAATGGTTTTATGAACAACTTTTAATGTATTAATGGAAATCAAAAACCCTTCTCCCATGATGGCGGTGAATCGACACCTCACAAAAGATGTTTTCATTTTTAGAATAAAAGGAGAAGAGAAGGGATTTTATGATTGATATTCCAATAAAATGATAAAATTATATTATATATATGATACTAGATTTATCATGTAACTTTTTATTATGTATTAAAGTATTTGGTAGAAGAAAGAAAGAAAGAATTTAAAAGAGAAAGGTTGAGGATTTAGCTCTTGTGTAACGTCTCCTTGAGAACCTCCTTAAGGTACTAGGGTTTAATATTTTGTTGATAACAGAATATATTGAAGGTGGGAAAGAGTATTGGGAAGGTAATTGGGTATAATTTATAAAATATTCAAGGATTTTGAGGTGTGAGGAGAAGGGGGGTGAGGGCTAGTATTTGTAGTGGGAGGAGAGGGGTGTTTTGATTATTTTATTCGTTTGTTTGTTATTTTAGCTCATGACTATAAATATTGTTGATTAATATGAATAAATATAGTAAATAGTTAATTATAGTTTTAACCAAGGGGTTATGACTTCATCCATACATCATCCATGAATCAATAATTCATATATTTTTTAAAAATCATATATTATCGTATTTCACTATTCACCAAAAATTCAACAATTTTAAAAAATACCAAAAATTAAACCTAACCATTTTTAGAAATATAGATTTAAAAAATAGAGTCAATTTTATGAAAATAAATTTATAAAATTGAGAATTTTAATTTTTAATTAAAATCATCATTTATTTGAAAAATATCAATTTTAATATTATAACTGATTTTATGAAACTTTGAAAAATTAATTAAGGTCTCATAAAATTATATTATAATTATAAGACAAAAAAATATTAATTTATGAATATATTTTATGAAAATATATTTTATTTTAAATCATTATATTAATTATAAATTTGTAAATAAATATTTATGACTTACAAAAATACAAACACTTAATTTATCATTTTTAAAACATTTTTTTACTTATACCGTAGTATAAATATATCATATTTTCATTTATAATATGCCTAAAATTTATTTATACTTTCATAGTTGGGTTACTATTATATTGGTTGAATTACTATTTTTAATGGTCATATTACTATTCCAACGGTAAGGTTACTATTCCATTGGTATTGGTTCATTAATTTCTATAAATACCATTTATTTCATTCTTCATTTATGAGAATAATATTTAATTGAGTTTTTTATGTGAAGTGTGTGTTTTATAATATATAACATAATTATAGGAAGGGAAATTTCATTGATAAAATTGTGTGTCGTTATAATATTCATCAAGGTTGATCTCTTATCTTTTGCAATAAATAATCCTCAAGATATCAGCAAATTGATCAAACTAGAATAGTGACTTCTATAAATAATTGAATGGATATTCTAGCCTACATATATATAAATATAAACTTCAACTCAGTTCTCCCCTTGAGTATTTACATCACCTTAAATCCCCTATAAATGATGAACAAACACAAAGTATATGGGAATAAGGTGGATCTCCTTTACTTTTCAATGAGAGAAAAAAGTATGAGAATTGTTTCTCAACCATGAAACTCACTTATTTTCTCCTCTATATAGGGGTGAACCCTTCATGCTGAAACTATTTTCTTTAATATTAGTCTTTATCATCATGGAATATTGTCATTCAAAATTTTCTTTTTGTAGAGTATTCTTCTATACGCTCTCCATCAAGGAACATTCATCACCATGTGCTTTTTGAATATTTTTTCTCATATATTATTGAGTCAAAATTATGAGTAACTGATTATCTGATATGTTTAAATCCTTATTACACCTTCCACATAGTAATTTTTATATTTTATGGCTATAAATTGTTGAAAACCTCTCATGGAATTTGATTTCATCATGTAGAGTCTTCTACTTTCCTTCTCTATGTGATTTCATTTTTCTTCTTCCAATTTTTTTCTCTTTCCAAATATTCTAGAAAAATTACCAACATGACATTTGGAATATGAAAAAAATTCTTGGTATATCCACACGGTATCTTAGGTGTAATTTTTACTACTTTATCCCATTTATTTTGTTCTTGGTTTGGTCTTCCCCTTTATTTATTAATATTTCTTTAATTAATTATGATATTCATGGCCTACTTACAGTGATCCGTTGTGTGACCACTTCCTGTACAAAAGAAGAAACTTATTATCATTATTGTATCTCTCCTATTTAACTTCATGGTTTTATTTTTTGTGACATTATTTTTATGATATTCACCAAAGGTTCAATTGTTTTTCTTCTTCTTAATCTTCTTGGGAATGTTCTTTATAAGAATTTTGTCTTGATTATTTCCCAAGGTAGGATTATCTCCAACCTTCATCATATGTGGTCTTATCTTTTTAATTGTTCTAATTTCATGTTTGAATGATTTATACTTGTATTCCTCTTCATTGTGGCCACTTACATTGAAAATACCATATAAATTCTTTAAATTTTAAAAAAATTGAAATAGTAAGATTATTTCGTTTCATAAATGGTCTTTTATTCTACACTAAATTGCTCTAACTTGATGTAGGAATATTTTTATTTTTATATAATGTCATATTATACCAACAATTAGATGCACAATGACCAAATATTTCACAGCACCAACAAAAGCCAAAAAAAATTGATCTCTACTTTGAAATAATAGTCTTACTAGATTAGCATGCTTGTTATTTATATTTTATTTCACTCTTTTTATGAGATTATTTTGGGCAAAAATTCCTTCTCCACTTATCTTCCTTCACTAAATATTTAGTAGTGATAAATTCATTTCCTTTCTTTATCAACTCTAAATAGGTTTTTATTTCAAACCTTCACTATTCATAGATATAGAATTAGAACAAACTTTATTATCAAATATGGATGGTAACTTAATCTTTGAGGATGGTTGGGATTGAAAAATACATGATTTCAATCTAATATTTCCACCATATAGAGGTATTTTAGGATAATAATCCTCCTTAGAATTTTGTGTGGCTATATCTCTATAAGTAATATCTGTTCTTTCAACTTTTTATAAAGAATCAACTTGAATATTTTCAAAACTTGACAATTTTGACTCTAAGTTCAAGAAATTTCATATTTAGGATGATTTTATCATCCTATATACACATTGATCTATCTTCACATTCTTTATTTATCTTCATAACTTCATCTTCATGCATTTTTTCTTAAGTTGTATCAAATTTTCAACCTCTTTGGTCTTATTTTATTTGTTCAAAAGTTGAGAATTCTTGACATCAATGTTGTTGTTTTTTTAAAATGCATGGAACTTTTATTAAAGTTCCTTAGTGGAATACACTTTCTCATGAATTGTATTTAGCCACTGCTCTTCAAAACTTGATCACATTTCTTCAAGTTCAGTAATATCTACTTCTTTGGATCCAATTTTCCTAAAGATATTAATATAATATTTCATTTTTCATAAAATTATTTCTCCATGTTCTTTAAATTTTCTTTAATATTAGATATGTAAGGACATGACCATAAACTTTACATATTCTAGTGAATTCGACTAGAAATCAGTTTTTTTTATTCCCAATAATATTTTAGGTTTAGATTTTTAGAGAATTAGGTCATAAATATTAAATAAAAAAACAAAAATTACAAGTTGGGAACTTCTATTCAGTATCCATTTTTTCTATGAGATAAAACTTTTAAATTGAAACAGGTATTCTTTTCATGACTAATCTTCATGAATTTCAACATGAATTATTCTTTGTTCTTACCCATCCTTAAACCGTATGAAAAACATTTAAAAATTATAATATGATCACAAAAGGATCAATAAGGTATATTATTTAAAGAAGAAAGAGACTTGTTAATTCATAAATAATTATAAAAATTTTATTTTTTTAAAATAATATTTTGGCTCAAAATAAACATTTTCTTACCCAATAAATCAACTTTCTGGCCTTAAAATTTTCAAAAAAAATCATAAAACCCATAAAATAAAAATAAAACACATAAACATTTATTTGAATTCATAAAAAACACATGAAAACCTTTTCAAAAAGTAATACTTTCCACCATTAAGAAGTATCATATACATTCCTTTAAACATAAGATCATTATCTTACCTTGTGAAATCATAATATTTCCATAAAACACCATAGAAATCATTGATAAATCAGGTAGGTAACCTAGAATATCATTTTTCCATATCATTCCTAAAAATAAAATAACTAATATGGTGGAATTCCATACCCAATTCATTAGAGGGAAATCATGGACTCACTCATCCTTGGTTTATAACAAAACCACTCATCCTTAGTTTATAACAGAACCATCTTTCCTTTGTTTATAATAGAACCAACCAATCTCTGGTTTATAACATAACCACTCATCCATGATTTATAAAGAAATAACCCATAATCATAAAAACGGCCAAGAACCACAACATAATCATAACATATAAAAGCTTGTAATTTCTAAAATTACACTCAAAAAAATATTCTTTACACCCATAAGAAAATATTTCCATATATTAAAATATCCATTAAATTTTAAAATCATCTTTGAAAATAATAATATAATAGGTAATAAGGTTTTTTCTTTGAATAAAACATGGAATCTAATAAAGGATGTCAAATATAGTTCCTCGAAACAATGCACCCAGGTTCAGTGCATAAAATGTTGTGTAATTTTTTTTAATAAAAGAAACTAAAAAATTACACAACACTAAAGTACAATACAGTACCTTTTCTGATCGAGGTTCTAGATAGTTATACAAGGAATTATATATTTTCAAAGTTCAAATAAATTAAAATAAAATATATGCTTCACTAAGCGTCTTCTAACTCTTTAAGTGACATCGTCTGTTTTATAACTTCTAAAATACCAGTGAAAAATAATTTTTAAATGAGGGACGAGCACTGAATTTCCTAGTAATGGGGATTAAAATGAGAGAATAAAAATTTTATAAATATTTATATTAAAAATTATTCAACACTTTTATATAAAATAAAAATATTTATTTTACATATATAAAAACTATTTTTCAAGTTATTTCAAGAAAATACTTATCATTTATTTCAAACTATACTTTAAAATTTATTTGGATTTATCCTTGAATGTATTTCGAAAATATCAATACATTTAGGATTATAAAAATACTCAACATATATTATAAAACTCAAGAGTCCACTTAGCATTATCACTTGTAGGACAACATCCCCTTGAGGCAGTGGGTTCACTCCCCACTCCTTTATATTTCATTTAACATGAAAGTGATAGTTTTAATTTTCATGAAAAGATTTTTCTAAAGATCCAGCTTTCTTGTAAATAACCCATTAAAACCTTTCAAAATTATTCATGATTTACTTGAACTATTTTAAGTGATGAAAATAATATTATACACATAACACATTATCAACAACCAATTTTTTTATAAAACATTTTAAAACTTGGATAAATACATGTAATCAATTATTTTATAAGCATGCCTTAAAATAAAATTGAGATCAAAATTTCATTATTGATGCATAGAATATCAGTATTATGCATAATGCATGCCCATGACTATATGTAGATGTGATGTCCAACAATTTCAATTCACATAACATGATAATATGCTTTAATTTTCTATGCGCACCTTTTTTAGAATAAAACTTTCACATATAGTAATGATTTTAATATATCATAATAATAATAATAATAATAATAATTTTGTATAAAATATGAATTTATAAATTGTAAACACAATTACTTTATTAATAATTATATTTCTTGAAAGTAAAATTATTCTCATTCAAAATTAATAATATAAATCCATATTCATAAAATAAAATTTTAATAAAACATAAAAATAGAATAATTGAGTACATAATATAATTTTCCTTAAGTAAAAATAGTAATTTTGAAATACTTTGATAAAATTGAATAGACTCCCCTACTAATATGAAATTAAAATTAATACCTATAACAAAAATTTTAGTTTTTATTCACAAATATTTTTAAACAAACTAAATAAAAAACACTAATAAAAAATTAAATCATAAATTCAAATTAAATCATAAATTTTATAGGTTTAAAATAAATATATTACCTTAGATAATAAATTGGATGATTCTATGCTATTGGTTTTCGAAAACAGAGAAAAAGGAAGAAGGGAGGAGTTTGGGGAAATGGTTTGGTCCTTTATTGGAGTAGTAAGAGAAGCCTTTATATATATATAGTAGTGTGTAACTTTTCAACCTCTCTTTAGACAAAATAAACAATTAGATAATCTGAAGGGATTCGATGACATTGAAAAAAATAGAAGAAACAAATTGATAGTTCAAGGAAGTAATAAAAATTCATCGATACAAGTAAGAAAATATGGATTTCTTTATCTTGTGTGGCAAGAACATATATTATATATATCTATACAGTAGGATGGATTCAACAAATTGAAAAAAAATAATGGTTACTTTTATAAAAACTTCTCTTTGAAGCATCAAAATAAAATCCATAGAAAAATGATAAAAAAAATGGACAAAAAATATAGACAAAAACAATTTAAAATTATTATAACAGGGACAGCATAAATGGACATTTCTGGACCCAAAAAAATGCATGTTTAAAGTTAGATCCCTGATTTAAAAGTGAACCAAAAAAAATAGAGTATAGAACTAGAAGAAGAAAAAACAGAAGCATACAAACTCATAAAGCAGACGAATCTTCACAATTAAATAAATAGATTTTGAAACCTAAAACAAACAAAATCCTACCACTTTTAGGTTAAAGAAAACTAAAATTAAAACATTGGGCTCTGTTTGAACCCTTGACATGGCTCAGAGTCCCTCACAAATAGTTGAAACCCTAACCAGCTCAGATCTCCTTCATTGACGCTCGGTCTGTACAATCTCTGATTGACGACCTCCTTCCATGTATGTGGTCAAGATATGGCTCGAGCCTATGCTCGACTTCACTCCAAAGAATTTGGTGACACTTGATCTGCTGCCTACTTGGCCTCTTGAGGAAGAAAACCTCAAACTCAACTCACGCTCGACCTCAACTCCTTGAAGCCCCCTCCTACCTGATCGACGCCTCCCCCCAAAACCCTTATCTAGTTTTTCTTCTCACTTTCTTTATCTTGATTTCATTTTTTCAAAATCATCATTTCTCTTTTATATATATATATATATATATCATTTCATCAATTTTATATAGATTTAGATTTTAATAATCATTAATATATCAAAATAATTTATAAATCAAATTTTTAATAAACGAAATTGATAATTGTGTTTAATTTATTTAAAAAATAATACTCATTAATTAATATATCCATAATTTGAGATTTTATAATATATTACCTTAACAAAATATATTATTCTAAATATGTAAAATTTTAATTATCACAATTTATTTATATTCTTAGTTTTCTAAAAAAAATGTGACATTCAAATATATTATTATGAATCTTTTATTTCATAATTCATTTTAAAAAATAATAATACCCTTGTTAAAATAATTTCATTTTTGTTTTAAATTTATAAATTTTATAAAAACACTATATTTATATTATTTATTTTAAATATTTTATCACTTTTGTAAATTGATTTTACAAAAATAATCATTTAGTCATATGTATATAAAAAGTTTTTTTTATAATTTGAACTGATGGTTATAAATATTCAAAAATTATCAATTGAATTATTATTTTAAAATAAATTAAATACTATTTCTTGAAAATAATAATTTATTTAAAATATTGTAATATTTTAAAACAATAATAATAAGAATATAATTCATATTAAGTAATAAAATTTTAAATATTAAACTTAATAAAATTTTATAAACACTTAGTTTATAAAATATCATTATTAGTTTATTTAAATTATAAATAAATTAATATTTAATATTTTAAAAAAAATTGGGATGTTACATTCTTCTCCCTTGAAAGAATTTCATCCTCACAATTCATTCATCAGACTTAAAAAAACTTGAATTTCCTTCTTCAAAATTAAAAATAGAATTTCTAAACCTCTATACGCTACCACTTAGAATTTCCTCAAATGAAAAAATATAATCTCTAAAGTTGTCTAGACTACCGGTTTGATACCAATTATAGCACCTTGAACCCATGCTCCCAGGTTCACTGTATTAGATGTTCTGTAATTTTTTTTAATAAAATAAACTAAAAAATTACACAACACTAAAATACAATCGAGGACCTTTTTTAGTCTAGGTTTTGGAGAATTAGACAAGGAATTACATATTTTCATATTTCAATGAAAATAAAATAAAATATCTACTTCACTACATGTGCGCTAACTCCATAAGAGACATCATCTGTTTTAGAACTTTTAAAAGACCTATGAAACAAAATACTTTTAAATGGGGGATGAGCATGAAATTTCCCAGTAAGGGGGCTTAAAATCATAGAATAATACTTTTATGAATATTTATATTAATTTTTTTTAAAGATTTTATATCAAATATAGATTTTTATTTGACATATATAAAAATAATTTTTTGATATATTTCAATAAAATACTTATCATTTATTTCAAAACTATACTTTGAAAATTATTCTGATTTCTCCTTGAATGTCTTTTGAAAATAATAATACATTTTGGATTATAGAAATACTCAATAGATATTATAAAACCCATGAGGCCACTTAGCATTATCACTTGTAGGACAGCGTCCACTTAAGGTAGTGGGTTCACTCCCCACTTCATTATGTTTCCTTTGACAAGTAAGTTCTAAATTTTATTTTCATAGAAACATTTTTCAGAAGATCTGTCTTCCTCATGAATGACCCATTAAAACTTTTCAAAAATCTTCAAAATTTACTTGAACTATTTTCAGTGATTAAAATAATATTATACACACAACACTTTATCAACAACCAAATTTTTTTATAAAACATTTTAAACCTTAGAGAAATCCACTTAATCAAGTATTTTGAAATAATACCTTAAAACAAAATTGAGATCATGAGTTTATTATTGATGTGTGGAATGTTGATATTATGCATATTGCATGGCCATGACTATATGTAGATGTGATGTCCATCAATTTTAATTCACATGACATGATAATATGTTTCAGTTTTCTATGCGCATCTTTTTTTAGATTAAAACTTGTACATACATTAATGATTAGAAGATATCATAATAATAATATTATTATTATTATTATTTATAAAATATTAATTTCAAAATTTTAAAACAAAATTTCTTTGGTAATAATAATATTTCACGAACATAAAATTATTTCATCCAAAAGTAATAATATAAATCCATGTTCATAAAATAAAATTTAAAAAAAACTTAAAAATAGAATAATTTAGTACATAAAATAATTTTTATTAAATAAAAATAGTAATTCCAAAATACTTTGATAAGATTGAATAAACTCCCTTGCTAATATGAAATTAAATTTATTACATATACCGAAAATGTTAGTTTTCATTCACAAATATTTTTAAACAAACTAAATAAAAAACTCCTATAAAAGAACTAAAATAAATGCAAATTAAAACATAACTTTGATAAGTTTAAAATAAATCTCTTAACTTAAATAAAAAATTGGATGAATCCATGGTGCTGGTTTCTGGACACAGAGAAAAGTCAAGAAGGGAGGAGTTTGGTGAAATGGATTGGTCCTTTATGGGAGTAGGAAGAGAAGCCTTTATATATATATACTAGTTTGTAACTGTTCAGCATTTCTTTAGAAAAAGAAAACAATTGTAAAATCTGAAGTTATTCAATGACATTAACAAAAACATAAGAAACAAAAAGATCATTCAAGGAAGGAATCAAAAGACGTTGATAAAAGTTAGAAAATAAAAATGTCTTTAGCTTGTGAGGAAAGAACATATATTATATATATCTATATAGTAATCCAGATTCAATGGATTAAAAAACCAGTAATGGTTACTTTTATCAAAGCTTCTCTGTGAAGCATCAAGAAAAAATCCAAAAAACAACTATGACAATATAGACAAAAAATGTAGAAAAAAACAATTTAAAATTATTATAACAAGGATAGCTAAAATGGGCATCTGTGAACCAAAAATAACAATTCTTATTTAAAGTTAGATCTCCAATTCAAATGTAAACCACAAAAATACATGAGGATAGCGATTGAGGAAAAAACTGAAACAAACGAACTCCTAAAATAAATGAATCATCAAAATTAAATGAATATATTCCAATACCTCAAATAGAAAAACTCCAACCTTTTTTAGGTTTAAGAAAACTAAAATTGATACCCTAGGCTTAGTTTGAACCCTTGACATAGCTTAGAGATCCTCACCGGCAACCGAAACCCTAACAGGCTTAGATCTCCTTCACGGATGCTCGGTCCGCACAATCTCCGGCAGTCGATCTCCATCCACGAGCATGGTCGAGATATCGCTTGGGTTTGTACTTGACTTCACCCCAAAGTGTTCAATGAAACCTGATCTACAGTTTTCTCATCCTCCTAAGGAAGAAACACTCAAACTCGGATCGCGCTCGACCTCAGCTCCTCGAAGCTCTCTCCCATCCTGATCGACACCACCCCCCTAAACACTTATCCTATTTTTCTTGTCTCTTTTTTTATCTTGGTTTCATTTTTTTAAAATCATCGTTCCTTTTTATATATATATATTGTTTCATCAATTTTATATAAATTTAGTTTTTAATTATCATTAAGATATAAAAACAATTTATAAATCAATTTTTTAATAAAACAAATTGATAATCGTATTTAATGTATTTATAAAATAATATGCATTAATTAATATATCCATAAATTAATATTTTATAATATATTACCATAACAAAATATATAATGCTAAATATTCAAAATTTTGATTATCACAATTTAATTATATTCTTAGTTTTCCAAAAAAAAATGTGACATTCAAATATATGATTAGAAATATTTTATTTCATAATTAATTTTTTATAAAATTAATAATAACCTTGTTAAAATAATTTCTTTTATGTTTTAAATTTTTAAATTTTATAAAAATACTATATTTTAATTATTTATTTTAAATATTTTATCAATTTTGTTAATTGTTTTTACCAAAATAATAATTTAATCATATGTATATAAAAAGTGTTTTTTTATAATTAGAACTAATAGTTATAAGTATTCAAAGATTATAAATTTAATTATTCTATCAAAATAAATAAAATCTTATTTCTTGAAAATAATAATTTATATAAAATATTATAAGATTTAAAAACAAGAATAATAAGAATATAATTGATATTAAGTAATAAGATTTAAATATCAAACTTAATGAAATTTTATAAACACTTAGTTTATAAAAGATCATTATTAGTTTATTTAAATTATAAAGTAATTAATATTTAATATTTTAAAAAAATTTAGGATGATACATCAAATATCAAATAATAGGTATGGTGGCAGTAAAATTCACTAACTGTATACATTAATATATAATATGACGCCCCGACCCTGGTAGCCCGGTGCCGGTGCTTCGGTTATGGTGTGCAATTTATTTCGCACAAAAGAAACAAATAAGTCACACATCATAACCCATCAGGAGGAACTTTCTGGTTTAGATCCTGGAGAATCAGATACAACACCTTTGCTTCTTTATTTCTGAGCTAAGAACAAACATCCAAGTCTTGGAAAGGCTCTATCAACCTGTAAAAAAAATTAACATAAAACATAGGGTGAGCATTGAAATACTCAGTAAGGGGTTTTTGAAAATACTTAAATACAGCTTTTGAAAACTACGTTGAAAAAGAATACTTTTCCATACTTAGAAAGTTTTAAAAGAAAAACTTCAAGACTAAACAAAGGTTGATACATCAGAGTTAAAGTACTTCATACGTATGCATTAAAACTCTTAGCGTCAACTCACTAGTAGACAAGATAAGCATAATAATAAAAAGGCATGGGTTGCATGAAGTAAAGTGTCCATAAACAAGAAAGGTGTGCATGAACAACAAGGGGTAAACATGATCAGAGTCGCGCACAAGCTCATTATCTAAAAAAAAGACATGATAAATGTAATGCAACATTTGTAACAAAAATCCTGAGAAGAAACTGGACATGCATCAACATTTCCATATCATATGTCTTGTATATTTTCTTTAAATCTGATACTCATAGGTAAGGTTCCATAACCAAGGTTATTCCTCTAATCGGAATAATCACTAGGTTGGTCATAATCAAAGAAATGTATGTTGAAGGACTCATGATCTCTGTGTCAAGGCCTTGTGCCATGACCTAAGGGTAAAAACCCAATCTGATTGTCTCGAGAACTATCGATGCATCGAGGAGCTTACTTTTACCGGTCTCCAACCCGGAGGGCTTACTTTAACCAGTCCCCAACCTGGAGGGTTTTCTTCTTACCGGACCCCATTCCGGGTAGTCCCATACATTTCTCACATGTTGATAGGGTCAGATATTCAAGGTGTCCCATACCACTTTGAATATTTAATTTTCATTTCATATTACCCAAGGTGTCCCATACCACTTTGGGTAATACCATTTTCATTTCTCATTACCCAAGGTGTCCCATACCACTTTGGGTAATTTTAGTTCTTAGTTCATTATCATGTTGAGCCATATGCATGAACAATATGAATAAGGTAACAATTACATAAATGGTTTACAAATGCATGATATGACAGATAAACTTGAAAATATGGAATAAAAGAAGGCATGGTTAAGCAAGCATACTATGTGTGTAGAACAATTATTTAAGCACATAAAATGATGAATGTGTGAGACTTGCTCCCAAGGTTTATTAAATGATGAGTTTCTAAAATACTAGTACATGAAATTGAACTACTTGGCATTAACTATTGTACTTCACAGGTCATAGTTCTTGCAACAAATCTCCATCCGCTAATAATTACTGCGACATGCTTGGTATAAAAACAATAAACACTTGCAATCTTTAAAATTCCGACACTTGGAAATAAACCAATTTAAAAATAATACATTTCATTAATTATTATTATTCTCTGGTCATAGAATTTGATGTTACACTCTGCCCGCTAAAAATCATTGCAACAAGTTTGGTACAAAAATAATAGAGGATTTCAACATATTAACATAACCCTTAAATCCATATCCTTTTAGGATGAGATTAAAACAGGCATAAGCATATCCTTTAAAAAAAACACATATCAATTCAAGGGCGACATTAAACAAGTTCATTGGTGTATACTTAGACCCAAAAATATAAAACAGCATAGGCAAGCGCTAAAATCCTACATGCATAGAAATATTAAGAACCATTTCTTGAAACTAGGGTTTTCAGATATTAATCGTCAAAACACACACATAGATAAGGATATATATATATTCACAAATTATATATATAGGTTTCCTCATAAATTGAACATGGTACACTTAGAATCTTAATACCACTAACTACTGGTTAGTTTGAAATACAAAACCTCATGGGGGTTTAAATGTTCATGTAACTATAAATACAATATATATAAAAACTTTGTTTTTAACTATAACATAAATGTACTTAAACCAAAGTCCAAGTTCACATAAAAAAAATATCTTTCAAAGATAAGTGTTCATTTCATAAAAATCAAAACCAATTTCCATTCCAATACATAACCTTATATAAATATATAGTTATATATATATGCAGCTTTCATAAAATCATATATGCTAGAATTTGACTTAGAAATACCCTTTCAAAAGTATAATTCTTAGTGAAAAGATATTGAATAGTCTTCGGTACCCTAAAGATAATTGGGTTTGAGTTATGTATATACATATGTATATATTTATATATATATATATTCAAAACCATAAAAACACTATACACTTGAGTTTTAGGTTTGTAAAAAAAATAGGATTATTAAAACAAACTCAAAAGTGATATCCCTTTTATATCATAAAGGAAACACCCCTTGAAAAAATTGTTCAAAACCGAAGAGTGCGAGTTGTATATACATATATATATATATATATTGTATATTTTGTGGGTATAATAGTATAGGTTTCCATAAAACATGAAAACACCCTTAGAGGAGAGTGCTATTCATAAACCGTGAGGTTTTCATGTTGAATATGTGCATATAACAATAATTTGGATATGTATATACGTATTTATACATATATATATACCGAGTATATATAGTGTTTTACCTAAAACCGAAAAAACACCAAAACACCCTTGGTGTTTTCTGGGTAGTAGAACGGTTAGCATATATATATATATACCTTTAACTATTAGGCGTATATATATATACTCATGTATATAAAACATGAACCGGGAAGAATGGGTGGGGGAAAAAAACACACAGCCGTGGCACCCTTACAGCTCAAGAGAGGAGCTCGCCGGAGGTTTGCTGGGTGGCCGGAGAACCAGGAGAGGCTTGGTGGCCGGTGGTGGCGAGGCGACGGCGAGGCAGTGGCGAGGCTGGTGCGGGTTGGCTCCGGAGGTCCCGATCTCACAGTGGTTTCTCAGTTCTTAAAGGGAGATGATCCGGGGGAGGTTAGGCCGACGCTACGGAGGTGGGTGCGCGAGGTCAACTTGAGCAGTGGGGAGGGTAGCGTCCTCGGAAAACCAGCTACCAGCTCGTGGGACCTCGACGCGAGGTTGAAGACAACGTGAAGGCTGAGAAAGGAGAAAAAAACGACGGTCGGGATCCAACATCGCGAGATCGGACGGCTGCAATGCTTCGAGCATTTAAAACACAACAACGGCCGAGATTTTCCCTGCTGAGATCGGACGGTGGAGACCGTCGCGCGGCCAGCAGCTGCCTCCCGGGTATAAACAGTGCATTTTTTTTAAAAAAAGAAAACAGTTTAATAAATTCTAAAATTAGACATTATACTACTTCATTTTTTTAATATATATACATATATAACCGGTACATTATAGTTTGGAATTTTTATAAAACATATTAAGTACTTTTAACTCATAATTTCCAAATCCAAAAATCCATTTTAGTTTAAGTAAACAAATGATACCATTTGATATATCTATTATTTTCCTTTTAAAAAAAATTATATATATATTTTTGATACAACACCTTTATAACCACTATGATCTTATAACCATTAAAAATCCAATTTATAAATTACTTCACTTGTTGATTTATAAAATTATGTTTAAAAGAACCATAGTTTTTCTCTAATTTAAAACACATAGTTTTTGAGATCCAAAAAGATACATTTTTCAATTATTGTTGATACCCCATTCGACACATTTTAAAATACCATGTTTTCCACTATATAAATATCATCATGATCAAAATAGATTCATTTGCAATAATATTTTATTTTTAATACTTGAAGATATATCTCTAATATTTTTTATAAAAGAAAATGAAATACCATAATATTATAAAAGCGTTATAAAGACAAATTTTTATAAAAAGGTGCACTTTATCCCTTGGAACCCAATGGTCCAAAAAAACGGTCATATTTCCTTTTAGAGGTCCATTATAAAAGCAAGGGGTAGGTTGTTTTATATTTTCAAAACACCGGACCCTTGGCGGATGGCTCTCCTCATACCTCTGGTGCTGAGTGCGTGCGCGGTGATTCTGGCGGTTATACTTTTCACACTGATGGATCCTGAAGACGACGACTATTTGATTGCTCGTGTTGTGGTTCTTTGTAGTCTTGTTGTGGCCGTGTTAGGTCTTGTGCAGGGTACTTTCAATTAGATGGGTCTTGTTGTAATGTATCTTTTGAATATATAACAGTTTATCGTATTCTTCATGTTTGATTTCTACTCGAATTCTTTATTAGCACACAAACCAAAAAAAAGAATAAACAAGACACATCATTAACAAGCACAACATTATTTACTTGAACCAGTTTATAAAACCTGGGGCGTTACATTATCCCCCCCTTAAAAGAATTGCGTCCCCGCAATTCGATCGGCGTACATACACTGACTTACTCACACAGCTTCTCTGTCACCCTCGGTGGTGTCCCTTTACCTCCAAGGCCCATGGAAGAAGTTACTATTCAACTCAATCCTCAGGGCTGAACAGAGCTTGTGGGTCTCCTCTTCCCAAATACATTTTTGGCAAAGTGGATCGTGATTGAAGCCAAGCTCCCGCTTGATGCAGGTGGTTTTCCAGAGATGAGAACGAGTGACATCAAGCTTCGCGACATCCTCTTGGATTTGGTTCCTGAAGATCTCTCAATCCATTTCATAATTGAAGGATTCTAGGAGAGATCCAAAATCGCAGAGCTCACCAAGCATGCTGAAGCACAGGATTTGGTACATAAAGACTGCGCGGAAGTCCAACTGCTTTGCAGCTTCTCCAAATGCCGGGAAGGCCAACCATTTATTGTTCAAGGTGAAACACAGGAAGAGTCCCTCATAGTACTTTCCTTTCTTTTTATAATTCTCAAACAGCGCACTAGCCATTAGGTTATACACAACTTCTGACCCTCGGAAGATTCGAAGGACATTCGAGCTTTTCGATATTTCGTAGAGGGTTTTGCACGTGAGTCGTAAGTTAACAAAAGGTTGGTAACATGTTGAGCAGGATTTTGCTACAATAGTCTCTATGATTTCTGTAGGGAGAGTCAAGAGTCTAGGTGTGGTTCGCTGTCTTGCCATCTGAAAAGTTTAAGAACAAACCCTACTTAGTAAAACATTATTAATGTTTTTGTGTTGTCCTAATTTTCCAAGGTTGCCTAAACCATTCCTCTGATACCAACTATGACGCCCCGACCCCGGTAGCCCGGTGTCGGTGCTTCGGTTATGGTGTGCAATTTATTTCGCACAAAAGAAACAAATAAGTCACACATCATAACCCATCAGGGGGAACTTTCTGGTTTAGATCCTAGAGAATCAGAGACAACAGATTTGCTTCTTTATTTCTGAGCTAAGAACAAACATCCAAGTCTTGGAAAGGCTCTATCAACCTGTAAAAAAATTTAACATAAAACATAGGGTGAGCATTGAAATACTCAGTAAGGGGTTTTTGAAAATACTTAAATACATCTTTTGAAAACTACGTTGAAAAAGAATACTTTTCCATACTTAGAAAGTTTTAAAAGAAAAACTTCAAGACTAAACAAAGGTTGATACATCAGAGTTAAATTACTTCATACGTATGCATTAAAACTCTTAGCGTCAACTCACTAGTAGACAAGATAAGCATAATAATAAAAAGGCATGGGTTGCATGAAGTAAAGTGTCCATAAACAAGAAAGGTGTGCATGAACAACAAGGGGTAAACATGATCAGAGTCGCGCACAAGCGCATTATCTAAAAAAAAGACATGATAAATGTAATGCAACATTTGTAACAAAAATCCTGAGAAGAAACTGGACATGCATCAACATTTCCATATCATATGTCTTGTATATTTTCTTTAAATCTGATACTCATAGGTAAGGTTCCATAACCAAGGTTATTCCTCTAATCGGAATAATCACTAGGTTGGTCATAATCAAAGAAATGTATGCTGAAGGACTCATGATCTCTCTGTCAAGGCCTTGTGCCATGACTTAAGGGTAAAAACCCAATCTGACTGTCTCGAGAACTATCGATGCATCGAGGAGCTTACTTTTACCGGTCTCCAACCCGGAGGGCTTACTTTAACCAGTCCCCAACCTGGAGGGTTTTCTTCTTACCGGACCCCATTCCGGGTAGTCCCATACATTTCTCACATGTTGATAGGGTCAGATATTCAAGGTGTCCCATACCACTTTGAATATTTAATTTTCATTTCATATTACCCAAGGTGTCCCATACCACTTTGGGTAATACCATTTTCATTTCTCATTACCCAAGGTGTCCCATACCACTTTGGGTAATTTTAGTTCTTAGTTCATTATCATGTTGAGTCATATGCATGAACAATATGAATAAGGTAACAATTACATAAATGGTTTACAAATGCATGATATGACAGATAAACTTGAAAATATGGAATAAAAGAAGGCATGGTTAAGCAAGCATACTATGTGTGTAGAACAATTATTTAAGCACATAAAATGATGAATGTGTGAGACTTGCTCCCAAGGTTTATTAAATGATGAGTTTCTAAAATACTAGTACATGAAATTGAACTACTTGGCATTAACTATTGTACTTCACAGGTCATAGTTCTTGCAACAAATCTCCATCCGCTAATAATTACTGCGACATGCTTGGTATAAAAACAATAAACACTTGTAATCTTTAAAATTCCGACACTTGGAAATAAACAACTTTAAAAATAATACCTTTCATTAATTATTATTCTTCTCTGGTCATAGAATTTGATGTTACACTCTGCCCGCTAAAAATCATTGCAACGAGTTTGGTACAAAAATAATAGAGGATTTCAACATATTAACATAACCCTTAAATCCATATCCTTTTAGGATGAGATTAAAACAGGCATAAGCATATCCTTTAAAAAAACACACATGTCAGTTCAAGGGCGACATTAAACAAGTTCATTGGTGTATACTTAGACCCAAAAATATAAAACAGCATAGGAAAGTGCTAAAATCCTACATGCATAGAAATATTAAGAACCATTTCTTGAAACTAGGGTTTTCAGATATTAATCGTAAAACACACACATAGATAAGGATATATATATATTCACAAATTATATATATAGGTTTCCTCAGAAATTGAACATGGTACACTTAGAATCTTAATACCACTAACTACTGGTTAGTTTAAAATTCAAAACCTCATGGGGGTTTAAATGTTCATGTAACTATAAATACAATATATATAAAAACTTTGTTTTTAACTATAACATAAATGTACTTAAACCAAAGTCCAAGTTCGCATAAAAAAATATCTTTCAAAGATAAGTGTTCATTTCATAAAAATCAAAACCAATTTCCATTCCAATACATAACCTTATATAAATATATAGTTATATATATATGCAGCTTTCATAAAATCATATATGCTAGAATTTGACTTAGAAATACCCTTTCAAAAGTATAATTCTTAGTGAAAAGATATTGAATAGTCTTCGGTACCCTAAAGATAATTGGGTTTGAGTTATGTATATACATATGTATATATTTATATATATATATATTCAAAACCATAAAAACACTATACACTTGAGTTTTAGGCTTGTAAAAAAAATAGGATTATTAAAACAAACTCAAAAGTGATATCCCTTTTATATCATGAAGGAAACACCCCTTGAAAAAATTGTTCAAAACCGAAGAGTGCGAGTTGTATATACATATATATATATATATATATATATATTGTATATTTTGTGGGTATAATAGTATAGGTTTCCATAAAACATGAAAACACCCTTAGAGGAGAGTGCTATTCATAAACCGTGAGGTTTGCATGTTGAATATGTGCATATAACAATAATTTGGATATGTATATACGTATTTATACATATATATATACCGAGTATATATAGTGTTTTACCTAAAACCGAAAAAACACCAAAACACCCTTGGTGTTTTCTGGGTAGTAGAACGGTTAGCATATATATATATATACCTTTAACTATTAGGCGTATATATATATACTCATGTATATAAAACATGAACCGGGAAGAATGGGTGGGGGGAAAAACACACAGTCGTGGCACCCTTACAGCTCAAGAGAGGAGCTCGCCGGAGGTTTGCTGGGTGGCCGGAGAACCAGGAGAGGCTTGGTGGCCGGTGGTGGCGAGGCGACGGTGAGGCAGTGGCGAGGCTGGTGCGGGTTGGCTCCGGAGGTCCCGATCTCACAGTGGTTTCTCAGTTCTTAAAGGGAGATGATCCGGGGGAGGTTAGGCCGAGGCTACGGAGGTGGGTGCGCGAGGTCAACTTGAGCAGTGGGGAGGGTAGCGTCCTCGGCAAACCAGCTACCAGCTCGTGGGACCTCGACGCGAGGTTGAAGACAACGTGAAGGCTGAGAAAGGAGAAAAAAAACGACGGTCGGGATCCAACATCACGAGATCGGACGGCTGCAATGCTTCGAGCATTTAAAACACAACAACGGCTGAGATTTTCCCTGCTGAGATCGGACGGTGGAGACCGTCGCGCGGCCAGCAGCTACCTCCCGGGTATAAACAGTGCATTTTTTTTAAAAAAAGAAAACAGTTTAATAAATTCTAAAATTAGACATTATACTACTTCATTTTTTTTAATATATATACATATATAACCGGTACATTATAGTTTGGAATTTTTATAAAACATATTAAGTACTTTTAACTCATAATTTCCAAATCCAAAAATCCATTTTAGTTTAAGTAAACAAATGATACCATTTGATATATCTATTATTTTCCTTTTAAAAAAAATTATATATATATTTTTGATACAACACCTTTATAACCACTATGATCTTATAACCATTAAAAATACAATTTATAAATTACTTCACTTTTTGATTTATAAAATTATGTTTAAAAGAACCATAGTTTTTCTCTAATTTAAAACACATAGTTTTTGAGATCCAAAAAGATACATTTTTCAATTATTGTTGATACCCCATTCGACACATTTTAAAATACCATGTTTTCCACTATATAAATATCATCATGATCAAAATAGATTCATTTGCAATAATATTTTATTTTTAATACTTGAAGATATATCTCTAATATTTTGTATAAAAGAAAATGAAATACCATAATATTATAAAAGCGTTATAAAGACAAATTTTTATAAAAAGGTGCACTTTATCCCTTGGAACCCAACGGTCCAAAAAAACGGTCATATTTCCTTTTAGAGGTCCATTATAAAATCAAGGGGTAGGTTGTTTTATATTTTCAAAACACCGGACCCTTGGCGGATGGCTCTCCTCATACCTCTGGTGCTGAGTGCGTGCGTGGTGATTCTGGCGGTTATACTTTTTACACTGATGGATCGTGAAGACGACGACTATCCGATTTCTCGTGTTGTGGTTCTTTGTAGTCTTGTTGTGGCCGTGTTAGGTCTTCTGCAGGGTACTTTCAATTAGATGGGTCTTGTTGTAATGTATCTTTTGAATATATAACAGTTTATCGTATTCTTCATGTTTGATTTCTACTCGAATTCTTTATTAGCACACAAACCAAAAAAAAGAATAAACAAGACACATCATTAACAAGCTCAACATTGTTTACTTGAACCAGTTTATAAAACCTGGGGCGTTACATATAACATTCCTGTTTTCACTTATAAAGAAAGTCAAAACATTGTGTATAGAATATATAAAGAGATTCATTTTGAAAACATTTGAATAAAAGTAAAAAATAGGCATAAAATTTCCTTTTTAATTCATTTATTTTTATATAAATACATCCATAAAATAATTTTAAAAATATGGATACAAAAGAAAAAGAGTTAGAAGCGAAACATTAAAATATGATTTTTTTTAAGAATGTAACTTACCTTGAGTCTGACTCGTCATCTACATTATTTAACTTCATAAATAATAAAATTATATTAATTATTTACTTGATTAAGAATGTTTTTAATGTTTATTATTCCTCTTATTTTTTTATTATCATTTTATATTTAATTACTTAGTTAATTTAGTTCATGTAAAATGTTTTGACGATATTCGACCCATATGTTCAAAATGTCTTCGGTGGTTTGACTATGGTTAAAGAGGTAATTATTCCAATATCTTCAAAATAATAATCAAGAAAAAAATTTAATTTTTATACATAAATTATACTTTTAAAACCAATCATGAAATATAGTTATGAAAAAATAATTTCATTACAATCATAAAGATTGTTGTCCATACGTATGTATGAGTAACATTTCCAATTTTAAATGATCATTTTGGAAAGGAGGTAAATATTATTTTATCTTTCAAAAATTATAATTATATCATTAATAAAATATTTTTTCTTTAAATTCACTTACATACACCATCCATTTTATGTAATGATGAAAAATGAATCATATTGTTTTGTGGAGGTGGTAGTCTATATGTACACACGAACAACATTATCATTTTTCAATGAATAAAAAGGTAAAAAATTAAATGATATATTATCATTTTATAATGATAAATATTTCATGAATATCATATATATATATTAAATCCATCAACAAAACCCGAAGTAATAGGAGGTGATGGAAAATGAATCACATAGGTTCATGAGGTGGTAGTGCGTCATACACACAAATGATGGTTTTGTTTCCCATTAGATGGAGGAGGAGATGAAAATAGTTTATTCCATTAACATAATAAAAACTTGGTAAATAGAATACAAATTTTTTATAATTTCATAATTTTTGAATAAGATTTTAAGGTGGCATAAAAGGAAACCAAATGAAAATACTTGATTAAGAACTATACCTCTTTTTCAGACAACCTCTTAAGTTTTACATCAAAATATTTCATAGATAGGTTTTATAATTAAACCAAGGACTCTAGGAAATTTGGAGGGATTTAATTAAGGTAAATTTTAGCTCTTTTATGAACCAAATTATTTTTTAAGTGTGAAGTAAAGAGGATAGGAGGTCCCTTTTATAATAAAGGGGAGGGTCACTCTTGGAATTTCTTAAAGTATTAAATTAATATAAATTAATTTTTATGTTCAAATGGATAAAAATTAATAATATTAGAATATAATATAATTTTTAGTATAAATAATCTCATAATATAAATTTTTCAGAAGTTTAGGTGATTTTTTCACCATTATCTTTTGGTTTTAACCCATTTTAACCCTTGTTGACAATTACCACAGTATTAAATATTTTACTCTTTAGGGGTCAAGAAGGATACTATAAAAGGAAAATTGGACCATAAATGGATAATGGTTGATATTTTAAACCATATACTAATCAATTGGCCAAACATAAGATTTTTTTAGTTTTAAATAATTTTATACTATATTATTTATTATAAAAAAATCATTAGTGTCAATTTTAGAACTATTTATTTAATTTGACTTTTAAAATTATAATAAAATAATTAAATTATAATATAAGTAACTAACACCAAAATAATATGTAATTTTTATCTAAAAAATAATATAATTCTATAATTAATTCAAATCTGATTAATTTTAACATTTTTAAAATCATTTGTGTTATTTTTCTATTAATTGAATAAATACTATATCAGCGTTTCGTAGGAATTTAAGGTAATTATATCATCACCAAAAAATATAAATAAATTAAAATTATAATTAAAAATAATTTATATTTAAAATTAATATTTTTAACTAAAAATACCTTCTTTTTATCCTTATGTAAAAAAATTAAAGATATTAAAATAAAGATAATGACATTTTTTTACTTTTCTTTACATAAAATATTATAAAGGTCAGAATCATGGATATAAGGCAACAGAAGATCATATATTAAAATTTATTATGATTTTGGATGAAATATAATCTTAAAATTAAATTAAATAAATTATTTGGGTTCCTTCATATTCTTTATCATATTATTTTTACCCATATTTAATTCATTTTACCTTTATAATGGTAACAAAATTTACTTTGATTATTATTCATAATAAAAAAAAGAGATGAATATTTAAAAAATCTGGACCACATGATTCAAAATATGGAATAAATTTTTAAATATTTAAATCATAGAATATGAAAAATTTAATATAAAATTAAACCAACAAAATGTGACGAAAAGTAGTTTTTGAGTAGAAAAAAGTCATTTTAAGTGAAAAAATGATTTTATAATAAATTAATTACAAATAATGTAATTGTATTATGTTTAATTATAAGTAAATAATGAAATTATAAATATAATATAAATATAATTTTTATTTATAAATACTGTAAAATAAAATATAGTTTTCTATAGTAATCGGTATATTCCAATATTCATTGAAAAATAATTTTTTTAAAAAAATCTAAAAAATTCACTATAAGATAATTTTGATATGATAATATAAAAAATTATATCCTTTTTATCAAATAAAATTTCTAAAATTTCTAGTCATTAATTATAATATTCTCCCACAAAAACCAATAAAATCATTTTTGAGAAAAATATATTTTATAAGCACAAAATGACTTTTCTAAAAATTGAGTGATTTTTCCTCAATAATTAGTCAATAAATTTGTATTGATTAGAACCTTTATATATATATTTAATAATGTGTTTAATCCTATTACTACCTTCCAATTCAATAGAAAGTTTATAATGTTCATATTTAAATAATAATATTTTGTGGTTTGTTTAAGCTTGGTGGTGTGTGTCATCTACGCTATCAAATATAATATAATTATTTAAAAATCTATGGGTGTTACATTATCATCCACCACTTTAATAAATTTTTTCCTTGAAATTTTACAATAAACTCAGTAATCAATGGTTTTATATCTAAAAATACCTTAGTTGATATCCCACATCGTAAAAATGGTTAATAAAAATTCCTCTTGAAAAGAGGGAAAGGGAAATATGAAGGTTATATGAAATAACACGTAACTAGGTTTTGAAATAGGAAAATACTATTGGGAAGTGAAAATATGGATATGGAAAAAAATAATAAAGTCCAAATAATGAAGGATAGTGATGTAGATCATTGATCACAAGAAATTGAATGGTCATGATAAATTTAACGACCACAAAACCATAAACCAAATAGGTGTAAAAAAGACAATTGATTCATCAGAAATGAAAGTATTTTGATGGAATTTTTATTTTTTAAGTTCTTTTTCCACGATTTGAGAAATTAATTTACTATCTAAACTAAGAAAATATGGAAATATTCTTACTTGATATGTATAATTTCATTCTTTAATCAATTTCTACCACAATATTATCTTTTACTCTAAAAGATGAGTATCCAAGATGAATTTTTTTATGTCTGAAGAAAAAAAAATAAACTTTAATCAGATCATATACTTTCATAAATTGATAAAAATATATTTCTCCTCTCTTAATACACTAACCAAAACAAAAATATTTATCACAAGGTAATATAATTCCCCAAATTAATGAACAATTATACAAAGAGATAATACATTAATCTCTAAAGTCTCAAACCCAAAATGTATATAAAATAGTCATATAATCTCTAATATATTCTGATAATTTCCATAAATGACCTAAATCAATATAAACCTGCATTAATATCACATATCTACCAAAAATATAATTCAACCTTTAATCCAAAAATAAAATCCCATAAGATATTTTTACCTTAATCATATAATGTTCCTCAAAATAGTGAAATTATACTGAAATAATGTTAATTACTTAATCACAAAATCACTTTTCAATACCATGGTTATTTATATGATAAAGCATAAGTTCCCAAAATCAACTTCATCTGTATCTATCAAACTATTTTAAGTAAAAAAATAATGACATACTAACCTATACATCATGTAGTCCACTGGTAGGTGTTGCACCCTAGTCGACCTTCGGTTTTGGGTTCAAGCCCCATGGTCTTGCTAGATGATACGTGTTTTCTCTTGGTTTATGGGTTGTCTTTTTTATAAAGCTATACTAATATAATTTTTATAAAATTACCATAAATATAATGGATATCCTAAAAAATAACCTTAATCATCAAAGATCATATAAATCCTAAAGGTTATTAATAATTTTAAACATATTAAAATATCATTCTTCCTCAAATGATACTTTAGGTTAAACCAAAAGGTTACATATACCTCAACCCAATAAAATATCACTCTAAATATCATTAATCACATTAAAATACCATAACATAAAACATAAAAAATGGGTTTCAAATACTTTGAACTTATGATTAACCTTAAACTCATAAACCCATGATGATATCCAAAAATATTAAGATAATTCCACATGAAAACATTCTAATCTCTAAAGTTATCTAAACCTTGCTCTAATACCAATTATAAGGACCCTGTCTTAAACAATAAATATTCTAGTGACTTTAGACTAGAATTCACTTTCTTACATTCCCAAATAAATTTTAGGTTTAGATTTTTAGTGAATTAGATCAAAATTATTGTACAAAAATCCATAAATTACAAGGTGTATACTTATACTCAGTATCCAATTCTCCCATAATATAGAAATTTTAAAATGAAATATGTTTTCTTTTCATGAGTAATGTTCATGAATTTCAACATGTCATCTTATTTTTTATTAACCATCCTTAAACCCTATAGAAAACATTTAAAAATATAGTATGAACATAAAACTCTCAATAAGGAACATAAATTAATGAATAAATAAAATCATTATTTTATGAATACTTATAAAATTTTACCATTTGAAAATAATCTTCACGCTCAAAAACAAACATTTTCTTACTCTAGAAATCAACTTTCCTCCGAAATATTTTCAAAAAACATTTCATAATAAATATTTAAAGAAAAATAAAACTCATAAAGTTTTTTAAAATTCATGAAAAAAACATGAAAAAATTTTCAAAAAATTATACTTTCCACCCTTAAGAATTAGCATATACTTTCCTTTAAAAATAAGATCATCATCTTACCTTGAAAAATGATAATATTTCTATTAAAAACCATATAAATCAAATATAAATAATTTAGGTAACTTAGAAAATCATTTTCTCTATCACTTTTACAAATGGAATAATAGATATGGTTTAATTCCATATCCAATGCATTATAGGGAAATCATATACTCACCCATATTTGGTTTATAATGGAGCCACTCATACTTGGTTTATAATATAACCACTTGTTCTTGATTTACAATTGAACCACCCTTCCTTGATTTATAATGGAACCACTAATAATTAGTTTATAACAAAACTACCCATCATCATAACAATTTCCAAGAACTATAACATAATAATAACATATAAAATATTTCAATTTCTAACATTACACTCATTAAAGTATTCTTTTTCCTATAAGAAAACACTTCAAGATGTTGAAATATCCATTCCATTTTAAAAAACATTTTGAAAATAAACAGAACATATAGAATTAGGTTTTTTCTTCAAAATAAAACATAGAATACTATAAAGGAATAAAAATATCAACTAACAGTTATGGAAGATGAAAAAATCATTATCGATGTATATGTTAAAATAGAACATTCTTTTTGTCTTTTGTAAATAAAGACCAAATGTTCAATATAAAATACATAAATATATTCCTTTTAAAACCCTTTTAAATAAATTAAAAAGATACAAAAAAATTACCTTTATAATTAATTTATTTCCATATAAATACATTCTTAAATAATTTTAAAAATATGTACATGGAAGAAAAAGAAATGAAAGGAAAACATTAAAAGAATATATTTTTAAAGAAAGTACTTTACCTTGAGTATGACTCATCGTGTGCACTCTTTATCATCCTAAATAATAAAATTATGTTAATTATTTACTTTATTAAGAAACTTTTTCAATTTTATTATTCATTTTATTTTATTTATTATAATTTTATATTTAATTACTTAAAAAATTAAGTTCATGTCAAATGTTTTGATGATATTCAGCCTCTATGTCTAAAATGACTTTGGTAGGTTGACTATAGACAAAGTGGAAATTAATAAACAATCACTATAATAATAATTATGAAATAATTATCATTATTATACATCAATTATAATTTTTTTTAAAAATTATTAAATATAGTTATGAGAAATGAGCTTCATTGCAATCATGGATACGGTATGTCGTATGTATGCATGAGTAACATTTCCATTTTTGAACAATCATTATGGAAAGAAAGTATCCATTATTTTACCTCTCAATAAAGATAATTATATCATTAATACCATATTATTTCTTTAAATACCCTTATATATACCATCTATGTGATGTGGTGATGAAAAATGAATCACATCACTCTATGGAAGTGGTTGTCCACACATATGCATGAACAATGTTATCATTTTTCAGTGAATGGAAATGTAAGAAAGTAAATGATATATTATATTTGAAGAATGATAAATATTTCTCTAATATCATATATATACATTACATTTATCATTAAAACCATCTATAATATGAGGTGATGGGAAAAAAATTAGATTTATTCGCGAGGTGGTAGTCCTTCGTATACATGAACGATGATTTTGTTTCCCATTTTATGTAAGGGGAGATAGACATAGGTTATTAAATTATCATAATAACATCACATTATACTTAATATACTAGTATTATTATTTCATAATGGTTTAAGAAAATTTTAAGGAGGTAGAAAAAGAAACAAAACAAAAATGCTTAATTAAGAACTATACATCTTCTTCGGGAAACCTCTTAAGGTTTACACCAAAATATTTCATAGATTGGTTTTTTGATCAAAAAAGGAATCTAGGTCATGGGGTGGGATTTAAGGAAGTTATTTTTTTAGGTATTTTCTGATACAAATTTTTTTTTAAGTGTAAATAAAATAGGATAGTAGGTGCCCTTTTATATGTGAGGGGAGGTGCACTATTGGAATTTATTAAAGTATTAAATTAATATAAATTATTTTTTAGGTTAAAATAGATCCAATTTTATAATTTTATAAGATAATATTATTTTAAGTGTAAATACTTTCATAAAATAAAAAATTTACATGTTTAGGTGATTTTTTCACCCTTATTTTTTGTTTTAACCTGTTTCAATCCTTTTTGACAATTACTGTGGTATTAAAGATTTTACTCTTTAGGGGTTAAGAAGGTTCAAATAAAAGAAAAATTGGACTATAAATGGATAATGATTGATATTTTGAACCTTATAACCTTAATGTTTTGGAATAGGTAATTTTTTGGAGTTTAAAATCATTTAATAAAATATTATTGATTAAAAACTAACATTAATGTCAATTTTGAAACTATTTATTTAATTTGACTTCTAAAACAATAATTGAACAATGTAATTAGAATATAAATAATTAAAAACACTATAATATTTCATTTTTATCTAAAAAAATCGTTGAACACTGTGATTCATTCGAATCATATTACTTTAACATTTTTAAAATAATTTATTTTATTTTTCTATTTATTGAATAAATATTTTATTGGTGTTGCATAGGCATTTAAGGTAATTATTCCATCACTAAAAGTTAAAAATAAATTAACATGATAAAAAATAAGTAATATTTTAAATAAATATTTATCACTAAATATTCCTTCGTTCTATCCTAATGTCAAAAATTTAAAGATAATAAAACAAAGAGAATGAACTTTTTTTACTTTTCTTTACATATAATATTATAAAGTTAAAAATAATTTCCATAAGAAAAAAAAGGTTATATATTTGAATTTTGGATGATTATAGATCAAATATACACATCCAATAAAATTAAATAAAGTTTTAGGGTTAATTTCTGGTCCTTATCACAATATTTTCACCCTAAATTAACACATTTTACATTTACCGTTGAAACAAAAATTATTATAATTACTATTCAAAATGACTAAAAATAAAAGGGAATATTTAAAAAAAATTAAAATCCAGATTAAAAATATGGAATCCATTTTTCAAAATTCAAAACACAAAATTGGTAGAATTTATTTTAAAATTAAACTCATAAAATGTGATAAAAATAGTTTTTCAAAAAAATACCTTTTTAAGTATGTAAATATTATTAAACAAAATTAAAGTTTAAAATTAATTAAAATAGATATAATTGTATTATGTTTAATCAAAATGAAATAATTAAATTTTAAAATGAATACAAAATATGATTTTACTTTATAAATACATTAAAATGAAATATAGTTTTTAATAAAAACCAATATTTTTCACGATTCATCGAAAAATCATTCTTTTTAAAAATATATATAAATATTTCACCATAAGATAATTTTAATATGATGATTTAAAAAATTATATATTGTTTATAAAATAAAATTTCTAAAAGTTTCAAAAAATAAATATTATATTATCTCATAAAAAGTAATGAAAACATTTTTTGAAGAAAACTTATTTTTTAACCATAAAATGACTTTAATAAAAATTGAGTGATTATTACTTAAGAATTCATCAATAAATTTTTATTGATTATGACCTTTATATATATATATATATTATAATTTGTTTAATCCTATTTATAACTGTCAATTTAATGGATAGGTTATAATGGTCACATTTAAATAATAATATTTCATGGTACATTTAAGATTAGTGATGCATATCATATATACTATCGAACATAATATAATTATTTAAAAATATTGGGGTGTTACATCACCCTCCCCCTCTTTAATAAATTTTATCCTCACAATTTGAATTTAAACTCAGTAATCAATGGTTTTCCATATGAAAATACCTTTTTTGAAATCTCACATCATAAAAAAGGGTTAATAAAACTTCCACGTGAAAATAGGGAAAGGGAAATAAAAAGTTCATCTAGAATAACACATAACTACATTTATAAATAGGAAAATATTAGTGGGAAGTGAAAATATAAACATGAAATAAAAGCATAATTCCCAAGTAAAGATTAAAGGAGGAAGAAATCTTTTATTATAAGAAAGTTAATGATCATGAGAATGTTAATGACCACAAAACCATAAACCAAAGAGGTGTGAAAAAAGACTAAAAATCATCAGAATTGAAAGTATTGGGATAAATTTTTTATTTTAACATATTTTTCCTAGATTTTATGAATTTCTTAACCATCTGGACTATGAAAATAAGGAAATATACTTACTTGATAAGTATAATTTCATCATTTAGTCAATTTCCACAACAAAATCATCTTTTAATCCAAATTATGAGTATTCAAGATGCATTTTTTATTCCTAAATCATTAAAATAAACTTTTATTAGATCGTATACTTAGATAAAAGTATAACAATATATTTATCTTGTCTTTAGACATTAACCAAAACCAACATGATTAGCACAAGGTGAGATAATTCCCAAAATAAATAAACCGTTATATAAAGAAATAATATATTAATCTATAAAATTTAATTGTAATACCTAAAGTTCAAAATAATGAATTTTTTAAATTATCATCCTTCAAATTGTTCAATATATTCCTAAATTAGATTGAAACCCAAATATTAGAATGATTTGATCACTTATTCTTCTAAGATAAAGTTAATATTTATATCTTAATAAAATCAATCACTTCTAAAGTCTCGCACCAAAAATATATATGACATAGTCATATAATATACAATATTTTATAATCATTTATATAAATTACCAAAATCCCATAAATCCACATTAAAATCATATATACTCCTAAAATATCGTTCAACCTTTAATCCTCAAATAAAATCCCATAATATTTTTTTTACCTTAATCATATAATGTTCCCCAATATAGTGAACTTATATTGAAATAATATTATTTAATTAATTACTAAATACCTTTTTAATTCCATGGTTATTTATATGATAAAAAAGAGTTCCCAAAATCAACTTAATCCTTATATATCAAATCGTTTTATGTAAAAAAATAGTAGCATACTAACCAGGGAATCAAGTAGGCCAATGGTAGGAATTTATCCCTTGTTTCCCTGTAGTTATGGGTTTAAGACTCATGACTTTACCAGATTCAATGGGTTGTATCTTGGTCTATGGTTTTTACTTTTTATAAAAATATACTAATATAATTATTGTAACATTCCCATAAATGTGAAGAACATTCTCAAAAATAACCTTAACAATAAAAGATCATATAAATCCTGATGGTTCTCAATACCTTTAAACTTATGGAAAGAGAATTCTTATAACATCCCAAGACCCACACTCCCGGATCTGGTGTTGAAATCATAAAATTTACATTTCAGAATTTGATGTCGATAATTGTGAACCAATTTTTTCTATCCAAACCTTGTAATATAAAAAAGGAAAAACTAGATCACTTAAATTCTAGAGGACCTTTTAGGTTTAAAGTTTTATATAAATAGGACAAACTCCTACAATAATAATACCCATGTCATCAAAAGATAATTCATTCCACTTAACCTAGATTTTCTTATTTCACATTAAGTCATCATAATCATCCATTTGAAATCCCTTCTCGAAAATAATTCATTCAACCTCATTATTTATAACCTATGGAAGAGGAAACATAACAAGGGAGAGATAAAATTCTTAATAAGGGTAAATATATAAATTAACAATTGAATGTCATCAATGAACATAATAAGTGAATAAGGGTACGACGCCATAATTAGAGTGCATGAGTGAAACATAAAAGACCTCATACCCACCAATACTTGAATCATCAATCATGAAACCTGGAATAAGGGTTTAACAAAGGAAAGAGTATAACAATCAATATTTATGAGTCATGTGATATCAATCTTGATCAAAGAAAATATTATAAACCCATGGAAATCATAGAAAAAACGTGTTGGTATATTGGGACATCGTCTTCATAGAACACTTACAAAACCCTTAAAATTACAATAATCATATAGATAACTTCCAATATAATTCTCTGAATAACATAATCATTACCCAATTAGTTGAATCACTATCTTGGTTCACCCAACGTATAATCTTTAATAGGCTCGTGCAGTGCTATCAGGGTCACCTTTTATTATAAGATATAACAAGTTTACTTGGTGATATCTAGGCCACCGCATAATTTAATCTATAATAGGCTCACTCAGTGTTTCCTAGGCTGCCCCATTGTATAAGTAAAATCTATGAACTATAGCATGAATAAAGTATAAATAGGTTTCATATCATCATAAAACACATAAAAATCATTATTCCTTTCATAACTTGGATAACCCTTATAAAGGAAATGGGTTCTATGAAAGTCTCTTTGAAACATGATTAAAAAGTCAAAAATAAATAGGTTTCATGACAATCTCTTTGAAATATGATTAACCCATTTAAAAGAAATGGGTTCTATTACAATATCATTAAAACAATACTAATCCATATAAAGAAAGAATTAAGATCGTATTAATACAAAAAAATCCCCATTATATAATAAGTAATAACAAGGGTTTTTGACATCAATGAATGAAAATACCATTAAAATATCATACAAAACATTCTTGTGGAAAATATCCTTTTCATTTTGAAACTCACTTTTTAAAAACATAAAACATTATTAAAATAATTTTATTTGAAAATAATTTTTAAAAAACATATAATTTCTATAATATTAAGAAAATATTTTCTTAAAAATAACCTTGTAAACTTGAAAATGAATATTCTAATAAATGACGGTCATGTTAGAAGGTAATTCCATACTTGTCATGAAGAACATTCTTTTTACACGGTAAAAATGTTAGAAAAGTTCCTTGTTTAGAAAGTGAAAAGAAGATTCCTTTGAAAACATTTTGTAAGAAGAAAAAGTGGGAAAAAATTTATTCAATAAATCATTTTTAAATATTAAAAAATTTGAAAACATTTTTATAAAACATTTTTATAAAACAATTTTACAAAACAAGTTTTTAGAAGTAAACATATTTCTAAGCGAAGAGAGAAATGGAGTCAGATTTTCTTAAAAACACATTCTCATACATTTTAAGTTCCAAAGAGTGGTAAAATGGTACAATTAATTTAAATTATCTTTAATGACCATAGGATAATAGAATTTTTTAGAATTATAATATTTCATTATCAGAGACTTAATCATACAAAATCATGATAAACAGTGAGATTGTAACAAAATACTCTTACCCCTTTTGTAGCTTTTAATCATAATCCCCATGAAAGAATAAAATTAAATTAAACTTATAATTTCAAAAAAATAATTATATTCATGATATAAAATTTCAAAGGGGAACTATATACACCTCATAAAAGATGATAGGTGTATAACATAACAAATTTATCAAAGATGTCAATTTAAGACAAAAATACCTTACTGTTTTGGTAAATTTGAAAATATAAACCCCATGAAAGAGATTTAAAAAAATGGATATGTAAATACCCAGAAGTTTAAGTATAATAATATAACAATAAATTCATGGAATTATCTATATCACACAACAAAAATAATTGTTGAATATGGCATATATCTTACAGAAATAAAAGTGAGACAAGAAAAAAACTTACCTTGATTCTGACTTGTCATGTGTGTTTATATATTCTTGAATAATAAAGGTATGTTACTTATTTAATTTCTAGAGAGAATTTTTCAATTTTATTATTAGTTTTATTTCAATTATTATTATGTTATATTTAATCAATTAAGTTTTTGTCGAATGTTTTGACCATATTCATCTTATGTGTCAAAAATGACTTAGGTAGGATGACTATGTTCAAAGAGGTAATTATTTAAACATATGAATAATAATAATCATGAAATAATTATAATATTTATATACATATTATAATTTTAAATCAGTTATAAAATATTGTTATCAAAAAAGAACCAACGTTACGATCATGGAGATGGTTGGTCGTACGTGCACAAGAGTGGCATTTTCATTTTTCAATGATCATTTTTGGAAAGAAGGTAAGTAATATTATCTCTTTCCAGAATTATAATTATATCATAAATACCATTTTATTTAATTATATATACTTATATATATCTTTCTCGTGATTTGCTGAAGAAAAGAGAGTCACATCGCTTTGTGAAGGCGGTAGTCTACAAGTACGTGAACGACATTATCACTTTTTTAGTGAGTGAAAATGTAAGATATAAAATGGTATATAATATTTAAATAATAATAAATATTTCATTAATATCATAATTATGTCACATAAATCACATATATTTTTTATATTTACCCTTATTATTTTCAATCTAACCCATTAGTGAAAAATGAATCACATCGCTTTGTGATGCGGTAATCTACCATACACACGAGTGACATTATCATATCCCCTATGGAATGGAAAGTAAAAAAATTTATACATTATATAATGAATAAATAGGTATAATTATTTTAAAAATATCACAAATTTACTTTATATCCATCATTATACCCAACTATGAGAGGTGGTAATGGAAAAATGAGCGACATTGGTTCGTATGGCGGTAGTCCGCTGTACACATGAATAATGATTCATAAACCATTTTATGAAAGTGTATATGTTTTTTGGTCATTAAAATATTATAATAACATCACAATATATGTAATATATTGATTTTATTATATTATCGTGGTTTAATAATAATTTAAAAAGGTGGATAAGGAAATAAAATAAATATGTTTGTTGAAGATCGTTACCTCTTTTTCGGGTCTCCTCCTTATGTTTCCACCAAAGGCCTTGCTAGGTTGGATTTTTTAACAAAATAAGGATTATATGATGATAGAAGGGAATTTGGGAATTTATTTGGTCATGTATTTTCCATAACCAATAGGTTTGAAGGTGTGAATAAGAGAACAGAGGGTGGCCATTTATAAGTTGGGTGAGTGGCACACTTTTAATTTTTTGAAAGAGTAAATTATACCCATGCTTTGTTCATGCCACCCAGCCCCAATAATGGTCCATTATATATCCTATAAGAGATAATGTATAAATATGAATATATAATGGGTTTTGGACAATTTTATAGTTCATTTTCCCCTTAAATTTAAAGTTTAATCCCTCGGTAAAATTATTTTTTCCTTAATCATTGTGATTAATTTTAACTATTTTTACTAATAATTATTGGAAAAAATAAATTTTAAATTATTTAACTTTATAAGTTATTATGATTCAAAATATTTAATCCATTTTTAAAAATTCCATTCACATAAGTGGAAAAAATATTTTAATATTAATCCTGCAGACATGACGAAAAAGAGGGTTTTTAAAGCAGAAAAATCTCAAAACTTTACAAAGTTTTTTTATCCAATTTCAATATAAAATTGATTAAAATGAAATAAGTTGGATTAATATATTTATAATTGAACTAATTATAATTTAAAACCAATTTAACATTTTATTTTAACTTTTTTAAAAAAAATTAACAAACTTGTAGTTTTCAATTGAAATTCAGTATTTTTCATTGTTCGTCAAAAAAATGAAACTTTTTAGAAAAATGCCAAAAATTAACCCTAGTATAATTTTAAACTTATGATTAAAAAAATTATTTAATCAAATTAATTTTTAAAATTTTTAAAAATTAAATTTATTTTAAGTGCACAAAAAGGCGACAAAACTACTTTATATAAATATACAATTTTTAAGTGTAAATTTGGATTTATTCTTATCTCTTATCAATAAACCAAATAAGATGAATGTTAAACACTTTTTTGAATATATAATAAATTAATTTCATTGAAATAATTAAAAAAAAATTGTTTTTTTAATTTATTTATGTAAAACACACTTGTACACATAAAATATTTTTTCATAGAAATATATCCTTTTATTTTCAATAGGGTTTTATTTTCATTTCTAACTAATTTTTCATTAAAGAGTTAATTTTATATTCATGTTTAAATCATATTTTCATAATGTATTTGATCTTATTCATAACATCCATTACAAATTCTAGGTCACAACTATCATAATAATATATTAATAAAATTTTATGTTTCATTTAAACTCAGTGTTGTGTGTAACTCAAGCTAAAATTAGTGTTGTGTATAAAGAAAAATATCAAAAAGATTAAATTTATTTTAAAAAAGTATATCATAAAGTATTTAAGAGTTATATTCTAATATAATTTCATTAGTGTGTGTCATTTACGCTATCGAACATAATTTTATTCTTTAAATAACTAGAGGTGTTACATCCCCCCTTTAATAAATTGTGTCCTCATAATTTTAAATTTATCTTGGTGATCAAAGGATAGACATTTGAAAATAATTTTTTGGTAAACCCACATCATAAAAAGGGTTAATAAAACATCTTCTTGATAAGATATAAAAGGATATACGAAGGTCATCTAGAATACCACATAACTAGGTTTTTATTTTGAAGAACATTGGTGGAAAGTGAAGATATGAAAATGGAGGAAAAGAAGAAATAATTATAGAGTTTGAATGAGGTTATTGATCAAAAATAAGTTAATTATCAATGTAAAGTTAATGGCCTCAAAAAAAAAATTTATGATTAAAAAGGCTATTAGTTCATCAGAATTTAAGTTATTATGATAAACTTTTTGTTTCAAGATCCTTTCCTAGAGGTAAGGAATTATATTACCATCTAGACAAAAATAATATAAAAATATACTTAATTGATTAGTAAAATTTCATCCTTTAATCAATTTCCACCTTGTACTCATATTTTTATCCAAATAATGTGTATTCAGGATAATTTTTTAATTCTTAAAGTATTAAAATCAAATTTTAAAGACCACATAACCATAAAGGGGATGGTTAAGTTATTCCACCTATAATTAGATGTTAACCAAAAATAAAATGGTTAGCACATGGTAAGATAATTTCTTAAATGAGTAAACCTTCATATAGTAATTTGATATTAAAAATTCGATAGGACTACCCAAAGTTCAAACCCAATAATTCTATAAATAAGAATCCTTAAAATTCAAAAAACAGTTATTTACTATGTTTAAAATCCAAAGATTAGAAGGATTTGATCACATATTCTTCCAAGATAAATCAATAGTTATTCCTCAAATAAAATCCCATATTTTTATAAAATAAACATAATCTTTACTGGTAAAAATTTCATCCAACCTAAGAAATCCTATAGGCTAGTGGTAAGCACTACACCCTTGTCTCCCTTCAGTTGTAGGTTCAATCCTCGTAGCCTTGCTGGATGTGATGGGTTTTCACTCAGCCTTAGGTTTATCCTTTTTTTCTTTAAATATGAAAAAATAATTCCTACCTAAATAACACTTCATATTGATCATAGGGGTTATAAATACACCAACCCAATAAAATTTCTCCCAAAATTTCATTAATAACCTCAACATTTTAACTAATTCAAACTTCAAATGGGGTGTCTAAGACTTTGAACTCAGGATCAACCTTAATCTTTTAAACTATTACATTATCCATAATTATTGAGATATCCTTACATGAAAACATTATAATCTAAAAAGTTATATAAACCAACCTCTGATACCAAATATGATAGCCCAAGACCCACACTCCTAGATCCAATGTTGAAATCATAAACTTTATATTTCTTATTTTGATGCTGATAATTGTGAGCCAATATTTTTCATCCAAACTTACAACATTAAAAAGGAAAAATTGGATCACTTACATTCTTGATAACCTTTTAGGTTTATAGTTTTAGAGAATTATAAAAAACTCCTATAATAACAATACCCATGGTTTAAAAAGATAATTTCTCCCACTTAACCCATATTTTCTTATTTCCCATTAATTCATCACCATCATCCATATGAACTTCCTTCTAGAAAATAATTCATTTAACCTAATTATTTATAACTTATAGAATGGGAAACATAAGAAGGGTGAGCACAAAATTTCAGTAAGGGTAAAAATAAGAATTAAAATTTTAATTTCATCAATGAACATATGAACAGCATAAGGGTATGACGGTATAATAAAAGTATATGAGAGAATCAAAAAAGAACTCATACCCATCAATACCTAAATCATCAATCATAAAACATGGAATAAGTCTTTAACAAAGGAAAAAAAGTATAAGAATCTATAATCAAGAACCATGTGATATTAATATTAATTAAAGGAAACATTATAAACATTTGGAAGTCATAGATAAAATGTGTTGATATCTTGGGAAATCATATTCATAAAACACTTATAGAACCCTTACAAAACCCTTACAATTTGAATAACAATACATCCAACTTCCAATATAATTCTCCAAAGAACATAATAATTACTCAATACATTAGAGCGTTATCTAGGAGCACTCATTATATAAGCTATAACAGGCTCACATGAAACTATTTAGGCCACCCCAACATATAATATCTAATAGGATCACATAGCACTGTCTGGTCCACCCCATCGTATAAGGTGTAACAGGATCACCGGGTACTGTTTGGGTCGCCCCATCGTATAAGTAACATCTGGGAACCATAACATGAATAAAGTAAAAAGAGATTGCATATCATCATAAAAGTCATAAAAACAATCATTATTCCTTTTATAACTTAATTAACCCCTATAAAGGAAATGAATTCCATAAAAATATCTTTGAAACATGATTAACCCATATAAAATAAATGGGTTTCATGACAATCTCTTTGAAACATGATTAACTCGTGGAAAAGAAATGGGCTCCATGAAAATTTCTTTGAAAAATATTAATCCATCCAGATAAACAATGATCATGGTATTAATAGAAAATATCCCCATTGTAGAATAATTAATAACAAGTTTTTTTGACATTAATGAATGTAAATACCATTAAAAATCATTAAAAAAACTTGATGAAAATATCCTTTTCAGTTTGAAACTCAATTTTTAAAAACATAAAACATTTTGAAAATATTTTTCTTTGAAAAAAAAATTAAACAAAACAAGAATTTATATAATATTAAGAAAACAAATCTTTAAAAATATCCTCGCAAAATTTTAAAGTAAGCTTCAAATAAATGACAGTCATGTTGCTGAGTAATTCTGTACATGTCGTGAAGAACATTCCTTTTGCAGTGTAAAAAGGATAGTAAAGTGACTTGTTTAGAAAGATACAAGGAGATTCCTTTTAAAACATTTAAAAAAATAAAAAATGGGTAAAAAATACTGTAATAAATCATTTTTAAATGGTTAAAAACTTTTTTTATAAAAAAATTGAATAAAATAGATTTCCGACCGAAGAGAGAAATGGAGTAGGATTTTCTTAAAAACATATTCTCAAAAAATTTAAGTACCAATGAGTGAAAAAATGGTACAATTACTTTATAATATCATGAATAACCAGAGTATATAAAATACATGAGAATTATAATATTTTAATGTCAGCTACTTAATCATACACAGTCCTGATAAACAATGAGATTGTAACAAAAGACTCTTACCACTTCTGTAACTTTGAATCATAATCCTCGTGAAATAATGACATTAAATGAAAATAATTATATTAATGATATAAAATTTAAAATGGGAAATATATACACATCATAAATTAATATAGGTGTATAAAAAATAAATGTATCAAAGAAGGAAAATTTAGACAAAAAATCCTTATCGCTTCGGTAACTTGAAAAACATAAACCCCCTTAAATAAAGATCATAAAATGGATATGTAAATCCCCATAAATTTAATTATAATAATAATAATATACATTAATTTTCAGTATGTACACTACACAATAAAAATAAGTGGTGAATATGGTATATATCTCACAAAAATTAAAGTGATATGAGAGAAAAAGCACTTACCTTAAGTCTAAATTATTGTGTGTGTCTTTATATTCTTGGAAAATAAACTTATGTTAATTATTAACTTTATTTATAACCATTTTAAATTTTATTATTATTTTTATTTCACTTATTATCATGTTATATACAATTACTTAATCGATTAAGTTTTTGTCAGATATTTTGACCATGTTCAGTTTATGTGTCAAAAACGACTTAGGTATGTTGACTATGGTCAAAGAGGTCATTATTTAAACATGTACAGAATAATAATAATGAAATATTTATCATATTTATAAATAAATTATACTTTAAAATCATTCATGAAATATTTTTATTAAAAATGAACTAATGTTGCGATCATGGAGACGGTAAGTCGTACATACGTATGAGTAACGTTTTCATTTATTAATGATCATTATGAAAATAAGGTAAGTAATATTTTATACTTTCATAATAATAATTATAAAATAAATACCATATTATTTAGTTATATATATTTATATATATAATTATTGTGATTTGGTGAAGAAAAGAGAGACACATCGCTTCGTGAAAGCAGTAGTTCACACATACACGAATGAAGTTATCACTTTTTCATTCAGTGAAAATGTGAGTCATAAAATTATATATAATATTTCCATAATGATAAATATTTCATTTATATCACATATATTAATTATATTTACCCTTCTTACTTTCCATGTAACATGTTAGTGAAAAATTAATCACATCGCTTTGTGAGGCAGTTGTCCACCGTACACACAAGCGATGTTATCATATCCATTAAGGAATTGAAAGTAAAAAAAAGTATATATTATATAATAAATAAAAATGTATAATTATGTTATAAATATCATATATAAACTTTATATCCATCATCATACACAACCATGAGAGTTGGTAATGGGAAAATGAAAGACCTCAGTTCACGAGGCAGTAGTCTGTCGTACACACGAATAATGATTTCATAACAAATTTTATAGAAGTGGAGATGGTTATAGGTCATAACATTGTTAAAAAAATACTATTATATGTAATATAATGATTTTATTATATGATCATAATTTAATAATAATTTAAGGAGGTGGAGAAATAAATAAAATAATAACATTCGTTGAAGAATGTTACCTCTTCTTCGGGTATCCTCCTTAGGTTTCCACCAAAGGCCTTCCTAGGTTGGATTCATACCAAAAATAAGTCTTCTAGAATTATATTATGGATTTTTAGAAGTTATTTGGTTATTTATCATCCATACCCAAGAGTTTTAAGGTGTGAATAAGAGAGGACGTGGGGTGGACTTTATAAGTGGGGTGAGTGGCACACTTGTAATTTTTTAAAATGGTGAATTTCACCCGCGTTTTATTCATGTCAACAGAACCTAATATTGGTAAATTATATATAATACAAGTTATAAGGTAGAAATATTTCTATAAAATGTTTTTTTACAAGTTTATATATCATTTTTACCATTATGTTTAAATTTTAATTCCTCGGTAAACTCGTTTTTACCTTAATCGTTGTCATTAGTTTTAATTGTTTTTAGGAATAATTATGCTCAAAAATTAATTTGGAATTATTATACCTTATAAATTATGTTGATTCCAAGTATTTAATCCATTTTCAAAAATTCTTTTCACATAATTAGCAAAAATAATTTAATATTAATCTCGTAGATGTGATGAGAAAGGGGGTTTTTAAAGCAAGAAAATATCAAATGTTTACAAAGTTTTTATATTCATTTAAATATGAAATTTATTCCAATGACCTAAATTGTATTAATATATTTATAATTAAAATAATTATAAATTAAAACAAATTTAAAATATAATTTAAATTTATAAATAAATTAACAAAAACTTAGTTTTTAATTAAAATTTAGTATTTTTCACTATTCATCAAAAAAATAAAACTTTTAAGAAAAATCCCAAAAAAATAACCCTAAGATAATTTTAAAATTATGATTTCAAAAATTAATTTTATTTTATAAAATTAGTTTTCTAAATGTTTCAATAATTAATTTTATTATAATTTCACAAAAATGTGAAAAAAAACATCTTTTTAGAAAAATATAGTTTTTAAGCATAAAATTGGATTTGTTCTTATTTATTGTATAAAAAATAAATAAGATGAATGTTAAAATAATTTTTGAATATATAATATATAAATTTCATGGAAATAATTAACCAATAGTGATTTGGTGAATTTACTGATATAAAACACACTTGTGTGCATAAAAAAGTTTTTCTAATAAATATTTCCTTTTATTTTCAAAAGGGTTTTAATTTCATTTATAATTAATTGGTCAAAAAAGAATTAATTTTATATAAATGCATAAACCATATTTTTATAATTTATTTAATCTTATTCATAACCTTCATTCCAATGGCTGGGTGAAAACTATCATAATAATATTTTAATAAAATATCACTTTTAATTTAACCTAAGTGTTGCATTTAACTCCAGATAAACTTAGGGATGTTTTCTATGTTTAGTATTATACTTAAGGATTTATATATAGTTTTCAAATCCCAATACAAAAATTAACTAGACTTTCCTTTTATACCAATTATAACCACCCTTGTCTTTATTACACATAAATTCATGATTTATTACATGAAGTTTCACTTAATACAACCTAGAAGATCGAGCGACCAAGTGTATTTGGGAGATTAGGTACATAGAATATCATTATAAAACTAGGATACAATGACATTATTTAAAACTTCCTTAACTTTCCCTTAAATTTTCACCGCTCTTTTAAAACTGCAAGTGATAACCTGGGGACATGCATAAGAATGGGGTGAGCTATAAAGCCCAGTAAGTTAATAAACAAAGAATAACATGATGAAAGTATTAAATTTTGATCAATAGGCATTTAAATGGGACAAAAAAGGGGTTATAATTATAATTTTTAACAATGAGGAAAGATACAACATGATAGCATAAAAGTAACATGGGAATGTGGAAAAAACATTAAACATGACATCATAAACATTAGTCAAGGTTAACCACCAAGACATCATAACATAATTTGATTAGAATAACCTCTCATGAAATATACATGGAGTCTCATGATACTAAAACATTACCCGATGCATTGGAGCACTATCTAGGCACACTCATCATAATTATATCATTACATGCATAAGTGTGCCACATAGATTATTCAACATAGGATCATATTTCATCACATTTAATCCCATAATTAAGGATTTTTTGTTACATACATGGAAGTAATAAATCAATTAAGTATAGGTAAAACTGTGTGAATACCCTTGAGTGGAAATGGGTATGGTTATACACTTCACCAATGTTTGGGATGGAAAATAACATGACAATTTCAGTAGCATAATGGGGGCACATAAAGTTTCTTTGAGAGATTAATGAGAGTGAAGGGGTCTTTAATAAATTGTAAATCATAATAGAAATAAGAGGGATATTTAGGAACATAATCAAACATGGTCAATTGGGAATTAAATTTCATAATACAAAAATGTTGTTTGAATAAAATTTTGGCATGGAAAAATCGCAAGATAATTTCAATAGCATAATGGGGGTACATAATGAATCATGGGAGGGATTAATGAGAGTAAAATTGGTCCCTCGTCACTTGTAAATCATATGGTAAGTGATAGGAATGTTTAAAATCATATCCCATCAATAGGAATTGGAATAAAAAGGCATTACATAAAGAAGTTTCTTGAATAAAGAGGAGAAGGAGATGATCCCTTACTTGGATAAAGTGTATCCAACAATTAGGGAGGGGGTTTTTTAGAGCTTGGGGGAACCTTATGAGTCTTATCAATATGAAATTTTATATTAATTATTTTATCCATGGTTTTTTAGTGAAGATAAATGGGATATTGGGTGGTTTTATATAGTAAAAGAGAGATGAATTCGTTATTATTTCCCAAACTTAGGATTTGGACTCTGTATAATAAAGTAATCAAGACCACAAACCTTTAAATGGTTCTTTCCAATGGTTTTTGTTGTATAGGATTTTTTTTAACTATTTTATAATTCCATGATCTAATAACATTAAAATAATATCCTTGGTGATGTGGAAGTGAGTCATGTATACAAAGAATTGATTTCAAAACCTTAAAATATAATATAAGTTTTGGAGGATTCATAAAGGGTTTATAAAATTAATAAAATAACCTAAAAGAAGAATTTTTATAAATTTAAAACATATTTGTTCATTTATACCTTTTATGGAACATATTACATCACTTTAGGGTGACTATGATGTCATAATGCACACCGTATATTTATATTGTATTTAATTTTTACCCGAAAATTCGACTATCTTGAAAATTATGAAAAATTTACCATTGGATAATTTTGATGTGATTATTCCAAAAATAATATTTTTTTATAAAAATAATTCACTAAATATTATAAATTACTCTTTAAAATTAAAATCCCCATTTATTGAAAAATACTGGTTTTTTTACAATAACGGTTTTCAGAACCTTATAAATATTAAATTTTCAATTCATAAAATTATGTTATAATTTATATTTAATATATAATATTAATTAATAATATTTTATTAAAATATAATATATTTAAAAAATTTATTAATTTATCAAAAGGAATGTCTTAATTGAAATTCTATATTACCCAAAAATACAATTTGTGTTTTTTCGTATCAAAATCTAATTTTTATCATAATCATTTATTAATTATTTATAAAGTAAAAAACAATAAGGAATAAATATAATTATTATTTTATAATAAATAAAATATATATATTCATATTGTTAGGTTCAAGATACATATCTCTTTATTACACCAGCAAACACCCTAAAGGTAAGGTGCGTGATGGTGATATTTTCTTAGGGTGGTTCGGAGAACATGGTTTGATATGTGACCTATCTCCCATAAATGGATTAAATCGTGATTTAGTTTTTGAATCTCGACTTAGGCATGTTCAAGAAAAAATCCTAGAGATATTATCTCGCATGTAATCTCTGTTAAATGAGCTTCATAGGATGTGATCCGGCTAGTCGAGTTCATCGCTTCTTTCATTTATGTCAATTGGATTTATCATAACTCTTAATATACTAATCATATTATTACTTTTAAATGGATGTATTATCAATTTTCATGATGATTAATAAAAAATTAAATCCAAAATACTATACAATGGTGAAAAATAACCATAGTATTGCATGTGTTTTCTATAATTAATGAAAACTTAAATCATTAAAAAGTGAATTTCATAAATAAAATTCTGAATCATTATAGAGAACATGATGTGTAGAAAGATTTATCGGTCAGTTAGTTGGAGTAATTGTAACAGCCCAAGATTTTATATTCTTTTTAATTTTATTAATGTCTTGTGTTGTACGCTACACCAAAAGGAGCTTTCACAACACACATCCTTGACTTGCCTTGCATTACACGCAATCGCGACCTTCCTCGATAGCGTGTGTAATACGCAATACTGAGTTTCATTAAACAACGATATGCTATTAAAATATTATTAAAACTAGCCGTTATGAATAGTAATAACCACTTTTTAAAATTCTATAAATCTTATTTTTCAAAATGAACTTCATTTTTGGATTCGGAGTATCGAATTTAGCCTAAGGTGAAATTTTGGTACTTTTCGGATAACTTTCATATTCTGATGAATAGTGAAAATTACTAAATTATAATTAAAAACAACTTTTTTAATCGAAATAATTAATAGTGATAAATAATTAATTTGAGTGGTTTTAAAGTGTATTTAGAATATATTTTTACAATTTAATACAATGTTGGTCATTGGATGTAATTGCACATTTAAACCAGACATAAACAAGTGTCAATCTTTTGATAGATATTGTTTCTTAAAAACACGCTATTTGTTTTAACAGCGGGATTTAATTATAAAATTAATTAATGCAACTTTTATGTTATGAATTTGGTAAAATAGACTTCATTTTTGAATTCGGAATATGAAATATAGCTTGGGATGAAATTTTGGCATTATTCTGAAAAACATCAATTTTTGATGAATAGTGAAACTACTAAGTGGTAGGGTAAAAACTGAATTTTGCATAAAACTTAATTTTACCGCTTCTGTGAATGGAATTTCAAAAATCCGAGAGACACGGTTAATATCAAGGACTAAAATGTGGTTCAATGAGATGAAAATAATTTTTTGGTGAATAGTAACTTTTTACTTTTTTTACCGCGGTTAATAGTAAATAGGGTAACTAAGGGTAAATATGATATCACTATTACCCTAACACATGTCCTAATTCTATTGGACAAGTGTAATTCGACCAAAAACAAACTTAGGAATAAAATATGACCATTTAGACCCACTTGGATTAGATTAGGACATTTATTATTAATTTATTTAAAGAAGGGTTAAAATAGAAAAAATCAAAGTTTAATAAGTAAATAATTTTTAATATGGGGTTATACATAAGATAAATTCGATTGTAAATATTCATTAGAAATCTAAAAAGATTTCCTACATGATGGTATTTTATTTGTAATTTTTAGACATCAAATAATTTAATTTATTTATGACACAACGATGATGCAGTAATTATCTTATTAATGAAATATTGACATAATTGATGTTATAAACACCAAAATAAATATAATTTGAAAATTTTTATGAATTCCACTAATTTTCTAGGTTACCATGATATATTAATGTTGATTTAATCAACTTGGTTCGAACATTTAATTCTGTTATGACTTTCACAAAAATCATATATCAAATAGTGTCAAAATTGACACAAAATAGTTTTTAAATCAAATATTATATTATTAATTGTTATTTTATTCCTAAAAATCTAAGGTTCGGCCAAATGACTTAGATAAGGATATATATATTAATAATAAACAATTTTGGGTTCGTTTGGCATGTTATAGTAAGTGTATTAACCATATAGTGAAAGAAAACAAAAAGACACGGTAAATGTTAAATTATTTAACTTAGAGTTAAATCTAATTGATAAGGTTAAAATAATATCCTAAACTTGTCTAAATTCTATTGGTTGATAGGATTTCGACCCATCCCCACTTTAGCTTCGAAATAATACCCTTTGGAACCATTATAAACCGATTTTGACTTTAATATAAAATAATATTTTGAGGTATTCCTAAGATGCCCCTCTCCTCCCCTATAAAAGGACACCTCCTCCCCCTCCTCCTCACACCAATTTGAGCACTCAAGATCGGCCAACCCCTGCCAATTTCTCCTCTCCACTTCCCTAGCAACATCCTAGAGGTTCTGGTCTTCCTCAAAGACCAATTTTAGTGCCCTAAGAGGAGGTCTCAAAGAGGCACTTCAAAGAAGAGGAGGTTCGGACACTTACAAAGCAAGTCGGACCTAAGGTAAGGGAAATATCACAATCTCATTTTTATCCGAGATTTTTTATTCGTAAGTATTTACTGGGGTGTATTTTATCATCCACATCCATGTTCCCTCAATATGTAATATTGTTTCCATCCACTTACAATAGTTTAAATCCAATTTTTCCCTTAGGTGAGTTTTTAGTAAAGAATATGAAAGGAATCTTTTGTCATTTTTCCGTACGAGGTACTTTTTGACTTTTCCGAAAAAAAGTACGAAGAATGTTTTTTTTTAACTTATACGGCACGAACGGATTTTTACGGTTTTATAAAGCCTTATTTTCATGAAGCTTCCTTCAAAAGATTTCATGACTATTTTCAATAAAATCTCTTTCTTTTAAAATTTCATGACGTTTCGTGAAAAGAAATTGATTTTGAAGAAGAAAGGATATTTTCCTCAAGAATGGAGTTCAAGTGTTTTATCAAAATAATTTTCCATCTAAGATAATAAAGGGTTCTGTTTTTATCCCTATTATTACATTGATTTGATCATGTTGTGATGGAATTATTTTTATGAATTCCTTTATCTTGTATGAATTGTTTTATGATGTCATGATGTTTAAGATTCCCATTTGTATTACATGGGTTATGCAATGATTTATGGTTTATGATTTTGTGGCACACATAAGAATGGTATCATTAAGAGATGGGTGGGACCTATATCTCCCTCCAATGCATTGGGTAAAGATTTTATATCTCATGAGATAGACATGGCTGGAATGGTAGGTTATACCGGTTCAGTGAAACAGGACTGAAACGAGGATTACTCGATTCAGAAAGGGACTTTGTCCACTAAGATAGTCTTGGAAATGAGTCTTGACTAACAAGAAATGATTCTCTATGATTATGTGTGTATGCCACAAAGTTTCATGTTTTAAGTTATGATTATTGGGATTACATTTCACTTCTATGATTTATCCCATGTTATGAAATTATGATCTCTTTTGCAGGTTAAGATTTCCAAAAGCTATGTTCTTATGTATATGATGTGATTGATATTTCTTTTGTTTACCCTTACTGAGCATTTGAGCTCACCCTTTTATGTTTTCTTTTCCCCAGGATATAAAGAAAGGTTTTAGGTAAAAAAAAAAGGGATGACCTTTATGGGAGATATTGAAGAACTTTCACCACGATTAGAAGATTACGTTCCGAGTTTCCAAAGACACTAAACTATTACGATCCTTTAGTGTGTGTTTTTGTTATGTATTAAGTATTCCGCAAATGTAATGTAATGTCCATGTACGTCAGGCTTCGGGTCTCTACAGTTGGTATCAGAGGAAAGGTTTAGTCAACCTTTGGAAACTAGGATGCGAAAACGTTAGTGAGATCCCTAGAGATATTTCTAAGGTATGTCTAGGGATGTCCCTAGGGATAAGTATACGTATAGGTTATAGTAATAGAATTACGCTAACGATCATAGAATTAAACCTAAGATGTTGGATATTGAAGGTACTCCCCCTTTATTATGTTGTTTTCCCTAGCATGATTTTTGCCTCTCACACTATTCTTTTTGGGTTTTAGACGATGGCTGGAACCCGAAGGAACCGTGTTGATCAATGCAATGGAAAATGCAATGATTGCCCTCCTGAACAAACAAATGTTATGGGAGATGGAGTGAAAAATCTTATTGCTATACTTACACAAGCTATGAATCATTCTGGACTTCCAAATGAGCAGAGAAGGGAACAATATTCTATTGAGTCCTTCATGAGGCAACGTCCACCTTCTTTCAGTGGGTCTTCTGATCCACTTGTGGCTGAACAATGGATCAGTACTACTGAAAAGATATTTTCAGTTCTTCAATGTTCTGAACATGATAAAGTCATCTTAGCAGTATATCGTTTGGAAGGTGAAGCTGATCAATGGTGGAATCTTATCAAGAATACGAGGCCAAGAGATGAAATTGAGTCCATGGAATGGGACGAGTTCAAGAACTTGTTTTTCAATAAGTACTTCCCTAGTATTCTTCGAACAAAGATGGAGAAAGAATTTCTTGAACTGAAGCAAAGGGACGATGAATCTGTTGGTACCTATGAAGCAAATTTTACAAGACTTGCAAGGTATGCTTCTGGAATTATCATCCAACCTGAAAGTAAAGTTGATCGATTTTTCTGTGGCTTAAAACCAAGTCTTCGAAGGGAATTAGCTATAAGAGACTTCAGTAGCTATGAAGAAATTGTGCGTTGTGCTATCAAGGTATAAATGGAAGTTGGTGTTACATATCCATCTCATGGTTTTGACAAGAAACGAAAGATGGAGTTCAAGGAGAAATCTCAGAATAATGGTGAAAAGAAGATGAATGTTTCCTTATGCACAAAGTGTGGAAAGAAGCATGGTGGAGATTGTCTAAAAGGGACTAGAAAATGTTTTAAGTGTGGAAAATAAGGTCATCGAGCAGCTGAGTGTCGAAGTAATGGAAAAAGGGTTTCTAATGATGTGAATAAAGCAAACACTGCAGAGAACGCACCGCCAACACTTCAATGCTTCAAGTGCAAGGAAATGGGGCATTATGCTAATAATTGCCCTAATCCAAGGGTTAGTGATGATCAACATGAGCAACCACTGAAGGCAAAGGACAAAGGGAAATCACATGCGATCACTATTGGCAATGTTGAATATGACAACGATGTGGTGGAATGATTAAGTGTTTATGTAATCGGATTCCAAAATAATGTTGTATCATTGAGTATTGCAATATTTATTGATGTGGTATTCAAAGTGATTGAGATATTTTTTGGAAATAAGATGATATGCGCATAATGAAGACGAGAAAATGAAATGTTTAATAGTATTCATGAGCTCATGATTGATATAAGGACTAAGTGATATCATGGTTTGAGTATATAGAATTTTGAGGATTTTGGTATGTGGAAAGTGTTAACTTTTAACTGCACTCATGTTTTCACTAAGGTATTCAAGAGAATACACGATTAAGGACTTTGAATGTTTGGAATGTGACCAACAAGACATATCTTATGATATGTGGGGATCAACGACAGTATTAAATCTCTGGTAATCGATGTCACTATATTATGAGAGTGGACTGCAGTATTATGTATAAGCCTAAAGATTAGACTGAATTATGTTGGACATAAGTTAGTATTGTTTAAGGATAGAAGATTTTCGATATTATTGATGGGATGTTATAGTGACGTAGTTTTAGAAAAAGGACAACCTGCAGGACGGGCGACAGCCCATCGCTTCGGACAAGGCTGTAGGAATCGAACCCACAACCAAAGTGCGACTGGCCTTTATCGCCTACCACTGGCCTACAGGAAGTCCCTGTTTAGTAGAAATTAGTTTTATTATATTAAGCAGTATGATATATGAAGTATAAGTCCATTTTAGGAACTATATATGATTAATCTCACTATAGAATGACTTATGTATATTTAATAACTTTTGCTAACATTTTGTTTGAGACAGATGGAATGACCCGTCATTCTATCGCATGATCTGCTAACACTTCACGAATAACAAATTCAACTTCATTTATTTAAGAGATGAATTAGAAATTGTTCAAGGCACGAACAAAAGTGAGATTGTACCAAAATAAAGTAAGTATTTATTCTAAGCAAATTTTCAACTTTAGGGAAATGATCTTGAAAACCAAAAAAAATGTTGTCCTAGTGATCTTATACCTGATGAATCAGATGGTACCTTATATCATCACAAATCTATGGATTTGTGATTACTGGCTTTTCCATAGCCATGTTCTCTACCACTCTCCATCAGAACATGATGGTTAGATTTCTCTTCCCTATCCATATTTTCACCTATGTGGAAACCGAGTGATTAGTTTATTTGGGTAATCGTTACATTTCATACTTTAGTTTTTAAAGACAAGTTTTGGTATTCCCTTTTACGATGTGGGTTTATATTAAAGAAACTTTCAAATAGTAAACCATTTATAACCCCGACGAATTTCGAGGGCGAAATTCATTTTAAGGGGGGTAGAATGTAACAGCCCAAGATTTTATATTCTTTTTAATTTTATTAATGTCTTGTGTTGTACGCTACACCAAAAGGAGCTTGCACAACACACATCCTTGACTTGCCTTGCATTACACGCAATCGCGACCTTCCTCGATAGCGTGTGTAATACGCAATACTGAGTTTCATTAAACAACGATATGCTATTAAAATATTATTAAAACTAGCCGTTATGAATAGTAATAACCACTTTTTAAAATTCTATAAATCTTATTTTTCAAAATGAACTTCATTTTTGGATTCGGAGTATCGAATTTAGCCTAAGGTGAAATTTTGGTACTTTTCGGATAACTTTCATATTCTGATGAATAGTGAAAATTACTAAATTATAATTAAAAACAACTTTTTTAATCGAAATAATTAATAGTGATAAATCATTAATTTGAGTGGTTTTAAAGTGTATTTAGAATATATTTTTACAATTTAATACAATGTTGGTCATTGGATGTAATTGCACATTTAAACCAGACATAAACAAGTGTCAATCTTTTGATAGATATTATTTCTTAAAAACACGCTATTTGTTTTAACAGCGGGATTTAATTATAAAATTAATTAATGCAACTTTTATGTTATGAATTTTGTAAAATAGACTTCATTTTTGAATTCGGAATATGAAATATAGCTTGGGATGAAATTTTGGCATTATTCTGAAAAACATCAATTTTTGATGAATAGTGAAACTACTAAGTGGTAGGGTAAAAACTGAATTTTGCATAAAACTTAATTTTACCGCTTCTGTGAATGGAATTTCAAAAATCCGAGAGAAACGGTTAATATGAAGGACTAAAATGTGGTTCAATGAGATGAAAATAATTTTTTGGTGAATAGTAACTTTTTACTTTTTTTACCGCGGTTAATAGTAAATAGGGTAACTAAGGGTAAATATGATATCACTATTACCCTAACACATGTCCTAATTATATTGGACAAGTGTAATTCGACCAAAAACAAACTTAGGAATAAAATATGACCATTTAGGCCCACTTGGATTAGATTAGGACATTTATTATTAATTTATTTAAAGAAGGGTTAAAATAGCAAAAATCAAAGTTTAATAAGTAAATAATTTTTAATATGGGGTTATAAATAAGATAAATTCGATTGTAAATATTCATTAGAAAGCTAAAAAGATTTCCTACATTATGGTATTTTATTTGTAATTTTTAGACATCAAATAATTTAATTTATTTATGACACAACGATGATGCAGTAATTATCTTATTAATGAAATATTGACATAATTGATGTTATAAACACCAAAATAAATATAATTTGAAAATTTTTATGAATTCCACTAATTTTCTAGGTTACCATGATATATTAATGTTGATTTAATCAACTTGGTTCGAACATTTAATTCTGTTATGACTTTCACAAAAATCATATATCAAATAGTGTCAAAATTGACACAAAATAGTTTTTAAATCAAATATTATATTATTAATTGTTATTTTATTCCTAAAAATCTAAGGTTCGGCCAAATGACTTAGATAAGGATATATATATTAATAATAAACAATTTGGGGTTCGTTTGGCATGTTATAGTAAGTGTATTAACCATATAGTGAAAGAAAACAAAAAGACACGGTAAATGTTAAATTATTTAACTTAGAGTTAAATCTAATTGATAAGGTTAAAATAATATCCTAAACTTGTCTAAATTCTATTGGTTGATAGGATTTCGACCCATCCCCACTTTAGCTTCGAAATAATACCCTTTGGAACCATTATAAACCGATTTTGACTTTAATATAAAATAATATTTTGAGGTATTCCTAAGATGCCCCTCTCCTCCCCTATAAAAGGACACCTCCTCCCCCTCCTCCTCACACCAATTTGAGCACTCAAGATCGGCCAACCCCTGCCAATTTCTCCTCTCCACTTCCCTAGCAACATCCTAGAGGTTCTGGTCTTCCTCAAAGACCAATTTTAGTGCCCTAAGAGGAGGTCTCAAAGAGGCACTTCAAAGAAGAGGAGGTTCGGACACTTACAAAGCAAGTCGGACCTAAGGTAAGGGAAATATCACAATCTCATTTTTATCCGAGATTGTTTTTTCGTAAGTATTTACTGGGGTGTATTTTATCATCCAAATCCATGTTCCCTCAATATGTAATATTGTTTCCATCCACTTACAATAGTTTAAATCCAATTTTTCCCTTAGGTGAGTTTTTAGTAAAGAATATGAAAGGAATCTTTTGTCGTTTTTCCGTACGAGGTACTTTTTGACTTTTCCGACAAAAGTACGAAGAATGTTTTTTTTTAACTTATACGGCACGAACGGATTTTTACGGTTTTATAAAGACTTATTTTCATGAAGCTTCCTTCAAAAGATTTCATGACTATTTTCAATAAAATCTCTTTCTTTTAAAATTTCATGACGTTTCGTGAAAAGAAATTGATTTTGAAGAAGAAATGATATTTTCCTCAAGAATGGAGTTCAAGTGTTTTATCAAAATAATTTTCCATCTAAGATAATAAAGGGTTCTGTTTTTATCCCTATTATTACATTGATTTGATCATGTTGTGATGGAATTATTTTTATGAATTCCTTTATCTTGTATGAATTGTTTTATGATGTCATGATGTTTAAGATTCCCATTTGTATTACATGGGTTATGCAATGATTTATGGTTTATGATTTTGTGGCACACATAAGAATGGTATCATTAAGAGATGGTTGGGACCTATATCTCCCTCCAATGCATTGGGTAAAGATTTTATATCTCATGAGATAGACATGGCTGGAATGGTAGGTTATACCGGTTCAGTGAAACAGGACTGAAACGAGGATTACTCGATTCAGAAAGGGACTTTGTCCACTAAGATAGTCTTGGCAATGAGTCTTGACTAACAAGAAATGATTCTCTATGATTATGTGTGTATGCCACAAAGTTTCATGTTTTAAGTTATGATTATTGGGATTACATTTCACTTCTATGATTTATCCCATGTTATGAAATTATGATCTCTTTTGCAGGTTAAGATTTCCAAAAGCTATGTTCTTATGTATATGATGTGATTGATATTTCTTTTGTTTACCCTTACTGAGCATTTGAGCTCACCCTTTTATGTTTTCTTTTCCCCAGGATATAAAGAAAGGTTTTAGGTAAAAAAAAAAGGGATGACCTTTATGGGAGATATTGAAGAACTTTCACCACGATTAGAAGATTACGTTCCGAGTTTCCAAAGACACTAAACTATTACGATCCTTTAGTGTGCGTTTTTGTTATGTATTAAGTATTCCGCAAATGTAATGTAATGTCCATGTACGTCAGGCTTCGGGTCTCTATAGTAATGGTGCCCATATATGTCAAAATTAAGTCTCCCTTGTTTATGTGGTTGTTATAATTAACTCAAATTTTGCTCCTTCTGATGTTAAAGTTGTATCTAATGGCACTAGTCATGACAATCATTTGGATGAATATGGAAGGGACAAGAGTTAACAACTTAAGCATCCAGGTCGATGCCTAACCTACACTCAAGCAGTGATGGGTCCTAACTTGTCTCATGATGATACAATAGTCCATGGAGAGGCTTCTCATTCTAAATTGGGTGACTTGGTGGAATTCCCTAATAATCAGGACCTTGATGGTGATATTGAAGGGAAACCTGTTATCTTAATAGAGAAGTGATTTGTCTCAAATAGTAAGCTATATTTTGGCATAATGAATCCCAAAGGAACATTCTCTTACATGAATAAAGAGATGAAAAGTGATGGTAAGAAAAGATAGAATGCATTTTAAGAATTTCATACTATGGAATCTAAATCAGATAAACATGCAAAGGATGTCGTTGTTAATAAGGTTGATATGATGAAGCCTAGTCATTACCCGGTATTACTTGTATTGGAAGTTGTTCCTCCAGTGATGTAGATTGTAGAGGCAATGGATGCACAATATTTTATCAATGAGTCTCCTTATATAGAGAATTTTTTTCTGGATAGATTGTGTAAGTTGGTGATATTGGTAGTAGTGGGAAAAAGGGTTCTCCACCCAACTTCTTTGTGATGCTGGAATCCATCAAAAATCAATATTTTGATGAACAATATATTGAAATCCATGAGAGGAAAGGTACTGGAATATTTATAATCTCTGATTATAATTCTTCCTCACATCCTTTTCTAACTATACAGGCTGCTAAGGAAGATATTCATATAGATGATTCTCATCATGGGAAATCCTCACATGCCACTCAAGACATTTCAAGAGATAGGTTTCTCCCTAATGAGTTTGTGCTTAAGGATGATGTCATAACTCAAGAAGGCTCTAATTTGATATCAAAAAATGATTTCATTAGAGGAAAATATTTTGAGAATCATGATGAGGAGGAGGACTCCTTAGGCTCATATGATCATAAAGATACTTAGGAGACCCCTAAGTAGTGGAAGAGGGGAAGACACCTAAGAGGTCAGGGTGGATCCTGAGGAAGGGGTGGTAAAAATAAAATAAGATTATTGGTGCATGTTCTTATGTTTTGGGTGTGTCATGAATGACATGGTATTTAATGGATAAGTCAAGGAAGGATTTTTACCTTCCATCTTATGAATGTTGATATCTCATCCCTTTTATTAAAATATAATTATCGCATAAATTATATTGCCATGGTTTAATGACATTTATTTCATATATTCAAAGAAATATGTATCAATCACATAGATTTATGACATAGATGTCCACCTTCTTAATGAGATATTGATACTTTCAAAACCCGACCCATCAGGGTTCGGCCTGTAACTACCCCAAACTCGCCTCTAATAGGCCAAGTGATTATGACCAACACTGAGTAGGCATATCCCACAAATGGGAGGCATTATCCTAATTTTATTGAATGCATGCACACATCTCCAAGCACAAAAAATGATAAAATATAAAAAAAATGGAACCAATGCATGCATACATCTATAATTCCATAGCCAGAGTATGATAGCAAAGTACTAAAAGTGAAACAAGGGGCCAAATACAATCCCAACCAAAAACTATAAAGATTCCAACCTTCTCCAAGGGAGAGGACCGCGATCAATTACAAGATCCCAGTAAACACCTTAGTCTATCTAGCTCAAGCTATACTCCGTCAGCTCCACATCTTCCCAGAACATTATCAAAAGGGTCATCATCTACAAAAGACATGACATGTGTAGGCATATCCCATGTAGGGTGGAGTATAAAAAAACCCAGTAGAACACCCTGAAAACACTAAACATGAAGCACCATGTATATTCAGCTCAATATAAGGATATAAAAATAAATGTATAATAGAAAAAACCTGGATATACTCTGGAAGGACATTGTGCCACTAGGAAGTCACAACCAGCTACTAGCCACAAGATTCTACTTGAATCAATGCTTGTTTCGGGAGAATCCACTCCGCAATCCATACTATCACCAAAGACTCTCATAGAAGAGGTCTATATCATTGATCCCCACCCAAGAAAGCTCACTTGTCTCATAAGACCTTGATACTCAGATAGGGGGTCATGCCCAAAAGTGCTAGGGGTACCACAAACCCAATCTTGATCAACCTTCTACATACCACAAACCCTACTGATACAACCTTCTAGATGGAAGATCAGTGCCCTGCTCAAGGAGGTCACTCAGATTCTACAAACCCCACCTAGGGTATAAATATTATAGAGGTTCACTCTCTAGTCTCGCATAGGGGCACAATAAAATATATTTGAGACTCATCCTCTAGATAGGATCATAATCCTATGATGTGGATGTAATATCACATTGTATCCTTAAGGGAATAGACCAAGGGAACTTACTCAACCAAGACTGGTCCAAAGTAAATAAATGAAGGGCTAAAAACAACCTTGAAAGGGGTACATGGAATGTAATAGGGATGAACAGCGTTTCCATCTCTCCCTAGGTCTTCTCACATGGTAAAGCATAACATTTCATGTAAACCTCAACATACAAGACGTTTGAGTGAAGCACGCAACATGTAGAGGTCACCTAACACCTTATCATTACATTTCGACGTGTCCATGAATCTATGGTCATGATAGTGAACCATTTTTTGTACACCTAGCTATGTTCATGTCTAAGAATACGGTGTTCCATAGTTCATGTACTTCTTGTTGTGTCTTTGTAATTTCTAAAGCACATTCCAAGCCACCAAGGGAGGTTCACATGGCGTATGACCATGTTACATGACCCGTGATACTTAACTCCAACTAAAACCCTAGTGCCATAGCCAGGGGTCCCACACAGTGTGTAATCCTGGAATAAACACCATGTTGATTGGGATTTTTCTAATTTTTTAGATCTTACATTGCATCATCTTTCACATCGCTGGAGCCAATGCCCTCACCGAAACCTGTTGATCGGGGGTCGAACTAGCCTCTAGTCACCAAAAATTGGGGTTCTGGGCTTCAAATCCACTCAAAAAATGCCACATTGAGACATTCTTAACCACCACATTGAAACCAAGTTGAATGAAAAATACAATTCTATTCTTATCTACCTTCAATCATCCACCACTATCACCGTACCTCGACCACACTATTGATCATGAACTACACCCATGGTATCGATCCATAAATCCAAATAATATTGATACAATGATCGAATACCAGGTATTCATTAAAACATTGGACAAAAGATACATCTGTGATGAACGTGCAAAGAATAGGGGAAGAAATCCAAAATCCAAAAAATGTAAGGAACAAACCTCAGCCTTTGTCTGTTCAGCCTCAATCTGTTTTCATAAAAAAGAAAATCGATGAGTAATAAACACAACAACAAAATATAATTCCATCAATTTAATTTTATTGACGATTCATGTATCAGTTCTATTCATTAAATTGATCTGTTTTCATCTAATATTAAGAAATGGGATGGAAAATGCAAATCAACATCCTACCTATAGTTTCAATCGATTGTTGATGAAGAATGGTTCTGGGTTGTCTTCGTTGAAGAGATCCACGAACTCTATTTGCATAATGACCCATGATCCAGTCTCGATATTCCATTGTTTTCTAATAAATCTCTCCTCCAATGGCTTCAAGGTCTATGGGGTTTAGCAAAAAACCCTAAGGAAAACTCCATATCCATATATTTAAAGAGGAAGCAGGTCTCTATGTTAAAAAAATAAAATAAATCATTTAATTAATTGATTTTATTAATTTTGTACCCATGAAAATGTTTTCCCAAACATCATGTGCCAACAAATATTATGTCTCACCTAGGGTAAAACCAGAATTATAAACTCAACAGTTCCTTTGAATTTATGATATGAACCTCTATTAGTAAGTTATTCCACTTTTTCAAGAAAACTATGCATTCATGTTATTTAATATATTTAATATATTTCAAACATTTATTTGGGGCATTAGAATCACACATCATCTTGGTTCCTGGTCTTAAAAATAATCCATATAATATCCAAAAATAATACATATAAAGTCCAAGTCATTATATTCTCTCCACCTTAGGACTTTTTGTCTTAAAAAGAGAAAAACCTACTCAAAAAGATAAGGGTACTAGGCTCACATCTGGGTCTCCCACTCCCAGGTGATCTCCTAAAGATTGTTGTGTGCCACCAAACATTCACTAGGGGAATCGATCACCCATGAAGTATCCTCTCCTGCGAATCCTCAATCTCCACTAGGTACTTAGCAAAGGTAGCTCCATCCTCGATGTCTAGCTCACCCCAATAGATAACATGTAATGGGTCATGCATGTATCACCTCGTCTTTGACACATGTAAGACATCGTGTGCCTATTCCAACTATAGTAGTAGAGCTAGGTGGTATTCCACATTTCCAAATCTAAGAAGTATTTGAAAAGGGCCAATGAATCCCAAAGATAACTTGCCTCCCCCATTCAAATATTTGCAATCCACATCGAGGTTATACCCTTAAGAGCACATGGTCTCTCTCCTTGAACTCCATAGGTCTCTATCATTGGTCCTCATAAGACTTACGTCATATTTGTGTAGTCCTCATTAGATCCTGGATAATCTATACCTTCTCTATAGTATCTCGTACCAACTCTAGTCCCATGAGTGTTGACTCACCTAGATCAGTCCAACAAAGTGGTGACCTATAGTGTTGTCAGTACAAATCCTTTAAAGGTGCCATGCCAATGGTGTAATGGTAGTTTTTTTGTATGAAAACTCCACTAAGGGTAGATGATCCTCCCAACTATGGCCAAATTCTAACATTCAATCCTGTAGCATGTCCTCTAAGACCGTAATGGTTTGCTCTATCTGGCCATCAGTCTATAGGTGAAATGATGTGCTCAAGCATAACTGAGTCTCGAAGGCCTCCTGAAATCCTCTCCATAACCGAGATGTGAAGCAAGCATCATGGTCAGATACAACCTTCAAGGGAACTCCATAGAGTCAAACTATCTTATACACATAGAGGCATACCATTCTCTGTATTGAACTCTTCTCTTGAATAGAAATGAAGTTGGCCAACTATGTGAGTCAGTCTATAATCACCCACATGGAATCGGGTCTGCTGGATGTACATGGTAACCCTGTCATGAAGTCTATGGATATCACATCCCACTTCTACTCTGGCACCTCAAGGGGTTGAGCTAAACTCACTAAAAACCAATGCTCAGCCTTCACCAACTAACAAGTGAGGCATCAAGAAACAAAATTTGCAACTCTTTTCTTCATTCCTAGACAACAAAACTAATATTATAGGTTCTGGTACATCTTTTCCATGCCTGGATGTACCACCAAAGTTGATGTATGAAACTCATGCATCACCTCCACCTGCAACTTCAAAGGTACCATCATCCATCCTATGAAAATGATAACATCCTCCTCACCTTCAGAATATCCATCAGGATCGCATCCATTTGATATCTAAGTATGTAATGTCTCATAGAAGATATCTACACATTGTAAATCCTTAACATGTTATAAAATCGGTGGGGTAACAACCATAGACTGTATATATGAAGCACTATCTCTATCCATTAAGGACAACTGCAATAAGGCTAACTACTCTAATGCCTTAGCCAACAACTAAGAACAACATTAACTTTTGAGAGAATCTGCTACCATGTTACCATTCTTAGAATTATAGAAAATCTCAAAGAAAATTTCCTAAAGAAACTCTAGTCATCACCTCTATCTTAATTTAAGATTCTTCCTTGAGAAGATATACTTTATACTCTTGTGATTAGAGTAAATGATAAACTTCTCACCCATCAGGTAGTGTCGCCACATCTTCAATGTAAAGAAATCCACTACTAACTCAATATCATGGGTCATGTAGTTATGCTCATGTGGTCTTAATTGAAGTGAACCATATACAATAATTGCCTGCCTATGCATAAAAACACAACCAAGTTTGGTCTCTGATGCATCACAAAACACTATGTACTCAACACCCTCTATTGGAAATCTCAAGATGGGAGTGCTCATCAATATTTGTCTCAGCTCCTGAAATCACTACCAAAACCTTTCCATCCACATGAAATGTTTCCCCTTATGAGTCAAGGCTATAAAGGGTGAAACCACTCTATAGATATCGGGTAAAAACCTATGATAGTGCCCTACCAAACCAAGGAAAATCTGCACCTCGGTAACACTCTCGGGTGACTCCCAAGAAATCACTGCATCAAATTTCATCGGTTCTACTACTACTCCTTCATCTAAGATGAAATTTCCCAGGAAATGGACCTATAGAATCCAAAACTGAAAATTAGAAAGGTTTCTATAATGATGGTGATATCATAGTGTGTCCAGAACCATTCCTAAGTGTCACGCATGCTCCTCATAGGATGTTGAGTACACTAGGATGTCATCGATCAAGACCACTACGAACTAGTCTAAGAATGAATTAAAGATCTAATTCATGAGTCCCATGAACACTGTTGGGGAGTTCTTCATGAAAAATGGCATCACCAAGTACTCATAGTTACAATAGATACATCTAAATGTTGTATTCGGTATATCCTCATCTCATACTCATAGCTGGTGATAACCTAATCTGAGGTCAATCATTGAGAACCATTACGCCCCTCTCAACTTATCAAAGAAGTTTTAGATCCTTGGTAGTGGATATATATTATTCACAATCGCTTTATTCAAGTGCCAGTCGTATAAACATAACCTCAAACTCCCATACGCCTTCTTGGAGAACAAAACTGGGGCTGCCCATGGGAAAACACTGGGTATCACAAATCCCTTCTCCTATAAGTCCTCCAACTACACCCCCAACTTTCGAAGCTCTGTGAGATCCATATAATATGTTGGTGCAGATATCAAGGTCATCCTAGGATGTAGGTTAATATAGAATCCTATAACTTGTTGGGGAGGTAAACCTGGTACATCCTTAGAAAATATTTCATCATACTCTTCCACCACCATAGGAAACCGATAGCCTAAAGCATCCATTGCTCCAAGAGTCTTGCTAGCCAACTGGTGAGTAATCAGAAGCATTATTCTATACCTAAGCTCATCCCACTCCGCCAAGGTTTTCTTTTCACCCACAAAGGAAAACATGGAAATATATGCATGGACACACTGCATACTTCGCCTAAAATAGTCAATCTGGAAATGAACTATGGATAAACATTCCATACCTAAGATGATTTCATAAGGCCTCATTGCTTCTACAAAGATATCCGATAAAAAACACTTGCCTCCAAGCATCAAATGAAACTATTGTCATGAGTGTTCAATCATTGAGTCACTTCTTATTGGATTATCCAACTGAAAGATTCGATCTAATGGATCAATAATAATCTCTAAGTCTCGAACCAGAGAAGTGTAAAGGAAGGAATGACTCACACCCATGTACACCAATACTGCAGCTAAAGTAGAAAAGACACAAATTGTACCTCGTATCATACCTAGATCCTCAGGGTCATTGGACTCCATATCTTGCATCTATCCTCATCCCTGAATACAATATCTCTAAGCCTAGAATGGACCACCTAGGGGTGGTGGTGGTAATAGGTCAAACCTTTGACCACCTCCTGCTTCTCTTCCAGCCCCTCTTCCATGTCTGCTGCCCTACGGACCACCCTGCTTCTGCCTCTATCTTTATCTCAACGATCCCTTGACTATCTTCTAATTAGTTGTATGACAGGGTGGAAAATATCAATCCATATGTCCCTGACCATTATAAGAGAAACACCACTTATCCCTCAGGTAATTCAATCCATCCCGAGAGCCCTGCACCGCTGACCCTATGTTATAGGATCGACTCCTAGAGTGTTTAACACGATTGGATCTAATGACTATCACGGGCTACCTATTGCTGAGGTCTCAACTCCAGGGATCCCATTACCAGCACCAAATATCATTGTCTCCTCTTCTAGAAATCTCTCCACCACCAAGCCCCACTTAAGCACCCTAGTATAGGTGAGAATGTAAAGGGATACCATTGAATCCTTAATGTCCTAGCATAAGACCGAGTCAAAGGTCTATACTCTGAAGAAAATATCTTGAACTGTATCCATAGAGTATCCTGAGAGATCAGTAAACCTCATTGAGTACTCTGCCATGGTAAAACTACCCTGTTGAATATTGTTAGGACCAATAGGGGACTATATACCCTGAGAGGGGGGTGTGAATCAGGGTATGGATATTCTTTTTCAAAAAATTTCCTGCCCCACTGGATCTTGACCTCTTTATTACAAGGGTCACTTTGTTTGAACTTGTGTGTTTATTATGATCACTTATTTTCTTCTTTATCTCATGATGGTGCTTTAGATGCAATGTAGGGAAGTAAGCAGGTAGACACCGATATTTTTACTTGGTTCACCCTCACTGGGCTACGTCCAAGGAGCATACGCCGATAAGTTGCCGATCGTACCAAATTCTACTATTATTCACTATATGTGGATACAATGGTTCAGGAACAGTCACTCTGTCCTAGGCTCACTGCCTTTACAAGGTTTAGGGACATCTCACTACTTTCCCAAGGGTCACTCCCTATTTCTCTCTCTCTGGCTCACTACCGATGGAGAGGATCACCTTCTTCCTCTTCCTTAGCTCACTGATCTGGAAAGGATCCACTCACAGTTTATAGACTTGTAGGTATCTTCATTATCACTAATGAATACATCCTCTGTTGTATGTGGATGCTTTTTGATGTTCAACTTTCACCCATAGATGAATCTCTCTTTGCACCGAAGGTATCGGGCAATCTTCCAGCTTTCACGCAGTCCAGAAACACTACCGTGAATCAAACTTACTTGGTGTGCAAGTCTAACCCGGCACGCACGTATTGGCACATAGGTCACAACTGGCACGCAAGTCACTTCAAACACTTGCGCAGCACAATCTTCTGTAACTCCAAACCTACGCAACTCAACCCCTTTTACGCCCAAACCAATATTGGCGCACAACAACCAACCAGCGCTCAACTTCAAACACTGGCACACAAGTACACCTGCGCGACCACACACCACCTGTGTGACCACCAAATCTGTGCGACGGGAGCTCTGATTTTTCTAAGTGTTGAACTCCGTTGAAAATGAGGAGGGGTGGTCCAGTATTTATAGGTATTTGGTTACCCTGTGCGATGGTGCGCAAGTCTACCCTCAGCGCGCAAGTCTCGGCGCGCAGGTCTCTACCCCTGCAAGTCACCTACGCAACCAACTTTCCTTTGCCAAATTTTGATCTTCTGATCTTGAAAAAAAACAGGCGCGCAAGTTCCCAAGACTCCTAGGCATCGGAGCGCAAGTCTCTTCACAGATCGCAAGTCACCTGCATGACCACACCAATACCTGCGCGACCCTCTTCCCTTTACCATATTTTGACCTTATGATCCTGAAAAACATTAGGCACACAATTTTCCTCTCCTTCAAGTACAGAGCACGCAAGTGTCTTTTCCAAAACCACTTTTCTCCTTTTGTTGATTTTCAGGCCCAAAAATTTGACAAACACTAGAAAATGGCGCCACCTTGTATCTGTTCTTTTTGTACCACCTCCATATCATCCATTCCTTTGTCGATGTTCTTGAATCAAACATGGATCATTGACCACAGCTCTTGAACTTGACATTCCACTATGAAATACCCTTTTTCAACAAAATTGTATGTCATGTTTTGCTTTTTCAATAATCACAACACAGATGTCCACTTTATCCACAAACACAATCACCTCAAAACTGCTTCAATGATACCTTGAGAGATTTTTTCCCAAAAATCTCCCAATTTGGTTTTGTTGAAAACTCTTCCATAAAAAGATACACCGTTAACTCTTCATCCACCATTTGCCTATTGAAATTCTGATAGTGATCAAGCATTCACTCAACACATACTCTAAGCCCACAAGAGCAATGCTCGGTGTGAGAAACAAGAGTAAATGAAAAGTTCATCGATGAATCACTTCAACTCTGACACCCACTATTGACACCAAACTGATACCAATTTTTGGAATACCAATTTTTTGGAAATATTCTTACCACATTCCAACACTACCCTTTTGCACCACTCTTCTGCTTTTATCACGATCCTCAGCTGTCGTGATATCTATTCTTTGATCGATCACTTCAAGCATCGTCAGATTTAAAACGCTACCCTTTTCTCATTGTTCCCCATATCTCACTGCTCCACTTGTCAGCTTCTCCCTGAATCTGTCATGATTTCTCAAATATCCACACTGTATCCCCCTTTAACAATCACTATTTTCTCCCCCTTTGTCAACAAACCCAAAGGTCACTCCTTTGCAGTCTGTAACAGAGTAGAGAACACATATCAGCACATTAGGGAATAATACATCATACCTAGGGGAGAGGGGGAGTTCCACATCCACACTCTTTCAAGTGCGGGGAGTTGACTGAACTCTCAATGCCAGTCGATATCTCTCAAAATCTTCCTTGGGTAAGGCCTTTGTCAGAATGTCTGCAACCTGTAGCTCTATAGGCACATAATCCAACTTCACGATTCCCTGCTCAACCTTCTCCTTGATAAAATGATACTTTATCTCAATGTTCTTTGTCCTTGAATGATGTACAGGATTTTTGCTGAGATTTATAGCACTTGGGTTATCACACTGGATTCCGATCGAAGACTTCACTTCAACTCCCATATCTTCAATATGTTGCTTCATTCACAATAATTGTGTGCATGATGGAGTGGCTGCAATATACTCAGTTTCCACGGTTCTCAATGAAATGCAATCTTGCTTCTTTCTAATCCAAGAAATACACAATCCACCAAGATAGAATGCACCACCTGATGTTGATTTTCTACCATCCACTGAATCGGCCCAGTCTGCATCAGTATATCCCAATAACTCTGTCTGAGATTTGTCAGTATATGTCAAGCTGAAATCCATTGTGCCCTGGATATACCAAAGTATTCTTTTCACTACAAGCATGTGGCTTTCCTTGGGATTACTCTGATATCTCACATCCTCATCTTTTGATAATTTCATTCGGGTAGCAACCGGAGTCTTCATCTCCTTGGAATTATCCATTACAAACCTTCTTAAAATATCCTTGGCATATTTGGATTGAGAAATTAATGTTCCATTCCTTCCTTGTGTCACCTGAGGACCAAGGAAAAATTTTAGCTCTCCAATCATTGATATTTCAAACTCATTTTTCAGGAATTCGGAAAACTGTCTACACTGAGATTTATCTGATCCGCAAAATATTATGTCATCGACATAAACCAACACCATTATCCTTTGATTACTATCGTTCCTGAAATATATATTGTAATAAACTCCCCCGCGCTGGAAACCAAGCTTCTTCAAGTACTGATCAAGCCTTGAGTACCATGCTCTTGGTGCTTGTTTTAGCCCATAGAATGCCTTCTTCAGCCTGCAAACTTTGTTCTCATCCTCATGAATGAGAAAACCATCCGGTTGCTCAATGTACACCTCTTCTTCCAGAACCCCATTTAAAAATGCATATTTGACGTCCATCTGGAACACTTTGAACTTTCTTTGCACTACTATGGCTAAAAATAATCTGATTGTCTCTAGCCTTGCAACTGGTACAAATGTCTCATCAACATGAATACCCTCTATTTTGGAGTATCCTTTGCACACCAGTCATGCTTTGTTTTGAATAACTGTGTCATCTTCATTCATCTTGTTGCAAAAGACCCATTTAGTCCTGATGATGTTCTTATCTGCTGGCCTCGAAACAATCTCCCACGTCTGATTCTTCTCAATCTGATTTAGCTCTTCATTCATTTCCTAAACCTAGTTTTCATCTTCAACTGCATCAGCAAAGCATTTTGGCTCAACCTGTGATAGTAATGATGTATGCTGCATTGATTTCATTATCCTTATCTGAACTGGAGCTGACTAATCACCAATGATATTCTGCCTGTCAATTTCAGCTCCACTCTTTGGCTTTTGTGCAGATAAAGATTTTACTTCCTTGTACTCACCATCAGTATCTTCTTCTGAATCAACTTCAGCCACTTCTACTCTCCATGAGTCTCTTAACACATCCTTACTTTGATTTTCTCTCTCAGATTCTTGGTATCCTGAAAGCAGTCAGCTGATACCACATTTTTAGAACAAAACAGATAAGTATGAGACGCATGATTATTGCTGCTTCTCCGGTAATATGTCTTCTCTTGATAGACAACAGCTGAACTGGCTCATCCAATTATTTCTTTGATGGATCTTTCATCTGGTTATGATATTGAATTCTCTCCCAATGTTATGCAACACTTCCCAGGGTTAGTCTCACCTTTTAGACCCATAAATTTTCTTTTTCTCCTGCATTATCTATTCTCATCTTCCACTTGGAATTGAACCATTAACAAAATCTCTAAGACTACTGAGTTGTAACTCAGTGTAGGAAACAAAAGATAAAGTTAATAACACAATCACTACATATTTTTCTCTGTTTCTCCCTTTCTCCTTCAACTTTGGTACCTTATTTGAGTTAATTAGAACTCTGAAGCATATCACTTCTCCACTTTGCATCTTCAGATGCCACTTCCCCTTGGATCGTATCTCCCTAAAACCTGAAACACAAGAATCATCAGTTAATAGAATTTTTATACATAGGGAGAGGGGTATCTTTGGAAATCCTCAAGATGAGGATTGTGGTTGATCATGATGGGTCAACCCTTTGATTCTTTTGTGCAGAGCATCACACTCTTTCCTTGCTTCCTCTAGTTTCCTAGCCAACTTCAACTGCTCTGGCCATATGACTAAGCATTCATTACCCGCATGCTGAGTCTTTTTCTGATATGTAGATTCTGTAGGCCTGGCCTTTTTCACAATTTGGGGCTTAATCCCACTGGTACACACTTCTTTCTTTGATGTTCCACCAAAATTCCATTTCCCTTGATTCCTTATTTGGGTAGGAATCTCTTTACTTGTCATATTCCCTTTCTTCTTCCCCCATTTTAGGGATCTTCCTCTTTCCTCCACATCTCTCGGTGAAACACAACATGTGAAGTTTTCAGTACATTCTTTGTTTATCTTTATTTTATCAGATATCCAAGTCACCACACTATTTTTTTCCAGTGGTGAGTCCTCCACTAAGCGTGCATTCTTCTTTCTCATAGCTGGAGTAGATCTCCCCTTAATCTTCCAGTTTTGTTCACATTCTCTCTATGAGAACTGTTGTGAGTATGACTGATATACTTTTCATTCAGCTCCTTGTGATTCCCCTAAGGCTTTGATCCTATTCTTCTCCTTACCACTTTATCTCCCAATGTAAAATTTCTCATTATGCATCATTGGATTTGAGAATCTCATTTTGAGTTCCTTTTCCTTTATTGTGTTCTTCTTACTGCAATTTCTTGCCAAGTGCCCATAATCTGAACATATAAAACATCTTCCATCAAAGTCATACCTCGTTTTGTCATTTCTATGTCAAGATGCTGATGAACCTTGAGTTCTTCTTCTGACATGGGGATCTTGAGCCTCCTGACACATACTCATGGTGTGTCCCATTCTTCCACAGTAATTGCATCTAACGGGTGCTTTCCTATGAGAGATTCTTCTTTCTGATTTCTCATGACACATCTTCTTCTTCTTCTCAGATTTATCAAAGTTTCTATTTTCATAGCATGAAATGTATTCTAGAGCCTCTGAACAGAAGCTTGACGTGTGTCCATGAATCCCGCAGAAATAGCACATGTTATCACTTCTTTTTGTAATTGTCCTCTTAGGCCTATCTCTAGCACCTATATATTTTTCTCCACTCTTGGAACTGTTCATGGCTCGCATTCTATCATGCACGGGAGGGGATTCATCAAATCCAATGCCAGATTTTCCCAATCTATATGGTATTTGAGCTGAGAAAATATTTTTTTTCTCCTCAGAAATATCATACTTCCTTTTCATTTTATCATCACATTCTGAAGGACAATCGAATAGTAAGTGCAGTGCATCCTTCAGCTTAAGTTTTCCTTTTTCCTTTGATATCTCCATGTATTTCTTGGATTTCTCTATCACTTCCTTCAATTGTTGAATCTTCTTATTTCTTGATTCAAGTTGAGCATTGATTTCTTTTCTGAGATTCTTCCTGCTACTCAACTCATCTTCTAGTTCCCGTGTGAGCTTTTCCACCATGTCACTTTTCTCCTTCACTTTCAATTTTTCTTCTTCGATAAAATCAGAACAACATTAATTCTCTTGTTATAGCCTTTGATTCATCTGAACTAGTTCAAATAGTTGTGTAACAAGGTCATCATTTTTAGATTTCAAATTCTGAATCTCATCTGAGTTTAGATTCTTCCCCTTGTCACCAGCTTTTGATTTTTCCACCTTTGCAGATCTCTTTCGCAATTATTCATCTTGAGAATCATTTTTCTCCTTCAGATCAGTAGCTACATCAATAAGACTTTGATTCAAACCTATTGGCATGTTGATCTCAGTTTCCAGTGATTGCATCCGAATATCTTTAGTTTTCATCTCTTCATCCAATTTCTGATCCAATTCCTTTGCCTTGTGGACAACTTCCACTTTTCGACTTCTTGGTGTTTCTTCATCATCAGTGGTTCCAACATCACTTGGAAAATCAGGGTCTTCACTCATTCCTTCATCATCATTGAATGTGTAAGAATTTTCATAGTATGATTCATCCAAACCATTCTTCTGTTCACTACATGATTCCTTTAACTAAATCACACTCTTTCCATTAACACTTCCACAGTGGGTAATACCACCAGCCTTCGGCTTCTTATTTGATGTTCTTCCATTTGCCATGACACAATGTGAAAAGTGAAAATTGGATCTTTAACCACATAGATCGACTACACCAAGTCAGAGCAAACGAATATGATAACAGCAACCTCCCTTTGATACCAATTACTAGGACCAATAGGGGCCTATATACCCTAAGAGGGGGGTGAATCAGGGTATGGATATTCTTTTTCAAAATTCTTCATGCCCCACTGGATCTTGACCTCTTTATTACAAGGGTCACTTTGTTTTCACTTGTGTGTTTATTATGATCAATTATTTTCTTTTTTTCTGATGATGGTGCTTTAGATGCAATGTAGGGAAGTAAGTAGGAAAACACAGAGATTTTTACTTGGTTCAGCCTCACTGGGCTACGTCCAAGGAGAATACACCGACAAGTTTTCGGTCGTACCAAATTCCACTATTCTTCACTAGATTTGGATACAATGGTTTGGGAACAGTCACTCTGTCCCAGGCTCACTGCCTTTACAAGGTTTAGGGTCAGCTCACTGCTTTCTCAAGGGTCACTCCCTATTTCTCTCTCTCTGGATCACTGCCAGTGGAGAGGATCACCTTCTTCCTCTTCCTTAACTCACTGCTTTGGAAAGGATCCACTCACAGTTTATAGACTTTTAGGTCTATTAATTATCACTAATGAATATATCCTCTGTTGTATGTGGATGCTCTGTTGATGTTCAACTTTCACCCATAGATGAATCTCTCTTTGCACTGAAGGTATTGGTAAATCTTCCAGCTTTCATTAAGTCCGGAAACACTACTGTGAATCAACCTTACTTGGCACACAAGTCTAACCCAGCGTGCAAGTATCGGTGTGCAGGTCACAACTGTCGCGTAAGTCACTTCAAACACTTGCACGGCACAATCTTTTGCAACTCCAAACCTGCGCGACTCAACCCCTTTTACGCCCAAACCAATATTGGCATGCAACAACCAACCGGCGCTCAACTTCAAACACTGGAGCGCAAGTCCACCTGCACGACCACACACCACCTACACGACCACCACATCTGCGCGACGGAAGCTCTGATTTTTCTAAGTGTTGAACTCTATTGAAAATGAGGAGGGGTGGTCCAAAATTTATAGGCATTTGGTTACCCTGCGCAACGGCACGCAAGTCTACCCTTGGCGCGCAAGTCTCGGTGGGCAGGTCTCTGCCCCTGCAAGTCACCTACGCTACCAACTTTCCTTTTCCAAATTTTGATCTTCTGATCTTGAAAAACAACAGGCGCACAAGTTCCCAAGCCTCTCAGGCATCGGCGCGCAAGTCTCTTCACAGCGCACAAGTCACCTGCGCGACCACACCAATACCTACACGACCCTCTTTCATTTTCCATATTTTGACCTTATGATCCTGAAAAACATTAGGCGCACAATTTTCCTCTCCTTCAAGTACAGGGCACGCAATTCTCTTTTCCAAAACCACTTTTCTCCTTTTGTCGATTTTCAGGCCCAAAAAATTGGCAAACACTGGAAAACGGTGCCACCTTGTATTTGTTCTTTTTGTACCGCCTCCAGATCATCCATTCCTTTCTCTATGTTCTTGAATCAAACATGGATCATTGACCACAGCTCTTGAACTCGACATTCCACTATGAAATCCCCTTTGTCAACAAAATTGTATGTCATGTTTTTCTTTGTCAACAATCACAACATAGATGTCCACTTTGTCAACAAACACAATCACCTCAAAAATGCTTCAATGATACCTTGAGGGATTTTTTCCCAAAAAAGATGCAGAATATTCTAAATGTGCACTGATTACAATGAGGGTGGATAGAACTCCTCCCTGAAGAGATACTCAAAGTCTAACCATTATAGAGTTATCTCATCGTGTGACTATGTTACTAAGATCCACCATTTCCCCAATGATCCTTGAAGAAGACTCTCCATGAGGACCTCCCTCTGATCTGAAATCATCCTCCCAAGGAAAAAAATGTGAGTGAATACATCTAGAAAATTCTAATCCACTTGGGTGTATGTATCATCCTAAAACCTGGGAGGTCACTACCTCTAAAACCCGTGTAGCGTACTCAGCCTGTGTGCATCCTTAGCTGGAACTTATAGAACTATCTTCTACTAAATGAGTGGTGGTATAGTGTATAAACCACCTGGAGGTGTTATCTCTAGTACAGGACCCTGTACTAAAGCCTCATCACTAATAGGATCATCATTGTGATCATGCAGCGGAATCCATGTTGTTTTTCTACGTAGAGACATCCGAAAATAAAACAATATATACCATGGTCAAAATAGTATTTGGGGAGCTGACTCAAGAATGACATGGAAAACATGACTCATTCCTATATAATTCATGTACCAAATTTGTCCCTATAGCCAATGCTTACATGTACTGAGTTAAAAGGAATTTGATCAAAGTCTTGGCATATGGATACGTCGGCCTCCGTACTAACACTAGAGTCTTTGTCCTAAAATATGAACTCAAAACACTAAACAATATTTTCCCAAACCAAAATCACCAAATCTGATCCAAAGGTTGAACTAACTCTTATGATGCCATTCATCCACTACCCAACCCACTCGGATCGAACCCATGACTACCCCAAGCCCACTTCCAATAGGCCAGGTGTTGGTGACCAGTGCCAAGTAAGCATATCCCAAAAATGGAAGGTATTAGCCTAATGTACCTGTACACACACACATCTCCAAACCCACAAAATTTTGAAATGTAAAAAAACTAAAAACCAATGCATGCATACATTTATAATTACATAACCAGAGTATGACAGTAAGGAACTGAAATTGAAAAAAGGGGGAAATACAAGCCCAACCAAAAACTATAAAGAGTCCAACGTGATCTAAGGAAAAGTACCACAATTAAATGAAAGATCCTGATAACACCTTAGTCTATCTAGCTCAATCTATTCTCCTCTGGTTCCATGTCCTCCTAAGAGACCGTCAAAAGGGTCTTAATCTTCATAATACATGACATGTATGGGCAAATACCTTGTAGGGGTGAGTATAACAATACCCAATAGAACACCCTGAAAATACTAAACATTAAGAAAAAATAATATTCATATCAATAAAAGGATATAAAAATAAATGTATAATAGAAAACACCCATATTTACTCAGGAAGGACACCGTACCACCAAGCGGTCACAACCAACTACCAGCCATAGGATTTTTCTCTAAGTAATGCTCATTCTGGGAGAATCTACTCCACAAGCCATGTTATCACTAGGGACTCTCATTGAAGAGGTCTAGATCATTGGATCCCGCCCAAGAAAGCTCACTGGCCTTATAATACCATGATACTCATATAGGGGTTCATGCCCAAAACTGTTGGGGGACATCACAACCCCAATCTGGGTTAACCCGCTACATAGGGGATCATATGTCAATGATACCATGAACCTTACCAATATGAAATGCTATATGGAGAATAAAAACTCTAGTTAAGGAGGTCATGTTGATTCCACAAACCCCACCTAGGGTATAAAGGTGATAGAGGATCACTCTCCAGTCTCACAGAGGGACACCACGGACTCTATCTAAGACTCATCCTCCAAATGGGATTGCAATAATATGATGTGGATATAATTCCACACTATACCCTTAATGGAATAGACCAAGGGAACTCACTCAACCAAGAATGTTTCATACTAATTAAATGAAGGGCTACAAACACCCTTGAAGGGGGTACATGGTGTGTACTATGGGTACACAGCATGTCCAATTATACTAAGGTCTTCCTGTCTGGTAAAGCCTCACACTGCATGTAAACCTCAACATACATAGCGTGTGAGTAAATTACATGGTGTGTTGAGGTCACCCGGCACATGGTTATGTCTTTTGGTCATGTTTGTGTATCTCTGGTCGTGCATGTGTACCCGCCCATATACACCTATCCATGTCCATGTCTAAGTACTCAGCATGCCACTAGCCATGTACTTATGGATGTGTCCATGTACTTTCCAAAGTATGTGTCGAGTCTCAAGGTGAGGTTCACATGGCGTGTGACCATGTCACACAGCATATGATACTTAACTCCAACAGAAACCCTAGAGTTGCAGCCAGGGGGTCCCACATGGCGTGTAATCCTATAATATACTCCGTGCTTATTGGAATTTTCTATATCCATTGGATCTTCCTTCACGTAATCTTGTATATCATCGGAGCCTCCACCCTCATTAGAACCTATATATTGGGGGTTAGCTGAGCCTCTAGTTACCGGAGATCGAGGTTACGGGATTCGAATCTGCTAAAAAATGACACATCGAACCATTCATAACCACCTCATCAAAACTGGGTTAAACAAACATCGCAAATCTATTTTTATTTGACTTCGATTTTCCACTACCATCATCGAACCTCGACCGCACCATCGATCACAAACCACACCCATGGTATTGATCTATTGTGCCAAGTAACTGTTGCACAACTATTGAATATTGGGTATTTGTCAAACTATGGGCCAAAAAATGCTCGTGATGAACATGTAAAGAATGGGGGAAGAAATCCAAAAGCCAACAAACATTGAGGGACGAACCTCGACCTTTGTTCATTTTTCCTTGATCTATTGTCATAGAAAAAGACTATCAAATATGAATAAACACAATAAACAAAATATAATTGCATCAATTTAAACATACCAATGGTGCGTATATAAATTATATTTTTTGAATTGATCCGTATTTATTTGATATTAAGAAATGGGATGGAAAATGAAAATCAACAACCTACATGGATTTTGGATTGATCGTTGATAAATAATGGTTCTGGGTGGCCATTTTTGACGAGATTCATGAACTTCATTGGCACAACAATTCATGATCTGATACTGATATGGCATCGTTCTCCAAGAACGATCTCTTCCAACAGCTTCTAGGTATCTAGGTTTTAGCATCCAACCCTGAGGTAAACTCCATAGCCATATATTTAAAGAGGAAGAATGTCGTTGCATCGAACAAAATAAAATAAGTCATTTAATTAATTTATTTTATTAATTTTTCACCCATGATAACTTTTCACAAACTTCATGCACCGATAAATATTATGTTTCACCTAAGGTAAAACTTCTATTTTGAACTCAATAATGCCATCAGATTTCTAATGTGGGCCCCTGTTTGTAGGTTATTCCACTTTTTCATGAAAACCTTATGTACCTATTATTTAATATATTTAATCTATTGAAAACATTTATTTTGGGCACACCAAGCCTCAGAATCACATGTTTTCTCAGTGCTTAGTCTCAAAAATAATCCATATAATATCCAAAAAAATCATATAAAAATCTAATTCATTATAAAGACAAATGGATTATATTATACCGTGAGTGTTTGTATATGGTTGTCATCATTACAACATTAAGTTCTTTCTCTTGGGTGGCATGACCCATTTCTAGATAGTAATCTCAAAATTTAGGAATACCTGCCTAATGTCAATGATAAATAATCATAGTGGGTCACATACTAAGTGTTTTTGTTAATCTTGATTAAATCCTATTTGAATTTAATTAATGGAATAAATATTTTTCTCCGAACTGAGAAATAATTTTATTCTAGTTTTATTTATATCATAAATTAAATAAATATTTATTCACTAAATTGTGGATAAAATTTATTTATTTATTTTATTTTATATTTAATAAATATTTATTTACTAGTTTGTGAAGAAAATATTTATTTAAGATAAAAAATAATTTTATTCGGGTATTCAATAAATGTTGAGGAGTTCGAATTGACATAGACTGTATCTAACGATGAATATTTATTTTCAAGCCAGTAAATAATATTCATCACTACACAAGTTAGTGCATGCCATAAAATAATAAATATTATTATTATTATTTTATGGCATGAAGTTTTTATGATGGTTATTATATTATTTAAGGGCTGGTATGCAATTAAATAATATTTTAACTTAAACTATATCTCTATAAATAGATTATTATATCTATTATATTAAGATATTGAGAAATAGAGAATTGTTGTGCACAAAAAAAATTCTCTCTTGAATTCCTATTTTATCTCACCCTCTCAAAAACAAGAAACATGAGAGAGATTCCTTCAATATAAAAGGATGAGTGATCAACATGAACAACACAAGACAATTTATTCATAGTGTTAGCACCCAGAAATCAATTGGCTTTTCTCGGAGATCAAATGAGCATGTGTGGATCATCGCTAGAGGAATTTTATCCTTGGATACTCACATCACGGTGAAGGAAATCCTAAAAGGGTCTTTTAGAAGATCAATAACATCATTGAAGAAAGGGTCTTAAGATAAGGTATTCATTTTTTAAAACAAAATAAATTATATATAAATTTAACGTGAAATATCATCGCTCGGGGTATCAAGATACTAAATATTAAAAGAAATTTTAATATATCACCCACTATTTTATGTTTTTAATGCTCCCAGAACCATCAAGTGGTATCAAAGAAGTCACATTTAAATTTATAATTATTTATTTGATTTTTTATTTATAAAAAATTGTGGTTGAATTCCTATTTCATATTATTTGTTCTTTAATATGATTTTAATTAACATGTTATAGATATATTAATCATGTTTATTTAGTATTTGATTTTCTTAAAGGTCTAAGAAAATATGAATAAAGACTAAAGATTCCATCGAGAACTGCCATTTTTTGGTTGAAAAGATTTTTTACACGCCGTTTACATGAAGTACATTATGTGTTCTCAGTGCATATGATGTGTACTCTAGTACACTTCACCTAGCCATGTTACAGGATACCCGACATGCCATGAAGTTACTCCATGCATTGTATGTTGTGTGTTAACAGGCCAACCTAGAACATGGTTTTTGAATTACATGGCATGTATACGGCGTACATGACGTCTAGTCCGTAGGTTCCGGGCACAGCGGAAGTGCATTGGTGGGTGTACCCAACTTTAATTTTAGCATTAACAATGATCAATTAGAGATCCATCATGATAATAGAATGTCAAGTTTTTAGAATAGAATGAAGAACGAAAAGGAAAGAGGGGAGTATCGGAACCATAAATATGATCATCATATGTTGGTTATAATTAATTTAATTAATTAACAAGAATTTCCTTGATGGGATTCTTTCTTCGATGATGTTTCCAGTCACGATCCGATGTGATACATCGTTGTGTCGTAGAATCCAAGTATAGGATTCCTCTAGCGGTGATCCATACATGCTCCACGTATCTCTGGACGTCGCCGAAGGGATCTCTGGGTGCTAGCGTAGAAGAACCTTTGCTTGCGATGTCCGCCTTAGATTGCCTTGATCCGGTGGAGGTGGATCTCTCTCTCGTAGCTTGAGAGCGTTCTTAGTGGAAAAATAATTCTCTCTTGGCTTGAGAGATTTTCCAAATCCATTGTGCACAATAACCCAAAAATGGTTAGGCTAATGAGAATTATATAATTGGGATTTTAATTACATAGAATAATAAAATTAATTAATTACCTGAAAGCATTTATTCATTTCATTTAATTCTTAGTAATACCCCATGTCTAATAATAACAGTTGACTATTATTATTACTTGACATGTGCCCAGAAAATTATACCTAATATTATTTAATTAAATAAATAATATTATTTCTCATAAATTCCCTGAAAAAAATACATGGAATGTATATTTAATATACACGGTGTGTACTTTTATTTTTCCATTTTTCTTTATTTCCTCCACCACATTTATTAGACCTTAGATAATGGCTATTTATTTCTAAAATAAATATCACTTCATTACACGTTAATAAATATATTATTTCCCCCACAATATATTCTCTCGAATAACTAGTGTCTAAATAAATGTGATCATACATCCTTAAATAATTATCACTACTGGAAATTTTAGCTTTAACAACGGTTTAAAACTGTTGGTAAAGGATAGAAAACCATTGGTATAAACTATACCATTGGTTGTCCAAACCATGGGGTCTTGAGCCGTAGGGATAAACATATCCCAACAGTTCTATGAGAACCATTGGGATATGTCTGAAAAAATCAGTATATACCAATGGTTTTAGTAAACCGTTGGTATATATGTTTTCCAACGGTTTTAAACTGTGAGTAATAGCATGAAGTATCTCTACACCAATGGTTTACAGAACCGTTGGTGTAGAATTTTACCAACGGTTTGTGGCAAACTGTTGGTAAATCTCAAGTAAAATTATCTATGCCAACGGTTTACAAACTGTTGGCATATACCTATACCAACGGTTTACAAACCGGTGGCATATACCTATACCAACGGTTTTATGTAAAATTTTGGTATAAGTTCTAGTTTTACACATATACCAATAGTTGTGAACCGTTGGCATGTCTTTTTTATACTTGCAGCAGCAAGCCGGCTTGCTGGCCTCCCCTATGCAGCTGCATCAATTCCACCAACAGGCCCCCTGTGGAGCTGCATCAATTCCACCAGAAGGCCTACAAAATTCATAGACAACAGAATATCTACATAATACATACACATACAACAAGTAAAACAATACACCATTAATAAGTATATATGTATAATACATACATAATTATGTATGAATTCATAATAAATTCTGTATTAATTCATATAGATTTCTGTATGAATTCATACAGAATTCATCCAACACATAATTCAAACATAAATATAAATACTTATAATTCTTTATTTAATTACCCTCTACACACATACTAAATTAACACATAATTCATAAGGTAATTACAACAAGTATACACATACAACAAGTATACCCATACACCATTAACACATAATTCATAAGTTAATTAAATACATAAATAATTCAATTCAGAATTCAGGGGGTTGGGGGTTGTTCAGGGGTTTGGGGTGGCTGTCCAAGGGGGGTAGGGGTGTCCAGAGGGGTGGGGTGTCCGGGGGGATGGGGGTGTCTAGGTGTGGGGGTGGTTGGGGGTTGTCCAGGGTGGTGGGGGCTATCCAGGGGGGTGGGGCTGTCAAGGGTGGTGGGGGGGAGGTCTGTCCATTGGGGTTCTCAGGGGGTGGGGTGGTGTCTGGGGGGGGATGTCCATGGGGGTGTCCAGGGGGATGGGGTGCTATCCAGGGGGTGGGGGTAGTTTGAGCGTTGGGGGGTTGTCCAAGAGGGGTGGGGTGGTGTCCATGGAGGTGGGGGTTATCCAGGGGGTAGGGGCGGTCCACGGGGGTGGCAAGGCTGTCCAGCGGGCCGGGGGTGTCCAGGGGGTGGGCGGGGCTGTCCACGGGAGTGTGGGCTGTCCAGGGGGTAGGGGGTGTCCATAGGGGTGGGCGGGGCTGTCCAAGGGGGTAAGGGGTGTCCAAGGGGGTGGGCGGGGTGTCCATGGGGGTAGGGGTGTCCAGGGGGTGGGTGGGGCTGTCCAGGGGGTGGGGGCTGTCCACGGGGGTGGGGGCTATCCAGGGGGTGGGTGGGGCTGTCCAGGGGGGTGGGCGGGGCTGTCCACGGGGGTGGGCAGGGCTGTCTAGGGGGGGTATGAAGTGTCCAGGGGTGGTCGGGGCTATCCAGGGGGGTACGGGGCGTCCAGGGGGTGGGAAGGCTATCCACAGAAGGAGGGGCTGTCCAGGGGGTGGGCGGGCTATCCACGGGGGTGGTGGGGCTGTCCAGGGGGTTACGGGGTGTCCAGGGGGTGGGGGGGCTATCCAGGGGGGTTGTCCATCTGGGTGGTGGGGGTGTCAAGGGTGGGGGGGGCTGTCTAGGGGGGTGTCTTGGGGGGTGTCTGGGGGGTGGGGGGCTATCCATGGGGGTGTCTAGGGGGTGGTGTGGTGTTCGGGGGGTGGGGTGGTGTCCAGGGGGTTGGGGGATTTCTAGGGGGTGCGGGTGTCTAGGGGGTGGGGGTGTCCAGGGGGTGGGCAGGCTATCCACGGGGGTGGTCGGGCTATCCAAGGGGTGTCTTGGGGGGGTGGGGTGGTGTTCGGGGGGGTGGGGGCTATCCATGGGGGTGTTCAGGGGGTGGGGTGGTGTCTGGGGGGTGTCCATGGGGGTGGGGTGGTGTTCGGGGTGGGGTGGTGTCCAGGGGGTGGGGTGGTGTCCAGGGGGTTGGGGGGCTTTCTAGGGGGTGGGGGTGTCCAAGGGGTGGGGTGTCCAGGGGGTGGGTGAGCTATCCATGGGGGTGGTCAGGCTATCCAAGGGGGTAGGGGGTGTCCATGGGGGTGGGGGGGCTATCCATGGGAGTGAAGAATTTTTTTGAGAGTTATCAAAAGTGAAAGTTAAAAAAATAAGAGTAACATGTTTTCAATAAATTGGTGAAAGGTTCTTAACATATTACACAAACATGTATAACACCATTTTTCTATAATAATCACATGCATAGTTGTATTTATCATAGAGATACATAACTGTAACTGTATATCAAACTTTCTTTTATCTACACTAAAGGATTTTTTTCTTGTGGATTGTGTGTTATTGGATTATTTCCAAACCATAACATGGATGTAACTATTCTTGTTGAGTAGTTAACCATTTAAATAATTTTGTTCATGTGGAAGTGTGATTTTTTTTTATTTTTAGAAAAGTGATAATTCTTTAACATGAGGAAAATCTTGTTTCTATAGAAAGGATAATTAAAAGAAAAACATATCATTGATTTTTTTCCTCTCCCTCTCAGTGTGTAAGATCCTGACCTTATCATGGGTTGTCCAGGGGGTTGGGCGGGCTGTCCACGGGGGTGGGAGGGCTATCCACAGGGGGTAGGGGTGTCCAAGGGGGCTGGGTGGGTTGTCTATGGGGGTGGGGGCTATCCACAGGGGGAGGGGGTGTTCAGGGGGTGGGCGGGCTGTCCCCAGGTGGTGGTCGGGCTGTCTAGGGGGTAGGGGGTGCCTAGGGGGGTGGGCGGGCTGTCCACGGTTGTGGGTGGGCTGTCCACAGGGGTGGTCAGGCTGTCCAGGGGGTAGGGGGTGTCTGGGGGGTGGGTGTACTATCCATGGGGGTGGGCGGGGCTGTCTATGGGGTACGGGGTGCCCAGGGGGTGGGGGCTGTTCATAGGGGGAGGGGTTGTCCAGGGGGGTGGGCGGGCTATCCACAGGGGCGGTGGGGCTGTCCAGGGGGGTACGGGGTGTTCAGGGGGTGGGGGATGTCTAGGGGAGGGGTGAATTAGTCACAGCAAATCATCAAGTCAAGTTTTATTATTTATAGATAAAAAAATAAAGATAATGTGACCTACCTAATCACACGTATATTCAAGCACAAAAAAACAATAAACAGCAAAGGTCAGAAATATCAGTCAAAAATGTAACGGATCAATCTGTCCCTCATCACCATCACGATCATCACCATCATCATCACCCTCACCCTCATCCCCATCATCGTACCCATCATCGTCCCTACCCTCCTCCTCACCCTCGTACTCATCCTCGACCTCCTCATCGCCCTCCTCCTCTTCCATGTCTTCCTCCTCACCCTTCTCCTCCACCTCGGCCTCCTCCTTGCCCTTCTCCTCCTCCGACTCGGCCTCCTCCTCACCATCATCTTGACCAACACTAGAAATTACCCCTGGTGCACCATATATAAAATGAATTGATGACATATATTCATCATAAGTAGTTCTGGCCTCTGGTGGAAGTGTTGGACGTAAAAATTCCATCAGTTTCATAAATGTAGTGTTTTCCCTAGAAGACTATTTTGCCATCTATGTGGCCATTTTTTCAACCTGTTCTGCCTGTTCCTTAACCTACTACAACTCGGTGGCACTAGAAATCATACCTGAGGAGGGCCAATACCTCATCGGAACTATACTCTTCCCAGGTTGGTAGCGTACTCTACTAGGGTGCTCATCTCCCAACACCTAATGTAAGTGATCGTTTGGCCCAAAATTGTCAGGTTCCTAGGAATCAAGGTCCTTTAAAGCAATCTATTACAAATATAAATAGATTATTAAGTTACAAAATATAGATTAAAATTTTAAATCTACAAAGTAAAACTTACAATCTGCTGCTGAGTCGATTCATTAACTGCACTTCCATCTTTATTATTTCTACTCAAGAAAAACAGTTTTTCTCAAGGCACACGTCCTTCTATATTCAATTTATGCCTCTACAATGAAATTGAATGTATGAAACCATAATTAAAAATAGGATACCAAAAAAACATTAATTTCATAACTAAAATTATATAACAAATTTAGAAATCGTATAAATTATGGAGGAAGCAATAAAAAGTGCAAGTTGTATGGAAAGATTATAAATTTTCATACTTGCTTCCTCTCATGATCTGGAATTGTAGTATGTCCCAATGTGTGGATGTATTTCTTAGCATCAATGTTTTTTTTATTTCTTCTAGAAGAATCCTAAATAAAATTCAATAATTAGTATTAACAAAAAACATGAAAATTTTCATTTAAATACCACTAATTTGATTAATACCGTAAATTGGTTGGTCGTCCAATAAGTAATCATCTGTAGGTACTATTCTAATGGAAAATCATCCATGATAGGGACTGCCTCTAACTCTGTTCCAACTCTATCATGTCATCCAATGTACAACCCATGCTTATAATCTCTCCAAAGCTCACCTAAATCCTTTAGACGTGTTGTCTGTGCACCCTCACCATCAGGGAAATTAAACCACAGCTGACACCAAAATATTAATTCATATAAATACAAAAATTAATATATTTCATTAAATACAATAGATTTTTTTACCCATATCTCTTCCCAAGCTTTATCCTTGACTTCATTTGGTAGTTTTCTTCATGAGAGCGGGCTTACAGGAATGATGTTAATGTATTTGGAAAGTGTCGCCAAAAAACTCTGACATTGCTACCCTGATTTTTCAATCATCTGACTATCTTAATTGTACTCCACCATCAACTGTGTGTGGCGATTCCACACTGCACGCATGCGTGTATGCCCCCGCCTCTTCCTCCTATCAGTAGATGTATCTGTTATGAAATAAAAACAAATATTTTATCAATACCTGTTATAATGAAAATAAATAATGGTGTAAAAATTTGTTAGGTTTGTACAAGTATACATGTGGTAGTCTGATCAATGGGCATCGCTAGATCCACAGAAACTAAAGGAAAACCCTGTACAGATGGAGTGGGTCCCAATGTATGCTCCGTAGGGATAGACTCTGGCAGAGTAGGAGTCGAAGAAGATGGAATATAAAATCCCGGAGAGAAGGAAGCATAAGTAAAAGAAGATGATAGGGATGGTTGGCCGAATGCTGGATGGGTAGTGGGAATCATCATTGAATATAGTAAAGATAGGTGAGGAGTCTCAGATGTAAACGGTGGTGAAAAAATGGGAGGCCTAAATATCTCATGTGTCCCTAATGACACATCGGGATCAGCATGTGGGATGGATGGTATATCAGTGGGAGGGGTAGGGTCTAATCGAGTATGCCGACCAAATCATCTAACTCTCATACCACCCCCCCTCGTATGAACACCCTAAATACTGGGACCACTACTAGGTTTCTCATCAAATAACTGTCACCTAATATATGGATTCTGCAAAAATGTTTAAAAAAAATTAATCACATGACATTATATATTATTTAAATATATATATTTGAAATAAAATACTCACTGTAGGAACTAGTGGTGGAATTCCCAGCTCAGTCATGCGATGATTGTTGTGATAATCATGAGTCTTCAAAGTTTTTAGCTTCAACTCTCTTCTGTTGACCCGTTTGGATATGTTGCTTGAATAGCCATCAGGAACTTTAATAGTCTCTAGTACTTCCAGAATTTTTTTTTCTATAGGTGTCATCACATAAGAAGCACATGGAAGTTACCATTTATTTTCACTGATACGCACAGGATGCAATTCCAGTCTGATTCCCCAATCCACCAAGTCACACCGAGACCATAAATCATCATTTGTCTTTCCCTTAACATTTATAAGAATCAAAAGCAACATTTCACATATATTTTTTTCAATGTGCATTACGTTTAAGCAATGACGTAACAAATCGTTTGACCAATAAGGAAAATCAAAGAAGATACTTCTCTTCTTCCAATTGTAACAGGTTTCAGTGGAAATATTCTTTCTCTTTCCAGATTTCATTTGACCCTTCCCATATGAAAAACTGAAATCTTTCAATTCATTAAGCACATCAGTTTCAAACATACACTGAGGTGGATCATCGGTCTCTATGGTATTATCAAATCTTCAATGATTATTTCTATATGGATATTCCATTAGCAAGAATTGTCTATGTCCCATAAAACTGAAACTACAATGATGTTTTAGTATTATGGATCATGTATTCTTCATATAAACAAGACATGATAGTTTTCCCTTCGTGCTCCATCCAGACATCATTGCATAAGCAGGAAAATCATTGATCATCCACATAAGCGCATCACGCATCTGAAATATATCTTTCAAACATACATCGTATGTGCGCACACCCACATCCCAAATAAGTTTCAAATATTTTATTAAAGGTTTCATGTATACATCTATATCATTTTCAGGATCAGAAGGGCCAGATATGAGTATACTCATGAAAGTGAAAGGTTTTTTCATACACAACCATGGGGGAAAATTATAAATGTGTATAAAAATCAGCCATGTGATGTGTGACATAAGCATCTACCCAAATAGATTAAAATCGTCACATAAAAGACCCAACCTCACATTACGCACATCAGCTAAAAAATAAGGATATCGAGCATCAAATATCTACCATGAAAATCGATTTGCAGGGTGAACCAACTCATCATTAGTCTTCTTTCTCTCGGTATCATGCCAACACATTTTTATTGATATTTCATCAGACATAAAAAGATTCTGGAGTTTATGGATCAATGGAAAGTGCCAAATTACTTTCTTTGGCACACAGGATGGTGTTCCATCATATTTTGGCTTCTTCTAGCAGGATGTGCCACATTTTATAAAAACATTCCATTCATAATTTTCCTCCCAGAATAAACTATAATATTTCGAGAAAGCATGAATTTTTTTTCTTGAAAATCTAAGTTCCTCAACTAACTTCCATGACATATAGTGGTTTTAGGGAATATCTGTATCATCTAGAAGTAAGTCCTTCAAGAAGGTAATAATTTAATCGATGGTAGTATTAGAAATCCCATACATAGTTTTCCCATGAAACAATCGGATTAAAAATTCCAACTTTTTCATTTTACCGCATTGTCGATATACTAGAGTCGTGGCAGCATCATTCAATTTTTTCACCCTGACAACATCATCATTTTCATTAGATGCATCATGTATGCTCATATCAAAATCTTCTCAGGTCAGAATCCTTTCTTTTTCATGATGATGAATAAACGGAAACTGGTCATATAACAAATTATCCAATCCAGTCCTCTCATTTGGATCATCAACAATTTGAGATGTCATTTTCTCCCAATTTTGATACCACACAGAGTAGTTTTCTTGAAAACCATATTTTGTTATGTGGTATCTGACTTCTTCACGGCTCAACCAAGGTCTTCCAACACACTTGTAATAGGGGAAGTGTATGTGACCACTATCTGAAGCATTGTGAAATAAAAAATCTAAAAATCTCTACAAATTTTGAAAATTGCTTGAGATCTGATCAGTTTCATACATCCAACTTCTGTCCATTCTGTAAAAAAATTGTTATAATTCATTTCGTCAAAAGTAATTAAATAAGATTGAAGTTTCATCGAAAATATATTTAAGTAAATGAGAATTTTTCACTTTATATGAAACCATAATTGACACACTACTCTATATGAGAATCATAATATAAACAACAAAAAATACTATATTTATAACAAAATATCTTTGAAGAACTATACATGATTATACAAGATCATGTAAACTTGTGGAGGTGAATTATTCAAGAGTTGACTAAATTTTAGATCAAAGAAATTTTATATTTTAGTAGATAATTTGAGTGATCACATACATTGCCCAAGGGGGTGGGGGTGTCCAGGGGGTGCGGGGTGTCCAAGGGGTGGTGGGGCTCTCCAGGGGTGGGTCAGGGTGTCCAGGGGTGGGGGGATGTCTAGGGGGGTCAGGGTGTCTAGGTGGGTGGGCTGTCCACGAGGGTGGGGGGATGTCCAGGGGGTACGGGTGTCCAGCGGGTGGGTGGGCTATCCTCAGGGGTGGTGAGGATGTCAAGGGGGTCGGGGTGTTCAGGGGGTGGGGGGGGATTTCTAGGGGTGTGGGTGTCCAGGGGGGGTACGGGGGTGTCCAAGGGGGTGAGCGAGGTGTCCAGGAGGTGGGTGGGGCTGTCCAGGGGGTACGGGGTGTCCAGGGGGAGGGAGGGATGTACATGGGGGTGGCAGGGCTGTCCAGGGGGGTACGGGGTGTCCAGGGGGTGGGCGGGTTGTCCAGAGGGTGGGAGGGCTGTCCACGGGGGGTGGTTGGGCTATCCATGGGGGTGGTGGGGCTGTCTAGTGGGTTCAGGGGTGTCAGGGGGGTCTTTCCGGGGGGTGGGGGCCTCTGGGGGATGGGGGTGTCGAGGGGGGGTGGGTGGGGTGTCCAGGGGGGTGGGCGGGCTATCCAATGGGGGCGGGGGGATGTCCAGGGGGTACGGGGTGTCCAGGGGGGTGGGTGGGCTGTCCACGTGGGGTGGCGGGGCTTGTCTAGGGGGGGTCGGGGTATCCAGGGGGTGGGGGGGCTTTCTAGGGGTGGGGGTTGTCCAGGGGGTACGAGGGTGTCCAGGGGGTGGGCGGGCTGTCCAGGGGGTGGAGGGGCTGTCCAGGGGGGTACGGGGTGTCTAGGGGGGTGGGTGAGCTATCCACGGGGGGTGGTCGGGCTGTCCACGGGGGTGGTGGGGTTGTCTAGTGGAGTCGGGGTGTCTAGGGGGGGCTTTCCAGGGGTGGGGGTGTCTGGGGGGATGGGGGTGTCCGGGGGGTGGTGGATGGGTGTCCAGGGGGGTGGGCGGGCTGTCTACGGGGGTGGGGCTGTCCACGGGGAGAGGGGGTGTCCAGGGGGTGGGTGGGCTGTCCACAGGGGTGGTGGGGCTA